>CM070910.1:72384782-73739380 GCA_036417435.1 Inia geoffrensis | reverse complement strand
TAAGATTAGGGCACGGGGTGAATGTAAGGCTTCTGGGGAGAGTCAGGTTTAGGGTTAGGTTTAGGGTTAGTGAATGGAGAGGGATTAGGGTACAGGTTAGGGTACGGCTGCAGTTTACGGTTAACGTACGTGTGAGGGCAGAGTTTATTGTTAGTGTACTGGTTAAGATTAGGACACGGGTGAGGTTAAGGCCTCGGAAGAGAGTCATGTTTAGGGTTAGGGTTAGGGTTACGGAATCGGGAGGGATTAGTGTACAGGTTAGGGTACGGCAACGATTTAGTGTTAGAATATGTTGGAGGTCATGGGTTAGTGCTGATGTACAGGTTAAAATTAGTACACGGGTGAGGGTAAAGCTTCGGGTGAATGTCAGGTTTAGGGTTCGGGTTAGGGTTAGCATTAGGGAATTGATAGGGATTAGGGTAGAGGTTATGGTACGGCTGTTGTTTAGGGTTAGCGTACCTGTGAGGGCATGGTTTCGTGTTGGCGTACTGGTTAAGATTAGGTCACAGGTGAGGGTAAGGCTTCGGGTGACGGTCAGGATTAGGATTAGGGTTAGGGTTACAGTTAGGGAATGGGGGGGATTAGGCTACAGTTTAGGGTACGACAACGCTTAAGGGTTAGTGTACGTGTGTGGGCACGAGTTAGTGTTGGTGTACTGGTTAATATTAGGGCAGGGGTGAGGTTAAGACTTCGGGTGAGGGTCAGGGCTAGAATTCGGGTTAGGGTTAGCGTTAGGGAATGGGGAAGGATTAGGGTACAGTTTAGGGTACGACAGCGCTTAACGGTTAATGTACGTGTGAGAGCACGTGTTAGGGTTGGTGTACTGTTTAAGATTAGGGCACGGATGATGGTAAGGGTTCGGGTGGGGGTCAGGGTTAGGATTCGTGTTAGGTTTAGGGTTAGGGAATGGGGAGGGATTAGGGTACAGGTTAGGTTATGACAACACTTAAGGGTTATGGTACGTGTGAGGGCACGAGTTATGGTTGGTGTACTGGTTTAGATTAGGGCACGGGTGAGTGTAAGGACTCTGAAGAGGGTCAGGTTTAGGGTTTGGTTTAGGTTTAGAGTTCAGGAATGGGGAGTTATTAGGGTACATGTTAGGTTATGTCAACGGGTTAGGGTTAGCCTACGTTGGAGGGCATGTGTTAGTGTTGGTGTACTGGTTAAAATTAGGACACGGGTGAGTGTAAATCTTCGGGTGAGTGTAAGGTTTAGGGTTAGTATTCGGGTTAGGGTCAGGGTTACGGAATGGGGAGGGATTAGGGTACAGTTTAGGGTACGACTACGCTTAAGGGTTAACGTACGTGTGAGGTCACAAGTTAGTGTTGGTGTGCTGGTTAAGATTAGGGCACGGGTGAGGGTAAGGCTTCGGGTGAACGTTAGGGTTAAGATTTTGGTTAGTTTTAGGGTTAGGAAATGTGAAGGGATTAGGGTACATTTCAGGGTACGACAACACTTAAGCGTTAGTGTACGTGTGAGGGCACGAGTTAGTGTTGGTGTCCTGATTAAGATTAGGGCATGGGTGAGGGTAAGGCCATGGAAGAGGGTCAGGTTTAGGGTTTCGTTTAGGGTTAGGGTTAGGTAAAGGGGAGGGATTAGGGTACAGATTAGGGTACGGCAACGGTTTAGCGTTAGCCTACGTTGGAGGGCATGGTTTAGTGTTGATGCACTTGTTAAAATTAGGACACTGGTGAGGGTAAAGCTTCGAGTGAGTGTCAGGGTTAGGGTTCGGGTTCGGGTTAGGGTTAGGGAATGGGGAGGGATTACGGTACAGTTTATGGTACGACAATGCTTAAGGGTTAGCGTAAGTGTGAGGGCACCAGTTAGTGTTGGTGTACTGGTTAAGATTAGGGCACGGGTGAAGGTAAGGCTTCGGATGAGAGAAAGGATTAGGGATCGGTTTAGGGTTAGGTCTAGGAATTGTGGAGGGTTTACGGTACAGGTTAGGCTACGGCAATGGTTTAGTGTTAGCCTACGTTGGAGGGTATGGGTTAGTGTTGATTTATTGCTTAAAATTAGGACATGGGTGAGGGTAAAATTTCGGGTGAGTGTTAGGTTTACGGTTCAGGTTAGGGTTAGGGTTAGGGAATGGAGAGGGATTAGCGTACAAGTAAGGGTACGGCGGCGGTTTAGCGTTAGCGTACGTGTGATGGCACGGTTTAGTGTTGGTGTCATGGTTAAGATTAGGTCACGGGTGATGGTAAGGCTTCGGTTGAGGGTCAGGGTTAGGATTCGGGTTGGGGTTAGTGTTAGGGAATGGTGAGGGATTAGGGTACAGTTTAGGGTTTGACAACGATTAAGGGTTAGCGTACGTGTGAGGGCATGAGTTAGTGTTGGTGTACTGGTTAAGATTAGGGCACGGGTGAGGGTAAAGCTTCGGTTTAGGGCCAGGGTTAGGATTCTGGTTAGGCTTAGGGTTAGACAATGGATAGGGATTAGGGTAATATTTAGGATACGACAACGCTTTGGCATTAACGTACGTGTGACGGCACGAGTTAGGGTTGGTGTACTGGTTAAGTTTAGGGCACGGGTGAGGGTAAGGCTTCGGTTTAGGGCCAGGGTTAGGATTCTGGTTAGGTTTAGGGTTAGGGAATGGATAGGGATTAGGGTAATATTTAGGATACGACAACGCTTTAGCGTTAACGTACGTGTGAGGGCACGAGGTAGGGTTGGTGTACTGGTTAAGATTAGGGCACGGGTGAGGGTAAGGCTTTTAGTGAGGGTCAGTGTTAGGATTTGTGTTAGGGTTAGGGTTAGCGAATGGTGAGGGATTAAGGTACTGTTTAGGGTATGACAGCGATCAAGGTTTAGCGGACGTGTGAGGGCACGAGTTAGTGTTGGTGTACTGGTTAAGATTAGGGCATGGGTGAGGGTATGGCTTCGGGTGAGGGTGAGGGTTAGGATTCGGGTTAGGGTTAGGGTTAGAAAATGGGGAGGGATTAGGGTACAGTTTAGGGTACAACAGCACTTAAGGGTTAGCGTATGTGTGAGGGCACGAGTTAGTGTTGGTGTACTGGTTAAGAATAGGGCATGGGTGAGGGTAAGGCTTCGGGTTAGGTACAGTTTTAGGGATCGGGTTAGGGATAGAATTAGGCAATGGGGAGGGATTAGGGTACAGGTTAGGGTACGGCAACGGTTTAGGTTGCGAATACGTTGGAGGGCATGGTTTAGTGTTGATGTACTGGTTAAAATTAGGACACGGGTGAGGGTAATGCTTCGTGTGAGGGTCAGGTTTAGGATTAGGGTTAGGGTTAGTGATAGGGAATGGGGAGGGATTCGGGTACGCTTTATGGTATGGCTGCAGTTTAGGGTTAGCCTATGTGTGAGGGCACGGTTTAGTGTTGGTGTACTGGTTAAGATAAGGTCACTGGTGAGTGTAAGGCTTCGGGTGAGGGTCAGGGTTAGGATTCGGGTTAGGTTTAGTATTAGGGAATGGTGAGGGATTAGGGTACAATTTAGTGTAAGACAACACTTAAGGGTTAGCGTACGTGTGAGGGCACGAGTTAGTGTTGGTGTACTGGTTAAGATTAGGTCACGGGTGAGAGTAAGGCTTCGGGTGATGGTCAGGTTTAGGGTTTGGGTTAGGGTTAGGGTTAGGGATTGGGGAGGGATTAGGGTACAGTTTAGGGTATGACAACGCTTAAGAGTTAGTGTGCGTGTGAGGGCACGAGTCAGTGTTGGTGTACTGGTTAAGATTAGGGCACGGGTGAGGGTAAGGCTTCAGGTGAGTGTCAGGTTTACGGTTAGGGTTAGAGTTAGAGTTAGGGAATAGGAGGGATTAGGGTACAGGTTAGGGTACGACAGCACTTAAGGATTAGAGTACATGTGAGTGCACAAGTTAGTGTTGGTGTACTGGTTAAGATTAGGGCACGGGAGAGGTTAAGGTTTCGGGTGAGGGTCAGGTTTAGGATTCGTGTTAGAGTTAGGGTTAGGGAATGGGGAGGGATTGGGGTACAGGTTAAGGTACGGCAACGGTTTAGGGTTAGCCTACTTTGGAGGGCAGGGGTTAGTGTGGATGTCCTGGTTAAAATTAGAACACGGGTGAGGGTAAAGTTTTGGCCGAGTGTCAGGGTTAGGGTTCGGGTTAGGTTTAGGATTACGG
This sequence comes from Inia geoffrensis, assembly GCA_036417435.1. Classification (NCBI taxonomy): domain Eukaryota; kingdom Metazoa; phylum Chordata; class Mammalia; order Artiodactyla; family Iniidae; genus Inia; species Inia geoffrensis. The sequence continues at coordinate 73,735,278 of CM070910.1, read as the reverse complement.
AATGGAGAGCAATTAGGGTACAGGTTAGAGTACGACAATGCTTAAGTGTTAGCATACGTGTGAGGGCACCGTTTAGTGTTGCTGTATCGGTTAATATTAGGTGATGGGTGAGGGTAAGGCTTCGGGTGAGGGTCAAGTTTAGGATTAGGGTTAGGGTTAGAGTTAGGGAATGGGGAGGGATTAGGGTACAGGTTAATGTACGGCAACGGTTTAGGGTTAGCCTACGTTGGAGGGCATGGTTTATTGTTTATGTACTGGATAAATTAGGACACGGGTGAGGGTAATGCATCGGGTGAGTTTTAGGGTTAGGGTTCGGGTTAGGGTTAGGGTTAGGGAATGGAGAGGGATTAGGGTAGAGGTTAGGGTACGGCAGTTGTTTAGGGTTAGCGTATATGTGAGGGCACAGTTTAGTGTTGGCGTACTGGTTAAGATTATGTCACAGGTGAGTGTAAGGCTTCATATGAGGGTCAAGATTAGGATTCGGGTTACGGTTAGAGTTAGGGAATGGGGAGGGATTAGGGTACAGTTTAGGGCTCGACAAAGTTTAAGGGTTAGCGTACGTGTGAGGGCATGGTTTAGTGTTGATATACTGGTTAAAATTAGGACACGGGTGAGGGTAAAGCTTCGGGTCAGGGTCAGTGTTTTGTGTAGGTTTAGGGTTAGTGTTAGGGAATGGGGAGGGATTAGGGTACAGTTAAGGGTACGACAATGCTTAAGGGTTAGAATATGTGTGAGGGCACAAGTTAGTGTTGGTGTACTGGTTAAGATTAGGGCACGGGTGATGGTAAGGCTCTGAGTGAGGGTCAGTGTTAGGATTTGTGTTAGGGTTAGGGTTAGGGAATGGTGGGGGATTAAGGTACTGTTTAGGGTATGACAGCGATCAAGGGTTAGCGTACGTGTGAGGGCACGAGTTAGTATTGGTGTACTGGTTAAGATTAGGGCGCGGGTGAGTGTAAGGCATCGGGTGAGGGTCAGGGTTAGGATTCGGGTTCGGGTTAGGGTTAGGGAATGGGGAGGGATTACGGTACAGTTTATGGTACGACAACGCTTAAGGGTTAGCGTAAGTGTGAGGGCACCAGTTACTGTTGGTGTACTGGTTAAGATTAGGGCACGGGGGAAGGAAAGGCTTCGGGTGAGAGAAAGGATTAGGGATCGGTTTAGGGTTAGGGTTAGGAATTGTGGAGGGTTTACGGTACAGGTTAGGCTACGGCAATGGTTTAGTGTTAGCCTACGTTGGAGGGCATGGGTTAGTGTTGATTTATTGCTTAAAATTAGGACATGGGTGAGGGTAAAATTTCGGGTGAGTGTTAGGGTTACGGTTCGGGTTAGGGTTAGGGTTAGGGAATGGAGAGGGATTATCGTACAAGTAAGGGTACGGCTGTGGTTTAGCGTTAGCGTACGTGTGATGGCACGGTTTAGTGTTGGTGTACTGGTTAAGATTAGGTCACGGGTGAGGGTAAGGCTTCGGTTGAGGGTCAGGGTTAGGATTCGGGTTGGGGTTAGGGTTAGGGAATGGTGAGGGATTAGGGTACAGTTTAGGGTTTGACAACGATTAAGGGTAAGCGTACGGTTGAGGGCACGAGTTAGTGTTGGTGTACTGGTTAAGATTAGTGCACGGGTGAGGGTAAAGCTTCGGTTTAGGGCCAGGGTTAGGATTCTGGTTAGGGTTAGGGTTAGGGAATAGATAGGGATTAGGGTAATATTTAGGATATGACAACGCTTTGGCGTTAACGTACGTGTGAGGGCACGAGTTAGGGTTGGTGTACTGGTTAAGATTAGGGCACGGGTGAGGGTAAGGCTTCGGTTTAGGGCCAGGGTTAGGATTCTGGTTAGGGTTAGGGTTAGGGAATGGATAGTGATTAGGGTAATATTTAGGATATGACAACGCTTTAGCGTTAACGTACGTGTGAGGGCACGAGTTAGGGTTGGTGTACTGGTTAAGATTAGGGCACGGGTGAGGGTAAGGCTTTTAGTGAGGGTCAGTGTTAGGATTTGTGTTAGGGTTATGGTTAGCGAATGGTGAGGGATTAAGGTACTGTTTAGGGTATGACAGCGATCAAGGGTTAGCGGACGTGTGAGGGCACGAGTTAGTGTTGGTGTACTGATTAAGATTAGGGCATGGGTGAGGGTATGGCTTCGGGTGAGGGTGAGGGTTAGGATTCGGGTTAGGGTTAGGGTTAGGAAATGGGGAGGGATTAGGGTACAGTTTAGGGTACAACAACGCTTAAGGGTTAGCGTATGTGTGAGGGCACTAGTTAGTGTTGGTGTACTGGTTAAGAATAGGGCATGGGTGAGGGTAACGCTTCGGGTTACGGACAGTTTTAGGGATCGGGTTAGGGTTAGAATTAGGCAATGGGGAGGGATTAGGGTACAGGTTAGGGTACGGCAATGGTTTAGGTTGCGAATACGTTGGAGGGCATGGTTTAGTGTTGATGTACTGGTTAAAATTAGGACACGTGTGAGGGTAATGCTTCGTGTGAGGGTCAGGTTTAGGATTAGGGTTAGGGTTAGTGATAGGGAATGGGGAGGGATTCGGGTACGCTTTATGGTATGCCTGCAGTTTAGGGTTAGCGTATGTGTGAGGGCACGGTTTAGTGTTGGTGTACTGGTTATGATTAGGTCACTGGTGAGTGTAAGGCTTCGGGTGAGGGTCAGGGTTAGGATTCGTGTTAGGGTTAGTATTAGGGAATGGTGCGGGATTAGGGTACAATTTATTGTAAGACAACACTTAAGGGTTAGCGTACGTGTGAGGGCACAAGTTAGTGTTGGTGTACTGGTTAAGTTTAGGGCACGGGTGAGAGTAAGGCTTCGGGTTAGGGACACTTTTAGGGATCGGGTTAGGGTTAAGGTTAGGCAATGGGGAGGGATTAGGGTACAGGTTAGGGTACGGCAACAGCTTTGTGTTAGCCTACGTTGGAGGGCATGGTTTAGTGTTGATATACTGGTTAAAATTAGGACACGGGTGAGGGTAAAGCTTCGGGTCAGGGTCAGTGTTTGGTTTAGGTTTAGGGTTAGTGTTAGGGAATGGGGAGGGATTAGGGTACACTTAAGGGTACGACAATGCTTAAGGGTTAGAATATGTGTGAGGGCACAAGTTAGTGTTGGTGTACTGGTTAAGATTAGGGCACGGGTGATGGTAAGGCTCTGAGTGAGGGTCAGTGTTAGGATTTGTGTTAGGGTTAGGGTTAGGGAATGGTGAGGGATTAAGGTACTGTTTAGGGTATGACAGTGATCAAGGGTTAGCGTATGTGTGAGGGCACGAGTTAGTGTTGGTGTACTGGTTAAGATTAGGGCACGGGTGAGGATAAGGCTTCGGGTGAGGGTCAGGGTTAGGGATCGGGTTAGGGTTATGGTTAGGAAATGAGGAGGGATTAGGTTACAGGTTAGTGTATGGAAACGGTTTAGAGTTCGTGTACGTGTGAGGGCACAGGTTAGTATTGATATATTGATTAAGATTAGGGCACGGGTGAATGTAAGGCTTCTGGGGAGAGTCAGGTTTAGGGTTAGGTTTAGGGTTAGTGAATGGAGAGGGATTAGGGTACAGGTTAGGGTACGGCTGCAGTTTACGGTTAACGTACGTGTGAGGGCAGAGTTTATTGTTAGTGTACTGGTTAAGATTAGGACACGGGTGAGGTTAAGGCCTCGGAAGAGAGTCATGTTTAGGGTTAGGGTTAGGGTTACGGAATCGGGAGGGATTAGTGTACAGGTTAGGGTACGGCAACGATTTAGTGTTAGAATATGTTGGAGGTCATGGGTTAGTGCTGATGTACAGGTTAAAATTAGTACACGGGTGAGGGTAAAGCTTCGGGTGAATGTCAGGTTTAGGGTTCGGGTTAGGGTTAGCATTAGGGAATTGATAGGGATTAGGGTAGAGGTTATGGTACGGCTGTTGTTTAGGGTTAGCGTACCTGTGAGGGCATGGTTTCGTGTTGGCGTACTGGTTAAGATTAGGTCACAGGTGAGGGTAAGGCTTCGGGTGACGGTCAGGATTAGGATTAGGGTTAGGGTTACAGTTAGGGAATGGGGGGGATTAGGCTACAGTTTAGGGTACGACAACGCTTAAGGGTTAGTGTACGTGTGTGGGCACGAGTTAGTGTTGGTGTACTGGTTAATATTAGGGCAGGGGTGAGGTTAAGGCTTCGGGTGAGGGTCAGGGCTAGAATTCGGGTTAGGGTTAGCGTTAGGGAATGGGGAAGGATTAGGGTACAGTTTAGGGTACGACAGCGCTTAACGGTTAATGTACGTGTGAGAGCACGTGTTAGGGTTGGTGTACTGTTTAAGATTAGGGCACGGATGATGGTAAGGGTTCGGGTGGGGGTCAGGGTTAGGATTCGTGTTAGGTTTAGGGTTAGGGAATGGGGAGGGATTAGGGTACAGGTTAGGTTATGACAACACTTAAGGGTTATGGTACGTGTGAGGGCACGAGTTATGGTTGGTGTACTGGTTTAGATTAGGGCACGGGTGAGTGTAAGGACTCTGAAGAGGGTCAGGTTTAGGGTTTGGTTTAGGTTTAGAGTTCAGGAATGGGGAGTTATTAGGGTACATGTTAGGTTATGTCAACGGGTTAGGGTTAGCCTACGTTGGAGGGCATGTGTTAGTGTTGGTGTACTGGTTAAAATTAGGACACGGGTGAGTGTAAATCTTCGGGTGAGTGTAAGGTTTAGGGTTAGTATTCGGGTTAGGGTCAGGGTTACGGAATGGGGAGGGATTAGGGTACAGTTTAGGGTACGACTACGCTTAAGGGTTAACGTACGTGTGAGGTCACAAGTTAGTGTTGGTGTGCTGGTTAAGATTAGGGCACGGGTGAGGGTAAGGCTTCGGGTGAACGTTAGGGTTAAGATTTTGGTTAGTTTTAGGGTTAGGAAATGTGAAGGGATTAGGGTACATTTCAGGGTACGACAACACTTAAGCGTTAGTGTACGTGTGAGGGCACGAGTTAGTGTTGGTGTCCTGATTAAGATTAGGGCATGGGTGAGGGTAAGGCCATGGAAGAGGGTCAGGTTTAGGGTTTCGTTTAGGGTTAGGGTTAGGTAAAGGGGAGGGATTAGGGTACAGATTAGGGTACGGCAACGGTTTAGCGTTAGCCTACGTTGGAGGGCATGGTTTAGTGTTGATGCACTTGTTAAAATTAGGACACTGGTGAGGGTAAAGCTTCGAGTGAGTGTCAGGGTTAGGGTTCGGGTTCGGGTTAGGGTTAGGGAATGGGGAGGGATTACGGTACAGTTTATGGTACGACAATGCTTAAGGGTTAGCGTAAGTGTGAGGGCACCAGTTAGTGTTGGTGTACTGGTTAAGATTAGGGCACGGGTGAAGGTAAGGCTTCGGATGAGAGAAAGGATTAGGGATCGGTTTAGGGTTAGGTCTAGGAATTGTGGAGGGTTTACGGTACAGGTTAGGCTACGGCAATGGTTTAGTGTTAGCCTACGTTGGAGGGTATGGGTTAGTGTTGATTTATTGCTTAAAATTAGGACATGGGTGAGGGTAAAATTTCGGGTGAGTGTTAGGTTTACGGTTCAGGTTAGGGTTAGGGTTAGGGAATGGAGAGGGATTAGCGTACAAGTAAGGGTACGGCGGCGGTTTAGCGTTAGCGTACGTGTGATGGCACGGTTTAGTGTTGGTGTCATGGTTAAGATTAGGTCACGGGTGATGGTAAGGCTTCGGTTGAGGGTCAGGGTTAGGATTCGGGTTGGGGTTAGTGTTAGGGAATGGTGAGGGATTAGGGTACAGTTTAGGGTTTGACAACGATTAAGGGTTAGCGTACGTGTGAGGGCATGAGTTAGTGTTGGTGTACTGGTTAAGATTAGGGCACGGGTGAGGGTAAAGCTTCGGTTTAGGGCCAGGGTTAGGATTCTGGTTAGGCTTAGGGTTAGACAATGGATAGGGATTAGGGTAATATTTAGGATACGACAACGCTTTGGCATTAACGTACGTGTGACGGCACGAGTTAGGGTTGGTGTACTGGTTAAGTTTAGGGCACGGGTGAGGGTAAGGCTTCGGTTTAGGGCCAGGGTTAGGATTCTGGTTAGGTTTAGGGTTAGGGAATGGATAGGGATTAGGGTAATATTTAGGATACGACAACGCTTTAGCGTTAACGTACGTGTGAGGGCACGAGGTAGGGTTGGTGTACTGGTTAAGATTAGGGCACGGGTGAGGGTAAGGCTTTTAGTGAGGGTCAGTGTTAGGATTTGTGTTAGGGTTAGGGTTAGCGAATGGTGAGGGATTAAGGTACTGTTTAGGGTATGACAGCGATCAAGGTTTAGCGGACGTGTGAGGGCACGAGTTAGTGTTGGTGTACTGGTTAAGATTAGGGCATGGGTGAGGGTATGGCTTCGGGTGAGGGTGAGGGTTAGGATTCGGGTTAGGGTTAGGGTTAGAAAATGGGGAGGGATTAGGGTACAGTTTAGGGTACAACAGCACTTAAGGGTTAGCGTATGTGTGAGGGCACGAGTTAGTGTTGGTGTACTGGTTAAGAATAGGGCATGGGTGAGGGTAAGGCTTCGGGTTAGGTACAGTTTTAGGGATCGGGTTAGGGATAGAATTAGGCAATGGGGAGGGATTAGGGTACAGGTTAGGGTACGGCAACGGTTTAGGTTGCGAATACGTTGGAGGGCATGGTTTAGTGTTGATGTACTGGTTAAAATTAGGACACGGGTGAGGGTTAAGCTTCGTGTGAGGGTCAGGTTTAGGATTAGGGTTAGGGTTAGTGATAGGGAATGGGGAGGGATTCGGGTACGCTTTATGGTATGGCTGCAGTTTAGGGTTAGCCTATGTGTGAGGGCACGGTTTAGTGTTGGTGTACTGGTTAAGATAAGGTCACTGGTGAGTGTAAGGCTTCGGGTGAGGGTCAGGGTTAGGATTCGGGTTAGGTTTAGTATTAGGGAATGGTGAGGGATTAGGGTACAATTTAGTGTAAGACAACACTTAAGGGTTAGCGTACGTGTGAGGGCACGAGTTAGTGTTGGTGTACTGGTTAAGATTAGGTCACGGGTGAGAGTAAGGCTTCGGGTGATGGTCAGGTTTAGGGTTTGGGTTAGGGTTAGGGTTAGGGATTGGGGAGGGATTAGGGTACAGTTTAGGGTATGACAACGCTTAAGAGTTAGTGTGCGTGTGAGGGCACGAGTCAGTGTTGGTGTACTGGTTAAGATTAGGGCACGGGTGAGGGTAAGGCTTCAGGTGAGTGTCAGGTTTACGGTTAGGGTTAGAGTTAGAGTTAGGGAATAGGAGGGATTAGGGTACAGGTTAGGGTACGACAGCACTTAAGGATTAGAGTACATGTGAGTGCACAAGTTAGTGTTGGTGTACTGGTTAAGATTAGGGCACGGGAGAGGTTAAGGTTTCGGGTGAGGGTCAGGTTTAGGATTCGTGTTAGAGTTAGGGTTAGGGAATGGGGAGGGATTGGGGTACAGGTTAAGGTACGGCAACGGTTTAGGGTTAGCCTACTTTGGAGGGCAGGGGTTAGTGTGGATGTCCTGGTTAAAATTAGAACACGGGTGAGGGTAAAGTTTTGGCCGAGTGTCAGGGTTAGGGTTCGGGTTAGGTTTAGGATTACGGAATGGAGAGCAATTAGGGTACAGGTTAGAGTACGACAATGCTTAAGTGTTAGCATACGTGTGAGGGCACCGTTTAGTGTTGCTGTATCGGTTAATATTAGGTGATGGGTGAGGGTAAGGCTTCGGGTGAGGGTCAAGTTTAGGATTAGGGTTAGGGTTAGAGTTAGGGAATGGGGAGGGATTAGGGTACAGGTTAATGTACGGCAACGGTTTAGGGTTAGCCTACGTTGGAGGGCATGGTTTATTGTTTATGTACTGGATAAATTAGGACACGGGTGAGGGTAATGCATCGGGTGAGTTTTAGGGTTAGGGTTCGGGTTAGGGTTAGGGTTAGGGAATGGAGAGGGATTAGGGTAGAGGTTAGGGTACGGCAGTTGTTTAGGGTTAGCGTATATGTGAGGGCACAGTTTAGTGTTGGCGTACTGGTTAAGATTATGTCACAGGTGAGTGTAAGGCTTCATATGAGGGTCAAGATTAGGATTCGGGTTACGGTTAGAGTTAGGGAATGGGGAGGGATTAGGGTACAGTTTAGGGCTCGACAAAGTTTAAGGGTTAGCGTACGTGTGAGGGCATGGTTTAGTGTTGATATACTGGTTAAAATTAGGACACGGGTGAGGGTAAAGCTTCGGGTCAGGGTCAGTGTTTTGTGTAGGTTTAGGGTTAGTGTTAGGGAATGGGGAGGGATTAGGGTACAGTTAAGGGTACGACAATGCTTAAGGGTTAGAATATGTGTGAGGGCACAAGTTAGTGTTGGTGTACTGGTTAAGATTAGGGCACGGGTGATGGTAAGGCTCTGAGTGAGGGTCAGTGTTAGGATTTGTGTTAGGGTTAGGGTTAGGGAATGGTGGGGGATTAAGGTACTGTTTAGGGTATGACAGCGATCAAGGGTTAGCGTACGTGTGAGGGCACGAGTTAGTATTGGTGTACTGGTTAAGATTAGGGCGCGGGTGAGTGTAAGGCATCGGGTGAGGGTCAGGGTTAGGATTCGGGTTCGGGTTAGGGTTAGGGAATGGGGAGGGATTACGGTACAGTTTATGGTACGACAACGCTTAAGGGTTAGCGTAAGTGTGAGGGCACCAGTTACTGTTGGTGTACTGGTTAAGATTAGGGCACGGGGGAAGGAAAGGCTTCGGGTGAGAGAAAGGATTAGGGATCGGTTTAGGGTTAGGGTTAGGAATTGTGGAGGGTTTACGGTACAGGTTAGGCTACGGCAATGGTTTAGTGTTAGCCTACGTTGGAGGGCATGGGTTAGTGTTGATTTATTGCTTAAAATTAGGACATGGGTGAGGGTAAAATTTCGGGTGAGTGTTAGGGTTACGGTTCGGGTTAGGGTTAGGGTTAGGGAATGGAGAGGGATTATCGTACAAGTAAGGGTACGGCTGTGGTTTAGCGTTAGCGTACGTGTGATGGCACGGTTTAGTGTTGGTGTACTGGTTAAGATTAGGTCACGGGTGAGGGTAAGGCTTCGGTTGAGGGTCAGGGTTAGGATTCGGGTTGGGGTTAGGGTTAGGGAATGGTGAGGGATTAGGGTACAGTTTAGGGTTTGACAACGATTAAGGGTAAGCGTACGGTTGAGGGCACGAGTTAGTGTTGGTGTACTGGTTAAGATTAGTGCACGGGTGAGGGTAAAGCTTCGGTTTAGGGCCAGGGTTAGGATTCTGGTTAGGGTTAGGGTTAGGGAATAGATAGGGATTAGGGTAATATTTAGGATATGACAACGCTTTGGCGTTAACGTACGTGTGAGGGCACGAGTTAGGGTTGGTGTACTGGTTAAGATTAGGGCACGGGTGAGGGTAAGGCTTCGGTTTAGGGCCAGGGTTAGGATTCTGGTTAGGGTTAGGGTTAGGGAATGGATAGTGATTAGGGTAATATTTAGGATATGACAACGCTTTAGCGTTAACGTACGTGTGAGGGCACGAGTTAGGGTTGGTGTACTGGTTAAGATTAGGGCACGGGTGAGGGTAAGGCTTTTAGTGAGGGTCAGTGTTAGGATTTGTGTTAGGGTTATGGTTAGCGAATGGTGAGGGATTAAGGTACTGTTTAGGGTATGACAGCGATCAAGGGTTAGCGGACGTGTGAGGGCACGAGTTAGTGTTGGTGTACTGATTAAGATTAGGGCATGGGTGAGGGTATGGCTTCGGGTGAGGGTGAGGGTTAGGATTCGGGTTAGGGTTAGGGTTAGGAAATGGGGAGGGATTAGGGTACAGTTTAGGGTACAACAACGCTTAAGGGTTAGCGTATGTGTGAGGGCACTAGTTAGTGTTGGTGTACTGGTTAAGAATAGGGCATGGGTGAGGGTAACGCTTCGGGTTACGGACAGTTTTAGGGATCGGGTTAGGGTTAGAATTAGGCAATGGGGAGGGATTAGGGTACAGGTTAGGGTACGGCAATGGTTTAGGTTGCGAATACGTTGGAGGGCATGGTTTAGTGTTGATGTACTGGTTAAAATTAGGACACGTGTGAGGGTAATGCTTCGTGTGAGGGTCAGGTTTAGGATTAGGGTTAGGGTTAGTGATAGGGAATGGGGAGGGATTCGGGTACGCTTTATGGTATGCCTGCAGTTTAGGGTTAGCGTATGTGTGAGGGCACGGTTTAGTGTTGGTGTACTGGTTATGATTAGGTCACTGGTGAGTGTAAGGCTTCGGGTGAGGGTCAGGGTTAGGATTCGTGTTAGGGTTAGTATTAGGGAATGGTGCGGGATTAGGGTACAATTTATTGTAAGACAACACTTAAGGGTTAGCGTACGTGTGAGGGCACAAGTTAGTGTTGGTGTACTGGTTAAGTTTAGGGCACGGGTGAGAGTAAGGCTTCGGGTTAGGGACACTTTTAGGGATCGGGTTAGGGTTAAGGTTAGGCAATGGGGAGGGATTAGGGTACAGGTTAGGGTACGGCAACAGCTTTGTGTTAGCCTACGTTGGAGGGCATGGTTTAGTGTTGATATACTGGTTAAAATTAGGACACGGGTGAGGGTAAAGCTTCGGGTCAGGGTCAGTGTTTGGTTTAGGTTTAGGGTTAGTGTTAGGGAATGGGGAGGGATTAGGGTACACTTAAGGGTACGACAATGCTTAAGGGTTAGAATATGTGTGAGGGCACAAGTTAGTGTTGGTGTACTGGTTAAGATTAGGGCACGGGTGATGGTAAGGCTCTGAGTGAGGGTCAGTGTTAGGATTTGTGTTAGGGTTAGGGTTAGGGAATGGTGAGGGATTAAGGTACTGTTTAGGGTATGACAGTGATCAAGGGTTAGTGTATGTGTGAGGGCACGAGTTAGTGTTGGTGTACTGGTTAAGATTAGGGCACGGGTGAGGATAAGGCTTCGGGTGAGGGTCAGGGTTAGGGATCGGGTTAGGGTTATGGTTAGGAAATGAGGAGGGATTAGGTTACAGGTTAGTGTATGGAAACGGTTTAGAGTTCGTGTACGTGTGAGGGCACAGGTTAGTATTGATATATTGATTAAGATTAGGGCACGGGTGAATGTAAGGCTTCTGGGGAGAGTCAGGTTTAGGGTTAGGTTTAGGGTTAGTGAATGGAGAGGGATTAGGGTACAGGTTAGGGTACGGCTGCAGTTTACGGTTAACGTACGTGTGAGGGCAGAGTTTATTGTTAGTGTACTGGTTAAGATTAGGACACGGGTGAGGTTAAGGCCTCGGAAGAGAGTCATGTTTAGGGTTAGGGTTAGGGTTACGGAATCGGGAGGGATTAGTGTACAGGTTAGGGTACGGCAACGATTTAGTGTTAGAATATGTTGGAGGTCATGGGTTAGTGCTGATGTACAGGTTAAAATTAGTACACGGGTGAGGGTAAAGCTTCGGGTGAATGTCAGGTTTAGGGTTCGGGTTAGGGTTAGCATTAGGGAATTGATAGGGATTAGGGTAGAGGTTATGGTACGGCTGTTGTTTAGGGTTAGCGTACCTGTGAGGGCATGGTTTCGTGTTGGCGTACTGGTTAAGATTAGGTCACAGGTGAGGGTAAGGCTTCGGGTGACGGTCAGGATTAGGATTAGGGTTAGGGTTACAGTTAGGGAATGGGGGGGATTAGGCTACAGTTTAGGGTACGACAACGCTTAAGGGTTAGCGTACGTGTGTGGGCACGAGTTAGTGTTGGTGTACTGGTTAATATTAGGGCAGGGGTGAGGTTAAGGCTTCGGGTGAGGGTCAGGGCTAGAATTCGGGTTAGGGTTAGCGTTAGGGAATGGGGAAGGATTAGGGTACAGTTTAGGGTACGACAGCGCTTAACGGTTAATGTACGTGTGAGAGCACGTGTTAGGGTTGGTGTACTGTTTAAGATTAGGGCACGGATGATGGTAAGGGTTCAGGTGGGGGTCAGGGTTAGGATTCGTGTTAGGTTTAGGGTTAGGGAATGGGGAGGGATTAGGGTACAGGTTAGGTTATGACAACACTTAAGGGTTATGGTACGTGTGAGGGCACGAGTTATGGTTGGTGTACTGGTTTAGATTAGGGCACGGGTGAGTGTAAGGACTCTGAAGAGGGTCAGGTTTAGGGTTTGGTTTAGGTTTAGAGTTCAGGAATGGGGAGTTATTAGGGTACATGTTAGGTTATGTCAACGGGTTAGGGTTAGCCTACGTTGGAGGGCATGTGTTAGTGTTGGTGTACTGGTTAAAATTAGGACACGGGTGAGTGTAAATCTTCGGGTGAGTGTAAGGTTTAGGGTTAGTATTCGGGTTAGGGTCAGGGTTACGGAATGGGGAGGGATTAGGGTACAGTTTAGGGTACGACTACGCTTAAGGGTTAACGTACGTGTGAGGTCACAAGTTAGTGTTGGTGTGCTGGTTAAGATTAGGGCACGGGTGAGGGTAAGGCTTCGGGTGAACGTTAGGGTTAAGATTTTGGTTAGTTTTAGGGTTAGGAAATGTGAAGGGATTAGGGTACATTTCAGGGTACGACAACACTTAAGCGTTAGTGTACGTGTGAGGGCACGAGTTAGTGTTGGTGTCCTGATTAAGATTAGGGCATGGGTGAGGGTAAGGCCATGGAAGAGGGTCAGGTTTAGGGTTTCGTTTAGGGTTAGGGTTAGGTAAAGGGGAGGGATTAGGGTACAGATTAGGGTACGGCAACGGTTTAGCGTTAGCCTACGTTGGAGGGCATGGTTTAGTGTTGATGCACTTGTTAAAATTAGGACACTGGTGAGGGTAAAGCTTCGAGTGAGTGTCAGGGTTAGGGTTCGGGTTCGGGTTAGGGTTAGGGAATGGGGAGGGATTACGGTACAGTTTATGGTACGACAATGCTTAAGGGTTAGCGTAAGTGTGAGGGCACCAGTTAGTGTTGGTGTACTGGTTAAGATTAGGGCACGGGTGAAGGTAAGGCTTCGGATGAGAGAAAGGATTAGGGATCGGTTTAGGGTTAGGTCTAGGAATTGTGGAGGGTTTACGGTACAGGTTAGGCTACGGCAATGGTTTAGTGTTAGCCTACGTTGGAGGGTATGGGTTAGTGTTGATTTATTGCTTAAAATTAGGACATGGGTGAGGGTAAAATTTCGGGTGAGTGTTAGGTTTACGGTTCAGGTTAGGGTTAGGGTTAGGGAATGGAGAGGGATTAGCGTACAAGTAAGGGTACGGCGGCGGTTTAGCGTTAGCGTACGTGTGATGGCACGGTTTAGTGTTGGTGTCATGGTTAAGATTAGGTCACGGGTGATGGTAAGGCTTCGGTTGAGGGTCAGGGTTAGGATTCGGGTTGGGGTTAGTGTTAGGGAATGGTGAGGGATTAGGGTACAGTTTAGGGTTTGACAACGATTAAGGGTTAGCGTACGTGTGAGGGCATGAGTTAGTGTTGGTGTACTGGTTAAGATTAGGGCACGGGTGAGGGTAAAGCTTCGGTTTAGGGCCAGGGTTAGGATTCTGGTTAGGCTTAGGGTTAGACAATGGATAGGGATTAGGGTAATATTTAGGATACGACAACGCTTTGGCATTAACGTACGTGTGACGGCACGAGTTAGGGTTGGTGTACTGGTTAAGTTTAGGGCACGGGTGAGGGTAAGGCTTCGGTTTAGGGCCAGGGTTAGGATTCTGGTTAGGTTTAGGGTTAGGGAATGGATAGGGATTAGGGTAATATTTAGGATACGACAACGCTTTAGCGTTAACGTACGTGTGAGGGCACGAGGTAGGGTTGGTGTACTGGTTAAGATTAGGGCACGGGTGAGGGTAAGGCTTTTAGTGAGGGTCAGTGTTAGGATTTGTGTTAGGGTTAGGGTTAGCGAATGGTGAGGGATTAAGGTACTGTTTAGGGTATGACAGCGATCAAGGTTTAGCGGACGTGTGAGGGCACGAGTTAGTGTTGGTGTACTGGTTAAGATTAGGGCATGGGTGAGGGTATGGCTTCGGGTGAGGGTGAGGGTTAGGATTCGGGTTAGGGTTAGGGTTAGAAAATGGGGAGGGATTAGGGTACAGTTTAGGGTACAACAGCACTTAAGGGTTAGCGTATGTGTGAGGGCACGAGTTAGTGTTGGTGTACTGGTTAAGAATAGGGCATGGGTGAGGGTAAGGCTTCGGGTTAGGTACAGTTTTAGGGATCGGGTTAGGGATAGAATTAGGCAATGGGGAGGGATTAGGGTACAGGTTAGGGTACGGCAATGGTTTAGGTTGCGAATACGTTGGAGGGCATGGTTTAGTGTTGATGTACTGGTTAAAATTAGGACACGGGTGAGGGTAATGCTTCGTGTGAGGGTCAGGTTTAGGATTAGGGTTAGGGTTAGTGATAGGGAATGGGGAGGGATTCGGGTACGCTTTATGGTATGGCTTCAGTTTAGGGTTAGCGTATGTGTGAGGGCACGGTTTAGTGTTGGTGTACTGGTTATGATTAGGTCACTGGTGAGTGTAAGGCTTCAGGTGAGGGTCAGGGTTAGGATTCGGGTTAGGGTTAGTATTAGGGAATGGTGAGGGATTAGGGTACAATTTAGTGTAAGACAACACTTAAGGGTTAGCGTACGTGTGAGGGCACGAGTTAGTGTTGGTGTACTGGTTAAGATTAGGTCACGGGTGAGAGTAAGGCTTCGGGTGATGGTCAGGTTTAGGGTTTGGTTTAGGGTTAGGGTTAGGGATTGGGGAGGGATTAGGGTACAGTTTAGGGTATGACAACGCTTAAGTGTTAGTGTGCGTGTGAGGGCACGAGTCAGTGTTGGTGTACTGGTTAAGATTAGGTCACGGGTGAGAGTAAGGCTTCGGGTGATGGTCAGGTTTAGGGTTTGGTTTAGGGTTAGGATTAGGGAATGGGGAGGGATTGGGGTACAGGTTAAGGTACGGCAACGGTTTAGGGTTAGCCTACTTTGGAGGGCAGGGGTTAGTGTGGATGTCCTGGTTAAAATTAGAACACGGGTGAGGGTAAAGTTTTGGCCGAGTGTCAGGGTTAGGGTTCGGGTTAGGGTTAGGATTACGGAATGGAGAGCGATTAGGGTACAGGTTAGAGTACGACAATGCTTAAGTGTTAGCATACGTGTTAGGGCACCGTTTAGTGTTGCTGTATCGGTTAATATTAGGTGATGAGTGAGGGTAAGGCTTTGGGTGAGGGTCAAGTTTAGGATTAGGGTTAGGGTTAGAGTTAGGGAATGGGGAGGGATTAGGGTACAGGTTAATGTACGGCAACGGTTTAGGGTTAGCCTACGTTGGAGGGCATGGTTTATTGTTTATGTACTGGATAAATTAGGACACGGGTGAGGGTAATGCATCGGGTGAGTTTTAGGGTTAGGGTTCGGGTTAGGGTTAGGGTTAGGGAATGGAGAGGTATTAGGGTAGAGGTTAGGGTACGGCAGCTGTTTAGGGTTAGCGTATATGTGAGGGCACAGTTTAGTGTTGGCGTACTGGTTAAGATTAGGTCACAGGTGAGGGTAAGGCTTCAGATGAGGGTCAAGATTAGGATTCGGGTTACGGTTAGAGTTAGGGAATGGGGAGGGATTAGGGTACAGTTTAGGGTTCGACAAAGTTTAAGGGTTAGCGTACGTGTGAGGGCACGAGTTAGTGTTGGTGTACTGGTTAAGATTAGTGCATGGGTGAGGGTAAGGCTTCGGGTGAGAGAAAGGATTAGGGATCGGTTTAGGGTTAGTGTTAGGCAATGTGGAGGGTTTAGGGTACAGGTTAGGCTACGGCAATGGTTTAGGGTTAACCTACGTTGGAGGGAATGTGTTAGTGTTGATTTACTGCTTAAAATTAGGACACGGGTGAGGGTAAAACTTCGGGGGAGTGTTAGGGTTAGGGTTCAGTTTAGAGTTAGGGTTAGTGAATGGAGAGGGATTAGCGTACAGGTTAGGGTACGGCTGCGGTTTAGGGTTAGCGTACGTGTGAGGGCACGGTTTAGTGTTGGTGTACTGGTTTAAAATAGGTCACAGGTGAGGGTAAGGCTTCAGGAGAGGGTCTGGGTTAATATTCGGGTTAGGGTTAGGGTTACCGATTGGGGATCGATTAGGGTACAGTTTAGTGCACGACAATGCTTAAGGGTTAGCGTCCGTGTGAGGGCACGAGTTAGTGTTGGTGTACTGGTTAAGTTTAGGGCACGGGTGAGGGTAAAGCTTCGGTTTAGGGCCAGGGTTAGGATTCTGGTTAGGGTAAGGGTTAGGGAATGGATAGGGATTAGGGTAATATTTAGGATACGACAACGCTTTGGCGTTAACGTACGTGTGAGGGCACGAGTTAGGGTTGGTGTACTGGTTAAGATTAGGGCACGGGTAAGGGTAAGGCTTTTAGTGAGGGTCAGTGTTAGGATTTGTGTTAGGGTTAGGGTTAGGGAATGGTGAGGGATTAATGTACTGTTTAGGGTATGACAGCGATGAAGGGTTTGCGGACGTGTGAGGGCACGTGTTAGTGTTGGTGTACTGGTTAAGATTAGGGCAAGGGTGAGGGTATGGCTTCGGGTGAGTGAGGGTTAGGATTCGGGTTAGGGTTAGGGTTAGGAAATGGGGAGGGATTAGGGTACAGTTTACGGTACAACAATGCTTAAGGGTTAGCGTACGTGTGAGGGCACGAGTTAGTGTTGGTGTACTGGTTAAGATTAAGGCACGGGTGAGGGTAAGACTTCGGTTTAGGGCCAGGGTTAGGATTCTGGTTAGGGTCAGTGTTAGGGAATGGATAGGGATTAGGGTAATATTTAGGATACGACAACGCTTTGGCGTTAACGTACGTGTGAGGGCACGAGTTAGGGTTGGTGTACTGGTTAAGATTAGGGCACGGGTAAGGGTAAGGCTTTTAGTGAGGGTCAGTGTTAGGATTTGTGTTAGGGTTAGGGTTAGGGAATGGTGAGGGATTAATGTACTGTTTAGGGTATGACAGCGATAAAGGGTTTGCGGACGTGTGAGGGCACGAGTTAGTGTTGGTGTACTGGTTAAGATTAGGGCAAGGGTGAGGGTATGGCTTCGGGTGAGTGAGGGTTAGGATTCGGGTTAGGGTTAGGGTTAGGAAATGGGGAGGGATTAGGGTACAGTTTACGGTACAACAATGCTTAAGGGTTAGCGTATGTGTGAGGGCACGAGTTAGTGTTGGTGTACTGGTTAAGATTAAGGCACGGGTGAGGGTAAGACTTCGGTTTAGGGCCAGGGTTAGGATTCTGGTTAGGGTTAGTGTTAGGGAATGGATAGGGATTAGGGTAATATTTAGGATACGACAATGCTTTGGCGTTAACGTACTTGTGAGGGCACGAGTTAGGGTTGGTGTACTGGTTAAGATTAGGGCACGGGCGAGGGTAAGGCTTTTAGTGAGGGTCAGTGTTAGGATTTGTGTTAGGGTTAGGGTTAGCGAATGGTGAGGGATTAAGGTACTGTTTAGTGTATGACAGCGATCAAGGGTTAGCGGACGTGTGAGGGCACGAGTTAGTGTTGGTGTACTGGTTAAAAATAGGTCACAGGTGAGGGTAAGGCTTCAGGAGAGGGTCAGGGTTAATATTCGGGTTAGGGTTAGGGTTACCGATTGGGGATCGATTAGGGTACAGTTTAGTGCACGACAATGCTTAAGGGTTAGCGTCCGTGTGAGGGCACGAGTTAGTGTTGGTGTACTGGTTAAGTTTAGGGCATGGGTGAGGGTAAGGCTTCGGGTTAGGGACACTTTTAGGGATCGGGTTAGGGTTAAGGTTAGGCAATGGGGAGGGATTAGGGTACAGGTTAGGGTACGGCAACAGCTTAGGGTTAGCCTACGTTGGAGGGCATGGTTTAGTGTTGATATACTGGTTAAAATTAGGACACGGGTGAGGGTAAAGCTTCGGGTCAGGGTCAGTGTTTGGTTTAGGTTTAGGGTAAGTGTTAGGGAATGGGGAGGGATTAGGGTACAGTTAAGGGTATGACAATGCTTAAGGGTTAGAATATGTGTGAGGGCACAAGTTAGTGTTGGTGTACTGGTTAAGATTAGGGCACGGGCGAGGGTAAGGCTTCGGGTGAGGGTCAGGGTTAGGATTCGGGTTAGGGTTAAGGTTAGGGAATGGGGAGGGATTAGGGTACAGTTTAGCGTATGACAACGCTTAACTGTTTGCGTACGTGTGAAGGCATGAGTTAGTTTTGGTGTACTGGCTAAGATTAGGGCACGGGTTAGGGTAAGGCTTCGGGTGAGGGACAGGATTAGGGATCGGGTTAGGGTTATGGTTAGGAAATGGGGAGGGATTAGGTTACAGGTTAGTGTATGGAAACGGTTTAGAGTTCGTGTACGTGTGAGGGCACAGGTTAGTATTGATATATTGATTAAGATTAGGGCACGGGTGAATGTAAGGCTTCTGGGGAGAGTCAGGTTTAGGGTTAGGGAATGGAGAGGGATTAGCGTACAAGTAAGGGTACGGCTGCGGTTTAGCGTTAGCGTACGTGTGAGGGCACGGTTTAGTGTTGGTTTACTGGTTAAGATTACGTCACGGATGAGGGTAAGCCTTCGGCTGAGGGTCAGGGTTAGGATTCGGGTTAGGGTTAGGGTTAGGGAATGGGTAGGGAATAGGGTACAGTTTAGGATACGACCACGCTTTAGGGTTAGCGTACGTGTTAATGCACGAAGTAGTGTTGGCATACTGGTTAAGATTAGGGCACGGGTGAGGGTAAGGCTTTGGGTGAGGGTCAGGGTTACGATTCGGGTGAGGGTTAGTGTTAGGGAATGGGGAGGGATTAGGGTACAGTTTAGGGTACGACAATGCTTAAGGGTTAGTGTACGTGTGACAGCACGAGTTAGTGTTGGTTTACTGGTTAAGATTAGGGCACGAGTGTGTGTACGGCTTCGGAAGAGTGTCAGGTTTAGGGATTGGTTTAGGGTTAGGGTTAGGGAATGGGGAGGGATTAGGGTACAGTTTAGGGTATGGCAACGGTTTAGGGTTAGCCTACATTGGAGGGCATGTGTTAGTGTTGATGTACTGGTTAAAATTAGGGCATGGGTGAGGGTAAAGCTTCGGGTGAGTTTCAGAGTTAGGGTTCGGGTGAGGGTTAGTGTTAAGGAATGGAGAGGAATTGGGGTACAGGTTAAAGTACGACAATGCTTAAGGGTTAGCCTGCGTGTGAGGGCACAGGTTAGTGTTGGTGTACTGGTTAAGATTAGATCACGGGTGAGGGTAAGGCATCGGGTAAGGGTCATGATTGGGATTCGGGTTAGGGTTAGGCTTAGGGAATGTGGAGGCAATAGAGTACATTTTAGGGAACAACAACTCTTAAGGGTTAGCGTACGTGTGAGGGCACAAGTTAGTGTTGCTGTACTTGTTAATATCAGGGCACGCTTCAGGGTAAGGCTTCGAGCAAGGGTTAGGATTAGGATTCGGTTTAGGGTTACGGTTAGAGAATGGAGAGGGATTAGGGTACAGTTTAGTGTATGACAACGCTTAAGGGTTAGCATACGTGTGAGGGCACAAGTTAGTGTTGCTGTACTAGTTAAGATTAGGGCACGATTCAGGGTAAGGCTTCGGGTGAGGGTTAGGATTGGGATTCGGGTTAGGGTTAGGGTTGAAGAATGGAGAGGGATTAGGGTACAGTTTAGTGTACGACAATGCTTAAGGGTTAGTGTACGTGTGAGGGCACAAGTTAGTGTTGGTGTACTGGTTAAGATCAGGGCACCGGTGAGGGTAAGACTTCGGAATAGGGTCAGGTTTAGGGTTTGGGTTAGGGTTAGGTTAGGGAATGGGGAGGGATAAGTGTACAGGTTAGGGAACGGCAACTGTTTAATTTTAGCCTACGTTAGAGGACATGGGTTAGTGTTGATGTCCTCTTTTAAATTAGTACACGGGTGAGGGTAAATCTTCGGGTGAGGGTCAGCGTTAGGATTCGGGTTAGGGTTAAGGTTAGGGAATGGGGAGGGATTATGGTACAGGGTAGGGTACGGCCGCAGTTTAGGGTTAGCCTACGTGTGAGGGCATGGTTTAGTGTTGGTGTACTGGCTAAGATTAGTTCACGGATGAGGGTAAGGCTTAGGGTGAGGGTCAGGTTTAGGATTCGTGTTAGGGTTAGGGTTAGGGAATGGAGAGGGATTAAGGTACAGTTTAGCATATGAAAGTGCTTAAGGGTTAGCGTACGTGTGAGGGCACGACTTACTGTTGGTGTACTGGTTAAGATTAGGGCAGGGCTGAGGGTAAGGCCTCGGAAGAGGGTCAGGTTTAGGCTTTTGGTTAGGGTTAGGGTTAGGGAATTGGGAGGGATTAGGGTACAGGTTAGGGTACGGCAATGCTTAAGGGTTAGCGTACGTGTGATGGCATGTGTTAGTGTTGGTGTACTGGTTAAGATTAGGGCAGGGGTGTGGGTAAGGCTTCAGGTGAGCATCAGGGTTAGGATTCGGGTCAGTGTTAGGGTTAGGGAATGGTGAGGGATTAGGGTACAGGTTGGGGTACGGCAACGCTTAAGTGTTAGCGTACATGTGAGGGCATGAGTTAGTGATGGTATACTGTTTATGAGTAGGGCACGGGTGAGGGTAAGGCCTCGGAAGAGGGTCAGATTTAGGGTTTGGGTTAGGGTTAGGGTTAGGGAATGGGGAGGGATTAGGGTACAGGTTAGGGTATGGCAACGGTTTTGGTTATCTTACGTGAGAGGACATGGGTTAGTGTTGATGTCCTGGTTAAAATTAGGACACGGGTGAGGGTAAAGCTTCAGGTGAGTGTGAGGGTTAGGTTTCGGGTTAGGGTTAGGGTTAGGGAATGAAGCGGGATTAGGGTACAGGTTAGGGTATGACAACGCTTAAGGGTTAGCGTACATGTGAGGGCACGAGTTAGTGTTGGTGTACTGGTTAAGATTAGGGCACGGGTGATGGTAAGTCTTCGAGTGAGGGTCAGGGTTAAAATTCGTTTAGGGTTAGGATTAGTTAATTGGGAGGGATTAGTGTACAGTTTAGGGTACGACAACACTTTAGGTTTAGAGTACGTGTGAGGGCACAAGTTAGTGTTGGTGTACTGGTTAACGTTAGGTCACGGGTGAGGGTAAGGCCTCAGAAGAGGGTCAGGTTTAGGGTTTGGGTTAGGGTTAGGTTTAGGGAATGGCTAGGGCTTAGGGTACAGCTTGCGTATGACAATGCTTAAGGGTTAGCGTACGTGTGAGGGCACGAGTTAGTGTTGGTGTCCTGGTTATGTTAAGGGTACGGGTGAGGGTAAGGCCTCCAAAGAGGGTCACGTTTAGGGTTTGGGTTAGGGTTAGGGTTAGGGAATTGGGAGGGATTAGGGTACAGGTCAGGGTACGGGAACTGTTTAGTTTTAGCCTACGTTGGAGGACATGGGTTAGTGTTGATGTCCTGGTTAAAATTAGGACACGAGTGAGGGTAGTGCTTCGGGTGAGTGTCATGGTTAGGGTTCGGGTTAGGGTTAGGGTTATGGATTCGAGAGGTATTATGGTACAGGTTAGGGTGCGACAACGCTTAAGGGTTAGCGTACGTGAGAGGGCACAAGTTAGTGTTGGTGTACTGGTTAAGATTAGTGCACGGCTGATGGTAAGGCTTCGAGTGAGGGTCAGGGTTAGGATTTGTTTAGGGTTAGGGTTAGTTAATGGGTAGGGATTAGGGTACAGTTTAGGGTACGACAACACTTTAGGTTTAGAGTACGTGTGAGGGTACAAGTTAGTGTTGTTGTACTGGTTAACATTAGGGTACGGGTGAGGGTAAAGCCTCGGAAGAGGGTTAGGTTTAGGGTTTGGGTTAGGGTTAGGTTTAGGGAATGGGGAGGGATTAGTGTACAGGTTAGCGTACGTCAACGGTTTAGGGTTAGCCTACGTTGGAGGGCATTGGTTAGTGTTGATGTAGTGTTATATGTATGTCACGGGTGAGGGTAAATCTTCGGGTGACTTTCAGGGTTAGAATTCGGGTTAGGGTTAAGTTTAGGTAATGGAGAGGGATTAAGGTACAGGTTAGTGTAGGACAACGCTTAAGGGTTAGCGTACGTGTGAGGGCACGGTTTAGTGTTGGTGTACTGGTTAAGATTAGGTAATGGGTGAGGGTAAGGTTTCGGGCGAGGGTCAGGGATAGGATTCGGGTTAGGGTTAGGGTTAGGGAATGGGGTTGGATTAGGGTACAGTTTAGGGTATGAGAGCGCTTAAGGGTTAGCGTACGTGTGAGGGCAGGAGTTAGTGTTGGTGTACTGGTTAAGTTTAAGGCATGGGTGAGGGTAAGGCTTCGGGTCAAGGTTAGGTTTAGGATTCGGTTTAGGGTTAGGGTTAGGGAATGGAGAGGGATTAGGGTACAGCTTAGCGTAAGACAACGTTTAAGGGTTAGCATACGTGTGACGACACGAGTTAGTGTTGGTGTATTGGTTAAGATTAGGGCACGGGTGCGGTTAAGGCCTCCGAAGAGGGTCAGGTTTGGGGATTGGTTTAGGGTTAGGGTTAGGGAATGGGGAGGGATTAGGGTACAGGTTAGTGTACGACAACGCTTAAGGCTTAGCGTACGTGTGAGGGTATGAGTTAGTGTTGGTGTACTGGTTAAGATTAGGACACGGGTGATGTTAAGGCTTCGGGTGAGGGTCAGGGTTAGGATTCTGTTAGGGTTAGTGTTAGTTAATGGGGAGGGATTAGGGTAAAGTTTAGGGTAAGACAACGCTAAAGGGTTAGCTTACGTGTGAGGGCACGACTTACTGTGGCTGTACGGGTTAAGATTAGGGCACGGGTGAGGTTAAGACCACGGAAGAGGGACAGGTTTAGGGTTTGGATTAGGGTTAGGGTTAGGGAATGGGGAGGGATTAGAGTACAGGTTTGGTTATGGCAACGGTTTAGGGTTAGTCTATGTTGGAGGGCATGGGTTAGTGTTGATGTACTAGTTAAAATTAGGACACGGGTGAGGGTAAAGCTTCGGGTGAGTGTCAGGGTTAGGGTTTGGGTTAGGGTTAGGGTTAGGGAATGCAGAGGGATTAGGGTACAGTTTAGTGTATGACAACGCTTAAGGGTTAGCATACGTGTGAGGGCACAAGTTAGTGTTGTTGTACTGGTTAAGATTAGGGCACGGTTCAGTGTAAGGCTTCGGGTGAGGTTTAGGATTAGGATTCGGGTTAGGGTTAGGGTGAGAGAATGGAGAGGGATTAGGGTACAGTTTAGGGTACGATGATGTTTAAGGGTTAGCGTACGTGTGAGGGCACGAGTTAGTGTTGGTGTACTGGTTAAGATCAGGGCACGGGTGAGGGTAAGACTTCGGAATAGGGTCAGGTTTAGGGTTTGGGTTAGGGTTAGGTTAGGGAATGGGGAGGGATAAGGGTACAGGTTAGGAAACGGCAACTGTTTAATTTTAGCCTACGTTGGAAGACATGGGTTAGTGTTGATGTCCTGGTTAAAATTAGTACAAGTGTGAGGGTAAATCTTCAGGTGAGGGTCAGGATTAGGATTCGGGTTAGGGTTAAGTTTAGGGAATGGGGAGGGATTAGGGTACAGGGTAGGGTACGGCTTCAGTTTAGGATTAGCGTACGTGTGAGGGCACGGTTTAGTGTTGGTGTACTGGTTAAGATTAGTTCACGGATGAGGGTAAGGCTTCAGGTGACGGTCAGGGTTAGGATTCCAGTTGGGGTTAGGGTTAGGGAATTGAGATGGATTAGGGTACAGTTTAGGGTACGAAAACGCTTAAAGGTTAGCGACCGTGTGAGGGCACAAGTTAGTGTTGGTGTACTGGTTAAGATTAGGGCACGGTTCAGGGTAAGGTTTCGGTTGAGGGTCAGGGTTAGGGTTCGGGTTAAGGTGAGGGTTAGATTATGGGGGGTGATTAGGGTACAATTTAAGGCGCGACCATACTTAAGGGTTAGTATACGTGTGAGGGCACGAGTTAGTGCTGGTGTACTGGTTAAGATTAGGGCATGGGTGAGGGTAAGGCTTCGGAAGAGGGTCAGGTTTAGGGCTTGGGTTAGGGTTAGGGTTAGGGAATGGGGAGGGTTTAGGGTTCAAGTTAGGGTACGGCAACGGTTTACGGTTAGCCAACGTTAGAGAGCATGTGTTGGTGTTGATGTTCTGGTTAAAATTAGGACACGGGTGAGGGTAAAGCTTCGTGTGAGTTTCAGGGTTAGCGTTCGTGTTAGGGTTAGGGTTAGGGAATGGAGAGGGTTTAGGGTAAAGTTTAATGTACAACAACGCTTAAGGGTTACCGTACGTGTGAGTGCACGAGGTGGTTTTGGTGTCCTGGTTAACATTCGGGCACGGGTGAGAGTAAGGCTTCGGGCGAGGGTCAAGGTTAGGATTCCGGTTAGGGTTAGTGTTAAGGAATAGGGAGGGTTTAGGGTACTGTTTAGGGTACGACAAAGCTTAAGGGTTAGCGTACGTGAGACGGCACGAGTTAGTGTTGGTATACTGGTTAAGATTAGGGCACGGGTGAGAGTAAGGCTTAGTGTGAGGGTCAGGATTAGGATTCGATTTGGGGTTAGGGTTAGGGAATCGGGAGGGCTTAGGGTACAGTTTAGGGTACGACAATGCTTTAGGGTTAGCTTACACGTGAGGGCACGAGTTAGTGTTCGTGTACTGGTTAAGATTAGGGAACGGGTGACGGTAAGATTTCGGGTGAGGGTCACGGTTAGGATTCGGTTAGGGTAAGGGTTAGGGAATGGGGAGGGATTAGGGTACAGGTTAGGTTATGGCAACGGTTTAGGGTTAGCCTACGTTGGAGGGCATGCGTTAGTGTTGATATACTAGTTAAAATAATGACACGGGTGAGGGTAAAGCTTCGGGTGAGTGTCAGTTTTACGGTCCTGGTTAGGGTTAGGGTTTGGGAATGGGGAGGGATTAGGTTACCGATTAGGGTACGAGAACGCTTAAGGCTTAGCGTACGTGTGAGGGCACGAGTTAGTGTTGATGTACTGGTTAACATTAGGGCACATGTGATGGTAAGGCTTCGGGTGAGGGTCAGGGTTAGGATTCGGTTAGGGTTAGTGTTAGTTAATGGGGAGGGATTAGGGTACAGTTTAGGGTAAGAAAATGCTTAAGGGTTAGCTTACGTGTGAGGGCACGACTTAGTGTTGGTGTACTGGATAAGACTAGGGCACGGGTGAGGTTAAGGTCTCAGAAGAGGTACAGGTTTAGGGTTTGGATTAAGGTTAGGGTTAGGGAATGGGGAGGGATTAGGGTACAGGTTTGGTTATGGCAACGGTTTAGGGTTAGCCTATGTTGGAGGGCATGGGTTAGTGTTTCTGTACTAGTTAAAATAAGGACACCGGTGAGTGTAAAGCTTCTGGTGAGTGTCAGGCTTAGGGTTCGTGTTAGGGTTTGGGTTAGGGAATCCGGCGGTATTAGGGTACAGTTTAATGTACGACAAAGCTTAAGGGTTAGCATACATGTGAGGGCACAAGTTAGTGTTGGTTTACTGGTTAAGATTAGGTCACGGTTCAGGGTAAGGCTTCGGGTGAGGGTCAGGGTTAGGATTCGGGTTAAGGTTAGGGTTAGATTAAGGGGAGGGGTTAGGGTACAATTTAGGGTACGACCATGCTTAAGGGTTAGTGTACGTGTGAGGGCACGAGTTAGTGATGGTGTACTGGTTAAGATTAGGGCATGGGTGAGGGTAAGGCCTCGGAAGAGGGTCAGGTTTAGGGTTTGGGTTAGGGTTAGGCTTAGGGAATGGGGAGGGTTTAGGGTACAGGTTAGGGTACGGCAACAGTTTATGGTTAGCCTACGTTAGAGAGCATGTGTTAGTGTTGATGTTCTGGTTAAAATTAGGACACGGGTGAGGTTAAAGCTTCGTGTGAGTTTCAGGGTTAGGGTTCGGGTTAGGGTTAGTGTTAGGGAATGGAGAGGGTTTAGGGTAAAGGTTAATGTAAAACAACGCTTAAGGTTTACCGTACGTGTGAGGGCACGAGTTGGTTTTGGTGTCCTGGTTAACATTCGGGCACGGGTGAGAGTAAGGCTTCGGGCGAGGGTAAAGTTTAGGATTCCGGTTAGGGTTAGTGTTAAGGAATAGGGAGGGTTTAGGGTACAGTTTAGGGTATGACAACGCTTAAGGGTTAGCGTACGTGAGACGGCACGAGTTAGTGTTGCTATACTGGTTAAGATTAGGGCACGGGTGAGGGTAAGGCTTAGTGTGAGGGTCAGGATTAGGATTCGAGTTGGGGTTAGGGCTAGGGAATGGGGAGGGTTTAAGGTACAGTTTAGGTTACAACAACGCTTAAGGGTTAGCGTACACGTGAGGGCACGAGTTAGTGTTCGTGTACTCGTTAAGATTAGGGAACGGGTGATGGTAAGGTTTCGAGTGAGGGTCACGGTTAGGATTCGGTTAGGGTAAGGGTTAGGGAATGGGGAGGGATTAGGGTACAGGTTAGGTTATGGCAACGGTTTAGGGTTAGCCTACGTTGGAGGGCATGCGTTAGTGTTGATATACTAGTTAAAATAAGGACACGGGTGAGGGTAAAGCTTTGGGTGAGTGTCAGGGTTACGGTCCTGGTTAGGGTTAGGGTTTGGGAATGAGGAGGGATTAGGGTACAGGTTAGGGTACGAGAACGCTTAAGGCTTAGCGTACGTGTGAGGGCACGAGTTAGTGTTGATGTACTGGTTAACATTAGGGCACATGTGATGGTAAGGCTTCGGGTGAGGGTCAGGGTTAGGATTCGGTTAGGGTTAGTGTTAGTTAATGGGGAGGGATTAGGGTACAGTTTAGGGTAAGACAACGCTTAAGGGTTAGCTTACGTGTGAGGGCACGACTTAGTGTTGGTGTACTGGATAAGACTAGGGCACGGGTGAGGTTATGGCCTCGGAAGAGGTACAGGTATAGGGTTTGGGTTAGGGTTAGGGTTAGGGAATGGGGAGGGATTAGGGTACAGGTTTGGTTATGGCAACGGTTTAGGGTTAGCCTATGTTGGAGGGCATGGGTTAGTGTTGATGACTAGTTAAAATAAGGACACCGGTGAGTGTAAAGCTTCGGGTGAGTGTCAGGCTTAGGGTTCGTGTTAGGGTTGGGGTTAGGGAATCTGGCGGGATTAGGGTACAGTTTAATGTACGACAAAACTTAAGGGTTAGCATATGTGTGAGGGCACAAGTTAGTGTTGGTGTACTGGTTAAGATTAAGGCATGGGTGAGGGTGAGGCCTCGGAAGAGGGTCAGGTTTAGGGTTTGGGTTAGGGTTAGGTTTAGGGAATGAGGAGGGTTTAGGGTACAGGTTAGGGCTCGGCAACGGTTTACGGTTAGCCTATGTTAGAGAGCATGTGTTAATGTTGATGTTCTGGTTAAAATTAGGACATGGGTGAGGGTAAAGCTTCGTGTGAGTTTCAGGGTTAGGGTTCGGGTTAGGGTTAGTGTTAGGGAATGGAGAGGGTTTAGGGTAAAGGTTAATGTACAACAACGCTTAAGGGTTACCGTACATGTGAGGGCACGATGTGGTTTTGGTGTCCTGGTTAACATTCGGGCACGTGTGAGGGTAAGGCTTCGGGTGAGGTTCAGGGTTAGGATTCGGCTTAGGGTTAGGGTTAGGATATGGGGAGGGATTAGGGTACAATTTTGGGTACTACCACGCTTAAGGGTTAGTGTACGTGTGAGCACACAAGTTAGTGTTGGTGTACTCGTTAAGATTAGGGCTCGGGTGATGGTAAGGCTTCGGGTGAGGGTTGCGGTTAGGATTCGGGTTATGGTTATGGTTAGGGAAAGGAGAGGGATGAGGGTAGAGTTTAGTGTATGACAACACTTAATGGTTAGTGTACGTGTGAGGGCACGAGTGAGTGTTGGTGTACTGGTTAAGAGTAGGGCACGGGTGAGTTTAAGGCCTCGGAAGAGGGTCAGGTTTAGGGTTTGGGTTAGGGTTATGATTAGGGAATGGGGAGGGATTAGGGTACAGGTTAGGATATGGAAACGCTTAAAGGTTAGCGTACGTGTGAGGGCAACAATTAGTGTTGGTGTACTGGTTAAGATTAGGACACGTGTGATGGTAAGGCTTTGGGTGAGGGTGAGGGTTAAGATTCGTATGAAGTTTGGTTTAGTTAATGGGGAGGGATTAGGGTACAGTTTAAGGTATGACAGTGCGTAAGGGTTAGCGTACGTGTGAGGGCACGACTTACTGTTGGTGTACTGGTTAAGATTAGGGCATGGGTGAGTGTAAGGCCTCGGAAGAGGGTCAGGTTTAGCGTTCGGTTTAGGGTTAGGGTTAGGGAATGGGGAGGGATTAGGGTACAGGTTTGGTTATGGCAAAGGTTTAGGGTTAGCCTGTGTTGGAGGGCATGGGTTAGTGTTGAAGTACTAGTTAAAATTAGGACAGGGATAAGCGTAAAGCTTTGGGTGAGTGTCAGGTTTAGGGTAACGGTTACGGTTACTGTTAGGGAATGCGGAGGGATTAGGGTACAGTTTAGTGTATGACAACGTTTAAGGGTTAACATACGTGTGAGGGCACAAGTTAGTGTTGGTGTACTGGTTAAGATTAGGGCACGGGTTAGTGTAAGGCTTCGGGTGAGGGTCATGTTTAGGATTCAGGTGAGGATTAGGGTTAAGGAATGGGGAGGAATTACGGTACAGTTTAGGGTACGAGAACATTTAATGGATAGCGTACGTGTGAGGGCACGAGTTAGTGTTGGTGTACTGGTTAAGACTAGGGCATGGGTGAGTGTAAGGCTTTGGGTCAGGGACAGGATTAGTGATCAGGTTAGGATAATAGTTAGGCAATGGGGAGGGATTAAGATACAGGTTAGGGTATGGCAAAGGTTTAGGTTCAGCCTACGTAGGAGGGCATGGGTTAGTGTTGATGTCCTGGTTAAAATTAGAACATGGATCAGGGTAAATCGTCAGGGAGTGTCAGGGTTAGGGTTAGGGTTAGGGTTAGGAAATGGAGAGGGATTAGGGTACAGGTAAGGGTACAACAACGTTTAAGGTTTAGTGTACGTGTGAGGGCACGAGTTAGTGTTGGTTTACTGGTTAAGATTAGGTCACGGTTGAGGGTAAGGCTTCGGGTGAGGGACAGGATTAAGGATCGGCTTAGTGGTAGAGTTAGGCAATGGGGAGGGATTAGGGTCCAGGTTAGGGTACGGCTGCAGTTTAGGGTTAGCGTACGTGTGAGGGCACGGTTTTGCGTTGGTGTATTGGTTAAGATTCGGTCACGGGTGAGGCTAAAGCTTCGGGTTAGGGTCAGGGTTAGGATTCGTGTTCGGGTTAGGGTTAGGGTTAGGGAATGGGGAGCGATTAGGGTGCAATTTAGTGTACGACCACGCTTAAGGGTTAGTGTATGTGTGATGGCATGAGTTAGTGTTGGTGTACTGGTTAAGATAAGGGCACGGGTGAGGGTAAGGCTTCGGGTGAGGTTGCGGGTTAGGATTCGGGTTAGGGTTAGGGTTAGGGAATGGAAAGGGTTTAGGGCATAGTTTAGCGTACAACAAAAATTAAGGGTTAGCGTTCGTGTGCAGTCACGAGTTAGTGTTATTGTACTGGTTAAGATTAGGGCACGGGTGAGGGAAAGAGCTCGGAAGAGGGTCAGGTTTAGGGTTTGGGTTACGGTTTGGGTTAGCGAATGGTGAGGGATTAGGGTACAGATTAGGGTACGGCAAAGTTTTAGGGTTAGCCTACGAAGGAGGACATTGGTTAGTGTTGATGTCCTGGTAAAATTTAGGACACGGGTGAGGG
The DNA here is from genome assembly GCA_036417435.1 of Inia geoffrensis. NCBI lineage: Eukaryota > Metazoa > Chordata > Mammalia > Artiodactyla > Iniidae > Inia > Inia geoffrensis. Next base: position 73,705,819 of record CM070910.1, on the reverse strand, counting down.
TAAAGCTTCGGGTGAGTGTCCGGTTTATGGTTCGGATTAGGGTTAGGATAGGGAATAGAGAGGGGTTAGGGTACAGGTTAGGGTACGGCTGCGGTTTAGGGTTAGCGTAAGTGTGAGGGCAGGGTTTAGTGACGGTGTACTGGTTAATATTAGGTCACGTATGAGGATAAGGCTTCGGGTGAGGGTCAGGGTTGGGATTCGTGTTAGGGTTAGGTTAGGGAATGGGGAGGGATTAGGGTACCAATTAGGGTACGACAACACTTAAGGATTAGAGTACGTGTGAAGGCACGAGTTAGTGTTGGCGTACTGGTTAAGATTAGGACACGGGTGAGGTTAAGGCCTCTGAAGAGGGTCAGGTTTAGGGTTTGGGTTAGGGTTAGGGTTAGGGAATGGGGAGGGAATAGGGCACAGTTTAGAGTACGGCAATGGTTTAGGGTTAGCCTACGTAGGAGGGCATTGGTTAGTTTTGATGTCCTGGTTAAAATTAGAACACGGATGAGGGTAAATCTTCGGGTGAGTGTCAGTGTTAGGGTTCGGGTTAGGGTTACGGTTACGGAATGCAGATGGTTTTGGGTACAGGTTAGGGTACGACAACATTTAAGGTTTAGCGTATGTGTGAGGGCACCGCTTAGTGTTCTTGTGCTCGTTAAGATTAGGTCATATTTGAGGGTAAGGCTTCGGGTGAGTGTCAGTGTTATGATTCGGGTTAGTGTTAGATTTAGGGAATGGGGAGGGATTAGGGTACATTTTAGGGTATGACAACGCTTAAGGGTTATTGTACGTGTGAGGGCACGAGTTAGTGTTGGTGTACTGGTTAAGATTAGGTCACGGGTGAGGGTAAGGCTTCGTGTGAGGGACAGGATTAGGGATCGGGTTAGGGTTAGGGTTAGGCACTGGGGAGGGATTACGGTACAGTTTATGGTACGACAACGATTAAGGGTTAGTGTTCGTGTGAGGGCACAAGTTAGTGTTGGTGTACTCGTTAAGATTAGGGCACTGGTGAGGGTTAGGCCTCGGAAGAGGGTCAGGTTTAAGGTTTGGGTTAGGGTTAGGTTTTGGGAATGGGGAGGGATGAGTGTACAGTTTAGTGTATGGCAACGGTTTAGAGTTAACCTACGTAGGAGGGCATGGGCTAGTGTTGATGTCCTGGTTAAAATTAGAACAAGGGTGAGGGTAAATCTTCGGGTGAGTGTCAGGGTTAGGAATCGGGTTATGGTTAGGGTTAGGCAATGGGGAGGGATTAGGGTACAGGTTAGGGTACGGCTGCGGTTTAGGGTTAGCGTACGTGTGAGGACTCGATTTAGTTTTGGTGTACTCGTTAAGATTAGGGCACGGGTGAGGGTAAGGCTTCGGGTGAGTGTCAGAGTTAGGGTTCGTGTTAGGGTTAGGGTTAGGGAATGGAGAGGGAATATGGTACGGGTTAGTGTACGACAACGCTTAAGGGTTAGCGTACGTGTGAAGGCACCATTTAGTGTTGGTGTACTGGTTAAGATTAGGTCATGGGTGAGGGTAAGGCTTTTTAGTGAGGGTCAGGGATACGATTCGGGTTAGGGATAGAGTTAGGGACTGGGGAGGGATTAGGGTACAGTTTAGGGTACGACAATGCTTAAGGGTTAGCGTACGTGTGAGGGAATGATTTAGTGTTGGTGTACTGGTTAAGATTAGGTCACGGGTGAGGGTAATGCTTCAGGTGAGGGTAAGGTTTAGGATTCGGGTTAGGGTTAAGGTAAGGGAATGGGGAGGGATTAGGGTACAGGTTATGGTACGGCAACGGTTCAGGGTTAGCCTACATTGGATGGCATGGGTTAGTGTTGATATACTGGTTAAAGTTAGACACGGGTAAGGGTAAAGCATCAGGTGAGTGTCAGGTTTAGGGTTCGTGTTAGGGTTAGGGTTAGGGAATGGAGAGGGATTAGGGTACAGTTTTGGGTACGTCTGTGGTTTAGGGTTAGCGAAAGTGTGAGGGCACAGTTTATTGTTGGAGTACTGGTTAAGATTATGTCACGGTTGAGGGTAAGGCTTCGGGTGAGGGTCAGAGTTAGGATTCGGTTTAGGGTTAGGGTTGGGGAATGGGGAGGGATTAGGGTACAGTTTAGGGCACGACAACGCTTAAGTGTTAGCGTACGTTTGACGGCATGAGTTAGTGTTGGTGTACTAATTAAGTTTAGGGCACGGGTCAGTGTAAGGTTTCGGGTGAGTGTCAGGGTTAGGATTCGGGTTAGGTTTGTGGTTCGGGAATGGGGAGGGTTTAGGGTACAGTTTAGGATACGACAACGTTTAAGGGTTAACGTACGTGTGAGGGCACGATTTAGTGTTGCTGTACTGGTGAAGTTTAGGTCACGGGTGAGGGTAAGGCCTCGGAAGAGGGTCAGGTTTAGGGTTTGTGTTAGGGTTAGGGTTAGGGAAAGGGGAGGGATTAGGGTACAGGTTAGGGTACGGCAACGGTTTAGGGTTGGCCTACGTTGGAGGGCATGGGTTAGTGTTGTTATCCTGGTTAGTATTAGAACATGGGTGAGGGTAAAGCTTCGGTGAGTGCCAGGGTTAGGGTTAGGTTTAGGGAATGGAGAGGGAATAGAGTATCAGTTAGGGCACGACAATGCTTACGGGTTAGCACACATGTGAGGGCACAGGTTAGTGTTTGTGTACTGGGTAATATCAGGGCACTGGTGAGTGTAAGGCTTCTGATGAGTGTCAGGGTTAGGGTTACGGTTAAGGTTAGGGTTAGGGTACGGGGAGGGATTCGGTATTATTTAGGTTACAGCAGCGTTTAGGGTTAGCGTTCATGTGAGTGCGCACGTTAGTGTTCGTGTACTGGTTAATATTAGAGCAAAGGTGAGACTAGGGCTTTGGGTGCGGGTCAGGGTTAGCATTAGGGTTAGGGTTAATGTTAGGGAATGGGGAACGTTTTGGGTACAGGTTATTATACTGGTACTGTTTAGGGTTAGCATACGTGGGAGGCCACGAGTTAGTGTTGGTGTAATGGTTAATATTACGTCACGGGTGAGGGTAAGGCATCTGGTGATGGTCACGGTTAGGGTTCGTGTTAGGGAATGGGGAGCTTTTAAGGTACAGTTTAGGGTATGGGAACGGTTTAGTGTTGGCGTAGGTGTGAGGGCACAGGTTAGTGTTGGTGTACTGGTTAAGATTAGGGCACAGGTGAGGGTAAGGCCTCGGAAAAGGGTCACGTTCAGGGTTTGGGTTAGGGTTAGGGTTAGGGAATGGGGAGGGATTAGTGTAGAGGATAGGGTACGACAACGCTTAAGGGTTAGCGTACGTTTGAGGGCACGAGTTAGTGTTTGTTTACTGGTTAAGATTAGGGCATGGGTTAGGGTAGGGCCTCGGAAGAGGGTCAGGTTTAGGGATGGGGTTAGGGTTAGGGTTAGGCAATGGGAGGGATTAGGGTACAGGTTAGGGTACAGCAATGGTTTATTGTTAGAGTACATGTGAAGGCATGGGTTTGTGTTTGTGTACTGGTTAAGATTAGAGCACAGGTAAGGGTATGGCTTCGGGTGAGGGCCAGGGTTATGGTGCTGGTTAGGGTTGAGGTTAGGGAAGGGGGAGGGATTAGGGTACAGGTTAGGGTACGGCAACGGTTTAGGGTTCGCGTACGTGTGAGGGCACTGGTTAGTGTTGGTGTACTGGTTAAGATTAGGGCACGGGTGATGGTAAGTCTTCGGGTGAGGGTCAGTGTTAGGTTTCTGTTTAGGGTTTGGGTTAAGGAAGAGGGAAGGATTAGGGTACATGTTTTTGGATGGCAACGGTTTCGGTTTAGCGTCCGTGTGAGGGCACGGGTTAGTTTTGGTGTACTGGTTAAGATTAGGGCATGGGTGAGGGTAAGGCTTCGGGTGAGGGTCAGGGGTGGGGTTCGGTTTAAGGTTAGTGTTAGGGAATGGGAGTGATTAAGGTACAACTTAAGGTGCAGCAACGGTTTAGGGCTAGCGCACATGTGACGGCGTGGGTTCGTGTTCGTGTACGGTATAGGTTTTGGGCACAGGAGAGGGTAGGGCTTCTGGTGAGGTTCACGGTTAGTGTTCAGGTTAGGGTTAGGATTACGGAAAGGGGTGGGTTTAGGTTAAAGGTTAATGTATGGCATCAATTTAGGGTTATTGTAAATTTGAGGTCATGGTTTAGGTTTAGTTTTAGGATTAGGGTTAGGTTTAGGGAACAGGGAAGGTTTAGGGTACAAGTTAGGGTATGCAAAATTTTAGGAATAGTGTATGTGTGGGGGCACGGTTTACTGTTCGTGTAGGGTTTAGGATTAAGGCACATGTGAGTGTAAGGCTTTGGGTGATGTTCAGGGTCAGGTGTCTTGTTAGGGTTAGGGTAAGGGAACAGGGAAGGTTTAGGGTAAAGTTTATGTTACGGCAACATTTTTGGGTTAGCCTTCATGTGAGGGCACGGGTTAGTATTCGTGTTCGGGTTAGGATTATGGCACAGTTGACAGTAAGGTTTCGGGTGAGGGTCAGGGCATGGGTTCAGTTTAGAGTTACGGTTAGGGAATGGGGAGGGTTTAGGGTACAGTTTAAGGTACGGCAATGGTTTGGGGTTAGCGTATGTGTGAGTGCATGGGTTAGTGTTCGTGTATGGTTTGGGATTAGGGCACGGGTTATGGTAATGCTTCGGGTGAGGTTCAGTGTTAGGTTTCGGTTTAGGGTTAGGGTTAGGGAATGGCGACAGTTTAGGGTACATATTAGTGTACGGCAATGGGTTAGGGTTAGCGTACGTTTGAGGGCACGGTTAGTGTTCATGTACGGGTTAGGATTTGGGCACGGGTGATGGTAAGTCTTCTTGTGAGGGTCAGAGATAGAGTTTGGTTTAGGGTTAGGGTTAGGGAATGGGGACGGGTTACGGTACAGGTTAGGGTACAGCAACGGTTTAGGGTTAGCGTACGTGTGAGGGCAAGGTTTAGTGTTGGTGTTCTGGTTAAGATTAGGGCACGGGTGAGGGTAAGGCTTCGGGTGATGGTCAGGATTTGGGTTCGGGTTAGGGTTAGGGTTAAGGAATGTGGAGGGATTAGTGTACAGGTTAGGGTATGGCAACGGTTTACGGTTCGCCTACCTTTGAGGGTATGGGTTAGTGTTGGTGTGGTGGTTAAGATTAGGGCATGGGTGAGAGTAATGCTTCGGGTGAGGGTCAAGGTTAGGTTTCAGTTTAGGGTTAGTGTTAGGGAATAACGAGGGATTAGCGTACAGGTTAGGGTACGGCAACGGTTTAGGGTTAGCGTGCATGTGAGGGCAGGGGTTAGTGTCGGTGTACTGGTTAAGATTTGGGCATTGGTTAGGGTAAGGCTTCGGGTAAGGGTTAGGGTTAGGTTTCAGGTTAGGGCGAGGGTTAGGGAATGGGGAGGTATTAGGGTACAGTTTAGGGTACAGCAACGGTTTAGGGTTAGTGTACTTGTGAGCGTATGTGTTAGTGTTGGATTAGAGGTTAAGATTAGGGCACGGGTGAGGGTAATGCTTCGTGTGAGAGTCAAGGTTAATGTTCAGGTTAGTGTTATGGCTTGGGAATGGGGAGGGATTAGGGTACAAGTTAGGGTTCGGCAACGGTTTAGGGCTAGCGTACGTGTGATGGCACGGGTTAATGATCGTGTGTGGGTTAGGGTTAGGGCACGGGTGAGGGTAAGGCTTTGGGTGAGGGTGAGGGTTCGGGTTCATGTTAGTGTTAGGGTTAGGGAACGGGTAGGGTTTAGGGAACAGGTTAGGGTACGGCAATGGTTTAGTGTTAGTGTACGTGTGAGGGCACGGGTTAGTGTTTTTGTATTGGTTAAGATTAGGGCAAGGGTGGATGTAAGGCTCCGTTTGAGAGTCAGTGGTAGGGTTCGGGTTAGGGTTTGCATTAGGGATTTGGGAGGGTTTAGGGTACAGGTTACGTTTCAGGAATGACTTAGGGTTAACATGCATTTGAGAACACCGGTTAGTGTTTGTGTACGGGTTTGTAGTAGTGCTCGGGTGAAGGTAAGGCTTCGTGTGATGGTCATTGTTAGGGTTCTGATTAGGGTTAGGGTTACGGAACGGTGAGGGTTTGGGTACACTTTAGGGTACGGCAACAGTTTAGAGATAGTGTACATGTGAGGGCGAGGGTTAGTGTTCGTGTATGGGTTAGGATTAGGGTACGTGTGAGGTTAAGGTTTTGGGTGAAGGTCAGGGTTAGAGTTCGGTTTAGGGTTAGGGTTAGAGAACTGGAAGTGTTTAGGGTACTGGTTAGGGTACAGCAACAATTTAGGTTTAGCATACGTGTGAGGGTAAGGGTTAGTTTTGGTGTACTGGATAAGATTAAGGCACATGATAGGTTAAGGCTTCGGGTGAGTGTCATGGTTAGGGTTCGGTTTAGGGTTAGGATTAGGGAATGGGGACCTTTAGGGTACAGGTTAGGGTATGCAAACAATTAAGGTTTAGCGTACATGTGAGGGAACAGGTTAGTGTTTGTGTACTGGGTAATATCAGGGCACAGGTGAGGGTATGGCTTCGGGTGAGTGTCAGGGTTAGGGTTACGGTTAGGGTTAGGGTTAGGGAACGGGGAGGTATGCGGTATAATTTAAGTTACAGCAACGGTTTAGGGTTAGCATACGTGTGAGTGCACGCATTAATGTTGGTGTACTGTTTAATATTAGGGCAAAGGTGAGAGTAAGGCTTTGGGTGCGGGTCAGGGTTAGCATTAGGGTTAGGGTTAGTGTTAGGGAACGGGGAACGTTTAGGGTACAGGTTATGGTACTGGTACGGTTTAGGGTTCGCATACATGGGAGGCCACGAGTTAGTGTTGATGTAATGGTTAATATTAGGTCACGGGTGAGGGTAAGGCTTCTGGTGATGGTCACGTTTATGGTTCGTGTTTGGCTTAGGGTTAGGGAATGGGGAGCTTTTAGGGTACAGTTTAGGGTATGGGAACGGTTTAGGGTTGACGTACGTGTGAGGGCACAGGTTAGTGTTGGAGTACAGGTTAATATTAGGGCACAAGGGAGGGTAAGGCTTCTGGTGAGTGTTAGGGTTAAGGTTCTGGTTAGCATTAGTGTTAGGGAATGGGGAGAGATTAGCGTACAATTTAGGGTACAGTAGCTGTTTACGGGTAACGTCCATTTGAGGGCATGGGTTAGTGTTCATTTATGGGTTAGGATTAGGTCACGGGAGAGGGTAAGTCTTCGTGAGATGGTCAGGGTTAGGGTTCGGGTTCGGGGTATGGTTGTTGAACAGGGAGGATTTAGGGTACAGGTTAGGGTAGGGGAACAATTTAGGTTCACATACATGTGAGAGCACTGTTTAGTGTTGGTGTACTGCTTAATATTAGGGCACGGATGAGGGTAAGGTTTCAGGTGAGGGTCAGGTTTAGGGTTCAATTTAGGTTTTTTGTTAAGGAATGGGGAGGGATTAGGGTACAAGTTAGGGTTCAGCAACGGTTTACGGTTAGCGTACGTGTGAGGCCACAGGTTAGTGTTCTTTTACGGGTTAGGATTAGAGCACAGGTGAGGGTATGGCTTTTGGTGAGTCTCAGTGTTAGGGTTCGGGTTAGGGTTAGGGTTAGGGAATGGGGAGGGTTTAGGGTACAGGTTAGAGTACGGGAACAATTTAGTGTTAGCATACTTGTGGGGGCATGGGTTAGTGTTGCTCTACTGCTTAACATTAGGGCACAGTTGAGGGTACGGCTTTGGGTGAGTCTCAGGGTTCAGGTTCGGGTTAGGGTTACGGAATGGGGAGGGTTTAGAGTACAGGTTAGGGTACAGGAATGATTTACGGTTAGCGTACGTGTGAGGGCATGGTTTAGTGTTGGCATGCTGCTTAATATTAGGGCACGGATGAGGTTAAGGCTTCGGGTGAGGGTCAGGTTTAGGGTTCAGGTTAGGGTTAGGTTTAGGGAAAGAGAGGGATTAGGGTAGAAGTTAGGGTACAGCAACGGTTTAGGGTTAGCTTACCTGTGAGGGCACGGGTTATTGTTTGTGTACGGGTTAGGATTAGGGAACAGGTGAGGGTACGGCGTCGGGTGAGTCTATGGGTTAGGGTTAGGGTTAGGGTTAGGTTTAGTTAATGGGGAGGGTTTAGGGTACAGGTTAGGGTACTGGAACAATTTAATGTTAGCATAAGTGTGGGGGCATGGGTTAATGTTGGTGTACTGTTTAACATTAAGGCACGGGAGAGGGTAAGGCTTCGTGTGAGGGTCAGGGTTAGCATTAGGGTTAGGGTTAGTGTTAGGGAATGGGGAGCATTTAGGGTACAGGTTAGGGTAGTGGAACGGTTTAGGGCTCGTGTACGTGTGAGGGCACGGGTTAGTGTTGGTGTAATGATTAATATTAGTGCACGGGTGAGGGTATGGCTTCGGTTGAGGGTCAGGATTAAGGTTCAGGTTAGAGTTAGAGTTAGGGAAAATGGAGGTTTTAGGGTACAGTTTAGGGTACGGGAAAGGTTTAGGGTTACCGTACGTGTGAGGGCACGGGTTAGTGTTGGTGTACTAGTTAATATTAGGGCATGGGTTAGAGTAAGGCTTCGGGTGAGTGTCAGGGTTAGCATTAGGGTTAGGGTTAGTGATAGGGAACGGGGAGCATTTAGGGTACAGGTTAAGGTACCAGAATGTTTTAGTGTTAGTGTACTTGTGTGGGCACGAGTTAGTGTTGGTGTAATTGTTAATATTAGGTCACTGGTGAGGGTAAGGCTTCTGGTGAGTGTCAGGGTTAAGGTTCAGGTTAGGGTTAGTGTTAGGGAACGGGGAGGGTTTAGGGTACAATTTATGGTAGGGGAGCTGTTTAGGGGTAGCGTCCGTGTGAAGGCATGGGTTAGTGTTCGTGTACGGGTTAGGATTAGGGCACGGGTGAGAGTAAGGCTTCGGGTGAGGTTCAGGGTTAGGGTTCTGGCTAGGGTTAGTGTTAGGGAACGGGGAGGGTTTAGGGTACAATTTATGGTAGGGGAGCTGTTTAGGGGTAGCGTCCGTGTGAAGGCTTGGGTTAGTGTTCGTGTACGGGTTAGGATTAGGGCACGGGTGAGAGTAAGGCTTCGGGTGAGGTTCAGGGTTAGGGTTCTGGCTAGGGTTAGTGTTAGGGAACGGGGAGTGTTTAGGGTGCCAGTTAGCATACGGGAAAGTTTTAGGTTTAGCGTTCGTGTTAGGGCATGGGTTAGTTTTGGAGTACTCATTAATATTATGGCAACAATGAGGGTAATGCTTCAGGTGTGTGTCAGGGTTAGGGCTCGTGTTAGGGTTAGGGTTAGGGAATGGGGAGTGTTTAGGGTACATGTTAGTGTATGGGAACGTTTTATGGTTAATGTACGTTTGAGTGCACGGGTTAGTGATGGTGTACTGGTTAAGGTTAGGGCACGGGTGAGGGTAAGGCTTCGGGTGAGGGGCAGTGTTAGGTTTCAGGTTAGGGTTAGTGTTAAGGAACGGGGGGGGTTTAGGGTACCAGAACAGTTTAGTGTTAGTGTACGTGTGAGGCCATGGGTTACTGTTCTTGTACGGGTTTGCATTAGGACACCGGTGAGGGTAAGGCTTCGGGTGATGGTCAGGGTTAGGGTTCGTGTTAGGGTTAGGATTAGGGTACGGGGGTTTTAGGGTACAGGTTAGGGTACAGCAACGGTTTAGTGTTACCCTATGTGTGAGGGCACAGATTAGTGTTCATGTACGGATTAGGATTAGGGCACGGGTGAGGGTAAGGCTTTGGGTGAGGGTCAGGTTTATGGTTCAGGTTAGGGTTAGTGTTAGTTATTGAGGAGGCTTTAGGGTACAGGTTAAGGTATGGCAACGGTTTAGGGTTAGCATATGTGTGAGGGCATGGGTTAGTGTTGGTGTACTGGTTAAGATTAGGGCACTTGTGAGGGTAAGTCTTCGGGTGAGTGTTAGGTTTAGGGTTCGGGTTAGGTTTAGGGTTAGGGAACGTGGAGGGATTAGGGTACAGATTAGGGTATGGCAACGGTTTAGCCTTGCTGTACAAGTGAGGGCATGTGTTAGTGTTCGTGTACGGGTTAGGATTAGGGAACAGGTGAGTGTAGGGTTTTGGGTGAGGGTCAGGGTTAGGGTTCGGGTTAGGGTTAGGGTTAGGGAACGGGGAGGGTGTAGGATACAGGTTAACGTACGGAAACTGTTTAGTGTTAGTGTACCTGTGAGGGCATAGATTAGTGTTTGTGTACTGGTTAATATTAGGTCACGGGTGAGGGTAAGGCTTCGGGTGAGAGTCAGTGTTAAGTTTCTGTTTAGGGTTTGGGTTAAGGAAGAGGGAAGGATTAGAGTACATGTTTTTGGAAGGCAACGGTTTCGGTTTAGTGTCCGTGTGAGGGCACAGGTTAGTTTTAGTGTACTGGTTAAGATTAGGGCACGGGTGAGGGTAAGGCTTCGGGTGAGGGTCAGGGGTGGGGTTCGGGTTAAGGTTAGGGTTAGGGAATGGGAGTGATTAAGGTACAACTTAGGGTGCAGCAACGGTTTAGGGCTAGCGTACATGTGACGGCATGGGTTCGTGTTCGTGTACGGTATAGGGTTTGGGCACAGGAGAGGGTAGGGCTTCTGGTGAGGTTCACGGTTAGTGTTCAGGTTAGGGTTAGGATTACGGAAAGGGGAGGGTTTAGGTTAAAGGTTAAGGTATGGCATCAATTTAGGGTTATCGTAAATTTGAGGTCATGGTTTAGGTTTAGTTTTAGGATTAGGGTTAGGTTTAGGGAACAGGGAAGGTTTAGGGTACAAGTTAGGGTATGCAAAATTTTAGGAATAGTGTATGTGTGGGGGCACGGTTTACTGTTCGTGTAGGGTTTAGGATTAAGGCACATGTGAGTGTAAGGCTTTGGGTGATGTTCAGGGTCAGGTGTCTTGTTAGGGTTAGGGTAAGGGAACAGGGAAGGTTTAGGGTAAAGTTTATGTTACGGCAACATTTTTGGGTTAGCCTTCATGTGAGGGCACGGGCTAGTATTCGTGTTCGGGTTAGGATTATGGCACAGTTGACAGTAAGGTTTCGGGTGAGGGTCAGGGCATGGGTTCAGTTTAGGGTTACAGTTAGGGAATGGGGAGGGTTTAGGTTACAGTTTAAGGTACGGCAATGGTTTGGGGTTAGCGTATGTGTGAGTGCATGGGTTAGTGTTCGTGTATGGTTTGGGATTAGGGCACGGGTTATGGTAATGCTTCGGGTGAGGTTCAGTGTTAGGTTTCGGTTTAGGGTTAGGGTTAGGGAATGGCGACAGTTTAGGGTACATATTAGTGTACGGCAATGGGTTAGGGTTAGCGTACGTTTGAGGGCATGGTTAGTGTTCATGTACGGGTTAGGATTTGGGCACGGGTGATGGTAAGTCTTCTTGTGAGGGTCAGAGATAGAGTTCGGTTTAGGGTTAGGGTTAGGGAATGGGGAAGGTTTAGGGTACAGGTTAGGGTACGGCAATGGTTTAGTGTTAGCGTATGTGTGAGGGCATGGTTTAGCATTATTTTACGTGTTAGGATTAGGGCACGGGTGAGGTTAAGTCTTTGGGTGAATCTAAGGGTAAGGTTTCGGGTTAGTGTTAGGGTTAGGGAACGGGAGGGTTTAGGTTACAGGTTAGGTTATGACAATGTTTTAGGGTTAGCATACATATGGAGGCATGGGTTAGTGTACGTGTATGTTTTAGGATTAGTGCACAGGAGAGGATAAGTCTTTGGGTGAGTTTCAGGGTTAGGGAGCGGTTTAGGGTTAGGGTTACCAAACGGGGAGTGTTTAAGGTAGAGGTTAGGGTACGCTAATGGATTAGGGTTAGCATACGTGTGAGGGCATGGGTTAGTGTTCATTTTCGGTTTAGGATTCGGGCACGGTTGAGGGTAAGGTTTCGGGTGAGGGACCGGGTTAGGGTTCGGGTTAGGGTTAGGGTTAGGGAATGGGGACGGTTTAGGGTACATGTTAGTGTACTTCAATGATTTATGGTTAGTGTACGTGTGACGGCATGGGTTAGTGTTCATGTACAGGTTAGGATTAGAGCACGGGAGAGGGTAAAGTTTCAGGTGAAAGTCAGGGTAAGGTTTCGGGTTAGGGTTAGGGTTAGGGAACGCGGAGTGTTTAGGTAACAGATTAGGGTACGGCCACATTTTAGGGTTAGCGTACGTGTGAGGGCACGGGTTAGTGTTCGTGTACGGTTTAAGATTAGGGCACAGGAGAGCTTACCGCTTCGGGTGAGGTTCAGGGTTAGGGTTCGAGTTAGGGTTATGGTTACGGAACGGGGAGGGCTTAGGGTATAAGTTAGGGTACGGCAACGGTTTAGCTTTAGCGTACTTTTGAGGGCACAGGTTAGTGTTCATGTACGGTTTAGGATTAGGGTACGAGTGAGGGTAAGGCTTCGGGTGAGGGTCAGGTTTTATGTTCGGCCAAGGGTAAATGTTATGGAATGGGGAGGGTTTAGGGTAAAGGTTTGGGTACGGCAACGGTTTAGGATCAGCATATGTGTGAGGGCACGGGTTCGTGTTCATTTATGGTTTAGGGTTAGGGCACGTGGGTGTGTAAGGCTTAGGTTTTGCGTCCGGTTTAGGGTTCCGTTTAGGATTAGGGTTAGGGAATTGAGTCGGTTTAGGGTACAGGTTAGGTTACGGCAACTGTTTAGGGTAACTGTATGTTTGAGGGCCTGTTTTAGTGTTCATATACAGGTTACCATTAGGGCACGGTTGAGGGTAAGGCTTCGAGTAAGGGTCAGGTTGAGATTTCTGGTTAGTGAAAGTGTTAGGGAATGGGGAGTGTTTAGGGTACAGGTTAGGGTACAGCAACGGTTTTGGGGTTAGCGTACCTGTGAGGGAACACGTTAGTGTTCGTTTACGGGTTAGGATTAGGGCACGTGTGAGGGTAAGGCTTCGAGTGAGGATTAGTGTTAGGGTTCTGGTTAGGGATAGGGTTAGAAAATGGGGAGGGTTTAGGGTACAGGTTAGGGTAAGGCAATGGTTTAGGGTCTATTTAACAGTCTTTGTGTGTTGTTTTTACAAATTATTTTTATAATGGGATTTAGCTTATTTTCAATGCTGTGTTTTTGCCACTGTACACACATATGATTCTATTATGGAGACGTATTAATACATGGGTTTTCAGTTTCTTCATAATAAGGTATATTCCTAGGCATTGAATACGGGGTGTTCAGTCCATTTCATTGAGAAAGGGAGTAGGTCTTGGCTACTATACATATGGCTTATGGAACGGTATCTGTACTAATTTCAACCTCTGGTTTTATGCAGCCTCCTTACTCACCTTTCCTCTTAAGCCACCATAAGTTTCTTTTGTAAAGGTGAGACTCTGTTGTGTTTCGTAATACATTTCATGTGTAGCCGTGTTTACATTCCCGGTATTAGTGATATCTTATGATGTTTCTTTTTCTGTGTGACTTATTTCACTTAGAATCATCGTACCTAAATCCACTCATTATGCTGCTACTGGCCTGATGCCATTGATTTCATTGATGAGTGATATTCCATTGTAGGCAAGTACCACAACTTCTATATCCATTTTTCTCTCTCTGGGCTATTGAAGTTGTACCGTAGTCGAGGTTCTTGTAAACAGAGCAGCCCCAAAATTTGAGGTGGCTGTGTCTTTTTCAGTTGAATTTTCCTAATCTATAGGACCATGAGTGGAAGTGCCCTCGGTTCTGTAGCTTTGTTTTTTATATGTTTCCGAAAACACCTTATACTTCTCCAGAGTGGCTGTTGACAATTTACATCCCGCCCAAAAGCATAAAAAGACTGCCTGTTCTCCACTTTCTGTCCTGCCTCTCTGGAATTTACAATTTTTTTCAGACAGCTCTTTTGAGCATTGGGACGTGAGACTTCATTGTAGTGCGGATTTCAATTGCAGGCTTTCTTGGTTGGCCAAAAAGGTTGTATGCGTCTTGTCCTGAATATAATCAGGAAAAAACGCATACGCCCTTTTTGGCCATGTGCATCATTGTTGAAGTTGTGCCTCTTTTCCTATGCTTTAAATGTAATTCCAATCTACCACCTGAAATCGCTTTCCTGCAATTCTCCCTCGCTTTCAAGTCTTCTTCACATCCTTACTTCAATATATTTCTGGATGATAGCGGTCATTTGTAACTCTGCTGTTTTGTTAATTACAGTTCCTCTGAGCTCCTTTTTTCAACTTCCTTTCTTGTGAGCTGACTGAAAAACTGCAAGATTGCTTCAATCCATATTCTTGTTTTCAGGCGACTTGCTGAGCCTTTGGTTAATACTTCTTCCTGATGTGACATGAGAGTGAAATGTGCCCATCAAAGCCCTTACAGCTAATTTCTCATTGTTTCTCCCTCTTCCCATTCATCCTCTGCACTAATTGCAGACTGTGCAAAACAGGAAATTAAAGGCATTGACTATCCAAGTGGTGTGATTGTTAGTAAAGCGGCTGGAAAGTCAATCCTGTGACTCAGTAGAGGAAAAATGAGGTGCACTTTAGAAACCTTTCCCAATCACATGGTATACCATCTGTTGGGTTTCTCATGCATGGTTTCACTGTAAGAAGATTCCCTTAAACCTGGAGTGTTGTGACCAATGGAATGAATAGCTTTAAGTATTGTAGTAGAGGGTCAGCATTTGCTCACCAAAGCTCACCAATCCTCACATCCCCATGTGTCCAGCCTTATGTCTTATACAGCTATGGGTTTATATGTGGTCAATCCACTTTGCATCACAGCCCCTGAAACAATTTTGTACGAATGTTTCTCTCTTTCTTTGTCTCTGTGTTTTGTTTTTAAAATTTATTTTTATAATGGTGTTTAGCTGATTTTCACTGCTGCGTTTGTGCCACTCTGCACACACTTGATTCCCTTATGGAGATGTATCAATACATAGGTTTTAAGATTGCTACTACTCACATATATTCCTCTGTGGTGAATAGGGTGTGTTGAGGCCAGTTCATTGAGCAAGGTGTAGATCTTGTCTATTACGTATTTGGTTTATTGAATGGTATCTGTGTTAATTTCAAACTCTGATTTTATGCATCACCCCACTTCACCTTTCCCCTTAAGCTGACATAAGTGTGTTTTCTAAATGTGAGGCACTCTTGTTTTGTAATTCAGTTGTTGTGCAGTCATATTTACATTCCCTCTATGAGTGATATCTTATTATATGTTTCTTTTTCTGTGTGACTTAACTCAAGCAGTATCATCAAAACTCAATCCATTCTTTATGCTTCTACTAGCCTTATTACATTGATTTCATAGTGAAGAGATCTTCCATTGTACGTAAGTACCACACCTTCTTTATCCATTGTTCTCTTTCCTGGGATATTTAAGGTGTACTCAAGTCGAGGTTCTAGTAAACAGAGCAGCCCTAAACTTTGTTGTGCCTGTGTCTTTTTGATTTTTTGACTTCCCTAGATATACTCCTGTGATTGCAAGTGCCCTATGCTCTGTAGCTCTGCTTTTTAGATGATTTACAAACCAGGATACACTTGCCCAGAGTGCCTCTTCTCAGTTTACACACCGCCCATCAGTGTATAAAGGCTGCCCGTTCTTCATGGCCTGTCCTGCATTTCTGAATTTTACAATTTTTTCGGATGGCCCTTTTGACCGGTGGGAAATGAGACTTCTTTGGTGTGCAGATTTGCATTGCTTGCTTGCTTGGTTGCCCATAATGTGCATATGCGTGTTTTCCTGAATATATTCAGGAGAAAATGCATACTCCCTTTTTGGCCAACTGCACCATTTTAGAAATCCTGCCGCCTTGGGCCTTGGGATGTAGGCAGAGTGCGAATTTTAGATGATTGTTGTCGTCAGGGTCAGAAGCACTCACCAACGGCTTCCCTTAGGTTACATTTTAAGTGCCATTGACAGATGATGTCAATAAAAGTATCTATTCTTTTTCAGATTTTTTCCCCTTATATGTTATTGCAAAATATTGAGTGTAGTTCCCTATGCTATACAGTAGTTCCTTGTTGATGATCTACTTTATACATAGCAGTGTGTATGTGTTAATCCCAAACTGTTAATTTATCCCTCCTCCCATTTTCCCCTTTGGTAATAATAAATTATAAGATTTTATACTTCTCAGAAATGGGGGAGCTGAAACAGCGGTATAATTTTCAACGGAAAAGCATTTAAAACAAGATTGAAGCTTTAACCAAGATTATTAGATGTACATCCTTGGAAAGATATCACTTCATTTCTCTAATATTGACCTGACAAATAAGACAAATCTTTTCACTGAACTTGCTTATAATAGAATGATGGAAATATAAAATGGAAGTTTTAGAAACATCTTATTTTACCCGAGCCTTATATACTGTTCTATGTTAATTACAGTTTGGCTCACACATCTGTTCATTGAAGTTACAATGTTATCAATTTCTGTTACTGATCCTCCAGAATGGACCCCAACAAGTATCCCCCTTCCCAGTGTCATTAGAGCCAACAGATCGAGACTGAGTTTGGTTCAGAAGCAAAGGAAACTATATTTTGATCAGAGAATGGAGAAGTGAGAGAATGCGCTACCCCGCAGGCTGTGTGTTGGCCTGCTGTGTACAGGTCCTGTCAGAGTCAGTGAGAGGGAGGGGGCAGAGCTCTCAGGGGCCGGGTTGGATGCAGCTCAAGCTCTATATCTTGGAGCCTGCACTGGGCCCCAGGAGCTGAAGTGTCGACCCAGCCATTCTGTAGTAGGAAATCTGGTCTGAAGTGCCGGGTGTGGCAGCTCTGCATGCGGGAACCTAGCAGCACGTGAAATTAGACAAAGCACAAAGGATAACAAAGGTTAGACTTTATTTTATTGCCCAGATTCTATTTTTATCTCCCAGGGATTTTTAATGGGCTTTGCTGGTGACAAAACCCTCCTCTGCCTTTTGTCCCGTTCCTCATTCTTGGAGTGCTGAGTGTGCAGACCCCTCTTCTGTAACTGCTTAGTGCTGAGTTGGGAGCCCTCATACCCGGGGGTGAGGGTCAGAACTTCTCCCCAGCAGCCTCCAGGTGAGATTCATTGTCCCCAGGGCTGCTGCCTCCCTGCTCGTTCACCTGAGTACCAGCATTGGAAGTGTTATAGATTCTAATGACCTTTAAGGGTACAGGAAAGAGATGTGCAGAGACAATGTGGGGGCAGGTTTTACCCCACCCCACATTTGTTAGGCCACCTTAGGCTGACCGTTTCTGCCAGCCTAGATGCTCTGACCAGTAGTCTTTGTTTTCTTCAATTAGGTCCCTGAATTAATGTAAAAACAGTACCAGGTGTCAGAGCCTTGCCTGCTCAACTCCCAGTCAGTCCAGGGTCAGTGGTGATCCAAGACCATGATGGACACTGAGTCAACAGCCTTTTGAGGTAACCAGGACTCCAGCTGGTCTTATTGGCCACCATCATCTCGGTGGCTGTAGGCTTTTCTATGGTGACAGTGTGATATACGGTTCCCCTGCCAAGCTTATTAGCTCCCCTCTGGGTGCAGTAAGTCCTGAAAGCAGTAGTCTACTCTTTCTTGACACACTCTTGTTGTTTTCTGAGAGAAACTCCAGGTAAAGTGATGGTTACACGAGTCGCCGTGGGGCCTCGTTGCCCCCGGTTATCTCTCTGGAGGTTAGAGTTGGAGGGCCTCCTCACTCGAGGTCAGTGTGCCCATGGAGCGAACCCTGCAACCTCAGGGCATGTTTGGTGGTTAGGATCAACACATGGGGTCCTTTTCCCTTAGGAGGGAGGTGGCCTTTCAGGCTGCTGATTTCCAGGTTTTTAGATACTGCCAGTATCCTGGTCAGATGTGGTGGTGGGCCAAGCCCTTTGGTGACCGTAATTTATCCTACCTGGTTAGCATTCATCCGTTGTTCCTTTTCAAGTGGTCCCAGTTTTTGCACTAATACTCCAATGGCAATTCACCTTTCACCAGGAATGTAAAGGTCAAAGGGTTTAGTTAAATTAGGGAGTTCCATGTCAAGGGTCTGAATTGACTGCTCTTTCCATTCTTGAAAGACTACTTCTGGATTCTATTCAAAAGGATCATCATTTTTTCCTTTCAGTGTTTCATATAGAGGCCCAGCTATTAGACTGTAGTTCGGGATCCAGATGCAGCAAACCCCAGCCTCCCCAGGAACTCCTAAGCTGTCTTCTACTTTTAGAAGGGCTAAGGCTGAAAATGGTTTCTTCCCTTTCCTGGGATGGGCTTCTCAGACCTTGTGTGAGAATGAAGCCCAGGCAGGTCACCTTAGTGTGTGATATTTGAGCTTTTTCTTGGACAACTTCTATCCTATATTGGCTTGGTAGTTCAGAGGCCTCCTTAGTAGAGCTGGTGATCAGAATGGCGTCTGCATATTGAAGGAGGGTTTCCTTTTCCAGAGGTAGAACTTTTAGGTCTTTAGCTAAGCTTTCCCAAAGATGGTGTGGGAATTTTTGTACCCTTGGGGCGAGACGGCCCAGCAGTATTGTTTTTGTTGTATGTTGTGTCCTGCCACTCACGAGGCAAAATTTCTTGTGACTCTGGGACTAACGGAATACAAAAGAAGGCATCATTGAAGTCTAATACAGAACACTATGTTCTGGTGGTTGGTAGAATGACTAACAGTGTGTAGGGATCAGGAACTACTGGAGGTATACCCTTGGTGGCGTAACTGACTGTCCTGGCATTCTTTACCAGGTCCCCAGCAGCCCATTTGCCTCTCGTGGTCAGGCCAATACCAGGATATGGAGCTCACCTGGGCAGGTACCCCACCCCAACCCCAGCCCATTGGGCTCTCATGGTCAGGCCCCTACCAGGATATGGGTCCCACCTGGTCAGGTCACCAGCAGCCCACAAGGCTCTCCTGGTCAGGCCCATCCCAGGATACAGAGCTACCCTTGCAGGTACCATGGTAGGGCTGGGCAAAGAGGAACCGTGCACATAGCCCTCATTGCAGAGCAACCTCAGCTCACCTGTCTCTCAGAGCTCACACAGAGCACCGCAGAGCAGGACTTGAACTAACAAACAGCAGCTCCAACATGTCTGTGACCCTGGGCATCACTCTGTAGGGCCTCCCTCTGCCTGGTTTTCCAGAAACATCCACTGCACCCAGGGCACAAAGCCGCTGCCTCCAGCCACCACTCACTCCTCTTCTCCCTGACTTCTGTGTCCCTCTCATTAGGAGAGGATTTTCTTGAAGTTGTCTCCCACTCATGGGCCAGATAAAATGATTAGAAAACAAACCAGAGCTGCAGCCCCTTGTGTATCCGGACTTTCAAGAGCCTACACCTGTTCCTTGGAGCTGGCCCTTTCAGCAATTTCAATTTTCTGCAACTGTGAGCCCCTGAGTGGTGAGGATTGGCTGACCTGTGCAGCCTGACCAATCGGGCCAGCCCTCCCCAGGTGTGCCTGTTTTGAGGTCAATATAAACACCGCACCAGGCAGCAAGAGCCCCTGCAGCTCTGCCTGACACCATATTCTCTGCCCTGTCATTAGTCTCGGGGCTGGGCTGCTGGGAGGGATTGAGAGGCCAAGGCTTTGTGAGTGGCCTAGTGTGAGTTGGGCTCTGCTGAACTTTCTGCAGCAGTTTCCAGGCTGCCACCTGCTAAAGAAGAGGATGTGTCACCTATAAGTGCTGCTGGAATTTCTCCCTGGGCAGAGGTGAGGGAGGAAAAAAAGCAGTGGGGGCGGGACAGGAGGGGTTTCTCAGGCAGGGAAATGGAAGGCTTCCAGAAGAGCACCCAGGGCCAGGACCATCCTGGCTGGCCTGCAGGCACCAAGTCGGCCGGCATGCTGTTGCTCGTGTGGCTCCATGGCCCTTCCTCTAGGCTTTCAAGTCCTTGCACATATTCAGGTGTTTTACCTGGGAAAGGTGGGAACAGTTCAGCAGCAGCTGGCCTGGTGCTCAGCTCACGTTTACTCACAGAGGTCTCGGCACAGTCCCCCAGCTTTACAATGAGGATGCTTGTTGCGTGGGGGCTGCTGGTTGAATGGGAGATGATTCCCCACCACTGACCAACTTCAGAATTGTTTACAACTGGAGCAAGTGCCCTGATACGGTTTTCCTCTGTGTAACTGGCGGGTTCTGTTTAGTATTTTTTTATTTTTTTATTTTTTTTTTTATTATTTTTTTTTTTTATTTTGGGTTCTGGGTGGATTTTATTCTTCTTTTTTGTATTTACAGATATAAGCATGGAAATAATGTATTCATATAAATACACGTATGTGAAGGGAAGAACCTTTTTTTCTGTTTCAATTATTTTTTAAATTTTGAAATATATTTTAGTTTTTTATACAGCAGGTATTTATTGGTTATCTATTTTATACTTGGTTATCTATTTATCTATTGGTTATCTATTTTATACATATAAATGCGAATCTGAATCTCTCAACTCCTCCCACCACCTACCCCCCACAGCTTTTCCCACTTGATGTCCATATGTTTTTTCTCTACATCTGTTGCTCTATTTCTGCTTACAAACTGGTTCATCTGCACAATTTTTCTAGGTTCCACATATATGCATTAATATACAATATTTGTTTTTCTCTTTCTGACATACTTCACTCTCTGTGACAGTCTCTAGATCCATTGACATCTCTACAAATGATCCAACTTCATTCATTCTTATGGCTGAGTAATATTCCATTTTATATATGCATCATCTCTTTATGCATTCACATGTCTGTGGACATTTAGGTTGCTTCCATTACCTGGCTATTATAGTGAGGCAATGAACTTTGTGGTGAAAGTCTCCTCTTGATTTTTGATTTTTTTCTGGATATATGCCCAGGAGTGAGATGGCTGGATCATATGGTAATTTATGGTTAGTTTTTAAGGAACCTCCACACTGTTCTCTATTGTAACTGTATCAATTTACATTCCCAACAATAGTGGAAGAGGTTTCCTTTTCTCCACACCTTTCGAGCATTTGTTGTTTGCAGAATTTCTGATAATGCCCATTCTAACAGGTGTGAGATGATACTTCATTTTTGAGTTTATTTATTTGAGCAAGGAGTAGGTCCTGTCTATTACATACTTGGCTTATGGAATGGTTTTTGGGCTAATTTCAATCTCTGGTTTTATGACACACCCCAACTCAACTTTCCCCTTAAAAAAGCATAAGATTGTTTCCTAAATGTGAGACTCTGTTCTGTTTTGTAATTCAGTTCATGTGTAGCCAAGTTTACATTCCTTTTATTAGTGATAACTTATAATAATTTTCTTTTTCTGTGTGACTTATTTCACTTAGAATCATCGTACTGGAATGCATTCATTTTGCTTCTACAGGCCTGATTACATTAATATCATTGTTGAGTGATATTTCATTATACATAAGAAGCACAAAGTCTTTATCCATTTTTTTTTCCAGGATATATAAGTTGTACTGTAGTGGAAATTGCTGAAAAGACAGCAGCCCTAAATATTGGGGTGGTTGTGTCTTCCTCGGTAAATTTTCCTAAGCTATAGGGCCATAAGTGGAAGTGCCCTAGGCTCTGTGGCTTGGATATTTAGATGTTTCAGGTAACATCATACACATCTCCAGAGTACTTGTTGGCAAATTACATCCCGCCAATCAGCATAACCAAGCTTCCTGTACTCCATGCACAGTCCTGCCTCTCCGGATTTTACACTTTTTTCAGACGACCCTTTTAAGCGGTGGGAAGTGAGACTTCGTTGTAGTGCAGATTTCCATTACAGGCATGTTTGTTGGCCAAAAAGAGCGTATGCGTTTTTTTTGGAATATATTCAGGAAAAAACACATACGCCCATTTTGACCAAGTGCATCATTGTCGAAGTGCTGCCTCTTTACCTTTATTTTCAGAACAATTCTAATCTACCACCTGATATCTGTTTTCTGCAATTCTGCTTCACGTTCAAGTCCTCTTCACAGCCTTCCTTCAATATATTTTTGGATGATAGGGGTCATTTGTAACTGTGCAGGATTGTGAATTACAGTGTCCCCAACCTCCTTTTGTCAACTAGCTTCCTTGTGAGCTGACTGCAAAACCGAAGAGTTGCTTCAGGCTCTAATCTGGTTCTACCATGTCACACTGAGCCTTTGGTGAATTCTTCTTCCTGGTGGGAAATCAGAGTTCAGTGGGCCCGTCAAAACACATAGAGATAGTCGCTCAATGGTACTCCTTATTCCTGTTCATCTTGCACAGAAATTACTAACTGTGATACAGTTCATGTGGAGCCGTGATTTCATTCTCAGTACTAGTGATATCTTATGATGTTTCTTTTTCTGTGTGACTGATTTCACTAAGAATCTTCGTACCAAATTCACTCATTATGCTGCAACTCGCCTGATGCCATTGATTTCATTGTTGAGAGATATTCCAATGTAGGTAAGCACCACAACTTCTATATCCACTTTTCTCTTTCTGGGCTATTAAACTTGTACCATAGTCAAGGTTCCCGTAAACAGAGCAGCCCCAAACTTTGGTGTGACTGTGTCATTTTCATTGAAATTTTCCAAATCTATAGCACCATAAGTGGAAGTGCCCTAGGCTCTCTAGCTAGTTTTTTTCTTTGTTCTAGGAAACACCATACACTTCTCCAGAGTGGTTGTTGCAATTTACATCCCACCCATCAGCATAAGAAGGCTGCTGGTTCTCCATGGCCTGTCCTGCCTCTCTGGATTTTACACTTTTTTCGGAAGGCCCTTTTGATTGGTGGGAAGTGAGACTTCTTTGTAGTGCGGATTTCCATTGCAGGCTTGCTTGGTTGGACAAAAAAGGCGTATGCGTTTTTTCCTGAATATATTCAGGAAAAAACGCATACGCCCTTTTTGGCCAAGTGCATCACTGTCGAAGTGCTGCCTCTTTTTCGATGCTTTCAGAGCAATTATTATCTACCACCTGATATATATTTTCTGCAATTCTTCATTGCCTTCAAGTCCTCTTCACAGCCTTCCTTCAATAAATTTTTGGATGATAGGGGTCATTTGTAACTCTGCAGGATTGTGAATTACAGTGCCCCAAATCTCCTTCTGTCAACTCGCTTTCTTGTTAGCTGACCGCAAACTTGAAGAAATGCTTCAGGTCCTTATCTCGTTATGGCACGACACGCTGAGCCTTTGGTGAATTCTTCTTCCTGGATGGAAATCAGAGTTCAATGTGCCCGTCCAAACACATAGAGTTAGTCGTTCATTGGTTCTCCTTGTTCCTGTTCATCTTCCGCAGAAATTGCAAACTGTGACAAACAAGAGGTTAAAGGCACTGACATTCAAAGTGGGGAGAGTGCTAATAACGCATCTGGAACGGCGAAATTGCGTACCGGGGGGGGGGGCGAAAATGGCGAAGAGTTTTAGAAAGTTTGCCTGGTGACTTGGTGGACCATATTCTGGGTTTCCCATGCATATTTTAGCTGAAGGATAAATCCCTTAAACCTGGAGATTTGGGACCCGTGGAATGGGAAGCATGCACCATTACCACAAAGGGTCTGTATCTCACCAATCCTATCAGCCCAAAGTGTCCAGCCTTATCTCTCCCCCAGATGTGGATGTAGAGGTGGTAAATCGAAGATTCCTCACAAGCCCTGAAGGACTTATTTAAGAATTTCTCTCTATTTCACAGTCTTTGTGTTTTTTTATTCAAATTTATTTTTATAAGGGAAGTTAGCTTATTTTCACTGTTGTGTTTATGCTGCTGTACACAAATGATTTTCTTATAGAGACCTATAAATGTATGGGTTTTAAGTTTCTTCATAGTCAGGTATATTCCTAAGTTTTGAATACGGGGTGTTGAGTCCTTTTTGTTGAGCAAGGAGTACGTCTTGTCTAATATATATTTTGGCTTGTGGAATGGTATCTGTCCTAATGTCAACCTCTGGTTTTTTGCAGCCTCCCCACTCTCCTTTCCCCTTAAGCAAGCATAAGTTTCTTTTGTAAATGTGGGACTCTGTTGTGTTTTGTAATGCAGTTCATGCGTAGCCGTGTTTACATTCCCGGTATTAGTGATATCTTATGATGTTTCTTTTTCTGTGTGACTTATTTCACTTAGAATCATCGTACCTAAATACACTCATTATGTTGCTACTGGTCTGTTGCCATGGATATCATTGTTGAGTGATATTCCATTGTAGGCATGTACCACAATTTCTATATCCATTTTTCTCTTTCCGGGCTATTGAAGTTGTACCATAGTCAAGGTTCCCGTAAAAAGAGAAGCCACAAACTTTGGTGTGGCTGTGTCTTTTTCATTTAAATTTTCCGAATCTACAGCACCATAAGTGGAAGTGCCCTAGGCTCTCTAGCCATGTTTTTGCTTTGTTCCAGGAAGCACCATACAATTCTCCAGTGTGGCTGTTGGCAATTTTCATCCCGGCCATCAGCATATCAAGGCTGCCGGTTCTCCATGGCCTGTCCTGCCTCTCTGGATTTTACACTTTTTTCGGACCGCCCTTTTGATCGGTGGGAAGTGAGATTTCAGTGTAGTGCAGATTTCCATTGCAGGCTTGCTTGGTTGGCCAAAAAGGGCGTATGCGTTTTTTCCTGAATATATTCAGGAAAAAACGCATACGCCCTTTTTGGCCAAGTGCATCACTGTCGAAGTGCTGCCTCTTTTCCTATGCTTTCAGAGCAATTCTTATCTACCACCTGATATCTGTTTTCTGCCATTCTTCATTGCCTTCAGGTCCTCTTCACAGCCTTCCTTCAATAAATTTTTGGGTTTCAGGGGTCATTTGTAACTCTGCAGTATTGTGAATTACAGTGTGCCAAATCTCCTTTTGTCAACTCGCTTTCTTGTGAGCTGACCGCAAACCCGAAGAAATGCTTCAGGCCCCAATCTGGTTCCAGCACGGCAGGCTGAGCCTTTGGTGAATTCTACTTCCTGGATGGAAATCACAGTTCAATGTGCCTGGCCAAACACATAGAGTTAGTCGCTCATTTGTTCTCCTTTTTCCTGTTCATCTTCCGCAGATATTGTAAACTGTGCCAAACAAGAGGTTAAAGACACTGACTCTTCAAGTGGGGAGAGTGTTAATAACGCATCTGGAATGGCGAACTTGAGTACCAGGGGGCGAAAATGGCAAAGAGTTTTAGAAAGTTTGCCTGGTGACTTGGTGGACCATATTCTGGAATTTGCATGGATATTTTAGCTGAAGGATAAATCCCTTAAACCTGGAGATTTGGTACCCGTGGAATGGGAACCATGCACCATTACCTCAAAGGGTCTGCATTCCCTCACCAATCCTATCAGCCCAAAGTGTCCAGCCTTATCTCTCCCCCAGCTGTGGATGTAGAGGTGGTAAATCCAAGATTCCTCACAAGCCCTGAAGGATTTCTTTAAGAATTTCTCTCAATTTCACAGTCCTTGCGTTTTATTTTTCAAATTTATTTTTATAAGGGGATTTAGCTTATTTACACTGCTGTGTGTATGCTACTGTACACAAGTGATTTTCTTATGGAGACCTATAAATGTATGGGTTTTAAGTTTCTTCATAGTCAGGTATATTCCTAGGTTTTGAATACGGGGTGTTGAGTCCATTTGGTTGAGCAAGGAGTAGGCCTTGTCTAATATATATTTGGCTTATGGAATGGTGTCTGTCCTAATGTCAACCTCTGGTTCTATGCAGACTCCCCACTCTCCTTTCCCCTTAAGCAAGCATAAGTTTCTAGTGTAAATGTGAGACTCTGTTGTGTTTTGTAATGCAGTTCATGCGTAGCCGTGTTTACATTCCCGGTATTAGTGATATCTTATGATGTTTCTTTTTCTGTGTGCCTTATTTCACTTAGAATCATCGTAACTAAATCCACTCATTATGCTGCTACTGGTCTGTTGCCATTGATTTCATTGTTGAGTGATATTCCATTGCAGGTATGTACCAAAACGTCTATATCCATTTTTCTATTTCCGGGCTCTTGAAGATGTACCGTAGTCAAAGTTTCCAAAAACAGAGCAGCCCCAAACTTTGGTGTGGCTGTGTCTTTTTCGTTTAAATTTTCCGAATCTATAGCACCATAAGTGGAAGTGTCCTAGGCTCTGTAGCTTGGTTTTTGCTTTGTTCCAGGAAACACCATACATTTCTCCAGAGTGGCTGTTGGCAATTTATTTCCCGCCCATCAGCATAACAAGGCTGCCCGTTCTCCAAGGCCTGTCCTGCCTCTGTGTATTTTACACTTTTTTCAGACGGCCCTTTGGATCGGTGGGTAGTGAGAATTCATTGTAGTGCGGATATCAATTGCGGGATTGCTTCGTTGGACATAAAAGGGCGTATGCCTTTTTTCCTGAATATATTATATAATATATTATATATATTATAATATTATATATACTGTCAAAGTGCTGCCTGTTTTCCTATACTTTCAGAGCAATTCTTATCTACCACCTGATGTCTGTTTTCTGCAATTCTTCATTGCCTTCAAGACCTCTTCACAGCCTTCCTTCATTAAATTTTTCGATGATAGGTGTCATTTGTAACTCTGCAGGATTGTGAATTACAGTGCCCCAAATCTCATTTTCTCAACTCGCTTTCTTGTGAGCTGACCACAAACCCGTAGAAATGCTTCAGGCCCTAATCTCGTTCCAGCACGGCAGGCTGAGCCTTTGGTGAATTCTTCTTCCAGGACGGAAATCACAGTTCAATGTGAACGTCCAAACACATAGAGTTAGTCGCTCATTGGTTCCCCTTATTCCTGTTCATCTTCCGCAGAAATTGCAAACTGTGCCAAACAAGAGATTGAAGGCACTGACTCTCCAAGTGGGGAGAGTGTTAATAACGCATCTGGAACGGCGAACACGAGAACCAGGGGGCGAAAATGGCGATGAGTTTTAGAAATTTTGCCTGGTCACTTGGTGGAACATATTCTGGCATTTCCATGCATATTTTAGCTGAAGGATAAATCCCTTAAACCTGGAGATTTAGGACCCGTGGAATGGGAACCATGCACCATTACCTCAAGGGTCTGCATTCCCTCACCAATCCTATCAGCCCCAAGTGTCCAGCCTTATCTCTCCCCCATCTGTGGATGTAGAGGTGGAAAATCCTAGATTCCTCACAAGCCCTGAATTACTTATTTAAGAATTTCTCTCTATTTCAGTCTTTGTGTTTTGTTTTTCAAATTTATTTTTATAAGGGGAGATAGCTTATTTTAACTGTTGTGTATATGCCGCTATACACAAATGATTTTCTTACGGAGACCTATAAATATATGGGTTTTAAGTTTCTTCAGAGTCACGTATATTCCTAGGTTTTGATTACGTGGTGTTGAGTCCATTTGGTTGAGCTAGGAGTAGGTCTTTTCTAATATATATTTGGCTTGTTGAATGGTATCAGTCCGAATGTCAACCTCTGGTTTTATGCAGCCCACCACTCTCCTTTCCCATTAAGCAAGCATAAGTTTCTTGTGTAATTGTGAGACTCTGTTGTGTTTTGTAATGCAGTTCATGCGTAGCCGTGTTTACATTCCCGGTATTAATGATATCTTATGATGTTTCTTTTTCTGTGTGACTTATTTCACTTAGAATCATCGTACCTAAATCCACATATTATGCTGCTACTGGTCTGTTGCCATTGATTTCATTGTTGAGTGATATTCCATTGTAGGTATGTACCACAACTTGTATATCCATTTTTCTCTTTCTGGGCTATAAAGTTCTACCATAGTCAAGGTTCCCGTACACAGAGCAGCCCCAAACTTTGGTGTGGCTGTGTCTTTTTCATTTAAATTTTCAGAATCTATAGCACCATAAGTGGAAGTACCCTAGGCTCTCTAGCTTGGAATTTGCTTTGTTCCAGGAAACACCATACACTTCTCCAAAGTGGTTGTTGGCAATTTACATCCCGCCCATTAGCATATCAAGGCTGCCGGTTCTCCTTGGCCTGTCCTACCTCTCTGGATTTTACACTTTTTTCGGACGTCCCTTTTGATCGGGGGGAAGTGCGACTTCAGTGTACTGCGGATTTCCATTCAGGAAAAAAACGCATACGCGCTTTTTGGCCAAGTGAATCACTGTCGAAGTGCTGCCTCTTTTCCTATGCTTTCAGAGCAATTCTTATCTACCACCTGATATTTGTTTTCTGCAATTCTTCATTGCCTTCAAGTCCTCTTCACAGCCTTCCCTCAATAAATTTTTGGATGATAGGGGTCATTTGTATCTCTGCAGGATTGTGAATTACAGTGCCCCAAATCTCCTTTTGTCAACTCGCTTTCTTGAGAGCTGACCACAAATCCGAAGAAATGCTTCAGGCTCTAACCTCTTTCCGGCATGGCACGCTGAGCCTTTGGTGAATTCTACTTCCTGGAGGGAAATCAGAGTTCAATGTGCCCGTCCAAACACATCGAGTTAGTCGCTCATTGGTTCCCCTTATTCCTGTTCACCTTCCACAGAAAATGCAAATTGTGCCAAGCAAGAGGTTAAATACACTGACTCTCCAAGTGTGGCGAGTGTTATTAACGCATCTGGAAAGGTGAACTCGACTACCAGGGGGCGAAAATGGCGATGAGTTTTAGAAAGTTTGCCTGGTCACTTGGTGGACCATATTCTCGGTTTTGCAAGCATATTTTAGCTGAAGGATAACTCCCTTAAACCTGGAGATTTGGGACCCGTGGAATGGGAACCATGCACCATTACCTCAAAGCGTCTGCATTCCCTCACCAATCCTATCAGTCCCAAGTGTGCAGCCTTATCTCTCCCCCAGGTGTGGATGTAGAGGTGGTAAATCCAAGTGTCCTCACAAGCCTTGAAGGACTTATTTAAGAATTTCTCTCTATTTCACCGTCTTTGTGTTTTGTTTTTCAAATTTATTTTTAAAAGGGGATTTTGCTTATTTTCACTGTTGTGTTTATGCCGCTGTTCACAAATGATATTCTTACGGAGACCTATAAATGTATGGGTTTTAAGTTTCTTCATAGTCAGTTATATTCCTAGGTTTTGAACATGCGGTGTTGACTCCTTTTGGTTGAGCATGGAGTAAGTCTTGTCTAATATATATTTGGCTTGTGGAATGGTATCTGTCCTAAGGTCAACCTCTGGTATATGCAGCCTGCCCAATCTGCTTTCCCCTTAAGCAAGCATAAGTTTCTTGTGTAATTGTGAGACTCTGTTGTGTTTTGTAATGTACTTCAGGTGTAGCCGTGTTTACATTCCCGGTATTAGTGATATCTTATGATGTTTCTATTTCTGTGTCACTTATTTCACTTAGAATCATCGTACCTAAATCCACTCATTATGCTGCTACTGGTCTGTTGCCATTTATTTCATTGTTGAGTGATATTCCATTTTAGGAATATACCACAACTTCTATATCCATTTTTCTCTATCTGGGCTATTGAAGTTGTACCATAGTCAAGGTTCCTGTAAACAGAGCAGCCCCAAACTTTGGTGTGGCTGTGTCTTTTTCATTAAAATTTTCTGAATCTGTAACACGATAAGTGGAAGTGCCCTAGGCTCTCTAGCTTGGTTTTTTCTTTGTTCCAGGAAACACCATCCACTTCTCCAGAGTGGCTGTTGGCATTTACATCCCGCCCATCAGCATAACAAGGCTGCCGGTTCTCCATGGCCTGCCCTGCCTCTCTGGATGTTACACATTTTTCAAACGACCCTTTCGATCGGTGGGAAGTGAGACTTCATTGTAGTGCGGATTTCCATTGCAGGCTTTCTTGGTTGTCCAAAAAGGGCGCATGCGTTTTTTGCTGAATATATTCAGGGAAAAACGCATACACCCTTTTTGGCCAAGTGCATCACTGTCGAACTGCTGCCTCTTTCCCTGTGCTTTCAGAGCAATTCTTATCTACCCCCTGATATCTGTTTTCTGCAATTCTGCGTCGCCTTCGACTCCTCTTCACAGCCTTCCTTCAATAAATTTTTGGATGATAGGGGTGATTTGTAACTCTGCAGGATTGTGAATTACAGGGCCAAAAATCTCCTTTTCTCAGCTCGCTTTTTTGTGAGCTGACCGCAAACCCGAAGAATTGCTTCACGCCTTAATCTCGTTCCGGCACTGCACACTGAGCCTTTGGTGAATTCTTCTTCCTGGGGGGACATCAGAGTTCAATGTGCCCGTCCAAACACGTAGAGTTAGTTGCTCATTGGTTCTCCTTATTCCTGTTCATTATCTGCAGAAATTGCAAATTGTGCCAAACAAGAGGTTAAAGGCACTGACTCTGCAAGTGGGGAGAGTGTTAATAACGCATCTGGAATGGCGAACTCGATTACCAGGGGGCGAAAATGGCGATCAGTTTTAGAAATTTTGCCTGGTCACTTGGTCGTCCATATTCTGGGTTTTCCATGAATATTTTAGCTGAAGGATAAATCCCTTAAACCTGGAGAATTAGGACCCGTGGAATGGGAACCATGCACCATTACATCAAAGGGTCTGCATTCGCTCACCATTCTTATCAGCCCCGAGGTTCCATCCTTATCTCTCCCCCAGCTGTGGATGTAGAGGTGGTAAATCCAAGATTCCTCACAAGCCCTGAAGGACTTATTTAATAATTTCTCTCTATTTCACAGTCTTTGTGTTTTGTTTTTTAAATTTATTTTTATAAGGGGAGTTAGCTTATTTTCACTGCTATGTTTATGCCGCTGTACAGAAATGACTTTCTTATGGAGACCTATAAATGTAATTGTTTTAAGTTTCTTCATAGTAAGGTATATTCCTAGGTTTTGAATACGGGCTGTTGAGTCCATTTAGTTTAGCAAGGAGTAGGTCTTGTCTAATATATATTTGGCTTGTGGAATGGTATCTGTCCTAATGTCAAGCCCTGGTTTTATGCAGCCTCCCCACTCTCCTTTCCCCTAAAGCTAGCAAAGGTTTCTTTTGTAAATGTGAGACTCTGTTGTGTTTTGTAATGCATTTTATGCGTAGACGTGTTTACATTCCCAGTATTAGTGATATCTAATGATTTTTCTTTTTCTGTGTGACTTATTTCACTTAGAATCATCGTACCTAAATCCACTCTTTATGCTGCTACTGGTCTGTTGCCATTGATTTCATTGTTGAGTGATATTCCATTGTAGGTATGTACCACAACTTCTATATCCATTTTTCTCTTTCTGGGCTATTGAAGTTGTACCATAGTTGTACCAAAGTCAAGGTTGTACCAAAGTCAAGGTTTCCATACAGAGCAGCCACAAACTTTGGTGTGGCTGTGTCTTTTTTATTTATAATTTCCGAATCTATAGCACCATAAGTGGAAGTGCCCTAGGCTCTCTAGCTTGGTTTTTTCTTTGTTCCAGGAAACACCACCCACTTCTCCAGAGTGGCTGTTGGCAATTTACATCCCGCTCATCAGCATAACAAGGCTGACGGTTCTGAATGGCCTGTCCTGCCTCGCTGGATTTTACACTTTTTTCGGACGGCCCTTTTGATTGGTGCGAAGTGATACTTCATTGTAGTGCGGATTTCCATTGCAGGCTTGCTTGGTTGGCCAAAAAGGGCGTATGCGTTTTTTCCAGAATATATTCAGGAAAAAACGCATACGCCCTTTTTGGCCAAGTGCATCACTGTCGAACTGCTGCCTCTTTTCGTACGATTTCAGAGCAATTCTTATCTACCACCTGATATCTGGTTTCTGCAATTCTGCGTCGCGTTCAAGTCCTCTTCACAGCCTTCCTTCAATAAATTTTTGAATGATAGGCGTCATTTGGAACTCTGCAGGATTGTGAGTTACAGTGCCAAAAATCTCCTTTTCTCAACTCGCTTTCTTGTGAGCTGACCGCAAACCCGAAGAATTGATTCAGGCCCTAATCTCGTTCCCGTATGGCACGCTGAGCCTTTGGTGAATTCTTCTTCCTGTAGAGAAATCAGAGTTCAATGTGCCTGTCCAAACACATCGAGTTAGCCGCTCATTGGTTCTCCTTATTCCTGTTAATCTTCCACCGAAATTGCAAAGTGTGCTAAAAAAGAGGTCAAAGGCACTGACTCTCCAAGTGGGGAGAACGTTAATATCGCATCGGGAACGGCCAACTCCATTATCACGGGGGGAAAATGGCGATGAGTTTTAGAAATTTTGCCTGATCACTTCGTGGACCATATTCTGGGTTTTCCATGCATATTTTACCTAAAGGATAAACCCCTGAAACGTGGAGATTTGGGAACCGTGGAATTGGAACCATGCACCATTACCTCAAACGGTCTGCATTCCCTCACCAATAGTATCAGCCCCAAGTGTCCAGTCTTATCTCTCACACAGCTGTGGATGTACAGGTGGTAAATCCAATATTCCTTACAAGCCCTGAAGGACTTATTTAAGAATTTCTCTCTATTTCACAGTCCTTGTGTTTTCTTTTTCAAATTTATTTTTATAAGGGGATTTTGCTTATTTACACTGCTGTGTGTATGCTGCTGTATACAAATGATTTTCTTATGGAGACCTATAAATGTATGGGTTTTAAGTTTATTCATAGTCAGGTATATTCCTAGGTTTTGAATACGGGGTGTTGAGTCCATTTGGTTGAGCAAGGAGTAGGTCTTGTCTAATATATATTTGGCTTATGGAATGGAATCTGTCCTAATGTCAACCTCTGGTTCTATGCAGCCTCCCCACTCTCCTTTCCCCTTAAGCAAGCATAAGTTTCTTTTCTAATTGTGAGACTCTGTTGTGTTTTGTAATGCAGTTCATGCGTAGCTGTGTTTACATTCCCGGTATTAGTGATATCTTATGATGTTTCTTTTTCAGTGTGCCTTATTTCACTTAGAATCGTCGTAACTAAATCCACTCATTATGCTGCTACTGGTCTGTTGCCATTGATTTCATTGTTGAGTGATATTCCATTGTAGGGATGTACCACAACTTCTATATCCATTTTTCTCTTTCTGGGCTATTTAAGTTGTACCATAGTCAAGGTTCCCGTACACAGAGCAGCCCCAAACTTTGGTGTGGCTGTGTCTTTTTCATTTAAATTTTCCGAATCTATAGCACCATAAGTGGAAGTGCCCTAGGCTCTCTAGCTTGGTTTTTTCTTTGTTCCAGAAAAAAACATCCACTTCTCCAGAGTGGCTGTTGGCAATT
This sequence comes from Inia geoffrensis, assembly GCA_036417435.1. Classification (NCBI taxonomy): domain Eukaryota; kingdom Metazoa; phylum Chordata; class Mammalia; order Artiodactyla; family Iniidae; genus Inia; species Inia geoffrensis. Next base: position 73,673,068 of record CM070910.1, on the reverse strand, counting down.
TACATCCTGCCCATCAGCATAACAAGGTTGACGGTTCTGAATGGCCTGTCCTGCCTCTCTGGATTTTACACTTTTTTCGGACGACCCTTTTGATCGGTGGGAAGTGAGACTTCATTGTAGTGCTGATTTCCATTGCAGGCTTGCTTGGTTGGCCAAAAAGGGCATATGCGTTTTTTCCTGAATATATTCAGGAAAAAAAAGCATACGCCCTTTTTGACCAAGTGCATCACTGTTGAAGTGCTGTCTCTTTTCCTATGCTTTCAGATCAATTTTTATCTACCACCTGTTATCTGTTTTCTGCAACTCTGTGTCACGTTCAAGTCCTCTTCACAGCCTTCCTCAATACATTTTTGGATGATAAGGGTCATTTGTAACTCTGCAGGATTGTGAATTACAGTGCCGAAAATCTCTTTTTCTCAACTCGCTTTTTTTGTGAGCTGACCGCAAACCCGAAGTATTTCTTCACGCCCTAATCTCGTTCCGGCACTGCACACTGAGCCTTTGGTGAATTCTTCTTCCTGGAGGGACATCAGAGTTCAATGTGCCCGTCCAAACACATCGAGTTAATCGCTCATTGGTTCTCCTTATTCCTGTTCATCTTCCACAGAAATTGCAAACGGTGCCAAACAAGAGGTTAAAGGCACTCACTCTCCAAGTGGGGAGAATGTTAATATCGCATCTGGAATGGGGAACTCGAGTACCAGGGGGCGAAAATGTCGATGAGTTTTAGAAATTTTGCCTGATCACTCTGTGGACGATATTCTGGGTTTTCCATGCATATTTTAGCCGAAGGATAAATCCCTTAAACCTGGATATTTGGGACCCGTGGAATGGGAACGATGCACCATTACTTCAAAGGGTCTGCCTTCCCTCACCAATAGTTTCAGCCCCAAGTGTCCAGCCTTATCTCTCCCACAGCTGTGGATGTAGAGGTGGTAAATCCAAGATTCCTCAAAAGCCCTGAAGGACTTATTTAAGAATTTCCCTCTATTTAACGGTCCTTGTGTTTTCTTTTTCAAATTTATTTTTATAAGGGGATTTACCTTATTTACACTGCTGTGTGTATGCCACTGTACACAAATGATTTTCTTACGGAGACCTATAAATGTATGGGTTTTCAGTTTCTTCATAGTCAGGTATATTCCTGGGTTTTGAATACGGGGTGTTGAGACCATTTGGTTGAGCAAGGTGTAGGTCTTGTCTTACATATATTTGGCTTGTGGAATGGTATCACTCCTAATATCAACCTCTGGATTTATGCAGCCTCCCACTCTCCTTTCCCGTTAAGCAAGCATAAGTTTCTTCTGTAAACGTGAGACTCTCTTTTGTTTTATAATGCAGTTCATGTGTAGCCGTGTTTACATTCCCGGTATTAGTGATATCTGATGATGTTTCTTTTTCTGTGTGAGTTATTTCACTTAGAATCATAGTAACAAAATCCACTCATTGTGCTGTTATTGGTCTGTTGCCATTGATTTCATTGTTGGGTGATATTCTATTCTAGGTATGTACCACAACTTCTATATCCATTTTTCTCTTTCTGGGCTATTGAAGTTGTACTATAGTTGTACCAAAGTCAAGGTTGTACCAAAGTCAAGGCTTCCATACAGAGCAGCCACAAACTTTGGTGTGGCTGTGTCTTTTTTATTTATAATTTCCGAATCTATAGCACCATAAGTGGAAGTGCCCTAGGCTCTCTAGCTTGGTTTTTTTCTTTGTTCCAGGAAACACCATCCACTTCTCCAGAGTGGCTGTTGGCAATTTACATCCCGCCCATCAGCATAACAAGGCTGACGGTTCTGAATGGCCTGTCCTGCCTCGCTGGATTTTACACTTTTTTCGGACGGCCCTTTTGATTGGTGCGAAGTGATACTTCATTGTAGTGCGGATTTCCATTGCAGGCTTGCTTGGTTGGCCAAAAAGGGCGTATGCGTTTTTTCCAGAATATATTCAGGAAAAAACGCATACGCCCTTTTTGGCCAAGTGCATCACTGTCGAACTGCTGCCTCTTTTCATACGATTTCAGAGCAATTCTTATCTACCACCTGATATCTGGTTTCTGCAATTCTGCGTCGCGTTCAAGTCCTCTTCACAGCCTTCCTTCAATAAATTTTTGAATGATAGGCGTCATTTGGAACTCTGCAGGATTGTGAGTTACAGTGCCAAAAATCTACTTTTCTCAACTCGCTTTCTTGTGAGCTGACCACAAACCCGAAGAATTGATTCAGGCCCTAATCTCGTTCCCGTATGGCACGCTGAGCCTTTGGTGAATTCTTCTTCCTGTAGAGAAATCAGAGTTCAATGTGCCTGTCCAAACACATCGAGTTAGCCGCTCATTGGTCCTCCTTATTCCTGTTAATCTTCCATCGAAATTGCAAAGTGTGCTAAAAAAGAGGTCAAAGGCACTGACTCTCCAAGTGGGGAGAACGTTAATATCGCATCGGGAACGGCCAACTCCATTATCACGGGGCGAAAATGGCGATGAGTTTTAGAAATTTTGCCTGATCACTTCGTGGACCATATTCTGGGATTTCCATGCATATTTTAGCTGAAGGATAAATCCCTGCAACGTGGAGATTTGGGACCCATGGAATTGGAACCATGCACCATTACCTCAAACGGTCTGCATTCCGTCACCAATAGTATCAGCCCCATGTGTCCAGTCTTATCTATCACACAGCTGTGGATGTAGAGGTCGTAAATCCAAGATTCCTCACAAGCCCTGAAGGACTTATTTAAGAATTTCTCTCTATTTCACAGTCCTTGTGTTTCCTTTTTCAAATTTATTTTTATAAGGGGATTTAGCTTATTTACACTGCTGTGTGTACGCTGCTGTACACAAATGATTTTCTTATGGAGACCTATAAATGTATGGGTTTTAAGTTTATTCATAGTCAGGTATATTCCTAGGTTTTGTATACGGGTTGTTGAGTCCATTTGGTTGAGCAAAGAGTAGGTCTTGTCTAATATATATTTGGCTTATGGAATGGTATCTGTCCTAATGTCAAACTCTGATTCTATGCAGCCTCCCCACTCTCCTTTCCCCTTCAGCAAGCAGAAGTTTCTTTTGTAAATGTGGGACTCTGTTGTGTTTTGTAATGCAGTTCATGCGCAGCCGTGTTTACATTCCCAGTATTAGTGATATCTTATGATGTTTCTTTTTCTGTGTGCCTTATTTCACTTAGAATCATCGTATCTAAATCCACTCATTATGCTGCTACTGGTCTGTTGCCATTGATTTCATTGTTGAGTGATATTCCATTGTAGGGATGTACCACAACTTCTATATCCATTTTTCAATTTCTGGGTTAATGAAGTTGTACTATAGTCAAGGTTCCCGTACACAGAGCAGCCCTAAACTTTGGTGTGGCTTTGTCTTTTTCATTTAAATTTTCCAAATTTAAAGCACCATAAGTGGAAGTGACCTAGGCTCTCTAGCTTGGTTTTTTCTTTGTTCCAGGAAACACTATCCACTTCTCCAGAGTGGCTGTTGGCAATTTACATCCCACCCAACAGCATAACAGGGCTGACGGTTCTGAATGGCCTGTCCTGCCTCTTTGGATTTTACACTTTTTTGGGACGGCCCTTTTGATCGGTGGGAAGTGAGACTTCATTGTAGTGCCGATTTCCATTGCAGGCTTGCTTGGTTGGCTAAAAAGAGCGTATGCGTTTTTTCCTGAATATATTCAGGAAATAACGCATACGCCCTTTTTGGCCAAGTGCATCACTTTCAAACTGCTGTCTCTTTTCCTACGCTTTCAGAGCAATTCTTATCAAACACCTGATATCTTGTTTCTGCAATTCTGCGTCGCGTTTAAGTTCTCTTCACAGCCTTCCTTCAATAAATTTTTGGATGATAGGGGTCATTTGGAACTCTGCAGGATTGTGAGTTACAGTGCCAAATATTTCCTTTTCTCAACTTGCTTTCTTGTGAGCTGACCGCAAACCCGAAGAATTGCTTCAGGCCCAAATCTCGTTCCGGTATGGCATGCTGAGCCTTTGGTGAATTCTTCTTCCTGTCGGGAAATCAGAGTTCAATCTGCCCGTCCAAACACATCGAGTTAGCCGCTCATTTGTTCTCCTTATTCCTGTGCATCTCCCACGGAAATTGCAAACTGTGCCAAACAAGAGGTCAAAGGCACTGACTCTCCAAGTGGGGAGAATGTTAATATCGCATCTGGAACGGCAAACTCCATTATCACGGGGCGAAAATGGTGATGAGTTTTAGAAATTTTGCCTGATCACTTCGTGGACCATATTCTGGGTTTTCCATGCATATTTTACCTGAAGGATAAATCCCTTAAACGTGAAGATTTGAGACCCGTGGAAAGCGAACCATGCACCATTACCTCAAAGGGTCTGCATTCCCTCACCAATAGTAACAGCCCCAAGTGTCCAGTCTTATCTCCCCCACAGCTGTGGATGTAGAGGTGGTAAATCCAAGATTCCTCACAAGCCCTGAAGGACTTATTTAAGAATTTCTCTCTATTTCACAGTCCTTGTATTTTCTTTTTCAAATTCATTTTTATAAGGGGATTTAGCTTATTTACACTGCTGTGTGTATGCTGCTCTACACAAATGATTTTCTTATGGAGACCTATAAATGTATGGGTTTTAAGTTTATTCATAGTCAGGTATATTCCTAGGTTTTGAATACGGGGTGTTGAGTCGATTTGGTTGAGCGAGGAGTAGGTCTTGTCTAATATATATTTGGCTTATGGAATGGTATCTGTCCTAATGTCAACTTCTGGTTCTATGCAACCTCCACACTCTCCTTTCCCCTTAAGCAAGCATTAGTTTCTTTTTTAAATGTGAGACTCTGTTGTGTTTTGTAATGCAGTTCATGCATAGCCGTGTTTACATTCCCGGTATTAGTGATATCTTATGATGTTTCTTTTTCTGTTTGCCTTGTTTCACTTAGAATCATCGTAACTAAATCCACTCATTATGCTGCTACTGGTCTGTGGCCATTGATTTCATTGTTGAGTGATTTTCCATTGTAGGGATGTACCACAACTTCTATATCCATTTTTTCTCTTTCTGGGCTATTGAAGTTGTTCCATAGTCAAGGTTCCCGTAAGCAGAGCAGCCCCAAAGTTTGGTGTGGCTCTGTCTTTTTCATTTAAATTTTCCGAATCTATAGCACCATAAGTGGAAGTGCCCTAGGCTCTCTAGTTTGTTTTTTTCTTTGTTCCAGGAAACACCATCCACTTCTCCACAGTGGCTGTTGGCAATTTACATCCCGCCCATCAGCATAATAAGGCTGACGGTTCTGAATGGCCTGTCCTGCCTCTCTGGATTTTACACTTTTTTCGGACGGCCCTTTTGATCGGGGGGAAGTGAGACTTCATTGTAGTGCGGATTCCCATTGCAGGCTTGCTTGGTTGGCCAAAAAGGGCGTATGCGTTTTTTCCTGAATATATTCAGGAAAAAACGCATACGCCCTTTTTGGCCAAGTGCATCACTGTCGAACTGATGCCTCTTTTCCTACGCTTTCAGAGCAATTCTTATCTACCACCTGTTATCTTATTTCTGCAATTCTGCGTCGCGTTCAAGTCCTCTTCACAGCATTCCTTCAATAAATTTTTGGATGATAGGGGTCATTTGGAACTCTGCAGGATTGTGAGTTGCAGTGCCACAAATCTCCTTTTCTCAACTCGTTTTCTTGTGAGCTGACCGCAAACCCGAAGAATTGCTTCAGGCTCTAATCTCGTTCCGGTATGGCACTCTGAGCCTTTGGTGAATTCTACTTCCTGTAGGGAAATCAGAGTTCAATGTGCCCGTCCAAACACATCGAGTTAGCCGCCCATTGGTCCTCCTTATTCCTGTTCATCGTCTACGGAAATTGCAAACTGTGCCAAACAAGAGGTCAAAGGCACTGACTCTCCAAGTGGGGAGAACGTTAATATCGCATTTGGAATGGCAAACTCCATTATCACGGGGCGAAAATGGCGATGAGTTTTAAAATTTTGCCTGATCACTTCGTGGACCATATTCTGGGTTTTCCATGCATATTTTAGCTGAAGGATAAATCCCTGAATCGTGGAGATTTGGGACCCGTGGAATAGGAACCATGCACCATTACCTCAAAGGGTCTGCATTCCCTCACCAATAGTATCAGCCCCAAGTGTCCAGTCTTATCTCTCCCACAGCTGTGGATGTAGAGGTGGTAAATCCAAGATTCCTCACAAGCCCTGATGGACTTATTTAAGAATTACTCTCTATTTCACAGTCCTTGTGTTTTCTTTTTCAAATTTATTTTTATAAGGGGATTTAGCTTATTTACACTGCTGTGTGTACGCTGCTGTACACAAATGATTTTCTTATGCAGACCTAAAAATGTATGGGTTTTAAGTTTATTCATAGTCAGGTATATTCCTAGGTTTTGAATACGGGGTGTTGAGTCCATTTGGTTGAGCAAGGAGTAGGTCTTGTCTAATATATATTTGGCTTATGGAATGTTATCTGTCCTAATGTCAACCTCTGGATCTATGCAGACTCCCCACTCTCCTTTCCCCTTAAGCAAGCATAAGTTTCTTTTGTAAATGTGAGACTCTGTTGTGTTTTGTAATGCAGTTCATGCGTAGCTGTGTTTACATTCCCGGTATTAGTGATATCTGATGATGTTTCTTTTTCTGTGTGCCTTATTTCACTTAGAATCATCGTAACTAAATCCACTCATTATGCTGCTACTAGTCTGTGGCCATTGATTTCAATGTTGAGTGATATTCCATTGTAGGGATGTACCACAACTTCTATATCCATTTTTCACTTTCTGGGATACTGAAGTTGTACCATAGTCAAGGTTTCCGTACACAGAGCAGCCCCAAACTTCGGTGTGGCTGTGTCTTTTTCATTTAAATTTTCCGAATCTATAGCACCATATGTGAAAGTGCCCTAGGCTCTCTAGCTTGGTTTTCTCTTTGTTCCAGGAAACACCATTCACTTCTCCAGAGTGGCTGTTGGCAATTTACATCCCGTCCATCAGCATAACAAGGCTGCCGGTTCTCCATGGCCTGTCCTGCCTCTCTGGATTTTACACTTTTTTCGGACGACCCTTTTGATCGGTGGGAAGTGAGACTTCATTGTAGTGTGGGTTTCCATTGCAGGCTTGCTTGTTTGGCCAAAAAGGGCGTATGCGTTTTTTCCTGAATATATTCAGGAAAAAACGCATACGCCCTTTTTGGCCAAGTGCATCACTGTGGAACTGCTGCCTCTTTTCCTACGATTTCAGAGCAATTCTTATCTACCACCTGATATCTGGTTTCTGCAATTCTGCGTCGCGTTCAAGTCCTCTTCACAGCCTTCATTCAATAAATTTTTGAATGATAGGCGTCATTTGGAACTCTGCAGGATTGTGAGTTACAGTGCCAAAAATCTCCTTTTCTCAACTCGCTTTCTTGTGAGCTGACCGCAAACCCGAAGAATTGCCTCAGGCCCTAATCTAGTTCCGGTATGGCACGCTGAGCCTTTGGTGAATTCTTCTTCCTGTAGGGAAATCAGAGTTCAATGTGCCCGTCCAAACACATCAAGTTAGCCGCTCATTGGTTCTCCTTATTCCTGTTCATCTCCCACGGAAATTACAAACTGTGCCAAACAAGAGGTCAAAGGCACTGACTCTCCAAGTGGGGAGAATGTTAATATCGCATCTGGAACGGCAAACTCCAGTATCACGGGGCGAAAATGGCGATGAGGTTTAGAAATTTTGCCTGATCACTTCGTGGACCATATTCTGGGTTTTCCATCCATATTTTAGCTGAAGGATAAATCCCTTAAAGGTGGAGATTTGGGACCCGTGGAATGGGAACCATGCACCATTACCTCAAAGGGTCTGCATTCCCTCACCAATAGTATCAGCCCCAAGTGTCCAGTCTTATCTCTCCAACAGCTGTGGATGTAGAGGTGGTAAATCCAAGATTCCTCACAAGCCCTGAAGGACTTATTTAAAAATTTCTCTCTATTTCACAGTCCTTGTATTTTCTTTTTCAAATTTATTTTTATAAGGGGATTTAGCTTATTTACACTGCTGTGTGTATGCTGCTGTACACAAATGATTTTCTTATGGAGACCTATAAATGTATGGGTTTTAAGTTTATTCATAGTCAGGAATATTCCTAGGTTTTGAATACGGGTTGTTGAGTCCATTTGGTTGAGCAAGGAGTAGGTCTTGTCTAATATATATTTGGCTTATGGAATGGTATCTGTCCTAATGTCATCCTCTGGTTCTATGCAGCCTCCCCACTCTCCTTTCCCCTTAAGCTAGCATAAGTTTCTTTTGTAAATGTGAGACTCTGTTGTGTTTTGTAATGCAGTTCATGCGTAGCCGTGTTTACATTCCCGGTATTAGTGATATCTTATGATGTTTCTTTTTCTGTTTGCCTTGTTTCACTTAGAATCATCGTAACTAAATCCACTCATTATGCTGCTACTGGTCTGTTGCCATTGATTTCATTGTTGAGTGATATTCCATTATAGGGATGTACCACAACTTCTATATCCATTTTTCTCTTTCTGGGTTCTTGAAGTTGTACCATAGTCAAGGTTCCTGTACACAGAGCAGCCCTAAACTTTGGTGTGGCTGTGTCTTTTTCATTTAAATTTTCCGAATCTAAAGCACCATAAGTGGAAGTGACCTGGGCTCTCTAGCTTGGCTTTTTCTTTGTTCCAGGAAACACCATCCACTTCTCCAGAGTCGCTCTTGGCAATTTACATCCCACACATCAGCATAACAAGGCTGACGGTTCTGAATGGCCTGTCCTGCCTCGCTGGATTTTACACTTTTTTCGGAAGGCCCTTTTTATCGGTGCGAAGTGAGACTTCATTGTAGTGCGGATTTCCATTGCAGGCTTGCTTGGTTGGCCAAAAAGGGCGTATGCGTTTTTTCCTGAATATATTCAGGAAAAAACGTATACGCGCTTTTTGGCCAAGTGCATCACTGTGGAACTGCTGCCACTTTTCCTAGGCTTTCAGAGCAATTCTTATCTACCACCTGATATCTGGTTTCTGCAATTCTGCGTCGCGTTCAAGTCCTCTTCCCAGCCTTCCTTCAATAAATTTTTGGATGATAGGGTTCATTTGGAACTCTGCAGGATTGTGAGTTACAGTGCCAAAAACCTCCTTTTCTCAACTCGCTTTCTTGTGAGCTGACCGCAAACCCGAAGAATTGCTTCAAGCCCTAATCTCGTTCCGGTATGGCACGCTGAGCCTTTGGTGAATTCTTCTTCCTGTAGGGAAATCAGAGTTCAATGTGCCTGTCCAAACACATCGAGTTAGCCGCTCATTGGTTCTCCTTATTCCTGTTCATCTTCTACGGAAATTGCAAACTGTGCCAAACAAGAGGTCAAAGGCACTGACTCTCCAAGTGGGGAGAACGTTAATATCGCATCTGGAATGGCAAACTCCATTATCACGGGGCGAAAATGGCGATGAGTTTTAAAATTTTGCCTGATCACTTCGTGGACCATATTCTGGGTTTTCCATGCATATTTTAGCTGAAGGATAAATCCCTGAATCGTGGAGATTTGGGACCCGTGGAATGGGAACCATGCACCATTACCTCAAATGGTCTGCATTCCCTCACCAATAGTATCAGCCCCAAGTGTCCAGTCTTATCTCTCCAGCAGCTGTGGATGTAGAGGTGGTAAATCCAAGATTCCTCACAAGCACTGAAGGACTTATTTAAAAATTTCTCTCTATTTCACAGTCCTTGTATTTTCTTTTTCAAATTTATTTTTATAAGGGGATTTAGCTTATTTACACTGCTGTGTGTATGCTGCTGTACACAAATGATTTTCTTATGGAGACCTATAAATGTATGTGTTTTAAGTTTATTCATAGTCAGGAATATTCCTAGGTTTTGAATACGGGGTGTTGAGTCCATTTGGTTGAGCAAGGAGTAGGTCTTGTCTAATATATATTTGGCTTATGGAATGGTATCTGTCCTAATGTCATCCTCTGGTTCTATGCAGCCTCCCCACTCTCCTTTCCCCTTAAGCTAGCATAAGTTTCTTTTGTAAATGTGAGACTCTGTTGTGTTTTGTAATGCAGTTCATGCGTAGCCGTGTTTACATTCCCGGTATTAGTGATATCTTATGATGTTTCTTTTTCTGTTTGCCTTGTTTCACTTAGAATCATCGTAACTAAATCCACTCATTATGCTGCTACTGGTCTGTTGCCATTGATTTCATTGTTGAGTGATATTCCATTGTAGAGATGTACCACAACTTCTATATCCATTTTTCTCTTTCTGGGTTCTTGAAGTTGTACCATAGTCAAGGTTCCTGTACACAGAGCAGCCCTAAACTTTGGTGTGGCTGTGTCTTTTTCATTTAAATTTTCCTAATCTAAAGCACCATAAGTGGAAGTGACCTAGGCTCTCTAGCTTGGTTTTTTCTTTGTTCCAGGAAACACCATCCACTTCTCCAGAGTGGCTCTTGGCAATTTACATCCCACACATCAGCATAACAAGGCTGACGGTTCTGAATGGCCTGTCCTGCCTCTTTGGATTTTACACTTTTTTGGGGCGGCCCTTTTGATCGGTGGGAAGTGAGACTTCATTGTAGTGCGGATTTCCGTTGCAGGCTTGCTTGGTTGGCCAAAAAGGGCGTATGCGTTTTTTCCTGAATATAATCAGGATAAAACGCATACGCCCTTTTTGGCCAAGTGCATCACTGTCGAACTGCTGCCTGTTTTCCTATGCTTTCAGAGCAATTCTTATCTACCACCTGATATCTGGTTTCTGCAATTCTGCGTCGCGTTTAAGTCCTCTTCACAGCCTTCCTTCAATAAATTTTTGGATGAAAGGGGTCATTTGGAACTCTGCAGGATGGTGACTTACAGTGCCAAAAATTTCCTTTTCTCAACTCGCTTTCTTGTGAGCTGACCACAATTCCGAAGAATTGCTTCAGGCCCCAATCTCGTTCCGGTATGGCACGCTGAGCCTTTGGTGAATTCTTCTTCCTGTAGGGAAATCAGAGTTCAATGTGCCCGTCCAAACACATCGAGTTAGCCGCTCATTGGTTCTCCTTATTCCTGTTCATCTTCCACGGAAATTGCAAACTGTGCCAAACAAGAGGTCAAAGGCACTGACTCTCCAAGCGGGGAGAACGTTAATATCGCATCTGGAACGGCAAACTCCATTATCACGGGGCGAAAATGGCGATGAGTTTTAAAAATTTTGCCTGATCACTTCGTGGACCATATTCTGGGTTTTCCATCCATATTTTAGCTGAAGGATAAATCCCTTAAAGGTGGAGATTTGGGACCCATGGAATGGGAACCATGCACCATTACCTCAAAGGGTCTGCATTCCCTCACCAATAGTATCAGCCCCAAGTGTCCAGTCTTATCTCTCCAACAGCTGTGGATGTAGAGGTGGTAAATCCAAGATTCCTCACAAGCCCTGAAGGACTTATTTAAAAATTTCTCTCTATTTCACAGTCCTTGTATTTTCTTTTTCAAATTTATTTTTATAAGGGGATTTAGCTTATTTACACTGCTGTGTGTACGCTGCTGTACACAATTGATTTTCTTATGCAGACCTATAAATGTATGGGTTTTAAGTTTATTCATAGTCAGGAATATCCCTAGGTTTTGAATACGGGGTGTTGAGTCCATTTGGTTGAGCAAGGAGTAGGTCTTGTCTAATATATATTTGGCTTATGGAATGGTATCTGTCCTAATGTCAACCTCTGGTTCTATGCAGACTCCCCACTCTCCTTTCCCCTTAAGCAAGCATAAGTTTCTTTTGTAAATGTGAGACTCTGTTGTGTTTTGTAATGCAGTTCATGCGTAGCCGTGTTTACATTCCCGGTATTAGTGATATCTTATGATGTTTCTTTTTCTCTTTGCCTTGTTTCATTCAGAATCATCTTAACGAAATCCACTCATTATGCTGCTACTGGTCTGTTGCCATTGATTTCATTGTTGAGTGATATTCCATTGTAGGGATGTACCACAACTTCTATATCCGTTTTTCTCTTGCTGGGTTCTTGAAGTTGTACCATAGTCAAGGTTCCTGTACACAGAGCAGCCCTAAACTTTGGTGTGGCTGTGTCTTTTTCATTTAAATTTTCCGAATCTAAAGCACCATAAGTGGAAGTGACCTAGGCTCTCTAGCTTGGTTTTTTCTTTGTTCCAGGAAACACCATCCACTTCTCCAGAGTGGCTCTTGGCAATTTACATCCCACCCATCAGCATAACAAGGCTGACGGTTCTGAATGGCCTGTCCTGCCTCTTTGGATTTTACAGTTTTTTGGGACGGTCCTTTTGATCGGTGGGAAGTGAGACTTCATTGTAGTGTGGATTTCCGTTGCAGGCTTGCTTGGTTGGCCAGAAAGGGAGTATGCGTTTTTTCCTGAATATAAACAGGAAAAAACGCATACGCCCTTTTTGGCCAAGTGCATCACTGTCGAACTGCTGCCTCTTTTCCTACGCTTTCAGAGCAATTCTTATCTACCACCTGATATCTGGTTTCTGCAATTCTGCGTTGCTTTTAAGTCCTCTTCACAGCCTTCCTTCAATAAATTTTTGGATGAAAGGGGTCATTTGGAACTCTGCAGGATTGTGACTTACAGTGCCAAAAATCTCCTTTTCTCAACTCGCTTTCTTGTGAGCTGACCACAAACCCGAAGAATTGCTTCAGGCCCCAATCTCGTTCCGGTATGGCACGCTGAGCCTTTGGTTAATTCTTCTTCCTGTAGGGAAATCAGAGTTCAATGTGCCTGTCCAAACACATTTATTTAGCTGCTCATTGGTTCTCCTAATTCCTGTTCATCTTCCACGGAAATTGCAAACTGTGTCAAACAAGGGGTCAAAGGCACTGACTCTCCAAGTGGGGAGAACGTTAATATCGCATCTGGAACGGCAAACTCCGTTATCACGGGGCGAAAATGACGATGAGTTTTAGAAATTTTGCCTGATCACTTCGTGGACCATATTCTGGGTTTTCCATGCATATTTTAGCTGAAGGATAAATCCCTGAAACGTGGAGATTTGGGACCCGTGGATTGGGAACCATGCACCATTAACTCAAACGGTCTGCATTCCCTCACCAATAGTATCAGCCCCATGTGTCCAGTCTTATCTATCACACAGCTGTGGATGTAGAGGTGGTAAATCCAAGATTCCTTACAAGCCCTGAAGGACTTATTTAAGAATTTCTCTCTATTTCACAGTCCTTGTGTTTTCTTTTTCTAATTTATTTTTATAAGGGAATTTTTCTTATTTACACTGCTGTGTGTATGCTTCTGTATACACATGATTTTCTTATGGAGACCTATAAATGTATGGGTTTTAAGTTTATTCATACTCAGGTATATTCCTAGGTTTTGAATACGGGGTTTTGAGTCCATTTAGTTGAGCAAGGAGTAGGTCTTGGCTAATATATATTTGGCTTATGGAATGGTATCTGTCCTAATGTCAACCTCTGGTTCCATACAGCCTCGCCACTCTCCTTTCCCCTTAAGCAAGCATAAGTTTATTTGGTAAATGTGAGACTCTGTTGTATTTTGTAATGCAGTTCATGCGTAGCCATGTTTACATTCCCGGTATTAGTGATATCTTATGATGTTTCTTTTTCTGTTTGCCTTGTTTCACTTAGAATCATCTTAACGAAATCCACTCATTATGCTGCTACTGGTCTGTTGCCATTGATTTCATTGTTGAGTGATATTCCATTGTAGGGATGTACCACAACTTCTATATCCAGTTTTCTCTTTCTGGGTTCTTGAAGTTGTACCATAGTCAAGGTTCCCGTACACAGAGCAGCCCTAAACATTGGTGTGGCTGTGTCTTTTTCATTTAAATTTTCCGAATCTAAAGCACCATATGTGGAAGTGCCCTAGGGTCTCTAGCTTGGTTTTTTCTTTGTTCCAGGAAACACCATCCACTTCTCCAGAGTGGCTGTTGGCAATTTACATCCCGCACATCAGCATAACAAGGCTGATGGTTCTGAATGGCCTGTCCTGCCTCTCTGGATTTTTCACTTATTTCGGACGGCCCTTTTGATCGGGGGGAAGTGAGACTTCATTGTAGTGCGGATTCCCATTGCAGGCTTGCTTGGTTGGCCAAAAAGGGCGTATGCGTTTTTTCCGGAATATATTCAGGAAAAAACGCATACGCCCTTTTTGGCCAAGTGCATCACTGTCGAACTGCTGCCTCTTTTCCTATGCTTTCAGAGCAATTCTTATCTACCACCTGATATCTGGTTTCTGCAATTCTGCATCGCTTTCAAGTCCTCTTCACAGCCTTCCTTCAATAAATTTTTGGATGATAGGGGTCATTTGGAACTGTGCAGGATTGTGAGTTACAGTGCCACAAATCTCCTTTTCTCAACTCGCTTTCTTGTGAGCTGACCGCAAACCCGAAGAATTGCTTCAGGCCCTAATCTCGTTCCAGTATGGCACGCTGAGCCTTTGGTGAATTCTTCTTCCTGTAGGGAAATCAGATTTCAATGTGCCTGTCCAAACACTTGGAGTTACCGCTCATTGGTTCTCCTTATTCCTGTTCATCTTCCACGGAAATTGCAAACTGTTGCAAACAAGAGGTCAAATGCACTGACTCTCCAAGTGGGGAGAATGTTAATATCGCATCTGGAACGGCAAACTCCAGTATCACGGGGCGAAAATGGCGATGATTTTTAGAAATTTTGCCTGATCACTTCGTGGACCATATTCTGGGTTTTCCATCCATATTTTAGCTGAAGGATAAATCCCTTAAACGTGGAGATTTGGGACCCGTGGAATGGGAACCATGCACCATTACCTCAAAGGGTCTGCATTCCCTCACCAATAGTATCAGCCCCAAGTGTCCAGTCTTATCTCTCCAACAGCTGTGGATGTAGAGGTGGTAAATCCAAGATTCCTCACAAGTCCTGAAGGACTTATTTAAAAATTTCTCTCTATTTCACAGTCCTTGTATTCTCTTTTTCAAATTTATTTTATAAGGGGATTTAGCTTATTTACACTGCTGTGTGTATGCTGCTGTACACAAATGATTTTCTTATGGAGACCTATAAATGTATGTGTTTTAAGTTTATTCATAGTCAGGAATATTCCTAGGTTTTGAATACGGGGTGTTGAGTCCATTTGGTTGAGCAAGGAGTAGGTCTTGTCTAATATATATTTGGCTTATGGAATGGTATCTGTCCTAATATCATCCTCTGGTTCTATGCAGCCTCCCCACTCTCCTTTCCCCTTAAGCTAGTATAAGTTTCTTTTGTAAATGTGAGACTCTGTTGTGTTTTGTAATGCAGTTCATGCGTAGCCGTGTTTACATTCCCGGTATTAGTGATATCTTATGATGTTTCTTTTTCTCTTTGCCTTGTTTCATTCAGAATCATCTTAACGAAATCCACTCATTATGCTGCTACTGGTCTGTTGCCATTGATTTCATTGTTGAGTGATATTCCATTGTAGGGATGTACCACAACTTCTATATCCGTTTTTCTCTTGCTGGGTTCTTGAAGTTGTACCATAGTCAAGTTTCCTGTACACAGAGCAGCCCTAAACTTTGGTGTGGCTGTGTCTTTTTCATTTAAATTTTCCGAATCTAAAGCACCATAAGTGGAAGTGACCTAGGCTCTCTAGCTTGGTTTTTTCTTTTTTCCAGGAAACACCATCCACTTCTCCAGAGTGGCTCTTGGCAATTTACATCCCACCCATCAGCATAACAAGGCTGACGGTTCTGAATGGCCTGTCCTGCCTCTTTGGATTTTACAGTTTTTTGGGACGGCCCTTTTGATCGGTGGGAAGTGAGACTTCATTGTAGTGCGGATTTCCGTTGCAGGCTTGCTTGGTTGGCCAAAAAGGGAGTATGCGTTTTTTCCTGAATATAAACAGGAAAAAACGCATACGCCCTTTTGCCAAGTGCATCACTGTCGAACTGCTGCCTCTTTTCCTATGCTTTCAGATCAATTCTTATCTACCACCTGATATCTGGTTTCTGCAATTCTGCGTTGCGTTTAAGTCCTCTTCACAGCCTTCCTTCAATAAATTTTTGGATGAAAGGGGTCATTTGGAACTCTGCAGGACTGTGACTTACAGTGCCAAAAATCTCCTTTCTCAACTCGCTTTCTTGTGAGCTGACCACAAACCCGAAGAATTGCTTCAGGCCCCAATCTCGTTCCGGTATGGCACGCTGAGCCTTTGGTGAATTCTTCTTCCTGTAGGGAAATCAGAGTTCAATGTGCCTGTCCACACACATTGATTTAGCCGCTCATTGGTTCTCCTAATTCCTGTTCATCTTCCACGGATATTGCAAACTGTGTCAAACAAGGGGTCAAAGGCACTGACTCTCCAAGTGGGTAGAACGTTAATATTGCATCTGGAACGGCAAACTCCGTTATCACAGGGCGAAAATGACGATGAGTTTTAGAAATTTTGCCTGATCACTTCGTGGACCATATTCTGGGTTTTCCATGCATATTTTAGCTGAAGGATAAATCCCTGAAACGTGGAGATTTGGGACCCGTGGAATGGGAACCATGCACAATTACTTCAAAGGGTCTGCGATCCCTCACCAATAGTATCAGCCCCAAGTGTCCAGTCTTATCTCTCCCACAGCTGTGGATGTAGAG
This sequence comes from Inia geoffrensis, assembly GCA_036417435.1. Lineage (NCBI taxonomy): Eukaryota > Metazoa > Chordata > Mammalia > Artiodactyla > Iniidae > Inia > Inia geoffrensis. Next base: position 73,656,492 of record CM070910.1, on the reverse strand, counting down.
GTGGTAAATCCAAGATTCCTCACAAGCCTTGAAGGACTTATTTAAGAATTTCTCTTTATTTCAGAGTCCTTGTGATTTCTTTTTCAAATTTATTTTTATAAGGGGATTTAGCTTATTTACACTGCTGTGTGTATGCTGCTGTACACAAATGATTTTCTTATGGAGACCTATAAATTTATGGGTTTTAAGTTTATTCATAGTCAGGTATATTCCTAGGTTTTGAATACGGGGTGTTGAGACCATTTGGTTGAGCAAGAAGTAGGTGTTGTCTAATATATATGTGGCTTATGGAATTGTATCTGTCCTAATGTCAACCTCTGGTTCTATGCAGCCTGCCCACTCTCCTTTCCCCTTAAGCAAGCATAAGTTTCTTTTGTAATTGTGAGACTCTGTTGTGTTTTCTAATGCAGTTCATGCATAGCCGTGTTTACACTCCCGGTATTAGTGATATCTGATGATGTTTCTTTTTCTGAGTGCCTTATTTCACTTAGAATCCTCGTAATTAAATCCACTCATTATGCTTCTACTGGTCTGTTGCCATTGATTTCATTGTTGAGTGATATTCCATTGTAGGGATGTACCACAACATCTATATCCATTTTTCCCTTTCTGGGCTATTGAAGTTGTACCATAGCAAAGGTTCCCGTACACAGAGCAGCCCTAAACTTTGGTGTGGCTGTGTCTTTTTCATTTAAATATTCCGAATCAATAGCACCGTAAGTGGAAGTGCCCTAGGCTCTCTAGCTTGTTTTTTTCTTTGTTCCAGGAAACACCATCCACTTCTCCAGAGTGGCTGTTGGCAATTTACAACCCGCCCATCAGCATAACAAGGCTGACGGTTCTGAATGGCCTGTCCTGCCTCGCTGGATTTTACACTTTGTTCGGACGGCCCTTTTGATTGGTGCAAAGTGAGACTTCATTGTAGTGCGGATTTCCATTGCAGGCTTGCTTGGTTGGCCAAAAAGGGCGTATGCGTTTTTTCCTGAATATATTCAGGAAAAAACGTATACGCGCTTTTTGGCCAAGTGCATCACTGTCGAACTGCTGCCTCTTTTCCTACGCTTTCAGAGCAATTCTTATCTACCACCTGATATCTGGTTTCTGCAATTCTGCGTCGCGTTCAAGTCCTCTTCACAGCTTTCCTTCAATAAATTTTTAGATGATAGGGGTCATTTGGAACTCTGCAGGATTGTGAGTTACAGTGCCAAAAATCTCCTTTTCTCAACTCGCTTTCTTGTGAGCTGACCGCAAACCCGAAGAATTGATTCAGGCCCTAATCTCGTTCCGGTATGGCATGCTGAGACTTTGGTGAATTCTTCTTTCTGTAGGGAAATCAGAGTTCAATGTGCCTGTCCAAACACATCGAGTTAGCCGCTCATTGGTTCTCCTTATTCCTGTTCATCTTCCACGGAAATTGCAAACTGTGCCAAACAAGAGGTCAAAAGCACTGACTCTCCAAGTGGGGAGAACGTTAATATGGCATCTGGAACGGCAAACTCCATTATCACGGAGCGAAAATGGCGATGAGTTTTAGAAATTTTGCCTGATCACTTCGTGGACCATATTCTGGGTTTTCCATGCATATTTTAGATGAAAGATTAATCCCTGAAACGTGGAGATTTGGGACCCGTGGAAATGGAACCATGCACCATTACCTCAAACGGTCTGCATTCCCTCACCAATAGTATCAGCCCCAAGTGTCCAGTCTTATCTCTCCCAAAGCTGTGGATGTAGAGGTGGTAAATACAAGATTCCTCACAAGCCCTGAAGGACTTATTTAAGAATTTCTCTCTATTTCACAGTCCTTGTATTTTCTTTTTCAAATTTATTTTTATAAGGGGATTTTGCTTATTTACACTGCTGTGTGTACGCCGCTGTACACAAATGATTTTCTTATGGAGACCTATAAATGTATGGGTTTTAAGTTAATTCGTACTCAGGTATATTCCTAGGTTTTGAACACGGGGTGTTGAGTCCATTTGGTTGAGCAAGGAAGAGGTCTTGTCTAATATATATTTGGCTTATGGAATGGTATCTGCCCTAATGTCAACCTCTGGTTCTATACAGCCTCCCCACTCTCCTTTCCCCTTAAGCAAGCATAAGTTTCTTTTGTAAATGTGAGACTCCGTTGTGTTTTGTAATGCAGTTCATGCGTAGCCGTGTTTACATTCCCGGTATTAGTGATATCTGATGGTGTTTCTTTTTCTGTGTGCCTTATTTCACTTAGAATCATCGTAACTAAATCCACTCATTATGCTGCTACTGGTCTGTGGCCATTGATTTCATTGATGAGTGATATTCCATTGTAGGGATGTACCACAACTTCTATATCCATTTTTCTCTTTCTGGGCTATTGAAGTTGTACCATAGTCAAGGTTCCCGTACACAGAGAAGCCCCAAACATTGGTGTGGCTGTGTCTTTTCATTTAAATTTTCCGAATCTATAGCACCATCAGTGGAAGTGCCCTAGGCTCTCTAGCTTGTTTTTTTCTTTGTTCCAGGAAACACCCTCCACTTCTCCAGAGTGGCTGTTGGCAATTTACATCCCGCCCATCAGCATAACAAGGCTGAAGGTTCTGAATGGCCTGTCCTGCCTCTCTGGATTTTACACTTTTTTCGGACGGCCCTTTTGATCGGTGGGAAGTGAGACTTCATTGTATTGTGGATTCCCATTGCAGGCTTGCTTGGTTGGCCAAAAAGGGCGTATGCGTTATTTCCTGAATATATTCAGGAAAAAACGCATACGCCCTTTTTGGCCAAGTGCATCGCTGTCGAACTGCTGCCTGTTTTCCTATGCTTTCGGAGCAGTTCTTATCTACCACCTGATATCTGGTTTCTGCTATTCTGCGTCGGGTTCAAGTCCTCTTCACAGCCTTCCTTCAATAAATTTTTGGTTGATAGGGTTCATTTGGAACTCTGCAGGATTGTGAGTTACAGTGCCAAAAATCTCCTTTTCTCATCTCGCTTTCTTGTGAGCTGACCACAAACCCGAAGAATTGATTCAGGCCCTAATCTCGTTCCGGTATGGCTCGCTGAGCCTTTGGTGAATTCTTCTTCCTGTAGGGAAATCAGAGTTCAATGTGCCTGTCCAAACACATCGAGTTAGCCGCTCATTGGTTCTCCTTATTCCTGTTCATCTTCCACGGAAATTGCAAACTGTGCCAAACAAGAGGTCAAAGGCACTGACTCTCCAAGTGGGGAGAACGTTAATATCGCATCTGGAACGGCAAACTCCATTATCACGGGGCGAAAATGGCGATGAGTTTTAGAAATTTTGCCTGATCACTTCGTGGACCATATTCTGGGTTTTCCATGCATATTTTAGCTGAAGGATAAATCCCTGAAACGTGGAGATTTGGGACCCATGGAATTGGAACCATGCACCATTACCTCAAACGGTCTGCATTCCCGCACCAATAGTATCAGCCCCAAGTGTCCAGTCTTATCTCTCACACAGCTGTGGATGTAGAGGTGGTAAATCCAAGATTCCTTAAAGCCCTGAAGGACTTATTTAAGAATTTCTCTCTATTTCACAGTCCTTGTATTTTCTTTTTGAAATTTATTTTTATAAGGGGATTTTGCTTATTTACACTGCTGTGTGTACGCCGCTGTACACAAATGATTTTCTTATGGAGACCTATAAATGTATGGGTTTTAAGTTTATTCATTCTCAGGTATATTCCTAGGTTTTGAATACGGGATGTTGAGTCCATTTGGTTGAGCGAGGAGTAGGTCTTGTCTAATATATATTTGGCTTATGGAATGGTATCTGTCCTAATGTCAACCTCTGGTTCTATACAGCCTCCCCACTCTCCTTTCCCCTTAAGCAAGCATAAGTTTCTTTTGTAAATGTGAGACTCCGTTGTGTTTTGTAATGCAGTTCATGCGTAGCCGTGTTTACATTCCCGGTATTAGTGATATCTGATGGTGTTTCTTTTTCTGTGTGCCTTATTTCACTTAGAATCATCGTAACTAAATCCACTCATTATGCTGCTACTGGTCTGTGGCCATTGATTTCATTGATGAGTGATATTCCATTGTAGGGATGTACCACAACTTCTATATCCATTTTTCTCTTTCTGGGCTATTGAAGTTGTACCATAGTCAAGGTTCCCGTACACAGAGAAGCCCCAAACATTGGTGTGGCTGTGTCTTTTCATTTAAATTTTCCGAATCTATAGCACCATCAGTGGAAGTGCCCTAGGCTCTCTAGCTTGTTTTTTTCTTTGTTCCAGGAAACACCCTCCACTTCTCCAGAATGGCTGTTGGCAATTTACATCCCGCCCATCAGCATAACAAGGCTGAAGGTTCTGAATGGCCTGTCCTGCCTCTCTGGATTTTACACTCTTTTCAGACGGCCCTTTTGATCGGTGGGAAGTGAGACTTCATTGTAGTGTGGATTCCCATTGCAGGCTTGCTTGGTTGGCCAAAAAGGGCGTATGCGTTATTTCCTGAATATATTCAGGAAAAAACGCATACGCCCTTTTTGGCCAAGTGCATCACTGTCGAACTGCTGCCTGTTTTCCTATGCTTTCAGAGCAGTTCTTATCTACCACCTGATATCTGGTTTCTGCTATTCTGCGTCGGGTTCAAGTCCTCTTCACAGCCTTCCTTCAATAAATTTTTGGTTGTTAGGGTTCATTTGGAACTCTGCAGGATTGTGAGTTACAGTGCCAAAAATCTCCTTTTCTCATCTCGCTTTCTTGTTTGCTGACCGCAAACCTGAAGAATTGATTCAGGCCCTAATCTCGTTCCGGTATGGCACGCTGAGCCTTTGGTGAATTCTTCTTCCTGTAGGGAAATCAGAGTTCAATGTGCCTGTCCAAACACATCGAGTTAGCCGCTCATTGGTTCTCCTTATTCCTGTTCATCTTCCACGGAAATTGCAAACTGTGCCAAACAAGAGGTCAAAGGCACTGACTCTCCAAGTGGGGAGAACGTTAATATCGCATCTGGAACGGCAAACTCCATTATCACGGGGCAAAAATGGCGATGAGTTTTAGAAATTTTGCCTGATCACTTCGTGGACCATATTCTGGGTTTTCCATGCATATTTTAGCTGAAGGATAAATCCCTGAAACGTGGAGATTTGGGACCCGTGGAATTGGAACCATGCACCATTACCTCAAACGGTCTGCATTCCCTCACCAATAGTATCAGCCCCAAGTGTCCAGTCTTATCTCTCACACAGCTGTGGATGTAGAGGTGGTAAATCCAAGATTCCTTAAAGCCCTGAAGGACTTATTTAAGAATTTCTCTCTATTTCACAGTCCTTGTATTTTCTTTTTCAAATTTATTTTTATAAGGGGATTTTGCTTATTTACACTGCTGTGTGTACGCCGCTGTACACAAATGATTTTCTTATGGAGACCTATAAATGTATGGGTTTTAAGTTTATTCATACTCAGGTATATTCCTAGGTTTTGAATACGGGATGTTGAGTCCATTTGGTTGAGCAAGGAGTAGGTCTTGTCTAATATATATTTGGCTTATGGAATGGTATCTGTCCTAATGTCAACCTCTGGTTCTATACAGCCTCCCCACTCTCCTTTCCCCTTAAGCAAGCATAAGTTTCTTTTGTAAATGTGAGACTCCGTTGTGTTTTGTAATGCAGTTCATGCGTAGCCATGTTTACATTCCCGGTATTAGTGATATCTGATGATGTTTCTTTTTCTGTGTGCCTTATTTCACTTAGAATCATCGTAACTAAATCCACTCATTATGCTGCTACTGGTCTGTGGCCATTGATTTCATTGTTGAGTGATATTCCATTGTAGGGATGTACCACAACTTCTATATCCATTTTTCTCTTTCTGGGCTATTGAAGTTGTACCATAGTCAAGGTTCCCGTACACAGAGAAGCCCCAAACATTGGTGTGGCTGTGTCTTTTCATTTAAATTTTCCGAATCTATAGCACCATCAGTGGAAGTGCCCTAGGCTCTCTAGCTTGTTTTTTTCTTTGTTCCAGGAAACACCCTCCACTTCTCCCGAGTGGCTGTTGGCAATTTACATCCCCCCCATCAGCATAACAAGGCTGACGGTTCTGAATGGCCTGTCCTGCCTCTCTGGATTTTACACTTTTTTCGGACGGCCCTTTTGATCGGTGGGAAGTGAGACTTCATTGTAGTGTGGATTCCCATTGCAGGCTTGCTTGGTTGGCCAAAAAGGGCGTATGCGTTTTTTCCTGAATCTATTCAGGAAAAAACGCATACGCCCTTTTTGGCCAAGTGCATCACTGTCGAACTGCTGCCTCTTTTCCTATGCTTTCAGAGCAATTCTTATCTACCACCTGATATCTGGTTTCTGCAATTCTGCGTCGCGTTCAAGTCCTCTTCACAGCCTTCCTTCAATAAATTTTTGGATGATAAGGTTCATTTGGAACTCTGCAGGATTGTGAGTTACAGTGCCAAAAGTCCCCTTTTCTCAACTCGCTTTCTTGTGAGCTGACCGCAAAGCCGAAGAATTGCTTCAGGCCCTAATCTCGTTCCGGTATGGCACGCTGAGCCTTTGGTGAATTCTTCTTCCTGTAGGGAAATCAGAGTTCAATGTGCCTGTCCAAACACATCGAGTTAGCCGCTCATTGGTTCTCCTTATTCCTGTTCATCTTCCACGGAAATTGCAAACTGTGCCAAACAAGAGGTCAAAGGCACTGACTCTCCAAGTGGGGAGAACGTTAATATCGCATCTGGAACGGCAAACTCCATTATCACGGGGCGAAAATGGCGATGAGTTTTAGAAATTTTGCCTGATCACTTCGTGGACCATATTCTGGGTTTTCCATGCATATTTTAGCTGAAAGATAAATCCCTGAAACGTGGAGATTTGGGACCCGTGGAAATGGAACCATGCACCATTACCTCAAACGGTCTGCATTCCCTCACCAATAGTATCAGCCCCAAGTGTCCAGTCTTATCTCTCCCACAGCTGTGGATGTAGAGGTGGTGAATCCAAGATTCCTCACAAGCCCTGAAGGACTTATTTAAGAATTTCTCTCTATTTCACAGTCCTTGTATTTTCTTTTTGAAATTTATTTTTATAAGGGGATTTTGCTTATTTACACTGCTGTGTGTACGCCGCTGTACACAAATGATTTTCTTATGGAGACCTATAAATGTATGGGTTTTAAGTTAATTCATACTCAGGTATATTCCTAGGTTTTGAACACGGGGTGTTGAGTCCATTTGGTTGAGCAAGGAAGAGGTCTTGTCTAATATATATTTGGCTTATGGAATGGTATCTGCCCTAATGTCAACCTCTGGTTCTATACAGCCTCCCCACTCTCCTTTCCCCTTAAGCAAGCATAAGTTTCTTTTGTAAATGTGAGACTCCGTTGTGTTTTGTAAAGCAGTTCATGCGTAGCCGTGTTTACGTACCCGGTATTAGTGATATCTTATGATGTTTCTTTTTCTGTGTGCCTTATTTCACTTAGAATCATCGTAACTAAATCCACTCATTATGCTGCTACTGGTCTGTGGCCATTGATTTCATTGTTGAGTGATATTCCATTTTAGGGATGTACCACAACTTCTATATCCATTTTTCTCTTTCTGGGCTATTGAAGTTGTACCATAGTCAAGGTTCCCGTACACAGAGAAGCCCCAAACATTGGTGTGGCTGTGTCTTTTCATTTAAATTTTCGGAATCTATAGCACCATCAGTGGAAGTGCCCTAGGCTCTCTAGCTTGTTTTTTTCTTTGTTCCAGGAAACACCCTCCACTTCTCCCGAGTGGCTGTTGGCAATTTACATCCCGCCCATCAGCATAACAAGGCTGACGGTTCTGAATGGCCTGTCCTGCCTCTCTGGATTTTACACTTTTTTCGGACGGCCCTTTTGATCGGTGGGAAGTGAGACTTCATTGTAGTGTGGATTCCCATTGCAGGTTTGCTTGGTTGGCCAAAAAGGGCGTATGCGTTTTTTTCTGAATATATTCAGGAAAAAACGCATACGCCCTTTTTGGCCAAGTGCATCACTGTCGAACTGCTGCCTCTTTTCCTATGCTTTCAGAGCAATTCTTATCTACCACCTGATATATGGTTTCTACAATTCTGCGTCGCGTTCAAGTCCTCTTCACAGCCTTCCTTCAATAAATTTTTGGATGATAGGGTTCATTTGGAACTCTGCAGGATTGTGAGTTACAGTGCCAAAAGTCTCCTTTTCTCAACTCGCTTTCTTGTGAGCTGACCGCAAACCCGAAGAATTGCTTCAGGCCCTAATCTCGTTCCGGTATGGCACGCTGAGCCTTTGGTGAATTCTTCTTCCTGTAGGGAAATCAGAGTTCAATGTGCCTGTCCAAACACATCGAGTTAGCCGCTCATTGGTTCTCCTTATTCCTGTTCATCTTCCACGGAAATTGCAAACTGTGCCAAACAAGAGGTCAAAGGCACTGAGTCTCCAAGTGGGGAGAACGTTAATATCGCATCTGGAACGGCAAACTCCATTATCACGGGGCGAAAATGGCGATGAGTTTTAGAAATTTTGCCTGATCACTTCGTGGACCATATTCTGGGTTTTCCATGCATATTTTACCTGAAGGATAAATCCCTGAAACGTGGAGATTTGGGACCCGTGGAATTGGAACCATGCACCATTACCTCAAACGGTCTGCATTCCCTCACCAATAGTATCAGCCCCAAGTGTCCAGTCTTATCTCTCACACAGCTGTGGATGTAAAGGTGGTAAATCCAATATTCCTTACAAGCCCTGAAGGACTTATTTAAGAATTTCTCTCTATTTCACAGTCCTTGTGTTTTCTTTTTCAAATTTATTTTTATAAGGGGATTTTGCTTATTTACACTGCTGTGTGTACGCCGCTGTACACAAATGATTTTCTTATGGAGACCTATAAATGTATGGGTTTTAAGTTTATTCATACTCAGGTATATTCCTAGGTTTTGAACACGGGGTGTTGAGTCCATTTGGTTGAGCAAGGAGTAGGTCTTGTCTAATATATATTTGGCTTATGGAATGGTATCTGCCCTAATGTCAACCTCTGGTTCTATACAGCCTCCCCACTCTGCTTTCCCCTTAAGCAAGCATAAGTTCCTTTTGTAAATGTGAGACTCCGTTGTGTTTTGTAATGCAGTTCATGCGTAGCCGTGTTTACATTCCCGGTATTAGTGATATCTTATGATGTTTCTTTTTCTGTGTGCCTTATTTCACTTAGAATCATCGTAACTAAATCCACTCATTATGCTGCTACTGGTCTGTGGCCATTGATTTCATTGTTGAGTGATATTCCATTGTAGGGATGTACCACAACTTCTATATCCATTTTTCTCTTTCTGGGCTATTGATGTTGTACTATAGTCAAGGTTCCCGTACACAGAGAAGCCCCAAACATTGGTGTGGCTGTGTCTTTTCATTTAAATTTTCCGAATCTATAGCACCATCAGTGGAAGTGCCCTAGGCTCTCTAGCTTGTTTTTTTCTTTGTTCCAGGAAACACCCTCCACTTCTCCCGAGTGGCTGTTGGCAATTTACATCCCGCCCATCAGCATAACAAGGCTGACGGTTCTGAATGGCCTGTCCTGCCTCTCTGGATTTTACACTTTTTTCGGACGGCCCTTTTGATCGGTGGTAAGTGAGACTTCATTGTAGTGTGGATTCCCATTGCAGGTTTGCTTGGTTGGCCAAAAAGGGCGTATGCGTTTTTTTCTGAATATATTCAGGAAAAAACGCATACGCCCTTTTTGGCCATGTGCATCACTGTCGAACTGCTGCCTCTTTTCCTATGCTTTCAGAGCAATTCTTATCTACCACCTGATATATGGTTTCTACAATTCTGCGTCGCGTTCAAGTCCTCTTCACAGCCTTCCTTCAATAAATTTTTGGATGATAGGGTTCATTTGGAACTCTGCAGGATTGTGAGTTACAGTGCCAAAAGTCTCCTTTTCTCAACTCGCTTTCTTGTGAGCTGACCGCAAACCCGAAGAATTGCTTCAGGCCCTAATCTCGTTCCGGTATGGCACGCTGAGCCTTTGGTGAATTCTTCTTCCTGTAGGGAAATCAGAGTTCAATGTGCCTGTCCAAACACATCGAGTTAGCCGCTCATTGGTTCTCCTTATTCCTGTTCATCTTCCACGGAAATTGCAAACTGTGCCAAACAAGAGGTCAAAGGCACTGACTCTCCAAGTGGGGAGAACGTTAATATCGCATCTGGAACGGCAAACTCCATTATCACGGGGCGAAAATGGCGATGAGTTTTAGAAATTTTGCCTGATCACTTCGTGGACCATATTCTGGGTTTTCCATGCATATTTTACCTGAAGGATAAATCCCTGAAACGTGGAGATTTGGGACCCGTGGAATTGGAACCATGCACCATTACCTCAAACGGTCTGCATTCCCTCACCAATAGTATCAGCCCCAAGTGTCCAGTCTTATCTCTCACACAGCTGTGGATGTAGAGGTGGTAAATCCAATATTCCTTACAAGCCCTGAAAGACTTATTTAAGAATTTCTCTCTATTTCACAGTCATTGTGTTTTCTTTTTCAAATTTATTTTTATAAGGGGATTTTGCTTATTTACACTGCTGTGTGTATGCTGCTGTATACAAATGATTTTCTTATGGAGACCTATAAATGTATGGGTTTTAAGTTTATTCATACTCAGGTATATTCCTAGGTTTTGAATACGGGGTGTTGAGTCCATTTGGTTGAGCAAGGAGTAGGTCTTGTCTAATATATATTTGGCTTATGGAATGGTATCTGTCCTAATGTCAACATCTGGTTCTATACAGCCTCCCCACTCTCCTTTCCCCTTAAGCAAGCATAAGTTTCTTTTGTAAATGTGAGACTCCGTTGTGTTTTGTAATGCAGTTCATGCGTAGCCGTGTTTCCATTCCCGGTATTAGTGATATCTTATGATGTTTCTTTTTCTGTGTGCCTTATTTCACTTAGAATCATCGTAACTAAATCCACTCATTATGCTGCTACTGGTCTGTGGCCATTGATTTCACTGTTGAGTGATAATCCATTGTAGGAATGTACCACAACTTCTATATCCATTTTTCTCTTTCTGGGCTATTGAAGTTGTACCATAGTCAAGGTTCCCGTACACAGAGAAGCCCCAAACATTGGTGTGGCTGTGTCTTTTCATTTAAATTTTCCGAATCTATAGCACCATCAGTGGAAGTGCCCTAGGCTCTCTAGCTTGTTTTTTTCTTTCTTCCAGGAAACACCATCCACTTCTCCAGAGTGGCTGTTGGCAATTTACATCCCGCCCATCAGCATAACAAGGCTGACGGTTCTGAATGGCCTGTCCTGCCTCTCTGGATTTTACACTTTTTTCCGACGGCCCTTTTGATCGGTGGGAAGTGAGACTTCATTGTAGTGTGGATTCCCATTGCAGGCTTGCTTGGTTTGCCAAAAAGGGCGTATGCGTTTTTTCCTGAATATATTCAGGAAAAAACGCATACGCCCTTTTTGGCCAAGTGCATCACTGTCGAACTGCTGCCTGTTTTCCTATGCTTTCAGAGCAGTTCTTATCTACCACCTGATATCTGGTTTCTGTAATTCTGCGTCGCGTTCAAGTCCTCTTCACAGCCTTCCTTCAATAAATTTTTGGATGATAGGGTTCATTTGGAACTCTGCAGGATTGTGAGTTACAGTGCCAAAAGTCTCCTTTTCTCAACTCGCTTTCTTGTGAGCTGACCGCAAACCCGAAGAATTGCTTCAGGCCCTAATCTCGTTCCGGTATGGCACGCTGAGCCTTTGGTGAATTCTTCTTCCTGTAGGGAAATCAGAGTTCAATGTGCCTGTCCAAACACATCGAGTTAGCCGCTCATTGGTTCTCCTTATTCCTGTTCATCTTCCACGGAAATTGCAAACTGTGCCAAACAAGAGGTCAAAGGCACTGAGTCTCCAAGTGGGGAGAACGTTAATATCGCATCTGGAACGGCAAACTCCATTATCACGGGGCGAAAATGGCGATGAGTTTTAGAAATTTTGCCTGATCACTTCGTGGACCATATTCTGGGTTTTCCATGCATATTTTACCTGAAGGATAAATCCCTGAAACGTGGAGATTTGGGACCCGTGGAATTGGAACCATGCACCATTACCTCAAACGGTCTGCATTCCCTCACCAATAGTATCAGCCCCAAGTGTCCAGTCTTATCTCTCACACAGCTGTGGATGTAGAGGTGGTAACTCCAATATTCCTTACAAGCCCTGAAGGACTTATTTAAGAATTTCTCTCTATTTCACAGTCCTTGTGTTTTCTTTTTCAAATTTATTTTTATAAGGGGATTTTGCTTATTTACACTGCTGTGTGTACGCCGCTGTACACAAATGATTTTCTTATGGAGACCTATAAATGTATGGGTTTTAAGTTTATTCATACTCAGGTATATTCCTAGGTTTTGAACACGGGGTGTTGAGTCCATTTGGTTGAGCGAGGAGTAGGTCTTGTCTAATATATATTTGGCTTATGGAATGGTATCTGTCCTAATGTCAACCTCTGGTTCTATACAGCCTCCCCACTCTCCTTTCCCCTTAAGCAAGCATAAGTTTCTTTTGTAAATGTGAGACTCCGTTGTGTTTTGTAATGCAGTTCATGCGTAGCCATGTTTACATTCCCGGTATTAGTGATATCTGATGATGTTTCTTTTTCTGTGTGCCTTATTTCACTTAGAATCATCGTAACTAAATCCACTCATTATGCTGCTACTGGTCTGTGGCCATTGATTTCATTGTTGAGTGATATTCCATTGTAGGGATGTACCACAACTTCTATATCCATTTTTCTCTTTCTGGGCTATTGAAGTTGTACCATAGTCAAGGTTCCCGTACACAGAGAAGCCCCAAACATTGGTGTGGCTGTGTCTTTTCATTTAAATTTTCCGAATCTATAGCACCATCAGTGGAAGTGCCCTAGGCTCTCTAGCTTGTTTTTTTCTTTGTTCCAGGAAACACCCTCCACTTCTCCCGAGTGGCTGTTGGCAATTTACATCCCCCCCATCAGCATAACAAGGCTGACGGTTCTGAATGGCCTGTCCTGCCTCTCTGGATTTTACACTTTTTTCGGACGGCCCTTTTGATCGGTGGGAAGTGAGACTTCATTGTAGTGTGGATTCCCATTGCAGGCTTGCTTGGTTGGCCAAAAAGGGCGTATGCGTTTTTTCCTGAATCTATTCAGGAAAAAACGCATACGCCCTTTTTGGCCAAGTGCATCACTGTCGAACTGCTGCCTCTTTTCCTATGCTTTCAGAGCAATTCTTATCTACCACCTGATATCTGGTTTCTGCAATTCTGCGTCGCGTTCAAGTCCTCTTCACAGCCTTCCTTCAATAAATTTTTGGATGATAAGGTTCATTTGGAACTCTGCAGGATTGTGAGTTACAGTGCCAAAAGTCCCCTTTTCTCAACTCGCTTTCTTGTGAGCTGACCGCAAAGCCGAAGAATTGCTTCAGGCCCTAATCTCGTTCCGGTATGGCACGCTGAGCCTTTGGTGAATTCTTCTTCCTGTAGGGAAATCAGAGTTCAATGTGCCTGTCCAAACACATCGAGTTAGCCGCTCATTGGTTCTCCTTATTCCTGTTCATCTTCCACGGAAATTGCAAACTGTGCCAAACAAGAGGTCAAAGGCACTGACTCTCCAAGTGGGGAGAACGTTAATATCGCATCTGGAACGGCAAACTCCATTATCACGGGGCGAAAATGGCGATGAGTTTTAGAAATTTTGCCTGATCACTTCGTGGACCATATTCTGGGTTTTCCATGCATATTTTAGCTGAAAGATAAATCCCTGAAACATGGAGATTTGGGACCCGTGGAAATGGAACCATGCACCATTACCTCAAACGGTCTGCATTCCCTCACCAATAGTATCAGCCCCAAGTGTCCAGTCTTATCTCTCCCACAGCTGTGGATGTAGAGGTGGTGAATCCAAGATTCCTCACAAGCCCTGAAGGACTTATTTAAGAATTTCTCTCTATTTCACAGTCCTTGTATTTTCTTTTTCAAATTTATTTTTATAAGGGGATTTTGCTTATTTACACTGCTGTGTGTACGCCGCTGTACACAAATGATTTTCTTATGGAGACCTATAAATGTATGGGTTTTAAGTTAATTCATACTCAGGTATATTCCTAGGTTTTGAACACGGGGTGTTGAGTCCATTTGGTTGAGCAAGGAAGAGGTCTTGTCTAATATATATTTGGCTTATGGAATGGTATCTGCCCTAATGTCAACCTCTGGTTCTATACAGCCTCCCCACTCTCCTTTCCCCTTAAGCAAGCATAAGTTTCTTTTGTAAATGTGAGACTCCGTTGTGTTTTGTAAAGCAGTTCATGCGTAGCCGTGTTTACATACCCGGTATTAGTGATATCTTATGATGTTTCTTTTTCTGTGTGCCTTATTTCACTTAGAATCATCGTAACTAAATCCACTCATTATGCTGCTACTGGTCTGTGGCCATTGATTTCATTGTTGAGTGATATTCCATTTTAGGGATGTACCACAACTTCTATATCCATTTTTCTCTTTCTGGGCTATTGAAGTTGTACCATAGTCAAGGTTCCCGTACACAGAGAAGCCCCAAACATTGGTGTGGCTGTGTCTTTTCATTTAAATTTTCGGAATCTATAGCACCATCAGTGGAAGTGCCCTAGGCTCTCTAGCTTGTTTTTTTCTTTGTTCCAGGAAACACCCTCCACTTCTCCCGAGTGGCTGTTGGCAATTTACATCCCGCCCATCAGCATAACAAGGCTGACGGTTCTGAATGGCCTGTCCTGCCTCTCTGGATTTTACACTTTTTTCGGACGGCCCTTTTGATCGGTGGGAAGTGAGACTTCATTGTAGTGTGGATTCCCATTGCAGGTTTGCTTGGTTGGCCAAAAAGGGCGTATGCGTTTTTTTCTGAATATATTCAGGAAAAAACGCATACGCCCTTTTTGGCCAAGTGCATCACTGTCGAACTGCTGCCTCTTTTCCTATGCTTTCAGAGCAATTCTTATCTACCACCTGATATATGGTTTCTACAATTCTGCGTCGCGTTCAAGTCCTCTTCACAGCCTTCCTTCAATAAATTTTTGGATGATAGGGTTCATTTGGAACTCTGCAGGATTGTGAGTTACAGTGCCAAAAGTCTCCTTTTCTCAACTCGCTTTCTTGTGAGCTGACCGCAAACCCGAAGAATTGCTTCAGGCCCTAATCTCGTTCCGGTATGGCACGCTGAGCCTTTGGTGAATTCTTCTTCCTGTAGGGAAATCAGAGTTCAATGTGCCTGTCCAAACACATCGAGTTAGCCGCTCATTGGTTCTCCTTATTCCTGTTCATCTTCCACGGAAATTGCAAACTGTGCCAAACAAGAGGTCAAAGGCACTGAGTCTCCAAGTGGGGAGAACGTTAATATCGCATCTGGAACGGCAAACTCCATTATCACGGGGCGAAAATGGCGATGAGTTTTAGAAATTTTGCCTGATCACTTCGTGGACCATATTCTGGGTTTTCCATGCATATTTTACCTGAAGGATAAATCCCTGAAACGTGGAGATTTGGGACCCGTGGAATTGGAACCATGCACCATTACCTCAAACGGTCTGCATTCCCTCACCAATAGTATCAGCCCCAAGTGTCCAGTCTTATCTCTCACACAGCTGTGGATGTAAAGGTGGTAAATCCAATATTCCTTACAAGCCCTGAAGGACTTATTTAAGAATTTCTCTCTATTTCACAGTCCTTGTGTTTTCTTTTTCAAATTTATTTTTATAAGGGGATTTTGCTTATTTACACTGCTGTGTGTACGCCGCTGTACACAAATGATTTTCTTATGGAGACCTATAAATGTATGGGTTTTAAGTTTATTCATACTCAGGTATATTCCTAGGTTTTGAACACGGGGTGTTGAGTCCATTTGGTTGAGCAAGGAGTAGGTCTTGTCTAATATATATTTGGCTTATGGAATGGTATCTGCCCTAATGTCAACCTCTGGTTCTATACAGCCTCCCCACTCTGCTTTCCCCTTAAGCAAGCATAAGTTCCTTTTGTAAATGTGAGACTCCGTTGTGTTTTGTAATGCAGTTCATGCGTAGCCGTGTTTACATTCCCGGTATTAGTGATATCTTATGATGTTTCTTTTTCTGTGTGCCTTATTTCACTTAGAATCATCGTAACTAAATCCACTCATTATGCTGCTACTGGTCTGTGGCCATTGATTTCATTGTTGAGTGATATTCCATTGTAGGGATGTACCACAACTTCTATATCCATTTTTCTCTTTCTGGGCTATTGATGTTGTACTATAGTCAAGGTTCCCGTACACAGAGAAGCCCCAAACATTGGTGTGGCTGTGTCTTTTCATTTAAATTTTCCGAATCTATAGCACCATCAGTGGAAGTGCCCTAGGCTCTCTAGCTTGTTTTTTTCTTTGTTCCAGGAAACACCCTCCACTTCTCCCGAGTGGCTGTTGGCAATTTACATCCCGCCCATCAGCATAACAAGGCTGACGGTTCTGAATGGCCTGTCCTGCCTCTCTGGATTTTACACTTTTTTCGGACGGCCCTTTTGATCGGTGGGAAGTGAGACTTCATTGTAGTGTGGATTCCCATTGCAGGTTTGCTTGGTTGGCCAAAAAGGGCGTATGCGTTTTTTTCTGAATATATTCAGGAAAAAACGCATACGCCCTTTTTGGCCAAGTGCATCACTGTCGAACTGCTGCCTCTTTTCCTATGCTTTCAGAGCAATTCTTATCTACCACCTGATATATGGTTTCTACAATTCTGCGTCGCGTTCAAGTCCTCTTCACAGCCTTCCTTCAATAAATTTTTGGATGATAGGGTTCATTTGGAACTCTGCAGGATTGTGAGTTACAGTGCCAAAAGTCTCCTTTTCTCAACTCGCTTTCTTGTGAGCTGACCGCAAACCCGAAGAATTGCTTCAGGCCCTAATCTCGTTCCGGTATGGCACGCTGAGCCTTTGGTGAATTCTTCTTCCTGTAGGGAAATCAGAGTTCAATGTGCCTGTCCAAACACATCGAGTTAGCCGCTCATTGGTTCTCCTTATTCCTGTTCATCTTCCACGGAAATTGCAAACTGTGCCAAACAAGAGGTCAAAGGCACTGACTCTCCAAGTGGGGAGAACGTTAATATCGCATCTGGAACGGCAAACTCCATTATCACGGGGCGAAAATGGCGATGAGTTTTAGAAATTTTGCCTGATCACTTCGTGGACCATATTCTGGGTTTTCCATGCATATTTTACCTGAAGGATAAATCCCTGAAACGTGGAGATTTGGGACCCGTGGAATTGGAACCATGCACCATTACCTCAAACGGTCTGCATTCCCTCACCAATAGTATCAGCCCCAAGTGTCCAGTCTTATCTCTCACACAGCTGTGGATGTAGAGGTGGTAAATCCAATATTCCTTACAAGCCCTGAAAGACTTATTTAAGAATTTCTCTCTATTTCACAGTCATTGTGTTTTCTTTTTCAAATTTATTTTTATAAGGGGATTTTGCTTATTTACACTGCTGTGTGTATGCTGCTGTATACAAATGATTTTCTTATGGAGACCTATAAATGTATGGGTTTTAAGTTTATTCATACTCAGGTATATTCCTAGGTTTTGAATACGGGGTGTTGAGTCCATTTGGTTGAGCAAGGAGTAGGTCTTGTCTAATATATATTTGGCTTATGGAATGGTATCTGTCCTAATGTCAACATCTGGTTCTATACAGCCTCCCCACTCTCCTTTCCCCTTAAGCAAGCATAAGTTTCTTTTGTAAATGTGAGACTCCGTTGTGTTTTGTAATGCAGTTCATGCGTAGCCGTGTTTCCATTCCCGGTATTAGTGATATCTTATGATGTTTCTTTTTCTGTGTGCCTTATTTCACTTAGAATCATCGTAACTAAATCCACTCATTATGCTGCTACTGGTCTGTGGCCATTGATTTCACTGTTGAGTGATAATCCATTGTAGGAATGTACCACAACTTCTATATCCATTTTTCTCTTTCTGGGCTATTGAAGTTGTACCATAGTCAAGGTTCCCGTACACAGAGAAGCCCCAAACATTGGTGTGGCTGTGTCTTTTCATTTAAATTTTCCGAATCTATAGCACCATCAGTGGAAGTGCCCTAGGCTCTCTAGCTTGTTTTTTTCTTTCTTCCAGGAAACACCATCCACTTCTCCAGAGTGGCTGTTGGCAATTTACATCCCGCCCATCAGCATAACAAGGCTGACGGTTCTGAATGGCCTGTCCTGCCTCTCTGGATTTTACACTTTTTTCCGACGGCCCTTTTGATCGGTGGGAAGTGAGACTTCATTGTAGTGTGGATTCCCATTGCAGGCTTGCTTGGTTTGCCAAAAAGGGCGTATGCGTTTTTTCCTGAATATATTCAGGAAAAAACGCATACGCCCTTTTTGGCCAAGTGCATCACTGTCGAACTGCTGCCTGTTTTCCTATGCTTTCAGAGCAGTTCTTATCTACCACCTGATATCTGGTTTCTGTAATTCTGCGTCGCGTTCAAGTCCTCTTCACAGCCTTCCTTCAATAAATTTTTGGATGATAGGGTTCATTTGGAACTCTGCAGGATTGTGAGTTACAGTGCCAAAAGTCTCCTTTTCTCAACTCGCTTTCTTGTGAGCTGACCGCAAACCCGAAGAATTGCTTCAGGCCCTAATCTCGTTCCGGTATGGCACGCTGAGCCTTTGGTGAATTCTTCTTCCTGTAGGGAAATCAGAGTTCAATGTGCCTGTCCAAACACATCGAGTTAGCCGCTCATTGGTTCTCCTTATTCCTGTTCATCTTCCACGGAAATTGCAAACTGTGCCAAACAAGAGGTCAAAGGCACTGAGTCTCCAAGTGGGGAGAACGTTAATATCGCATCTGGAACGGCAAACTCCATTATCACGGGGCGAAAATGGCGATGAGTTTTAGAAATTTTGCCTGATCACTTCGTGGACCATATTCTGGGTTTTCCATGCATATTTTACCTGAAGGATAAATCCCTGAAACGTGGAGATTTGGGACCCGTGGAATTGGAACCATGCACCATTACCTCAAACGGTCTGCATTCCCTCACCAATAGTATCAGCCCCAAGTGTCCAGTCTTATCTCTCACACAGCTGTGGATGTAGAGGTGGTAACTCCAATATTCCTTACAAGCCCTGAAGGACTTATTTAAGAATTTCTCTCTATTTCACAGTCCTTGTGTTTTCTTTTTCAAATTTATTTTTATAAGGGGATTTTGCTTATTTACACTGCTGTGTGTACGCCGCTGTACACAAATGATTTTCTTATGGAGACCTATAAATGTATGGGTTTTAAGTTTATTCATACTCAGGTATATTCCTAGGTTTTGAACACGGGGTGTTGAGTCCATTTGGTTGAGCGAGGAGTAGGTCTTGTCTAATATATATATGGCTTATGGAATGGTATCTGTCCTAATGTCAACCTCTGGTTCTATACAGCCTCCCCACTCTCTTTTCCCCTTAAGCAAGCGTAAGTTTCTTTTGTAAATGTGAGACTCCGTTGTGTTTTGTAATGCAGTTCATGCGTAGCCGTGTTTACATTCCCGGTATTAGTGATATCTTATGATGTTTCTTTTTCTGTGTGCCTTATTTCACTTAGAATCATCGTAACTACATCCACTCATTATGCTGCTACTGGTCTGTGGCCATTGATTTCATTGTTGAGTGATATTCCATTTTAGGGATGTACCACAACTTCTATATCCATTTTTCTCTTTCTGGGCTATTGAAGTTGTACCATAGTCAAGGTTCCCGTACACAGAGAAGCCCCAAACATTGGTGTGGCTGTGTCTTTTCATTTAAATTTTCGGAATCTATAGCACCATCAGTGGAACTGCCCTAGGCTCTCTAGCTTGTTTTTTTCTTTGTTCCAGGAAACACCCTCCACTTCTCCCGAGTGGCTGTTGGCAATTTACATCCCGCCAATCAGCATAACAAGGCTGACGGTTCTGAATGGCCTGTCCTGCCTCTCTGGATTTTACACTTTTTTCGGACGGCCCTTTTGATCGGTGGGAAGTGAGACTTCATTGTAGTGTGGATTCCCATTGCAGGTTTGCTTGGTTGGCCAAAAAGGGCGTATGCGTTTTTTTCTGAATATATTCAGGAAAAAACGCATACGCCCTTTTTGGCCAAGTGCATCACTGTCGAACTGCTGCCTCTTTTCCTATGCTTTCAGAGCAATTCTTATCTACCACCTGATATATGGTTTCTACAATTCTGCGTCGCGTTCAAGTCCTCTTCACAGCCTTCCTTCAATAAATTTTTGGATGATAGGGTTCATTTGGAACTCTGCAGGATTGTGAGTTACAGTGCCAAAAGTCTCCTTTTCTCAACTCGCTTTCTTGTGAGCTGACCGCAAACCCGAAGAATTGCTTCAGGCCCTAATCTCGTTCCGGTATGGCACGCTGAGCCTTTGGTGAATTCTTCTTCCTGTAGGGAAATCAGAGTTCAATGTGCCTGTCCAAACACATCGAGTTAGCCGCTCATTGGTTCTCCTTATTCCTGTTCATCTTCCACGGAAATTGCAAACTGTGCCAAACAAGAGGTCAAAGGCACTGACTCTCCAAGTGGGGAGAACGTTAATATCGCATCTGGAACGGCAAACTCCATTATCACGGGGCGAAAATGGCGAGGAGTTTTAGAAATTTTGCCTGATCACTTCGTGGACCATATTCTGGGTTTTCCATGCATATTTTACCTGAAGGATAAATCCCTGAAACGTGGAGATTTGGGACCCGTGGAATTGGAACCATGCACCATTACCTCAAACGGTCTGCATTCCCTCACCAATAGTATCAGCCCCAAGTGTCCAGTCTTATCTCTCACACAGCTGTGGATGTAAAGGTGGTAAATCCAATATTCCTTACAAGCCCTGAAGGACTTATTTAAGAATTTCTCTCTATTTCACAGTCCTTGTGTTTTCTTTTTCAAATTTATTTTTATAAGGGGATTTTGCTTATTTACACTGCTGTGTGTACGCCGCTGTACACAAATGATTTTCTTATGGAGACCTATAAATGTATGGGTTTTAAGTTTATTCATACTCAGGTATATTCCTAGGTTTTGAACACGGGGTGTTGAGTCCATTTGGTTGAGCAAGGAGTAGGTCTTGTCTAATATATATTTGGCTTATGGAATGGTATCTGCCCTAATGTCAACCTCTGGTTCTATACAGCCTCCCCACTCTGCTTTCCCCTTAAGCAAGCATAAGTTTCTTTTGTAAATGTGAGACTCCGTTGTGTTTTGTAATGCAGTTCATGCGTAGCCGTGTTTACATTCCCGGTATTAGTGATATCTTATGATGTTTCTTTTTCTGTGTGCCTTATTTCACTTAGAATCATCGTAACTAAATCCACTCATTATGCTGCTACTGGTCTGTGGCCATTGATTTCATTGTTGAGTGATATTCCATTGTAGGGATGTACCACAACTTCTATATCCATTTTTCTCTTTCTGGGCTATTGAAGTTGTACCATAGTCAAGGTTCCCGTACACAGAGAAGCCCCAAACATTGGTGTGGCTGTGTCTTTTCATTTAAATTTTCCGAATCTATAGCACCATCAGTGGAAGTGCCCTAGGCTCTCTAGCTTGTTTTTTTCTTTGTTCCAGGAAACACCCTCCACTTCTCCCGAGTGGCTGTTGGCAATTTACATCCCGCCCATCAGCATAACAAGGCTGACGGTTCTGAATGGCCTGTCCTGCCTCTCTGGATTTTACACTTTTTTCGGACGGCCCTTTTGATCGGTGGGAAGTGAGACTTCATTGTAGTGTGGATTCCCATTGCAGGTTTGCTTGGTTGGCCAAAAAGGGCGTATGCGTTTTTTTCTGAATATATTCAGGAAAAAACGCATACACCCTTTTTGGCCAAGTGCATCACTGTCGAACTGCTGCCTCTTTTCCTATGCTTTCAGAGCAATTCTTATCTACCACCTGATATATGGTTTCTACAATTCTGCGTCGCGTTCAAGTCCTCTTCACAGCCTTCCTTCAATAAATTTTTGGATGATAGGGTTCATTTGGAACTCTGCAGGATTGTGAGTTACAGTGCCAAAAGTCTCCTTTTCTCAACTCGCTTTCTTGTGAGCTGACCGCAAACCCGAAGAATTGCTTCAGGCCCTAATCTCGTTCCGGTATGGCACGCTGAGCCTTTGGTGAATTCTTCTTCCTGTAGGGAAATCAGAGTTCAATGTGCCTGTCCAAACACATCGAGTTAGCCGCTCATTGGTTCTCCTTATTCCTGTTCATCTTCCACGGAAATTGCAAACTGTGCCAAACAAGAGGTCAAAGGCACTGACTCTCCAAGTGGGGAGAACGTTAATATCGCATCTGGAACGGCAAACTCCATTATCACGGGGCGAAAATGGCGATGAGTTTTAGAAATTTTGCCTGATCACTTCGTGGACCATATTCTGGGTTTTCCATGCATATTTTACCTGAAGGATAAATCCCTGAAACGTGGAGATTTGGGACCCGTGGAATTGGAACCATGCACCATTACCTCAAACGGTCTGCATTCCCTTACCAATAGTATCAGCCCCAAGTGTCCAGTCTTATCTCTCACACAGCTGTGGATGTAGAGGTGGTAAATCCAATATTCCTTACAAGCCCTGAAGGACTTATTTAAGAATTTCTCTCTATTTCACAGTCCTTGTGTTTTCTTTTTCAAATTTATTTTTATAAGGGGATTTTGCTTATTTACACTGCTGTGTGTACGCCGCTGTACACAAATGATTTTCTTATGGAGACCTATAAATGTATGGGTTTTAAGTTTATTCATACTCAGGTATATTCCTAGGTTTTGAACACGGGGTGTTGAGTCCATTTTGTTGAGCAAGGAGTAGGTCTTGTCTAATATATATTTGGCTTATTGAATGGTATCTGCCCTAATATCAACCTCTGGTTCTATACAGCCTCCCCACTCTCCTTTCCCCTTAAGCAAGCATAAGTTTCTTTTGTAAATGTGAGACTCCATTGTGTTTTGTAATGCAGTTCATGCGTAGCCGTGTTTACATTCCCGGTATTAGTGATATCTTATGATGTTTCTTTTTCTGTGTGCCTTATTTCACTTAGAATCATCGTAACTAAATCCACTCATTATGCTGCTACTGGTCTGTGGCCATTGATTTCATTGTTGAGTGATATTCCATTGTAGGGATGTACCACAACTTCTATATCCATTTTTCTCTTTCTGGGCTATTGAAGTTGTACCATAGTCAAGGTTCCCGTACACAGAGAAACCCCAAACATTGGTGTGGCTGTGTCTTTTCATTTAAATTTTCCGAATCTATAGCACCATCAGTGGAAGTGCCCTAGTCTCTCTAGCTTGTTTTTTTCTTTGTTCCAGGAAACACCCTCCACTTCTCCCGAGTGGCTGTTGGCAATTTACATCCCGCCCATCAGCATAACAAGGCTAACGGTTCTGAATGGCCTGTCCTGCCTCTCTGGATTTTACACTTTATTCGGACGGCCCTTTTGATTGGTGGGAAGTGAGACTTCATTGTAGTGTGGATTCCAATTGCAGGATTGCTTGGTTGGCCAAAAAGGGCGTATGCGTTTTTTTCAGAATATATTCAGGAACAAACGCATACGCCCTTTTTGCCCAAGTACATCACTGTCGAACTGCTGCCTCTTTTCTTATGCTTTCAGAGCAATTCTTATCTACCACCTGATATATGGTTTCTACAATTCTGCGTCACGTTCAAGTCCTCTTCACAGCCTTCCTTCAATAAATTTTTGGATGATAGGGTTCATTTGGAACTCTGCAGGATTGTGAGTTACAGTGCCAAAAGTCTCCTTTTCTCAACTCGCTTTCTTGTGAGCTGACCGCAAACCCGAAGAATTGCTTCAGGCCCTAATCTCGTTCCCGTATGGCACGCTGAGCCTTTGGTGAATTCTTCTTCCTGTAGGGAAATCAGAGTTCAATGTGCCTGTCCAAACACATCGAGTTAGCCGCTCATTGGTTCTCCTTATTCCTGTTCATCTTCCACGGAAATTGCAAACTGTGCCAAACAAGAGGTCAAAGGCACTGACTCTCCAAGTGGGGAGAACGTTAATATCGCATCTGGAACAGCAAACTCCATTATCACGGGGCGAAAATGGCGATGAGTTTTAGAAATTTTGCCTGATCACTTCGTGGACCATATTCTGGGTTTTCCATGCATATTTTACCTGAAGGATAAATCCCTGAAACGTGGAGATTTGGTACCCGTGGAATTGGAACCATGCACCATTACCTCAAACGGTCTGCATTCCCTCACCAATAGTATCAGCCCCAAGTGTCCAGTCTTATCTCTCACACAGCTATGGATGTAGAGGTGGTAAATCCAATATTCCTTACAAGCCCTGAAAGACTTATTTAAGAATTTCTCTCTATTTCACAGTCATTGTGTTTTCTTTTTCAAATTTATTTTTATAAGGGGATTTTGCTTATTTACACTGCTGTGTGTATGCTGCTGTATACAAATGATTTTCTTATGGAGACCTATAAATGTATGGGTTTTAAGTTTATTCATACTCAGGTATATTCCTAGGTTTTGAATACGGGGTGTTGAGTCCATTTGGTTGAGCAAGGAGTAGGTCTTGTCTAATATATATTTGGCTTATGGAATGGTATCTGTCCTAATGTCAAAATCTGGTTCTATACAGCCTCCCCACTCTCCTTTCCCCTTAAGCAAGCATAAGTTTCTTTTGTAAATGTGAGACTCCGTTGTGTTTTGTAATGCAGTTCATGCGTAGCCGTGTTTACATTCCCGGTATTAGTGATATCTTACGATGTTTCTTTTTCTGTGTGCCTTATTTCACTTAGAATCATCGTAACTAAATCCACTCATTATGCTGCTACTGGTCTGTGGCCATTGATTTCACTGTTGAGTGATAATCCATTGTAGGGATGTACCACAACTTCTATATCCATTTTTCTCTTTCTGGGCTATTGAAGTTGTACCATAGTCAAGGTTCCCGTACACAGAGAAGCCCCAAACATTGGTGTGGCTGTGTCTTTTCATTTAAATTTTCCGAATCTATAGCACCATCAGTGGAAGTGCCCTAGGCTCTCTAGCTTGTTTTTTTCTTTCTTCCAGGAAACACCATCCACTTCTCCAGAGTGGCTGTTGGCAATTTACATCCCGCCCATCAGCATAACAAGGCTGACGGTTCTGAATGGCCTGTCCTGCCTCTCTGGATTTTACACTTTTTTCCGACGGCCCTTTTGATCGGTGGGAAGTGAGACTTCATTGTAGTGTGGATTCCCATTGCAGGCTTGCTTGGTTTGCCAAAAAGGGCGTATGCGTTTTTTCCTGAATATATTCAGGAAAAAACGCATACGCCCTTTTTGGCCAAGTGCATCACTGTCGAACTGCTGCCTGTTTTCCTATGCTTTCAGAGCAGTTCTTATCTACCACCTGATATCTGGTTTCTGTAATTCTGCGTCGCGTTCAAGTCCTCTTCACAGCCTTCCTTCAATAAATTTTTGGATGATAGGGTTCATTTGGAACTCTGCAGGATTGTGAGTTACAGTGCCAAAACTCTCCTTTTCTCAACTCGCTTTCTTGTGAGCTGACCTCAAACCCGAAGAATTGCTTCAGGCCCTAATCTCGTTCCGGTATGGCACGCTGAGCCTTTGGTGAATTCTTCTTCCTGTAGGGAAATCAGAGTTCAATGTGCCTGTCCAAACACATCGAGTTAGCCGCTCATTGGTTCTCCTTATTCCTGTTCATCTTCCACGGAAATTGCAAACTGTGCCAAACAAGAGGTCAAAGGCACTGACTCTCCAAGTGGGGAGAACGTTAATATCGCATCTGGAACGGCAAACTCCATTATCACGGGGCGAAAATGGCGATGAGTTTTAGAAATTTTGCCTGATCACTTCGTGGACCATATTCTGGGTTTTCCATGCATATTTTACCTGAAGGATAAATCCCTGAAACGTGGAGATTTGGGACCCGTGGAATTGGAACCATGCACCATTACCTCAAACGGTCTGCATTCCCTTACCAATAGTATCAGCCCCAAGTGTCCAGTCTTATCTCTCACACAGCTGTGGATGTAGAGGTGGTAACTCCAATATTCCTTACAAGCCCTGAAGGACTTATTTAAGAATTTCTCTCTATTTCACAGTCCTTGTGTTTTCTTTTTCAAATTTATTTTTATAAGGGGATTTTGCTTATTTACACTGCTGTGTGTACGCCGCTGTACACAAATGATTTTCTTATGGAGACCTATAAATGTATGGATTTTAAGTTTATTCATACTCAGGTATATTCCTAGGTTTTGAACACGTGGTGTTGAGTCCATTTGGTTGAGCAAGGAGTAGGTCTTGTCTAATATATATTTGGCTTATGGAATGGTATCTGCCCTAATGTCAACCTCTGGTTCTATACAGCCTCCCCACTCTCCTTTCCCCTTAAGCAAGCATAAGTTTCTTTTGTAAATGTGAGACTCCGTTGTGTTTTGTAATGCAGTTCATGCGTAGCCGTGTTTACATTCCCGGTATTAGTGATATCTTATGATGTTTCTTTTTCTGTGTGCCTTATTTCACTTAGAATCATCGTAACTAAATCCACTCATTATGCTGCTACTGGTCTGTGGCCATTGATTTCATTGTTGAGTGATATTCCATTGTAGGGATGTACCACAACTTCTATATCCATTTTTCTCTTTCTGGGCTATTGAAGTTGTACCATAGTCAAGGTTCCCGTACACAGAGAAACCCCAAACATTGGTGTGGCTGTGTCTTTTCATTTAAATTTTCCGAATCTATAGCACCATCAGTGGAAGTGCCCTAGGCTCTCTAGCTTGTTTTTTTCTTTGTTCCAGGAAACACCCTCCACTTCTCCCGAGTGGCTGTTGGCAATTTACATCCCGCCCATCAGCATAACAAGGCTGACGGTTCTGAATGGCCTGTCCTGCCTCTCTGGATTTTACACTTTATTCGGACGGCCCTTTTGATTGGTGGGAAGTGAGACTTCATTGTAGTGTGGATTCCAATTGCAGGATTGCTTGGTTGGCCAAAAAGGGCGTATGCGTTTTTTTCAGAATATATTCAGGAAAAAACGCATACGCCCTTTTTGGCCAAGTGCATCACTGTCTTACTGCTGCGTCTTTTCCTATGCTTTGAGAGCAATTCTTATCTACCACCTGATATCTGGTTTCTGCAATTCTGCGTCGCTTTCAAATCCTCTTCACAGCCTTCCTTCAATAAATTTTTGGATGATAGGGTTCATTTGGAACTCTGCAGGATTGTGAGTTACAGTGCCAAAAGTCTCCTTTTCTCAACTCGCTTTCTTGTGAGCTGACCGCAAACCCGAAGAATTGCTTCAGGCCCTAATCTCGTTCCGGTATGGCACGCTGAGCCTTTGGTGAATTCTTCTTCCTGTAGGGAAATCAGAGTTCAATGTGCCTGTCCAAACACATCGAGTTAGCCGCTCATTGGTTCTCCTTATTCCTGTTCATCTTCCACGGAAATTGCAAACTGTGCCAAACAAGAGGTCAAAGGCACTGACTCTCCAAGTGGGGAGAACGTTAATATCGCATCTGGAACGGCAAACTCCATTATCACGGGGCGAAAATGGCGATGAGTTTTAGAAATTTTGCCTGATCACTTCGTGGACCATATTCTGGGTTTTCCATGCATATTTTACCTGAAGGATAAATCCCTGAAACGTGGAGATTTGGGACCCGTGGAATTGGAACCATGCACCATTACCTCAAACGGTCTGCATTCCCTCACCAATAGTATCAGCCCCAAGTGTCCAGTCTTATCTCTCACACAGCTGTGGATGTAGATGTGGTAAATCCAATATTCCTTACAAGCCCTGAAAGACTTATTTAAGAATTTCTCTCTATTTCACAGTCATTGTGTTTTCTTTTTCAAATTTATTTTTATAAGGGGATTTTGCTTATTTACACTGCTGTGTGTATGCTGCTGTATACAAATGATTTTCTTATGGAGACCTATAAATGTATGGGTTTTAAGTTTATTCATACTCAGGTATATTCCTAGGTTTTGAATACGGGGTGTTGAGTCCATTTGGTTGAGCAAGGAGTAGGTCTTGTCTAATATATATTTGGCTTATGGAATGGTATCTGTCCTAATGTCAACATCTGGTTCTATACAGCCTCCCCACTCTCCTTTCCCCTTAAGCAAGCATAAGTTTCTTTTGCAAATGTGAGACTCCGTTGTGTTTTGTAATGCAGTTCATGCGTAGCCGTGTTTACATTCCCGGTATTAGTGATATCTTATGATGTTTCTTTTTCTGTGTGCCTTATTTCACTTAGAATCATCGTAACTAAATCCACTCATTATGCTGCTACTGGTCTGTGGCCATTGATTTCACTGTTGAGTGATAATCCATTGTAGGGATGTACCACAACTTCTATATCCATTTTTCTCTTTCTGGGCTATTGAAGTTGTACCATAGTCAAGGTTCCCGTACACAGAGAAGCCCCAAACATTGGTGTGGCTGTGTCTTTTCATTTAAATTTTCCGAATCTATAGCACCATCAGTGGAAGTGCCCTAGGCTCTCTAGCTTGTTTTTTTCTTTCTTCCAGGAAACACCATCCACTTCTCCAGAGTGGCTGTTGGCAATTTACATCCCGCCCATCAGCATAACAAGGCTGACGGTTCTGAATGGCCTGTCCTGCCTCTCTGGATTTTACACTTTTTTCCGACGGCCCTTTTGATCGGTGGGAAGTGAGACTTCATTGTAGTGTGGATTCCCATTGCAGGCTTGCTTGGTTTGCCAAAAAGGGCGTATGCGTTTTTTCCTGAATATATTCAGGAAAAAACGCATACGCCCTTTTTGGCCAAGTGCATCACTGTCGAACTGCTGCCTGTTTTCCTATGCTTTCAGAGCAGTTCTTATCTACCACCTGATATCTGGTTTCTGTAATTCTGCGTCGCGTTCAAGTCCTCTTCACAGCCTTCCTTCAATAAATTTTTGGATGATAGGGTTCATTTGGAACTCTGCAGGATTGTGAGTTACAGTGCCAAAACTCTCCTTTTCTCAACTCGCTTTCTTGTGAGCTGACCGCAAACCCGAAGAATTGCTTCAGGCCCTAATCTCGTTCCGGTATGGCACGCTGAGCCTTTGGTGAATTCTTCTTCCTGTAGGGAAATCAGAGTTCAATGTGCCTGTCCAAACACATCGAGTTAGCCGCTCATTGGTTCTCCTTATTCCTGTTCATCTTCCACGGAAATTGCAAACTGTGCCAAACAAGAGGTCAAAGGCACTGACTCTCCAAGTGGGGAGAACGTTAATATCGCATCTGGAACGGCAAACTCCATTATCACGGGGCGAAAATGGCGATGAGTTTTAGAAATTTTGCCTGATCACTTCGTGGACCATATTCTGGGTTTTCCATGCATATTTTACCTGAAGGATAAATCCCTGAAACGTGGAGATTTGGGACCCGTGGAATTGGAACCATGCACCATTACCTCAAACGGTCTGCATTCCCTTACCAATAGTATCAGCCCCAAGTGTCCAGTCTTATCTCTCACACAGCTGTGGATGTAGAGGTGGTAACTCCAATATTCCTTACAAGCCCTGAAGGACTTATTTAAGAATTTCTCTCTATTTCACAGTCCTTGTGTTTTCTTTTTCAAATTTATTTTTATAAGGGGATTTTGCTTATTTACACTGCTGTGTGTACGCCGCTGTACACAAATGATTTTCTTATGGAGACCTATAAATGTATGGATTTTAAGTTTATTCATACTCAGGTATATTCCTAGGTTTTGAACACGGGGTGTTGAGTCCATTTGGTTGAGCAAGGAGTAGGTCTTGTCTAATATATATTTGGCTTATGGAATGGTATCTGCCCTAATGTCAACCTCTGGTTCTATACAGCCTCCCCACTCTCCTTTCCCCTTAAGCAAGCATAAGTTTCTTTTGTAAATGTGAGACTCCGTTGTGTTTTGTAATGCAGTTCATGCGTAGCCGTGTTTACATTCCCGGTATTAGTGATATCTTATGATGTTTCTTTTTCTGTGTGCCTTATTTCACTTAGAATCATCGTAACTAAATCCACTCATTATGCTGCTACTGGTCTGTGGCCATTGATTTCATTGTTGAGTGATATTCCATTGTAGGGATGTACCACAACTTCTATATCCATTTTTCTCTTTCTGGGCTATTGAAGTTGTACCATAGTCAAGGTTCCCGTACACAGAGAAACCCCAAACATTGGTGTGGCTGTGTCTTTTCATTTAAATTTTCCGAATCTATAGCACCATCAGTGGAAGTGCCCTAGGCTCTCTAGCTTGTTTTTTTCTTTGTTCCAGGAAACACCCTCCACTTCTCCCGAGTGGCTGTTGGCAATTTACATCCCGCCCATCAGCATAAAAAGGCTGACGGTTCTGAATGGCCTGTCCTGCCTCTCTGGATTTTACACTTTATTCGGACGGCCCTTTTGATTGGTGGGAAGTGAGACTTCATTGTAGTGTGGATTCCAATTGCAGGATTGCTTGGTTGGCCAAAAAGGGCGTATGCGTTTTTTTCAGAATATATTCAGGAAAAAACGCATACGCCCTTTTTGGCCAAGTGCATCACTGTCTTACTGCTGCCTCTTTTCCTATGCTTTGAGAGCAATTCTTATCTACCACCTGATATCTGGTTTCTGCAATTCTGCGTCGCTTTCAAATCCTCTTCACAGCCTTCCTTCAATAAATTTTTGGATGATAGGGTTCATTTGGAACTCTGCAGGATTGTGAGTTACAGTGCCAAAAGTCTCCTTTTCTCAACTCGCTTTCTTGTGAGCTGACCGCAAACCCGAAGAATTGCTTCAGGCCCTAATCTCGTTCCGGTATGGCACGCTGAGCCTTTGGTGAATTCTTCTTCCTGTAGGGAAATCAGAGTTCAATGTGCCTGTCCAAACACATCGAGTTAGCCGCTCATTGGTTCTCCTTATTCCTGTTCATCTTCCACGGAAATTGCAAACTGTGCCAAACAAGAGGTCAAAGGCACTGACTCTCCAAGTGGGGAGAACGTTAATATCGCATCTGGAACGGCAAACTCCATTATCACGGGGCGAAAATGGCGATGAGTTTTAGAAATTTTGCCTGATCACTTCGTGGACCATATTCTGGGTTTTCCATGCATATTTTACCTGAAGGATAAATCCCTGAAACGTGGAGATTTGGGACCCGTGGAATTGGAACCATGCACCATTACCTCAAACGGTCTGCATTCCCTCACCAATAGTATCAGCCCCAAGTGTCCAGTCTTATCTCTCACACAGCTGTGGATGTAGAGGTGGTAAATCCAATATTCCTTACAAGCCCTGAAGGACTTATTTTAGAATTTCTCTCTATTTCACAGTCCTTGTGTTTTCTTTTTCAAATTTATTTTTATAAGGGGATTTTGCTTATTTACACTGCTGTGTGTATGCTGCTGTATACAAATGATTTTCTTATGGAGACCTATAAATGTATGGGTTTTAAGTTTATTCATACTCAGGTATATTCCTAGGTTTTGAATACGGGGTGTTGAGTCCATTTGGTTGAGCAAGGAGTAGGTCTTGTCTAATATATATTTGGCTTATGGAATGGTATCTGTCCTAATGTCAACATCTGGTTCTATACAGCCTCCCCACTCTCCTTTCCCCTTAAGCAAGCATAAGTTTCTTTTGTAAATGTGAGACTCCGTTGTGTTTTGTAATGCAGTTCATGCGTAGCCGTGTTTACATTCCCAGTATTAGTGATATCTTATGATGTTTCTTTTTCTGTGTGCCTTATTTCACTTAGAATCATCGTAACTAAATCCACTCATTATGCTGCTACTGGTCTGTGGCCATTGATTTCATTGTTGAGTGATAATCCATTGTAGGGATGTACCACAACTTCTATATCCATTTTTCTCTTTCTGGGCTATTCAAGTTGTACCATAGTCAAGGTTCCCGTACACAGAGAAGCCCCAAACATTGGTGTGGCTGTGTCTTTTCATTTAAATTTTCCGAATCTATAGCACCATCAGTGGAAGTGCCCTAGGCTCTCTAGCTTGTTTTTTTCTTTGTTCCAGGAAACACCCTCCACTTCTCCCGAGTGGCTGTTGGCAATTTACATCCCGCCCAACAGCATAACAAGGCTGACGGTTCTGAATGGCCTGTCCTGCCTCTCTGGATTTTACACTTTTTTCGGACGGCCCATTTGATCGGTGGGAAGTGAGACTTCATTGTAGTGTGGATTCCCATTGCAGGCTTGCTTGGTTGGCCAAAAAGGGCGTATGCGTTTTTTCCTGAATATATTCAGGAAAAAACGCATACGCCCTTTTTGCCCAAGTACATCACTGTCGAACTGCTCCCTCTTTTCCTATGCTTTCAGAGCAATTCTTATCTACCACCTGATATATGGTTTCTACAATTCTGCGTCGCGTTCAAGTCCTCTTCACAGCCTTCCTTCAATAAATTTTTGGATGATAGGGTTCATTTGGAACTCTGCAGGATTGTGAGTTACAGTGCCAAAAGTCTCTTTTTCTCAACTCGCTTTCTTGTGAGCTGACCGCAAACCCGAAGAATTGCTTCAGGTCCTAATCTCGTTCCGGTATGGCACGCTGAGCCTTTGGAGAATTCTTCTTCCTGTAGGGAAATCGGAGTTCAATGTGCCTGTCCAAACACATCGAGTTAGCCGCTCATTGGTTCTCCTTATTCCTGTTCATCTTCCACGGAAATTGCAAACTGTGCCAAACAAGAGGTCAAAGGCACTGACTCTCCATGTGGGGAGAACGTTAATATCGCATCTGGAACGGCAAACTCCATTATCACGGGGCGAAAATGGCGATGAGTTTTTGAAATTTTGCCTGATCACTTCGTGGACCATATTCTGGGTTTTCCATGCATATTTTACCTGAAGGATAAATCCCTGAAACGTGGAGATTTGGGACCCGTGGAATTGGAACCATGCACCATTACCTCAAACGGTCTGCATTCCCTCACCAATAGTATCAGCCCCAAGTGTCCAGTCTTATCTCTCACACAGCTGTGGATATAGAGGTGGTAAATCCAATATTCCTTACAAGCCCTGAAGGACTTATTTAAGAATTTCTCTCTATTTCACAGTCCTTGTGTTTTCTTTTTCAAATTTATTTTTATAAGGGGATTTTGCTTATTTACACTGCTGTGTGTACGCCGCTGTACACAAATGATTTTCTTATGGAGACCTATAAATGTATGGGTTTTAAGTTTATTCATACTCAGGTATATTCCTAGGTTTTGAACACGGGGTGTTGAGTCCATTTGGTTGAGCAAGGAGTAGGTCTTGTCTAATATATATTTGGCTTATGGAATGGTATCTGCCCTAATGTCAACCTCTGGTTCTATACAGCCTCCCCACTCTCCTTTCCCCTTAAGCAAGCATAAGTTTCTTTTGTAAATGTGAGACTCCGTTGTGTTTTGTAATGCAGTTCATGCGTAGCCGTGTTTACATTCCCCGTATTAGTGATTTCTTATGATATTTCTTTTTCTGTGTGCCTTATTTCACTTAGAATCATCGTAACTAAATCCACTCATTATGCTGCTACTGGTCTGTGGCCATTGATTTCATTGTTGAGTGATATTCCATTGTAGGGATGTACCACAACTTCTATATCCAATTTTCTCTTTCTGGGCTATTGAAGTTGTACCATAGTCAAGGTTCCCGTACACAGAGAAGCCCCAAACATTGGTGTGGCTGTGTCTTTTCATTTAAATTTTCCGAATCTATAGCACCATCAGTGGAAGTGCCCTAGGCTCTCTAGCTGATTTTTTCTTTGTTCCAGGAAACACCCTCCACTTCTCCCGAGTGGCTGTTGGCAATTTACATCCCGCCCATCAGCATAACAAGGCTGACGGTTCTGAATGGCCTGTCCTGCCTCTCTGGATTTTACACTTTTTTCGGACGGCCCTTTGGATCGGTGGGAAGTGAGACTTCATTGTAGTGTGGATTCCAATTGCAGGCTTGCTTGGTTGGCCAAAAAGGGCGTATGCGTTTTTTTCAGAATATATTCAGGAAAAAACGCATACGCCCTTTTTGCCCAAGTACATCACTGTCGAACTGCTACCTCTTTTCCTATGCTTTCAGAGCAATTCTTATCTACCACCTGATATATGGTTTCTACAATTCTGCGTCGCGTTCAAGTCCTCTTCACAGCCTTCCTTCAATAAATTTTTGGATGATAGGGGTCATTTGGAACTCTGCAGGATTGTGAGTTACAGTGCCAAAAGTCTCCTTTTCTCAACTCGCTTTCTTGTGAGCTGACCGCAAACCCGAAGAATTGCTTCAGGCCCTAATCTCGTTCTGGTATGGCACGCTGAGCCTTTGGTGAATTCTTCTTCCTGTAGGGAAATCAGAGTTCAATGTGCCTGTCCAAACACATCAAGTTAGCCTCTCATTGGTTCTCCTTATTCCTGTTCAACTTCCACGGAAATTGCAAACTGTGCCAAACAAGAGGTAAAAGGCACTGACTCTCCAAGTGGGGAGAACGTTAATATCGCATCTGGAACGGCAAACTCCATTATCACGTGGCGAAAATGGCGGTGAGTTTTAGAAATTTTGCCTGATCACTTCGTGGACCATATTCTGGGTTTTCCATGCATATTTTACCTGAAGGATAAATCCCTGAAACGTGGAGATTTGGGACCCGTGGAATTGGAACCATGCACCATTACCTCAAACGGTCTGCATTCTCTCACCAATAGTATCAGTCCCAAGTGTCCAGTCTTATCTCTCACACAGCTGTGGATGTAGAGGTGGTATTTCCAATATTCCTTACAAGCCCTGAAGGACTTATTTAAGAATTTCTCTCTATTTCACAGTCCTTGTGATTTCTTTTTCAAATTTATTTTTATAAGGGGATTTTGCTTATTTACACTGCTGTGTGTATGCTGCTGTATACAAATGATTTTCTTATGGAGACCTATAAATGTTTGGGTTTTACGTTTATTCATACTCAGGTATATTCCTAGGTTTTGAATACGGGGTGTTGAGTCCATTTGGTTGAGCAAGGAGTAGGTCTTGTCTAATATATATTTGGCTTATGGAATGGTATCTGTCCTAATGTCAACCTCTGGTTCTATACAGCCTCCCCACTCTCCTTTCCCCTTAAGAAAGCATAAGTTTCTTTTGTAAATGTGAGACTCCGTTGTGTTTTGTAATGCAGTTCATGCGTAGCCGTGTTTACATTCCCGGTATTAGTGATATCTTATGATGTTTCTTTTTCTGTGTGCCTTTTTTCACTTAGAATCATCGTAACTAAATCCACTCATTATGCTGCTACTGGTCTGTTGCCATTGATTTCATTGTTGAGTGATATTCCATTGTAGGGATGTACCACAACTTCTATATCCATTTTTCTCTTTCTGGGCTATTCAAGTTGTACCATAGTCAAGGTTCCCGTACACAGAGAAGCCCCAAACATTGGTGTGGCTGTGTCTTTTCATTTAAATTTTCCGAATCTATAGCACCATCAGTGGAAGTGCCCTAGGCTCTCTAGCTTGTTTTTTTCTTTGTTCCAGGAAACACCCTCCACTTCTGCCGAGTGGCTGTTGGCAATTTACATCCCGCCCAACAGCATAACAAGGCTGACGGTTCTGAATGGCCTGTCCTGCCTCTCTGGATTTTACACTTTTTTCGGACGGCCCATTTGATCGGTGGGAAGTGAGATTTCATTGTAGTGTGGATTCCCATTGCAGGCTTGCTTGGTTGGCCAAAAAGGGCGTATGCGTTTTTTCCTGAATATATTCAGGAAAAAACGCATACGCCCTTTTTGCCCAAGTACATCACTGTCGAACTGCTGCCTCTTTTCCTATGCTTTCAGAGCAATTCTTATCTACCACCTGATATATGGTTTCTACAATTCTGCGTCGCGTTCAAGTCCTCTTCACAGCCTTCCTTCAATAAATTTTTGGATAATAGGGTTCATTTGGAACTCTGCAGGATTGTGAGTTACAGTGCCAAAAGTCTCTTTTTCTCAACTCGCTTTCCTGTGAGCTGACCGCAAACCCGAAGAATTGCTTCAGGTCCTAATCTCGTTCCGGTATGGCACGCTGAGCCTTTGGAGAATTCTTCTTCCTGTAGGGAAATCGGAGTTCAATGTGCCTGTCCAAACACATCGAGTTAGCCGCTCATTGGTTCTCCTTATTCCTGTTCATCTTCCACGGAAATTGCAAACTGTGCCAAACAAGAGGTCAAAGGCACTGACTCTCCAAGTGGGGAGAACGTTAATATCGCATCTGGAACGGCAAACTCCATTATCACGGGGCGAAAATGGCGATGAGTTTTAGAAATTTTGCCTGATCACTTCGTGGACCATATTCTGGGTTTTCCATGCATATTTTACCTGAAGGATAAATCCCTGAAACGTGGAGATTTGGGACCCGTGGAATTGGAACCATGCACCATTACCTCAAACGGTCTGCATTCCCTCACCAATAGTATCAGCCCCAAGTGTCCAGTCTTATCTCTCACACAGCTGTGGATGTAGAGGTGGTAAATCCAATATTCCTTACAAGCCCTGAAGGACTTATTTAAGAATTTCTCTCTATTTCACAGTCCTTGTGTTTTCTTTTTCAAATTTATTTTTATAAGGGGATTTTGCTTATTTACACTGCTGTGTGTACGCCGCTGTACACAAATGATTTTCTTATGGAGACCTATAAATGTATGGGTTTTAAGTTTATTCATACTCAGGTATATTCCTAGGTTTTGAACACGGGGTGTTGAGTCCATTTGGTTGAGCAAGGAGTAGGTCTTGTCTAATATATATTTGGCTTATGGAATGGTATCTGTCCTAATGTCAACCTCTGGTTCTATACAGCCTCCCCACTCTCCTTTCCCCTTAAGCAAGCATAAGTTTCTTTTGTAAATGTGAGACTCCGTTGTGTTTTGTAATGCAGTTCATGCGTAGCCGTGTTTACATTCCCCGTATTAGTGATTTCTTATGATATTTCTTTTTCTGTGTGCCTTATTTCACTTAGAATCATCGTAACTAAATCCACTCATTATGCTGCTACTGGTCTGTGGCCATTGATTTCATTGTTGAGTGATATTCCATTGTAGGGATGTACCACAACTTCTATATCCAATTTTCTCTTTCTGGGCTATTGAAGTTGTACCATAGTCAAGGTTCCCGTACACAGAGAAGCCCCAAACATTGGTGTGGCTGTGTCTTTTCATTTAAATTTTCCGAATCTATAGCACCATCAGTGGAAGTGCCCTAGGCTCTCTAGCTGATTTTTTCTTTGTTCCAGGAAACACCCTCCACTTCTCCCGAGTGGCTATTGGCAATTTACATCCCGCCCATCAGCATAACAAGGCTGACGGTTCTGAATGGCCTGTCCTGCCTCTCTGGATTTTACACTTTTTTCGGACGGCCCTTTGGATCGGTGGGAAGTGAGACTTCATTGTAGTGTGGATTCCAATTGCAGGCTTGCTTGGTTGGCCAAAAAGGGCGTATGCGTTTTTTTCAGAATATATTCAGCAAAAAACGCATACGCCCTTTTTGCCCAAGTACATCACTGTCGAACTGCTGCCTCTTTTCCTATGCTTTCAGAGCAATTCTTATCTACCACCTGATATATGGTTTCTACAATTCTGCGTCGCGTTCAAGTCCTCTTCACAGCCTTCCTTCAATAAATTTTTGGATGATAGGGGTCATTTGGAACTCTGCAGGATTGTGAGTTACAGTGCCAAAAGTCTCCTTTTCTCAACTCGCTTTCTTGTGAGCTGACCGCAAACCTGAAGAATTGCTTCAGGCCCTAATCTCATTCTGGTATGGCACGCTGAGCCTTTGGTGAATTCTTCTTCCTGTAGGGAAATCAGAGTTCAATGTGCCTGTCCAAACACATCAAGTTAGCCTCTCATTGGTTCTCCTTATTCCGGTTCAACTTCCACGGAAATTGCAAACTGTGCCAAACAAGAGGTAAAAGGCACTGACTCTCCAAGTGGGGAGAACGTTAATATCGCATCTGGAACGGCAAACTCCATTATCACGGGGCGAAAATGGCGGTGAGTTTTAGAAATTTTGCCTGATCACTTCGTGGACCATATTCTGGGTTTTCCATGCATATTTTACCTGAAGGATAAATCCCTGAAACGTGGAGATTTGGGACCCGTGGAATTGGAACCATGCACCATTACCTCAAACGGTCTGCATTCTCTCACCAATAGTATCAGCCCCAAGTGTCCAGTCTTATCTCTCACACAGCTGTGGATGTAGAGGTGGTATTTCCAATATTCCTTACAGGCCCTGAAGGACTTATTTAAGAATTTCTCTCTATTTCACAGTCCTTGTGATTTCTTTTTCAAATTTATTTTTATAAGGGGATTTTGCTTATTTACACTGCTGTGTGT
The DNA here is from genome assembly GCA_036417435.1 of Inia geoffrensis. Lineage (NCBI taxonomy): Eukaryota > Metazoa > Chordata > Mammalia > Artiodactyla > Iniidae > Inia > Inia geoffrensis. Next base: position 73,618,193 of record CM070910.1, on the reverse strand, counting down.
ATGCTGCTGTATACAAATGATTTTCTTATGGAGACCTATAAATGTTTGGGTTTTACGTTTATTCATACTCAGGTATATTCCTAGGTTTTGAATACGGGGTGTTGAGTCCATTTGGTTGAGCAAGGAGTAGGTCTTGTCTAATATATATTTGGCTTATGGAATGGTATCTGTCCTAATGTCAACCTCTGGTTCTATACAGCCTCCTCACTCTCCTTTCCCCTTAAGCAAGCATAAGTTTCTTTTGTAAATGTGAGACTCCGTTGTGTTTTGTAATGCAGTTCATGCGTAGTCGTGTTTACATTCCCGGTATTAGTGATATCTTATGATATTTCTTTTTCTGTGTGCCTTATTTCACTTAGAATCATCGTAACTAAATCCACTCATTATGCTGCTACTGGTCTGTGGCCATTGATTTCATTGTTGAGTGATATTCCATTGTAGGGATGTACCACAACTTCTATATCCAATTTTCTCTTTCTGGGCTATTGAAGTTGTACCATAGTCAAGGTTCCCGTACACAGAGAAGCCCCAAACATTGGTGTGGCTGTGTCTTTTCATTTAAATTTTCCGAATCTATAGCACCATCAGTGGAAGTGCCCTAGGCTCTCTAGCTGATTTTTTCTTTGTTCCAGGAAACACCCTCCACTTCTCCCGAGTGGCTTTTGGCAATTTACATCCCGCCCATCAGCATAACAAGGCTGACGGTTCTGAATGGCCTGTCCTGCCTCTCTGGATTTTACACTTTTTTCGGACGGCCCTTCGGATCGGTGGGAAGTGAGACTTCATTGTAGTGTGGATTCCAATTGCAGGCTTGCTTGGTTGGCCAAAAAGGGCGTATGCGTTTTTTTCAGAATATATTCAGGAAAAAATGCATACGCCCTTTTTGCCCAAGTACATCACTGTCGAACTGCTGCCTCTTTTCCTACGCTTTCAGAGCAATTCTTATCTAACACCTGATATCTGGTTTCTGCAATTCTGCGTCGCGTTCAAGTCCTCTTCACAGCCTTCCTTCAATAAATTTTTGGATGATAGGCGTCATTTGGAACTCTGCAGGATTGTGAGTTACAGTGCCAAAAATCTCATTTTCTCAACCCGCTTTCTTGTGAGCTGACCGCAAACCCGAAGAATTGCTTCAGGCCCTAATCTCGTTCCGGTATGGCACGCTGAGCCTTTGGTGAATTCTTCTTCCTGTAGGGAAATCGGAGTTCAATGTGCCTGTCCAAACACATCGAGTTAGCCGCTCATTGGTTCTCCTTATTCCTGTTCATCTTCCACGGAAATTGCAAACTGTGCCAAACAAGAGGTCAAAGGCACTGACTCTCCAAGTGGGGAGAACGTTAATATCGCATCTGGAACGGCAAACTCCATTATCACGGGGCGAAACTGGCGATGAGTTTTAGAAATTTTGCCTGATCACTTTGTGGACCATATTCTGGGTTTTCCATGCATATTTTACCTGAAGGATAAATCCCTGAAACGTGGAGATTTGGGACCCGTGTAATTGGAACCATGCACCATTACCTCAAACGGTCTGCATTCCCTCACCAATAGTATCAGCCCCAAGTGTACAGTCTTATCTCTCACACAGCTGTGGATGTAGAGGTGGTAAATCCAATATTCCTTACAAGCCCTGAAGGACTTATTTAAGAATTTGTCTCTACTTCACAGTACTTATATTTTCTTTTTCAAATTTATTTTTATAAGGGGATATTGCTTATTTACACTGCTGTGTGTACGCCGCTGTACACAAATGATTTTCTTATGGAGACCTATAAATGTATGTGTTTTAAGTTTATTCATACTCAGGTATATTCCTAGGTTTTGAATACGGGGTGTTGAGTCCATTTGGTTGAGCAAGGAGTAGGTCTTGTCTAATATATATTTGGCTTATGGAATGGTATCTGTCCTAATGTCAACATCTGGTTCTATACAGCCTCCTCACTCTCCTTTCCCCTTAAGCAAGCATAAGTTTATTTTGTAAATGTGAGACTCCGTTGTGTTTTGTAATGCAGTTCATGCATAGCCGTGTTTACATTCCCGGTATTAGTGATATCTTATGATGTTTCTTTTTCTGTGTGCCTTATTTCACTTAGAATCATCGTAACTAAATCCACTCATTATGCTGCTACTGGTCTGTGGCCATTGATTTCATTGTTGAGTGATATTCCATTGTAGGGATGTACCACAACTTCTATATCCATTTTTCTCTTTCTGGGCTATTGAAGTTGTACCATAGTCAAGGTTCCCATACACAGAGCAGCCCCAAACTTTGGTGTGGCTGTGTCTTTTTCATTTAAATTTTCCGAATCTATAGCACCATAAGTGGAAGTGCCCTAGGCTCTCTAGCTTGGTTTTTTCTTTGTTCCAGGAAACACCATCCACTTCTCCAGACTGGCTGTTGGCAATTTACATCCCGCCCATCAGCATAACAAGGCTGACGGTTCTGAATGGCCTGTCCTGCCTCGCTGGATTTTACACTTTTTTCGGACGGCCCTTTTGTTTGGTGCGAAGTGAGACTTCATTGTAGTGCAGATTTCCATTGCAGGCTTGCTTGGTTGGCCAAAAAGCGCGTATGCGTTTTTTCCTGAATATATTCAGGAAAAAAACGTATACGCGCTTTTTGGCCAAGTGCATCACTGTCGAACTGCTGCCTCTTTTCCTACGCTTTCAGAGCAATTCTTATCTAACACCTGATATCTGGTTTCTGCAATTCTGCGTCGCGTTCAAGTCCTCTTCACAGCCTTCCTTCAATAAATTTTTGGATGATAGGCGTCATTTGGAACTCTGCAGGATTGTGAGTTACAGTGCCAAAAATCTCATTTTCTCAACTCGCTTTCTTGTGAGCTGACCGCAAACCCGAAGAATTGATTCAGGCCCTAATCTCGTTCCCGTATGGCACTCTGAGCCTTTGGTGAATTCTTCTTTCTGTAGGGAAATCAGAGTTCAATGTGCCTGTCCAAACACATCGAGTTAGCCGCTCATTGGTTCTCCTTATTCCTGTTCATCTTCCACGGAAATTGCAAAGTGTGCCAAACAACAGGTCAAAGGCACTGACTCTCCAAGTGGGGAGAACGTTAATATCGCATCTGGAACGGCAAGCTCCATTATCACGGGGCGAAAATGGCGATGAGTTTTAGAAATTTTGCCTGATCACTTCGTGGACCATATTCGGGGTTTTCCATGCATATTTTAGCTGAAGGATAAATCCCTGAAACGTGGAGATTTGGGACCCGTGGAATTGGAACCATGCACCATTACCTCAAACGGTCTGCATTCCCTCACCAATAGTATCAGCCCCAAGTGTCCAGTCTTATCTCTCACACAGCTGTGGATGTAGAGCTGGTAAATCCAAGATTCCTTACAATCCCTGAAGGACTTATTTAAGAATTTCTCTCTATTTCACAGTCCTTGTGTTTTCTTTTTCAAATTTATTTTTATAAGGGTATTTAGCTTATTTACACTGCTGTGTGTACGCCGCTGTACACAAATGATTTTCTTATGGAGACCTATAAATGTATGGGTTTTAAGTTTATTCATAGTCAGGTATATTCCTAGGTTTTGAATACGGGGTGTTGAGTCCATATGGTTGAGCAAGGAGTAGGTCTTGTCCAATATACATTTGGCTTATGGAATGGTATCTGTCCTAATGTCAACCTCTAGTTCTATGCAGCCTCCCCACTCTCCTTTCCCCTTAATCAAGCATAAGTTTCTTTTGTAAATGTGAGACTCCGTTGTGTTTTGTAATGCAGTTCATGCGTAGCCGTGTTTACATTCCCGGTGTTAGTGATATATTATGATGTTTCTTTTTCTATGTGCCTTATTTCACTTAGAATCATACTAACTAAATCCACTCATTATGCTGCTACTGGTCTGTTGCCATTGATTTCATTGTTGAGTGATATTCCATTGTAGGGATGTACCACAACTTCTATATCCATTTTTCTCTTTCTGGGCTATTGAAGTTGCACCATAGTCAAGGTTCCCGTACACAGAGCAGCCCCAAACTTTGGTGTGGCTGTGTCTTTTTCATTTAAATTTTCCGAATCTATAGCACCATAAGTGGAAGTGCCCTAGGCTCTCTAGCTTGGATTTCTCTTTGTTCCAGGAAACACCATCCACTTCTCCAGAGTGGCTGTTGGCAATTTACATCCCGTCCATCAGCATAACAAGGCTGCTGGTTCTCCATGTACTGTCCTCCTCTCTGGATTTTACACATTTTTCGGACGGCCCTTTTGATCGGTGGGAAGTGAGACTTCATTGTAGTGTGGATTCCCATTGCAGGCTTGCTTGGTTGGCCAAAAAGGGCGTATGCGTTTTTTCCTGAATATATTCAGGAAAAAACGCATACGCCCTTTTTGGCCAAGTGCATCACTGTCGAACTGCTGCCTGTTTTCCTATGCTTTCAGAGCAATTCTTATCTACCACCTGATATCTGGTTTCTGCAATTCTGCGTCGCGTTCAAATCCTCTTCACAGCCTTCCTTCAATAAATTTTTGGATGATAGGGTTCATTTGGAACTCTGCAGGATGGTGAGTTACAGTGCCAAAAGTCTCCTTTTCTCAACTCGCTTTCTTGTGAGCTGACCACAAACCCCAAGAATTGCCTCAGGACCTAATCTCGTTCCGGTATGGCACGCTGAGCCTTTGGTGAATTCTTCTTCCTGTAGGGAAATCAGAGTTCAATGTGCCTGTCCAAACACATCGAGTTAGCCGCTCATTGGTTCTCCTTATTCCTGTTCATCTTCCACGGAAATTGCAAACTATGCCAAACAAGAGGTCAAAGACACTGACTCTCCAAGTGGGGAGAACGTTAATATCGCATCTGGAACTGCAAACTCCATTATCACGGGGCAAAAATGGCGATGAGTTTTAGAAATTTTGCCTGATCACTTCGTGGACCATATTCTGGGTTTTCCATGCATATTTTACCTGAAGGATAAATCCCTGAAACGTGGAGATTTGGGACCCGTGGAATTGGAACCATGCACCATTACCTCAAACGGTCTGCATTCCCTCACCAATAGTATCAGCCCCAAGTGTCCAGTCTTATCTCTCACAGAGCTGTGGATGTAGAGCTGGTAAATCCAAGATTCCTTACAAGCCCTGAAGGACTTATTTAAGAATTTCTCTCTATTTCACAGTCCTTGTGTTTTCTTTTTCAAATTTATTTTTATAAGGGGATTTATCTTCTTTACACTGCTGTGTGTACGCCGCTGTACACAAATGATTTTCTTATGGAGACCTATAAATGTATGGGTTTTAAGTTTATTCATAGTCAGGTATATTCCTAGGTTTTGAATACGGGGTGTTGAGTCCATATGGTTGAGCAAGGAGTAGGTCTTGTCCAATATACATTTGGCTTATGGAATGGTATCTGTCCTAATGTCAACCTCTGGTTCTATGCAGCCTCCCCACTCTCCTTTCCCCTTAATCAAGCATAAGTTTCTTTTGTAAATGTGAGACTCCGTTGTGTTTTGTAATGCAGTTCATGCGTAGCCGTGTTTACATTCCCGGTATTAGTGATATATTATGATGTTTCTTTTTCTGTGTGCCTTATTTCACTTAGAATCATACTAACTAAATCCACTCATTATGCTGCTACTGGTCTGTTGCCATTGATTTCATTGTTGAGTGATATTCCATTGTAGGGATGTACCACAACTTCTATATCCATTTTTCTCTTTCTGGGCTATTGAAGTTGTACCATAGTCAAGGTTCCCGTACACAGAGCAGCCACAAACTTTGGTGTGGCTGTGTCTTTTTCATTTAAATTTTCCGAATCTATAGCACCATAAGTGGAAGTGCCCTAGGCTCTCTAGCTTGGATTTCTCTTTGTTCCAGGAAACACCATCCACTTCTCCAGAGTGGCTGTTGGCAATTTACATCCCGTCCATCAGCATAACAAGGCTGCTGGTTCTCCATGGCCTGTCCTGCCTCTCTGGATTTTACACTTTTTTCGGACGGCCCTTTTGATTGGTGCGAAGTGAGACTTCATTGTAGAGCAGATTTCCATTGCAGGCTTGCTTGGTTAGCCAAAAAGGGCGTATGCGTTTTCTCCTGAATATATTCAGGAAAAAACGTATACGCGCTTTTTGGCCAAGTGCATCACTGTCGAACTGCTGCCTCTTTTCCTACGCTTTCAGAGCAATTCTTATCTAACACCTGATATCTGGTTTCTGCAATTCTGCGTCGCGTTCAAGTCCTCTTCACAGCCTTCCTTCAATAAATTTTTGGATGATAGGCGTCATTTGGAACGCTGCAGGATTGTGAGTTACAGTGCCAAAAGTCTCCTTTTCACAACTCGCTTTCTTGTGAGCTGACCGCAAACCCGAAGAATTGATTCAGGCCCTAATCTCGTTCCCGTATGGCACTCTGAGCCTTTGGTGAATTCTTCTTTCTGTAGGGAAATCAGAGTTAAATGTGCCTGTCCAAACACATCGAGTTAGCCGCTCATTGGTTCTCCTTATTCCTGTTCATCTTCCACGGAAATTGCAAAGTGTGCCAAACAACAGGTCAAAGGCACTGACTCTCCAAGTGGGGAGAACGTTAATATCGCATCTGGAACGGCAAACTCCATTATCACGGGGTGAAAATGGCGATGAGTTTTAGAAATTTTGCCTGATCACTTCGTGGACCATATTCGGGGTTTTCCATGCATATTTTAGCTGAAGGATAAATCCCTGAAACGTGGAGATTTGGGACCCGTGGAATTGGAACCATGCACCATTACCTCAAACGGTCTGCATTCCCTCACCAATAGTATCAGCCCCAAGTGTCCAGTCTTATCTCTCACACAGCTGTGGATGTAGAGCTGGTAAATCCAAGATTCCTTACAAGCCCTGAAGGACTTATTTAAGAATTTCTCTCTATTTCACAGTCCTTGTGATTTCTTTTTCAAATTTATTTTTATAAGGGGATTTATCTTCTTTACACTGCTGTGTGTACGCCGCTGTACACAAATGATTTTCTTATGGAGACGTATAAATGTATGGGTTTTAAGTTTATTCATAGTCAGGTATATTCCTAGGTTTTGAATACGGGGTGTTGAGTCCATATGGTTGAGCAAGGAGTAGGTCTTGTCTAATATACATTTGGCTTATGGAATGGTATCTGTCCTAATGTCAACCTCTGGATCTATGCAGCCTCCCCACTCTCCTTTCCCCTTAAGCAAGCATAAGTTTCTTTTGTAAATGTGAGACTCCGTTGTGTTTTGTAATGCAGTTCATGCGTAGCCGTGTTTCCATTCCCGGTATTAGTGATATCTTATGATGTTTCTTTTTCTGTGTGCCTTATTTCACTTAGAATCATAGAAACTAAATTCACTCATTATGCTGCTACTGGTCTGTTTCCATTGATTTCATTGTTGAGTGATATTCCATTGTAGGGATGTACCTCAACTTATATATCCATTTTTCTCTTTCTGGGCTATTGAAGTTGTACCATAGTCAAGGTTCCCGTACACAGAGAAGCCCCAAACATTGGTGTGGCTGTGTATTTTCATTTAAATTTTCCGAATCTATAGCACCATCAGTGGAAGTGCCCTGGGCTCACTAGCTTGTTTTTTACTTTGTTCCAGGAAACACCCTCCACTTCTCCGGAGTGGCTGTTGGCAATTTACATCCCGCCCATCAGCATAACAAGGCTGACAGTTCTGAATGGCCTGTCCTGCCTCTCTGGATTTTACACTTTTTTCGGACAGCCCTTTTGATCGGTGGTTAGTGAGACTTCATTGTAGTGTGGATTTCCATTGCAGGCTTGCTTGGTTGGCCAAAAAGGGCGTATGCGTTTTTTCCTGAATATATTCAGTAAAAAACGGATACGCGATTTTTGGCCAAGTGCATCACTGTCGAACTGCTGCCTCTTTTCCTACGCTTTCAGAGTAATTCTTATCTAACACCTGATATCTGGTTTCTGCAATTCTGCGTCGCGTTCAAGTCCTCTTCACAGCCTTCCTTCAATAAATTTTTGGATGATAGGCGTCATTTGGAACTCTGCAGGATTGTGAGTTAAAGTGCAAAAAGTCTCCTTTTCTCAACTCGCTTTCCTGTGAGCTGACCGCAAACCCGAAGAATTGATTCAGGCCCTAATCTCGTTCCCGTATGGCACTCTGAGCCTTTGGTGAATTCTGCTTTCTGTAGGGAAATCAGAGTTAAATGTGCCTGTCCAAACACATCGAGTTAGCCGCTCATTGGTTCTCCTTATTCCTGTTCATCTTCCACGGAAATTGCAAAGTGTGCCAAACAACAGGTCAAAGGCACTGACTCTCCAAGTGGGGAGAACGTTAATATCGCATCTGGAACGGCAAACTCCATTATCACGGGGCGAAAATGGCGATGAGTTTTAGAAATATTGCCTGATCACTTCGTGGACCATATTCGGGGTTTTCCATGCATATTTTAGCTGAAGGATAAATCCCTGAAACGTGGAGATTTGGGACCCGTGGAATTGGAACCATGCACCATTACCTCAAACGGTCTGCATTCCCTCACCAATAGTATCAGCCCCAAGTGTCCAGTCTTATCTCTCACAAAGCTGTGGATGTAGAGCTGGTAAATCCAAGATTCCTTACAAGCCCTGAAGGACTTATTTAAGAATTTCTCTCTATTTCACAGTCCTTGTGTTTTCTTTTTCAAATTTATTTTTATAAGGGGATTTGTCTTCTTTACACTGCTGTGTGTACGCCGCTGTACACAAATGATTTTCTTATGGAGACGTATAAATGTATGGGTTTTAAGTTTATTCATAGTCAGGTATATTCCTAGGTTTTGAATACGGGGTGTTGAGTCCATATGGTTGAGCAAGGAGTAGGTCTTGTCCAATATACATTTGGCTTATGGAATGGTATCTGTCCTAATGTCAACCTCTGGTTCTATGCAGCCTCCCCACTCTCCTTTCCCCTTAAGCAAGCATAAGTTTCTTTTGTAAATGTGAGACTCCGTTGTGTTTTGTAATGCAGTTCATGCCTAGCCGTGTTTACATTCCCGATATTAGTGATATCTTATGATGTTTCTTTTTCTGTGTGCCTTATTTCACTTAGAATCATACTAACTAAATCCACTCATTATGCTGCTACTGGTCTGTTGCCAATGATTTCATTGTTGAGTGATATTCCATTGTAGGGATGTACCACAACTTCTATATCCATTTTTCTCTTTCTGGGCTATTGAAGTTGTACCATAGTCAAGGTTCCCGTAAACAGAGCAGCCCCAAACTTTGGTGTGGCTGTGTCTTTTTCATTTAAATTTTCCGAATCTATAGCACCATAAGTGGAAGTGCCCTAGGCTCTCTAGCTTGGTTTTCTCTTTGTTCCAGGAAACACCATCCACTTCTCCAGAGTGGCTGTTGGCAATTTACATCCCGTCCATCAGCATAACAAGGCTGCTTGTTCTCCATGTACTGTCCTCCTCTCTGGATTTTACACATTTTTCGGACGGCCCTTTTGATCGGTGGGAAGTGAGACTTCATTGTAGTGTGGATTCCCATTGCAGGCTTGCTTGGTTGGCCAAAAAGGGCGTATGCGTTTTTTCCTGAATATATTCAGGAAAAAACGCATACGCCCTTTTTGGCCAAGTGCATCACTGTCGAACTGCTGCCTGTTTTCCTATGTTTTCAGAGCAATTCTTATCTACCACCTGATATCTGGTTTCTGCAATTCTGCGTCGCGTTCAAATCCTCTTCACAGCCTTCCTTCAATAAATTTTTGGATGATAGGGTTCATTTGGAACTCTGCAGGATTGTGAGTTACAGTGCCAAAAGTCTCCTTTTCTCAACTCGCTTTCTTGTGAGCTGACCACAAACCCCAAGAATTGCCTCAGGACCTAATCTCGTTCCGGTATGGCACGCTGAGCCTTTGGTGAATTCTTCTTCCTGTAGGGAAATCAGAGTTCAATGTGCCTGTCCAAACACATCGAGTTAGCCGCTCATTGGTTCTCCTTATTCCTGTTCATCTTCCACGGAAATTGCAAACTATGCCAAACAAGAGGTCAAAGACACTGACTCTCCAAGTGGGGAGAACGTTAATATCGCATCTGGAACTGCAAACTCCATTATCACGGGGCAAAAATGGCGATGAGTTTTAGAAATTTTGCCTGATCACTTCGTGGACCATATTCTGGGTTTTCCATGCATATTTTACCTGAAGGATAAATCCCTGAAACGTGGAGATTTGGGACCCGTGGAATTGGAACCATGCACCATTACCTCAAACGGTCTGCATTCCCTCACCAATAGTATCAGCCCCAAGTGTCCAGTCTTATCTCTCACAGAGCTGTGGATGTAGAGCTGGTAAATCCAAGATTCCTTACAAGCCCTGAAGGACTTATTTAAGAATTTCTCTCTATTTCACAGTCCTTGTGTTTTCTTTTTCAAATTTATTTTTATAAGGGGATTTATCTTCTTTACACTGCTGTGTGTACGCCGCTGTACACAAATGATTTTCTTATGGAGACCTATAAATGTATGTGTTTTAAGTTTATTCATAGTCAGGTATATTCCTAGGTTTTGAATACGGGGTGTTGAGTCCATATGGTTGAGCAAGGAGTAGGTCTTGTCCAATATACATTTGGCTTATGGAATGGTATCTGTCCTAATGTCAACCTCTGGTTCTATGCAGCCTCCCCACTCTCCTTTCCCCTTAATCAAGCATAAGTTTCTTTTGTAAATGTGAGACTCCGTTGTGTTTTGTAATGCAGTTCATGCGTAGCCGTGTTTACATTCCCGGTATTAGTGATATATTATGATGTTTCTTTTTCTGTGTGCCTTATTTCACTTAGAATCATACTAACTAAATCCACTCATTATGCTGCTACTGGTCTGTTGCCATTGATTTCATTGTTGAGTGATATTCCATTGTAGGGATGTACCACAACTTCTATATCCATTTTTCTCTTTCTGGGCTATTGAAGTTGTACCATAGTCAAGGTTCCCGTACACAGAGCAGCCACAAACTTTGGTGTGGCTGTGTCTTTTTCATTTAAATTTTCCGAATCTATAGCACCATAAGTGGAAGTGCCCTAGGCTCTCTAGCTTGGATTTCTCTTTGTTCCAGGAAACACCATCCACTTCTCCAGAGTGGCTGTTGGCAATTTACATCCCGTCCATCAGCATAACAAGGCTGCTGGTTCTCCATGGCCTGTCCTGCCTCTCTGGATTTTACACTTTTTTCGGACGGCCCTTTTGATTGGTGCGAAGTGAGACTTCATTGTAGAGCAGATTTCCATTGCAGGCTTGCTTGGTTAGCCAAAAAGGGCGTATGCGTTTTCTCCTGAATATATTCAGGAAAAAACGTATACGCGCTTTTTGGCCAAGTGCATCACTGTCGAACTGCTGCCTCTTTTCCTACGCTTTCAGAGCAATTCTTATCTAACACCTGATATCTGGTTTCTGCAATTCTGCGTCGCGTTCAAGTCCTCTTCACAGCCTTCCTTCAATAAATTTTTGGATGATAGGCGTCATTTGGAACTCTGCAGGATTGTGAGTTACAGTGCCAAAAGTCTCCTTTTCACAACTCGCTTTCTTGTGAGCTGACCGCAAACCCGAAGAATTGATTCAGGCCCTAATCTCATTCCCGTATGGCACTCTGAGCCTTTGGTGAATTCTTCTTTCTGTAGGGAAATCAGAGTTAAATGTGCCTGTCCAAACACATCGAGTTAGCCGCTCATTGGTTCTCCTTATTCCTGTTCATCTTCCACGGAAATTGCAAAGTGTGCCAAACAACAGGTCAAAGGCACTGACTCTCCAAGTGGGGAGAACGTTAATATCGCATCTGGAACGGCAAACTCCATTATCACGGGGCGAAAATGGCGATGAGTTTTAGAAATTTTGCCTGATCACTTCGTGGACCATATTCGGGGTTTTCCATGCATATTTTAGCTGAAGGATAAATCCCTGAAACGTGGAGATTTGGGACCCGTGGAATTGGAACCATGCACCATTACCTCAAACGGTCTGCATTCCCTCACCAATAGTATCAGCCCCAAGTGTCCAGTCTTATCTCTCACACAGCTGTGGATGTAGAGCTGGTAAATCCAAGATTCCTTACAAGCCCTGAAGGACTTATTTAAGAATTTCTCTCTATTTCACAGTCCTTGTGATTTCTTTTTCAAATTTATTTTTATAAGGGGATTTATCTTCTTTACACTGCTGTGTGTACGCCGCTGTACACAAATGATTTTCTTATGGAGACGTATAAATGTATGGGTTTTAAGTTTATTCATAGTCAGGTATATTCCTAGGTTTTGAATACGGGGTGTTGAGTCCATATGGTTGAGCAAGGAGTAGGTCTTGTCTAATATACATTTGGCTTATGGAATGGTATCTGTCCTAATGTCAACCTCTGGATCTATGCAGCCTCCCCACTCTCCTTTCCCCTTAAGCAAGCATAAGTTTCTTTTGTAAATGTGAGACTCCGTTGTGTTTTGTAATGCAGTTCATGCGTAGCCGTGTTTCCATTCCCGGTATTAGTGATATCTTATGATGTTTCTTTTTCTGTGTGCCTTATTTCACTTAGAATCATAGAAACTAAATTCACTCATTATGCTGCTACTGGTCTGTTTCCATTGATTTCATTGTTGAGTGATATTCCATTGTAGGGATGTACCTCAACTTATATATCCATTTTTCTCTTTCTGGGCTATTGAAGTTGTACCATAGTCAAGGTTCCCGTACACAGAGAAGCCCCAAACATTGGTGTGGCTGTGTATTTACATTTAAATTTTCCGAATCTATAGCACCATCAGTGGAAGTGCCCTGGGCTCACTAGCTTGTTTTTTACTTTGTTCCAGGAAACACCCTCCACTTCTCCGGAGTGGCTGTTGGCAATTTACATCCCGCCCATCAGCATAACAAGGCTGACAGTTCTGAATGGCCTGTCCTGCCTCTCTGGATTTTACACTTTTTTCGGACAGCCCTTTTGATCGGTGGTTAGTGAGACTTCATTGTAGTGTGGATTTCCATTGCAGGCTTGCTTGGTTGGCCAAAAAGGGCGTATGCGTTTTTTCCTGAATATATTCAGTAAAAAACGGATACGCGATTTTTGGCCAAGTGCATCACTGTCGAACTGCTGCCTCTTTTCCTACGCTTTCAGAGTAATTCTTATCTAACACCTGATATCTGGTTTCTGCAATTCTGCGTCGCGTTCAAGTCCTCTTCACAGCCTTCCTTCAATAAATTTTTGGATGATAGGCGTCATTTGGAACTCTGCAGGATTGTGAGTTAAAGTGCAAAAAGTCTCCTTTTCTCAACTCGCTTTCTTGTGAGCTGACCGCAAACCCGAAGAATTGATTCAGGCCCTAATCTCGTTCCCGTATGGCACTCTGAGCCTTTGGTGAATTCTGCTTTCTGTAGGGAAATCAGAGTTAAATGTGCCTGTCCAAACACATCGAGTTAGCCGCTCATTGGTTCTCCTTATTCCTGTTCATCTTCCACGGAAATTGCAAAGTGTGCCAAACAACAGGTCAAAGGCACTGACTCTCCAAGTGGGGAGAACGTTAATATCGCATCTGGAACGGCAAACTCCATTATCACGGGGCGAAAATGGCGATGAGTTTTAGAAATATTGCCTGATCACTTCGTGGACCATATTCGGGGTTTTCCATGCATATTTTAGCTGAAGGATAAATCCCTGAAACGTGGAGATTTGGGACCCGTGGAATTGGAACCATGCACCATTACCTCAAACGGTCTGCATTCCCTCACCAATAGTATCAGCCCCAAGTGTCCAGTCTTATCTCTCACAAAGCTGTGGATGTAGAGCTGGTAAATCCAAGATTCCTTACAACCCTGAAGGACTTATTTAAGAATTTCTCTCTATTTCACAGTCCTTGTGTTTTCTTTTTCAAATTTATTTTTATAAGGGGATTTGTCTTCTTTACACTGCTGTGTGTACGCCGCTGTACACAAATGATTTTCTTATGGAGACGTATAAATGTATGGGTTTTAAGTTTATTCATAGACAGGTATATTCCTAGGTTTTGAATACGGGGTGTTGAGTCCATATGGTTGAGCAAGGAGTAGGTCTTGTCCAATATACATTTGGCTTATGGAATGGTATCTGTCCTAATGTCAACCTCTGGTTCTATGCAGCCTCCCCACTCTCCTTTCCCCTTAAGCAAGCATAAGTTTCTTTTGTAAATGTGAGACTCCGTTGTGTTTTGTAATGCAGTTCATGCCTAGCCGTGTTTACATTCCCGATATTAGTGATATCTTATGATGTTTCTTTTTCTGTGTGCCTTATTTCACTTAGAATCATACTAACTAAATCCACTCATTATGCTGCTACTGGTCTGTTGCCAATGATTTCATTGTTGAGTGATATTCCATTGTAGGGATGTACCACAACTTCTATATCCATTTTTCTCTTTCTGGGCTATTGAAGTTGTACCATAGTCAAGGTTCCCGTAAACAGAGCAGCCCCAAACTTTGGTGTGGCTGTGTCTTTTTCATTTAAATTTTCCGAATCTATAGCACCATAAGTGGAAGTGCCCTAGGCTCTCTAGCTTGGTTTTCTCTTTGTTCCAGGAAACACCATCCACTTCTCCAGAGTGGCTGTTGGCAATTTACATCCCGTCCATCAGCATAACAAGGCTGCTTGTTCTCCATGTACTGTCCTCCTCTCTGGATTTTACACATTTTTCGGACGGCCCTTTTGATCGGTGGGAAGTGAGACTTCATTGTAGTGTGGATTCCCATTGCAGGCTTGCTTGGTTGGCCAAAAAGGGCGTATGCGTTTTTTCCTGAATATATTCAGGAAAAAACGCATACGCCCTTTTTGGCCAAGTGCATCACTGTCGAACTGCTGCCTGTTTTCCTATGCTTTCAGAGCAATTCTTATCTACCACCTGATATCTGGTTTCTGCAATTCTGCGTCGCGTTCAAATCCTCTTCACAGCCTTCCTTCAATAAATTTTTGGATGATAGGGTTCATTTGGAACTCTGCAGGATTGTGAGTTACAGTGCCAAAAGTCTCCTTTTCTCAACTCGCTTTCTTGTGAGCTGACCACAAACCCCAAGAATTGCCTCAGGACCTAATCTCGTTCCGGTATGGCACGCTGAGCCTTTGGTGAATTCTTCTTCCTGTAGGGAAATCAGAGTTCAATGTGCCTGTCCAAACACATCGAGTTAGCCGCTCATTGGTTCTCCTTATTCCTGTTCATCTTCCACGGAAATTGCAAACTATGCCAAACAAGAGGTCAAAGACACTGACTCTCCAAGTGGGGAGAACGTTAATATCGCATCTGGAACGGCAAACTCCATTATCACGGGGCGAAAATGGCGATGAGTTTTAGAAATTTTGCCTGATCACTTCGTGGACCATATTCGGGGTTTTCCATGCATATTTTAGCTGAAGGATAAATCCCTGAAACGTGGAGATTTGGGACCCGTGGAATTGGAACCATGCACCATTACCTCAAACGGTCTGCATTCCCTCACCAATAGTATCAGCCCCAAGTGTCCAGTCTTATCTCTCACACAGCTGTGGATGTAGAGCTGGTAAATCCAAGATTCCTTACAAGCCCTGAAGGACTTATTTAAGAATTTCTATCTATTTCACAGTCCTTGTGTTTTCTTTTTCAAATTTATTTTTATAAGGGGATTTATCTTCTTTACACTGCTGTGTGTACGCCGCTGTACACAAATGATTTTCTTATGGAGACCTATAAAAGTATGGGTTTTAAGTTTATTCATAGTCAGGTATATTCCTAGGTTTTGAATACGGGGTGTTGAGTCCATATGGTTGAGCAAGGAGTAGGTCTTGTCTAATATACATTTGGCTTATGGAATGGTATCTGTCCTAATGTCAACCTCTGGATCTATGCAGCCTCCCCACTCTCCTTTCCCCTTAAGCAAGCATAAGTTTCTTTTGTAAATGTGAGACTCCGTTGTGTTTTGTAATGCAGTTCATGCGTAGCCGTGTTTCCATTCCCAGTATTAGTGATATCTTATGATGTTTCTTTTTCTGTGTGCCTTATTTCACTTAGAATCATAGAAACTAAATTCACTCATTATGCTGCTACTGGTCTGTTTCCATTGATTTCATTGTTGAGTGATATTCCATTGTAGGGATGTACCTCAACTTATATATCCATTTTTCTCTTTCTGGGCTATTGAAGTTGTACCATAGTCAAGGTTCCCGTACACAGAGAAGCCCCAAACATTGGTGTGGCTGTGTATTTACATTTAAATTTTCCGAATCTATAGCACCATCAGTGGAAGTGCCCTGGGCTCACTAGCTTGTTTTTTACTTTGTTCCAGGAAACACCCTCCACTTCTCCGGAGTGGCTGTTGGCAATTTACATCCCGCCCATCAGCATAACAAGGCTGACAGTTCTGAATGGCCTGTCCTGCCTCTCTGGATTTTACACTTTTTTCGGACAGCCCTTTTGATCGGTGGTTAGTGAGACTTCATTGTAGTGTGGATTTCCATTGCAGGCTTGCTTGGTTGGCCAAAAAGGGCGTATGCGTTTTTTCCTGAATATATTCAGTAAAAAACGGATACGCGATTTTTGGCCAAGTGCATCACTGTCGAACTGCTGCCTCTTTTCCTACGCTTTCAGAGTAATTCTTATCTAACACCTGATATCTGGTTTCTGCAATTCTGCGTCGCGTTCAAGTCCTCTTCACAGCCTTCCTTCAATAAATTTTTGGATGATAGGCGTCATTTGGAACTCTGCAGGATTGTGAGTTAAAGTGCAAAAAGTCTCCTTTTCTCAACTCGCTTTCTTGTGAGCTGACCGCAAACCCGAAGAATTGATTCAGGCCCTAATCTCGTTCCCGTATGGCACTCTGAGCCTTTGGTGAATTCTGCTTTCTGTAGGGAAATCAGAGTTAAATGTGCCTGTCCAAACACATCGAGTTAGCCGCTCATTGGTTCTCCTTATTCCTGTTCATCTTCCACGGAAATTGCAAAGTGTGCCAAACAACAGGTCAAAGGCACTGACTCTCCAAGTGGGGAGAACGTTAATATCGCATCTGGAACGGCAAACTCCATTATCACGGGGCGAAAATGGCGATGAGTTTTAGAAATATTGCCTGATCACTTCGTGGACCATATTCGGGGTTTTCCATGCATATTTTAGCTGAAGGATAAATCCCTGAAACGTGGAGATTTGGGACCCGTGGAATTGGAACCATGCACCATTACCTCAAACGGTCTGCATTCCCTCACCAATAGTATCAGCCCCAAGTGTCCAGTCTTATCTCTCACAAAGCTGTGGATGTAGAGCTGGTAAATCCAAGATTCCTTACAACCCTGAAGGACTTATTTAAGAATTTCTCTCTATTTCACAGTCCTTGTGTTTTCTTTTTCAAATTTATTTTTATAAGGGGATTTGTCTTCTTTACACTGCTGTGTGTACGCCGCTGTACACAAATGATTTTCTTATGGAGACGTATAAATGTATGGGTTTTAAGTTTATTCATAGACAGGTATATTCCTAGGTTTTGAATACGGGGTGTTGAGTCCATATGGTTGAGCAAGGAGTAGGTCTTGTCCAATATACATTTGGCTTATGGAATGGTATCTGTCCTAATGTCAACCTCTGGTTCTATGCAGCCTCCCCACTCTCCTTTCCCCTTAAGCAAGCATAAGTTTCTTTTGTAAATGTGAGACTCCGTTGTGTTTTGTAATGCAGTTCATGCCTAGCCGTGTTTACATTCCCGATATTAGTGATATCTTATGATGTTTCTTTTTCTGTGTGCCTTATTTCACTTAGAATCATACTAACTAAATCCACTCATTATGCTGCTACTGGTCTGTTGCCAATGATTTCATTGTTGAGTGATATTCCATTGTAGGGATGTACCACAACTTCTATATCCATTTTTCTCTTTCTGGGCTATTGAAGTTGTACCATAGTCAAGGTTCCCGTAAACAGAGCAGCCCCAAACTTTGGTGTGGCTGTGTCTTTTTCATTTAAATTTTCCGAATCTATAGCACCATAAGTGGAAGTGCCCTAGGCTCTCTAGCTTGGTTTTCTCTTTGTTCCAGGAAACACCATCCACTTCTCCAGAGTGGCTGTTGGCAATTTACATCCCGTCCATCAGCATAACAAGGCTGCTTGTTCTCCATGTACTGTCCTCCTCTCTGGATTTTACACATTTTTCGGACGGCCCTTATGATCGGTGGGAAGTGAGACTTCATTGTAGTGTGGATTCCCATTGCAGGCTTGCTTGGTTGGCCAAAAAGGGCGTATGCGTTTTTTCCTGAATATATTCAGGAAAAAACGCATACGCCCTTTTTGGCCAAGTGCATCACTGTCGAACTGCTGCCTGTTTTCCTATGCTTTCAGAGCAATTCTTATCTACCACCTGATATCTGGTTTCTGCAATTCTGCGTCGCGTTCAAATCCTCTTCACAGCCTTCCTTCAATAAATTTTTGGATGATAGGGTTCATTTGGAACTCTGCAGGATTGTGAGTTACAGTGCCAAAAGTCTCCTTTTCTCAACTCGCTTTCTTGTGAGCTGACCACAAACCCCAAGAATTGCCTCAGGACCTAATCTCGTTCCGGTATGGCACGCTGAGCCTTTGGTGAATTCTTCTTCCTGTAGGGAAATCAGAGTTCAATGTGCCTGTCCAAACACATCGAGTTAGCCGCTCATTGGTTCTCCTTATTCCTGTTCATCTTCCACGGAAATTGCAAACTATGCCAAACAAGAGGTCAAAGACACTGACTCTCCAAGTGGGGAGAACGTTAATATCGCATCTGGAACGGCAAACTCCATTATCACGGGGCGAAAATGGCGATGAGTTTTAGAAATTTTGCCTGATCACTTCGTGGACCATATTCGGGGTTTTCCATGCATATTTTAGCTGAAGGATAAATCCCTGAAACGTGGAGATTTGGGACCCGTGGAATTGGAACCATGCACCATTACCTCAAACGGTCTGCATTCCCTCACCAATAGTATCAGCCCCAAGTGTCCAGTCTTATCTCTCACACAGCTGTGGATGTAGAGCTGGTAAATCCAAGATTCCTTACAAGCCCTGAAGGACTTATTTAAGAATTTCTATCTATTTCACAGTCCTTGTGTTTTCTTTTTCAAATTTATTTTTATAAGGGGATTTATCTTCTTTACACTGCTGTGTGTACGCCGCTGTACACAAATGATTTTCTTATGGAGACCTATAAAAGTATGGGTTTTAAGTTTATTCATAGTCAGGTATATTCCTAGGTTTTGAATACGGGGTGTTGAGTCCATATGGTTGAGCAAGGAGTAGGTCTTGTCCAATATACATTTGGCTTATGGAATGGTATCTGTCCTAATGTCAACCTCTGGTTCTATGCAGCCTCCCCACTCTCCTTTCCCCTTAAGCAAGCATAAGTTTCTTTTGTAAATGTGAGACTCCGTTGTGTTTTGTAATGCAGTTCATGCGTAGCCGTGTTTACATTCCCGGTATTAGTGATATATTATGATGTTACTTTTTCTGTGTGCCTTATTTCACTTAGAATCATCGTAACTAAATCCACTCATTATGCTGCTACTGGTCTGTGGCCATTGATTTCATTGTTGAGTGATATTCCATTGTAGGTATGTACCACAACTTCTATATCCATTTTTCTCTTTCTGGGCTATTGAAGTTGTCCCATAGTCAAGGTTCCCGTACACAGAGCAGCCCCAAACTTTGGTGTGGCTGTGTCTTTTTCATTTAAATTTTCCGAATCTATAGCACCACAGGTGGAAGTGCCCTAGGCTCTCTAGCTTGGATTTCTCTTTGTTCCAGGAAACACCATCCACTTCTCCAGATTGGCTGTTGGCAATTTACATCCCGTCCATCAGCATAACAAGGCTGCTGGTTCTCCATGGCCTGTCCTGCCTCTCTGGATTTTACACATTTTTCGGACGGCCCTTTTGATCGGTGGGAAGTGAGACTTCATTGTTGTGTGGATTCCCATTGCAGGCTTGCTTGTTTGGCCAAAAAGGACGTATGCGTTTTTTCCTGAATATATTCAGGAAAAACCGCATACGCCCTTTTTGGCCAAGTGCATCACTGTCGAACTGCTGCCTGTTTTCCTATGCTTTGAGAGCAATTCTTATCTACCACCTGATATCTGGTTTCTGCAATTCTGCGTCGTGTTCAAATCCTCTTCAAAGCCTTCCTTCAATAAATTTTTGGATGATAGTGTTCATTTGGAACTCTGCAGGATTGTGAGTTACAGTGCCAAAAGTCTCCTTTTCTCAACTCGCTTTCTTGTGAGCTGACCGCAAACCCGAAGAATTGCTTCAGGCCCTAATCTCGTTCCGGTATGGCACGCTGAGCCTTTGGTGAATTCTCCTTCCTGTAGGGAAATCAGAGTTCAATGTGCCTGTCCAAACACATCGAGTTAGCCGCTCATTGGTTCTCCTTATTCCTGTTCATCTTCCACGGAAATTGCAAACTGTGCCAAACAAGAGGTCAAAGACACTGACCCTCCAAGTGGGGAGAACGTTAATATCGCATCTGGAACTGCAAACTCCATTATCACGGGGCGAAAATGGCGATGAGTTTTAGAAATTTTGCCTGATCACTTCGTGGACCATATTCTGGGTTTTCCATGCATATTTTACCTGAAGGATAAATCCCTGAAACGTGGAGATTTGGGACCCGTGGAATTGGAACCATGCACCATTACCTCAAACGGTCTGCATTCCCTCACCAATAGTATCAGCCCCAAGTGTCCAGTCTTATCTCTCACACAGCTGTGGATGTAGAGGTGGTAAATCCAAGATTCCTTACAAGCCCTGAAGGACTTATTTAAGAATTTCTCTCTATTTCACAGTCCTTGTGTTTTCTTTTTCAAATTTATTTTTATAAAGGGATTTATCTTCTTTACACTGCTGTGTGTACGCCGCTGTACACAAATGATTTTCTTATGGAGACGTATAAATGTATGGGTTTTAAGTTTATTCATACTCAGGTATATTCCTAGGTTTTGAATACGGGGTGTTGAGTCCATATGGTTGAGCAAGGAGTAGGTCTTGTCTAATATACATTTGGCTTATGGAATGGTATCTGTCCTAATGTCAACCTCTGGATCTATGCAGCCTCCCCACTCTCCTTTCCCCTTAAGCAAGCATAAGTTTCTTTTGTAAATGTGAGACTCCGTTGTGTTTTGTAATGCAGTTCATGCGTAGCCGTGTTTCCATTCCCAGTGTTAGTGATATCTTATGATGTTTCTTTTTCTGTGTGCCTTATTTCACTTAGAATCATAGTAACTAAATTCACTCATTATGCTGCTACTGGTCTGTTGCCATTGATTTCATTGTTGAGTGATATTCCATTGTAGGGATGTACCTCAACTTCTATATCCATTTTTCTCTTTCTGGGCTATTGAAGTTGTACCATAGTCAAGGTTCCCGTACACAGAGCAGCCCCAAACTTTGGTGTGGCTGTGTCTTTTTCATTTAAATTTTCCGAATCTATAGCACCATCAGTGGAAGTGCCCTGGGCTCACTAGCTTGTTTTTTACTTTGTTCCAGGAAACACCCTCCACTTCTCCGGAGTGGCTGTTGGCAATTTACATCCCGCCCATCAGCATAACAAGGCTGACAGTTCTGAATGGCCTGTCCTGCCTCTCTGGATTTTACACTTTTTTCGGACAGCCCTTTTGATCGGTGGTTAGTGAGACTTCATTGTAGTGTGGATTCCCATTGCAGGCTTGCTTGGTTGGCCAAAAAGGGCGTATGCGTTTTTTCCTGAATATATTCAGGAAAAACCGCATACGCCCTTTTTGGCCAAGTGCATCACTGTCGAACTGCTGCCTCTTTTCCTATGCTTTCAGAGCAATTCTTATCTACCACCTGATATCTGGTTTCTGCAATTCTGCGTCGCGTTCAAGTCCTCTTCACAGCCATCCTTCAATAAATTTTTGGATGATAGGGTTCATTTGGAACTCTGCAGGATTGTGAGTTACAGTGCCAAAAGTCTCCTTTTCTCAACTCGCTTTCTTGTGAGCTGACCGCAAACCCGAAGAATTGCTTCAGGCCCTAATCTCGTTCCGGTATGGCACGCTGAGCCTTTGGTGAATTCTTCTTACTGTAGGGAAATCAGAGTTCAATGTGCCTGTCCAAACACATCGAGTTAGCCGCTCATTTTTTCTCCTTATTCCTCTTCATCTTCCACGGAAATTGAAAACTGTGCCAAACAAGAGTTCAAAGGCACTGACTCTCCAAGTGGGGAGAACGTTAATATCGCATGTAGAACGGCAAACTCCATTATCACGGGGCAAAAATGGCGATGAGTTTTAGAATTTTTGCCTGATCACTTCGTGGACCATATTCTGGGTTTTCCATGCATATTTTACCTGAAGGATAAATCCCTGAATCCTGGAGATTTGGGACCCGTGGAATTGGAACCATGCACCATTACCTCAAACGGTCTGCATTCCCTCTCCAATAGTATCAGCCCCAAGTGTCCAGTCTTATCTCTCACACAGCTGTGGATGTAGAGGTGGTAAATCCAATATTCCTTACAAGCCCTGAAGGACTTATTTAAGAATTTCTCTCTATTTCACAGTCCTTGTGTTTTCTTTTTCAAATTTATTTTTATAAGGGGATTTTGCTTATTTACACTGCTGTGTGTATGCTGCTGTATACAAATGATTTTCTTATGAAGACCTATAAATGTATGGATTTTAAGTTTATTCATAGTCAGGTATATTCCTAGGTTTTGAATATGGGGTGTTGAGTCCATTTGGTTGAGCAAGGAGTAGGTCTTGTCTAATATATATTTGTCTTATGGAATGGTATCTGTCGTAATGTCAACCTCTGGTTCTATGCAGCCTCCCCACTCTCCTTTCCCCTTAAGCAAGCATAAGCTTCTTTTGTAAATGTGAGACTCTGTTGTGTTTTGTAATGCAGTTCATGCGTAGCCGTGTTTACATTCCCGGTATTAGTGATATCTTATGATGTTTCTTTTTCTGTGTGCCTTATTTCACTTAGAATCATCGTAACTAAATCCACTCATTATGCTGCTACTGGTCTGTGGCCATTGATTTCATTGTTGAGTGATATTCCATTGTAGGTATGTACCACAACTTCTATATCCATTTTTCTCTTTCTGGGCTATTGAAGTTGTCCCATAGTCAAGGTTCCCGTACACAGAGCAGCCCCAAACTTTGGTGTGGCTGTGTCTTTTTCATTTAAATTTTCCGAATCTATAGCACCATAAGTGGAAGTGCCCTAGGCTCTCTAGCTTGGTTTTTTTCTTTGTTCCAGGAAACACCATCCACTTCTCCAGAGTGGCTGTTGGCAATTTACATCGCGCCCATCAGCATAACAAGGCTGACGGTTCTGAATGGCCTGTCCTGCCTCGCTGGATTTTACAATTTTTTCGGACGGCCCTTTTGATTGGTGCGAAGTGAGACTTCATTGTAGTGCAGAATTCCATTGCAGGCTTGCTTGGTTGGCCAAAAAGGGCGTATGCGTTTTTTCCTGAATATATTCAGGAAAAAACGTATACGCGCTTTTTGGCCAAGTGCATCACTGTCGAACTGCTGAATCTTTTCCAACGCTTTCAGAGCAATTCTTATCTAACACCTGATATCTGGTTTCTGCAATTCTGCGTCGCGTTCAAGTCCTCTTCACAGCCTTCCTTCAATAAATTTTTGGATGATAGGCGTCATTTGGAACTCTGCAGGATTGTGAGTTACAGTGCCAAAAGTCTCCTTTTCACAACTCGCTTTCTTGTGAGCTGACCGCAAACCCGAAGAATTGATTCAGGCCCTAATCTCGTTCCCGTATGGCACTCTGAGCCTTTGGTGAATTCTTCTTTCTGTAGGGAAATCAGAGTTAAATGTGCCTGTCCAAACACATCGAGTTAGCCGCTCATTGGTTCTCCTTATTCCTGTTCATCTTCCACGGAAATTGCAAAGTGTGCCAAACAACAGGTCAAAGGCACTGACTCTCCAAGTGGGGAGAACGTTAATATCGCATCTGGAACGGCAAACTCCATTATCACGGGGCGAAAATGGCGATGAGTTTTAGAAATTTTGCCTGATCACTTCGTGGACCATATTCGGGGTTTTCCATGCATATTTTAGCTGAAGGATAAATCCCTGAAACGTGGAGATTTGGGACCCGTGGAATTGGAACCATGCACCATTACCTCAAACGGTCTGCATTCCCTCACCAATAGTATCAGCCCCAAGTGTCCAGTCTTATCTCTCACACAGCTGTGGATGTAGAGCTGGTAAATCCAAGATTCCTTACAAGCCCTGAAGGACTTATTTAAGAATTTCTATCTATTTCACAGTCCTTGTGTTTTCTTTTTCAAATTTATTTTTATAAGGGGATTTATCTTCTTTACACTGCTGTGTGTACGCCGCTGTACACAAATGATTTTCTTATGGAGACCTATAAAAGTATGGGTTTTAAGTTTATTCATAGTCAGGTATATTCCTAGGTTTTGAATACGGGGTGTTGAGTCCATATGGTTGAGCAAGGAGTAGGTCTTGTCCAATATACATTTGGCTTATGGAATGGTATCTGTCCTAATGTCAACCTCTGGTTCTATGCAGCCTCCCCACTCTCCTTTCCCCTTAAGCAAGCATAAGTTTCTTTTGTAAATGTGAGACTCCGTTGTGTTTTGTAATGCAGTTCATGCGTAGCCGTGTTTACATTCCCGGTATTAGTGATATATTATGATGTTACTTTTTCTGTGTGCCTTATTTCACTTAGAATCATCGTAACTAAATCCACTCATTATGCTGCTACTGGTCTGTGGCCATTGATTTCATTGTTGAGTGATATTCCATTGTAGGTATGTACCACAACTTCTATATCCATTTTTCTCTTTCTGGGCTATTGAAGTTGTCCCATAGTCAAGGTTCCCGTACACAGAGCAGCCCCAAACTTTGGTGTGGCTGTGTCTTTTTCATTTAAATTTTCCGAATCTATAGCACCACAGGTGGAAGTGCCCTAGGCTCTCTAGCTTGGATTTCTCTTTGTTCCAGGAAACACCATCCACTTCTCCAGATTGGCTGTTGGCAATTTACATCCCGTCCATCAGCATAACAAGGCTGCTGGTTCTCCATGGCCTGTCCTGCCTCTCTGGATTTTACACATTTTTCGGACGGCCCTTTTGATCGGTGGGAAGTGAGACTTCATTGTTGTGTGGATTCCCATTGCAGGCTTGCTTGTTTGGCCAAAAAGGACGTATGCGTTTTTTCCTGAATATATTCAGGAAAAACCGCATACGCCCTTTTTGGCCAAGTGCATCACTGTCGAACTGCTGCCTGTTTTCCTATGCTTTGAGAGCAATTCTTATCTACCACCTGATATCTGGTTTCTGCAATTCTGCGTCGTGTTCAAATCCTCTTCAAAGCCTTCCTTCAATAAATTTTTGGATGATAGTGTTCATTTGGAACTCTGCAGGATTGTGAGTTACAGTGCCAAAAGTCTCCTTTTCTCAACTCGCTTTCTTGTGAGCTGACCGCAAACCCGAAGAATTGCTTCAGGCCCTAATCTCGTTCCGGTATGGCACGCTGAGCCTTTGGTGAATTCTCCTTCCTGTAGGGAAATCAGAGTTCAATGTGCCTGTCCAAACACATCCAGTTAGCCGCTCATTGGTTCTCCTTATTCCTGTTCATCTTCCACGGAAATTGCAAACTGTGCCAAACAAGAGGTCAAAGACACTGACCCTCCAAGTGGGGAGAACGTTAATATCGCATCTGGAACTGCAAACTCCATTATCACGGGGCGAAAATGGCGATGAGTTTTAGAAATTTTGCCTGATCACTTCGTGGACCATATTCTGGGTTTTCCATGCATATTTTACCTGAAGGATAAATCCCTGAAACGTGGAGATTTGGGACCCGTGGAATTGGAACCATGCACCATTACCTCAAACGGTCTGCATTCCCTCACCAATAGTATCAGCCCCAAGTGTCCAGTCTTATCTCTCACACAGCTGTGGATGTAGAGGTGGTAAATCCAAGATTCCTTACAAGCCCTGAAGGACTTATTTAAGAATTTCTCTCTATTTCACAGTCCTTGTGTTTTCTTTTTCAAATTTATTTTTATAAAGGGATTTATCTTCTTTACACTGCTGTGTGTACGCCGCTGTACACAAATGATTTTCTTATGGAGACGTATAAATGTATGGGTTTTAAGTTTATTCATAGTCAGGTATATTCCTAGGTTTTGAATACGGGGTGTTGAGCCCATATGGTTGAGCAAGGAGTAGGTCTTGTCTAATATACATTTGGCTTATGGAATGGTATCTGTCCTAATGTCAACCTCTGGATCTATGCAGCCTCCCCACTCTCCTTTCCCCTTAAGCAAGCATAAGTTTCTTTTGTAAATGTGAGACTCCGTTGTGTTTTGTAATGCAGTTCATGCGTAGCCGTGTTTACATTCCCGGTATTAGTGATATCTTATGATGTTTCTTTTTCTGTGTGCCTTATTTCACTTAGAATCATCGTAACTAAATCCACTCATTATGCTGCTACTGGTCTGTTGCCATTGATTTCATTGTTGAGTGATATTCCATTGTAGGTATGTACCACAACTTCTATATCCATTTTTCTCTTTCTGGGCTATTGAAGTTGTCCCATAGTCAAGGTTCCCGTACACAGAGCAGCCCTAAACTTTGGTGTGGCTGTGTCTTTTTCATTTAAATTCTTCGAATCTATAGCACCGTATGTGGAAGTGCCCTAGGCGCTCTAGCTTGCTTTTTTCTTTGTTCCAGGAAACACCATCCACTTCTCCAGAGTGGCTGTTGGCAATTTACATCCCGCCCATCAGCATAACAAGGCTGATGGTTCTGAATTGCCTGTCCTGCCTCTCTGGATTTTACACTTTTTTCGGACGGCCCTTTGGATCGGTGCGAAGTGAGACTTCATTGTAGTGCGGATTTCCATTGCAGGCTTGCTTGGTTGGCCAAAAAGGGCGTATGCGTTTTTTCCTGAATATATACAGGAAAAAACGCATACGCCCTTTTTGGCCAAGTGCATCACTGTCGAACTGCTGCCTCTTTTCCTACGCTTTCAGAGCAATTCTTATCTACCACCTGATATCTGTTTTCTGCAATTCTGCGTCGCGTTTAAGTCCTCTTCACAGCCTTCCTTCAATAAATTTTTGGATGATAGGAGTCATTTGGAACTCTGCAGGATTGTGAGTTACAGTGCCAAAAATCTTCTTTTCTCAACTCGCTTTCTTGTGAGCTGACCGTAAACCCGAAAAATTGCTTCAGGCCCTAATCTCATTCTTGTATGGCATGCTGAGCCTTTGGTGAATTCTTCTTCCTGTAGGATAATTAGAGTTCAATGTGCCCGTCCAAACACATCGAGTTAGCCGCTCATTGGTTCTCCTTATTCCTGATCATCTTCCACAGAAATTGCAAACTGTGCCAAACAAGAGGTCAAAGGCACTGACTCTCCAAGTGGGGAGAATGTTAATATCGCATCTGGAACGGCAAACTCCAGTATCACGGGGTGAAATTGGCGATGAGCTTTAGAAATTATGCCTGATCACTTCGTGGACCCTATTCTGGGTTATTCATGCATATTTTAGCTGAAGGATAAATACCTTAAACGTGGAGATTTGGGACCCGTGGAATTGGAACCATGCACCGTTACCTCAAAGGGTCTGCATTCCCTCAACAATAGTATCAGCCCCAAGTGTCCAGTCTTATCTCTCCCACAGCTGTGGATG
This sequence comes from Inia geoffrensis, assembly GCA_036417435.1. Taxonomy (NCBI): domain Eukaryota; kingdom Metazoa; phylum Chordata; class Mammalia; order Artiodactyla; family Iniidae; genus Inia; species Inia geoffrensis. The sequence goes on along the minus strand of CM070910.1, from coordinate 73,590,563 downwards.
TAAACGTGGGAAATCCAAGATTCCTCACAAGCCCTGAAGGACTTATTTAAGAATTTCTCTCTAATTCACAGTCCTTGTGTTTTCCTTCTCAAATTTATTTTTATAAGGGGATTTAGCTTATTTTCACTACTGTGTTTATACCCCTGTACACAAATGATTTTCTTATGGAGACCTATAAATGTATGGGTTTTAAGTTTATTCATTGTCAGGTATATTCCTAGGTTTTGAATACGGGGTGTTGAGTCCATTTGGTTGAGCAAGGAGTAGGTCTTTTCTAATATATATTTGGCTTATGGAATGGTATCTGTCCTAATGTCAACCTCTGGTTCTATGCAGCCTCCCCACTCTCCTTTCCCCTTAAGCAAGCATAAGTTTCTTTTGTAAATGTGAGACTCTGTTGTGTTTTGTAATGCAGTTCATGCGTAGCCGTGTTTACATTCCCGATATTAGTGATATATTATGATGTTTCTTTTTCTGTGTGCCTTATTTCACTTAGAATCATCGTAACTAAATCCACTCATCATGCTGCTACTGGTCTGTTGTCATTGATTTCATTGTTGAGTGATATTCCATTGTAGGGATGTACCACAGCTTCTATATCCATTTTTCTCTTTCTGGGCTATTGAAGTTGTACCATAGTCAAGGTTCCCGTACACAGAGCAGCCCTAAACTTTGGTGTGGCTGTGTCTTTTTCATTTAAATTTTCCGAATCTATAGCACCATAAGTGGAAGTGCCCTAGGCTCTCTAGCTTGGTTTTTTCTTTGTTCCAGGAAACACCATCCACTTCTCCAGAGTGGCTGTTGGCAATTTACATCCCGCCCATCAGCATAACAAGGCTGACGGTTCTGAATGGCCTGTCCTGCCCCTCTGGATTTTACACTTTTTTCGGACGGCCCTTTTGATCGGTGCAAAGTGAGACTTCATTGTAGTGCGGATTTCCATTGCAGGCTTCCTTGGTTTGCCAAAAAGGACATATGTGTTTTTTCCTGAATATATTCAGGAAAAAACGCATACGCCCTTTTTGTCCAAGTTCATCACTGTCGAACTGCTCCCTCTTTTCCTACGCTTTCAGAGCAATACTTATCTACCACCTGATATCTGGTTTCTGCAATTCTGCGTCGCGTTTAAGTCCCCTTCACAGCCTTCCTTCAATAAATTTTTGGATGATAGGGGTCATTTGGAACTCTGCAGGATTGTGAGTTACAGTGCCAAAAATCTCCTTTTCCCAACTCGCTTTCTGGTGAGCTGACCGCAAACCCGAAGAATTGCTTCAGGCCCTAATCTCATTCCGGCATGGCATGGTGAGCCTTTGGTGAATTCTTCTTCCTGTATGAAAATTACAGTTCAATGTGCCCGTCCAAACACATCGAGTTAGCCGCTCATTGGTTCTCCTTATTCCTGATCATCTTCCACAGAAATTGCAAACTGTGCCAAACAAGAGGTCAAAGGCACTGACTCTCCAAGTGGGGAGAATGTTAATATCGCATCTGGAACGGCAAACTCCATTATCACGGGGCAAAATTGGCGATGAGCTTTAGAAATTTTGCCTGATCACTTCGTGGACCCTATTCTGGGTTTTCCATGCATATTTTACCTGAAGGATTAATCCCTTAAACGTGGAGATTTGGGAACCGTGGAATGGGAACCATGCACCATTACCTCAGTGGGTCTGCATTCCCTCACCAATAGTATCAGCCCCAAGTGTCCAGTCTTATCTCTCCCACAGCTGTGGATGTAAAGGTGGTAAATCCAAGATTCCTCACAAGCCCTGAAGGACTTATTTAAGAATTTCTCTCTACTACACAGTCCTTGTGTTTTGCTTTTCAAATGTATTTTTATAAGGGGATTTAGCTTATTTTCACTGCGGTCTTTATACCCCTGTACACAAATGATTTTCTTAAGGAGGCCTATAAATATATGGGTTTTAAATTTCTTCATAGTCAGGTATATTCCTAGGTTTTGAATTCGGGGTGTTGAACCCATTTGGTTGAGCAACGTGTAGGTCTTGTCTAATATATATTTGGTTTGTGGAATGGTATCTGTCCTAATGTCAACCTCTGGTTTTATGCAGCCACCCCACTCTCCTTTCTCCTTAAGCAAGCATAAGTTTCTTTTGTAAATGTGAGACTCTGTTGTGTTTTGTAATGCAGTTCATGCGTAGCCGTGTTTACATTCCCGGTATTAGTGATATCTTATGATGTTTCTTTTTCTGTGTGCCTTATTTCACTTAGAATCATCGTAGCTAAATCCACTCATTATGCTGCTACTGGTCTGTTGCCATTGATTTCATTGTTGAGTGATATTTCATTGTAGGGATGTAAAACAACTTCTATATCCATTTTTCTCTTTCTGGGCTATTGTAGTTGTACCATAGTCAAGGTTCCCGTACACAGAGCAGCCCTAAACTTTGGTGTGGCTGTGTCTTTTTCATTTAAATTTTCCGAATCTATAGCACCATAAGTGGAAGTGCCCTAGGCTCTCTAGCTTGGTTTTTTCTTTGTTCCAGGAAACACCATCCACTTCTCCAGAGTGGCTGTTGGCAATTTACATCCCGCCCATCAGCATAACAAGGCTGAGGGTTCTGAATGGCCTGTCCTGCCTCTCTGGATTTTACACTTTTTTCGGACGGCCCTTTTCATCGGTGCGAAGTGAGACTTCATTGTAGTGCGGATTACCATTGCAGGCTTGCTTGGCTGGCCAAAAAGGGCATATGCGTTTTTTCCTGAATATATTCAGGAAAAAACGCATGCGCCCTTTTTGGCCAAGTGCATCACTGTCGAAGTCCTGCCTCTTTTCCTACGCTTTCAGAACAATTCTTATCTACCACCTGATATCTGGTTTCTGCAATTCTGCGTCGAGTTCAAGTCCTCTTCACAGCCTTCCTTCAATAAATTTTTGGATGATAGGGGTCATTTGGAACACCGCAGGACTGTGAGTTACAGTGCCAAAAATCTCCGTTTCTCAACTCGCTTTCTTGTGGTCTGACCCCAAACCCTAAGAATTGCTTCAGGCCCTAATCTCGTTCCAGTATGGCACGCTAAGCCTTTGGTGAATTCCTCTACCTGTAGGGAAATCAGAGTTCATTGTGCCCGTCCAAACACATCGAGTTAGCCGCTCATTGGTTCTCCTTATTCGTGTTCATCTTCCACCGAGATTGCAAACTGTGCCAAACAAGAGGTCAAAGGCACTGACTCTCCAAGTGGGGAGAATGTTAATATCGCATCTGGAAAGTCGAACTCGAGTACCAGGGGGGGAAAATGGCAATGAATTTTAGAAATTTTGCCTGATCACTTCGTGGACCATATTCTGGGTTTTCCATGCATATTTTAGCTGAAGGATAAATCCCTTAAACGTGGAGATTTGGGACCCGTGGAATGGGAATCAGGCACCATTACCTCAAAGGGTCTGCATTCCCTCACCAATAGTATCAGCCCCAAGTGTCCAGCCTTATCTCTCCCCCAGCTGTGGATGTAGAGGTGGTCAATCCAAGATTTCTCGCAAGACCTCAAGGACTTATTTAAGAATTTCTCTCTATTTCACAGTCCTTGTGGTTTCTTTTTCAAATTTATTTTTATAAGGGTATTTAGCTTCTTTACACTGCTGTGTGTATGCTGCTGTACACAAGTGATTTTCTTATGGAGACCTATAAATGTATGGGTTTTAAGTTTCTTCACAGTCAGGTATATTCCTAGGTTTTGAATATGGGTTGTTGCGTCGATTTGGTTGAGCGAGGAGTAGGTCTTGTCTAATATATATTTGGCTTATGGAATGGTATCTGTCCTAATGTCCATCTCTTGTTTTATGCAGCCTCCCCACTCTCCTTTGACCTTAAGCAAGCATAAGTTTCTTTTGTAAATGTGAGACTCTGTTGTGTTTTGAAATGCAGTTCATGCGTAGTCGTGTTTCCATTCCCGGTATTAGTGATATCTTATGATGTTTCTTTTTCTGTGTGACTTATGTCACTTAGAATCATCGTAACTAAATCCACTCATTATGCTGCTACTGGTCTGTGGCCATTGATTTCATTGTTGAGTGATATCCCATTTTAGGAATGTATCACAACTTCTATATCCAGTTTTTTCTTTCTGGGCTATTGAAGTTGTACCATAGTCAAGGTTCCCGTACACAGAACAGCCCCAAACTTTGGTGTGGCTCTGTCTTTTTCATTTAAATTTTCCGAATCTATAGCACCATAAGTGGAAGTGCCCTAGGCTCTCTAGCTTGCTTTTTTCTTTGTTCCAGGAAACACCATCCACTTCTCCAGAGTGGCTGTTGGCAATTTACATCCCGCCCATCAGCATAACAAGGCCGCCGGTTCTCCATGGCCTGTCGTGCCTCTCTGGATTTTACATTTTTTTCGGAGGGCCCTTTTGATCGGTGGGAAGTGAGACTTCCTTGTAGTGCGGATTTCCATTGCAGGCTTGCTTGGTTGGCCAAAAAGGGCGTATGCGTTTTTTCCTGAATATATTCAGGAAAAAACGCATACGCCCTTTTTGGCCAAGTGCATCACTGTCGAACTACTGCCTCTTTTCCTACGATTTCAGAGCAATTCTTATCTACCGCCTGATATCTGTTTTCTGCAATTCTGTGTCGTGTTCATGTCCTCTTCACAGTCTTCCTTCAATAAATTTTTGGATGATAGGGGTCATTTGGAACTCCGCAGGATTATGAGTTACAGTGCCAAAACTCTCCTTTTCTCAACTCGCTTTTTTGTGAGCTGACCACAAACCCGTATAATTGCTTCAGGCCCTAATCTCGTTCCGGCATGGCACGCTCAGCCTTTGGTGAATTCTTCTTCCTGTAGGGAAATCATCGTTCAATGTGCCCGTCTAAACACATCGAGTTAGCCGCTCATTGGTTCTCCTTATTCCTGCTCATCTTCCACAGAAATTGCAAACTGTGCTGAACAAGAGGTCAAAGGCACTGACTCTCGAAGTGGGGAGAATGTTAATATCGCATCTGGAAAGGCGAACTCGAGTACCGGGGGGGGAAATGGCGATGAATTTTAGAAATTTTGCCTGATCACTTCGTGGACCATATTCTGGGTTTTCCATGCATATTTTAGCTGAAGGATAAATCCCTTAAACGTGGAGATTTGGGACCCGTGGAATGGGAATCATGCACCATTACCTCAGAGGGTCTGCATTCCCTCACCAATAGTATCAGCCCCAAGTGTCCAGCCTTACCTCTCCCCCAGCTGTGGATGTAGAGGTGGTAAATCCAAGATTTCTCGCAAGACCTCAAGGACTTATTTAAGAATTTCTCTCTATTTCACAGTCCTTGTGCTTTATTTTTCAAATTTATTTTTATAAGGGGATTTAGATTATTTACACTGCTGTGTGTATGCTGCTGTACACAAGTGATTTTCTTATGGAGACCTATAAATGTATGGGTTTTAAGTTTCTTCACAGTCAGGTATATTCCTAGGTTTTGAATACGGGGTGTTGAGTCGATTTGGTTGAGCGAGGTGTAGGTCTTGTCTAATATATATTTGGCTTATGGAATGGTATCTGTCCTAATGTCCATCTCTGGTTTTATGCAGACTCCCCACTCTCCTTTGACCTTAAGCAAGCATAAATTTCTTTTGTAAATGTGAGACTCTGTTGTATTTTTAAATGCAGTTCATGCGTAGTCGTGTTTCCATTCCCGGTATTCGTGATATCTTATGATGTTTCTTTTTCTGTGTGACTTATTTCACTTAGAATCATCGTAACTAAATCCACTCATTATGCTGCTACTGGTCTGTAGCCATTGATTTCATTGTTGAGTGATATTCCATTGTAGGGATGTACCACAACTTCTATATCCATTTTTCTCTTTCTGGGCTATTGAAGTTGTACCATAGTCAAGGTTCCCGTACACAGAGCAGCCCCAAACTTTGGAGTGGCTCTGTCTTTTTCATTTAAATTTTCTGAATCTATAGCACCATAAATGGAAGTGGCCTAGGCTCTCTAGCTTGGTTTTTTCTTTGTTCCAGGAAACACCATCCACTTCTCCAGAGTGGCTGTTGGCAATTTACATCCCGCCCATCAGCATAACAAGGCTGCCGGTTCTCCATGGCCTGTCCTGCCTCTCTGGATTTTACATTTTTTTCGGAGGGCCCTTTTGATCGGTGGGAAGTGAGACTTCCTTGTAGTGCGGATTTCCATTGCAGGCTTGCTTGGTTGGCCAAAAAGGGCGTACGCGTTTTTGCCGGAATATATTCAGGAAAAAACGCATGCGCCCTTTTTGGCCAAGTGCATCACTGTCGAACTGCTGCCTCTTTTCCTAAGATTTCAGAGCAATTCTTATCTACCACCTGATATCTGTTTTCTGCAACTCTGTGTCGTGTTCAAGTCCTCTTCACAGTCTTCCTTCAATAAATTTTTGGATGATAGGGGTCATTTGGAACTCCGCAGGATTGTGAGTTACAGTGCCAAAAATCTCCTTTTCTCAACTCGCTTTTTTGTGAGCTGACCGCAAACCCGAATAATTGCTTCAGACCCTAATCTCGTTCCGGCATGGCACACTGAGCCTTTGGTGAATTCTTCTTCCTGTAGGGAAATCATCATTAAGTGTGCCCGTCCAAACACATCGAGTTAGCCGCTCATTGGTTCTCCTTATTCCTGTTCATCTTCCACAGAAATTGCAAACTGTGCCAAACAAGATGTCAAAGGCACTGACTCTCCAAGTGGGGAGAATGTTAATATCGCATCTGGAAAGGTGAACTCGAGTACCAGGGGGGGAAAATGGCGATGAATTTTAGAAATTTTGCCTGATCACTTCGTGGACCATATTCTGGGTTTTCCATGCATATTTTAGCTGAAGGATAAATCCCTTAAACGTGGAGATTTGGGACCCGTGGAATGGGAAACATGCACCATTACCTCAGAGGGTCTGCATTCCCTCACCAATAGTATCAACCCCAAGTGTCCAGCCTTATCTCTCCCACAGCTGTGGATGTAGAGGTGGTAAATCTAAGATTTCTCGCAAGACGTCAAGGACTTATTTAAGAATTTCTCTCTATTTCACAGTCCTTGTGCTTTCTTTTTCAAATTTATTTTTATAAGGGGATTTAGCTTATTTACACTGCTGTGTGTATGCTGCTGTACACAAGTGATTTTCTTATGGAGACCTATAAATGTATGGGTTTTAAGTTTCTTCACAGTCAGGTATATTCCTAGGTTTTGAATACGGGGTGTTGAGTCGATTTGGTTGAGCGAGGAGTAGGTCTTGTCTAATATATATTTGGCTTATGGAATGGTATCTGTCCTAATGTCCATCTCTGGTTTTATGCAGCCTCCCCACTCTCCTTTGACCTTAAGCAAGCATAAGTTTCTTTTGTAAATGTGAGACTCTGTTGTGTTTTGAAATGCAGTTCATGCGTAGTCGTGTTTCCATTCCCGGTATTAGTGATATCTTATGATGTTTCTTTTTCTGTGTGACTTATTTTTCACTTAGAATCATCGTAACTAAATCCACTCATTATGCTGCTACTGGTCTGTGGCCATTGATTTGATTGTTGAGTGATATTCCATTGTAGGGATGTACCACAACTTCTATATCCATTTTTCTCTTTCTGGGCTATTGAAGTTGTACCATAGTCAAGGTTCCCGTACACAGAGCAGCACCAAACTTTGGTGTGCCTCTGTCTTTTTCATTTAAATTTTCTGAATCTATAGCACCATAAGTGGAAGTGCCCTAGGCTCTCTAGCTTGGTTTTTTCTTTGTTCCAGGAAACACCATCCACTTCTCCAGAGTTGCTGTTTTCAATATACATCCCGCCCATCAGCATAACAAGGCTGCCGGTTCTGAATGGCCTGTCCTGCCTCTCTGGATTTTACATTTATTTCGGAGGGCCCTTTTGATCGGTGGGAAGTGAGACTTCCTTGTAGTGCGGATTTCCATTGCAGGCTTGCTTGGTTGGCCAAAAAGGGCGTACGCGTTTTTTCCGGAATATATTCAGGAAAAAACGCATACGCCCTTTTTGGCCAAGTGCATCACTGTCGAACTGCTGCCTCTCTTCCTACGATTTCAGAGCAATTCTTATCTACCACCTGATATCTGTTTTCTGCAATTCTGTGTCGTGTTCAAGTCCTCTTCAAAGTCTTCCTTCAATAAATTTTTGGATGATAGGGGTCATTTGGAACTCCGCAGGATTGTGAGTTACAGTTCCAAAAATCTCCTTTTCTCAACTCGCTTTCTTGTGAGCTGACCGCAAACCCGAATAATTGCTTCAGGCCCTAATCTCGTGCTGGCATGGCACGCTGAGCCTTTGGTGAATTCTTATTCCTGTAGGGAAATCATCGTTCAGTGTGCCCGTCCAAACACATCGAGTTAGCCGCTCATTGGTTCTCCTTATTCCTGCTCATCTTCCACAGAAATTGCAAACTGTGCCAAACAAGAGGTCAAAGGCACTGACTCTCCAAGTGGGGAGAATGTTAATATCGCATCTGGAAAGGCCAACTCGAGTACCAGGGGGAGAAAATGGCGATGAATTTTAGAAATTTTGCCTGATCACTTCGTGGACCATATTCTGGGTTTTCCATGCATATTTTAGCTGAAGGATAAATCCCTTAAACGTGGAGATTTGGGACCCGTGGAATGGGAATCATGCACCATTACCTCAGAGGGTCTGCATTCCCTTACCAATAGTATCAGCCCCAAGTGTCCAGCCTTATCTCTCCCCCAGCTGTGGATGTAGAGGTGGTAAATCCAAGATTTCTCGCAAGACCTCAAGGACTTATTTAAGAATTTCTCTCTATTTCACAGTCCTTGTGCTTTCTTTTTCAAATTTATTTTTATAAGGGGATTTAGCTTATTTACACTGCTGTGTGTATCCTGCTGTACACAAGTGATTTTCTTATGGAGACCTATAAATGTATGGGTTTTAAGTTTCTTCACAGTCAGGTATATTCCTAGGTTTTGAATACGGGGTGTTGAGTCGATTTGGTTGAGCGAGGAGTAGGTCTTGTCTAATATATATTTGGCTTATGGAATGGTATCTGTCCTAATGTCCATCTCTGGTTTTATGCAGCCTCCCCACTCTCCTTTGACCTTAAGCAAGCATAAGTTTCTTTTGTAAATGTGAGACTCTGTTGTGTTTTGAAATGCAGTTCATGCGTAGTCGTGTTTCCATTCCCGGTATTAGTGATATCTTATGATGTTTCTTTTTCTGTGTGACTTATTTCACTTAGAATCATCGTAACTAAATCCACTCATTATGCTGCTACTTGTCTGTGGCCATTGATTTCATTGTTGAGTGATATTCCATTGTAGGGATGTACCACAACTTCTATATCCATTTTTCTCTTTCTGGGCTATTGAAGTTGTACCATAGTCAAGGTTCCCGTACACAGAGCAGCCCCAAACTTTGGAGTGGCTCTGTCTTTTTCATTTAAATTTTCTGAATCTATAGCACCATAAGTGGAAGTGCCCTAGGCTCTCTAGCTTGTTTTTTTCTTTGTTCCAGGAAACACCATCCACTTCTCCAGAGTTGCTGTTTTCAATATACATCCCGCCCATCAGCATAACAAGGCTGCCGGTTCTCCATGGCCTGTCCTGCCTCTCTGGATTTTACATTTATTTCGGAGGGCCCTTTTGATCGGTGGGAAGTGAGACTTCCTTGTAGTGCGGATTTCCATTGCAGGCTTGCTTGGTTGGCCAAAACGGGCGTATGCGTTTTTTCCTGAATATATTCAGGAAAAAACGCATACGCCCTTTTTGGCCAAGTGCATCACTGTCGAACTACTGCCTCTTTTCCTACGATTTCAGAGCAATTCTTATCTACCACCTGATATCTGTTTTCTGCAATTCTGTGTCGTGTTCAAGTCCTCTTCACAGTCTTCCTTCAATAAATTTTTGGATGATAGGGGTCATTTGGAACTCCGCAGGATTGTGAGTTACAGTGCCAAAAATCTCCTTTTCTCAACTCGCTTTCTTGTGAGCTGACCGCAAACCCGAACAATTGCTTCAGGCCCTAATGTCGTGCCGGCATGGCACGCTGAGCCTTTGGTGAATTCTTCTTCCTGTAGGGAAATCATCGTTCAGTGTGTCCGTCCAAACACATCGAGTTAGCCGCTCATTGGTTCTCCTTATTCCTGCTCATCTTCCACAGAAATTGCAAACTGTGCCAAACAAGAGGTCAAAGGCACTGACTCTCCAAGTGGGGAGAATGTTAATATCGCATCTGGAAAGGCGAACTCGAGTACCAGGGGGTGAAAATGGCGATGAATTTAAAAATTTTGCCTGATCACTTTGTGGACCATATTCTGGGTTTTCCATGCATATTTTAGCTGAAGGATAAATCCCTTAAACGTGGAGATTTGGGACCCGTGGAATGGGAATCATGCACCATTACCTCAGAGGGTCTGCATTCCCTCACCAATAGTATATGCCCCAAGTGTCCAGCCTTATCTCTCCCACAGCTGTGGATGTAGAGGTGGTAAATCCAAGATTTCTCGCAAGACCTCAAGGACTTATTTAAGAATTTCTCTCTATTTCACAGTCCTTGTGCTTTCTTTTTCAAATTTATTTTTATAAGTGGATTTAGATTATTTACACTGCTGTGTGTATGCTGCTGTACACAAGTGATTTTCTTATGGAGACCTATAAATGTATGGGTTTTAAGTTTCTTCACAGTCAGGTTTATTCCTAGGTTTTGAATACGGGGTGTTGAGTCGATTTGGTTGAGCGAGGAGTAGGTCTTGTCTAATATATATTTGGCTTATGGAACGGTATCTGTCCTAATGTCCATCTCTGGTTTTATGCAGCCTCCCCACTCTACTTTGACCTTAAGCATGCATAAATTTCTTTTGTAAATGTGAGACTCTGTTGTATTTTTAAATGCAGTTCATGTGTAGTCGTGTTTCCATTCCCGGTATTCGTGATATCTTATGATGTTTCTTTTTCTGTGTGACTTATTTCACTTAGAATCATCGTAACTAAATCCACTCATTATGCTGCTACTGGTCTGTGGCCATTGATTTCATTGTTGAGTGATATTCCATTGTAGGGATGTACCACAACTTCTATATCCATTTTTCTCTTTCTGGGCTATTGAAGTTGTACCATAGTCAAGGTTCCCGTACACAGAGCAGCCCCAAACTTTGGAGTGGCTCTGTCTTTTTCATTTAAATTTTCTGAATCTATAGCACCATAAATGGAAGTGCCCTAGGCTCTCTAGCTTGGTTTTTTCTTTGTTCCAGGAAACACCATCCACTTCTCCAGAGTGGCTGTTGGCAATTTACATCCCGCCCATCAGCATAACAAGGCTGCCGGTTCTCCATGGCCTGTCCTGCCTCTCTGGATTTTACATTTTTTTCGGAGGGCCCTTTTGATCGGTGGGAAGTGAGACTTCCTTGTAGTGCGGATTTCCATTGCAGGCTTGCTTGGTTGGCCAAAAAGGGCGTACGCGTTTTTTCCGGAATATATTCAGGAAAAAACGCATACGCCCTTTTTGGCCAAGTGCATCACTGTCGAACTGCTGCCTCTTTTCCTACGATTTCAGAGCAATTCTTATCTACCACCTGATATCTGTTTTCTGCAACTCTGTGTCGTGTTCAAGTCCTCTTCACAGTCTTCCTTCAATAAATTTTTGGATGATAGGGGTCATTTGGAACTCCGCAGGATTGTGAGTTACAGTGCCAAAAATCTCCTTTTCTCAACTCGCTTTTTTGTGAGCTGACCGCAAACCCGAATAATTGCTTCAGACCCTAATCTCGTTCCGGCATGGCACGCTGAGCCTTTGGTGAATTCTTCTTCCTGTAGGGAAATCATCGTTCAGTGTGCCCGTCCAAACACATCGAGTTAGCCGCTCATTGGTTCTCCTTATTCCTGCTCATCTTCCACAGAAATTGCAAACTGTGCCAAACAAGATGTCAAAGGCACTGACTCTCCAAGTGGGGAGAATGTTAATATCGCATCTGGAAAGGCGAACTCGAGTACCAGGGGGGGAAAATGCCGTTGAATTTTAGAAATTTTGCCTGATCACTTCGTGGACCATATTCGGGGTTTTCCATGCATATTTTAGCTGAAGGATAAATCCCTTAAACGTGGAGATTTGCGACCCGTGGAATGGGAAACATGCACCATTACCTCAGAGGGTCTGCATTCCCTCACCAATAGTATCCGCCCCAAGTGTCCAGCCTTATCTCTCCCACAGCTGTGGATGTAGAGGTGGTAAATCCAAGATTTCTCGCAAGACCTCAAGGACTTATTTAAGAATTTCTCTCTATTTCACAGTCCTTGTGCTTTCTTTTTCAAATTTATTTTTATAAGGGGATTTAGCTTATTTACACTGCTGTGTGTATGCTGCTGTACACAAGTGATTTTCTTATGGAGACCTATAAATGTATGGGTTTTAAGTTTCTTCACAGTCAGGTATATTCCTAGGTTTTGAATACGGGGTGTTGAGTCGATTTGGTTGAGCGAGGAGTAGGTCTTGTCTAATATATATTTGGCTTATGGAATGGTATCTGTCCTAATGTCCATCTCTGGTTTTATGCAGCCTCCCCACTCTACTTTGACCTTAAGCAAGCATAAGTTTCTTTTGTAAATGTGAGACTCTGTTGTGTTTTGAAATGCAGTTCATGCGTAGTCGTGTTTCCATTCCTGGTATTAGTGATATCTTATGATGTTTCTTTTTCTGTGTGACTTATTTTTCACTTAGAATCATCGTAACTAAATCCACTCATTATGCTGCTACTGGTCTGTGGCCATTGATTTCATTGTTGAGTGATATTCCATTGTAGGGATGTACCACAACTTCTATATCCATTTTTCTCTTTCTGGGCTATTGAAGTTGTACCATAGTCAAGGTTCCCGTACACAGAGCAGCCCCAAACTTTGGTGTGGCTCTGTCTTTTTCATTTAAATTTTCTGAATCTATAGCACCATAAGTGGAAGTGCCCTAGGCTCTCTAGCTTGGTTTTTTCTTTGTTCCAGGAAACACCATCCTCTTCTCCAGAGTTGCTGTTTTCAATATACATCCCGCCCTTCAGCATAACAAGGCTGCCGGTTCTCCATGGCCTGTCCTGCCTCTCTGGATTTTACAGTTATTTCGGAGGGCCCTTTTGATCGGTGGGAAGTGAGACTTCCTTGTAGTGCGGATTTCCATTGCAGGCTTGCTTGGTTGGCCAAAAAGGGCGTACGCGTTTTTTCCGGAATATATTCAGGAAAAAACGCATACGCCCTTTTTGGCCAAGTGCATCACTGTCGAACTGCTGCCTCTTTTCCTACGATTTCAGAGCAATTCTTATCTACCACCTGATATCTGTTTTCTGCAATTCTGTGTCGTGTTCAAGTCCTCTTCACAGTCTTCCTTCAATAAATTTTTGGATGATAGGGGTCATTTGGAACTCCGCAGCATTGTGAGTTACAGTGCCAAAAATCTCCTTTTCTCAACTCGCTTTTTTGTGAGCTGACCACAAACCCGAATAATTGCTTCAGGCCCTAATCTCGTTCCGGCATGGCACGCTGAGCCTTTGGTGAATTCTTCTGCCTGTAGGGAAATCATCGTTCAGTGTGCCCGTCCAAACACATCGAGTTAGCCGCTCATTGGTTCTCCTTATTCCTGCTCATCTTCCACAGAAATTGCAAACTGTGCCAAACAAGATGTCAAAGGCACTGACTCTCCAAGTGGGGAGAATGTTAATATCGCATCTGGAAAGGCGAACTCGAGTACCAGGGGGGAAAATGGCGATGAATTTTAGAAATTTTGCCTGATCACTTCGTGAACCATATTCTGGGTTTTCCATGCATATTTTAGCTGAAGGATAAATCCCTTAAACGTGGAGATTTGGGACCCGTGGAATGGGAAACATGCACCATTACCTCAGAGGGTCTGCATTCCCTCACCAATAGTATCAGCCCCAAGTGTCCAGCCTTATCTCTCCCACAGCTGTGGATGTAGAGGTGGTAAATCCAAGATTTCTCGCAAGCCCTCAAGGACTTATTTAAGAATTTCTCTCTATTTCACAGTCCTTGTGCTTTCTTTTTCAAATTTATTTTTATAAGGGGATTTAGCTTATTTACACTGCTGTGTGTATCCTGCTGTACACAAGTGATTTTCTTATGGAGACCTATAAATGTATGGGTTTTAAGTTTCTTCACAGTCAGGTATATTCCTAGGTTTTGAATACGGGGTGTTGAGTCGATTTGGTTGAGCGAGGAGTAGGTCTTGTCTAATATATATTTGGCTTATGGAATGGTATCTGTCCTAATGTCCATCTCTGGTTTTATGCAGCCTCCCCACTCTCCTTTGACTTTAAGCAAGCATAAGTTTCTTTTGTAAATGTGAGACTCTGTTGTGTTTTGAAATGCAGTTCATGCGTAGTCGTGATTCCATTCCCGGTATTAGTGATATCTTATGATGTTTCTTTTTCTGTGTGACTTATTTCACTTAGAATCATCGTAACTAAATCCACTCATTATGCTGCTACTGGTCTGTGGCCATTGATTTCATTGTTGAGTGATATTCCATTGTAGGGATGTACCACAACTTCTATATCCATTTTTCTCTTTCTGGGCTATTGAAGTTGTACCATAGTCAAGGTTCCCGTACACAGAGCAGCCCCAAATTTTGGTGTGGCTCTGTCTTTTTCATTTAAATTTTCCGAATCTATAGCACCATAAGTGGAAGTGCCCTAGGCTCTCTAGCTTGTTTTTTTCTTTGTTCCAGGAAACACCATCCACTTCTCCAGAGTGGCTGTTGGCAATTTACATCCCGCCCATTAGCATAACAAGGCTGCCGGATCTCCATGGCCTGTCCTGACTCTCTGGATTTTCCATTTTTTTCGGAGGGCCCTTTTGATCGGTGGGAAGTGAGACTTCCTTGTAGTGCGGATTTCCATTGCAGGCTTGCTTGGTTGGCCAAAAAGTGCGTATGAGTTTTTTCCTGAATATATACAGGAAAAAACACATACGCCCTTTTTGGCCAAGTGCATCACTGTCGAAATGCTGCCTCTTTTCCTACGATTTCAGAGCAATTCTTATCTACCACCTGATATCTGTTTTCTGCAATTCTGTGTCGTGTTCAAGTCCTCTTCACAGTCTTCCTTCAATAAATTTTTGGATGATAGGGGTCATTTGGAACTCCACAGGATTGTGAGTTACAGTGCCAAAAATCTCCTTTTGTCAACTCGCTTTTTTGTGAGCTGACCGCAAACCCGAATAATTGCTTCAGGCCCTAATCTCGTTCCGGCATGGCACGCTGAGCCTTTGGTGAATTCTTCTCCCTTTAGGGAAATCATCGTTCAATGTGCCCGTCTAAACACATCGAGTTAGCCGCTCATTGGTTCTCCTTATTCCTGCTCATCTTCCACAGAAATTGCAAACTGTGCCAAACAAGAGGTCAAAGGCACTGACTCTCCAAGTGGGGAGAATGTTAATATCGCATCTGGAAAGGCGAACTCGAGTACCAGGGGGGTAAAATGGCGATGAATTTTAGAAATTTTGCCTGATCACTTCGTGGACCATATTCTGGGTTTTCCATGCATATTTTAGCTGAAGGGTAAATCCCTTAAACGTGGAGATTTGGGACCCGTGGAATGGGAATCATGCACCATTAACTCAGAGGGTCTGCATTCCCTCACCAATAGTATCAGCCCCAAGTGTCCAGCCTTATCTCTCCCCCAGCTGTGGATGTAGAGGTGGTCAATCCAAGATTTCTCGCAAGACCTCAAGGACTTATTTAAGAATTTCTCTCTATTTCACAATCCTTGAGCTTTCTTTTTCAAATTTATTTTTATAAGGGGATTTAGCTTATTTACACTGCTGTGTGTATGCTGCTGTACACAAGTGATTTTCTTATGGAGACCTATATATGTATGGGTTTTAAGTTTCTTCACAGTCAGGTTTATTCCTAGGTTTTGAATACGGGGTGTTGAGTCGATTTGGATGAGCGAGGAGTAGGTCTTGTCTAATATATATTTGGCTTATGGAATGGTATCTGTCCTAATGTTCATCTCTGGTTTTATGCAGCCTCCCCACTCTCCTTTGACCTTAAGCAAGCATAAATTTCTTTTGTAAATGTGAGACTCTGTTGTGTTTTGAAATGCAGTTCATGCGTAATCGTGTTTCCATTCCCGGAATTAGTGATATCTTATGATGTTTCTTTTTGTGTGTGACTTATTTCACTTAGAATCATCGTAACTAAAACCACACATTATGCTGCTACTGGTCTGTGGCCATTGATTTCATTGTTGAGTGATATTCCATTGTAGGGATGTACCACAACTTCTATATCCATTTTTCTCTTTCTGGGCTATTGCAGTTGTACCATAGTCAAGGTTCCCATACACAGAGCAACCCCAAACTTTGGTGTGGCTCTGTCTTTTTCATTTAAATTTTCCGAATCTATAGCACCATAAGTGGAAGTGCCCTAGGCTCTCTAGCTTGGTTTTTTCTTTGTTCCAGGAAACACCATCCACTTCTCCAGAGTGGCTGTTGGCAATTTACATCCCGCCCATGAGCATAACAAGGATGCCGCTTCTCCATAGCCTCTCCTCCTCTTTGGGTTTTACACTTTTTTCGGAGGGCCCTTTTGATCGGTGGGAAGTGAGACTTCATTGTGGTGCCGATTTCAATTACAGGGCTGCTTCGTTGGCCAAAAAGGGCGTATGCGTTTTTTCCTGAATATATTCAGGAAAAAATGCATACGCCCTTTTTGTCCATGTGCATCACTGTCGAACTGCTGCCTCTTTTCCTACGCTTTCAGAGCAATTCTTATCTACCACCTGATATCTGTTTTCTGTAATTCTTCATCGCGTTCAAGTCCTCTACAGAGCCTTCCTTCAATAAATTTTTGGATGGTAGAGGAAATTTGGAACTCTGCAGGATTGTGAGTTACAGTGCCAAAAATCTCCTTTTCTCAACTCGCTTTCTTGTGAGCTGGCCGCAAACCTAAAGAATTGCTTCAGGCCCTTATCTCGTTCCGGCATGGCATGCTGAGCCTTTGGTGATTTTTTCTTCCTGTAGGGAAATCAGAATTCAATGTGCCCGCCGAAACACATCGAGTTAGCCGCTCATTGGTTCTCCTTATTCCAGATCATCTTCCACAGAAATTGCAAACTGTGCCAAAGAAGAGGACAAAGGCACTGATTCTCTAAGTGGGGAGAATGTTAATGTCGCATCTGGAACGGTGAACTCGAGTACCAGGTTGTGAAAATGGCGATGAGTTTTAGAAATTTTGCCTGATCACTTTGTGGACCATATTCTTGGATTTCCATGCATATTTTAGCTGAAGGATAAATCCCTTAAACATGGAGATTTGGGACCCTTGGAATGGGAATCGTGCACCATTACCACAAAGGGTCTGCATTCCCTCACCAATAGTATCAGCCCCAATTGTCCAGCCTTATCCCTCCCACAGCTGTGGATGTAGAGGTGGTAAATCCAAGATTTTTCACAAGCCATGAAGGACTTATTTAATAATTTCTCTCTATTTCACAGTCCTTGTGTTTTCTTTTTCAAATTTATTTTTATAAGGGCATTTAGCTTATTTACACTGCTGTGTGTATGCTGCTGTACACAAGTGATTTTCTTATGGAGACCTATAAATGTATGGGTTTTAAGTTTCTTCACAGTCAGGTATATTCCTAGGTTTTGAATACGGGATGTTGAGTCCATTTGGTTGAGCGAGGAGTAGGTCTTGTCTAATATATATTTGTCTTATGGAATGGTATCTGTCCTAATGTCAACCTCCAGTTTTATGCAGCCTCCCGACTCTCCTTTCCCCTTAAGCAAGCCTAAGTTTCTTTTGCAAATGTGAGACTCTGTTGTGTTTTGTAATGCAGTTCACGCGTAGCCGTGTTTCCATTCCTGGTATTAGTGATATCTTATGATATTTCTTTTTCTGTGTGACTTATTTCACTTAGAAACATCGTAACTAAATTCACTCATTATGCTGCTACTGGTCTGTGGCCATTGATTTCATTGTTGAGTGATATTCCATTGTAGGGATGTACCACAACTTCTATATCCATTTTTCTCTTTCTGGGCTATTGAAGTTGTACCATAGTCAAGGTTCCCGTAAAGAGAGCAGCCCCAAACTTTGGTGTGGCTGTTTCTTTTTCATTTAAATTTTCCGAATCTATAGCATCATAAGTGGAAGTGCCCTAGGCTCTCTAGCTTGGTTTTTTCTTTGTTCCAGGAAACACCATCCACTTCTCCAGAGTGGCTGTTGGCAATTTACATCCCGCCCATGAGCATAACAAGGATGCCGGTTCTCCATGGCCTCTCCTCCTCTCTGGATTTTACACTTTTTTCGGACGGCCCTTTTGATCGTTGGGAAGTGAGACTTCATTGTGGTGCGTATTTCCATGGCAGGGTTTCTTGGTTGGCCACAAAGGGCGTATGCGTTTTTTCCTGAATATATTTAAGAAAAAACGTATACGCCCTTTTTGTCCATGTGCATCACTGTCGAACTGCTGCCTCTTTTCCTACGCTTTCAGAGCAATTCTCATCTACCACCTGATATCTGTTTTCTGTAATTCTTCGTCGCGTTCAAGTCCTCTTCAGAGCCTTCCTTCAATAAATTTTTGGATGGTGGGGGAAATTTGGAACTCTGCAGGATTGTGAGTTACAGTGCCAAAAATCTCCTTTCCTCAACTCGCTTTCTTGTGAGCTGACCGCAAACCCGAATAATTGCTTCAGGCCATAATCTTCTGCCGGCATGGCACGCTGAACCTTTGGTGAATTTTTCTTCCTGTAGGGATATCACTGTTCAATGTGCCCGTCCAAACACATCGAGTTAGCCGCTCATTGGTTTTCCATATTCCTGCTCATCTTCCACAGAAATTGCAAACTGTGCCAAGCAAGAGGTCAAAGGCACTGACTCTCCAAGTGGGAAGAATGTTAATATCGCATCTGGAAAGGCGAACTCGAGTACCGGGGTGGAAAATGACGACGAATTTTAGAAATTTTGCCTGATCACTTCGTGGACCATATTCTGGGTTTTCCATGCATATTTTAGCTGAAGGATAAATCCCTTAAACGTGGAGATTTGGGACCCGTGGATTGGGAATCATGCACCATTACCTCAAAGGGTCTGCATTCCCACACCAATAGTATCAGCCCCAAGTGTCCAGCCTTATCTCTCCCACAGCTGTGGATGTAGAGGTGGTCAATCCAAGATTTCTCGCAAGCCCTCAAGGACTTATTTAAGAATTTCTCTCTATTTCACAGTCCTTGTGCTTTCTTTTTCAAATTTATTTTTATAAGGTGATTTAGCTTATTTACACTGCTGTGTGTATGCTGCTGTACACAAGTGATTTTCTTATGGAGACCTATAAATGTATGGGTTTTAAGTTTCTTCACAGTCAGGTATATTCCTAGGTTTTGAATACGGGGTGTTGAGTTGATTTGGTTGAGCGAGGAGTAGGTCTTGTCTAATATATATTTGGCTTATGGAATGGTATCTGTCCTAACGTCCATCTCTGGTTTTATGCAGCCTCCCCACTCTCCTTTGACCTTAAGCAAGCATAAATTTCTTTTGTAAATGTGAGTCTCTGTTGTGTTTTGAAATGCAGTTCATGCGTAGTCGTGTTTCCATTCCCGGTATTAGTGATATCTTATGATGTTTCTTTTCCTGTGTGACTTATTTCACTTAGAATCATCGTAACTAAATCCACTCATTATGCTGCTACCGGTCTGTGGCCATTGATTTCATTGTTGAGTGATATTCCATTGTAGGGATGTACCACAACATCTATATCCATTTTTCTCTTTCTGGGCTATTGAAGTTGTACCATAGTCAAGGTTCCCGTACACAGAGCAGCCCCAAACTTTGGTGTGGTTCTGTCTTTTTCATTTAAATTTTCCGAATCTATAGCACCATAAGTGGAAGTGCCCTAGGCTCTCTAGCTTGCTTTTTTCTTTGTTCCAGGAAACACCATCCACTTCTCCAGAGTGGCTGTTGGCAATTTCCATCCTGCCCATCAGCATAACAAGGCTGCCGGTTCTCCATGGCCTGTCCTGCCTCTCTGGATTTTACATTTTTTTCGGAGGGCCCTTTTGATTGGTGGAAAGTGAGACTTCCTTGTAGTGCGGATTTCCATTGCAGGCTTGCTTGGTTGGCCAAAAAGGGTGTATGCGTTTTTTCCTGAATATATTCAGGAAAAATCGCATACTCCCTTTTTGGCTAAGTGCATCACTGTCGAAATGCTGCCACTTTTCCTACGATTTCAGAGCAATTCTTATCTACCACCTGATATCTGTTTTCTGCAATTCTGTGTCGTGTTCAAGTCCTCTTCACAGTCTTCCTTCAATAAATTTTTGGATGATAGGGGTCATTTGGAACTCCGCAGCATTGTGAGTTACAGTGCCAAAAATCTCCTTTTCTCAACTCGCTTTCTTGTGAGCTGACTGCAAACCCGAATAATTGCTTCAGGCCCTAATCTCGTTCCGGCATGGCACGCTGAGCCTTTGGT
Organism: Inia geoffrensis; assembly: GCA_036417435.1. NCBI lineage: Eukaryota > Metazoa > Chordata > Mammalia > Artiodactyla > Iniidae > Inia > Inia geoffrensis. The sequence goes on along the minus strand of CM070910.1, from coordinate 73,570,154 downwards.
GAATTCTTCTTCCTGTAGGGAAGTCACCGTTAAATGTGCCCGTCCAAACACATCGAGTTAACCGCTCATTGGTTCTCCTTATTCCTGCTCATCTTCCACAGAAATTGCAAACTGTGCCAAACAAGAGGTCAAAGGCACTGACTCTCCAAGTGGGGAAAATGTTAATATCACATCTGGAAAGGTGAACTCGAGTACCATGGGGGGAAAATGGCGATGAATTTTAGAAATTTTGCCTGATCACTTCTTGGACCATATTCTGGATTTTCCATGCATATTTTAGCTGAAGGATAAATCCCTTAAACCTGGAGATTTGGGACCCGTGGAATGGGAATCTTGCACCATTACCGCAAAGGGTCTGCATTCTCTCACCAATAGTATCAGCCCCAAGTGTCCAGCCTTATCTCTCCCACAGCTGTGGATGTAGAGGTGGTAAATCCAAGATTTCTCACAAGCCCTCATGGACTAATTTAAGAATTTCTCTCTATTTCACAGTCCTTGTGCTTTCTTTTTCAAATTTATTTTTATAAGGGGGTTTAGCTTATTTACACTGCTGTGTGTATGCTGCTGTACACAAGTGATTTTCTTATGGAGACCTATAAATGTATGGGTTTTAAGTTTCTTCACAGTCAGGTATATTCCTAGGTTTTGAATACGGGGTGTTGAGTTCATTTGGTTGAGCGAGGAGTAGGTCTTGTCTAATATATATTTGGCTTATGGAATGGTATGTGTCCTAATGTCAATCTCTGGTTTTATGCAGCCTCCCCACTCTCCTTTGACCTTAAGCAAGCATAAATTTCTTTTGTAAATGTGAGACTCTGTTGTGTTTTGAAATGCAGTTCATGCGTAGTCTTGTTTCCATTCCCGGTATTAGTGATATCTTATGATGTTTCTTTTTCTGTGTGACTTATTTCACTTAGAATCATCGTAACTAAATCCACTCATTATGCTGCTACTGGTCTGTGGCCATTGATTTCTTTGTTGAGTGATATTCCATTGTAGGGATGTACCACAACTTCTATATCCATTTTTCTCTTTCTGGGCTATTGAAGTTGTACCATAGTCAAGGTTCCCGTACACAGAGCAGCCCCAAACTTTGGTGTGGCTCTGTCTTTTTCATTTAAATTTTCCGAATCTATAGCACCATAAGTGGAAGTGCCCTAGGCTCCCTAGCTTGTTTTTTTCTTTGTTCCAGGAAACACCATACAGTTCTCCAGAGTGGCTGTTGGCACATTACATCCCGCCCATCAGCATAACAAGGCTCCCGGTTCTCCATGGCCTGTCCTGCTTCTCTGAATTTTCCACTTTTTTCAGACGGCTCTTTAGAGCGGTGGGAAGTCAGACTTCTTTTTACTGCAGATTTCCATTGCAGGCTTGCTTGGTTGGGCAGAAACGGCATATGCTTTTTTTCTTGAATATATTCAGGAAAAAACGCATATGCCCTCTTTGGCCAAGTGCATCATTTTCGAAGTGCTGCCTCTTTTCCTATGCTTTCAGAGCAATTCTTATCTACCACCTGATATCTATTTTCTGCAATTCTGCCTCGTGTTCAAGTCCTCTTCAGAGCCTTCCTTCAATAAATTTTTGGATGAAAGGGGACATTTGTAACTCTGCAGGATTGTGAATTACAGTGCCCCAAATCTCCTTTTGTCAACTCGCTTTCTTGTGTGCTGACCGAAAAACCGAAAAATTGCTTCAGGCCCTAATCTCCTTCCACAACGGCATGCTGAGCGTTTGGGGAATTCTTCTTCCTGGAGGGAAATCAGAGTTCAATGTGCCCGTCTAAACACATAGAGTTAGTAGCTCATTGGTTGTCCTTATTCCTGTTCATCTTTTGCAGAAATTGCACACTGTGCCAAACGAGAAGTTAAAGGCCCGGACTCTCAAAGTGTGGAGAGGGTTAATAAAATATCTGGAACGTCGAATAAGAGTACTAGGGGTCGAAAACGGCGATGAGCTTTAGAAAGTTTGCCTGGTGACTTGGTGGACCATATTCTGGGTTTTCCATGCATATTTTAGCTGAAGGATAAATCCCTTAAACCTGGAGATTTGGGAACCATGGAATGGGAACCATTCAGCATTACGTCAAATGGTCTGCATTCCCTCAACAATCCTATCAGCCCCAAGTGTCCAGCCTTATCTCTTCCCCAGCTGTGGATGTAGAGGTGGTAAATCCAAGATTCCTCACAAGCCCTGAAGGACTTATTTAAGAATTTCTCTCTATTTCACAGTCTTTGTGTTTTGTTTTTCAAATTTATTTGTATAAGAGGAGTTATCTTATTTTCACTGCTGTGTGTATGCTGCTGTACATAAATGATTTTCTTACGGAGGCCTATAAATGTATGGGTTTTAAGTTTCTTCATAGTCAGGTATATTCCAAGGTTTTGATTACTGGGTTTGAGTGCATTTGGTTGAGCAACGAGTAGGTTTTTTCTAATATATATTTGGCTTGTGGAATGGTATCTGTCCTAATGTCAACCTCTGGTTCTATGCAGCCTCCCCACTCTCCTTTCCCCTTAAGCAAGCATAAGTTTCTTTTGTAAATGTGAGACTCTGTTGTGTTTTGAAATGCAGTTCAGACATAGCCGTGTTTACATTCCCGGTCTTAGTGATAACTTATGATGTTTCTTTTTTTGTGTGACTTATTACACTTAGAATTATCGTACTGAAATCCACTCATTATGCTGCTACTGGTCTGTTGCCATTGATTTCATTGTTGAGTGATAATCCATTGTAGGTATGTACCACAGCTTCTACATCTATTTTTCTCTTTCTGGGCTATTGAAGTTGTACCATAGTCAAGGTTCCCGTACACAGAGCAGTCCGAAACTTTGGTGTGGCTGTGTCTTTTTCATTTAAATTTTCCGAATCTATAGCACCATAAGTGGAAGTGCCCTAGGCTCTCTGGCTTGGTTTCTTCTTTGTTCCAGGAAACACCGTACACTTCTCCAGAATGGCTGTTGGCAATTTACATCGCCCACATCAGCATAACAAGGCGGCCGGTACTTCATGGCCTGTCCTGCCTTTCTGGATTTTACACTTTTTTCGGGTGGCCCTTTTGAGGGGTGGAAGTGAGACTTTATTTTAGTGTGGTTTTCCATTGAGGCTTGCTTGGTTGGCCAAAAAGGGCGTATGCATTTTTTCCTGAATATATTCAGGAAAAAAAGCATACGCCCTTTTTGGCCAAGTGCAGCACTGTCAAACTGCTGCCTCTTTTCTACACTTTCAGAGCAATTCTTATCTACCCCCTGATATCTGTTTACTGCAATTCTGCGTCGTGTTCAAGTCCTCTTCACAGCCTTCCTTCAATAAATTTTTGGATGATAGGGGTCATTTGGAACTCTGCCGGATTGTGAGTTTCAGTGCAAAAAATCTCCTTTTCTCAACTCGCTTTCTTGTGAGCTGACCGCAAAACCGAAGATTTGCTTCAGTCCCTAATCTCATTCCGGAATGGAACGCTGAGCCTTTGGTGAATTCTTCTTCCTGTAGGGAAATTAGAGTGCAATGTGCCCGTCCAAACACATCGAGATAGCAGCAAATTGGTTCTCCTTATTCCTGATCATCTTCTACAGAAATTGAAAACTGTGCGAAACAAGAGGTCAAAGGCAGTGACTCTCCAAGTGGGGAGAATGTTAATATAGCATATGGAACGGCGAACTCGAGTACGAGGGTGCGAAAATGGCGATGAGTTTTAGAAATTTTGCCTGATCACTTTGTGGACCATATTCTGGGTTTTCCATGCATATTTTAGCTGAACGATAAATCCCTTAAACATGGAGATTTGGGACCCGTTGAATGGGAACCATGCACAATTACCTCAAATGGTCTGCATTCCCTCACCAATAGTATCAGCCCCAAGTGTCCAGCCTTATCTCTCCCACAGCTGTGGATGTAGAGGTGGTAAATCCAAGATTTCTCACAAGCCCTCAAGGACTTATTTAAGAATTTCTCTCTATTTCACAGTCCTTGTGTTTTCTTTTTCAAATTTATTTTTATAAGGGGATTTAGCTTATTTACACTGTCGTGTGTATGCTGCTGTATACAAATGATTTTCTTATGTAGACCTATAAATGTATGGGTTTTAATTTTCTTCATAGTCAGGTATATTCCTAGGTTTTGAATATGGGGTGTTGAGTCCATTTGGCTGAGCAAGGAGTAGGTCTGTCTAATATATATTTGGCTTATGGAGTGGTATCTGTCCTAATGTTAACCTCTGGTTTTATGCAGCCTCCACACTCTCCTTTGACCTTAAGCAAGCATAAGTTTCTTTTGTAAATGTGAGACTCTGTTGTGTTTTGGAATGCAGTTCACACGTAGTCGTGTTTACATTCCCGGTATTAGTGATATCTTATGATGTTTCTTTTTCTGTGTGACTTATTTCACTTAGAATCATCGTAACTAAATCCACTTATTATGCTGCTACTGGTCTGTTACCATTGATTTCATTGTTGAGTGATATTCCATTGTAGGGATGTACCACAACTTCTATATCCATTTTTCTCTTTCTGGGCTATTGAAGTTGTACCATAGTCAAGGTTCCCGTACACAGAGCAGCCCCAAACTTTGGAGTGGCTCTGCCTTTTTCATTTAAATTTTCCGAACCTATAGCACCATAAGTGGAAGTGCTTTAGGCTCTCTAGCTTGGTTTTTTCTTTGTTCCAGGAAACACCATCCACTTCTCCAGAGTGGCTGTTGGCAATTTACATCCCGCCCATCAGCATAACAAGGCTGCTGGTTCTCCATGGCCTATCCTACCCCTCTGGATTTTACATTTTTTTCCTGAGGGCCCTTTTGATTGGTGGGAAGTGAGACTTCCTTGTAGTGCGGATTTCTTTGCAGGCTTGCTTGGTTGGCCAAAAAGGGAGTATGCGTTTTTTCCTGAATATATTCAGGAAAAAACGCATACTCACTTTTTGGCCAAGTGCATCACTGTCGAAATGCTGCCACTTTTCCTACGATTTCAGAGCTATTCTTATCTACCACCTGATATCTGTTTTCTGCAATTCTGTGTCGTGTTCAAGTCCTCTTCACAGTCTTCCTTCAATAAATTTTTGGATGATAGGGGTCATTTGGAACTCCACAGGATTGTGAGTTACAGTGCCAAAAATCTCCTTTTCTCAACTCGCTTTCTTGTGAGCTGACCGCAAACCCGAATAATTGCTTCAGGCCCTAATCTCGTTCCGGCATGGCACGCTGAGCCTTTGGTGAATTTTTCTTCCTGTAGGGAAATCACTGTTCAATGTGCCCGTCCAAACACATCGAGTTAGCCGCTCATTGGTTCTCCATATTCCTGCTCATCTTCCACAGAAATTGCAAACTGTGCCAAGCAAGAGGTCAAAGGCAATGACTCTCCAAGTGGGAAGAATGTTAATATCACATCTGGAAAGGCGAACTCGAGTACCGGGGTGGAAAATGGCGATGAATTTTAGAAATTTTGCCTGATCACTTCGTGGACCATATTCTGGGTTTTCCATGCATATTTTAGCTGAAGGATAAATCCCTTAAACGTGGAGATTTGGGACCCGTGGATTGGGAATCATGCACCATTACCTCAAAGGGTCTGCATTCCCACACCAATAGTATCAGCCCCAAGTGTCCAGCCTTATCTCTCCCAGAGCTGTGGATGTAGAGGTGGTCAATCCAAGATTTCTCGCAAGCCCTCAAGGACTTATTTAAGAATTTCTCTCTATTTCACAGTCCTTGTGCTTTCTTTTTCAAATTTATTTTTATAAGGTGATTTAGCTTATTTACACTGCTGTGTGTATGCTGCTGTACACAAGTGATTTTCTTATGGAGACCTATAAATGTATGGGTTTTAAGTTTCTTCACAGTCAGGTATATTCCTAGGTTTTGAATACGGGGTGTTGAGTTGATTTGGTTGAGCGAGGAGTAGGTCTTGTCTAATATATATTTGGCTTATGGAATGGTATCTGTCCTAACGTCCATCTCTGGTTTTATGCAGCCTCCCCACTCTCTATTGACCTTAAGCAAGCATAAATTTCTTTTGTAAATGTGAGTCTCTGTTGTGTTTTGAAATGCAGTTCATGCGTAGTCGTGTTTCCATTCCCGGTATTAGTGATATCTTATGATGTTTCTTTTCCTGTGTGACTTATTTCACTTAGAATCATCGTAACTAAATCCACTCATTATTCTGCTACCGGTCTGTGGCCATTGATTTCATTGTTGAGTGATATTCCATTGTAGGGATGTACCACAACTTCTATATCCATTTTTCTCTTTCTGGGCTATTGAAGTTGTACCATAGTCAAGGTTCCCGTACACAGAGCAGCCCCAAACTTTGGTGTGGCTCTGTCTTTTTCATTTAAATTTTCCGAATCTATAGCACCATAAGTGGAAGTGCCCTAGGCTCTCTAGCTTGCTTTTTTCTTTGTTCCAGGAAAGACCATCCACTTCTCCAGAGTGGCTGTTGGCAATTTCCATCCCGCCCATCAGCATAACAAGGCTGCCGGTTCTCCATGGCCTGTCCTGCCTCTCTGGATTTTACATTTTTTTCGGAGGTCCCTTTTGATCGGTGGGAAGTGAGACTTCCTTGTAGTTCGGATTTCCATTGCAGGCTTGCTTGGTTGGGCAGAAATGGCATATGCTTTTTTTCTTGAATATATTCAGGAAAAAACACATATGCCCTCTTTGGCTAAGTGCATCATTTTCGAAGTGCTGCCTCTTTTCCTATGCTTTCAGAGCAATTCTTATCTACCACCTGATATCTATTTTCTGCAATTCTGCCTCGTGTTCAAGTCCTCTTCAGAGCCTTCCTTCAATAAATTTTTGGATGATAGGGGACATTTGTAACTCTGCAGGATTGTGAATTACAGTGCCCCAAATCTCCTTTCGTCAACTCGCTTTCTTGTGTGCTGACCGCTAAACCGAAGAATTGCTTCAGTCCCTAATCTCGTTCCACAACGGCATGCTGAGCATTTGGGGAATTCTTCTTCCTGGAAGGAAATCAGAGTTCAATGTGCCCGTCTAAACACATAGAGTTAGTAGCTCATTGGTTGTCCTTATTCCTGTTCATCTTTTGCAGAAATTGCACACTGTGCCAAACGAGAAGTTAAAGGCCCGGACTCTCAAAGTGTGGAGAGGGTTAATAAAATATCTGGAACGTCGAATAAGAGTACTAGGGGTCGAAAATGGTGATGAGCATTAGAAAGTTTGCCTGGGTACTTGGTGGACCATATTCTGGGTTTTCCATGCATATTTTAGCTGAAGGATAAATCCCTTAAACCTGGAGATTTGGGAACCATTTAATGGGAACCATTCACCATTACGTCAAATGGTCTGCATTCCCTCAACAATCCTATCAGCCCCAAGTGTCCAGCCTTATCTCTTCCCCAGCTGTGGATGTAGAGGTGGTAAATCCAAGATTCCTCACAAGCCCTGAAGGAATTATTTCAGAATTTCTCTCTATTTCACAGTCTTTGTGTTTTGTTTTTCAAATTTATTTGTATAAGAGGAGTTATCTTATTTTCACTGCTGTGTTTATGCTGCTGTACACAAATGATTTTCTTACGGAGGCCTATAAATGTATGAGTTTTAAGTTTCTCCATAGTCAAGTATATTCCTAGGTTTTGAATACAGGGTGTTGAGTCCATTTGGTTGAGCAACGAGTAGGTCTTTTCTAATATATATTTGGCTTGTGGAATGGTATCTGTCCTAATGTCAACCTCTGGTTCTATGCAGCCTCCCCACTCTCCTTTCCCCTTAAGCAAGCATAAGTTTCTTTTGTAAATGTGAGACTCTGTTGTGTTTTGAAATGCAGTTCATGCGTAGTCGTGTTTACATTCCCGGTATTAGTGATATCTTATGATGTTTCTTTTTCTGTGTGACTTATTTCACTTAGAATCATCGTACATAAATCCACTCATTATGCTGCTACTGGCCTGATGCAATTGATTTCATTGTTGAGTGATATTCCATTGTAGGGATGTACCACAACTTCTATATCCATTTTTCTCTTTCTCGGCTATTGAAGTTGTACCATAGTCAAGATTCCCGTAAACAAAGCAGACCCAAGTTTTGGTGTGGCTGTGTCATTTTCATTTAAATTTTCCGAATCTATAGCACCATAAGTGGAAGTGCCCTAGGCTCTCTAGCTTGGTTTTTTCTTTGTTCCAGGAAACACCATCCAGTTCTCCAGAGTGGCTGTTGGCAATTTACATCCCGCCCATGAGCATAACAAGGCTGCCGGTTCTCCATGGCCTCTCGTCCTCTCTGGATTTTACACTTTTTTCGGACGGCCCTTTTGATCGGTGGGAAGTGAGACTTCATTGTGGTGCGGATTTCCATTGCAGGGTTGCTTGGTTGGCCAAAAAGGGCGTATGCGTTTTTTCCTGAATATATTCAAGAGAAAACGCATATGCCCTTTTTGTCCATGTGCATCACTGTCGAACTGCTGCCTCTTTTCCTACGATTTCAGAGCAATTCTTATCTACCACCTGATATCTGTTTTCTGCAATTCTTCGTCGCGTTCAAGTCCTGTTCAGAGCCTTCCTTCAATAAATTTTTGGATGATAGGGTAAATTTGGAACTCTGCAGGATTGTGAGTTACAGTGCCAAAAATCTCCTTTTCTCAACTCGCTTTCTTGTGAGCTGACCGCAAACCTGAAAATTGCTTCAGGCCCTAATCTCGTTCCGGCATGGCACGCTGAGCCTTTGGTGAATTTTTCTTCCTGTACAGAAATCAGAGTTCAATGTGCCCGCCCAAACACATCGAGTTAGCCGCTCATTGGTTCTCCTTATTCCTGATCATCTTCCACAGAAATTGCAAACTGTGCCAAAGAAGAGGTCAAAGGCACTGATTCTCTAAGTGGGGAGAATGTTAATATCGCATCTAGAACGGCAAACTAGAGTGCCAGGGGGTGAAAATGGCAAAGAGTTTTAGAAATTTTGCCTCATCACTTCGTGGACCATATTCTGGGTTTTCCATGCGTATTTTGGCTGAAGTATAAATCCCTTAAACGTGGAGATTTGGGACACGTGGAATGGAAACCATGCACCATTACCTCAATGGGTCTGCATTCCCTCACCAATAGTATCAGCCCAAAGTGTCCAGCCTTATCTCTCCCACAGCTGTGGATGTAGAGGTGGTAAATCCAAGATTTCTCACAAGCACTCAAGGACTTATTTAAGAATTTCTCTCTATTTCACAGTCCTTGTGCTTTGTTTTTCAAATTTATTTTTATAAGGGGATTTAGCTTATTTACACTGCTGTGTGTATGCTGCTGTACACAAGTGATTTTTTTATGGAGACCTATAAATGTATGGGTTTTAAGTTTCTTCACAGTCAGGTATATTCCTAGGTATTGAATACGGGGTGTTGCGTCCATTTGGTTGAGCGAGGAGTAGGTCTTGTCTAATATATATTTCGCTTATGAAATGGTATCTGTCCTAATGTCAATCTCTGGTTTTATGCAGCCTCCCCACTCTCCTTTGACCTTAAGCAAGCATAAATTTCTTTTGTAAATGTGAGACTCTGTTGTGTTTTGAAATGCAGTTCATGCGTAGTCGTGTTTCCATTCCCGGTATTAGTGATATCTTATGATGTTTCTTTTTCTGTGTGACTTATTTCACTTAGAATCATCGTAACTAAATCCACTCATTATGCTGCTACTGGTCTGTGGCCATTGATTTCATTGTTGAGTGATATTCCATTGTAGGGATGTACCACAACTTCTATATCCATTTTTCTCTTTCTGGGCTATTGAAGTTGTACCATAGTCAAGGTTCCCGTACACAGAGCAGCCCCAAACTTTGGTGTGGCTCTTTCCTTTTCATTTAAATTTTCCGAATCTATAGCACCATAAGTGGAAGTGCCCTAGGCTCTCTAGCTTGGTTTTTTCTTTGTTCCAGGAAACACCATCCACTTCTCCAGAGTGGCTGTTGGCAATTTACATCCCGTCCATCAGCATAACAAGGCTGCCGGTTCTCCATGGCCTGTCCTGCCTCTCTGGATTTTACATTTTTTTTGGAGGGCCCTTTTGATCGGTGGGAAGTGAGACTTCCTTGTAGTGCGGATTTCCATTGCAGGCTTGCTTTGTTGGCCAAAAAGGGCGTATGCGTTTTTTCCTGAATATATTCAGGAAAAAACGCATACGCCCAATTGGGCCAAGTGCATCACTGTCGTTCTGCTGCCTCTTTTCCTACGATTTCAGAGCAATTCTTATCTACCACCTGATATCTGTTTTCTGCAATTCTGTGTCGTGTTCTAGTCCTCTTCACAGTCCTCCTTCAAGAAATTTTTGGATGATAGGGGTCATTTGGAACTCCGCAGGATTGTGAGTTACAGTGCCAAAAATCTCCTTTTCTCAACTCGCTTTCTTGTGAGCTGACCGCAAACCCGAATAATTACTTCAGGCCCTAATCTCGTTCCGGCATGGCACACTGAGCCTTTGGTGAATTCTTCTCCCTGTAGGGAAATCAGAGTTCAATGTGCCCGTGCAAACACATCGAGTTAGCCGCGCATTGGTTCTCCTTATTCCTGTTCATCTTCCACGCAAATTGCAATCTGTGCCAAACAAGATGTCAAAGGCACTGACTCTCCAAGTGGGGAGAATACTAATATCGCATCTGGAAAGGCGAACTCGAGTACCATGGTACGAAAATGGCAATGAGTTTTAGAAATTTTGCCTGGTCACTTCGTGGACCATATTCTGGGTTTTCCATGCATATTTTTGCTGAAGGATAAATCCATTAAACGTGGAGATTTGGGACCTGTAGAATGGGAACCATGCACCATTACCTCAAAGGGTCTGCATTCCCTCACCAATAGTATCATCCCCAAGTGTCCAGCCTTATCTCTCCCCCAGCTGTGGATGTAGAGGTGGTAAATCCAAGATTCCTCACAAGCCCTGAAGGACTTATTTAAGAATTTCTCTCTATTTGACAGTCCTTGTGTTTTCTTTTTCAAATTTATTTTTATAATGGGATTTAGCTTATTTACACTGCTGTGTGTATGCTGCTGTACACAAATGATTTTCTAATGGAGACCTATAAATGTATGGGTTATAATTTTCTTCATAGTCAGGTATATTCCTAGGTTTTGAATATGGGGTGTTGAGTCCATTTGGTTGAGCAATGAGTAGGTCTTGTCTAATATATATTTGGCTTATGGAATGGTATCTGTCCTAATGTCAACCTCTGGTTTTATGCAGCCTCCCCACTCACCTTTCCCCTTAAGCAAGCATAAGTTTCTTTTGTAAATGTGAGACACTGTTGTGTTTTGAAATGCAGTTCATGCGTAGTCGTTTTTCCATTCCGGGTATTAGTGATATCTTATGATGTTTCTTTTTCTGTGTGACTTATTTCACTTAGAATCGTCGTAACTAAATCCACTCATTATGCTGCTACTGGTCTGTGGCCATTGATTTCATTGTTAAGTGATATTCCATTGTAGGGATTTACCACAACTTCTATATCCATTTTTCTCTTTCTGGGCTATTGAAGTTGTACCATAGCCAAGGTTCCCGTACACAGAGCAGCCCCAAACTTTGGTGTGGCTGTGTCTTTTTCATTTAAATTTTCCGAATCTATAGCACCATAAGTGGAAGTGCCCTAGGCTCTCTAGCTTGGTTTTATCTTTGTTCCAGGAAACACCATCCACTTCTCTAGAGTGGCTGTTGGAAATTTACATCCCGCCCATCAGCATAACAAGGCTGCCGGTTCTCCATGGCCTGTCCTGCCTCTCTGGATTTTACACTTTCTTCGGAAGGCCCTTTTGATCGGTGGGAAGTGAGACTTCCTTGTAGTGCGGATTTCCATTGCAGGGTTGCTTGGTTGGACAAAAAGGGCGTATGCGTTTTTTCCTGAATATATTCAGGAAAAAACGCATACGCCCTTTTTGGCCAAGTGCATCACTGTCGAACTGCTGCCTCTTTTCCTACGCTTTCAGAGCAATTCTTATCTAACATCTAACATCTGTTTTCTGCAATTCTGCGTCACGTTCAAGTCCTCGTCACAGCCTTCCTTCAATAAATTTTTGGATGATAGGGGTCATTTGGAACCCTGCAGGATTGTGAGTTACAGTGCCAAAAATCTCCTTTTCTCAATTCGCTTTTTTGTGAGCTGACCGCAAACCTGAAGAATTGCTTCAGGACGTAATCTCGTTCCGAAATGGCACGCTGAGCGTTTGGTGAATTCTTCTTCCTGTAGGGAAATCAGAGTTCAATGTGCCCGTCCAAACACATCGAGTTAGCCACTCATTGGTTCTCCTTATTCCTGTTCATCTTCCACAGAAATTGCAAACTGTGCGAAACAAGAGGTCAAAGGCACTGACTCTCCAAGTGGGGAGAATGTTAATATCGCATCTGGAACGGCAAACTAGAGTGCCAGGGGGTGAAAATGGCGAAGAGTTTTAGAAATTTTGCCTGATCACTTCGTGGATCATATTCTGGGTTTTCCATGTGTATTTTGGCTGAAGTATAAATCCCTTAAACGTGGAGATTTGGGACACGTGGAATGGAAACCATGCACCATTACCTCAATGGGTCTGCATTCCCTCACCAATAGTATCAGCCCAAAGTGTCCAGCCTTATCTCTCCCACAGCTGTGGATGTAGAGGTGGTAAATCCAAGATTTCTCACAAGCACTCAAGGACTTATTTAAGAATTTCTCTCTATTTCACAGTCCTTGTGCTTTGTTTTTCAAATTTATTTTTATAAGGGGATTTAGCTTATTTACACTGCTGTGTGTATGCTGCTGTACACAAGTGATTTTTTTATGGAGACCTATAAATGTATGGGTTTTAAGTTTCTTCACAGTCAGGTATATTCCTAGGTATTGAATACGGGGTGTTGCGTCCATTTGGTTGAGCGAGGAGTAGGTCTTGTCTAATATATATTTCGCTTATGAAATGGTATCTGTCCTAATGTCAATCTCTGGTTTTATGCAGCCTCCCCACTCTCCTTTGACCTTAAGCAAGCATAAATTTCTTTTGTAAATGTGAGACTCTGTTGTGTTTTGAAATGCAGTTCATGCGTAGTCGTGTTTCCATTCCCGGTATTAGTGATATCTTATGATGTTTCTTTTTCTGTGTGACTTATTTCACTTAGAATCATCGTAACTAAATCCACTCATTATGCTGCTACTGGTCTGTGGCCATTGATTTCATTGTTGAGTGATATTCCATTGTAGGGATGTACCACAACTTCTATATCCATTTTTCTCTTTCTGGGCTATTGAAGTTGTACCATAGTCAAGGTTCCCGTACACAGAGCAGCCCCAAACTTTGGTGTGGCTCTTTCTTTTTCATTTAAATTTTCCGAATCTATAGCACCATAAGTGGAAGTGCCCTAGGCTCTCTAGCTTGGTTTTTTCTTTGTTCCAGGAAACACCATCCACTTCTCCAGAGTGGCTGTTGGCAATTTACATCCCGCCCATCAGCATAACAAGGCTGCCGGTTCTCCATGGCCTGTCCTGCCTCTCTGGATTTTACATTTTTTTTGGAGGGCCCTTTTGATCGGTGGGAAGTGAGACTTCCTTGTAGTGCGGATTTCCATTGCAGGCTTGCTTTGTTGGCCAAAAAGGGCGTATGCGTTTTTTCCTGAATATATTCAGGAAAAAACGCATACGCCCAATTGGGCCAAGTGCATCACTGTCGAACTGCTGCCTCTTTTCCTACGATTTCAGAGCAATTCTTATCTACCACCTGATATCTGTTTTCTGCAATTCTGTGTCGTGTTCTAGTCCTCTTCACAGTCCTCCTTCAAGAAATTTTTGGATGATAGGGGTCATTTGGAACTCCGCAGGATTGTGAGTTACAGTGCCAAAAATCTCCTTTTGTCAACTCGCTTTCTTGTGAGCTGACCGCAAACCCGAATAATTACTTCAGGCCCTAATCTCGTTCCGGCATGGCACACTGAGCCTTTGGTGAATTCTTCTCCCTGTAGGGAAATCAGAGTTCAATGTGCCCGTGCAAACACATCGAGTTAGCCGCGCATTGGTTCTCCTTATTCCTGTTCATCTTCCACGCAAATTGCAATCTGTGCCAAACAAGATGTCAAAGGCACTGACTCTCCAAGTGGGGAGAATACTAATATCGCATCTGGAAAGGCGAACTCGAGTACCATGGTACGAAAATGGCGATGAGTTTTAGAAATTTTGCCTGGTCACTTCGTGGACCATATTCTGGGTTTTCCATGCATATTTTTGCTGAAGGATAAATCCATTAAACGTGGAGATTTGGGACCTGTAGAATGGGAACCATGCACCATTACCTCAAAGGGTCTGCATTCCCTCACCAATAGTATCATCCCCAAGTGTCCAGCCTTATCTCTCCCCCAGCTGTGGATGTAGAGGTGGTAAATCCAAGATTCCTCACAAGCCCTGAAGGACTTATTTAAGAATTTCTCTCTATTTGACAGTCCTTGTGTTTTCTTTTTCAAATTTATTTTTATAATGGGATTTAGCTTATTTACACTGCTGTGTGTATGCTGCTGTACACAAATGATTTTCTAATGGAGACCTATAAATGTATGGGTTATAATTTTCTTCATAGTCAGGTATATTCCTAGGTTTTGAATATGGGGTGTTGAGTCCATTTGGTTGAGCAATGAGTAGGTCTTGTCTAATATATATTTGGCTTATGGAATGGTATCTGTCCTAATGTCAACCTCTGGTTTTATGCAGCCTCCCCACTCACCTTTCCCCTTAAGCAAGCATAAGTTTCTTTTGTAAATGTGAGACACTGTTGTGTTTTGAAATGCAGTTCATGCGTAGTCGTTTTTCCATTCCGGGTATTAGTGATATCTTATGATGTTTCTTTTTCTGTGTGACTTATTTCACTTAGAATCGTCGTAACTAAATCCACTCATTATGCTGCTACTGGTCTGTGGCCATTGATTTCATTGTTAAGTGATATTCCATTGTAGGGATTTACCACAACATCTATATCCATTTTTCTCTTTCTGGGCTATTGAAGTTGTACCATAGCCAAGGTTCCCGTACACAGAGCAGCCCCAAACTTTGGTGTGGCTGTGTCTTTTTCATTTAAATTTTCCGAATCTATAGCACCATAAGTGGAAGTGCCCTAGGCTCTCTAGCTTGGTTTTATCTTTGTTCCAGGAAACACCATCCACTTCTCTAGAGTGGCTGTTGGAAATTTACATCCCGCCCATCAGCATAACAAGGCTGCCGGTTCTCCATGGCCTGTCCTGCCTCTCTGGATTTTACACTTTCTTCGGAAGGCCCTTTTGATCGGTGGGAAGTGAGACTTCCTTGTAGTGCGGATTTCCATTGCAGGGTTGCTTGGTTGGACAAAAAGTGCGTATGCGTTTTTTCCTGAATATATTCAGGAAAAAACGCATACGCCCTTTTTGGCCAAGTGCATCACTGTCGAACTGCTGCCTCTTTTCCTACGCTTTCAGAGCAATTCTTATCTAACATCTAACATCTGTTTTCTGCAATTCTGCGTCACGTTCAAGTCCTCGTCACAGCCTTCCTTCAATAAATTTTTGGATGATAGGGGTCATTTGGAACCCTGCAGGATTGTGAGTTACAGTGCCAAAAATCTCCTTTTCTCAATTCGCTTTTTTGTGAGCTGACCGCAAACCTGAACAATTGCTTCAGGACGTAATCTCGTTCCGAAATGGCACGCTGAGCGTTTGGTGAATTCTTCTTCCTGTAGGGAAATCAGAGTTCAATGTGCCCGTCCAAACACATCGAGTTAGCCACTCATTGGTTCTCCTTATTCCTGTTCATCTTCCACAGAAATTGCAAACTGTGCGAAACAAGAGGTCAAAGGCACTGACTCTCCAAGTGGGGAGAATGTTAATATCGCATCTGGAACGGCAAACTAGAGTGCCAGGGGGTGAAAATGGCGAAGAGTTTTAGAAATTTTGCCTGATCACTTCGTGGATCATATTCTGGGTTTTCCATGTGTATTTTGGCTGAAGTATAAATCCCTTAAACGTGGAGATTTGGGACACGTGGAATGGAAACCATGCACCATTACCTCAATGGGTCTGCATTCCCTCACCAATAGTATCAGCCCAAAGTGTCCAGCCTTATCTCTCCCACAGCTGTGGATGTAGAGGTGGTAAATCCAAGATTTCTCACAAGCACTCAAGGACTTATTTAAGAATTTCTCTCTATTTCACAGTCCTTGTGCTTTGTTTTTCAAATTTATTTTTATAAGGGGATTTAGCTTATTTACACTGCTGTGTGTATGCTGCTGTACACAAGTGATTTTTTTATGGAGACCTATAAATGTATGGGTTTTAAGTTTCTTCACAGTCAGGTATATTCCTAGGTATTGAATACGGGGTGTTGCGTCCATTTGGTTGAGCGAGGAGTAGGTCTTGTCTAATATATATTTCGCTTATGAAATGGTATCTGTCCTAATGTCAATCTCCGGTTTTATGCAGCCTCCCCACTCTCCTTTAACCTTAAGCAAGCATAAATTTCTTTTGTAAATGTGAGACTCTGTTGTGTTTTGAAATGCAGTTCATGCGTAGTCGTGTTTCCATTCCCGGTATTAGTGATATCTTATGATGTTTCTTTTTCTGTGTGACTTATTTCACTTAGAATCATCGTAACTAAATCCACTCATTATGCTGCTACTGGTCTGTGGCCATTGATTTCATTGTTGAGTGATATTCCATTGTAGGGATGTACCACAACTTCTATATCCATTTTTCTCTTTCTGGGCTATTGAAGTTGTACCATAGTCAAGGTTCCCGTACACAGAGCAGCCCCAAACTTTGGTGTGGCTCTTTCTTTTTCATTTAAATTTTCCGAATATATAGCACCATAAGTGGAAGTGCCCTAGGCTCTCTAGCTTGGTTTTTTCTTTGTTCCAGGAAACACCATCCACTTCTCCAGAGTGGCTGTTGGCAATTTACATCCCGCCCATCAGCATAACAAGGCTGCCGGTTCTCCATGGCCTGTCCTGCCTCTCTGGATTTTACATTTTTTTTGGAGGGCCCTTTTGATCGGTGGGAAGTGAGACTTCCTTGTAGTGCGGATTTCCATTGCAGGCTTGCTTTGTTGGCCAAAAAGGGCGTATGCGTTTTTTCCTGAATATATTCAGGAAAAAACACATACGCCCAATTGGGCCAAGTGCATCACTGTCGAACTGCTGCCTCTTTTCCTACGATTTCAGAGCAATTCTTATCTACCACCTGATATCTGTTTTCTGCAATTCTGTGTCGTGTTCTAGTCCTCTTCACAGTCCTCCTTCAAGAAATTTTTGGATGATAGGGGTCATTTGGAACTCCGCAGGATTGTGAGTTACAGTGACAAAAATCTCCTTTTCTCAACTTGCTTTCTTGTGAGCTGACCGCAAACCCGAATAATTACTTCAGGCCCTAATCTCGTTCCGGCATGGCACACTGAGCCTTTGGTGAATTCTTCTCCCTGTAGGGAAATCAGAGTTCAATGTGCCCGTGCAAACACATCGAGTTAGCCGCGCATTGGTTCTCCTTATTCCTATTCATCTTCCACGCAAATTGCAATCTGTGCCAAACAAGATGTCAAAGGCACTGACTCTCCAAGTGGGGAGAATACTAATATCGCATCTGGAAAGGCGAACTCGAGTACCATGGTACGAAAATGGCGATGAGTTTTAGAAATTTTGCCTGGTCACTTCGTGGACCATATTCTGGGTTTTCCATGCATATTTTTGCTGAAGGATAAATCCATTAAACGTGGAGATTTGGGACCTGTAGAATGGGAACCATGCACCATTACCTCAAAGGGTCTGCATTCCCTCACCAATAGTATCATCCCCAAGTGTCCAGCCTTATCTCTCCCCCAGCTGTGGATGTAGAGGTGGTAAATCCAAGATTCCTCACAAGCCCTGAAGGACTTATTTAAGAATTTCTCTCTATTTGACAGTCCTTGTGTTTTCTTTTTCAAATTTATTTTTATAATGGGATTTAGCTTATTTACACTGCTGTGTGTATGCTGCTGTACACAAATGATTTTCTAATGGAGACCTATAAATGTATGGGTTATAATTTTCTTCATAGTCAGGTATATTCCTAGGTTTTGAATATGGGGTGTTGAGTCCATTTGGTTGAGCAATGAGTAGGTCTTGTCTAATATATATTTGGCTTATGGAATGGTATCTGTCCTAATGTCAACCTCTGGTTTTATGCAGCCTCCCCACTCACCTTTCCCCTTAAGCAAGCATAAGTTTCTTTTGTAAATGTGAGACACTGTTGTGTTTTGAAATGCAGTTCATGCGTAGTCGTGTTTCCATTCCCGGTATTAGTGATATCTTATGATGTTTCTTTTTCTGTGTGACTTATTTCACTTAGAATCGTCGTAACTAAATCCACTCATTATGCTGCTACTGGTCTGTGGCCATTGATTTCATTGTTAAGTGATATTCCATTGTAGGGATTTACCACAACTTCTATATCCATTTTTCTCTTTCTGGGCTATTGAAGTTGTACCATAGCCAAGGTTCCCGTACACAGAGCAGCCCCAAACTTTGGTGTGGCTGTGTCTTTTTCATTTAAATTTTCCGAATCTATAGCACCATAAGTGGAAGTGCCCTAGGCTCTCTAGCTTGGTTTTATCTTTGTTCCAGGAAACACCATCCACTTCTCTAGAGTGGCTGTTGGAAATTTACATCCCGCCCATCAGCATAACAAGGCTGCCGGTTCTCCATGGCCTGTCCTGCCTCTCTGGATTTTACACTTTCTTCGGAAGGCCCTTTTGATCGGTGGGAAGTGAGACTTCCTTGTAGTGCGGATTTCCATTGCAGGGTTGCTTGGTTGGACAAAAAGGGCGTATGCGTTTTTTCCTGAATATATTCAGGAAAAAACGCATACGGCCTTTTTGGCCAAGTGCATCACTGTCGAACTGCTGCCTCTTTTCCTACGCTTTCAGAGCAATTCTTATCTAACATCTAACATCTGTTTTCTGCAATTCTGCGTCACGTTCAAGTCCTCGTCACAGCCTTCCTTCAATAAATTTTTGGATGATAGGGGTCATTTGGAACCCTGCAGGATTGTGGGTTACAGTGCCAAAAATCTCCTTTTCTCAATTCGCTTTCTTGTGAGCTGGCCGCAAACCTGAAGAATTGCTTCAGGACGTAATCTCGTTCCGAAATGGCACGCTGAGCGTTTGGTGAATTCTTCTTCCTGTAGGGAAATCAGAGTTCAATGTGCCCGTCCAAACACATCGAGTTAGCCACTCATTGGTTCTCCTTATTCCTGTTCATCTTCCACAGAAATTGCAAACTGTGCCAAACAAGAGGTCAAAGGCACTGACTCTCCAAGTGGGGAGAATGTTAATATCGCATCTGGAACGGCAAACTAGAGTGCCAGGGGGTGAAAATGGCGAAGAGTTTTAGAAATTTTGCCTGATCACTTCGTGGATCATATTCTGGGTTTTCCATATGTATTTTGGCTGAAGTATAAATCCCTTAAACGTGGAGATTTGGGACACGTGGAATGGGAACCATGCACCATTACCTCAATGGGTCTGCATTCCCTCACCAATAGTATCAGCCCCAAGTGTCCAGCCTTATCTCTCCCCCAGCTGTGGATGTAGAGGTGGTAAATCCAAGATTCCACACAAGACCTGAAGGACTTATTGAAGAATTTCTCTCTATTTGACAGTCCTTGTGTTTTCCTTTTCAAATTTATTTTTATAAGGGGATTTAGCTTATTTACACTGCTGTGTGTATGCTGCTGTACACAAGTGATTTTCTTATGGAGACCTATAAATGTATGGGTTTTAAGTTTCTTCACAGTCAGGTATATATCTAGGTTTTGAATACGGGGTGTTGAGTCCATTTGGTTGAGCGAGGAGTAGGTATTGTCTAATATATATTTGGCTTATGGAATGGTATCTGTCCTAATGTCAACCTCTGGTTTTATGCAGCCTCCCCACTCTCCTTTCCCCTTAAGCAAGCCTAAGTTTCTTTTGCAAATGTGAGACTCTGTTGTGTTTTGTAATGCAGTTCACGCGTAGCCGTTTTTACATTCCCGGTATTAGTGATATCGTATGATGTTTCTTTTTCTGTGTGACTTATTTCACTTAGAATCATCGTAACTAAATCCACTCATTATGCTGCTACTGGTCTGTGGCCATTGATTTCATTGTTGAGTGATATTCCATTGTAGGGATGTACCACAACTTCTATATCCATTTTTCTCTTTCTGGAATATTGAAGTTGTACCATAGTCAAGGTTCCCGTACACAGAGCAGCCCCAAACTTTGGTGTGGCTGTGTCTTTTTCATTTAAATTTTCCGAATCTATAGCACCATAAGTGGAAGTGCCCTAGGCTCTCTAGCTTGTTTTTTTCTTTGTTCCAGGAAACACCATCCACTTCTCCAGAGTGGCTGTTGGCGATTTACATCCCTCCCATCAGCATAACAAGGCTTCCGGTTCTCCATGGCCTGTCCTGCCTCTCTGGATTTTACACTTTTTTCGGCGGGCCCTTTTGATCGGTGGGAAGTGAGACTCCCTTGTAGTGCGGATATCCATTGCAGGCTTGCTTGGTTGGCCAAAAAGGGCGTATGCGTTTTTTCCTGAATATATTCAGGGAAAAACGCATACGCCCTTTTTTGCAAAGTGCATCACTGTCGAACTGCTGCCTCTATTCCTATGCTTTCAGAGCAATTCTTATCTATCCCCTGATATCAGTTTTCTGCAATTCTGCGTCCTATTCAAGTCCTCTTTACAGCCTTCCTTCAACAAATTTTTGGATGATAGGGGTCTTTTGCAACTCCGCAGGATTGTGAGTTACAGTGCCAAAAATCTCCTTTTCACAACTCGCTTTCTTGTGAGCTGACCGAAAACCTGAAGAATTGCTTCAGGCCCTACTCTAGTTCTGGCATGGCACGCTGAGCCTTTGGTGAATTCTTCTTCCTGGAGGGAAATAAGAGTTCAATGTGCCCCTTCAAACGCAGAGTTACTCGCTCATTGGTTCTCCTTATTTCTGTTCATCTACCGCAGAAATTGCAAACTGTTCCAAACGAGAGGTTAAAAGCACAGACTCTCCAAGTGGGGAGAGTGTTACTAACGCATCTGGAACGGCGAACTCGATTACCAGGGGGCGAAAATGGTGATGAGTTTTAGAAATATTGCCTGGTCACTTGGTGGACGATATTCTGGGTTTTCCATTCATATTTTACCTGAACGATAAATCCCTTAAACCTGGAGATTTGGGACCCTTGAAAGGGAACCATGCACCATTACATCAGAGGGTCTGCATTCTCTCACCTAACCTCACCAATCCTATCAGCCCCAAGTGTCCAGCCTTATCTCTCCCCCAGCTTTGGATGTAGAGGTGGTAAATCCAAGATTCCTCAAAAGCCCTGAAGAACTTATTTAAGAATTTCTATTTCCCAATTTTTGTGTTTTGTTTTTAAAATTTTTTTATAAGGGATTTTAGCTTATTTTCACTGCTGTGTTTATGCTGTGGTACACACATTATTTTCTAATGGAGACCTGTAAATATATGGCTATTAAGATTCTTCATAGTCAGGTATATTCCTAGGTTTTGAATACAGGGTGTTGAGTCCATTTGGTTGAGAAAGGAGTAGGTCTTGTCTAATATATATTTGGCTTATGGAATGGTTTCTGGACTAACGTCAACCTCTGGATTTATGCAGCCTCCCCACTCTCCTTTCCCCTTAAGCAAGCATAAGTTTCTTTTGTAAATGTGAGACTCTGTTGTGTTTTGAAATGCAGTTCATGCGTAGTCGTGTTTACATTCCCGGTATTAGTGATATCTTATGATGTTTCTTTTTCTGTGTGACTTATTTCACTTAGAATCATCGTACATAAATCCACTCATTATGCTGCTACTGGCCTGATGCAATTGATTTCATTGTTGAGTGATATTCCATTGTAGGGATGTACCACAACTTCTATATCCATTTTTCTCTTTCTGGGCTATTGAAGTTGTACCATAGTCAAGATTCCCGTAAACAAAGCAGACCCAAGTTTTGGTGTGGCTGTGTCTTTTTCATTTAAATTTTCCGAATCTATAGCACCATAAGTGGAAGTGCCCTAGGCTCTCTAGCTTGGTTTTTTCTTTGTTTCAGGAAACACCATCCAGTTCTCCAGAGTGGCTGTTGGCAATTTACATCCCGCCCATCAGCATAACAAGGCTGCCGGTTCTCCATGGCCTCTCGTCCTCTCTGGATTTTACACTTTTTTCGGACGGCCCTTTTGATCGGTGGGAAGTGAGACTTCATTGTGGTGCGGATTTCCATTGCAGGGTTGCTTGGTTGGCCAAAAAGGGCGTATGCGTTTTTTCCTGAATATATTCAGGAAAAAAGGCATATGCCCTTTTTGTCCATGTGCATCACTGTCGAACTGCTGCCTCTTTTCCTACGATTTCAGAGCAATTCTTATCTACCACCTGATATCTGTTTTCTGCAATTCTTTGTCGCGTTCAAGTCCTGTTCAGAGCCTTCCTTCAATAAATTTTTGGATGATAGGGGAAATTTGGAACTCTGCAGGATTGTGAGTTACAGTGCCAAAAATCTCCTTTTCTCAACTCGCTTTCTTGTGAGCTGACCGCAAACCTGAATATTGCTTCAGGCCCTAATCTCGTTCCGGCATGGCACGCTGAGCCTTTGGTGAATTTTTCTTCCTGTACAGAAATCAGAGTTCAATGTGCCCGCCCAAACACATCGAGTTAGCCGCTCATTGGTTCTCCTTATTCCTGATCATCTTCCACAGAAATTGCAAACAGTGCCAAAGAAGAGGTCAAAGGCACTGATTCTCTAAGTGGGGAGAATGTTAATATAGCATCTGGAACGGCAAACTAGAGTGCCAGGGGATAAAAATGACGAAGAGTTTTAGAAATTTTGCCTCATCACTTCGTGGACCATATTCTGGGTTTTCCATGCGTATTTTGGCTGAAGTATAAATCCCTTAAACGTGGAGATTTGGGACACGTGGAATGGGAACCATGCAACATTACCTCAACGGGTCTGCATTCCCTCACCAATAGTATCAGCCCCAAGTGTCCAGCCTTATCTCTCCCACAGCTGTGGATGTAGAGGTGGTAAATCCAAGATTTCTCACAAGTCCTCAAAGACTTATTTAAGAATTTCTCTCTATTTCACAGTCCTTGTGCTTTGTTTTTCAAATTTATTTTTATAAGGGGATTTAGCTTATTTACACTGCTGTGTGTATGCTGCTGTACACAAGTGATTTTCTTATGGAGACCTATAAATGTATGGGTTTTAAGTTTCTTCACAGTCAGGTATATTCCTAGGTATTGAATACGGGGTGTTGCGTCCATTTGGTTGAGCGAGGAGTAGGTCTTGTCTAATATATATTTCGCTTATGAAATGGTATCTGTCCTAATGTCAATCTCTGGTTTTATGCAGCCTCAACACTCTTCTTTGACCTTAAGCAAGCTTAAATTTCTTTTGTAAATGTGAGACTCTGTTGTGTTTTGAAATGCAGTTCATGCGTAGTTGTGTTTCGATTCCCGGTATTAGTGATATCTTATGATGTTTCTTTTTCTGTGTGACTTATTTCACTTAGAATCATCGTAACTAAATCCACTCATTATGCTGCTACTGGTCTGTGGCCATTGATTTCATTGTTGAGTGATATTCCATTGTAGGGATGTACCAAAACTTCTATATCCATTTTTGTCTTTCTGGGCTATTGAAGTTGTACCATAGTCAAGGTTCCCGTACACAGAGCAGCCCCAAACTTTGGTGTTGGTCTGTCTTTTTCATTTAAATTTTCCGAATCTATAGCACCATAAGTGGAAGTGCCCTAGGCTCTCTAGCTTGGTTTTTTCTTTGTTCCAGGAAACACCATCCACTTCTCCTGAGTGGCTGTTGGCAATTTACATCCCGCCCATCAGCATAACAATGCTGCCGGTTCTCCATGGCCTGTCCTGCCTCTCTGGATTTTACATTTTTTTTGGAGGGCCCTTTTGATCGGTGGGAAGTGAGACTTCCTTGTACTGCGGATTTCCATTGCAGGCTTGCTTGGTTGGCCAAAAAGGCCGTATGCGTTTTTTCCTGAATATATTCAGGAAAAAAGGCATATGCCCTTTTTGGCCAAGTGCATCACTGTCGAACTGCTGCCTCTTTTCCTGCGCTTTCAGAGCAATTCTTATCTACCGCCTGATATCTGTATTCAGCAATTCTGCGACACGTTCAAGTCCTCTTCACAGCCTTCCTTCAATAAATTTTTGGATGATAGGGGTCATTTGGAACTCCGCAGGATTTTGAGTTACAGTGCCAAAAATGTCCTTTTCTCAACTCGCTTTCTTGTGAGCTGACCGCAAACCCGAGAATTGCTTCAGGACCTAATCTCGTTCCGGCATGGCACACTGAGCCTTTGATGAATTCTTCTCCCTGTAGGGAAATCAGAGTTCAGTGTGCCCGTCCAAACACATCGAGTTAGCCACGCAGTGGTTCTCC
The DNA here is from genome assembly GCA_036417435.1 of Inia geoffrensis. Lineage (NCBI taxonomy): Eukaryota > Metazoa > Chordata > Mammalia > Artiodactyla > Iniidae > Inia > Inia geoffrensis. The sequence goes on along the minus strand of CM070910.1, from coordinate 73,545,782 downwards.
TTATTCCTGTTCATCTTCCACGCAAATTTCAAACTGTGCCAAACAAGATGTCAACGGCACTGACTCTCCAAGTGGGGAGAATACTAATATCGCATCTGGAAAGGCGAACTCGAGTACCATGGGGCGAAAATGGCGATGAGTTTTAGAAATTTTGCCTGATCACTTCGTGGACCATATTCTGGGTTTTCCATGCATATTTTAGCTGAAGGATAAATCCATTAAACGTGGAGATTTGGGACCTGTAGAATGGGAACCATGCACCATTACCTCAAAGGGTCTGCATTCCCTCACCAATAGTATCATCCCCAAGTGTCCAGCCTTATCTCTCCCCCAGCTGTGGATGTAGAGGTGGTAAATCCAAGATTCCTCACAAGCCCTGAAGGACTTATTTAAGAATTTCTCTCTATTTGACAGTCCTTGTGTTTTCTTTTTCAAATTTATTTTTATAATGGGATTTAGCTTATTTACACTGCTGTGTGTATGCTGCTGTACACAAATGATTTTCTAATGGAGACCTATAAATGTATGGGTTATAATTTTCTTCATAGTCAGGTATATTCCTAGGTTTTGAATATGGGGTGTTGAGTCCATTTGGTTGAGCAATGAGTAGGTCTTGTCTAATATATATTTGGCTTATGGAATGGTATCTGTCCTAATGTCAACCTCTGGTTTTATGCAGCCTCCCCACTGACCTTTCCCCTTAAGCAAGCATAAGTTTCTTTTGTAAATGTGAGACTCTGTTGTGTTTTGAAATGCAGTTCATGTGTAGTCGTGTTTACATTCCCGGTATTAGTGATACCTTATCATGTTTCTTTTCCTGTGTGACTTATTTCACTTAGAATCATCGTAACTAAATCCACTCATTATGCTGCTACTGTTCTGTTGCCATTGATTTCATTGTTGAGTGATATTCCATTGTAGGGATGTACCACAACTTCTATATCCATTTTTCTATTTCTGGGCTATTGAAGTTGTACCATAGCCAAGGTTCCCGTACACAGAGCAGCCCCAAACTTTGGTGTGGCTGTGTCTTTTTCATTTAAATTTTCCGAATCTATAGCACCATAAGTGGAAGTGCCCTAGGCTCTCTAGCTTGGTTTTATCTTTGTTCCAGGAAACACCATCCACTTCTCTAGAATGGCTGTTGGAAATTTACATCCCGCCCATCAGCAAAACAAGGCTGCCGGTTCTCCATGGCCTGTCCTGCCTCTCTGGATTTTACACTTTCTTCGGAAGGCCCTTTTGATCGGTGGGAAGTGAGACTTCCTTGTAGTGCGGATTTCCATTGCAGGGTTGCTTGGTTGGCCAAAAAGGGCGTATGCGTTTTTTCCTGAATATATTCAGGAAAAAACGCATACGCCCTTATTGGCCAAGTGCATCACTGTCGAACTGCTGCCTCTTTTCCTACGCTTTCAGAGCAATTCTTATCTAACACCTAACATCTGTTTTCTGCAATTCTGCGTCACGTTCAAGTCCTCGTCACAGCCTTCCTTCAATAAATTTTTGGATGATAGGGGTCATTTGGAACCCTGCAGGATTGTGAGTTACAGTGCCAAAAATCTCCTTTTCTCAACTCGCTTTCTTGTGAGCTGACCGCAAACCTGAAGAATTGCTTCAGGACCTAATCTCGTTACAAAATGGCACGCTGAGCCTTTGGTGAAATCTTCTTCCTGTAGGGAAATCAGAGTTCAATGTGCCCGTCCAAACACATCGAGTTAGCCACTCATTGGTTCTCCTTATTCCTGTTCATCTTCCACAGAAATTGCAAACTGTGCCAAACAAGAGGTCAAAGGCACTGACTCTCCAAGTGGGGAGAATGTTAGTATCGCATCTGGAACGGCAAACTAGAGTGCCAGGGGGTGAAAATGGCGAACAGTTTTAGAAATTTTGCCTGATCACTTCGTGGACCATATTCTGGGTTTTCCATGTGTATTTTGGCTGAAGTATAAATCCCTTAAACGTGGAGATTTGGGACAAGTGGAATGGGAACCATGCACCATTACCTCAATGGGTCTGCATTCCCTCACCAATAGTATCAGCCCCAAGTGTCCAGCCTTATCTCTCCCCCAGCTGTGGATGTAGAGGTGGTAAATCCAAGATTCCACACAAGACCTGAAGGACTTATTGAAGAATTTCTCTCTATTTGACAGTCATTGTGTTTTCCTTTTCAAATTTATTTTTATAAGGGGATTTAGCTTATTTACACTTGCTGTGTGTATGCTGCTGTACACAAGTGATTTTCTTATGGAGACCTATAAATGTATGGGTTTTAAGTTTCTTCACAGTCAGGTATATTCCTAGGTTTTGAATACGGGGTGTTGAGTCCATTTGGTTGAGCGAGGAGTAGGTATTGTCTAATATATATTTGGCTTATGGAATGGTATCTGTCCTAATGTCAACCTCTGGTTTTATGCAGCCTCCCCACTCTCCTTTCCCCTTAAGCAAGCCTAAGTTTCTTTTGCAAATGTGAGACTCTGTTGTGTTTTGTAATGCAGTTCACGCGTAGCCGTGTTTACATTCCCGGTATTAGTGATATCTTATGATGTTTCTTTTTCTGTGTGACTTATTTCACTTAGAATCATCGTAACTAAATCCACTCATTATGCTGCTACTGGTCTGTGGCCATTGATTTCATTGTTGAGTGATATTCCATTGTAGGGATGTACCACAACTTCTATATCCATTTTTCTCTTTCTGGGCTATTGAAGTTGTACCATAGTCAAGGTTCCCGTACACAGAGCAGTCCCAAACTTTGGTGTGGCTGTGTCTTTTTCATTTAAATTTTCCGAATCTATAGCACCATAAGTGGAAGTGCCCTAGGCTCTCTAGCTTGTTTTTTTCTTTGTGCCAGGAAACACCATCCACTTCTCCAGAATGGCTGTTGGCGATTTACATCCCGCCCATCAGCATAACAAGGCTGCCGGTTCTCCATGGCCTGTCCTGCCTCTCTGGATTTTACACTTTTTTCGGCGGGCCCTTTTGATCGGTGGGAAGTGAGACTCCCTTGTAGTGCGGATTCCCATTGCAGGCTTGCTTGGTTGGCCAAAAAGGGCGTATGCGTTTTTTCCTGAATATATTCAGGGAAAAACGCATACTCCCTTTTTGGCAAAGTGCATCACTGTCGAACTGCTGCCTCTATTCCTACGCTTCCAGGGCAATTCTTATCTACCCCCTGATATCAGTTTTCTGCAATTCTGCATACTATTCAAGTCCTCTTTACAGCCTTCCTTCAACAAATTTTTGGATGATAGGGGTCTTTCGGAACTCCGCAGGATTGTGAGTTACAGTGCCAAAAATCTCCTTTTCTCAACTCGCTTTCTTGTGAGCTGACCGAAAACCTGAAGAATTGCTTCAGGCCCTACTCTAGTTCTGGCATGGCACGCTGAGCCTTTGGTGAATTCTTCTTCCTGGAGGGAAATAAGAGTTCAATGTGCCCCTTCAAACGCAGAGTTACTTGCTCATTGGTTCTCCTTATTTCTGTTCATCTACCGCAGAAATTGCAAACTGTGCCAAACGAGAGGTTAAAAGCACAGACTCTCCAAGTGGGGAGAGTGTTACTAACGCATCTGGAACGGCGAACTCGAGTACCAACGGGCGAAAATGGTGATGAGTTTTAGAAATATTGCCTGGTCACTTGGTGGACGATATTCTGGGTTTTCCATTCATATTTTACCTGAAGGATAAATCCCTTAAACCTGGAGATTTGGGACCCTTGAAAGGGAACCATGCACCATTACATCAAAGGGTCTGCATTCTCTCACCAAACCTCACCAATCCTATCAGCCCCAAGTGTCCAGCCATATCTCTCCCCCAGCTTTGGATGTAGAGGTGGTAAATCCAAGATTCCTCAAAAACCCTGAAGGGCTTATTTAAGAATTTCTATTTCCCAATTTTTGTGTTTTGTTTTTAAAATTTTTTTATAAGGGATTTTAGCTTATTTTCACTGCTGTGTTTATGCTGTGGTACACACATTATTTTCTAATGGAGACCTGTAAATATATGGCTATTAAGATTCTTCATAGTCAGGTATATTCCTAGGTTTTGAATACAGGGTGTTGAGTCCATTTGGTTGAGAAAGGAGTAGGTCTTGTCTAATATATATTTGGCTTATGGAATGGTTTCTGGACTAACGTCAACCGCTGGATTTATGCAGCCTCCCCACTCTCCTTTCCCCTTAAGCAAGCATAAGTTTCTTTTGTAAATGTGAGACTCTGTTGTGTTTTGAAATGCAGTTCATGCGTAGTCGTGTTTACATTCCCGGTATTAGTGATATCTTATGATGTTTCTTTTTCTGTGTGACTTATTTCACTTAGAATCATCGTACATAAATCCACTCATTATGCTGCTACTGGCCTGATGCAATTGATTTCATTGTTGAGTGATATTCCATTGTAGGGATGTACCACAACTTCTATATCCATTTTTCTCTTTCTGGGCTATTGAAGTTGTACCATAGTCAAGATTCCCGTAAACAAAGCAGACCCAAGTTTTGGTGTGGCTGTGTCTTTTTCATTTAAATTTTCCGAATCTATAGCCCCATAAGTGGAAGTGCCCTAGGCTCTCTAGCTTGGTTTTTTCTTTGTACCAGGAAACACCATCCAGTTATCCAGAGTGGCTGTTGGCAATTTACATCCCGCCCATGAGCATAACAAGGCTGCCGGTTCTCCATGGCCTCTCGTCCTCTCTGGATTTTACACTTTTTTCGGACGGCCCTTTTGATCGGTGGGAAGTGAGACTTCATTGTGGTGCGGATTTCCATTGCAGGGTTGCTTGGTTGGCCAAAAAGGGCGTATGCGTATTTTCCTGAATATATTCAGGAAAAAACGCATATGCCCTTTTTGTCCATGTGCATCACTGTCGAACTGCTGCCTCTTTTCCTACGATTTCAGAGCAATTCTTATCTACCACCTGATATCTGTTTTCTGCAATTCTTCGTCGCGTTCAAGTCCTGTTCTGAGCCTTCCTTCAATAAATTTTTGGATGATAGGGGAAATTTGGAACTCTGCAGGATTTTGAGTTACAGTGCCAAAAATCTCCTTTTCTCAACTCGCTTTCTTGTGAGCTGACCGCAAACCCGAAGAATTGCTTCAGGCCCTAATCTCGTTCCGGCATGGCACGCTGAGCCTTTGGTGAATTCTTCTCCCTGTAGGGAAATCATCGTTCAATGAGCCCGTCCAAACACATCGAGTTAGCCGCGAATTGGTTCTCCTTATTCCTGTTCATCTTCCACGGAAATTGCAAACTGTGCCAAACAAGAGGTCAAAGGCACTGACTCTCCAAGTGGGGAGAATACTAATATCGCATCTGGAAAGGCGAACTCGAGTACCATGGTACGAAAATGGCGATGAGTTTTAGAAATTTTGCCTGGTCACTTCGTGGACCATATTCTGGGTTTTCCATGCATATTTTAGCTGAAGGATAAATCCATTAAACGTGGAGATTTGGGACCCGTAGAATGGGAACCATGCACCATTACCTCAAAGGGTCTGAATTCCCTCACCAATACTATCATCACCAAGTGTCCAGCCTTATCTCTCCCCCAGCTGTGGATGTAGAGGTGGTAAATCCAAGATTCCTCACAAGCCCTGAAGGACTTATTTAAGAATTTCTCTCTATTTGACAGTCCTTGTGTTTTCTTTTTCAAATTTATTTTTATAAGGGGATTTAGCTTATTTACACTGCTTTGTGTATGCTGCTGTACACAAATGATTTTCTTATGGAGACCTATAAATGTATGGGTTTTAATTTTCTTCATAGTCAGGTATATTCCTCGGTTTTGAACACGGGGTGCTGAGTCCATGTGGTTGAGCGAGGAGGAGGTCTTGTCTAATATATATTTGGCTTATGGAATGGTATCTGTCCTAATGTCAACCTCTGGTTTTATGCAGCCTCCCCACTCTCCTTTCCCCTTAAGCAAGCATAAGTTTCTTTTGTAAATGTCAGACTCTGTTGTGTTTTGAAATGCAGTTCATGCATAGTCGTGTTTACATTCCCGGTATTAGTGATATCTTATGATGTTTCTTTTTCTGTGTGACTTATTTCACTTAGAATCATCATAATTAATCCACTCATTATGCTGATACTGGTCTGTTGCCATTGATTTCATTGTTGAGTGATATTCCATTTTAGGGATGTACCACAACTTCTATATCCATTTTTCTCTTTCTGGGCTATTGAATTTGTACCATAGCCAAGGTTCCCGTACACAGAGCAGCCCCAAACTTTGGTGTGGCTGTGTCTTTTTCATTTAAATTTTCCGAATCTATAGCACCATAAGTGGAAGTGCCCTAGGATCTCTAGCTTGGTTTTTTCTTTGTTCCAGGAAAAACCATCCACTTCTACAGAGTGGCTGTTGGAAATTTACATCCCGCCCATCAGCATAACAAGGCTGCCTGTTCTCCATGGCCTGTCCTGCCTCTCTGGATTTTACACTTTTATAGGATGGACCTTTTGAGGGGTGGGAATTGAGACTTCATTGTAGTGCGGATTTCCATTGCAGGCTTGCTTGGTTGGCCAAAAAGGGCGTATGCGTTTTTTCCTGAATATATTCAGGAAAAAACGCATACGCCCTTTTTCTCCAAGTGCATCACTGTCGAAGTATTGCCTCTTTTCCTATGCTTTCAGAACAGTTCTTATCTGCCGCCTGATATCTGTTTTCTGCAAATCTGCGTCGCGTTCCAGTCCTCTTCACAGCTTCCTGCAATAAATTTTTGGATGATAGAGGTCATTTGTAACTCTGAAGGCTTGTGAATTACAGTGTCAAAAATCTCCTTTTCCTAACTCGCTTTCTTGTGAGCTGAACGCAAACCCGAAGAATCGCTTCAGGCCTTAATCTCGTTCCGGCACGGCACTCTGAGCCTTTGGTGGATCCTTCTTCCTGGGGGGAAATCAGAGTGCAATATGCCCGTTCAAACACCTAGAGCTAGTCGCTCATTGGTTCTCCTTATTCCTGTTCATCTTCCGCAGAAATTGCAAACTGTGACAAACAAGATGTTAAAGGCACTGACTCTCCAAGTGGGGAGAGTGTTATTAACGCATCTGGAACGGCGAACTCGAGTACCAGGGGGCGAAAATGACGATGAGTTTTAGAAATATTGCCTGGTCAATTGATGGACCATATTCTGGGTTTTCCATGCCTATTTTAGCTGAAGGATAAATCCCTTAAACCTGGGTATTTGGGACCTGTGGAATTGGCACCATGAACCATTACATCAAAGGGTCTGCATTCCCTCACCAATCCTATCAGCCCCAAGAGTCCAGCATTATCTCTCCCCGAGCTGTGAATGTAGAGGTGGTAAATCCGAGACTCCTCAAAACCCCTGAAGTATTTATTTAAGAATTTCTCTCTATTTCACAGTCTTTGTGTTTTGTTTTTCAAATTTATTTTTATAAGGGGAATTAGGCTATTTTCACTGCTGTGTTTATGCCGCTGTACACAAATGACTTTCTTACGGAGACCTATAAATATATGGGTTTTAAGTTTCTTCATAGTCAGGTATATTCTTAGGTTTTGAATATGGGGTGTTGAGTCCATTTGGTTGAGCAAGGAGTAGGTCTTGTCTAATATATATTTGCTTGTGGAATGGGATCTGTACTAATGTCAACTTCTGGTTTTATGCAGGCTCCCCAGTCTCCTTTCCCCTTAAGCAAGCATAAGTTTCTTTTGTAAATGTGGAAATCTGTTGTGTTTTGTAATACAGTTCATGCGTAGCCGTGTTTACATTCCCGGTGTTAGAGATATCTTATGATGTTTCTTTTTCGGTGTGACTTATTTCACTTAGAAGCATCGTACCTATATCCACTCATTATGCTGCTACTGATCTGTTGCCATTGATTTCATTGTTGAGTGATATTACATTGTAGGTATGTACCACAACTTCTATGTCCATTTTTGTCTTTCTGGGCTTTTGAAGTTGTACCATATTCAAGGTTTCCGTAAGCACAGCAGCCCCAAACTTGGGTGTGGCTGTGTCTTTTTCATGGAAATTTTCCGAATCTATAGCACCATAAGTGGAAGTGCCCTAGGCTCTCTAGCTTGATTTTTTCTTTGTTCCAGGAAAAACCATCCACTTCTACAGAGTGGCTGTTGGAAATTTACATCCCGCCCATCAGCATAACAAGGCTGCCTGTTCTCCATGGCCTGTCCTGCCTCTCTGGATTTTACACTTTTATAGGATGGACCTTTTGAGGGGTGGGAATTGAGACTTCATTGTAGTGCGGATTTCCATTGCAGGCTTGCTTGGTTGGCCAAAAAGGGCGTATGCGTTTTTTCCTGAATATATTCAGGAAAAAACGCATACGCCCTTTTTCTCCAAGTGCATCACTGTCGAAGTATTGCCTCTTTTCCTATGCTTTCAGAACAGTTCTTATCTGCCGCCTGATATCTGTTTTCTGCAAATCTGCGTCGCGTTCCAGTCCTCTTCACAGCTTCCTGCAATAAATTTTTGGATGATAGAGGTCATTTGTAACTCTGAAGGCTTGTGAATTACAGTGTCAAAAATCTCCTTTTCCTAACTCGCTTTCTTGTGAGCTGAACGCAAACCCGAAGAATCGCTTCAGGCCTTAATCTCGTTCCGGCACGGCACTCTGAGCCTTTGGTGGATCCTTCTTCCTGGGGGGAAATCAGAGTGCAATATGCCCGTTCAAACACCTAGAGCTAGTCGCTCATTGGTTCTCCTTATTCCTGTTCATCTTCCGCAGAAATTGCAAACTGTGACAAACAAGATGTTAAAGGCACTGACTCTCCAAGTGGGGAGAGTGTTATTAACGCATCTGGAACGGCGAACTCGAGTACCAGGGGGCGAAAATGACGATGAGTTTTAGAAATATTGCCTGGTCAATTGATGGACCATATTCTGGGTTTTCCATGCCTATTTTAGCTGAAGGATAAATCCCTTAAACCTGGGTATTTGGGACCTGTGGAATTGGCACCATGAACCATTACATCAAAGGGTCTGCATTCCCTCACCAATCCTATCAGCCCCAAGAGTCCAGCATTATCTCTCCCCGAGCTGTGAATGTAGAGGTGGTAAATCCGAGACTCCTCAAAACCCCTGAAGTATTTATTTAAGAATTTCTCTCTATTTCACAGTCTTTGTGTTTTGTTTTTCAAATTTATTTTTATAAGGGGAATTAGGCTATTTTCACTGCTGTGTTTATGCCGCTGTACACAAATGACTTTCTTACGGAGACCTATAAATATATGGGTTTTAAGTTTCTTCATAGTCAGGTATATTCTTAGGTTTTGAATATGGGGTGTTGAGTCCATTTGGTTGAGCAAGGAGTAGGTCTTGTCTAATATATATTTGCTTGTGGAATGGGATCTGTACTAATGTCAACTTCTGGTTTTATGCAGGCTCCCCAGTCTCCTTTCCCCTTAAGCAAGCATAAGTTTCTTTTGTAAATGTGGAAATCTGTTGTGTTTTGTAATACAGTTCATGCGTAGCCGTGTTTACATTCCCGGTGTTAGAGATATCTTATGATGTTTCTTTTTCGGTGTGACTTATTTCACTTAGAAGCATCGTACCTATATCCACTCATTATGCTGCTACTGATCTGTTGCCATTGATTTCATTGTTGAGTGATATTACATTGTAGGTATGTACCACAACTTCTATGTCCATTTTTGTCTTTCTGGGCTTTTGAAGTTGTACCATATTCAAGGTTTCCGTAAGCACAGCAGCCCCAAACTTGGGTGTGGCTGTGTCTTTTTCATGGAAATTTTCCGAATCTATAGCACCATAAGTGGAAGTGCCCTAGGCTCTCTAGCTTGATTTTTTCTTTGTTCCAGGAAAAACCATCCACTTCTACAGAGTGGCTGTTGGAAATTTACATCCCGCCCATCAGCATAACAAGGCTGCCTGTTCTCCATGGCCTGTCCTGCCTCTCTGGATTTTACACTTTTATAGGATGGACCTTTTGAGGGGTGGGAATTGAGACTTCATTGTAGTGCGGATTTCCATTGCAGGCTTGCTTGGTTGGCCAAAAAGGGCGTATGCGTTTTTTCCTGAATATATTCAGGAAAAAACGCATACGCCCTTTTTCTCCAAGTGCATCACTGTCGAAGTATTGCCTCTTTTCCTATGCTTTCAGAACAGTTCTTATCTGCCGCCTGATATCTGTTTTCTGCAAATCTGCGTCGCGTTCCAGTCCTCTTCACAGCTTCCTGCAATAAATTTTTGGATGATAGAGGTCATTTGTAACTCTGAAGGCTTGTGAATTACAGTGTCAAAAATCTCCTTTTCCTAACTCGCTTTCTTGTGAGCTGAACGCAAACCCGAAGAATCGCTTCAGGCCTTAATCTCGTTCCGGCACGGCACTCTGAGCCTTTGGTGGATCCTTCTTCCTGGGGGGAAATCAGAGTGCAATATGCCCGTTCAAACACCTAGAGCTAGTCGCTCATTGGTTCTCCTTATTCCTGTTCATCTTCCGCAGAAATTGCAAACTGTGACAAACAAGATGTTAAAGGCACTGACTCTCCAAGTGGGGAGAGTGTTATTAACGCATCTGGAACGGCGAACTCGAGTACCAGGGGGCGAAAATGACGATGAGTTTTAGAAATATTGCCTGGTCAATTGATGGACCATATTCTGGGTTTTCCATGCCTATTTTAGCTGAAGGATAAATCCCTTAAACCTGGGTATTTGGGACCTGTGGAATTGGCACCATGAACCATTACATCAAAGGGTCTGCATTCCCTCACCAATCCTATCAGCCCCAAGAGTCCAGCATTATCTCTCCCCGAGCTGTGAATGTAGAGGTGGTAAATCCGAGACTCCTCAAAACCCCTGAAGTATTTATTTAAGAATTTCTCTCTATTTCACAGTCTTTGTGTTTTGTTTTTCAAATTTATTTTTATAAGGGGAATTAGGCTATTTTCACTGCTGTGTTTATGCCGCTGTACACAAATGACTTTCTTACGGAGACCTATAAATATATGGGTTTTAAGTTTCTTCATAGTCAGGTATATTCTTAGGTTTTGAATATGGGGTGTTGAGTCCATTTGGTTGAGCAAGGAGTAGGTCTTGTCTAATATATATTTGCTTGTGGAATGGGATCTGTACTAATGTCAACTTCTGGTTTTATGCAGGCTCCCCAGTCTCCTTTCCCCTTAAGCAAGCATAAGTTTCTTTTGTAAATGTGGAAATCTGTTGTGTTTTGTAATACAGTTCATGCGTAGCCGTGTTTACATTCCCGGTGTTAGAGATATCTTATGATGTTTCTTTTTCGGTGTGACTTATTTCACTTAGAAGCATCGTACCTATATCCACTCATTATGCTGCTACTGATCTGTTGCCATTGATTTCATTGTTGAGTGATATTACATTGTAGGTATGTACCACAACTTCTATGTCCATTTTTGTCTTTCTGGGCTTTTGAAGTTGTACCATATTCAAGGTTTCCGTAAGCACAGCAGCCCCAAACTTGGGTGTGGCTGTGTCTTTTTCATGGAAATTTTCCGAATCTATAGCACCATAAGTGGAAGTGCCCTAGGCTCTCTAGCTTGATTTTTTCTTTGTTCCAGGAAACACCATACACTTCTCCAGAGTGGCTCTTGGCAATTCACATCCCACCCATCAGCATAACAAGGCTGCCAGTTCTCCATGGCCTGTCCTGCCTCTCTGGATTTTACACTTTTATAGGATGGACCTTTTGAGGGGTGGGAATTGAGACTTCATTGTAGTGCGGATTTCCATTGCACGCTTGCTTGGTTGGCCAAAAAGGGCGTATGCTTTTTTTCCTGAATATATTCAGGAAAAAACGCATACGCCCTTTTTGTCCAAGTGCATCACTGTCGAAGTATTGCCTCTTTTCCTATGCTTTCAGAACAATTCTTATCTGCCGCCTGATATCTGTTTTCTGCAAATCTGCGTCGCGTTCCAGTCCTCTTCACAGCTTCCTGCAATAAATTTTTGGATGATAGAGGTCATTTGTAACTCTGAAGGCTTGTGAATTACAGTGTCAAAAATCTCCTTTTCCTAACTCGCTTTCTTGTGAGCTGAACGCAAACCCGAAGAATCGCTTCAGGCCTTAATCTCGTTCCGGCACGGCACACTGAGCCTTTGGTGGATCCTTCTTCCTGGGGGGAAATCAGAGTTCAATGTGCCCGTTCAAACACCTAGAGCTAGTCGCTCATTGGTTCTCCTTATTCCTGTTCATCTTCCGCAGAAATTGCAAACTGTGACAAACAAGATGTTAAAGGCACTGACTCTCCAAGTGGGGAGAGTGTTATTAACGCATCTGGAATGGCGAACTCGGGTACCAGGGGGCGAAAATGACGATGAGTTTTAGAAATATTGCCTGGTCAATTGATGGACCATATTCTGGGTTTTCCATGCCTATTTTAGCTGAAGGATAAATCCCTTAAACCTGGGTATTTGGGACCTGTGGAATTGGCACCATGCACCATTACATCAAAGGGTCTGCATTCCCTCACCAATCCTATCAGCCCCAAGAGTCCAGCATTATCTCTCCCCGAGCTGTGAATGTAGAGGTGGTAAATCCGAGACTCCTCAAAACCCCTGAAGTATTTATTTAAGAATTTCTCTCTATTTCACAGTCTTTGTGTTTTGTTTTTCAAATTTATTTTTATAAGGGGAATTAGGCTATTTTCACTGCTGTGTTTATGCCGCTGTACACAAATGACTTTCTTACGGAGACCTATAAATATATGGGTTTTAAGTTTCTTCATAGTCAGGTATATTCTTAGGTTTTGAATATGGGGTGTTGAGTCCATTTGGTTGAGCAAGGAGTAGGTCTTGTCTAATATATATTTGCTTGTGGAATGGGATCTGTACTAATGTCAACTTCTGGTTTTATGCAGGCTCCCCAGTCTCCTTTCCCCTTAAGCAAGCATAGGTTTCTTTTGTAAATGTGGAAATCTGTTGTGTTTTGTAATACAGTTCAAGCGTAGCCGTGTTTACATTCCCGGTGTTAGAGATATCTTATGATGTTTCTTTTTCTGTGTGACTTATTTCACTTAGAAGCATCGTACCTATATCCACTCATTATGCTGCTACTGATCTGTTGCCATTGATTTCATTGTTGAGTGATATTCCATTGTAGGTATGTACCACAACTTCTATGTCCATTTTTGTCTTTCTGGGCTTTCGAAGTTGTACCATATTCAAGGTTTCCGTAAGCAGAGCAGCCCCAAACTTGGGTGTGGCTGTGTCTTTTTCATGGAAATTTTCCGAATCTATAGCACCATAAGTGGAAGTGCCCTAGGCTCTCTAGCTTGATTTTTTCTTTGTTCCAGGAAACACCATACACTTCTCCAGAGTGGCTCTTGGCAATTCACATCCCACCCATCAGCATAACAAGGCTGCCAGTTCTCCATGGCCTGTCCTGCCTCTCTGGATTTTACACTTTTATAGGATGGACCTTTTGAGGGGTGGGAATTGAGACTTCATTGTAGTGCGGATTTCCATTGCAGGCTTGCTTGGTTGGCCAAAAAGGGCGTATGCGTTTTTTCCTGAATATATTCAGGAAAAAACGCATACTCCCTTTTTGGCCAAGTGCATCACTGTCGAAGTCCTGCCTCTTTTCCTATGCTTTCAGAACAATTATTATCTACCGCATGATATCTGTTTTCTGCAATTCTGAGTTGTGTTAAAGTCCTCTTCACAGGCTTCCTTCAATAAATTTTTGGATGATAGGGGTCATTTGTAACTCTGAAGGCTTGTGAATTACAGTGCCAAAAATCTCCTTTTCCTAACTCGCTTTCTTGTGAGCTTAACACAAACCCGAAGAGTCGTTTCAGGCCTTAATCTCGTTCCGGCACAGGACGCTGAGCCTTTGGTGAATTCTTCATCCTGGGGGGAAATCAGAGTTCAATATGCATGTTCAAACACCTAGAGCTAGTCGCTCATTGGTTCTCCTTATTCCTGTTCATCTTCCGCAGAAATTGCAAACTGTAACAAACAAGATGTTAAAGACACTGACTCTCCAAGTGAGGAGAGTGTTATTAACGCATCTGGAACGGCAAACTCGAGTACCAGGGGGCGAAAATGACGATGAGTTTTAGAAATATTGCCTGGTCACTTGGTGGACCATATTCTGGGTTTTCCATGCCTATTTTAGCTGAAGGATAAATCCCTTAAACCTGGGGATTTGGGACCCGTGGAATTGGCACCATGCACCATTACATCAAAGGGTCTGCATTCCCTCACCAATCCTATCAGCCCCAAGAGTCCAGCCTTATCTCTCCCCGAGCTGTGAATGTAGAGGTGGTAAATCCGAGACTCCTCAAAATCCCTGAAAGACTTATTTAAGAATTTCTCTCTATTTCACAGTCTTTGTGTTTTGTTTTTCAAATTTATGTTTTTAAGGGGATTTAGGTTATTTTCCCTGCTGTGTTTATGCCGCTGTACACAAATGATTTTCTTACGGAGGCCTATAAATATATGGGTTTTAAGTTTCTTCATACTCAGTTATATTCTTAGGTTTTGAATATGGGGTGTTGAGTCTATTTCGTTGAGCAAGGGGTAGGTCATGTCTCATACATATTTGGCTTGTGGAATGGGATCTGTACTAATGTCAACTTCTGGTTTTATGCAGCCTCCCCAGTCTCCTTTCCCCTTAAGCAAGCATAAGTTTCTTTTGTAAATGTGGGACTCTGTTGTGTTTTGTAATACAGTTCATGCGTAGCCGTGTTTACATTCCCGGTATTATTGATATCTTATGTTTCTTTTTCTGTGTGACTTATTTCACTTAGAAGCATCGTACCTACATCCACTCATTATGCTGCTACTGATCTGTTGCCATTGATTTCATTGTTGAGTGATATTCCATTGTAGGTATGTACCACAACTTCTATGTCCATTTTTGTCTTTCTGGGCTATTGAAGTTGTACCATTGTCGAGGTTTCCATAAGCAGAGCAACCCCATACTTTGGTGTGGCTGTGTCTTTTTCATGGAAATTTTCCGAATCTATAGCACCATAAGTGGAAGTGCCCTAGGCTCTCTAGCTTGATTTTTTCTTTGCTCCAGGAAACACCATACACTTCTCCAGAGTGGCTCTTGACAATTTACATCCCACCCATCAGCAAAACAAGGCTGCCAGTTCTCCATGGCCTGTCCTGCCACTCTGGATTTTACACTTTTTTCGGATGGCTCTTTTGAGGGGTGGGAAGTGAGACTTCATTGTAGTGCGGATTTCCATTGCAGGCTTGCTTGGTTGGCCAAAAAGGGCGTATGCGTTTTTTCCTGAAAATATTCAGGAAAAAACGCATACGCCCTATTTGTCCAAGTGCATCACTGTCGAAGTATTGTCTCTTTTCCTATGCTTTCAGAACAATTCTTATCTACCACCTGATATCTGTTTTCTGCAATTCTGTGTCGCGTTCAAGACCTCTTCACAGCCTTCCTTCAATAAATTTTGGATGATAGGGGTCATTTGTAGCTCTGAAGGCTTGTGAATTACAGTGTCAAAAATCTCCTTTTCCTAACTCGCTTTCTTGTGAGCTGAACGCAAACCCGTAGAATCGCTTCAGGCCTTAATCTCGTTCCGGCACGGCACACTGAGACTTTGGTGGATCCTTCTTCCTGGGTGGAAATCAGAGTTCAATGTGCCCGTTCAAACACCTAGAGCTAGTCGCTCATTGGTTCTCCTTATTCCTGTTCATCTTCCGCAGAAATTGCAAACTGTGACAAACAAGATGTTAAAGGCACTGACTATCCAAGTGGGGTGAGTTCTATTAACGCATCTGGAACGGCGAACTCTAGTACCAGGGGGCGAAAATGGCGATGAGTTTTAGAAATATTGCCTGGTCACTTGGTGGACCATATTCTGGGTTTTCCATACCTATTTTAGTTGAAGGATAAATCCCTTAAACCTGGGGATTTGGGACCCGTGGAATTGGCACCATGCACCATTACATCAAAGGGTCTGCATTCCCTCACCAATCCTATCAGCCCCAAGAGTCCAGCCTTATCTCTCCCCGAGCTGTGAAAGTAGAGGTGGTAAATCCGAGACTCCTCAAAAGCCCTGAAGGACTTATTTAAGAATTTCTCTCTATTTCAGTTTTTGTGTTTTGTTTTTCAAATTTACTTTTATAAGGGGATTTAGGTTATTTTCACTGCTGTGTTTATGCCGCTGTACACAAATGATTTTCTTACGGAGGCCTATAAATATATGGGTTTTAAGTTTCTTCATATTCAGGTATATTCTTAGGTTTTGAATATGGGGTGTTGAGTCCATTTTGTTGAGCAAGGAGTAGGTCTTGTCTAATATATATTTGGCTTGTGGAATGGGATCTGCACTAATGTCAACTTCTGGTTTTATGCAGCCTCCCCAGTCTCCTTTCCCCTTAAGCAAGCATAAGTTTCTTTTGTAAATGTGGGACTCTCTTGTGTTTTGTAATACAGTTCATGCGTAGCCGTGTTTACATTCCCGGTATTATTGATATCTTATGATGTTTCTTTTTCTGTGTGACTTATTTCACTTAGAAGCATCGTACCTACATCCACTCATTATGCTGCTACTGGTCTGTTGCCATTGATTTCATTGTTGAGTGATATTCCATTGTAGGTATGTACCAAAACTTCTATGTCCATTTTTGTCATTCTGGGTTATTGAAGTTGTACCACTGTCAAGGTTTCCATAAGCAGAGCAGCCCCAAACTTTTGTGTGGCTGTGTCTTTTTCATGGAAATTTTCCGAATCTATAGCACCATAAGTGGAAGTTCCCTAGGCACTCTAGCTTGTTTTTTTTTGTTCCAGGAAACACCATACACTTCTCCAGAGTGGCTCTTGGCAATTTACATCCCACCCATTAGCATAACAAGGCTGCCAGTTCTCCATGGCTTGTCCTGCCTCTCTGGATTTTACACTTTTTTCGGATGGCCCTTTTGAGGGGTGGGAAGTGAGACTTCATTGTAGTGCGGATTTCCATTGCAGGCTTGCTTGTTTGGCCAAAAAGGGCGTATGCGTTTTTTCCTGAATATATTCAGGAAAAAACGCATACGCCCTTCTTGCCCAAGTGTATCACTGTCGAAGTACTGCCTCTTTTCCTATGCTTTCAGAACAATTTTTATCTACTGCGTGATATCTGTTTTCTGCAATTCTGAGTTGCGTTCAAGTCCTCTTCACAGCCTTCCTTCAATAAATTTTTGTATGATAGGGGTCATTTGTAACTATGAAGGCTTGTGAATTACAGTGCCAAAAATCTCCTTTTCCTAACTCGCTTTCTTGTGAGCTGAACAAAAACCCGAAAAGTCGTTTCAGGCCTTAATCTCGTTCTGACACAGGACGCTGAGCCTTTGGTGAATTCTTCATCCTGGGGGGAAATCAGAGTTCAATTTGCCCGTTCAAACACCTAGAGCTAGTCGCTCATTGGTTCTCCTTATTCCTGTTCATCTTCCGCAGAAATTGCAATCTGTGACAAACAAGATGTTAAAGGCACTGACTCTCCAACTGGGGAGAGTGTTATTAACGCATCTGGAATGGCAAACTCGAGTACCAGGGGACGAAAATGACGATGAGTTTTAGAAATATTGCCTGGTCACTTGGTGGACCATATTCTGGGTTTTCCATACCTATTTTAGTTGAAGGGTAAATCCCTTAAACCTGGGGATTTGGGACCCGTGGAATTGGCACCGTGCACCATTACATCAAAGGGTCTGCATTCCCTCACCACTCCTATCAGCCCCAAGAGTCCAGCCTTATCTCTCCCCGAGCTGTGAATGTAGAGTTGGTAAATCCGAGACTCTTCAAAAGCCCTGAAAGGCTTATTTAAGAATTTCTCTCTATTTCACAGTCTTTGTGTTTTGTTTTTCAAATTTATTTTTTTAAGGGGATTTAGGTTATTTTCCCTGCTGTGTTTATGCCGCTGTACACAAATGATTTTCTTACGGAGGCCTATAAATATATGGGTTTTAAGTTTCTTCATATTCAGCTATATTGTTAGGTTTTGAATATGGGGTGTTGAGTCCATTTGGTTGAGCAAGGAGTAGGTCTTGTCTAATATATATTTGGCTTGTGGAATGGGATCTGTACTAATGTCAACTTCTGGTTTTATGCAGCCTCCCCAGTCTCCTTTCCCCTTAAGCAAGCATAAGTTTCTTTTGTAAATGTGGGACTCTGTTGTGTTTTGTAATACAGTTCATGCGTATCCGTGTTTACATTCCCGGTATTAGTGATATCTTATGATGTTTCTTTTTCTGTGTGACTTATTTCACTTAGAAGCATCGTACCTACATCCACTCATTATGCTGCTACTGGTCTGTTGCCATTGATTTCATTGTTGAGTGAAATTCCATTGTAGGTATGTACCACAACTTCTATGTCCATTTTTGTCTTTCTGGGCTATTGAAGTTGTACCACTGTCAAGGTTTCCATAAGCAGAGCAGCCCGAAACTTTGGTGTGGCTGTGTCTTTTTCATGGAAATTTTCCGAATCTATAGCACCATAAATGGAAGTTCCCTAGGCACTCTAGCTTGTTTTTTTTTTGTTCCAGGAAACACCATACACTTCTCCAGAGTGGCTCTTGGCAATTTACATCCCACCCATCAGCATAACAAGGCTGCCAGTTCTCCATGGCCTGTCCTGCCTCTCAGGATTTTACACTTTTTTCGGATGGCCCTTTTGAGGGGTGGGAAGTGAGACTTCATTGTAGTGCAGATTTCCATTGCAGGCTTGCTTGTTTGGCCAAAAAGGGCGTATGCGTTTTTTCCTGAATATATTCAGGAAAAAACGCATACACCCTTCTTGTCCAAGTGCATCACTGTCGAAGTACTGCCTCTTTTCCTATGCTTTCAGAACAATTCTTATCTACCGCGTGATATCTGTTTTCTGCAGTTCTGAGTTGCATTCAAGTCCTCTTCACAGCCTTCCTTCAATAAATTTTTTGATGATAGGGGTCATTTGTAACACTGAAGGCTTGTGAATTACAGTGCTAAAAATCTCCTTTTCCTAACTCGCTTTCTTGTGAGCTGAACACAAACCCGAAGAGTCGTTTTAGGCCTTAATCTCGTTCCGGCACAGGACGCTGAGCCTTTGGTGAATTCTTCATCCTGGGGGGAAATCAGAGTTCAATGTGCCCGTTCAAACACCTAGAGCTAGTCGCTCATTTGTTCTCCTTATTCCTGTTCATCTTCCACAGTAATTGCAAACTGTGACAGACAAGATGTTAAAGGCACTGACTATCCAAGTGGGGTGAGTTCTATTAACGCATCTGGAACGGCGAACTCTAGTACCAGGGGGCGAAAATGGCGATGAGTTTTAGAAATATTGCCTGGTCACTTGGTGGACCATATTCTGGGTTTTCCATACCTATTTTAGTTGAAGGATAAATCCCTTAAACCTGGGGATTTGGGACCCGTGGAATTGGCACCATGCACCATTACATCAAAGGGTCTGCATTCCCTCACCAATCCTAGCAGCCCCAAGAGTCCAACCTTATCTCTCCCCGAGCTGTGAATGTAGAGGTGGTAAATCCGAGACTCCTCAAAAGCCCTGAAGGACTTATTTAAGAATTTCTCTCTATTTCAGTTTTTGTGTTTTGTTTTTCAAATTTACTTTTATAAGGGGATTTAGGTTATTTTCACTGCTGTGTTTATGCCGCAGTACACAAATGATTTTCTTAGGGAGATCTATAAACATATGGGTTTTAAGTTTCTTCATATTCAGGTATATTCTTAGGTTTTGAATATGGGGTGTTGAGTCCATTTGCTTGAGCAAGGAGTAGGTCTTGTCTAATATATATTTGGCTTCTGGAATGGGATCTGTACTAATGTCAACTTCTGGTTTTATGCAGCCTCCCCAGTCTCCTTTCCCCTTAAGCAAGCATAAGTTTCTTTTGTAAATGTGGGACTCTCTTGTGTTTTGTAATACAGTTCATGCGTAGCCGTGTTTACATTCCTGGTATTAGTGATGTCTTATGATGTTTCTTTTTCTGTGTGACTTATTTCACTTAGAAGCATCGTACCTACATCCACTCATTATGCTGCTACTGGTCTGTTGCCATTGATTTAATTGTTGAATGATAATCCATTGTAGGTATGTACCAGAACTTCTATGTCCATTTTTGTCTTTCTGGGCTATTGAAGTTGTACCATTGTCAAGGTTTCCATAAGCAGAGCAGCCCCAAACTATGGTGTGGCTGTGTCTTTTTCATGGAAATTTTCCGAATCTATAGCACCATAAGTGGAAGTGCCCTAGGCTCTCTAGCTTGATTTTTTCTTTGCTCCAGGAAACACCATACACTTCTCCAGAGTGGTTCTTGGCAATTTACATGCCACCCATCAGCAAAACAAGGCTGCCAATTCTCCATGGCCTGTCCAGCCTCTCTGGATTTTACACTTTTTTCGGATGGCCCTTTTGAGGGGTGGGAAGTGAGACTTCATTGTAGTGTGGATTTCCATTGCAGGCTTGCTTGGTTGGCCAAAAAGTGCGTATACGTTTTTTCCTGAATATATTCAGGAAAAAATGCATACGCACTTTTTGGCCAAGTGCATCACTGTCGAAGTATTGTCTCTTTTCCTATGCTTTCAGAACAATTCTTATCTACCGCCTGATATCTGTTTTCTGCAATTCTGTGTCACGTTCATGTCCTCTTCACAGCCATCCTTCAATAAATTTTTGGATGATAGGGGTCATTTGTAGCTCTGAAGGCTTGTGAATTACAGTGTCAAAAATCTCCTTTTTCTAACTCACTTTCTTGTGAGCTGAACGCAAACCCGAAGAATCACTTCAGGCATTAATCTCGTTCCGGCACGGCACACTGAGCCTTTGGTGGATCCTTCTTCCTGGGGGGAAATCAGAGTTCAATGTGCCCGTTCAAACACCTAGAGCTAGTCGCTCATTGGTTCTCCTTATTCCTGTTCATCTTCTGCAGAAATTGCAAACTGTGACAAACAAGATGTTAAAGGCACTGACTCTCCAAGTGGGGAGAGTGTTATTAACGCATCTGGAACGGCGCACTCGAGTACCAGGGGGCGAAAATGACGAGGAGTTTTAGAAATATTTCCTGGTCACTTGGTGGACCATATTCTGGGTTTTCCATGCCTATTTTAGCTGAAGGATAATTCCCTTAAACCTGGGGATTTGGTACCCGTGGAATTGGCACCATGCACCATTACATCAAAGGGTCTGCATTCCCTCACCAATCCTATCAGCCCCAAGAGTCCAGCCTTATCTCTCCCCGAGCTGTGAAAGTAGAGGTGGTAAATCCGAGACTCCTCAAAAGCCCTGAAGGACTTATTTAAGAATTTCTCTCTATTTCACAGTCTTTGTGTTTTGTTTTTCAAATTTATTTTTATAAGGGGATTTAGGTTATTTTCACTGCTGTGTTTATGCCGCTTACACAAATGATTTTCTTACGGAGGCCTATAAATATATGGGTTTTAAGTTTCTTCATAATCAGTTATATTCCTAGGTTTTGAATATGGGGTGTTGAGTCTATTTCGTTGAGCAAGGAGTAGGTCTTGCCTAATATATATTTGGCTTCTGGAATGGGATCTGTACTAATGTCAACTTCTGGTTTTATGCAGCCTCCCCAGTCTCCTTTCCCCTTAAGCAAGCATAAGTTTCTTTTGTAAATGTGGGACTCTGTTGTGTTTTGTAATACAGTTCATGCGTAGCCGTGTTTACATTCACGGTATTAGTGATATCTTATGATGTTTCTTTTTCTGTGTGACTTATTTCACTTAGAAGCATCGTACCTACATCCACTTATTATGCTACTACTGGTCTGTTGCCATTGATTTCATTGTTGAGTGATATTCCATTGAAGGTATGTACCACAACTACTATGTCCATTTTTGTCTTTCTGGGCTATTGAAGTTGTACCACTGTCAAGGTTTCCATAAGCAGAGCAGCCCCAAACTTGGGTGTGGCTGTGTCTTTTTCATGGAAATTTTCCGAATCTATAGCACCCTAAGTGGAAGTTCCCTAGGCACTCTAGCTTGTTTTTTTTTGTTCCAGGAAACACCATACACTTCTCCAGAGTGGCTCTTGGCAATTTACATCCCACCCATCAGCATAACAAGGCTGCCAGTTCTCCATGGCCTGTCCTGCCTCTCTGGATTTTACACTTTTTTCGGATGGCCCTTTTGAGGGGTGGGAAGTGAGACTTCATTTTAGTGCGGATTTCCATTGCAGGCTTGCTTGTTTGGCCAGAAAGGGCATATGCGTTTTTTCCTGAATATATTCAGGAAAAAACGCATACGCCCTTCTTATCCAAGTGCATAACTGTCGAAGTACTGCCTCTTTTCCTATGCTTTCAGAACAATTTTTATCTACTGCGTGATATCTGTTTTCTGCAATTCTGAGTTGCGTTCAAGTCCTCTTCACAGCCTTCCTTCAATAAATTTTTGGATGATAGGGGTCATTTGTAACTCTGAAGGCTTGTGAATTACAGTGCCAAAAATCTCCTTTTCCTAACTCGCTTTCTTGTGAGCTGAACAGAAACCCGAAGAGTCGTTTCAGGCCTTAATCTCGTTCCGGCACAGGACGCTGAGCCTTTGGTGAATTCTTCATCCTGGGGGGAAATCAGAGTTCAATGTGCCCGTTCAAACACCTAGAGCTAGTCGCTCATTGGTTCTCCTTATTCCTGTTCATCTTCCGCAGAAATTGCAAACTGTGACAAACAAGATGTTAAAGGCACTGACTCTCCAACTGGGGAGAGTGTTATTAACGCATCTGGAATGGCAAACTCGAGTACCAGGGGACGAAAATGACGATGAGTTTTAGAAATATTGCCTGGTCACTTGGTGGACCATATTCTGGGTTTTCCATACCTATTTTAGTTGAAGGGTAAATCCCTTAAACCTGGGGATTTGGGACCCGTGGAATTGGCACCGTGCACCATTACATCAAAGGGTCTGCATTCCCTCACCACTCCTATCAGCCCCAAGAGTCCAGCCTTATCTCTCCCCGAGCTGTGAATGTAGAGTTGGTAAATCGGAGACTCTTCAAAAGCCCTGAAAGGCTTATTTAAGAATTTCTCTCTATTTCACAGTCTTTGTGTTTTGTTTTTCAAATTTATTTTTTTAAGGGGATTTAGGTTATTTTCCCTGCTGTGTTTATGCCGCTGTACACAAATGATTTTCTTACGGAGGCCTATAAATATATGGGTTTTAAGTTTCTTCATATTCAGCTATATTGTTAGGTTTTGAATATGGGGTGTTGAGTCCATTTGGTTGAGCAAGGAGTAGGTTTTGTCTAATATATATTTGGCTTGTGGAATGGGATCTGTACTAATGTCAACTTCTGGTTTTATGCAGCCTCCCCAGTCTCCTTTCCCCTTAAGCAAGCATAAGTTTCTTTTGTAAATTTGGGACTCTGTTGTGTTTTGTAATACAGTTCATGCGTAGCCGTGTTTACATTCCCGGTATTAGTGATATCTTATGATGTTTCTTTTTCTGTGTGACTTATTTCACTTAGAAGCATCGTACCTACATCCACTCATTATGCTGCTACTGATCTGTTGCCATTGATTTCATTGTTGAGTGATATTCCATTGTAGGTATGTACCACAACTTCTATGTCCATTTTTGTCTTTCTGGGCTATTGAAGTTGTACCATTGTCGAGGTTTCCATAAGCAGAGCAACCCCAAACTTTGGTGTGGCTGTGTCTTTTTCATGGAAATTTTCCGAATCTATAGCACCATAAGTGGAAGTGCCCTAGGCTCTTTAGCTTGATTTTTTCTTTGCTCCAGGAAACACCATACACTTCTCCAGAGTGGCTCTTGGCAATTTACATCCCACCCATCAGCAAAACAAGGCTGCCAGTTCTCCATGGCCTGTCCTGCCACTCTGGATTTTACACTTTTTTCGGATGGCCCTTTTGAGGGGTGGGAAGTGAGACTTCATTGTAGTGCGGATTTCCTTTGCAGGCTTGCTTGGTTGCCCAAAAAGGGCGTATGCGTTTTTTCCTGAAAATATTCAGGAAAAAACGCATACGCCCTTTTTGTCCAAGTGCATCACTGTCGAAGTATTGTCTCTTTTCCTATGCTTTCAGAACAATTCTTATCTACCGCCTGATATCTGTTTTCTGCAATTCTGTGTCACGTTCAAGTCCTCTTCACAGCCTTCCTTCAATAAATTTTGGATGATAGGGGTCATTTGTAGCTCTGAAGGCTTGTGAATTACAGTGTCAAAAATCTCCTTTTCCTAACTCGCTTTCTTGTGAGCTGAACGCAAACCCGTAGAATCGCTTCAGGCCTTAATCTCGTTCTGGCACGGCACACTGAGACTTTGGTGGATCCTTCTTCCTGGGTGGAAATCAGAGTTCAATGTGCCCGTTCAAACACCTAGAGCTAGTCGCTCATTGGTTCTCCTTATTCCTGTTCATCTTCCGCAGAAATTGCAAACTGTGACAAACAAGATGTTAAAGGCACTGACTATCCTAGTGGGGTGAGTTCTATTGACGCATCTGGAACGGCGAACTCTAGTACCAGGGGGCGAAAATGGCGATGAGTTTTAGAAATATTGCCTGGTCACTTGGTGGACCATATTCTGGGTTTTCCATACCTATTTTAGTTGAAGGATAAATCCCTTAAACCTGGGGATTTGGGACCCGTGGAATTGGCACCATGCACCATTACATCAAAGGGTCTGCATTCCCTCACCAATCCTATCAGCCCCAAGAGTCCAGCCTTATCTCTCCCCGAGCTGTGAAAGTACAGGTGGTAAATCCGAGACTCCTCAAAATCCCTGAAGGACTTATTTAAGAATTTCTCTCTAATTCACAGTCTTTGTGTTTTGTTTTTCAAATTTATTTTTTTAAGGGGATTTAGGTTATTTTCCCTGCTGTGTTTATGCCGCTGTACACAAATGATTTTCTTACGGAGGCCTATAAATATATGGGTTTTAAGTTTCTTCCTAGTCAGTTATATTGTTAGGTTTTGAATATGGGGTGTTGAGTCTATTTCGTTGAGCAAGGAGTAGGTCATGTCTAATACATATTTGGCTTGTGGAATGGGATCTGTACTAATGTCAACTTCTGGTTTTATGCAGCCTCCCCAGTCTCCTTTCCCCTTAAGCAAGCATAAGTTTCTTTTGTAAATGTGGGATTCTGTTGTGTTTTGTAATACAGTTCATGTGTAGCCGTGTTTACATTCCCGGTATTATTTATATCTTATGTTTCTTTTTCTGTGTGACTTATTTCACTTAGAAGCATCGTACCTACATCCACTCATTATGCTGCTACTGGTCTGTTGCCATTGATTTCATTGTTGAGTGATATTCCATTGAAGGTATGTACCACACCTACTATGTCCATTTTTGTCTTTCTGGGCTATTGAAGTTGTACCACTGTCAAGGTTTCCATAAGCAGAACAGCCCCAAACTTGGGTGTGGCTGTGTCTTTTTCATGGAAATTTTCCGAATCTATAGCACCATAAGTGGAAGTTCCCTAGGCACTCTAGCTTGTTTTTTTTTTGTTCCAGGAAACACCATACACTTCTCCAGAGTGGCTCTTGGCAATTTACATCCCACCCATCAGCATAACAAGGCTGCCAGTTCTCCATGGCCTGTCCTGCCTCTCTGGATTTTACACTTTTTTCGGATGGCCCTTTTGAGGGGTGGGAAGTGAGACTTCATTTTAGTGCGGATTTCCATTGCAGGCTTGCTTGTTTGGCCAGAAAGGGCATATGCGTTTTTTCCTGAATATATTCAGGAAAAAACGCATACGCCCTTCTTATCCAAGTGCATAACTGTCGAAGTACTGCCTCTTTTCCTATGCTTTCAGAACAATTTTTATCTACTGCGTGATATCTGTTTTCTGCAATTCTGAGTTGCGTTCAAGTCCTCTTCACAGCCTTCCTTCAATAAATTTTTGGATGATAGGGGTCATTTGTAACTCTGAAGGCTTGTGAATTACAGTGCCAAAAATCTCCTTTTCCTAACTCGCTTTCTTGTGAGCTGAACACAAACCCGAAGAGTCGTTTCAGGCCTTAATCTCGTTCCGGCACAGGACGCTGAGCCTTTGGTGAATTCTTCATCCTGGGGGGAAATCAGAGTTCAATGTGCCCGTTCAAACACCTAGAGATAGTCGCTCATTGGTTCTCCTTATTCCTGTTCATCTTCCGCAGAAATTGCAAACTGTGACAAACAAGATGTTAAAGGCACTGACTCTCCAACTGGGGAGAGTGTTATTAACGCATCTGGAATGGCAAACTCGAGTACCAGGGGACGAAAATGACGATGAGTTTTAGAAATATTGCCTGGTCACTTGGTGGACCATATTCTGGGTTTTCCATACCTATTTTAGTTGAAGGGTAAATCCCTTAAACCTGGGGATTTGGGACCCGTGGAATTGGCACCGTGCACCATTACATCAAAGGGTCTGCATTCCCTCACCAATCCTATCAGCCCCAAGAGTCCAGCCTTATCTCTCCCCGAGCTGTGAATGTAGAGTTGGTAAATCGGAGACTCTTCAAAAGCCCTGAAAGGCTTATTTAAGAATTTCTCTCTATTTCACAGTCTTTGTGTTTTGTTTTGCAAATTTATTTTTTTAAGGGGATTTAGGTTATTTTCCCTGCTGTGTTTATGCCGCTGTACACAAATGATTTTCTTACGGAGGCCTATAAATATATGGGTTTTAATTTCTTCATATTCAGCTATATTGTTAGGTTTTGAATATGGGGTGTTGAGTCCATTTGGTTGAGCAAGGAGTAGGTTTTGTCTAATATATATTTGGCTTGTGGAATGGGATCTGTACTAATGTCAACTTCTGGTTTTATGCAGCCTCCCCAGTCTCCTTTCCCCTTAAGCAAGCATAAGTTTCTTTTGTAAATTTGGGACTCTGTTGTGTTTTGTAATACAGTTCATGCGTAGCCGTGTTTACATTCCCGGTATTAGTGATATCTTATGATGTTTCTTTTTCTGTGTGACTTATTTCACTTAGAAGCATCGTACCTACATCCACTCATTATGCTGCTACTGATCTGTTGCCATTGATTTCATTGTTGAGTGATATTCCATTGTAGGTATGTACCACAACTTCTATGTCCATTTTTGTCTTTCTGGGCTATTGAAGTTGTACCATTGTCGAGGTTTCCATAAGCAGAGCAACCCCAAACTTTGGTGTGGCTGTGTCTTTTTCATGGAAATTTTCCGAATCTATAGCACCATAAGTGGAAGTGCCCTAGGCTCTCTAGCTTGATTTTTTCTTTGCTCCAGGAAACACCATACACTTCTCCAGAGTGGCTCTTGGCAATTTACATCCCACCCATCAGCAAAACAAGGCTGCCAGTTCTCCATGGCCTGTCCTGCCACTCTGGATTTTACACTTTTTTCGGATGGCCCTTTTGAGGGGTGGGAAGTGAGACTTCATTGTAGTGCGGATTTCCTTTGCAGGCTTGCTTGGTTGGCCAAAAATGGCGTATGCGTTTTTTCCTGAAAATATTCAGGAAAAAACGCATACGCCCTTTTTGTCCAAGTGCATCACTGTCGAAGTATTGTCTCTTTTCCTATGCTTTCAGAACAATTCTTATCTACCGCCTGATATCTGTTTTCTGCAATTCTGTGTCGCGTTCAAGTCCTCTTCACAGCCTTCCTTCAATAAATTTTGGATGATAGGGGTCATTTGTAGCTCTGAAGGCTTGTGAATTACAGTGTCAAAAATCTCCTTTTCCTAACTCGCTTTCTTGTGAGCTGAACGCAAACCCGTAGAATCGCTTCAGGCCTTAATCTCGTTCTGGCACGGCACACTGAGACTTTGGTGGATCCTTCTTCCTGGGTGGAAATCAGAGTTCAATGTGCCCGTTCAAACACCTAGAGCTAGTCGCTCATTGGTTCTCCTTATTCCTGTTCATCTTCCGCAGAAATTGCAAACTGTGACAAACAAGATGTTAAAGGCACTGACTATCCTAGTGGGGTGAGTTCTATTGACGCATCTGGAACGGCGAACTCTAGTACCAGGGGGCGAAAATGGCGATGAGTTTTAGAAATATTGCCTGGTCACTTGGTGGACCATATTCTGGGTTTTCCATACCTATTTTAGTTGAAGGATAAATCCCTTAAACCTGGGGATTTGGGACCCGTGGAATTGGCACCATGCACCATTACATCAAAGGGTCTGCATTCCCTCACCAATCCTATCAGCCCCAAGAGTCCAGCCTTATCTCTCCCCGAGCTGTGAAAGTACAGGTGGTAAATCCGAGACTCCTCAAAAGCCCTGAAGGACTTATTTAAGAATTTCTCTCTATTTCAGTTTTTGTGTTTTGTTTTTCAAATTTACTTTTATAAGGGGATTTAGGTTATTTTCACTGCTGTGTTTATGCCGCTGTACACAAATGATTTTCTTAGGGAGGCCTATAAATATATGGGTTTTAAGTTTCTTCATATTCAGGTATATTCTTAGGTTTTGAATATGGGGTGTTGAGTCCATTTGGTTGAGCAAGGAGTAGGTCTTGTCTAATATATATTTGGCTTCTGGAATGGGATCTGTACTAATGTCAACTTCTGGTTTTATGCAGCCTCCCCAGTCTCCTTTCCCCTTAAGCAAGCATAAGTTTCTTTTGTAAATGTGGGACTCTGTTGTGTTTTGTAATACAGTTCATGCGTAGCCGTGTTTACATTCCCGGTATTAGTGATATCTTATGATGTTTCTTTTTCTGTGTGACTTATTTCACTTAGAAGCATCGTACCTACATCCACTCATTATGCTGCTACTGGTCTGTTGCCATTGATTTCATTGTTGAGTGATATTCCATTGTAGGTATGTACCACAACTTCTATGTCCATTTTTGTCTTTCTGGGCTATTGAAGTTGTACCACTGTCAAGGTTTCCATAAGCAGAGCAGCCCGAAACTTTGGTGTGGCTGTGTCTTTTTCATGGAAATTTTCCGAATCTATAGCACCATAAATAGAAGTTCCCTAGGCACTCTAGCTTGTTTTTTTTTTTGTTCCAGGAAACACCATACACTTCTCCAGAGTGGCTCTTGGCAATTTACATCCCACCCATCAGCATAACAAGGCTGCCAGTTCTCCATGGCCTGTCCTGCCTCTCTGGATTTTACACTTTTTTCGGATGGCCCTTTTGAGGGGTGGGAAGTGAGACTTCATTGTAGTGCGGATTTCCATTGCAGGCTTGCTTGTTTGGCCAAAAAGGGCGTATGCGTTTTTTCCTGAATATATTCAGGAAAAAACGCATACACCCTTCTTGTCCAAGTGCATCACTGTCGAAGTACTGCCTCTTTTCCTATGCTTTCAGAACAATTCTTATCTACCGCGTGATATCTGTTTTCTGCAATTCTGAGTTGCGTTCAAGTCCTCTTCACAGCCTTCCTTCAATAAATTTTTTGATGATAGGGGTCATTTGTAACACTGAAGGCTTGTGAATTACAGTGCTAAAAATCTCCTTTTCCTAACTCGCTTTCTTGTGAGCTGAACACAAACCCGAAGAGTCGTTTTAGGCCTTAATCTCGTTCCGCCACAGGGCGCTGAGCCTTTGGTGAATTCTTCATCCTGGGGGGAAATCAGAGTTCAATGTGCCCGTTCAAACACCTAGAGCTAGTCGCTCATTGGTTCTCCTTATTCCTGTTCATCTTCCGCAGAAATTGCAAACTGTGACAAACAAGATGTTAAAGGCACTGACTATCCAAGTGGGGTGAGTTCTATTAACGCATCTGGAACGGCGAACTCTAGTACCAGGGGGCGAAAATGGCGATGAGTTTTAGAAATATTGCCTGGTCACTTGGTGGACCATATTCTGGGTTTTCCATGCCTATTTTAGCTGAAGGATAAATCCTTTAAACCTGGGGATTTGTGACCCGTGGAATTGGCACCATGCACCATTACATCAAAGGGTCTGCATTCCCTCACCAATCCTATCAGCCCCAAGAGTCCAGCCTTATCTCTCGCCGAGCTGTGAATGTAGAGTTGGTAAATCCGAGACTCCTCAAAAGCCCTGAAAGACTTATTTAAGAATTTCTCTCTAATTCACAGTCTTTGTGTTTTGTTTTTCAAATTTATTTTTTTAAGGGGATTTAGGTTATTTTCCCTGCTGTGTTTATGCCGCTGTACACAAATGATTTTCTTACGGAGGCCTATAAATATATGGGTTTTAAGTTTCTTCCTAGTCAGTTATATTGTTAGGTTTTGAATATGGGGTGTTGAGTCTATTTCGTTGAGCAAGGAGTAGGTCATGTCTAATACATATTTGGCTTGTGGAATGGGATCTGTACTAATGTCAACTTCTGGTTTTATGCAGCCTCCCCAGTCTCCTTTCCCCTTAAGCAAGCATAAGTTTCTTTTGTAAATGTGGGATTCTGTTGTGTTTTGTAATACAGTTCATGTGTAGCCGTGTTTACATTCCCGGTATTATTTATATCTTATGTTTCTTTTTCTGTGTGACTTATTTCACTTAGAAGCATCGTACCTACATCCACTCATTATGCTGCTACTGGTCTGTTGCCATTGATTTCATTGTTGAGTGATATTCCATTGAAGGTATGTACCACACCTACTATGTCCATTTTTGTCTTTCTGGGCTATTGAAGTTGTACCACTGTCAAGGTTTCCATAAGCAGAACAGCCCCAAACTTGGGTGTGGCTGTGTCTTTTTCATGGAAATTTTCCGAATCTATAGCACCATAAGTGGAAGTTCCCTAGGCACTCTAGCTTGTTTTTTTTTTGTTCCAGGAAACACCATACACTTCTCCAGAGTGGCTCTTGGCAATTTACATCCCACCCATCAGCATAACAAGGCTGCCAGTTCTCCATGGCCTGTCCTGCCTCTCTGGATTTTACACTTTTTTCGGATGGCCCTTTTGAGGGGTGGGAAGTGAGACTTCATTTTAGTGCGGATTTCCATTGCAGGCTTGCTTGTTTGGCCAGAAAGGGCATATGCGTTTTTTCCTGAATATATTAAGGAAAAAACGCATACGCCCTTCTTATCCAAGTGCATAACTGTCGAAGTACTGCCTCTTTTCCTATGCTTTCAGAACAATTTTTATCTACTGCGTGATATCTGTTTTCTGCAATTCTGAGTTGCGTTCAAGTCCTCTTCACAGCCTTCCTTCAATAAATTTTTGGATGATAGGGGTCATTTGTAACTCTGAAGGCTTGTGAATTACAGTGCCAAAAATCTCCTTTTCCTAACTCGCTTTCTTGTGAGCTGAACAGAAACCCGAAGAGTCGTTTCAGGCCTTAATCTCGTTCCGGCACAGGACGCTGAGCCTTTGGTGAATTCTTCATCCTGGGGGGAAATCAGAGTTCAATGTGGCCGTTCAAACACCTAGAGCTAGTCGCTCATTGGTTCTCCTTATTCCTGTTCATCTTCCGCAGAAATTGCAAACTCTGACAAACAAGATGTTAAAGGCACTGACTCTCCAAGTGGGGAGAGTGTTATTAACGCATCTGGAACGGCGCACTCGAGTACCAGGGGGCGAAAATGACGATGAGATTTAGAAATATTGCCTGGTCACTTGGTGGACCATATTCTGGGTTTTCCATGCCTATTTTAGCTGAAGGATAAATCCCTTAAACCTGGGTATTTGGGACCCATGGAATTGGCACCATGCACCATTACATCAAAGGGTCTGCATTCCCTCACCAATCCTATCAGCCCCAAGGGTCCAGCATTATCTCTCCCTGAGCTGTGAATGTAGAGGTGGTAAATCCGAGACTCCTCAAAAACCCTGAAGTATTTATTTTAGAATTTCTCTCTATTTCACAGTCTTTGTGTTTTGTTTTTCAAATTTATTTTTATAAGGGAAATTAGGCTATTTTCACTGCTGTGTTTATGCCGCTGTACACAAATGACTTTCTTACGGAGACCTATAAATATATGGGTTTTAAGTTTCTTCATAGTCAGGTATATTCTTAGGTTTTGAATATGGGGTGTTGAGTCCATTTGGTTGAGCAAGGAGTAGGTCTTGTCTAATATATATTTGCTTGTGGAATGGGATCTGTACTAATGTCAACTTCTGGTTTTATGCAGGCTCCCCAGTCTCCTTTCCCCTTAAGCAAGCATAAGTTTCTTTTGTAAATGTGGGAATCTGTTGTGTTTTGTAATACAGTTCATGCGTAGCCGTGTTTACATTCCCGGTGTTAGAGATATCTTATGATGTTTCTTTTTCGGTGTGACTTATTTCACTTAGAAGCATCGTACCTATATCCACTCATTATGCTGCTACTGGTCTGTTGCCATTGATTTCATTGTTGAGTGATATTCCATTGTAGGTATGTACCACAACTTCTATGTCCATTTTTGTCTTTCTGGGCTTTTGAAGTTGTACCATATTCAAGGTTTCCGTAAGCAGAACAGCCCCAAACTTGGGTGTGGCTGTGTCTTTTTCATGGAAATTTTCCGAATCTATAGCACCATAAGTGGAAGTGCCCTAGGCTCTCTAGCTTGATTTTTTCTTTGTTCCAGGAAACACCATACACTTCTCCAGAGTGGCTCTTGGCAATTCACATCCCACCCATCAGCATAACAAGGCTGCCAGTTCTCCATGGCCTGTCCTGCCTCTCTGGATTTTACACTTTTATAGGATGGACCTTTTGAGGGGTGGGAATTGAGACTTCATTGTAGTGCGGATTTCCATTGAAGGCTTGCTTGGTTGGCCAAAAAGGGCGTATGCGTTTTTTCCTGAATATATTCAGGAAAAAACGCATACGCCCTTTTTGGCCAAGTGCATCACTGTCGAAGTCCTGCCTCTTTTCCTATGCTTTCAGAACAATTCTTATCTACCGCATGATATCTGTTTTCTGCAATTCTGAGTTGTGCTAAAGTCCTCTTCACAGGCTTCCTTCAATAAATTTTTGGATGATAGGGGTCATTTGTAACTCTGAAGGCTTGTGAATTACAGTGCCAAAAATCTCCTTTTCCTAACTCGCTTTCTTGTGAGCTGAACACAAACACGAAGAGTCGTTTCAGGCCTTAATCTCGTTCCGGCACAGGACGCTGAGCCTTTGGTGAATTCTTCATCCTGGGGGGAAATCAGAGTTCAATGTGCCCGTTCAAACACCTAGAGCTAGTCGCTCATTGGTTCTCCTTATTCCTGTTCATCTTCCGCAGAAATTGCAAACTGTAACAAACAAGATGTTAAAGGCACTGACTCTCCAAGTGGGGAGAGTGTTATTAACGCATCTGGAACGGCAAACTCGAGTACCAGGGGGCGAAAATGACGATGAGTTTTAGAAATATTGCCTGGTCACTTGGTGGACAATATTCTGGGTTTTCCATGCCTATTTTAGCTGAAGGATAAATCCCTTAAACCTGGGGATTTGGGACCCGTGGAATTGGCACCATGCACCATTACATCAAAGGGTCTGCATTCCCTCACCAATCCTATCAGCCCCAAGAGTCCAGCCTTATCTCTCCCCGAGCTGTGAATGTAGAGGTGGTAAATCCGAGACTCCTCAAAATCCCTGAAAGACTTATTTAAGAATTTCTCTCTATTTCACAGTCTTTGTGTTTTGTTTTTCAAATTTATTTTTTTAAGGGGATTTAGGTTATTTTCCCTGCTGTGTTTATGCCGCTGTACACAAATGATTTTCTTACGGAGGCCTATAAATATATGGGTTTTAAGTTTCTTCATAGTCAGTTATATTCTTAGGTTTTGAATATGGGGTGTTGAGTCTATTTCGTTGAGCAAGGAGTAGGTCTTGTCTAATACATATTTGGCTTGTGGAATGGGATCTGTACTAATGTCAACTTCTGGTTTTATGCAGCCTCCCCAGTCTCCTTTCCCCTTAAGCAAGCATAAGGTTCTTTTGTAAATGTGGGACTCTGTTGTGTTTTGTAATACAGTTCATGCGTAGCCGTGTTTACATTCCCGGTATTATTGATATCTTATGTTTCTTTTTCTGTGTGACTTATTTCACTTAGAAGCATCGTACCTACATCCACTCATTATGCTGCTACTGATCTGTTGCCATTGATTTCATTGTTGAGTGATATTCCATTGTAGGTATGTACCACAACTTCTATGTCCATTTTTGTCTTTCTGGGCTATTGAAGTTGTACCATTGTCGAGGTTTCCATAAGCAGAGCAACCCCAAACTTTGGTGTGGCTGTGTCTTTTTCATGGAAATTTTCCGAATCTATAGCACCATAAGTGGAAGTGCCCTAGGCTCTCTAGCTTGATTTTTTCTTTGCTCCAGGAAACACCATACACTTCTCCAGAGTGGCTCTTGGCAATTTACATCCCACCCATCAGCAAAACAAGGCTGCCAGTTCTCCATGGCCTGTCCTGCCACTCTGGATTTTACACTTTTTTCGGATGGCCCTTTTGAGGGGTGGGAAGTGAGACTTCATTGTAGTGCGGATTTCCTTTGCAGGCTTGCTTGGTTGCCCAAAAAGGGCGTATGCGTTTTTTCCTGAAAATATTCAGGAAAAAACGCATACGCCCTTTTTGTCCAAGTGCATCACTGTCGAAGTATTGTCTCTTTTCCTATGCTTTCAGAACAATTCTTATCTACCGCCTGATATCTGTTTTCTGCAATTCTGTGTCGCGTTCAAGTCCTCTTCACAGCCTTCCTTCAATAAATTTTGGATGATAGGGGTCATTTGTAGCTCTGAAGGCTTGTGAATTACAGTGTCAAAAATCTCCTTTTCCTAACTCGCTTTCTTGTGAGCTGAACGCAAACCCGTAGAATCGCTTCAGGCCTTAATCTCGTTCTGGCACGGCACACTGAGACTTTGGTGGATCCTTCTTCCTGGGTGGAAATCAGAGTTCAATGTGCCCGTTCAAACACCTAGAGCTAGTCGCTCATTGGTTCTCCTTATTCCTGTTCATCTTCCGCAGAAATTGCAAACTGTGACAAACAAGATGTTAAAGGCACTGACTATCCTAGTGGGGTGAGTTCTATTGACGCATCTGGAACGGCGAACTCTAGTACCAGGGGGCGAAAATGGCGATGAGTTTTAGAAATATTGCCTGGTCACTTGGTGGACCATATTCTGGGTTTTCCATACCTATTTTAGTTGAAGGATAAATCCCTTAAACCTGGGGATTTGGGACCCGTGGAATTGGCACCATGCACCATTACATCAAAGGGTCTGCATTCCCTCACCAATCCTATCAGCCCCAAGAGTCCAGCCTTATCTCTCCCCGAGCTGTGAAAGTACAGGTGGTAAATCCGAGACTCCTCAAAAGCCCTGAAGGACTTATTTAAGAATTTCTCTCTATTTCAGTTTTTGTGTTTTGTTTTTCAAATTTACTTTTATAAGGGGATTTAGGTTATTTTCACTGCTGTGTTTATGCCGCTGTACACAAATGATTTTCTTAGGGAGGCCTATAAATATATGGGTTTTAAGTTTCTTCATATTCAGGTATATTCTTAGGTTTTGAATATGGGGTGTTGAGTCCATTTGGTTGAGCAAGGAGTAGGTCTTGTCTAATATATATTTGGCTTCTGGAATGGGATCTGTACTAATGTCAACTTCTGGTTTTATGCAGCCTCCCCAGTCTCCTTTCCCCTTAAGCAAGCATAAGTTTCTTTTGTAAATGTGGGACTCTGTTGTGTTTTGTAATACAGTTCATGCGTAGCCGTGTTTACATTCCCGGTATTAGTGATATCTTATGATGTTTCTTTTTCTGTGTGACTTATTTCACTTAGAAGCATCGTACCTACATCCACTCATTATGCTGCTACTGGTCTGTTGCCATTGATTTCATTGTTGAGTGATATTCCATTGTAGGTATGTACCACAACTTCTATGTCCATTTTTGTCTTTCTGGGCTATTGAAGTTGTACCACTGTCAAGGTTTCCATAAGCAGAGCAGCCCGAAACTTTGGTGTGGCTGTGTCTTTTTCATGGAAATTTTCCGAATCTATAGCACCATAAATGGAAGTTCCCTAGGCACTCTAGCTTGTTTTTTTTTTTTGTTCCAGGAAACACCATACACTTCTCCAGAGTGGCTCTTGGCAATTTACATCCCACCCATCAGCATAACAAGGCTGCCAGTTCTCCATGGCCTGTCCTGCCTCTCTGGATTTTACACTTTTTTCGGATGGCCCTTTTGAGGGGTGGGAAGTGAGACTTCATTGTAGTGCGGATTTCCATTGCAGGCTTGCTTGTTTGGCCAAAAAGGGCGTATGCGTTTTTTCCTGAATATATTCAGGAAAAAACGCATACACCCTCCTTGTCCAAGTGCATCACTGTCGAAGTACTGCCTCTTTTCCTATGCTTTCAGAACAATTCTTATCTACCGCGTGATATCTGTTTTCTGCAATTCTGAGTTGCGTTCAAGTCCTCTTCACAGCCTTCCTTCAATAAATTTTTTGATGATAGGGATCATTTGTAACACAGAAGGCTTGTGAATTACAGTGCTAAAAATCTCCTTTTCCTAACTCGCTTTCTTGTGAGCTGAACACAAACCCGAAGAGTCGTTTTAGGCCTTAATCTCGTTCCGCCACAGGGCGCTGAGAATTTGGTGAATTCTTCATCCTGGGGGGAAATCAGAGTTCAATGTGCCCGTTCAAACACCTAGAGCTAGTCGCTCATTGGTTCTCCTTATTCCTGTTCATCTTCCGCAGAAATTGCAAACTCTGACAAACAAGATGTTAAAGGCACTGACTCTCCAAGTGGGGAGAGTGTTATTAACGCATCTGGAACGGCGCACTCGAGTACCAGGGGGCGAAAATGACGATGAGATTTAGAAATATTGCCTGGTCACTTGGTGGACCATATTCTGGGTTTTCCATGCCTATTTTAGCTGAAGGATAAATCCCTTAAACCTGGGTATTTGGGACCCATGGAATTGGCACCATGCACCATTACATCAAAGGGTCTGCATTCCCTCACCAATCCTATCAGCCCCAAGGGTCCAGCATTATCTCTCCCTGAGCTGTGAATGTAGAGGTGGTAAATCCGAGACTCCTCAAAAACCCTGAAGTATTTATTTTAGAATTTCTCTCTATTTCCCAGTCTTTGTGTTTTGTTTTTCAAATTTATTTTTATAAGGGAAATTAGGCTATTTTCACTGCTGTGTTTATGCCGCTGTACACAAATGACTTTCTTACGGAGACCTATAAATATATGGGTTTTAAGTTTCTTCATAGTCAGGTATATTCTTAGGTTTTGAATATGGGGTGTTGAGTCCATTTGGTTGAGCAAGGAGTAGGTCTTGTCTAATATATATTTGCTTGTGGAATGGGATCTGTACTAATGTCAACTTCTGGTTTTATGCAGGCTCCCCAGTCTCCTTTCCCCTTAAGCAAGCATAAGTTTCTTTTGTAAATGTGGGAATCTGTTGTGTTTTGTAATACAGTTCATGCGTAGCCGTGTTTACATTCCCGGTGTTAGAGATATCTTATGATGTTTCTTTTTCGGTGTGACTTATTTCACTTAGAAGCATCGTACCTATATCCACTCATTATGCTGCTACTGGTCTGTTGCCATTGATTTCATTGTTGAGTGATATTCCATTGTAGGTATGTACCACAACTTCTATGTCCATTTTTGTCTTTCTGGGCTTTTGAAGTTGTACCATATTCAAGGTTTCCGTAAGCAGAACAGCCCCAAACTTGGGTGTGGCTGTGTCTTTTTCATGGAAATTTTCCGAATCTATAGCACCATAAGTGGAAGTGCCCTAGGCTCTCTAGCTTGATTTTTTCTTTGTTCCAGGAAACACCATACACTTCTCCAGAGTGGCTCTTGGCAATTCACATCCCACCCATCAGCATAACAAGGCTGCCAGTTCTCCATGGCCTGTCCTGCCTCTCTGGATTTTACACTTTTATAGGATGGACCTTTTGAGGGGTGGGAATTGAGACTTCATTGTAGTGCGGATTTCCATTGCAGGCTTGCTTGGTTGGCCAAAAAGGGCGTATGCGTTTTTTCCTGAATATATTCAGGAAAAAACGCATACGCCCTTTTTGGCCAAGTGCATCACTGTCGAAGTCCTGCCTCTTTTCCTATGCTTTCAGAACAATTATTATCTACCGCATGATATCTGTTTTCTGCAATTCTGAGTTGTGCTAAAGTCCTCTTCACAGGCTTCCTTCAATAAATTTTTGGATGATAGGGGTCATTTGTAACTCTGAAGGCTTGTGAATTACAGTGCCAAAAATCTCCTTTTCCTAACTCGCTTTCTTGTGAGCTGAACACAAACCCGAAGAGTCGTTTCAGGCCTTAATCTCGTTCCGGCACAGGACGCTGAGCCTTTGGTGAATTCTTCATCCTGGGGGGAAATCAGAGTTCAATGTGCCCGTTCAAACACCTAGAGCTAGTCGCTCATTGGTTCTCCTTATTCCTGTTCATCTTCCGCAGAAATTGCAAACTGTAACAAACAAGATGTTAAAGGCACTGACTCTCCAAGTGGGGAGAGTGTTATTAACGCATCTGGAACGGCAAACTCGAGTACCAGGGGGCGAAAATGACGATGAGTTTTAGAAATATTGCCTGGTCACTTGGTGGACAATATTCTGGGTTTTCCATGCCTATTTTAGCTGAAGGATAAATCCCTTAAACCTGGGGATTTGGGACCCGTGGAATTGGCACCATGCACCATTACATCAAAGGGTCTGCATTCCCTCACCAATCCTATCAGCCCCAAGAGTCCAGCCTTATCTCTCCCCGAGCTGTGAATGTAGAGGTGGTAAATCCGAGACTCCTCAAAATCCCTGAAAGACTTATTTAAGAATTTCTCTCTATTTCACAGTCTTTGTGTTTTGTTTTTCAAATTTATTTTTTTAAGGGGATTTAGGTTATTTTCCCTGCTGTGTTTATGCCGCTGTACACAAATGATTTTCTTACGGAGGCCTATAAATATATGGGTTTTAAGTTTCTTCATAGTCAGTTATATTCTTAGGTTTTGAATATGGGGTGTTGAGTCTATTTCGTTGAGCAAGGAGTAGGTCTTGTCTAATACATATTTGGCTTGTGGAATGGGATCTGTACTAATGTCAACTTCTGGTTTTATGCAGCCTCCCCAGTCTCCTTTCCCCTTAAGCAAGCATAAGGTTCTTTTGTAAATGTGGGACTCTGTTGTGTTTTGTAATACAGTTCATGCGTAGCCGTGTTTACATTCCCGGTATTATTGATATCTTATGTTTCTTTTTCTGTGTGACTTATTTCACTTAGAAGCATCGTACCTACATCCACTCATTATGCTGCTACTGATCTGTTGCCATTGATTTCATTGTTGAGTGATATTCCATTGTAGGTATGTACCACAACTTCTATGTCCATTTTTGTCTTTCTGGGCTATTGAAGTTGTACCATTGTCGAGGTTTCCATAAGCAGAGCAACCCCAAACTTTGGTGTGGCTGTGTCTTTTTCATGGAAATTTTCCGAATCTATAGCACCATAAGTGGAAGTGCCCTAGGCTCTCTAGCTTGATTTTTTCTTTGCTCCAGGAAACACCATACACTTCTCCAGAGTGGCTCTTGGCAATTTACATCCCACCCATCAGCAAAACAAGGCTGCCAGTTCTCCATGGCCTGTCCTGCCACTCTGGATTTTACACTTTTTTCGGATGGCCCTTTTGAGGGGTGGGAAGTGAGACTTCATTGTAGTGCGGATTTCTTTGCAGGCTTGCTTGGTTGGCCAAAAAGGGCGTATGCGTTTTTTCCTGAAAATATTCAGGAAAAAACGCATACGCCCTTTTTGTCCAAGTGCATCACTGTCGAAGTATTGTCTCTTTTCCTATGCTTTCAGAACAATTCTTATCTACCGCCTGATATCTGTTTTCTGCAATTCTGTGTCGCGTTCAAGTCCTCTTCACAGCCTTCCTTCAATAAATTTTGGATGATAGGGGTCATTTGTAGCTCTGAAGGCTTGTGAATTACAGTGTCAAAAATCTCCTTTTCCTAACTCGCTTTCTTGTGAGCTGAACGCAAACCCGTAGAATCGCTTCAGGCCTTAATCTCGTTCTGGCACGGCACACTGAGACTTTGGTGGATCCTTCTTCCTGGGTGGAAATCAGAGTTCAATGTGCCCGTTCAAACACCTAGAGCTAGTCGCTCATTGGTTCTCCTTATTCCTGTTCATCTTCCGCAGAAATTGCAAACTGTGACAAACAAGATGTTAAAGGCACTGACTATCCTAGTGGGGTGAGTTCTATTGACGCATCTGGAACGGCGA
The DNA here is from genome assembly GCA_036417435.1 of Inia geoffrensis. Classification (NCBI taxonomy): domain Eukaryota; kingdom Metazoa; phylum Chordata; class Mammalia; order Artiodactyla; family Iniidae; genus Inia; species Inia geoffrensis. The sequence continues at coordinate 73,505,794 of CM070910.1, read as the reverse complement.
ACTCTAGTACCAGGGGGCGAAAATGGCGATGAGTTTTAGAAATATTGCCTGGTCACTTGGTGGACCATATTCTGGGTTTTCCATACCTATTTTAGTTGAAGGATAAATCCCTTAAACCTGGGGATTTGGGACCCGTGGAATTGGCACCATGCACCATTACATCAAAGGGTCTGCATTCCCTCACCAATCCTATCAGCCCCAAGAGTCCAGCCTTATCTCTCCCCGAGCTGTGAAAGTACAGGTGGTAAATCCGAGACTCCTCAAAAGCCCTGAAGGACTTATTTAAGAATTTCTCTCTATTTCAGTTTTTGTGTTTTGTTTTTCAAATTTACTTTTATAAGGGGATTTAGGTTATTTTCACTGCTGTGTTTATGCCGCTGTACACAAATGATTTTCTTAGGGAGGCCTATAAATATATGGGTTTTAAGTTTCTTCATATTCAGGTATATTCTTAGGTTTTGAATATGGGGTGTTGAGTCCATTTGGTTGAGCAAGGAGTAGGTCTTGTCTAATATATATTTGGCTTCTGGAATGGGATCTGTACTAATGTCAACTTCTGGTTTTATGCAGCCTCCCCAGTCTCCTTTCCCCTTAAGCAAGCATAAGTTTCTTTTGTAAATGTGGGACTCTGTTGTGTTTTGTAATACAGTTCATGCGTAGCCGTGTTTACATTCCCGGTATTAGTGATATCTTATGATGTTTCTTTTTCTGTGTGACTTATTTCACTTAGAAGCATCGTACCTACATCCACTCATTATGCTGCTACTGGTCTGTTGCCATTGATTTCATTGTTGAGTGATATTCCATTGTAGGTATGTACCACAACTTCTATGTCCATTTTTGTCTTTCTGGGCTATTGAAGTTGTACCACTGTCAAGGTTTCCATAAGCAGAGCAGCCCGAAACTTTGGTGTGGCTGTGTCTTTTTCATGGAAATTTTCCGAATCTATAGCACCATAAATAGAAGTTCCCTAGGCACTCTAGCTTGTTTTTTTTTTTGTTCCAGGAAACACCATACACTTCTCCAGAGTGGCTCTTGGCAATTTACATCCCACCCATCAGCATAACAAGGCTGCCAGTTCTCCATGGCCTGTCCTGCCTCTCTGGATTTTACACTTTTTTCGGATGGCCCTTTTGAGGGGTGGGAAGTGAGACTTCATTGTAGTGCGGATTTCCATTGCAGGCTTGCTTGTTTGGCCAAAAAGGGCGTATGCGTTTTTTCCTGAATATATTCAGGAAAAAACGCATACACCCTTCTTGTCCAAGTGCATCACTGTCGAAGTACTGCCTCTTTTCCTATGCTTTCAGAACAATTCTTATCTACCGCGTGATATCTGTTTTCTGCAATTCTGAGTTGCGTTCAAGTCCTCTTCACAGCCTTCCTTCAATAAATTTTTTGATGATAGGGGTCATTTGTAACACTGAAGGCTTGTGAATTACAGTGCTAAAAATCTCCTTTTCCTAACTCGCTTTCTTGTGAGCTGAACACAAACCCGAAGAGTCGTTTTAGGCCTTAATCTCGTTCCGCCACAGGGCGCTGAGCCTTTGGTGAATTCTTCATCCTGGGGGGAAATCAGAGTTCAATGTGCCCGTTCAAACACCTAGAGCTAGTCGCTCATTGGTTCTCCTTATTCCTGTTCATCTTCCGCAGAAATTGCAAACTGTGACAAACAAGATGTTAAAGGCACTGACTATCCAAGTGGGGTGAGTTCTATTAACGCATCTGGAACGGCGAACTCTAGTACCAGGGGGCGAAAATGGCGATGAGTTTTAGAAATATTGCCTGGTCACTTGGTGGACAATATTCTGGGTTTTCCATGCCTATTTTAGCTGAAGGATAAATCCCTTAAACCTGGGGATTTGGGACCCGTGGAATTGGCACCATGCACCATTACATCAAAGGGTCTGCATTCCCTCACCAATCCTATCAGCCCCAAGAGTCCAGCCTTATCTCTCCCCGAGCTGTGAATGTAGAGGTGGTAAATCCGAGACTCCTCAAAATCCCTGAAAGACTTATTTAAGAATTTCTCTCTATTTCACAGTCTTTGTGTTTTGTTTTTCAAATTTATTTTTTTAAGGGGATTTAGGTTATTTTCCCTGCTGTGTTTATGCCGCTGTACACAAATGATTTTCTTACGGAGGCCTATAAATATATGGGTTTTAAGTTTCTTCATAGTCAGTTATATTCTTAGGTTTTGAATATGGGGTGTTGAGTCTATTTCGTTGAGCAAGGAGTAGGTCTTGTCTAATACATATTTGGCTTGTGGAATGGGATCTGTACTAATGTCAACTTCTGGTTTTATGCAGCCTCCCCAGTCTCCTTTCCCCTTAAGCAAGCATAAGGTTCTTTTGTAAATGTGGGACTCTGTTGTGTTTTGTAATACAGTTCATGCGTAGCCGTGTTTACATTCCCGGTATTATTGATATCTTATGTTTCTTTTTCTGTGTGACTTATTTCACTTAGAAGCATCGTACCTACATCCACTCATTATGCTGCTACTGATCTGTTGCCATTGATTTCATTGTTGAGTGATATTCCATTGTAGGTATGTACCACAACTTCTATGTCCATTTTTGTCTTTCTGGGCTATTGAAGTTGTACCATTGTCGAGGTTTCCATAAGCAGAGCAACCCCAAACTTTGGTGTGGCTGTGTCTTTTTCATGGAAATTTTCCGAATCTATAGCACCATAAGTGGAAGTGCCCTAGGCTCTCTAGCTTGATTTTTTCTTTGCTCCAGGAAACACCATACACTTCTCCAGAGTGGCTCTTGGCAATTTACATCCCACCCATCAGCAAAACAAGGCTGCCAGTTCTCCATGGCCTGTCCTGCCACTCTGGATTTTACACTTTTTTCGGATGGCCCTTTTGAGGGGTGGGAAGTGAGACTTCATTGTAGTGCGGATTTCCTTTGCAGGCTTGCTTGGTTGGCCAAAAAGGGCGTATGCGTTTTTTCCTGAAAATATTCAGGAAAAAACGCATACGCCCTTTTTGTCCAAGTGCATCACTGTCGAAGTATTGTCTCTTTTCCTATGCTTTCAGAACAATTCTTATCTACCGCCTGATATCTGTTTTCTGCAATTCTGTGTCGCGTTCAAGTCCTCTTCACAGCCTTCCTTCAATAAATTTTGGATGATAGGGGTCATTTGTAGCTCTGAAGGCTTGTGAATTACAGTGTCAAAAATCTCCTTTTCCTAACTCGCTTTCTTGTGAGCTGAACGCAAACCCGTAGAATCGCTTCAGGCCTTAATCTCGTTCTGGCACGGCACACTGAGACTTTGGTGGATCCTTCTTCCTGGGTGGAAATCAGAGTTCAATGTGCCCGTTCAAACACCTAGAGCTAGTCGCTCATTGGTTCTCCTTATTCCTGTTCATCTTCCGCAGAAATTGCAAACTGTGACAAACAAGATGTTAAAGGCACTGACTATCCTAGTGGGGTGAGTTCTATTGACGCATCTGGAACGGCGAACTCTAGTACCAGGGGGCGAAAATGGCGATGAGTTTTAGAAATATTGCCTGGTCACTTGGTGGACCATATTCTGGGTTTTCCATACCTATTTTAGTTGAAGGATAAATCCCTTAAACCTGGGGATTTGGGACCCGTGGAATTGGCACCATGCACCATTACATCAAAGGGTCTGCATTCCCTCACCAATCCTATCAGCCCCAAGAGTCCAGCCTTATCTCTCCCCGAGCTGTGAAAGTACAGGTGGTAAATCCGAGACTCCTCAAAAGCCCTGAAGGACTTATTTAAGAATTTCTCTCTATTTCAGTTTTTGTGTTTTGTTTTTCAAATTTACTTTTATAAGGGGATTTAGGTTATTTTCACTGCTGTGTTTATGCCGCTGTACACAAATGATTTTCTTAGGGAGGCCTATAAATATATGGGTTTTAAGTTTCTTCATATTCAGGTATATTCTTAGGTTTTGAATATGGGGTGTTGAGTCCATTTGGTTGAGCAAGGAGTAGGTCTTGTCTAATATATATTTGGCTTCTGGAATGGGATCTGTACTAATGTCAACTTCTGGTTTTATGCAGCCTCCCCAGTCTCCTTTCCCCTTAAGCAAGCATAAGTTTCTTTTGTAAATGTGGGACTCTGTTGTGTTTTGTAATACAGTTCATGCGTAGCCGTGTTTACATTCCCGGTATTAGTGATATCTTATGATGTTTCTTTTTCTGTGTGACTTATTTCACTTAGAAGCATCGTACCTACATCCACTCATTATGCTGCTACTGGTCTGTTGCCATTGATTTCATTGTTGAGTGATATTCCATTGTAGGTATGTACCACAACTTCTATGTCCATTTTTGTCTTTCTGGGCTATTGAAGTTGTACCACTGTCAAGGTTTCCATAAGCAGAGCAGCCCGAAACTTTGGTGTGGCTGTGTCTTTTTCATGGAAATTTTCCGAATCTATAGCACCATAAATAGAAGTTCCCTAGGCACTCTAGCTTGTTTTTTTTTTTGTTCCAGGAAACACCATACACTTCTCCAGAGTGGCTCTTGGCAATTTACATCCCACCCATCAGCATAACAAGGCTGCCAGTTCTCCATGGCCTGTCCTGCCTCTCTGGATTTTACACTTTTTTCGGATGGCCCTTTTGAGGGGTGGGAAGTGAGACTTCATTGTAGTGCGGATTTCCATTGCAGGCTTGCTTGTTTGGCCAAAAAGGGCGTATGCGTTTTTTCCTGAATATATTCAGGAAAAAACGCATACACCCTTCTTGTCCAAGTGCATCACTGTCGAAGTACTGCCTCTTTTCCTATGCTTTCAGAACAATTCTTATCTACCGCGTGATATCTGTTTTCTGCAATTCTGAGTTGCGTTCAAGTCCTCTTCACAGCCTTCCTTCAATAAATTTTTTGATGATAGGGGTCATTTGTAACACTGAAGGCTTGTGAATTACAGTGCTAAAAATCTCCTTTTCCTAACTCGCTTTCTTGTGAGCTGAACACAAACCCGAAGAGTCGTTTTAGGCCTTAATCTCGTTCCGCCACAGGGCGCTGAGCCTTTGGTGAATTCTTCATCCTGGGGGGAAATCAGAGTTCAATGTGCCCGTTCAAACACCTAGAGCTAGTCGCTCATTGGTTCTCCTTATTCCTGTTCATCTTCCGCAGAAATTGCAAACTGTGACAAACAAGATGTTAAAGGCACTGACTATCCAAGTGGGGTGAGTTCTATTAACGCATCTGGAACGGCGAACTCTAGTACCAGGGGGCGAAAATGGCGATGAGTTTTAGAAATATTGCCTGGTCACTTGGTGGACCATATTCTGGGTTTTCCATGCCTATTTTAGCTGAAGGATAAATCCTTTAAACCTGGGGATTTGTGACCCGTGGAATTGGCACCATGCACCATTACATCAAAGGGTCTGCATTCCCTCACCAATCCTATCAGCCCCAAGAGTCCAGCCTTATCTCTCCCCGAGCTGTGAATGTAGAGGTGGTAAATACGAGACTCTTCAAAATCCCTGAAAGACTTATTTAAGAATTTCTCTCTATTTCACAGTCTTTGTGTTTTGTTTTTCAAATTTACTTTTTTAAGGGGATTTAGGTTATTTTCCCTGCTGTGTTTATGCTGCTGTACACAAATGATTTTCTTACGGAGGCCTATAAATATATGGGTTTTAAGTTTCTTCATAGTCAGTTATATTCTTAGGTTTTGAATATGGGGTGTTGAGTCTATTTCGTTGAGCAAGGAGTAGGTCTTGTCTAATACATATTTGGCTTGTGGAATGGGATCTGTACTAATGTCAACTTCTGGTTTTATGCAGCCTCCCCAGTCTCCTTTCCCCTTAAGCAAGCATAAGTTTCTTTTGTAAATGTGGGACTCTGTTGTGTTTTGTAATACAGTTCATGCGTAGCCGTGTTTACATTCCCGGTATTATTGATATCTTATGTTTCTTTTTCTGTGTGACTTATTTCACTTAGAAGCATCGTACCTACATCCACTCATTATGCTGCTACTGATCTGTTGCCATTGATTTCATTGTTGAGTGATATTCCATTGTAGGTATGTACCACAACTTCTATGTCCATTTTTGTCTTTCTGGGCTATTGAAGTTGTACCATTGTCGAGGTTTCCATAAGCAGAGCAACCCCAAACTTTTGTGTGGCTGTGTCTTTTTCATGGAAATTTTCCGAATCTATAGCACCATAAGTGGAAGTGCCCTAGGCTCTCTAGCTTGATTTTTTCTTTGCTCCAGGAAACACCATACACTTCTCCAGAGTGGCTCTTGGCAATTTACATCCCACCCATCAGCAAAACAAGGCTGCCAGTTCTCCATGGCCTGTCCTGCCACTCCGGATTTTACACTTTTTTCGGATGGCCCTTTTGAGGGGTGGGAAGTGAGACTTCATTGTAGTGCGGATTTCCTTTGCAGGCTTGCTTGGTTGGCCAAAAATGGCGTATGCGTTTTTTCCTGAAAATATTCAGGAAAAAACGCATACGCCCTTTTTGTCCAAGTGCATCACTGTCGAAGTATTGTCTCTTTTCCTATGCTTTCAGAACAATTCTTATCTACCGCCTGATATCTGTTTTCTGCAATTCTGTGTCGCGTTCAAGTCCTCTTCACAGCCTTCCTTCAATAAATTTTGGATGATAGGGGTCATTTGTAGCTCTGAAGGCTTGTGAATTACAGTGTCAAAAATCTCCTTTTCCTAACTCGCTTTCTTGTGAGCTGAACGCAAACCCGTAGAATCGCTTCAGGCCTTAATCTCGTTCCGGCACGGCAAACTGAGACTTTGGTGGATCATTCTTCCTGGGTGGAAATCAGAGTTCAATGTGCCCGTTCAAACACCTAGAGCTAGTCGCTCATTGGTTCTCCTTATTCCTGTTCATCTTCCGCAGAAATTGCAAACTGTGACAAACAAGATGTTAAAGGCACTGACTATCCTAGTGGGGTGAGTTCTATTAACGCATCTGGAGCGGCGAACTCTAGTACCAGGGGGCGAAAATGGCGATGAGTTCTAGAAATATTGCCTGGTCACTTGGTGGACCATATTCTGGGTTTTCCATACCTATTTTAGTTGAAGGATAAATCCCTTAAACCTGGGGATTTGGGAGCCGTGGAATTGGCACCATGCACCATTACATCAAAGGGTCTGCATTCCCTCACCAATCCTATCAGCCCCAAGAGTCCAGCCTTATCTCTCCCCGAGCTGTGAAAGTACAGGTGGTAAATCCGAGACTCCTCAAAAGCCGTGAAGGACTTATTTAAGAATTTCTCTCTATTTCAGTTTTTGTGTTTTGTTTTTCAAATTTACTTTTATAAGGGGATTTAGGTTATTTTCACTGCTGTGTTTATGCCGCTGTACACAAATGATTTTCTTACGGAGGCCTATAAATATATGGGTTTTAAGTTTCTTCATATTCAGGTATATTCTTAGGTTTTGAATATGGGGTGTTGAGTCCATTTGGTTGAGCAAGGAGTAGGTTTTGTCTAATATATATTTGGCTTGTGGAATGGGATCTGTACTAATGTCAACTTCTGGTTTTATGCAGCCTCCCCAGTCTCCTTTCCCCTTAAGCAAGCATAAGTTTCTTTTGTAAATGTGGGACTCTGTTGTGTTTTGTAATACAGTTCATGCGTAGCCGTGTTTACATTCCCGGTATTAGTGATATCTTAGGATGTTTCTTTTTCTGTGTGACTTATTTCACTTAGAAGCATCGTACCTACATCCACTCATTATGCTGCTACTGGTCTGTTGCCATTGATTTCATTGTTGAGTGATATTCCATTGTAGGTATGTACCACAACTTCTATGTCCATTTTTGTCTTTCTGGGCTATTGAAGTTGTACCACTGTCAAGGTTTCCATAAGCAGAGCAGCCCGAAATTTTGGTGTGGCTGTGTCTTTTTCATGGAAATTTTCCGAATCTATAGCACCATAAATGGAAGTTCCCTAGGCACTCTAGCTTGTTTTTTTTTTGTTCCAGGAAACACCATACACTTCTCCAGAGTGGCTCTTGGCAATTTACATCCCACCCATCAGCATAACAAGGCTGCCAGTTCTCCATGGCCTGTCCTGCCTCTCTGGATTTTACACTTTTTTCGGATGGCCCTTTTGAGGGGTGGGAAGTGAGACTTCATTGTAGTGCGGATTTCCATTGCAGGCTTGCTTGTTTGGCCAAAAAGGGCGTATGCGTTTTTTCCTGAATATATTCAGGAAAAAACGCATACACCCTTCTTGTCCAAGTGCATCACTGTCGAAGTACTGCCTCTTTTCCTATGCTTTCAGGACAATTCTTATCTACCGCGTGATATCTGTTTTCTGCAATTCTGAGTTGCGTTCAAGTCCTCTTCACAGCCTTCCTTCAATAAATTTTTTGATGATAGGGGTCATTTGTAACACTGAAGGCTCGTGAATTACAGTGCTAAAAATCTCCTTTTCCTAACTCGCTTTCTTGTGAGCTGAACACAAACCCGAAGAGTCGTTTTAGGCCTTAATCTCGTTCCGCCACAGCGCGCTGAGCCTTTGGTGAATTCTTCATCCTGGGGGGAAATCAGAGTTCAATGTGCCCGTTCAAACACCTAGAGCTAGTCGCTCATTGGTTCTCCTTATTCCTGTTCATCTTCCGCAGAAATTGCAAACTGTGACAAACAAGATGTTAAAGGCACTGACTATCCAAGTGGGGTGAGTTCTATTAACGCATCTGGAACGGCGAACTCTAGTACCAGGGGGCGAAAATGGCGATGAGTTTTAGAAATATTTCCTGGTCACTTGGTGGACCATATTATGGGCTTTCCATGCCTATTTTAGCTGAAGGATAAATCCCTTAAACCTGGGGATTTGTGACCCGTGGAATTGGCACCATGCACCATTACATCAAAGGGTCTGCATTCCCTCACCAATCCTATCAGCCCCAAGAGTCCAGCCTTATCTCTCCCCGAGCTGTGAATGTAGAGTTGGTAAATCCAAGACTCCTCAAAAGCCCTGAAGGACTTATTTAAGAATTTCTCTCTATTTCACAGTCTTTGTGTTTTGTTTTTCAAATTTATTTTTATAAGGGGATTTAGGTTATTTTCACTGCTGTGTTTATGCCGCAGTACACAAATGACTTTCTTACGGAGGCCTATAAATATATGGGTTTTAAGTTTCTTCATAGTCAGGTATATTCTTAGGTTTTGAATATGGGGTGTTGAGTCTATTTGGTTGAGCAAGGAGTAGGTCTTGCCTAATATATATTTGGCTTCTGGAATGGGATCTGTACTAATGTCAACTTCTGGTTTTATGCAGCCTCCCCAGTCTCCTTTCCCCTTAAGCAAGCATAAGTTTCTTTTGTAAATGTGGGACTCTGTTGTGTTTTGTAATACAGTTAATGCGTAGCCGTGTTTACATTCCCGGTATTCGTGATGTCTTATGATGTTTCTTTTTCTGTGTGACTTATTTCACTTAGAAGCATCGTACCTACATCCACTCATTATGCTTCTACTGGTCTGTTGCCATTGATTTCATTGTTGAGTGATATTCCATTGAAGGTATGTACCACAACTTCTATGTCCATTTTTGTCTTTCTGGGCTATTGAAGTTGTACCACTGTCAAGGTTTCCATAAGCAGAGCAGCCCCAAACTTTGGTGTGGCTGTGTCTTTTTCATGGAAATTTTCCGAATCTATAGCACCATAAGTGGAAGTTCCCTAGGCACTCTAGCTTGTTTTTTTTTTTGTTCCAGGAAACACCATACACTTCTCCAGAGTGGCTCTTGGCAATTTACATCCCACCCATCAGCATAGCAAGGCTGCCAGTTCTCCATGGCCTGTCCTGCCTCTCTGGATTTTACACTTTTTTCGGATGGCCCTTTTGAGGGGTGGGAAGTGAGACTTCATTGTAGTGCGGATTTCCATTGCAGGCTTGCTTGGTTGGCCAAAAAGGGCGTATGCGTTTTTTCCTGAATATATTCAGGAAAAAACGCATACGCCCTTTTTGTCCAAGTGCATCACTGTCGAAGTATTGTCTCTTTTACTATGCTTTCAGAACAATTCTTATCTACCACCTGATATCTGTTTTCTGCAATTCTGTGTCGCGTTCAAGTCCTCTTCACAGCCTTCCTTCAATAAATTTTGGATGATAGGGTTCATTTGTAGCTCTGAAGGCTTGTGAATTACAGTGCCAAAAATCTCCTTTTCCTAACTCACTTTCTTGTGAGCTGAACGCACACCCGAAGAATCGTTTCAGGCCTTAATCTCGTTCCGGCACCGGACGCTGAGCCTTTTGTGAATTCTTCTTCGTGGGGGGAAATCAGAGTTCAATGTGCCCGTTCAAACACCTAGAGCTAGTCGCTCATTGGTTCTCATTATTCCTGTTCATCTTCCGCAGAAATTGCAAACTGTGACAAACAAGATGTTAAAGGCACTGACTCTCCAAGTGGGGAGAGTGTTATTAACGCATCTGGAACGGAGCACTCGAGTACCAGGGGGCGAAAATGACGATGAGTTGTAGAAATATTTCCTGGTCACTTGGTGGACCATATTCTGGGTTGTCCATGCCTATTTTAGCTGAAGGATAAATCCCTTAAACCTGGGGATTTGGGACCCGTGGAATTGGCACCATGCACCATTACATCAAAGGGTCTGCATTCCCTCACCAATCCTATCAGCCCCAAGAGTCCAGCCTTATCTCTCCCCGAGCTGTGAAAGTAGAGGTGTTAAATCCGAGACTCCTCAAAAGCCCTGAAGGACTTATTTAAGAATTTCTCTCTATTTCACAGTCTTTGTGTTTTGTTTTTCAAATTTATTTTTATAAGGGGATTTAGGTTATTTTCACTGCTGTGTTTATGCCGCTGAACACAAATGATTTTCTTACGGATGCCTATAAATATATGGGTTTTAAGTTTCTTCATATTCAGGTATATTCTTAGGTTTTGAATATGGGGTGTTGAGTCCATTTGGTTGAGCAAGGAGTAGGTCTTGTCTAATATATATTTGGCTTGTGGAATGGGATCTGTACTAATGTCAACTTCTGGTTTTATGCAGCCTCCCCAGTCTCCTTTCCCCTTAAGCAAGCATAAGTTTCTTTTGTAAATGTGGGACTCTGTTGTGTTTTGTAATACAGTTCATGCGTAGCCGTGTTTACATTCCCGGTATTAGTGATATCTTATGATGTTTCTTTTTCTGTGTGACTTATTTCACTTAGAAGCATCGTACCTACATCCACTCATTATGCTGCTACTGGTCTGTTGCCATTGATTTCATTGTTGAGTGATATTCCATTGTAGGTATGTACCACAACTTCTATGTCCATTTTTGTCTTTCTGGGCTATTGAAGTTGTACCACTGTCAAGGTTTCCATAAGCAGAGCAGCCCGAAATTTTGGTGTGGCTGTGTCTTTTTCATGGAAATTTTCCGAATCTATAGCACCATAAATGGAAGTTCCCTAGGCACTCTAGCTTGTTTTTTTTTTTGTTCCAGGAAACACCATACACTTCTCCAGAGTGGCTCTTGGCAATTTACATCCCACCCATCAGCATAACAAGGCTGCCAGTTCTCCATGGCCTGTCCTGCCTCTCTGGATTTTACACTTTTTTCGGATGGCCCTTTTGAGGGGTGGGAAGTGAGACTTCATTGTAGTGCGGATTTCCATTGCAGGCTTGCTTGTTTGGCCAAAAAGGTCATATGCGTTTTTTCCTGAATATATTCAGGAAAAAACGCATACACCCTTCTTGTCCAAGTGCATCACTGTCGAAGTACTGCCTCTTTTCCAATGCTTTCAGGAGAATTCTTATCTACCGCGTGATATCTGTTTTCTGCAATTCTGAGTTGCGTTCAAGTCCTCTTCACAGCCTTCCTTCAATAAATTTTTTGATGATAGGGGTCATTTGTAACACTGAAGGCTTGTGAATTACAGTGCTAAAAATCTCCTTTTCCTAACTCGCTTTCTTGTGAGCTGAACACAAACCCGAAGAGTCGTTTTAGGCCTTAATCTCGTTCCGCCACAGCGCGCTGAGCCTTTGGTGAATTCTTCATCCTGGGGGGAAATCAGAGTTCAATGTGCCCGTTCAAACACCTAGAGCTAGTCGCTCATTGGTTCTCCTTATTCCTGTTCATCTTCCGCAGAAATTGCAAACTGTGACAAACAAGATGTTAAAGGCACTGACTATCCAAGTGGGGTGAGTTCTATTAACGCATCTGGAACGGCGAACTCTAGTACCAGGGGGCGAAAATGGCGATGAGTTTTAGAAATATTGCCTGGTCACTTGGTGGACCATATTCTGGGTTTTCCATGCCTATTTTAGCTGAAGGATAAATCCCTTAAACCTGGGGATTTGTGACCCGTGGAATTGGCACCATGCACCATTACATCAAAAGGTCTGCATTCCCTCACCAATCCTATCGGCCCCAAGAGTCCAGCCTTATCTCTCCCCGAGCTGTGAATGTAGAGTTGGTAAATCCAAGACTCCTCAAAAGCCCTGAAGGACTTATTTAAGAATTTCTCTCTATTTCACAGTCTTTGTGCTTTGTTTTTCAAATTTATTTTTATAAGGGGATTTAGGTTATTTTCACTGCTGTGTTTATGCCGCAGTACACAAATGACTTTCTTACGGAGGCCTATAAATATATGGGTTTTAAGTTTCTTCATAGTCAGGTATATTCTTAGGTTTTGAATATGGGGTGTTGAGTCTATTTGTTTGAGCAAGGAGTAGGTCTTGCCTAATATATATTTGGCTTCTGGAATGGGATCTGTACTAATGTCAACTTCTGGTTTTATGCAGCCTCCCCAGTCTCCTTTCCCCTTAAGCAAGCATAAGTTTCTTTTGTAAATGTGGGACTCTGTTGTGTTTTGTAATACAGTTCATGCGTAGCCGTGTTTACATTCCCGGTATTCGTGATGTCTTATGATGTTTCTTTTTCTGTGTGACTTATTTCAATTAGAAGCATCGTACCTACATCCACTCATTATGCTTCTACTGGTCTGTTGCCATTGATTTCATTGTTGAGTGATATTCCATTGAAGGTATGTACCACAACTTCTATGTCCATTTTTGTCTTTCTGGGCTATTGAAGTTGTACCACTGTCAAGGTTTCCATAAGCAGAGCAGCCCCAAACTTTGGTGTGGCTGTGTCTTTTTCATGGAAATTTTCCGAATCTATAGCACCATAAGTGGAAGTTCCCTAGGCACTCTAGCTTGTTTTTTTTTTTTGTTCCAGGAAACACCATACACTTCTCCAGAGTGGCTCTTGGCAATTTACATCCCACCCATCAGCATAGCAAGGCTGCCAGTTCTCCATGGCCTGTCCTGCCTCTCTGGATTTTACACTTTTTTCGGATGGCCCTTTTGAGGGGTGGGAAGTGAGACTTCATTGTAGTGCGGATTTCCATTGCAGGCTTGCTTGGTTGGCCAAAAAGGGCGTATGCGTTTTTTCCTGAATATATTCAGGAAAAAACGCATACGCCCTTTTTGTCCAAGTGCATCACTGTCGAAGTATTGTCTCTTTTCCTATGCTTTCAGAACAGTTCTTATCTACCACCTGATATCTGTTTTCTGCAATTCTGTGTCGCGTTCAAGTCCTCTTCACAGCCTCCTTTCAATAAATTTTGGATGATAGGGGTCATTTGTAGCTCTGAAGGCTTGTGAATTACAGTGCCAAAAATCTCCTTTTCCTAACTCACTTTCTTGTGAGCTGAACGCACACCCGAAGAATCGTTTCAGGCCTTAATCTCGTTCCGGCACCGGACGCTGAGCCTTTTGTGAATTCTTCTTCGTGGGGGGAAATCAGAGTTCAATGTGCCCGTTCAAACACCTAGAGCTAGTCACTCATTGGTTCTCCTTATTCCTGTTCATCTTCCGCAGAAATTGCAAACTGTGACAAACAAGATGTTAAAGGCACTGACTCTCCAAGTGGGGAGAGTGTTATTAACGCATCTGGAACGGAGCACTCGAGTACCAGGGGGCGAAAATGACGATGAGTTTTAGAAATATTTCCTGGTCACTTGGTGGACCATATTCTGGGTTTTCCATGCCTATTTTAGCTGAAGGATAAATCCCTTAAACCTGGGGATTTGGGACCCGTGGAATTGGCACCATGCACCATTACATCAAAGGGTCTGCATTCCCTCACCAATCCTATCAGCCCCAAGAGTCCAGCCTTATCTCTCCCCGAGCTGTGAAAGTAGAGGTGTTAAATCCGAGACTCCTCAAAAGCCCTGAAGGACTTATTTAAGAATTTCTCTCTATTTCACAGTCTTTGTGTTTTGTTTTTCAAATTTATTTTTATAAGGGGATTTAGGTTATTTTCACTGCTGTGTTTATGCCGCTGAACAAAAATGATTTTCTTACGGAGGCCTATAAATATATGGGTTTTAAGTTTCTTCATAATCAGTTATATACTTAGGTTTTGAATATGGGGTGTTGAGTCTATTTCGTTGAGCAAGGAGTAGGTCTTGCCTAATATATATTTGGCTTCTGGAATGGGATCTGTACTAATGTCAACTTCTGGTTTTATGCAGCCTCCCCAGTCTCCTTTCCCCTTAAGCAAGCATAAGTTTCTTTTGTAAATGTGGGACTCTCTTGTGTTTTGTAATACAGTTCATGCGTAGCCGTGTTTACATTCCCGGTATTAGTGATGTCTTATGATGTTTCTTTTTCTGTGTGACTTATTTCACTTAGAAGCATCGTACCTACATCCACTCATTATGCTGCTACTGGTCTGTTGCCATTGATTTCATTGTTGAGTGATATTCCATTGTAGGTATGTACCACAACTTCTATGTCCATTTTTGTCTTTCTGGGCTATTGAAGTTGTTCCACCCTCAAGGTTTCCATAAGCAGAGCAGCCCCAAACTTGGGTGTGGCTGTGTCTTTTTCATGGAAATTTTCCGAATCTATAGCACCATAAGTGGAAGTTCCCTAGGCACTCTAGCTTGTTTTTTTTTTTTGTTCCAGGAAACACCATACACTTCTCCAGAGTGGCTCTTAGCAATTTACATCCCACCCATCAGCATAACAAGGCTGCCAGTTCTCCATGGCCTGTCCTGCCTCTCTGGATTTTACACTTTTTTCGGATGGCCCTTTTGAGGGGTGGGAAGTGAGACTTCACTGTAGTGCGGATTTCCATTGCAGGCTTGCTTGGTTGGCCAAAAAGGGCGTATGCGTTTTTTCCTGAAAATATTCAGGAAAAAACGCATACGCCCTTTTTGTCCAAGTGCATCACTATCGAAGTATTGTCTCTTTTATTATGCTTTCAGAACAATTCTTATCTACCACCTGATATCTGTTTTCTGCAATTCTGTGTCGCGTTCAAGTCCTCTTCACAGCCTTCCTTCAATAAATTTTTGGATGATAGGGGTCATTTGTACCTCTGAAGGCTTGTGAATTACAGTGTCAAAAATCTCCTTTTCCTAACTCGCTTTCTTGTGAGCTGAACGCAAACCCGGAGAATCGTTTCAGGCTTAAATCTCGTTCCGGCACCGGACGCTGAGCCTTTTGTGAATTCTTCTCCCTGGGGGGAAATCAGAGTTCAATGTGCCTGTTCAAACACCTAGAGCTAGTCGCTCATTGGTTCTCCTTATTCCTGTTCATCTTCTGCAGAAATTGCAAACTGTGACAAACAAGATGTTAAAGGCACTGACTCTGCAAGTGGGGAGAGTGTTATTAACACATCTGGAAAGGCGAACTCGAGTACCAGGGGGCGATTATGGTGATGAGTTTTAGAAATATTGCCTGGTCACTTGGTGGACCATATTCTGGGTTTTCCATCCCTATTTTAGCTGAAGGGTAAATCCCTTAAACCTGGGGATTTGGGAGCCGTGGAATTGGCACCATGCACCATTACATCAAAGGGTCTGCATTCCCTCACCAATCCTATCAGCCCCAAGAGTCCAGCCTTATCTCTCCCCGAGCTGTGAAAGTAGAGGTGGTAAATCCGAGACTCCTGAAAATCCCTGAAGGACTTATTTAAGAATTTCTCTCTATTTCACAGTCTTTGTGTTTTGTTTTTCAAATTTATTTTTATAAGGGGATTTAGGTTATTTTCACTGCTGTGTTTATTCCGCTGTACACAAATGACTTTCTTATGGAGGCCTATAAATATATGGGTTTTAAGTTTCTTCATAGTCAGGTATATTCTTAGGTTTTGAATATGGGGTGTTGAGTCTATTTGGTTGAGCAAGGAGCAGGTCTTTTCTAATATATATTTGGCTTTTGGAATGGGATCTGTACTAATGTCAACCTCTGGTTTAATGCAGCCTCTCCAGTCTCCTTTACCCTTAAGCAAGCATAAGTTTCTTTTGTAAATGTGGGACTCTGTTGTGTTTCGTAATACAGTTCATGCGTAGCCGTGTTTACATTCCCGGTATTAGTGATATCTTATGATGTTTCTTTTTCTGTGTGACTTATTTCACTTAGAAGCATCGTACCTACATCCACTCATTATGCTGCTACTGGTCTGTTGCCATTGATTTCATTGTTGAGTGATATTCCATTGTAGGTATGTACCACAACTTCTATGTCCATTTTTGTCTTTCTGGGCCATTGAAGTTGTACCATTGTCAAGGTTTCCATAAGCAGAGCAGCCCCAAACTTTGGTGTGGCTGTGTCTTTTTCATGGAAATTATCCGAATCTATAGCACCATAAGTGGAAGTGCCCTAGGCTCTCTAGCTTGTTTTTTTCTTTGTTCCAGGAAACACCATACACTTCTCCAGAGTGGCTCTTGGCAATTTACATCCCACCCATCAGCATAACAAGGCTGCTAGTTCTCCATGGCCTGTCCTGCCTCTCTGGATTTTACATTTTTTTCGGATGGCCCTTTTGAGGGGTGGGAAGTGAGACCTCATTGTAGTGCGGATTTCCATTGCAGGCTTTCTTGGTTGGCCAAAAAGGGCGTATGCGTTTTTTCCTGAATATATTCAGGAAAAAACGCATACGCCCTTTTTGGCCAAGTACATCACTGTCGAAGTACTGCCTCTTTTCCTATGCTTTCAGAACAATTCTTATCTACCGCGTGATATCTGTTTTCTGCAATTCTGAGTTGCCTTCAAGTCCTCTTCACAGCCTTCCTTCAATAAATTTTTGGATGAACTGGGTCATTTGTAACTCTGAAGGCTTGTGAATTACAGTGCCAAAAATCTCCTTTTCCTAACTCGCTTTCTTGTGAGCTGAACGCAAACCCGAAGAATCGTTTCAGGCCTTAATCTCGTTCCGGCACCGGACGCTGAGCCTTTGGTGAATTCTTCTTCCTGGGGGGATATCAGAGTTCAATGTGCCCGTTCAAACACCTAGAGCTAGTCGCTCATTGGTTCTCCTTATTCCTGTTCATCTTCCACAGAAATTGCAAACTGTGACAAACAAGATGTTAAAAGCACTGACTCTCCAAGTGGGGAGAGTGTTATTAACGCATCTGGAACGGCAAACTCGAGTACCAGAGGGCGAAAATGACGATGAGTTTTAGAAATATTGCCTGGTCACTTGGTGGACCATATTCTGGGTTTTCCATGCCTATTTTAGCTGAAGGATAAATCCCTTAAACCTGGGGATTTGGGAGCCGTGGAATTGGCACCATGCACCATTACATCAAAGGGTCTGCATTCCCTCACCAATCCTTTCAGCCCCAAGAGTCCAGCCTTATCTCTCCCCGAGCTGTGAATGTAGAGGTGGTAAATCCAAGACTCCTCAAAAGCCCTGAAGGACTTATTTAAGAATTTCTCTCTATTTCACAGTCTTTCTGTTTTGTTTTTCAAATTTATTTTTATAAGGGGATTTAGGTTATTTTCACTGCTGTGTTTATGCCGCTGTACACAAATGATTTTCGTACGGAGACCTATAAATATATGGGTTTTAAGTTTCTTCATAGTCAGGTATATTCTTAGGTTTTGAATATGGGGTGTTGAGTCTAATTGGTTGAGCAAGGAGTAGGTCTTGTCTAATATATATTTGGCTTGTGGAATGGGATCTGTACTAATGTCAACTTCTGGTTTTACGCAGCCTCCCCAGTCTCCTTTCCCCTTAAGCAAGCATAAGTTTCTTTTGTAAATGTGGGGCTCTGTTGTGTTTCGTAATACAGTTCATGCGTAGCCGTGTTTACATTCCCGGTATTAGTGATATCTTATGATGTTTCTTTTTCTGTGTGACTTATTTCACTTAGTAGCATCGTACCTACATCCACTCATTATGCTGCTACTGGTCTCTTGCCATTGATTTCATTGTTGAGTGATATTCCATTGTACCTAAGTACCACAACTTCAATATCAATTTTTCTCTTTCTGCGCTATTGAAGTTTTACAGTAGTCACGGTTCGTGTAAACAGAGAAGCAATAAATTTTGGTGTGTTTCTGTCTTTTTCATTTTAATTTTCATAATCTATAGGACCATAAGTGGAAATACCCTAAGCTCTGTGGCTTTTTTTTTTTATATGTTTCAGGAAACATCATACGCTGTTCCAGAGTTGCTGTTGGCAATTTTCATCCCACCCATCAGTATATCAAGGCTGCCTTTTTTCCATGGCCTGTCCTGCCTCTCTGGATTTTTCCATTTTTTCAGACACCTCTTTTGAGCGTTGGTAATTGAGACTTCATTGTAGTGCGGATTTCCATTGCAGGTTGCTTGGTTGGCCAAAAAGGGCATATGCGTTTTTTCCTGAACGTAATCAGGAAAAAACACATACACCCTTTTTCGCCATGTGCATCATTTTTGAAGATGTGCCTCTTTTCCTATGCTTTAAATGTAATTCCAATCTCCCACCTGAAGTCGCTTTCCTGCAATTCTCCCTCACTTTCAAGTCCTCTTCGCATCCTTACTTCAATATATTTCTAGATGATAGTGGGCATTTGTAACTCTCCTGTTTTGTGAATTACAGTTCCTCTGAGCTCCTTTTTTCAACTCCCTTTCTTGTGAGTTGACTGTAAAACTGCAAGATTGCTTCAATCCATATTCTTGTTTTGGGGCGCCTTGCTGAGCCTTTGGTTAATACTTCTTCTGATGTGAAATTAGAGTGACATGTGTCCATCAGAGCCCTTACAGCTAATTTCTCATTGTTTCTCACTCTTCCCATTCATCCTCTCCACTCATTACAGACTGTGCAAAACAGGAAATTAAAGGCATTGACTATCCAAATTGTGTGATTTTTAGTAAAGTGGCTGGAAAGTCGATCCTGTGACCCAGTAGTGGAAAAATAAGGTGCGTTTTAGAAACCTTTCCCAATCACATGGTATACCATCTGTTGGGCTTTTCATGCATGGTTTAGCTGTAAGGACATTCCCTTAAACCTGGAGTGTTGTGATCCATGGAATGAGGAGCTTTAAGTATTGTATTAGAGGGTCAGCTTTTGCTCACCAAAGCTCACCAATCCTCATAGCCCCATGTGTCCAGCCTTATGTCTTATCCAGCTATCAATTTATATGTGGTCTATCCACGTTACATCACAGCCCCTGAAACAATTTTGTAAGAATTTTTCTCTCTTTCTTTGTCTCTGTTTTGTTTTAAAATTTATTTTATAATGGAGTTTAGCTGATTTTCACTGCTGTGTTTGTGCCACTCTGCACACACTTGATTCCCTTATGGAGATATATCAATACAAAGGTTTTAAGATTCCTACTACTCACATAATTTCCTCTGTGGTGAATAGGGTGTGTTGAGGCCAGTTCATTGAGCAAGGTGTAGATCTTGTCTATTACGTATTTGGTTTATTGAATGGTATCTGTGTTAATTTCAAACTCTGATTTTACGCATCACCCCACCTCACCTTTCCCGTTAAGCTGACATAAGTGTGTTTTCTAAATGTGATACACTCTTCTCCTTTGTAATTCATATGTTGTGCAGTCATATTTACATTCCCTCTATGAGTGATATCTTATGACATGTTTCTTTTTCTGTGTGACTTAACTCAAGTAGTATCATCGAAACTCAATCCACTCTTTATGCTTCTACTAGCCTTATTACATTTATTTCATGGTGAAGAGATATTCCATTGTACGTAAGTACCACACCTTCTTTATCCAGTGTTCTCTTTCCTGGGATATTTAAGGTGTACTGAATTCGAGGTTCTTGTAAACAGAACAGCCCTAAACATTGTTTTGCCTATGTCTGTTTGACTTTTAGAATTCCCTAGATATACTCCCGTGATTGCAAGTGTCCTATGCTCTGTAGCTCTGTTTTTTAAATGATTTAGGAACCAAGCTACACTTCTCCATAGTGCCTCTTCTCAGTTTACACACCGCCCATCAGTGTATAAATGCTGCCTGTTCTCCATGGCCTGTCCTGCATTTCTGCGTTTTACAATTTTTTCGGATAGCCCTTTTGACTGGTAGGAAATGAGACTTCTTTGGTGTGCAGATTTGCATTGCTTGCTTGCTTGGTTGCCCATAAAGTGCATATGCGTGTTTTCCTGAATATATTCAGGAGAGAATGCATACGCCCTTTTTGGCCAACTGCACCATTTTAGAAATCCTGCCGCCTTGGGCCTTGGGATGTAGGCAGAGTGCGAATTTTAGATGATTGTTGTCGTCAGGGTCAGAAGCACTCACCAACGGCTTCCCTTAGGTTACATTTTAAGTGCCATTGACAGATAATGTCAATAAAAGTATCTATTCTTTTTCAGATTTTTTCCCCTTATATGTTATTGCAAAATATTGAGTGTAGTTCCCTATGCTATACAGTAGTTCCTTGTTGATGATCTACTTTATACATAGCAGTGTGTATGTGTTAATCCCAAACTGTTAATTTATCCCTCCTCCCATTTTCCCCTTTGGTAATAATAAATTATAAGATTTTATACTTCTCAGAAATGGGAGAGCTGAAACAGAGGTATAATTTTCAATGGAAAAGCATTTAAAATAAGATTGAAGCTTTAACCAAGATTATTAGATGTACATCCTTGGAAAGAAATCACTTCATTTCTCTAATATTGACCTGACAAATAAGACAAATCTTTTCACTGAACTTGCTTATAATAGAATGATGGAAATATAAAATGGAAGTGTTAGAAACATCTTATTTTACCCGAGCCTTATATGCTGTTCTATGTTAATCACAGCTTGGCTCACACATCTGTTCATTGAAGTTACAATGTTATCAATCTCTGTTACTCATCCTCCAGAGTGGACCCCAACAAGTATGCCCCTGCCCAGTGTCATTGGAGCCAACAGATCGAGACTGAGTTTGGTTCAGAAGCAAAGGAAACTATATTTTGATCAGAGAATGGAGAGGTGAGAGCATGCGCTACCCCGCAGGCTGTGTTAGCCTGCTCTGTAGAGGTCCTGTGAGAGTCAGTGGGAGGGAGGGGATGGAGCTCTAGGGGGCCGGCTTGGATGCAGCTCAGGCTCTATATCGCAGAGCCTGCACAGGGCCCCAGGAGCTGAAGTGTCAACACAGCCATTCTGCAGTAGGAAAACTGGTCTGAAGTGTCGGGTGTGGCAGCTCTGCATGTGGGAACCTAGGAGCACGTGAAATTAGACAAAGCACAAAGTATAACAGAGGTTAGACTTTATTTTATTGCCCAGATTC
Organism: Inia geoffrensis; assembly: GCA_036417435.1. NCBI lineage: Eukaryota > Metazoa > Chordata > Mammalia > Artiodactyla > Iniidae > Inia > Inia geoffrensis. The sequence continues at coordinate 73,484,361 of CM070910.1, read as the reverse complement.
TATTTTTATCTCCCAGGGATTTTTAATGGGCTTTGCTGGTGACAAAACCCTCCTCTGTCTTTTGTCCCATTCCTCATTCTTGGAGTATGAGTGTGCAGACCCCTCTTCTGTAACTGCTGAGTGCTGAGTTGGGAGCCCTCATACCCGGGGGTGAGGGTCAGAACTTCTCCCCAGCAGCCTCCAGGTGAGATTGATTGTCCCCAGGGCTGCTGCCCCCCTGCTCGTCCACCAGAGTACAAGCATTGGAAGTGTTATAGATTCTAATGACCTTTAAGGGTACAGGAAAGGTATGTGCAGAGACACTGTGGGGGCAGGTTTTACCCCACCCCACATTTGTTAGGCCACCTTAGGCTGACCGTTTCTGCCAGCCTAGATATTCTGACCAGTAGTCTTTGTTTTCTTCAATTAGGCGCCTGAATTAAAGTAAAAAGAGTACCAGGTGTCAGAGCCTTGCCTGCTCAACTCCCAGCCAGTCCAGAGTCAGTGGTGATCCAGGACCATGATGGACACTGAGTCAACAGCCTTTAGAGGTAGCCAGGAGTCCAGCCGGTCTTATTGGCCACCATCATCATGGTGGCTGTAGGCTTTTCTATGGTGACAGTGTGATATACAGTTACCCTGCCAAGCTTATTAGCTCCCCTCTGGGTGCAGTAAGTCCTGAAAGCAGTAGTCTACTCATTTTTTACACACTCTTGTTGTTTTCTGATAGAAACTCCAGGTAAAATGATGGTTACACGAGTCGCCATGGGGCCCCGTTGCCCCCGGTTGTCTCTCTGGAGGTTGGAGTTGGAGGGCCTCCTCACTCGAGGTCAGTGTGCTCATGGAGTGAACCTTGCAACCTCAAGGCATGTTTGGTGGTTAGGATCAACACGTGGGGTCCTTTTCCTTTATGAGTGAGGTTGCCTTTCAGGCTGCTGATTTCCAGGTTTTTAGATACTGCCAGTATCTTGGCCAGATGTGGTGGTGGACCAAGCCCCTTGGTGACCGTAGTTTATCCTACCTGGAATGCATTCTTGTGTTGTTCCTTTTCAAGTGGTCCCAGTTTTTGCACTAATATTCCAATGGCGATTCACCTTTCACCAGGAATGTAAAAGTCAAAGGGTTTAGCTAAATTAGGGAGTTCCAGGTCAAGGGTCTGAATTGGCTGCTCTTTCCATTCTTGAAAGACCACTTCTGGATTCTATTCAAAAGGATCATCATCTTTTCCTTTCAGTTTTTCATATAGAGGCCCAGCTATTAGACTGTAGTTCGGGATCTAGATACAGCAAACCACAGCCTCCCCAGGAACTCCTAAGCTGTCTTCTACTTTTAGAAGGGCTAAGGCTGCAAATGGTTTCTTCCCTTTCTTGAGATGGGCTTCTCAGACCTTCTGTGAGAATGAAGCCCAGGCAGGTCACCTTAGCGTGTGATATTTGAGCTTTTTCTTGGACAACTTCTATCCTGTATTGGCTTGGTAGTTCAGAGGCCTCCTTAGTAGGGCTGGCAATCAGAATGGCGTCTGCATATTGAAGGAGGGTTTCCTTTTCCAGAGGTAGAACTTTTAGGTCTTTAGCTAAGCTTTCCCAAAGATGGTGTGGGAATTTTTGTACCCTTGGGGCGAGACGGCCCAGCAGTATTGTTTTTGTTGTATGCTGAGTCCTGACACTCACAAGGCAAAATTTCTTGTGACTCTGGGACTAATGGAATACAAAAGAAGGCATCATTGAAGTCTAATACAGAACACCATGTCCTGGTGGTTGGTAGAATGACTAGCAGTGTGTAGGAATTAGGAACTACTGGAGGTATACCCTTGGTGGCATAACTGACTGTCCTGACATCCTTTACTAGGTCCCCAGCAGCCCATTTGTCTCTCGTGGTCAGGCCAATACCAGGATATGGAGCTCACCTGGGCAGGTACCCCACCCCCACCCCAGTCCATTGGGCTCTCCTGGTCATGCCCCTCCCAGGATACAGAGGTACCGTGGCAGGGCTGGGCAAACAGGAACCGTGCACATAACCCTCATTGCAGAGCAACCCCAGCTCACCTGTCTCTCAGAGCTGAAACAGAACACCTCAGAGCTGGACTTGAACTAACAAACAGCAGCTCCGACACGTCTGTGACCATAGGCATCACTCTGTAGGGCCTCCCTCTGCCTGGTCTTCCAGAGACTTCCACTGCACCCAGGACACCAGGCTTCTGCCTCCAGCCACCACCCACCTCTCCTCTCCCTGACTTCTGTGTTCCTTTCATTAGGAGAGGATTTTCTTGAAGTTGTCTCCCACTCATGGGCCAGATAAAATGACTAGAAAACAAACCAGAGCTGCAGCCCCTTGTGTATCCAGACTTTCAAGAGCCTACACCTGTTCCTTTAAGCTGGCCGGTTCAGCAAAGTCAATTTTCTGCAACTGTGAGCCCCTGAGTAGTGAGGATTGGCTGACCTGTGCAGTCTGACCAATCGGGCCAGCCCTGCCCAGGTGTGCCTGTTTTGAAGTCAATATAAACACCGCTCCAGGCAGCAAGAGCCCCTGCAGCTCTGCCTGACACCATATTCTCTGCCCTGTCAGTAGTCTCGGGGCTGGGCTGGTGGGAGGGATTGAGAGGCCACGGCTTTGTGAGTGACCTAGTGTGAGTTGGTCTCTGCTGGACTTTCTGCAGCAGTTTCCAGGCTGCCACCTGCTAAAGAAGAGGATGTGTCACCCATAACTGCTGCTGGAATTTTTCCCTGGGCAGAGGTGAGGAAGGAAAAAAGCAGTGGGAGCGGGACAGGAGGGGTTTCTCAGGCAGGGAAATGGAAAGCTTCCAGAAGAGCACCCAGGGCCAGGACCATCCTGGCTGGCCTTCAGGCACCAAGTCAGCCGGCATGCTGTCACTTTTGTGGCTCCACGGCCCTTGCTCTAGGCTTTCAAGTCCTTGCACATATTCAGCTGTTTTATCTGGGAAGGGTGGGAACAGTTCAGCAGCAGCTGGCCTGTGGCTCAGCTCACAGAGGCCTCGGCACAGTCCCCCAGCTTTACAATGAGGATGCTTGTTGCGTGGGGGCTGCTGGCTGAATGGGAGATGATTCCCCACCACTGACCAACTACAGGATTATTTACAACTGGAGCAAGTGCCCTGATACAGTTTTCCTCTGTGTAACTGGTGGGTTCTGTTTAGTATTTTTTTTTTTTTTCATTTTGGGTTCTAGGTATATTTTATTCCTCTTTTTGTTATTTACAGATATAAGCATGGAAATAATGTATTCATATAAATACACGTATGTGAAGGGAAGAACCTTTTTTTTCTGTTTTAAATTTTTAATTTGTTTTTTTTAATTTTGAAGTATATTTTAGTTTTTTATACAGAAGGTTTTTATTGGTTATCTATTTTATACATATAAATGTATACATGCCAATCTGAATCTCTCAATTCCTCCCACCACCTACCCACCACAGCTTTTCCCACTTGATGTCCATATGTTTTTTCTCTACATCTGTTGTTCTATTTCTGCCTTGCAAACTGGTTCATCTGCACAATTTTTCTAGGTTCCACATATATGCATTAATATACAATATTTGTTTTTCTCTTTCTGACATACTTCACTCTCTATGACAGTCTCTATATCCATTGACATCTCTACAAATGATCCAATTTCATTCCTTCTTATGGCTGAGTAATATTCCATTTTATATATGTACCATCTCTTTATGCATTCGTGTGTCTGTGGACATTTATGTTGCTTCCATTACCTGGCTATTATAGTGATGCAATGAACTTTGTGGTTAAAGTCTCCTCTCGATTTATGGTTTTGTCTGGATATATGCTCAGTAGTGGGATGGCTGGATCATATGGTAATTTATGGTTAGTTGTTAAGGAACCTCCATACTGTTCTCTATAGAGACTGTATCAATTTACATTCCCAACAATAGTGGAAGAGGTTTCCTTTTCTCCACACCATTTGAGCACTTGTTATTTGTAGAATTTCTGATAATGCCCATTCTAACAGGTGTGAGGTGATACCTCATTGTTGAGTTTATTTCTTTGAGCAAGGAGTAGGTCCTCTCTATTACATACTTGGCTTATGGAACGGTATTTGGGCTCATTTCAATCTCTGGTTTTATGCCACACCCCAACTCAACTTTCCCCTTAAACAAGCATAAAATTGTTTCCCAACTGTGAGACTCTGTTCTGTTTTGTAATTCAGTTCATATGTAGCCAAGCTTACATTCCCTTTATTATTGATACCTTATAATAATTTTCTTTTTCTGTGTGACTTAGTTCACTTAGAATCATTGTACTGAAATCCATTCATTTTGCTTTTACGGGCCTGATTACATTGATATCATTATTGAGTGATATTTCATTGTACGTAAGTAGCACAGTGTCTTTATCCATTTTTTTTTCCAGGATATTTAAGTTGTACTGTACTTGAGGTTGCTGTAAACACAGCAGCCCTAAATATTGGGGTGGCTGTGTCTTCCTCGTTTAATTTTCCTAAGCTACAGGGCCATAAGTGGAAGTGCCCTAGGCTCTGTGGCTTTGATTTTTAGATGTTTGAGGAAACACCATACACTTCTCCAGAGTACCTGTTGGCAATTTACATCTCACCAATCATCATAACAAAGCTCCCTGTTATCCATGGCCTGTCTTGCCTCTCTGGATTTTACACTTTGTTCAGACGACCCTTTTAAGCGGTGGGAAGTGAGACTTCATTGTAGTGTGGATTTCCATTGCCGGTTTCCTTGCTTGGCTAAAAAGGGCATATGTGTTTCTTCCTGAATATATTCAGGCAAAAAACGTATACACCCTTTTTGGCCAAGTGCATCATTGTCGAAGTGCTGCCTCTTTTCCTATGCTTTCAGAGCAATTCCAGTTTACTACATGAAATTGGTTTCCTGCAATTCTGCCTAGCATTCAAGTCCTCTTCACAGGCTTACATCAATATATTTTTGGGTGAAAGTTATCTTTATAACTGAAGGCTTGTGAATTACAGTGTCCTTAAGCTCCTTTTTTAAACTCACTTTCTTGTGAGCTGGCCGCAAAATGGCAGAATTGCTTCAGGCACTAATCTGGTTCCAGCAAACCATGCTGAGCCTTTGGTGAATTATTTTTCCAGTTTGGAAATCAGAGTTCAATGTGCCCGTCAAAACACCTAGAGTTAGTTGGTCATTGGTTCTCCCTATCACTGTTTGTCTTGTGCAGAAATTGCAAACTGTGCCAAACAGGAGGTTAAAGGCACGGACTCCCCAAGAGGTGCAAGTGTTAATAAAGTATCTGGAATGGCAAACGCGAGTACCAGCGTGTAAAAACTGAGATGTGTTTTAGAAACTTTTCCTGATCACATGTTGTATCACACTCTGCGTTTCCCATGCATATTTTAGCTGAAAGATGAATCCCTTAAATCTGGAGATTTAGGACCCATGGAATGGGTACCATGGACTATTAAACAAATATTCGGCATTTGCTCACCAAACCTCTCCAATCCTATCAGCCGCAAGTGTCCTGCCTTATATCTCCCCCAGCTGTGGATGTAGATGTGTTAAATCCAGGTTTCATCACAAGCCCTCAATGAATTATTTAAGAAATTCTCTGTATTACAAAGTCTTTGTGTTTCGGTTTTGAAATTTATTTTTATAGTGGGATTTAGCTGATTTTCACTGCTGTGTTTATGCCACTGTACACACACATGATTCTCTTACAGACACCTATAAATACATGGGTTTTACGTTTCTTCATAGTCAGGTATATTCTTATGAATTGAATACGGGGTGTTGAGTCCATTTCGTTCAGCAAGGAGTAGGCCTCTTCTGATATATATTTGGCTTATAAAAAAGTATCTGTACAAATTTCAACCTCTGGTTTTATGCAGCCTCCCAACCCACCATTCCCCTTAAGCAAGCAAAAGTTTATTTTCTAAATGTGAGACTCCGTTGTGTTTTGTAATACAGTTCATGTGTAGTCGTGTTTACATTCCCGATATTAGTGATATCTTACGATGTTTCTTTATCTGTGTAACTTATTTCACTTAGAATCATCATACTTAAATCCACTCATTATGCTGCTACGGGCCTGATGACATTGATTTCACTGTTGACTGACATTCCATTGTACGTAAGTAGCACAATTTCTATATCCATTTTTCTCTTTCTGAGCTATTGAAGTTGTACTGTAGTTGAGGTTCTTGTAAACAGAGAATTCCCAAATTTTAGGGTGGCTGTGGTTTTTGTTTAAATGTCCCTAAACTATAGGAACACAAGAGGAAGTGCCTTACGCTCTGTAGCTTGATTTTTTAGATGTTTCAGGAAACACCATACACTTCTCCAGAGTGGCTGTTGGCAATTAACATCCTGAACATCAGCATAACAAAGCTCCCTGTTCTCCATAGGCTGTCCTGCCTTTCTGGTTCATAGAATTTTTCAGATGTCTGTTCTGACCAGTGGGAAGAGAGACTTCATTGTAGTGTGGATTTCCATTGCACGGTTGCTTGGTTGGCCAAAAAGGACGTACGAGTTTTTTCCTGAATATATTCAGGAAAAAAACGCATACACACTTTTTGGCCAAGTACATCAATGTTGAAGTTCTGCCTCTTTTCATATGCTTTAAATGCAATTCCAATGTACCTCGTGAAATCTGTTTCCTGCAATTGTGTCTGGCATTCAACTCATCTTCACAGCCTTATTTCAATATATTTTGGATGATAGTTGTCCTTTATAACTCTGCACGTTTGTGAAATACAGTAGCCCTAAGCTCCTTTTTTCAAGTCACTTTCTTGTGACCTGGCCGCAAACCGCAGAATTGCTTCAGGCACTAAACTGGTTCCAGCACACCATGCAGAGCTTTTGGTGAATTTTTCTTCCTGGTGGGAAATCAGAGTTCAATGTGCCCGTCCAAAGACATAGAGTTAGTCACTCATTGGTTCCCCTGATTCCTGTTCATCTTCCGCAGAATTTGCAAGCTTTGAAAACAGGAGTTTAAAGACACTGACTCTCCAAGTGGGGAGAGTGTTAGTAAAGTATGTGGAATGCTGAACCCGAGTACCAGGGGGCCAAAACTGAGATGAGTTTTAGAAACTTTGCCTGATTACATTGTGGACCATACTCTGCGTTTCCCATGCATATTTTAGCTGAATGATGAATCCCTTAAACCTGGAGATTTGGGACCCATAGAATGTGTACCAAGCACTATTACATCAAAGTGTCTGCATTTTCTCACCAAATCTCACCAATTCTATCAGCCACAAGTGTCCAGCCTTACATCTCCCTCAGCTGCAGATGTAGTTGTGGTAAATCCAGGTTTCATCACAAGCCCTAAATGAATTATTTAAGAATTTCTCTCTATTGCACAGTCATTGTGTTTTGTTTTTGAAATTGATTTTTATAGTGGGATTTGTCTGATTTTCACTGCTGTGTTTATGGCACCGTACACACACAGGATTGTCTTACAGAAACATATAAATACATAGGTTTGAAGTTCCTTAGTAGTCAGTTATATTCCAAACCACTAAATAAGGGGTGATGAGTCCATTTCGTTGAGCAAGGGGTAGGTCTTGTATAATACATATTGGCTTATAGAAAGGTATCTGTACTAATTTCAACCCCTGGTTTTATGCAGCCTCGCAATTCAACCTTCCCCTTAGGCAAGCATAGTTCCTTTTGTAAATGTGAGACTCTGTTCTGTTTTGTAATTCAGTTCATGTGTACCTATGTTTACATTCCCAGTACTACTGGAATCTTATGATGTTTCTTTTTCTACGTGACTTATTTAACTTAGAAACATCGTACGAAAATCAACTGATTTTGTTCCTATGGGCCAGATGACATGGATTTCATTGCTGAGTGATATTACATTGTACGTAAGTACCACAACAACTATATCCATTTTTCCCTTTCTGGGCTATTGAAGTTGTACCACAGAAAAGTTCTTGTAAAGAGAGCAGCCCCAACCTTTGGTGTGGCTGTGTCTTTTTCATTTAATTTTTCCTAATCTATAGGACTATAAATGGAAGTGCCCCAGGCTCTGTCACTTGGTTTCTTATATGTTCCAGGAAACACCATACACGTCTGCAGTGTGGCTGGTGGCAACTTACATCCCGTACATTAACATAACAAGTCTGCCAGTTCTCCATGGCCTGTCCGGCTCTCTGGATTTTACACATTATTTGGACGGCCCTTTTGGGCAGTGGGACGTGAGACTTCATTGTAGAGCAGATTTCCATTGCAGGCTTGCTGAGTTGGCCAAAAAGAGCGTATGCGTTTTTTTCCTGAATATATTCAGGAAAAAACGCATACGCTCTTTTTGGCCAAGCGCATAATTGTCGAAGTGCTGCCCCTTTTCCTATGCTTTCAGAGCAATTCTAATCTACCACCTGATATCTGTTTTCTGCAATTCTGTGTCGTGTTCAAGTCCTCTTCCCAGCCTTCCTTCAGTAAATTTTCGGATGATAGGGGTCATTTGTATCTCTGCAGGATTGTGAATTACAGTGCCCCTAAGCTCCTTTGTTCAACTCGCTTTCTTGGGAGCTGACCGCAAAACCAAAGAATTGCTTCAGGCACTAATCTGGTTCTGGCATGGCACGCTGAGCCGTTGGTGAATTCTTCTTCCTGGTGGGAAATCAGAGTACAATGTGCCGGTCCAATCACATAGAGTTGGTCCCTCACTGGTTCTCCATATTACTGTTCATCTTCCGCAGAAATTGCAAACTGTGCCAAACAAGAGGTTAAAGGCACTGATTCTCCAAGTGGGGAGAACGTCTGGAATGGTGAACCCGTGTATCAGGGGCTGAAAACTGAGGTGAGTTTTCGGAATTTTACCTGGTCACTTGTTGGACCATATTCTGGGTTTTCTATGCATATTTTAGATGAAGAATAAATCCCTTAAACCTGGAGATTTGGGACCTATGGAATGAGTAGCATGCACTATTACATGAAAGGGTCTGCTATTGCTCACCCAACCTCACCAATCCTATCGGCCCCAAGTGTCCAACCTTATATCTCTCCCACCTGTGGATGTAGAAGTGGTAAATCCAAGTTTAATGCAAGCCCTGAATGAATTATTTAAGAATTTCTCTCTATTTCACAGTTTTTGTGCTTTATTTTTAAAATTTATTTCTTATAATGGGGTTTAGATTAAATTCACTGCTGTGTTTATGCCATTTTACACACACATGATTCTCATACGGAGACCTATAAGCACATGGGTTTTATGTTTCTTCGTACTCAGGTATATTTCTAGGCATTGATTAAGGGGTGTTGAGTCCATTTCGTTGAGCAAAGAGTAGGTCTTGTCTAATATATATTTGGCTTATGGAACGGTATCTGTACTAATGTCAACCTCTGGTTTTATTCAGCCTCCCCACTCTCCTTTCCCCTTAAGAAAGCATAAGTTTCTTTTGTAAATGTGAGACTCTGTTGTGTTTTGTAATGAAGTTCATGCGTAGCCGTGTTTACATTCCTGGTATTAGTGATATGTTATGATGTTTCTTTTTCTGTGTGACTTATTTCACTTAGAACCATCATACCTAAATCCACTCATTTATGCTGCTACTGTCCCGATGCCATTGATTTTATTGTTGAGTGATATTCCATTGTAGGTAAGTACCACAACTTCTATATCCATTTGTCTCTTTCTGGGATATGAAAGTTGTACCATACGCAAGGTTCTCGTAAACAGAGCAGCCCCCAACTTTGGTGTGGCCTTGTCTTTTTCATTTAAATTATCCGAATCTATAGCACCATAAGTGGAAGTGCCCTGGGCTCTGTAGCTTGTTTTTTAATTTGTTCCAGGAAACACCATACACTTATGCTGAGTGACTGTTAGCAATTTATATCCCGCCCATCAGCATAACAAGGCTGCTTGTTCTCCATGGCCTGTTCTCCCTCTCTGGATTTTACACTATTTTTCAACGGCCCTTTTAGCGGTGGGAAGTGAGACTTCATTGTAGTGCGGATTTCCACTGCAGGCTTCCTTGGATGGCCAAAAAGGGCGTATGCGTTTTTTCCTGAATATATTCAGGAAAAAACGCATATAAAAACGCATACGCCCTTTTTGTCCAGGCGCATCACTGTCGAAGTGCTGCCTCTTTTCCTATGCGTTCAGAGCAATTCTAATCTACCACCTGTTATCTGTTTTCTGCAATTCTGCCTCATGTTCAATGCCTCTTCACAGCCTACCTTCAATAAATTTTGGGATGATAGTGGTCATTTGTAACTGCAGGATTGTGAATTACAGTGCCCCTAAGCTCCTTTGTTCAACTCGCCTTCTTGTGTGCTGACCGCAAAAGCAAAGAATTGCTTCAGGCCCTAATCTGGTTCCCGCACGGCACGCTGAGCCTTTGCTGAATACTTCTTCCACGTGGGAAATCAGAGTACAATGTGCCCGTCCAAAGACATAGAGTTAGTTTCTCATTGGTTCTCCATATTCCTGTTCATCTTCCACAGAAATTGCAAAGTTTTCCAAACAAGAGGTTAAAGACACTGACTCTCCAAGTGGGGAGTGTGTTAATAAAGCATCTGGAATGGCGAACCCGAGTACCAGGGGGTGAAAATTGAGATGAGTTTTAGAAATTTTGCTTGGTCACTTTGTGGACCATATTCTGGGTTCTCCATGCACATTTTAGCTTAAGGAAAAATCACTTAAACCTGGAGATTTGGTACCATGTAATGAGTACCATGCACTATTACATGAAAGGGTCTGCATTCTCTCACGAAACCTCACCAATCTTATCAGCCCCAAGTGTCCAGCCTTATATCTCCCGCACCTGTGGATGTAGAGGTGGTAAATCCATGTTTGATGCAAGCTCTGAATGAATTATTTAACAATTTCTATTTCACAGTCGTTGTGTTTTGTTTTTAAAATTTATTTTTATAATGGGATTTACCTTATATTCTCTGTTGTGTTTATGCTGTTGTACACACACATGATTCTCTTACGGAGACCTATAAATATATGGGTTTTAAGTTTCTTTGTACTCAGGTATATTCCTAGGCATTGATTAAGGGGTGTTGCATCCATTTCGTTGAGCAAGGAGTATGTCTTGTCTAATATATATTTAACTTATGGAACGGTATCTGTACTAATGTCAACCTCTGGTTTTATGCAGCCTCCCCACTCTCCTTTCCCCTAAAGAAAGCATAAGTTTCTTTTGTAAATGTGAGACTCTGTTGTGTTTTGTAATGCAGTTCATGCATAGCCGTGTTTACATTCCCGGTATTAGTGATATCTTATGATGTTTCTTTTTCTGTGTGACATATTTCACTTAGAACCATCATACCTAAATCCACTCATTTATGCTGCTACTGTCCCGATGCCATTGATTTTATTGTTGAGTGATATTCCATTGTAGGTAAGTACCACAACTTCTATATCCATTTTTCTCTTTCTGGGATATGAAAGTTGTACCATACGCAATGTTCTCGTAAACAGAGCAGCCCCCAACTTTGGTGTGGCCTTGTCTTTTTCATTTAAATTATCCGAATCTATAGCACCATTAGTGGAAGTGCCCTGGGCTCTGTAGCTTGTTTTTTAATTTGTTCCAGGAAACACCATACACTTATGCTGAGTGACTGTTAGCAATTTATATCCCGCCCATCAGCATAACAAGGCTGCTTGTTCTCCATGGCCTGTTCTCCCTCTCTGGATTTTACACTATTTTTCGACGGTCCTTTTAGCGGTGGGAAGTGAGACTTCATTGTAGTGCGGATTTCCACTGCAGGTTTCCTTGGATGGCCAAAAAGGGCGTATGCGTTTTCTCCTGAATATATTCAGGAAAAAACGCATATAAAAACGCATACGCCCTTTTTGTCCAAGCGCATCACTGTCGAAGTGCTGCCTCTTTTCCTATGCGTTCAGAGCAATTCTAATCTACCACCTGTTATCTGTTTTCTGCAATTCTGCCTCATGTTCAATGTCTCTTCACAGCCTACCTTCAATAAATTTTGGGATGATAGTGGTCATTTGTAACTGCAGGATTGTGAATTACAGTGCCCCTAAGCCCCTTTGTTCAACTCGCCTTCTTCTGTGTTGACCGCAAAAGCAAAGAATTGCTTCAGGCCCTAATCTGGTTCCCGCACGGCACGCTGAGCAATTGCTGAATACTTCTTCCACGTGGGAAATCAGAGTACAATGTGCCCGTCCAAAGACATAGAGTTAGTTGCCCATTGGTTCTCCATATTCCTGTTCATCTTCCGCAGAAATTGCAAAGTTTCCCAAACAAGAGGTAAAAGGCACTGACTCTCAAAGTGGGGAGTGTGTTAATAAAGCATCTGGAATGGTGAACCCGAGTACCAGGGGGTGAAAATTGAAATGAGTTTTAGAAATTTTGCTTGGTCACTTTGTGGACCATATTCTGGGTGCTCCATGCACATTTTAGCTTAAGGGTAAATCACTTAAATCTGGAGATTTGGGACCATGGAATGAGTACCATGCACTATTACATGAAAGGGTCTGCATTCTCTCACGAAACCTCACCAATCTTATCAGCCCCAAGTGTCCAGCCTTATATCTCCCCCACCTGTGGATGTAGAGGTGGTAAATCCAAGTTTGATGCAATCTCTGAATGAATTATTTAACAATTTCTCTCTATTTCACAGTCTTTGTGTTTTGTTTTTAGAATTTATTTTTATAATGGGATTTACCTTATATTCACTGCTGTGTTTATGCTGTTGTACACACACATGATTCTCTTACGGAGACCTATAAATATATGGGTTTTAAGTTTCTTTGTACTCAGGTATATTCCTAGGCATTGATTAAGGGGTGTTAAGTCCATTTCGTTGAGCAAGGAGTATGTCTTGTCTAATATGTACTTACCTTATGGAACGGTATCTGTACTAATGTCAACCTCTGGTTTTATGCAGCCTCCCCACTCTCCTTTCCCCTTAAGAAAGCATAAGTTTCTTTTGTAAATGTGAGACTCTGTTGTGTTTTGTAATGCAGTTCATGCGTAGCCGTGTTTACATTCCTGATATTAGTGATATCTTATGATGTTTCTTTTTCTGTGTGACTTATTTCACTTAGAACCATCATACCTAAATCCACTCATTTATGCTGCTACTGTCCCGATGCCATTGATTTTATTGTTGAGTGATATTCCATTGTAGGTAAATACCACAACTTCTATATCCATTTTTCTCTTTCTGGGATATGAAAGTTGTACCATACGCAAGGTTCTCGTAAACAGAGCAGCCCCCAACTTTGGTGTGGCCTTGTCTTTTTCATTTAAATTATCCGAATCCATAGCAACATAAGTGGAAGTGTCCTGGGCTCTGTAGCTTGTTTTTTAATTTGTTCCAGGAAACACCATACAATTATGCTGAGTGACTGTTAGCAATTTATATCCCGCCCATCAGCATAACAAGGCTGCTTGTTCTCCATGGCCTGTTCTCCCTCTCTGGATTTTACACTATTTGTCAACGGCCCTTTTAGCGGTGGGAAGTGAGACTTCATTGTAGTGCGGATTTCCACTGCAGGCTTCCTTGGATGGCCAAAAAGGGCGTATGCGTTTTTTCCTGAATATATTCAGGAAAAAACGCATATAAAAACGCATACGCCCTTTTTGTCCAAGCACATCACTGTCGAAGTGCTGCCTCTTTTCCTATGCGTTCAGAGCAATTCTAATCTACCACCTGTTATCTGTTTTCTGCAATTCTGCCTCATGTTCAATGTCTCTTCACAGCCTACCTTCAATAAATTTTGGGATGACAGTGGTCATTTGTAACTGCAGGTTTGTGAATTACAGTGCCCCTAAGCTCCTTTGTTCAACTCGCCTTCTTCTGTGCTGACCGCAAAAGCAAAGAATTGCTTCAGGGCCTAATCTGGTTCCCGCACGGCACGCTGAGCCTTTGCTGAATACTTCTTCCACGTGGGAAATCAGAGTACAATGTGCCCGTCCAAAGACATAGTGTTAGTTGCTCATTGGTTCTCCATATTCCTGTTCATCTTCCGCAGAAATTGCAAAGTTTGCCAAACAAGAGGTTAAAGGCACTGACTCTCCAAGTGGGGAGTGTGTTAATAAAGCATCTGGAATGGCGAACCCGAGTACCAGGGGGTGAAAATTGAGATGAGATTTAGAAATTTTGCTTGGTCACTTTGTGGACCGTATTCTGGGTTCTCCATGCACATTTTAGCTTAAGGTTAAATCACTTAAATCTGGAGATTTGGGACCATGGAATGAGTACCATGCACTATTACATGAAAGGGTCTACATTCGCTCACCAAACCTCACCAATCTTATCAGCCCCAAGTGTCCAGCCTTATATCTCCCGCACCTGTGGATGTAGAGGTGGCAAATCCATGTTTGATGCAAGCTCTGAATGAATTATTTAACAATTTCTCTCTATTTCACAGTCATTGTGTTTTGTTTTTAAAATTTATTTTTATAATGGGATTTACCTTATATTCTCTGTTGTGTTTATGCTGTTGTACACACACATGATTCTCTTACGGAGACCTATAAATATATGGGTTTTAAGTTTCTTTGTACTCAGGTATATTCCTAGGCATTGATTAAGCGGTGTTGCGTCCATTTCGTTGAGCAAGGAGTATGTCTTGTCTAATATATATTTAACTTATGGAACGGTATCTGTACTAATGTCAACCTCTGGTTTTATGCAGCCTCCCCACTCTCCTTTCCCCTTAAGAAAGCATAAGTTTCTTTTGTAAATGTGAGACTCTGTTGTGTTTTGAAATGCAGTTCATGCATAGCCGTGTTTACATTCCCGGTATTAGTGATATCTTATGATGTTTCTTTTTCTGTGTGACATATTTCACTTAGAACCATCATACCTAAATCCACTCATTTATGCTGCTACTGTCCCGATGCCATTGATTTTATTGTTGAGTGATATTCCATTGTAGGTAAGTACCACAACTTCTATATCCATTTTTCTCTTTCTGGGATATGAAAGTTGTACCATACGCAATGTTCTCGTAAACAGAGCAGCCCCCAACTTTGGTGTGGCCTTGTCTTTTTCATTTAAATTATCCGAATCTATAGCACCATTAGTGGAAGTGCCCTGGGCTCTGTAGCTTGTTTTTTAATTTGTTCCAGGAAACACCATACACTTATGCTGAGTGACTGTTAGCAATTTATATCCCGCCCATCAGCATAACAAGGCTGCTTGTTCTCCATGGCCTGTTCTCCCTCTCTGGATTTTACACTATTTTTCGACGGTCCTTTTAGCGGTGGGAAGTGAGACTTCATTGTAGTGCGGATTTCCACTGCAGGTTTCCTTGGATGGCCAAAAAGGGCGTATGCGTTTTCTCCTGAATATATTCAGGAAAAAACGCATATAAAAACGCATACGCCCTTTTTGTCCAAGCGCATCACTGTCGAAGTGCTGCCTCTTTTCCTATGCGTTCAGAGCAATTCTAATCTACCACCTGTTATCTGTTTTCTGCAATTCTGCCTCATGTTCAATGTCTCTTCACAGCCTACCTTCAATAAATTTTGGGATGATAGTGGTCATTTGTAACTGCAGGATTGTGAATTACAGTGCCCCTAAGCCCCTTTGTTCAACTCGCCTTCTTCTGTGTTGACCGCAAAAGCAAAGAATTGCTTCAGGCCATAATCTGGTTCCCGCACGGCACGCTGAGCAATTGCTGAATACTTCTTCCACGTGGGAAATCAGAGTACAATGTGCCCGTCCAAAGACATAGAGTTAGTTGCCCATTGGTTCTCCATATTCCTGTTCATCTTCCGCAGAAATTGCAAAGTTTCCCAAACAAGAGGTAAAAGGCACTGACTCTCAAAGTGGGGAGTGTGTTAATAAAGCATCTGGAATGGTGAACCCGAGTACCAGGGGGTGAAAATTGAGATGAGATTTAGAAATTTTGCTTGGTCACTTTGTGGACCGTATTCTGGGTTCTCCATGCACATTTTAGCTTAAGGATTAATCACTTAAATCTGGAGATTTGGGACCATGGAATGAGTACCATGCACTATTACATGAAAGGGTCTGCATTCGGTCACCAAACCTCACCAATCTTATCAGCCCCAAGTGTCCAGCCTTATATCTCCCCCACCTGTGGATGTAGAGGTGGTAAATCCAAGTTTGATGCAATCTCTGAATGAATTATTTAACAATTTCTCTCTATTTCACAGTCTTTGTGTTTTGTTTTTAAGATTTATTTTTATAATGGGATTTACCTTATATTCACTGCTGTGTTTATGCTGTTGTACACACACATGATTCTCTTACGGAGACCTATAAATATATGGGTTTTAAGTTTCTTTGTACTCAGGTATATTCCTAGGCATTGATTAAGGGGTGTTAAGTCCATTTCGTTGAGCAAGGAGTATGTCTTGTCTAATATATACTTAGCTTATGGAACGGTATCTGTACTAATGTCAACCTCTGGTTTTATGCAGCCTCCCCACTCTCCTTTCCCCTTAAGAAAGCATAAGTTTCTTTTGTAAATGTGAGACTCTGTTGTGTTTTGTAATGCAGTTCATGCGTAGCCGTGTTTACATTCCTGGTATTAGTGATATCTTATGATGTTTCTTTTTCTGTGTGACTTATTTCACTTAGAACCATCATACCTAAATCCACTCATTTATGTTGCTACTGTCCCGATGCCATTGATTTTATTGTTGAGTGATATTCCATTGTAGGTAAGTACCACAACTTCTATATCCATTTGTCTCTTTCTGGGATATGAAAGTTGTACCATACGCAAGGTTCTCGTAAACAGAGCAGCCCCCAACTTTGGTGTGGCCTTGTCTTTTTCATTTAAATTATCCGAATCCATAGCAACATAAGTGGAAGTGTCCTGGGCTCTGTAGCTTGTTTTTTAATTTGTTCCAGGAAACACCATACACTTATTCTGAGTGACTGTTAGCAATTAATGTCCCGCCCATCAGCATAACAAGGCTGCTTGTTCTCCATGGCCTGTTCTCCCTCTCTGGATTTTACACTATTTTTCAACGGCCCTTTTAGCGGTGGGAAGTGAGACTTCATTGTAGTGCGGATTTCCACTGCAGGCTTCCTTGGATGGCCAAAAAGGGCGTATGCGTTTTTTCCTGAATATTTTCAGGAAAAAACGCATATAAAAACGCATGCGCCCTTTTTGTCCAAGCACATCACTGTCGACGTGCTGCCTCTTTTCCTATGCGTTCAGAGCAATTCTAATCTACCACCTGTTATCTGTTTTCTGCAATTCTGCCTCATGTTCAATGCATCTTCACAGCTTACCTTCAATAAATTTTGTGATGATAGTGGTCATTTGTAACTGCAGGATTGTGAATTACAGTGCCCCTAAGCTCCTTTGTTCAACTCGCCTTCTTGTGTGCTGACGGCAAAAAGCAAAGAATTGCTTCAGGCCCTAATCTGGTTCCCACACGGCACGCTGAGCCATTGCTGAATACTTCTTCCACGTGGGAAATCAGAGTACAATGTGCCCGTCCAAAGACCTAGAGTTAGTTGCTCATTGGTTCTCCATATTCCTGTTCATCTTCCGCAGAAATTGCAAAGTTTGCCAAACAAGAGGTTAAAGGCACTGACTCTCCAAGTGGGGAGTGTGTTAATAAAGCATCTGGAATGGCGAACCCGAGTACCAGGGGGTGAAAATTGAGATGAGATTTAGAAATTTTGCTTGGTCATTTTGTGGACCGTATTCTGGGTTCTCCATGCATATTTTAGCTTAAGGTTAAATCACTTAAATCTGGAGATTTGGGACCATGGAATGAGTACCATGCACTATTACATGAAAGGGTCTACATTCACTCACCAAACCTCACCAATCTTATCAGCCCCAAGTGTCCAGCCTTATATCTCCCGCACCTGTGGATGTAGAGGTAGTAAATCTATGTTTGATGCAAGCTCTGAATGAATTATTTAACAATTTCTCTCTATTTCACAGTCATTGTGTTTTGTTTTTAAAATTTATTTTTATAATGGGATTTACCTTATATTCACTGTTGTGTTTATGCTGTTGTACACACACATGATTCTCTTACGGAGACCTATATATATATGGGTTTTAAGTTTCTTTGTACTCAGGTATATTCCTAGGCATTGATTAAGGGGTGTTGAGTCCATTTCGTTGAGCGAAGAGTAGGTCTTGTCTAATACATATTTAACTTATGGAACGGTATCTGTACTAATGTCAACCTCTGGTTTTATGCAGCCTCCCAGCTCACCTTTCCCCTTAAGCAAGCATAAGTTTCTGTTGTAAATGTGAGACTCTGTTCTGTTTTGTAATGCAGTTCATGCGTAGCCGTGTTTACATTCCCGGTATTAGTGATATCTTATGATGTTTCCTTTTTTGTGTGACTTACTTCACTTAGAACCATCATAACTAAATCCACTCATTTATGCTGCTACTGTCCCGATGCCATTGATTTTATTGTTGAGTGATATTCCATTGTAGGTAAGTACCACAACTTCTATATCCATTTTTCTCTTTCTGAGATATGAAAGTTGTACCATACGCAATGTTCTCGTAAACAGAGCAGCCCCCAACTTTGGTGTGGCCTTGTCTTTTTCATTTAAATTATCCGAATCTATAGCACCATTAGTGGAAGTGCCCTGGGCTCTGTAGCTTGTTTTTTAATTTGTTCCAGGAAACAGCATACACTTATGCTGAGTGACTTTTAGCAATTTATATCCCACCCATCAGCATAACAAGGCTGCTTGTTCTCCATGGCCTGTTCTCCCTCTCTGGATTTTACACTATTTTTCGACCGCCATTTTAGCGGTGGGAAGTGAGATTTCATTGTAGTGCGGATTTCCACTGCAGGTTTCCTTGGATGGCCAAAAAGGGAGTATGCGTTTTCTCCTGCATATATTCAGGAAAAAACGCATATAAAAACGCATACGCCCTTTTTGTCCAAGTGCATCACTGTCGAAGTGCTGCCTCTTTTCCTATGCGTTCAGAGCAATTCTAATCTACCACCTGTTATCTGTTTTCTGCAATTCTGCCTCATGTTCAATGTCTCTTCACAGCCTACCTTCAATAAATTTTGGGACGATAGTGGTCATTTGTAACTGCAGGATTGTGAATTACAGTGCCCCTAAGCTCCTTTGTTCAACTCGCCTTCTTCTGTGTTGACCGCAAAAGCAAAGAATTGCTTCAGGCCCTAATCTGGTTCCCGCACGGCACGCTGAGCCATTGCTGAATACTTCTTCCACGTGGGAAATCAGAGTACAATCTGCCCGTCCAAAGACATAGAGTTAGTTGCTCATTGGTTCTCCATATTCCTGTTCATCTTCCACAGAAATTGCAAAGTTTCCCAAACAAGAGGTTAAAGGCACTGACTCTCCTAGTGGGGAGTGTGTTAATAAAGCATCTGGAATGGCGAAACCGAGTACCAGGGGGTGAAAATTGAGATGAGTTTTAGAAATTTTGCTTGGTCACTCTGTGGACCATATTCTGGGTTCTCCATGCACATTTTAGCTTAAGGATAAATCACTTAAACCTGGAGATTTGGTACCATGGAATGAGTACCATGCACTATTACATGAAAGGGTCTGCATTCTCTCACGAAACCTCACCAATCTTATCAGCCCCAAGTGTCCAGCCTTATATCTCCCACACCTGTGGATGTAGAGGTGGTAAATCCAAGTTTGATACAAGCTCTGAATGAATTATTTAACAATTTCTCTCTATTTCACAGTCTTTGTGTTTTGTTTTTAAAATTTATTTTTATAATGGGATTTACCTTATATTCACTGCTGTGATTATGCTGTTGTACACACACATGGTTCTCTTACGGAGACCTATAAATATATGGGTTTTAAGTTTCTTTGTACTCAGGTATATTCCTAGGCATTGATTAAGTGGTGTTAAGTACATTTCGTTGAGCAAGGAGTATGTCTTGTCTAATATATACTTAGCTTATGGAACGGTATCTGTACTAATGTCAACCTCTGGTTTTATGCAGACGCCCCACTCTCCTTTCCCCTTAAGAAAGCATAAGTTTCTTTTGTAAATGTGAGACTTTGTTGTGTTTTGTAATGCAGTTCATGCATAGCCGTGTTTACATTCCCGGTATTAGTGATATCTTATGATGTTTCTTTTTCTGTGTGACATATTTCACTTAGAACCATCATACCTAAATCCACTCATTTATGCTGCTACTGTCCCGATGCCATTGATTTTATTGTTGAGTGATATTCCATTGTAGGTAAGTACCACAACTTCTATATCCATTTTTCTCTTTCTGGGATATGAAAGTTGTACCATACGCAATGTTCTCGTAAACAGAGCAGCCCCCAACTTTGGTGTGGCCTTGTCTTTTTCATTTAAATTATCCGAATCTATAGCACCATAAGTGGAAGTGCCCTGGGCTCTGCAGCTTGTTTTTTAATTTGTTCCAGGAAACAGCATACACTTATGCTGAGTGACTGTTAGCAATTTATATCCCGCCCATCAGCATAACAAGGCTGCTTGTTCTCCATGGCCTGTTCTCCCTCTCTGGATTTTACACTATTTTTCGACCGCCATTTTAGCGGTGGGAAGTGAGATTTCATTGTAGTGCGGATTTCCACTGCAGGTTTCCTTGGATGGCCAAAAAGGGAGTATGCGTTTTCTCCTGCGTATATTCAGGAAAAAACGCATATAAAAACGCATACGCCCTTTTTGTCCAAGTGCATCACTGTCGAAGTGCTGCCTTTTTCCTATGCTTTCAGAGCAATTCTAATCTACCAGTTGTTATCTGTTTTCTGCAATTCTGCCTCATGTTCAAGTCCTCTTCACAGCCTGCCTTCAATAAATTTTGGGATGATAGTGGTCATTTGTAACTGCAGGATTGTGAATTACAGTGCCCCTAAGCTCCTTTGTTCAACTCGCCTTCTTGTGTGCTGACCGCAAAAGCAAAGAATTGCTTCAGGGCCTAATCTGGTTCCCGCACGGCACGCTGAGCCTTTGCTGAATACTTCTTCCACGTGGGAAATCAGAGTACAATGTGCCCGTCCAAAGACATAGTGTTAGTTGCTCATTGGTTCTCCATATTCCTGTTCATCTTCCGCAGAAATTGCAATGTTTGCCAAAAAAGAGGTTAAAGGCACTGACTCTCCAAGTGGGGAGTGTGTTAATAAAGCATCTGGAATGGCGAAACCGAGTACCAGGGGGTGAAAATTGAGATGAGATTTAGAAATTTTGCTTGGTCATTTTGTGGACCGTATTCTGGGTTCTCCATGCATATTTTAGCTTAAGGTTAAATCACTTAAATCTGGAGATTTGGGACCATGGAATGAGTACCATGCACTATTACATGAAAGGGTCTACATTCGCTCACCAAACCTCACCAATCTTATCAGCCCCAAGTGTCCAGCCTTATATCTCCCGAACCTGTGGATGTAGAGGTGGTAAATCCATGTTTGATGCAAGCTCTGAATGAATTATTTAACAATTTCTCTCTATTTCACAGTCATTGTGTTTTGTTTTTAAAATTTATTTTTATAATGGGATTTACCTTATATTCACTGTTGTGTTTATGCTGTTGTACACACACATGATTCTCTTACGGAGACCTATAAATATATGGGTTTTAAGTTTCTTTGTACTCAGGTATATTCCTAGGCATTGATTAAGGGGTGTTACGTCCATTTCGTTGAGCAAGGAGTATGTCTTGTCTAATATATACTTAGCTTATAGAACGGTATCTGTACTAATGTCAACCTCTGGTTTCATGCAGCCTCCCCACTCTCCTTTCCCCTTAAGAAAACATAAGTTTCTTTTGTAAATGTGAGACTCTGTTGTGTTTTGTAATGCAGTTCATGCATAGCCGTGTTTACATTCCCGGTATTAATGATATCTTATGATGTTTCTTTTTCTGTGTGACATATTTCACTTAGAACCATCATACCTAAATCCACTCATTTATGCTGCTACTGTCCCGATGCCATTGACTTTATTGTTGAGTGATATTCCATTGTAGGTAAGTACCACAACTTCTATATCCATTTTTCTCTTTCTGGGATATGAAAGTTGTACCATACACAATGTTCTCGTAAACAGAGCAGCCCCCAACTTTGGTGTGGCCTTGTCTTTTTCATTTAAATTATCCGAAGCTATAGCAACATAAGTGGAAGTGCCCTGGGCTCTGCAGCTTGTTTTTTAATTTGTTCCAGGAAACACCATACACTTATGCTGAGTGACTGTTAACAATTTATATCCCGCCCATCAGCATAACAAGGCTGCTTGTTCTCCATGTCCTGTTCTCCCTCTCTGGATTTTACACTATTTTTCGACCGCCCTTTTAGCGGTGGGAAGTGAGATTTCATTGTAGTGCGGATTTCCACTGCAGGTTTCCTTGGATGGCCAAAAAGGGAGTATGCGTTTTCTCCTGAATATATTCAGGAAAAAACGCATATAAAAACGCATACGCCCTTTTTGTCCAAGCGCATCACTGTCGAAGTGCTGCCTCTTTTCCTATGCGTTCAGAGCAATTCTAATCTACCACCTGTTATCTGTTTTCTGCAATTCTGCCTCATGTTCAATGTCTCTTCACAGCCTACCTTCAATAAATTTTGGGATGATAGTGGTCATTTGTAACTGCAGGATTGTGAATTACAGTGCCCCTAAGCTCCTTTGTTCAACTCGCCTTCTTCTGTGTTGACCGCAAAAGCAAAGAATTGCTTCAGGCCCTAATCTGGTTCCCGCACGGCACGCTGAGCCATTGCTGAATACTTCTTCCACGTGGGACATCAGAGTACAATGTGCCCGTCCAAAGACATAGAGTTAGTTGCTCATTGTTTCTCCATATTCCTGTTCATCTTCCACAGAAATTGCAAAGTTTCCCAAACAAGAGGTTAAAGGCACTGACTCTCCTAGTGGGGAGTGTGTTAATAAAGCATCTGGAATGGCGAACCCGAGTACCAGGGGGTGAAAATTGAGATGAGTTTTAGAAATTTTGCTTGGTCACTTTGTGGACCATATTCTGGGTTCTCCATGCACATTTTAGCTTAAGGATAAATCACTTAAACCTGGAGATTTGGGACCATGGAATGAGTACCATGCACTATTACATGAAAGGGTCTACATTCGCTCACCAAACCTCACCAATCTTATCAGCCCCAAGTGTCCAGCCTTATATCTCCCCCACCTGTGGATGTAGAGGTGGTAAATCCAAGTTTGATGCAAGCTCTGAATGAATTATTTAGCAATTTCTCTCTATTTCACAGTGCTTGTGTTTTGTTTTTAAAATTTATTTTTATAATGGGATTTACCTTATATTCACTGCTGTGTTTATGCTGTTGTACACACACATGATTCTCTTACGGAGACCTATAAATATATGGGTTTTAAGTTTCTTTGTACTCAGGTATATACCTAGGCATTGATTAAGGGGTGTTAAGTCCATTTCGTTGAGCAAGGAGTATGTCTTGTCTAATATATACTTAGCTTATGGAACGGTATCTGTACTAATGTCAACCTCTGGTTTTATGCAGCCTCCCCACTCTCCTTTTCCCTTAAGAAAGCATAAGTTTCTTTTGTAAATGTGAGACTCTGTTTTGTTTTGTAATGCAGTTCATGCGTAGCCGTGTTTACATTCCTGGTATTAGTGATATCTTATGATGTTTCTTTTTCTGTGTGACTTATTTCACGTAGAACCATCATACCTAAATCCACTCATTTATGCTGCTACTGTCCCGATGCCATTGATTTTATTGTTGAGTGATATTCCATTGTAGGTAAGTACCACAACTTCTATATCCATTTTTCTCTTTCTGGGATATGAAAGTTGTACCATACGCAATGTTCTCGTAAACAGAGCAGCCCCCAAATTTGGTGTGGCCTTGTCTTTTTCATTTAAATTATCCAAATCTATAGCACCATTAGTGGAAGTGCCCTGGGCTCTGTAGCTTGTTTTTTAATTTGTTCCAGGAAACACCATACACTTATGCAGAGTGACTGTTAGCAATTTATATCCCGCCCATCAGCATAACAAGGCTGCTTCCTCTCCATGACCTGTTCTGCCTCTCTGGATTTTACAGTATTTTTTGACGGCCATTTTAGCGGTGGGAAGTGAGACTTCATTGTAGTGCGGATTTCCACTGCAGGCTTCCTTGGATGGCCAAAAAGGGCGTATGCGTTTTCTCCTGAATATATTCAGGAAAAAACCCATATAAAAACGCATACGCCCTTTTTGTCCAAGTGCATCACTGTCGAAGTGCTGCCTCTTTTCCTATGCTTTCAGAGCAATTCTAATCTACCACCTGTTATCTGTTTTCTGCAATTCTGCCTCATATTCAAGTTCTCTTCACAGCCTACTTTCAATAAATATTGGGATGATAGTGGTCATTTGTAACTGCAGGATTGTGAATTACAGTGCCCCTAAGCTCCTTTGTTCAACTCGCCTTCTTGTGTGCTGACCGCAAAAGCAAAGAATTGCTTCAGGGCCTAATCTGGTTCCCGCTCGGCACGCTGAGCCTTTGCTGAATACTTGTTCCACGTGGGAAATCAGAGTACAATGTGCCCGTCCAAAGACATAGAGTTAGTTGCTCATTGGTTCTCCATATTCCTGTTCATCTTCCGCAGAAATTGCAAAGTTTCCCAAACAAGAGGTAAAAGGCACTGACTCTCCAAGTGGGGAGTGTGTTAATAAAGCATCTGGAAAGGAGAACCCGAGTACCAGGGGGTGAAAATTGAGATGAGTTTTAGAAATTTTGCTTGGTCACTTTGTGGACCGTATTCTGGTTTCTCCATGCACATTTTAGCTTAAGGATTAATCACTTAAATCTGGAGATTTGGGACCATGGAATGAGTACCATGCACTATTACATGAAAGGGTCTGCATTCGCTCACCAAACCTCACCAATCTTATCAGCCCCAAGTGTCCAGCCTTATATCTCCCCCACCTGTGGATGTAGAGGTGGTAAATCCAAGTTTGATGCAAGCTCTGAATGAATTATTTAACAATTTCTCTCTATTTCAAAGTCTTTGTGTTTTGTTTTTTAAATTTATTTTTATAATGGGATTTACCTTATATTCACTGCTGTGTTTATGCTGTTGTACACACACATGGTTCTCTTATGGAGACCTATAAATATATGGGTTTTAAGTTTCTTTGTACTCAGGTATATTCCTAGGCATTGATTAAGGGGTGTTGAGTCCATTTCGTTGAGCGAAGAGTAGGTCTTGTCTAATACATATTTGGCTTATGGAACGGTATCTGTACTAATGTCAACCTCTGGTTTTATGCAGCCTCCCACCTCACCTTTCCCCTTAAGCAAGCATAAGTTTCTTTTGTAAATGTGAGACTCTGTTGTGTTTTGTAATGCAGTTCATGCGTAGCCGTGTTTACATTCCTGGTATTAGTGATATCTTATGATGTTTCTTTTTCTGTGTGACTTATTTCACTTAGAACCATCATACCTAAATCCACTCATTTATGCTGCTACTGTCCCGATGCCATTGATTTTATTGTTGAGTGATATTCCATTGTAGGTAAGTACCACAACTTCTATATCCATTTTTCTCTTTCTGGGATATGAAAGTTGTACCATTAGCAAGGTTCTCGTAAACAGAGCAGCCCCCAACTTTGGTGTAGCCTTGTCTTTTTCATTTAAATTATCCGATTCCATAGCACCATAAGTGGAAGTGCCCTGGGCTCTGTAGCTTGTTTTTTAATTTGTTCCAGGAAACACCATACACTTATGCTGAGTGACTGTTAGCAATTTATATCCCCCACATCAGCATAACAAGGCTGCTTGTTCTCCATGGCCTGTTCTCCCTCTCTGGATTTTACACTATTTTTCGACGGCCCTTTTAGCAGTGGGAAGTGAGATTTCATTGTAGTGCGGATTTCCACTGCAGGTTTCCTTGGATGGCCAAAAAGGGCGTATGCGTTTTCTCCTGAATATATTCAGGAAAAAACGCATATAAAAACGCATACGCCCTTTTTTTCCAAGTGCATCACTGTCGAAGTGCTGCCTCTTTTCCTATGCTTTCAGGGCAATTCTAATCTACCACCTGTTATCTGTTTTCTGCAATTCTGCCTCATGTTCAAGTCCTCTTCACAGCCTGCCTTCAATAAATTTTGGGATGATAGTGGTCATTTGTAACTGCAGGATTGTGAATTACAGTGCCCCTAAGCTCCTTTGTTCAACTCGCCTTCTTGTGTGCTGACCGCAAAAGCAAAGAATTGCTTCAGGGCCTAATCTGGTTCCCGCACGGCACGCTGAGCCTTTGCTGAATACTTCTTCCACGTGGGAAATCAGAGTACAATGTGCCCGTCCAAAGACATAGAGTTAGTTGCTCATTGGTTCTCCATATTCCTGTTCATCTTCCGCAGAAATTGCAAAGTTTGCCAAACAAGAGGTTATAGGCACTGACTCTCCAAGTGGGGAGTGTGTTAATAAAGCATCTGGAATGGCGAACCCGAGTACCAGGGGGTGAAAATTGAGATGAGATTTAGAAATTTTGCTTGATCACTTTGTGGACCGTATTCTGGGTTCTCCATGCATATTTTAGCTTAAGGTTAAATCACTTAAATCTGGAGATTTGGGACCATGGAATGAGTACCATGCACTATTACATGAAAGGGTCTACATTCGCTCACCAAACCTCACCAATCTTATCAGCCCCAAGTGTCCAGCCTTATATCTCCCCCACCTGTGGATGTAGAGGTGGTAAATCCAAGTTTGATGCAAGCTCTGAATGAATTATTTAGCAATTTCTCTCTATTTCACAGTGCTTGTGTTTTGTTTTTAAAATTTATTTTTATAATGGGATTTACCTTATATTCACTGCTGTGTTTATGCTGTTGTACACACACATGATTCTCTTACGGAGACCTATAAATATATGGGTTTTAAGTTTCTTTGTACTCAGGTATATTCCTAGGCATTGATTAAGGGGTGTTAAGTCCATTTCGTTGAGCAAGGAGTATGTCTTGTCTAATATATACTTAGCTTATGGAACGGTATCTGTACTAATGTCAACCTCTGGTTTTATGCAGCCTCCCCACTCTCCTTTCCCCTTAAGAAAGCATAAGTTTCTTTTGTAAATGTGAGACTCTGTTTTGTTTTGTAATGCAGTTCATGCGTAGCCGTGTTTACATTCCTGGTATTAGTGATATCTTATGATGTTTCTTTTTCTGTGTGACTTATTTCACTTAGAACCATCATACCTAAATCCACTCATTTATGCTGCTACTGTCCCGATGCCATTGATTTTATTGTTGAGTGATATTCCATTGTAGGTAAGTACCACAACTTCTATATCCATTTTTCTCTTTCTGGGATATGAAAGTTGTACCATACGCAATGTTCTCGTAAACAGAGCAGCCCCCAACTTTGGTGTGGCCTTGTCTTTTTCATTTAAATTATCCAAATCTATAGCACCATTAGTGGAAGTGCCCTGGGCTCTGTAGCTTGTTTTTTAATTTGTTCCAGGAAACACCATACACTTATGCGGAGTGACTGTTAGCAATTTATATCCCGCCCATCAGCATAACAAGGCTGCTTCCTCTCCATGACCTGTTCTGCCTCTCTGGATTTTACAGTATTTTTTGACGGCCATTTTAGCGGTGGGAAGTGAGACTTCATTGTAGTGCGGATTTCCACTGCAGGATTCCTTGGATGGCCAAAAAGGGCGTATGCGTTTTCTCCTGAATATATTCAGGAAAAAACGCATATAAAAACATATACGCACTTTTTGTCCAAGTGCATCACTGTCGAAGTGCTGCCTCTTTTCCTATGCTTTCAGAGCAATTCTAATCTACCACCTGTTATCTGTTTTCTGCAATTCTGCCTCATATTCAAGTCCTCTTCACAGCCTACTTTCAATAAATATTGGGATGATAGTGGTCATTTGTAACTGCAGGATTGTGAATTACAGTGCCCCTAAGCTCCTTTGTTCAACTCGCCTTCTTGTGTGCTGACCGCAAAAGCAAAGAATTGCTTCAGGGCCTAATCTGGTTCCCGCTCGGCACGCTGAGCCTTTGCTGAATACTTGTTCCACGTGGGAAATCAGAGTACAATGTGCCCGTCCAAAGACATAGAGTTAGTTGCTCATTGGTTCTCCATATTCCTGTTCATCTTCCGCAGAAATTGCAAAGTTTCCCAAACAAGAGGTAAAAGGCACTGACTCTCCAAGTGGGGAGTGTGTTAATAAAGCACCTGGAATGGAGAACCCGAGTACCAGGGGGTGAAAATTGAGATGAGTTTTAGAAATTTTGCTTGGTCACTTTGTGGACCGTATTCTGGGTTCTCCATGCACATTTTAGCTTAAGGATTAATCACTTAAATCTGGAGATTTGGGACCATGGAATGAGTACCATGCACTATTACATGAAAGGGTCTGCATTCGCTCACCAAACCTCACCAATCTTATCAGCCCCAAGTGTCCAGCCTTATATCTCCCCCACCTGTGGATGTAGAGGTGGTAAATCCAAGTTTGATGCAAGCTCTGAATGAATTATTTAACAATTTCTCTCTATTTCACAGTCTTTGTGTTTTGTTTTTTAAATTTATTTTTATAATGGGATTTACCTTATATTCACTGCTGTGTTTATGCTGTTGTACGCACACATGATTCTCTTACGGAGACCTATAAATATATGGGTTTTAAGTTTCTTTGTACTCAGGTATATTCCTAGGCATTGATTAAGGGGTGTTGAGTCCATTTCGTTGAGCGAAGAGTAGGTCTTGTCTAATACATATTTGGCTTATGGAACGGTATCTGTACTAATGTCAACCTCTGGTTTTATGCAGCCTCCCAGCTCACCTTTCCCCTTAAGCAAGCATAAGTTTCTTTTGTAAATGTGAGACTCTGCTGTGTTTTGTAATGCAGTTCATGCGTAGCCGTGTTTACATTCCTGGTATTAGTGATATCTTATGATGTTTCTTTTTCTGTGTGACTTATTTCACTTAGAACCATCATACCTAAATCCACTCATTTATGCTGCTACTGTCCCGATGCCATTGATTTTATTGTTGAGTGATATTCCATTGTAGGTAAGTACCACAACTTCTATATCCATTTTTCTCTTTCTGTGATATGAAAGTTGTACCATTAGCAAGGTTCTCGTAAACAGAGCAGCCCCCAACTTTGGTGTAGCCTTGTCTTTTTCATTTAAATTATCCGATTCCATAGCACCATAAGTGGAAGTGCCCTGGGCTCTGTAGCTTGTTTTTTAATTTGTTCCAGGAAACACCATACACTTTGCTGAGTGACTGTTAGCAATTTATATCCCCCACATCAGCATAACAAGGCTGCTTGTTCTCCATGGCCTGTTCTCCCTCTCTGGATTTTACACTATTTTTCGACGGCCCTTTTAGCAGTGGGAAGTGAGATTTCATTGTAGTGCGGATTTCCACTGCAGGTTTCCTTGGATGGCCAAAAAGGGCGTATGCGTTTTCTCCTGAATATATTCAGGAAAAAACGCATATAAAAACGCATACGCCCTTTTTTTCCAAGTGCATCAGTGTCGAAGTGCTGCCTCTTTTCCTGTGCTTTCAGGGCAATTCTAATCTACCACCTGTTATCTGTTTTCTGCAATTCTGCCTCATGTTCAAGTCCTCTTCACAGCCTGCCTTCAATAAATTTTGGGATGATAGTGGTCATTTGTAACTGCAGGATTGTGAATTACAGTGCCCCTAAGCTCCTTTGTTCAACTCGCCTTCTTGTGTGCTGACCGCAAAAGCAAAGAATTGCTTCAGGGCCTAATCTGGTTCCCGCACGGCACGCTGAGCCTTTGCTGAATACTTCTTCCACGTGGGAAATCAGAGTACAATGTGCCCGTCCAAAGACATAGAGTTAGTTGCTCATTGGTTCTCCATATTCCTGTTCATCTTCCGCAGAAATTGCAAAGTTTGCCAAACAAGAGGTTATAGGCACTGACTCTCCAAGTGGGGCGAGTGTTAATAAAGCATCTGGAATGGCGAACCCGAGTACCAGGGGGTGAAAATTGAGATGAGATTTAGAAATTTTGCTTGATCACTTTGTGGACCGTATTCTGTGTTCTCCATGCATATTTTAGCTTAAGGTTAAATCACTTAAATCTGGAGATTTGGGACCATGGAATGAGTACCATGCACTATTACATGAAAGGGTCTACATTCGCTCACCAAACCTCACCAATCTTATCAGCCCCAAGTGTCCAGCCTTATATCTCCCCCACCTGTGGATGTAGAGGTGGTAAATCCAAGTTTGATGCAAGCTCTGAATGAATTATTTAGCAATTTCTCTCTATTTCACAGTGCTTGTGTTTTGTTTTTAAAATTTATTTTTATAATGGGATTTACCTTATATTCACTGCTGTGTTTATGCTGTTGTACACACACATGATTCTCTTACGGAGACCTATAAATATATGGGTTTTAAGTTTCTTTGTACTCAGGTATATTCCTAGGCATTGATTAAGGGGTGTTAAGTCCATTTCGTTGAGCAAGGAGTATGTCTTGTCTAATATATACTTAGCTTATGGAACGGTATCTGTACTAATGTCAACCTCTGGTTTTATGCAGCCTCCCCACTCTCCTTTCCCCTTAAGAAAGCATAAGTTTCTTTTGTAAATGTGAGACTCTGTTGTGTTTTGTAATGCAGTTCATGCGTAGCCGTGTTTACATTCCTGGTATTAGTGATATCTTATGATGTTTCTTTTTCTGTGTGACTTATTTCACTTAGAACCATCATACCTAAATCCACTCATTTATGCTGCTACTGTCCCGATGCCATTGATTTTATTGTTGAGTGATATTCCATTGTAGGTAAGTACCACAACTTCTATATCCATTTTTCTCTTTCTGGGATATGAAAGTTGTACCATACGCAATGTTCTCGTAAACAGAGCAGCCCCCAACTTTGGTGTGGCCTTGTCTTTTTCATTTAAATTATCCGAATCTATAGCACCATAAGTGGAAGTGCCCTGGGCTCTGCAGCTTGTTTTTTAATTTGTTCCAGGAAACAGCATACACTTATGCTGAGTGACTGTTAGCAATTTATATCCCGCCCATCAGCATAACAAGGCTGCTTCCTCTCCATGACCTGTTCTGCCTCTCTGGATTTTACAGTATTTTTTGACGGCCATTTTAGCGGTGGGAAGTGAGACTTCATTGTAGTGCGGATTTCCACTGCAGGATTCCTTGGATGGCCAAAAAGGGCGTATGCGTTTTCTCCTGAATATATTCAGGAAAAAACCCATATAAAAACGCATACGCCCTTTTTGTCCAAGTGCATCACTGTCGAAGTGCTGCCTCTTTTCCTATGCTTTCAGAGCAATTCTAATCTACCACCTGTTATCTGTTTTCTGCAATTCTGCCTCATATTCAAGTCCTCTTCACAGCCTACTTTCAATAAATATTGGGATGATAGTGGTCATTTGTAACTGCAGGATTGTGAATTACAGTGCCCCTAAGCTCCTTTGTTCAACTCGCCTTCTTGTGTGCTGACCGCAAAAGCAAAGAATTGCTTCAGGGCCTAATCTGGTTCCCGCACGGCACGCTGAGCCTTTGCTGAATACTTGTTCCACGTGGGAAATCAGAGTAAAATGTGCCCGTCCAAAGACATAGAGTTAGTTGCTCATTGGTTCTCCATATTCCTGTTCATCTTCCGCAGAAATTGCAAAGTTTCCCAAACAAGAGGTAAAAGGCACTGACTCTCCAAGTGGGGAGTGTGTTAATAAAGCACCTGGAATGGAGAACCCGAGTACCAGGGGGTGAAAATTGAGATGAGTTTTAGAAATTTTGCTTGGTCACTTTGTGGACCGTATTCTGGGTTCTCCATGCACATTTTAGCTTAAGGATTAATCACTTAAATCTGGAGATTTGGGACCATGGAATGAGTACCATGCACTATTACATGAAAGGGTCTGCATTCGCTCACCAAACCTCACCAATCTTATCAGCCCCAAGTGTCCAGCCTTATATCTCCCCCACCTGTGGATGTAGAGGTGGTAAATCCAAGTTTGATGCAAGCTCTGAATGAATTATTTAACAATTTCTCTCTATTTCACAGTCTTTGTGTTTTGTTTTTTAAATTTATTTTTATAATGGGATTTACCTTATATTCACTGCTGTGTTTATGCTGTTGTACACACACATGATTCTGTTACGGAGACCTATAAATATATGGGTTTTAAGTTTCTTTGTACTCAGGTATATTCCTAGGCATTGATTAAGGGGTGTTGAGTCCATTCCGTTGAGCGAAGAGTAGGTCTTGTCTAATACATATTTGGCTTATGGAACGGTATCTGTACTAATGTCAACCTCTGGATTTATGCAGCCTCCCAGCTCACCTTTCCCCTTAAGCAAGCATAAGTTTCTTTTGTAAATGTGAGACTCTGTTGTGTTTTGTAATGCAGTTCATGCGTAGCCGTGTTTACATTCCCGGTATTAGTGATATCTTATGATTTTTCCTTTTTTGTGTGACTTATTTCACTTAGAACCATCATAACTAAATCCACTCATTTATGCTGCTACTGTCCCGATGCCATTGATTTTGTTGTTGAGTGATATTCCATTGTAGGTAAGTACCACAACTTCTATATCCATTTTTCTCTTTCTGGGATATGAAAGTTGTACCATACGCAATGTTCTCGTAAACAGAGCAGCCCCCAACTTTGGTGTGGCCTTGTCTTTTTCATTTAAATTATCCGAATCTATAGCACCATTAGTGGAAGTGCCCTGGGCTCTGTAGCTTGTTTTTTAATTTGTTCCAGGAAACAGCATACACTTATGCTGAGTGACTGTTAGCAATTTATATCCCGCCCATCAGCATAACAAGGCTGCTTGTTCTCCATGGCCTGTTCTCCCTCTCTGGATTTTACACTATTTTTCGACGGTCCTTTTAGCGGTGGGAAGTGAGACTTCATTGTAGTGCGGATTTCCACTGCAGGTTTCCTTGGATGGCCAAAAAGGGCGTATGCGTTTTCTCCTGAATATATTCAGGAAAAAACGCATATAAAAACATATACGCCCTTTTTGTCCAAGTGCATCACTGTCGAAGTGCTGCCTCTTTTCCTATGCTTTCAGAGCAATTCTAATCTACCACCTGTTATCTGTTTTCTTCAATTCTGCTTCATGTTCAAGTCCTCTTCACAGCCTACATTCAATAAATTTTGGGATGATAGTGGTCATTTGTAACTGCAGGATTGTGAATTACAGTGCCCCTAAGCTCCTTTGTTCAACTCGCCTTCTTGTGTGCTGACCGCAAAAGCAAAGAATTGCATCAGGCCCTAATCTGGTTCCCGCACGGCACACTGAGCTTTTGCTGAATACTTCTTCCACGTGGGAAATCAGAGTACAATGTGCCCCTCCAAAGACATAGAGTTAGTTGCTCATTGGTTCTCCATATTCCTGTTCATCTTCCGCAGAAATTGCAAAGTTTGCCAAACAAGAGGTTAAAAGCACTGACTCCCCAAGTTGGGAGTGTGTTAATAAAGCATCTGGAATGGCGAACCCGAGTTCCAGGGAGTGAAAATTGAGATGAGTTTTAGAAATTTTGCTTGGTCACTTTGTGGACCGTATTCTGGGTTCTCCATGCATATTTTAGCTTAAGGGTAAATCACTTAAATCTGGAGATTTGGGACCATGGAATGAGTACCATGCACTATTACATGAAAGGGTCTACATTCGCTCACCAAACCTCACCAATCTTATCAGCCCCAAGTGTCCAGCCTTATATCTCCCCCACCTGTGGATGTAGAGGTGGTAAATCCGTGTTTGATGCAAGCTCTGAATGAATTATTTAACAATTTCTCTCTATTTCACAGTCATTGTGTTTTGTTTTTAAAATTTATTTTTATAATGGGATTTACCTTATATTCACTGTTGTGTTTATGCTGTTGTACACACACATATTTCTCTTATGGAGACCTATAAATATATGGGTTTTAAGTTTCTTTGTACTCAGATATATTCCTAGGCATTGATTAAGGGGTGTTAAGTCCATTTCGTTGAGCAAGGAGTATGTCTTGTCTAATATATACTTAGCTTATGGAACGGTATCTGTACTAATGTCAACCTCTGGTTTTATGCAGCCTCCCCACTCTCCTTTCCCCTTAAGAAAGCATAAGTTTCTTTTGTAAATGTGAGACTCTGTTGTGTTTTGTAATGCAGTTCATGCGTAGCCGTGTTTACATTCCTGGTATTAGTGATATCTTATGATGTTTCTTTTTCTGTGTGACTTATTTCACTTAGAACCATCATACCTAAATCCACTCATTTATGCTGCTACTGTCCCGATGCCATTGACTTTATTGTTGAGTGATATTCCATTGTAGGTAAGTACCACAACTTCTATATCCATTTGTCTCTTTCTGGGATATGAAAGTTGTACCATACGCAATGTTCTCGTAAACAGAGCAGCCCCCAACTTTGGTGTGGCCTTGTCTTTTTCATTTAAATTATCCGAATCTATAGCACCATAAGTGGAAGTGCCCTGGGCTCTGTAGCTTGTTTTTTAATTTGTTCCAGGAAACACCATACACTTATGCTGAGTGACTGTTAGCAACTTACATCCCGCCCAGCAGCATAACAAGGCTGCTTCCTCTCCATGGCCTGTTCTGCCTCTCTGGATTTTACAGTATTTTTTGACGGCCATTTTAGCGGTGGGAAGTGAGACTTCATTGTAGTGCGGATTTCCACTGCAGGCTTCCTTGGATGGCCAAAAATGGCGTATGTGTTTTCTCCTGAATATATTCAGGAAAAAACGCATATAAAAACGTATACGCCCTTTTTGTCCTAGTGCATCACTGTCGAAGTGCTGCCTCTTTTCCTATGCTTTCAGAGCAATTCTAATCTACCACCTGTTATCTGTTTTCTTCAATTCTGCTTCATGTTCAAGTCCTCTTCACAGCCTACATTCAATAAATTTTGGGATGATAGTGGTCATTTGTAACTGCAGGATTGTGAATTACAGTGCCCCTAAGCTCCTTTGTTCAACTCGCCTTCTTGTGTGCTGACCGCAAAAGCAAAGAATTGCATCAGGCCCTAATCTGGTTCCCGCACGGCACACTGAGCTTTTGCTGAATACTTCTTCCACGTGGGAAATCAGAGTACAATGTGCCCCTCCAAAGACATAGAGTTAGTTGCTCATTGGTTCTCCATATTCCTGTTCATCTTCCGCAGAAATTGCAAAGTTTGCCAAACAAGAGGTTAAAAGCACTGACTCCCCAAGTTGGGAGTGTGTTAATAAAGCATCTGGAATGGCGAACCCGAGTTCCAGGGAGTGAAAATTGAGATGAGTATTAGAAGTTTTGCTTGGTCACTTTGTGGACCGTATTCTGGGTTCTCCATGCATATTTTAGCTTAAGGGTAAATCACTTAAATCTGGAGATTTGGGACCATGGAATGAGTACCATGCACTATTACATGAAAGGGTCTACATTCGCTCACCAAACCTCACCAATCTTATCAGCCCCAAGTGTCCAGCCTTATATCTCCCCAACCTGTGGATGTAGAGGTGGTAAATCCGTGTTTAATGCAAGCTCTGAATGAATTATTTAACAGTTTCTCTCTATTTCACAGTCATTGTGTTTTGTTTTTAAAACTTATTTTTATAATGGGATTTACCTTATATTCACTGTTGTGTTTATGCTGTTGTACACACACATATTTCTCTTATGGAGACCTATAAATATATGGGTTTTAAGTTTCTTTGTACTCAGGTATATTCCTAGGCATTGATTAAGGGGTGTTAAGTCCATTTCGTTGAGCAAGGAGTATGTCTTGTCTAATATATACTTAGCTTATGGAACGGTATCTGTACTAATGTCAACCTCTGGTTTTATGCAGCCTCCCCACTCTCCTTTCCCCTTAAGAAAGCATAAGTTTCTTTTGTAAATGTGAGACTCTGTTCTGTTTTGTAATGCAGTTCATGCGTAGCCGTGTTTACATTCCTGGTATTAGTGATATCTTATGATGTTTCTTTTTCTGTGTGACTTATTTCACTTAGAACCATCATACCTAAATCCACTCATTTATGCTGCTACTGTCCCGATGCCATTGATTTTATTGTTGAGTGATATTCCATTGTAGGTAAGTACCACAACTTCTATATCCATTTTTCTCTTTCTGGGATATGAAAGTTGTACCATACGCAAGGTTCTCGTAAACAGAGCAGCCCCCAACTTTGGTGTGGCCTTGTCTTTTTCATTTAAATTATCCGAATCTATAGCACCATAAGTGGAAGTGCCCTGGGCTCTGTAGCTTGTTTTTTAATTTGTTCCAGGAAACACCATACACTTATGCTGAGTGACTGTTAGCAACTTACATCCCGCCCAGCAGCATAACAAGGCTGCTTCCTCTCCATGGCCTGTTCTGCCTCTCTGGATTTTACAGTATTTTTTGACGGCCATTTTAGCGGTGGGAAGTGAGACTTCATTGTAGTGCGGATTTCCACTGCAGGCTTCCTTGGATGGCCAAAAATGGCGTATGTGTTTTCTCCTGAATATATTCAGGAAAAAACGCATATAAAAACGTATACGCCCTTTTTGTCCTAGTGCATCACTGTCGAAGTGCTGCCTCTTTTCCTATGCTTTCAGAGCAATTCTAATCTACCACCTGTTATCTGTTTTCTTCAATTCTGCTTCATGTTCAAGTCCTCTTCACAGCCTACATTCAATAAATTTTGGGATGATAGTGGTCATTTGTAACTGCAGGATTGTGAATTACAGTGCCCCTAAGCTCCTTTGTTCAACTCGCCTTCTTGTGTGCTGACCGCAAAAGCAAAGAATTGCATCAGGCCCTAATCTGGTTCCCGCACGGCACACTGAGCTTTTGCTGAATACTTCTTCCACGTGGGAAATCAGAGTACAATGTGCCCCTCCAAAGACATAGAGTTAGTTGCTCATTGGTTCTCCATATTCCTGTTCATCTTCCGCAGAAATTGCAAAGTTTGCCAAACAAGAGGTTAAAAGCACTGACTCCCCAAGTTGGGAGTGTGTTAATAAAGCATCTGGAATGGCGAACCCGAGTTCCAGGGAGTGAAAATTGAGATGAGTATTAGAAATTTTGCTTGGTCACTTTGTGGACCGTATTCTGGGTTCTCCATGCATATTTTAGCTTAAGGGTAAATCACTTAAATCTGGAGATTTGGGACCATGGAATGAGTACCATGCACTATTACATGAAAGGGTCTACATTCGCTCACCAAACCTCACCAATCTTATCAGCCCCAAGTGTCCAGCCTTATATCTCCCCCACCTGTGGATGTAGAGGTGGTAAATCCGTGTTTGATGCAAGCTCTGAATGAATTATTTAACAGTTTCTCTCTATTTCACAGTCATTGTGTTTTGTTTTTAAAACTTATTTTTATAATGGGATTTACCTTATATTCACTGTTGTGTTTATGCTGTTGTACACACACATATTTCTCTTATGGAGACCTATAAATATATGGGTTTTAAGTTTCTTTGTACTCAGGTATATTCCTAGGCATTGATTAAGGGGTGTTAAGTCCATTTCGTTGAGCAAGGAGTATGTCTTGTCTAATATATACTTAGCTTATGGAACGGTATCTGTACTAATGTCAACCTCTGGTTTTATGCAGCCTCCCCACTCTCCTTTCCCCTTAAGAAAGCATAAGTTTCTTTTGTAAATGTGAGACTCTGTTCTGTTTTGTAATGCAGTTCATGCGTAGCCGTGTTTACATTCCTGGTATTAGTGATATCTTATGATGTTTCTTTTTCTGTGTGACTTATTTCACTTAGAACCATCATACCTAAATCCACTCATTTATGCTGCTACTGTCCCGATGCCATTGACTTTATTGTTGAGTGATATTCCATTGTAGGTAAGTACCACAACTTCTATATCCATTTGTCTCTTTCTGGGATATGAAAGTTGTACCAT
This sequence comes from Inia geoffrensis, assembly GCA_036417435.1. Taxonomy (NCBI): domain Eukaryota; kingdom Metazoa; phylum Chordata; class Mammalia; order Artiodactyla; family Iniidae; genus Inia; species Inia geoffrensis. Next base: position 73,446,666 of record CM070910.1, on the reverse strand, counting down.
ACGCAATGTTCTCGTAAACAGAGCAGCCCCCAACTTTGGTGTGGCCTTGTCTTTTTCATTTAAATTATCCGAATCTATAGCACCATAAGTGGAAGTGCCCTGGGCTCTGTAGCTTGTTTTTTAATTTGTTCCAGGAAACACCATACACTTATGCTGAGTGACTGTTAGCAACTTACATCCCGCCCAGCAGCATAACAAGGCTGCTTCCTCTCCATGGCCTGTTCTGCCTCTCTGGATTTTACAGTATTTTTTGACGGCCATTTTAGCGGTGGGAAGTGAGACTTCATTGTAGTGCGGATTTCCACTGCAGGCTTCCTTGGATGGCCAAAAATGGCGTATGTGTTTTCTCCTGAATATATTCAGGAAAAAACGCATATAAAAACGTATACGCCCTTTTTGTCCTAGTGCATCACTGTCGAAGTGCTGCCTCTTTTCCTATGCTTTCAGAGCAATTCTAATCTACCACCTGTTATCTGTTTTCTTCAATTCTGCTTCATGTTCAAGTCCTCTTCACAGCCTACATTCAATAAATTTTGGGATGATAGTGGTCATTTGTAACTGCAGGATTGTGAATTACAGTGCCCCTAAGCTCCTTTGTTCAACTCGCCTTCTTGTGTGCTGACCGCAAAAGCAAAGAATTGCATCAGGCCCTAATCTGGTTCCCGCACGGCACACTGAGCTTTTGCTGAATACTTCTTCCACGTGGGAAATCAGAGTACAATGTGCCCCTCCAAAGACATAGAGTTAGTTGCTCATTGGTTCTCCATATTCCTGTTCATCTTCCGCAGAAATTGCAAAGTTTGCCAAACAAGAGGTTAAAAGCACTGACTCCCCAAGTTGGGAGTGTGTTAATAAAGCATCTGGAATGGCGAACCCGAGTTCCAGGGAGTGAAAATTGAGATGAGTATTAGAAATTTTGCTTGGTCACTTTGTGGACCGTATTCTGGGTTCTCCATGCATATTTTAGCTTAAGGGTAAATCACTTAAATCTGGAGATTTGGGACCATGGAATGAGTACCATGCACTATTACATGAAAGGGTCTACATTCGCTCACCAAACCTCACCAATCTTATCAGCCCCAAGTGTCCAGCCTTATATCTCCCCCACCTGTGGATGTAGAGGTGGTAAATCCGTGTTTGATGCAAGCTCTGAATGAATTATTTAACAGTTTCTCTCTATTTCACAGTCATTGTGTTTTGTTTTTAAAATTTATTTTTATAATGGGATTTACCTTATATTCACTGTTGTGTTTATGCTGTTGTACACACACATATTTCTCTTATGGAGACCTATAAATATATGGGTTTTAAGTTTCTTTGTACTCAGGTATATTCCTAGGCATTGATTAAGGGGTGTTAAGTCCATTTCGTTGAGCAAGGAGTATGTCTTGTCTAATATATACTTAGCTTATGGAACGGTATCTGTACTAATGTCAACCTCTGGTTTTATGCAGCCTCCCCACTCTCCTTTCCCCTTAAGAAAGCATAAGTTTCTTTTGTAAATGTGAGACTCTGTTCTGTTTTGTAATGCAGTTCATGCGTAGCCGTGTTTACATTCCTGGTATTAGTGATATCTTATGATGTTTCTTTTTCTGTGTGACTTATTTCACTTAGAACCATCATACCTAAATCCACTCATTTATGCTGCTACTGTCCCGATGCCATTGACTTTATTGTTGAGTGATATTCCATTGTAGGTAAGTACCACAACTTCTATATCCATTTGTCTCTTTCTGGTCTATGAAAGTTGTACCGTACGCAAGGTTCTCCTAAACAAATCAGCCCCCAACTTTGGTGTGGCCTTGTCTTTTTCATTTAAATTATCCGAATCCATAGCACCATAAGTGGAAGTGCCCTGGGCTCTGTAGCTTGTTTTTTAATTTGTTCCAGGAAACACCATACACTTATGCTGAGTGACTGTTAGCAACTTACATCCCGTCCAGCAGCATAACAAGGCTGCTTCCTCTCCATGGCCTGTTCTGCCTCTCTGGATTTTACAGTATTTTTTGACGGCCATTTTAGCGGTGGGAAGTGAGACTTCATTGTAGTGCGGATTTCCACTGCAGGCTTCCTTGGATGGCCAAAAATGGCGTATGCGTTTTCTCCTGAATATATTCAGGAAAAAACGCATATAAAAACGTATACGCCCTTTTTGTACAAGTGCATCACTGTCGAAGTGCTGCCTCTTTTCCTATGCTTTCAGAGCAATTCTAATCTACCACCTGTTATCTGTTTTCTTCAATTCTGCTTCATGTTCAAGTCCTCTTCACAGCCTACATTCAATAAATTTTGGGATGATAGTGGTCATTTGTAACTGCAGGATTGTGAATTACGGTGCCCCGAAGCTCCTTTGTTCAGCTCGCCTTCTTGTGTGCTGACCGCAAAAGGAAAGAATTGCTTCAGGCCCTAATCTGGTTCCCGCCCGGCACACTGAGCTTTTGCTGAATACTTCTTCCACGTGGGAAATCAGAGTACAATGTGCCCGTCCAAAGACATAGAGTTAGTTGCTCATTGGTTCTCCATATTCCTGTTCATCTTCCACAGAAATTGCAAAGTTTGCCAAACAAGAGGTTAAAAGCACTGACTCTCCAAGTGGGGAGTGAGTTAATAAAGCATCTGGAATGGCGAACCCGAGTTCCAGGGAGTGAAAATTGAGATGAGTTTTAGAAATTTTGCTTGGTCACTTTGTGGACCGTATTCTAGGTTCTCCATGCATATTTTAGCTTAAGGGTAAATCACTTAAATCTGGATATTTGGGACCATGGAATGAGTACCATGCACTATTACATGAAAGGGTCTACATTCGCTCACCAAACCTCACCAATCTTATCAGCCCCAAGTGTCCAGCCTTATATCTCCCCCACCTGTGGATGTAGATGTGGTAAATCCATGTTTGACGCAAGCTCTGAATGAATTATTTAACAATTTCTCTCTATTTCACAGTCTTTGTGTTTTGTTTTTAAAATTTATTTTTATAATGGGATTTACCTTATATTCACTGTTGTGTTTATGCTGTTGTACACACACATGATTCTCTTACGGAGACCTATAAATATATGGGTTTTAAATTTCTTTGTACTCAGGTATATTCCTAGGCATTGATTAAGGGGTGTTAAGTCCATTTCGTTGAGTAAGGAGTGTGTCTTGTCTAATATATACTTAGCTTATGGAACAGTATCTGTACTAATGTCAACCTCTGGTTTTATGCAGCCTCCCCACTCTCCTTTCCCCTTAAGAAAGCATAAGTTTCTTTTGTAAATGTGAGACTCTCTTGTGTTTTGTAATGCAGTTCATGCATAGCCGTCTTTACATTCCTGGTATTAGTGATATCTTATGATGTTTCTTTTTCTGTGTGACTTATTTCTCTTAGAACCATTATACCTAAATCCACTCATTTATGCTGCTATTGTCCCGATGCCATTGACTTTATTGTTGAGTGATATTCCATTGTAGGTAAGTACCACAACTTCTATATCCATTTTTCTCTTTCTGGGCTATTGAAGTTGTACCCTAGTCAAGGTTCTCGTAAACAGAACAGCCCCCAACTTTAGTGTGGCTTTGTTTTTTTCATTTAAAATTTCCGAATCTATAGCACCATAAATCGAAGTGCCGTAGGCTCTGTAGCTTGTTTTTTTATTTGTCCCAGGAAACACCATACTCTTCTCCAGAGTGGCTGTTGGCAGTTTACATCGCACTCATTAGCATAACAAGGCGGCTGGTTGTCCATGGCCTGTCCTGCCTCTCTGGATTTTACAGTTTTTTCGGACGGCCCTTTTGAGCTGTGGGAAGTGAGACTTCATTGTAGTGCGGATTTCCGTTTCAGGCTTGTTGGTTGGCCAAATAGGGCATTTGCGCTTTTTCTTGAATATATTCAGGAAAAAACGCCTACGCCGTTTTTGGTCAAGTGCATCATTTTCGAAGTGCTGCCTCTTTTCCTATGCTTTCAGAGCAATTCTTATCTACCACCTGTTATCTGTTTTCTGCAATTTTGCCTCGTGTTCAGGTACTCTTCACATCCTTCCTTCAATAAATTTTTAGATGATAGGGGTCACTTGTAACTCTTCAGGATTGTGAATTACAGTGCCCCTAAGCTCCTTTGTACAACTTGCTTTCTTGTTAGTTGACTGTAAAACACAAGAATTGCTTCTGGCCCTAATTTTGTTCTGGCACGGCACACTGAGCCTTTGGTGAATTCTTATTACTGGTGGGAAATCAGAGTACAATGTGCCCGTCCAAACACATAGAGTTAGTCGCTCATTGGTTCTCCATATCCCTGTTCATCTTCCACAGAAATTGCTAAGTGTACCAAACAAGAGGTTAAAGGCACTGACTCTCCAAGTGGGGAGAGTGTTAATAAAGCATCTGGAATGGCGAACTCAAGTACCAGGGACTGAAAATTGAGATGAGTTTTAGATATTTTGCCTGGTCACTTGTTGGACCATATTCTGGGTTTTTCATGCATATTTTAGCTGAAGGATTAGTACCTTAAACCTGAAGATTTGGGACCCATGGAATGGGTACCATCCACTATTCCATGAAGGGGTCTGTATTCGCTCACCAAACCTCACCAACCTTATCAGCCCCAAGTGTCCAGCCTTATATCTCCCTCAGATTTTGATGTAGAGGTGGTAAATCCAACTTTAATGTAAGCTCAGAATGAATAATTTAGGAATTTCTCTCTATTTCACAGTCTTTGTGTTTTGTTTTTAAAATTTATCTTTATAATGGGCTTTAACTTATTTTCACTGCTGTTTATGCCGTTGTACACACACATGATTTTCTTACAGAGACCTGTAAATATATGGGTTTTAAGTTTCTTCGTACTCAGGTATATTCCTAGGCCTTGAATAAAGGGTGTTGAATCCAATTCGTTGAGCAAGGAATAGGTCTTGTCTAATATATGCTTAGCTTATGGAATGGTACCTGTACTAATGTCAACCTCTGAATTTATGCAGCCTCCCCACTCTCCTTTCCCCTTAAGCAAGCATAAGTTTCTTTTGTAAATGTGAGACTGTTGTGTTTTGTAATACTGGTTAACGTACAGCAATAGATTTGGGTTAGAGTACGTGAGAGGGCATGGGTTATTTTTGGTGTATATTTTAGGATTAGGGCAATGGTTCGAGGGTAAGGCTTCGGGAGAGTGTCAGTGTTAGGGTTCGAGTTAGGGTTAGGTTTAGCGCACGGGGAGTATTTAGGGCACTGGTGAGCGTAAGGCTTCAGGTGAAGGTCAGGGTTAGGTTTTGGTTTAGGGTTAGGGTTAGGGAATGGGGAGTGTTTAGGGTACAGGTGAGAGTACGGCAACGGTTTAGGGTTAGCGTACGTGTGAGGGCATGGGTTAGTGTTGGTGTACTGTTAAGATTAGGGCAAGGGTGAGGGTAAGGCTTTGGTTCAGGGTCAGCGTTAGGGTTCGTGTTAGGGTTACGGTTAGGGAACGGGAAGGGTTAAGGGTACAGGTGAGGGTACGGAAACGGCTTAGGGTTAGGGTAGGTGTGAGGGTATGGGTTAATGTTGGTGTACACATTAAGATTAGGGCACAGGTGAGGTTATGGCTTCAGGTGAGGGTCATGTTTAGGGTTCAGGTTAGGGTTAGGATTAGGGAATGGGGAGGGACTAGGGTACAGGTTAGGGGACAGCAACAGTTTAGGGTTAGAGTACGAGTGAGGGCACTGGTTAGTGTTGGTTTATGAGTTAGGATTTGGGCACGGGTGAGGGTGAAGCTTCTGGTGAGTGTCAGGTTAAGGGTTCGGGTTCGGGTTAGGCTTAGGTAACAGGGAGGGATTAGAGTACAGGTTATGGTATGGCAACGGTTTAGGGTTAGCGTATGTTTGAGGGCATGGGTCAGTGTGTACGGGTTAGGATTAGGGCACGTGTGAGGGTAAGGCTTCGGGTGAGGTTCAGTGTTAGGGTTGGGGTTAGGGTTAGGGAACGGGAAGAATTTAGTGTACAGGCTACATTACGAGAACGGTTAAGGGTTAGCGTACATATGAAGGCATGGGTTAGTGTTGTTGTACTGGTTAAGATTATAGAACAGGTGAGGGTAAGGCTTCGCGTGAGGGTCATAGTTAGGTTACAGGTTAGGGTTAGGTTTAGGTAATGGCGGGGGATTAGAGTACAGGTTAGGGTACTGCAGTGGTTTAGGGTTAGCATACCTGTGAGGCCACGGGTTAGTGTTGGTGTACTGGATAATTTTAAGGCACGGGTGATAGTAAGGCTTCAGATGAGGGTCATTGTTAGAGTTCAGGTTAAGGTTAGATAATGGGGAAGGATGAGGGTACAGATTAGTGTATGGAAATGGTTTAGGGTTAGCGTACGTGTGAGACCACGTGTTAGTTTTCGTGTATTGTTTAAGATTAGGGCACGGGTGAGGATAAGGCTTTGAGTGAGGGTCAGGTTCAGGGTTTGGGTTAGGGTTAGGGTGAGGGAATTGGGAGGGTTTTACGGTACAGGTTAGGGTACTTGAACATCTTAGCGTTAGCGTACGTGTGAGGGCATGGGTTAGTGTTGGTGTACTGGTTAAGATTAGGGCACGGGTAAGGATAAGGCTTCGGGTGAGGGTCAGGGTTAGGGTTATGTTTAGGGAATGGTGAAGGTTTAGGGAAAAGGTAGGGTACGGCAACGGTTTAGCTTTAGTGTACATGTGAAGGCATGGTTTAGTGTTGTACTGGTTAAGATTTGGGCACGAGTGAGGGTAAGGTTTCGGGTGGCCGTCAGGGATAGGGTTCTGGTTAGGGTTAGGGTTAGGGAATGGGGTGGGATCAGGGTACAGGTTAGGGTATGGAAACGGATTTGGGTTAGCGTAGGTTTGAGGGCACAGGTTAGTGTTCATGTACTGGTTAAGATTAGGTCACAGGTGAGTGTAAGGTTTCAGGTGAGGGTCAGGGTTAGGGTTTGGGTTAGGGTTAGGGAATGGGGAGAGATTAGAGTACAGTTCAGGGTACGACAACGGTTAAGGGTTTGTGTATGTGTGAGGGCACAGTTTAGTATTGGTGTACTGGTTAAGATTAGGGCACGGGTTAGGGTAAGGCGTCAGGTGAGGGTCAGGGTTAGGGTTCGGGTTAGGTTTATGGTTAGGGAATGGGGAGGGATTAGGGTACAGGTTAGGGTAGAGCAACAGTTTAGGGTTAGCGTACGTGTGAGGGCACTGGTTAGTGTTGGTGTACTGGTTAAGATTAGGGCACGGGTGTGGGTAAAGCTTTGGGTGAAGGTCAGGTTTAGGGTTCGGGTTCGTGTTAGGGTTAGAGAATGGGGAGGAATTGGGATACAGTTTAGTGTACGGCAACAGTTTAGGGTTACCGTACGTGTAAGGGCACAGGTTAGTGTTGATGTACTGGTTAAGATTAGGGCACAGGTGAGGGTCAGGGTTAGGTTTCGGGTTAGGGTTAGTGTTAGGGAATGGGCAGGGATTAGGGTACAGGTTAGTTTACGGCAGAGATTCAGGGTTAGCGTACCTGTGAGGGCATGGGTTAGCGTTGATGTACTGGTTAAGATTAGGGAACGGGTGAGGGTAAGGCTTCGGGTGAGGGTCAGGGTTAGGGTTTGGGATAGGGTTATGGTTAGGGAAGAGGGTGGGATCAGGGTACAGGTTAGGGTACAGCAACGGATTTGGTTGAGCGTAGGTTTGAGGGCACAGGCTAGTGTTCATGTACTGGTTAAGATTAGGTCACAGGTGAGTGTAAGGCTTCGTGTGAGGCTCAGGGTTAGTGTTCGGGTTAGGGTTAGGGTTAGGGAATGTGGAGGGTTTAGGGTACAGCTTACTGTACGGCAGCAGTTTAGGGTTAGCATGCGTGTGAGGGCATGGGTTAGTGTTTGTGTACTGGTTAAGATTACGGCACGGGTGAGGGTAAGACCTCGTAAGAGGGTTAGGGTTAGGGTTTGTGTTAGGGTTAGGGTTAGGGAATGGGGAGGGATTAGGGTACAGGTTAGGGCACGGCAACGGTTTATGGTTAGCGTACGTTGGATGGCATGGATTAGTGTTGATATATTGGTTAAGATTATGGCACGGGTGAGGGTAAGGCTTCGGGTGAGGGTCAGGGTTAAGGTTTGGGTTAGGGTTAGTGTTAAGGAATGAGGAGGAATTAGGATACAGATTAGTGTACGGCAATGTTTTAGGATTAACGTACGTATGAGAGAACGGGTTAGTGTTGGTGTACAGGTTAAGATTAGTGCACGGGTGAGGGTAAGGCTTCGTGTGAGGGACAGAATTAGGGTTCGGGTTAGAGTTAGCGCTAGGGAATGGGTACGGATTAGGGTACAGGTTAGGGTATGGCTCTGGTTTAGGGTTATCGTACGTGTGAGGGCACGGTTTAGTATTGGTGTACTGGTTAAGATTAGGGCACGGGTGAGTGTAAGGCATCAGCTGAGGGTCAGGTTAGTGGTTCGGTTTAGGGTCAGGGTTAGGGAATGTGGAGGGATTAGGGTACAGGTTACTGTACGGCAGCGGTTTAGGGTTAGCATATGTGTGAAATCACTGGTTAGTGTTTGTGTAGTGGTTAAGATTAGGGCCCGGGTGAGGGTAAGGCTTCGGGTGAGGGACAGGGTTAGGGTTCGGCTTAGGGTTAGGGTTAGGGAATGGGGAGGGATTAGGGTACAGTTTAGGTTACGACAACAGTTAAGGGTTCGTGTACGTGTGAGGGCACGGTTTAGTATTGGTGTACTGGTTAAGATTAGGGCACGGGTGAGGGTAAGGCTTCGGGTGAGGGTCAGGGTTAGGGTTCGGGTTCGGGTTAGGGTTAAGGAATGGGGAGGAATTAGTATACAGGTTAGGGTACGGCAACGGTTTAGGGTTAGTGTACGTGTGAGCGTAGGGGTTAGTTTTGGTGTATTAGCTAAGATTAAGGCACGAGTGAGTGTAAGCCTTCGGGTGAGCGTCCGGTTAAGGGTTCGGTTTAGGGTTAGGTTTAGGGAATGGGGAGGGATTAGGGAACAGGTTAGGGCATGGTAACAGTTTAGCATTAGCGTACGGGTGAGGACACAGGTTAGTATTGGTATACTGGTTAAGATTAGGGAATGGGTGAGTGTAAGGCTTCGGATGAGCGTCAGGGTTAGGGTTCGGCTTAGGGTTACAGTAAGGGATTGAGGTGGGATCAGGGTACAGGTTAGGGTACGGCAACGGATTTGGGTTAGCGTAGGTTTGAGGGCACAGGTTAGCGTTCATGTACTGGTTAAGATTATTTCACAGGTGAGTGTAAGGCTTCAGGTGATCTCCAGGGTTAATGTTTGGGTTAGGGTTAGGGTTAGGGAATGGGTAGGGATTAGGGTATAGTTTAGGGTACGACAATGCTTAAGGGTTTGTGTACATGTTAGGGCACAATTTAGTGTTGGTTTACAGGTTCAGTTTAGGGCACGTGTGAGGGTAAGGCTTCGGGTGTGGGACAGGATTAGAGTTCGCGTTAGGGTTAGGGTTAGGCAATGGGGAGCTATTAGGTTACAGGTTATGGTACGGCAATGGTTTAGGGTTCGTGTATGTGTGAGGGCACAGTTGAGTATTGGTGTATCGGTTAAGATTAGGGCACGGGAGAGGGTAAGGCTTCAGGTGAGGGTTAGTGTTAGGGTTCGGGTTAGTGTTAGTGTTAATGTTAGGGAATGGAGTGGGACTAGGGTAAAGGTTAGGGTATGACAACGGTTTAGGTTTATCGTACGTTTGAGGGCACATGCTAGTGTTGATGTACTGGTTAAGATTAGGGCACAGGTGAGGGTAAGGCTTCAGGTGAGTGTCAGGGTTAGGGTTCGAGTTAGGTTTAGTTTTAGGGAATGGGGAGGAATTAGGGTATAGATTAGGGTACTGCAACGGTTTCGGGTTAGCGTATGTGTGAAGGCACGTGTTAGTGTTTGTGTACTGGTTAAGATTAGGGCCGGGGTGAGGGTAAAGTTACGGGTGAGGGACAGGGTTAGTGTTTGGGTTAAGGTTAGGGTTAGGGAATGAGGAGGGATTAGGGTACAGGTTATGGTACGGCACCGGTTTTGAGTTAGCATACGTTTGAGGGAATGGGTTAATGTTGATGTACTGGTTAATATTAGGGCATTGGTGAGGGTCAGGGTTCGGGTTCGGGTTAGGGTTAGGTAATGGGGAGGAATTAGGATACAGTTTAGGGTACGGCAACAGTTTAGGGTTAGCGTATGTGTAATGGCACAGGTTAGTGTTGATGTACTGGTTAAGATTAGGGCACAGGTGAGGGTCACGTTTAGGGTTCGGGTTAGGGGTAGTGTTAGGGAATGGGGAGGGATTAGGGTACAGATTAGTTTACGGCAGAGATTTAGGGTTAGCGTACGTGTGAGGGAATGGGTTAGTGTTGATGTACTGGTTAAGATTAGGGCATGGGTGAGGGAAAGGCTTCGGGTGAGGGTCAGGGTTCGGGTTAGGGTTAGGCTTAGGGAATGGGGAGGGATTAAGGTGCAGGTTAAGGTACGGCTGCGGTTTAAGGGTTAGGGTTAGGGTTAGGGAATGGGGAGGGATTAGGGTACAGGTTAGGGTATGGCAACGGATTTGGGTTAGCGTAGGTTTGAGGGCACAGGTTAGTGTTCATGTACTGGTTAAGATTAGGTCACAGGTGAGTGTAAGGCTTCGGTTGAGGGTCAGGGTTAAGGTTCGGGTTAGGGTTAGGGAATGGACAGGGATTAGGGTACAGGTTACTGTACGGCAGCAGTTTAGAGTTAGCATACATGTGAGGGCATGGGTTAGTGTTTGTGTACTGGTTAAGATTAGGGCCCAGGTGAGGGCAAGGCTTCGGGTGAGGGACAGGGTTAGGGTTAGGGCTAGGCAATAGGCAGGGATTATGGTATAAGTTAGGGTATGGCAACGGTTTACTGTTGGCGTACGTGTTAGGGCAGAGGTTAGTGTTGGTGTACTCGTTAAGATTAGGGCACTGGCGAGGGTAAGGCTTCGGGTGAGGGTTAGGGTTAGGGTTTGGGTTAGTGTTAGAGTTAGGAAATGGGGAGGCATTAGGGTACAGGTTAGGGAACGACAACAGTTAAGGGTTCGTGTACGTTTGAGGGCACAGTTTAGTATTTGTGTACTGGATAAGATTAGGGCACGGGTGAGGGTAAGGCATCGGGTGAGCGTGAGGGTTAGGGTTTGGGTTAGGGTTAGGGTTAAGCAATGGGGAGGAATTAGGATTCAGGTTAAGGTATGGCAACAGCTTAGGGTTAATGTACGTGTGAGGGCATGGGTTAGTGTTGGTGTACTGGTTAAGATTAGGGCATGGGTGAGTGTTAGGATTTGGGTGAGGGACAGGTTAAGGGTTTGGGTTAGGGTTAGGGTTAGGGGATGGGGAGGGATTAAGGTACAGTATAGTGTACGGCAACGGTTTTGCGTTAGCGTAGGTTTGAGGGCACAGCTTAGTTTTCATGTACTGGTTAAGATTAGGTCACAGGTGAGTGTAAATCTTCAGGTGATGGTCAGGGTTAGGGTTCGGGTTAGGGTTAGTGTTAGGGAATGGGCAGGGATTAGGGTACAGGTTAGTTTACGGCAGAGATTTAGGGTTAGCGTACCTGTGAGGGCATGGGTTAGCGTTGATGTACTGGTTAAGATTAGGGCACGGGTGAGGGTAAGGCTTCGGCTGAGGGTCAGGGTTAGGGTTTGGGATAGGTTTACGGTTAGGGAATAGGGTGGGTTCAAGGTACAGGTTAGGGTACAGCAACGGATTTGGTTGAGCGTAGGTTTGAGGGCACAGGCTAGTGTTCATGTACTGGTTAAGATTAGGTCACAGGTGAGTGTAAGGCTTCGTGTGAGGCTCAGGGTTAGTGTTCGGGTTAGGGTTAGGGTTAGGGAATGTGGAGGGCTTAGGGTACAGCTTACTGTATGGCAGCAGTTTAGGGTTAGCATACGTGTGAGGGCATGGGTTAGTGTTTGTGTACTGGTTAAGATTAGGGCACGGGTGAGGGTAAGGCATCGGGTGAGGGTGAGGGTTAGGGTTTGGGTTAGGGTTAGGGTTGAGCAATGGGGAGGAATTAGGATTCAGGTTAAGGTATGGCAACAGCTTAGGGTTAATGTACGTGTGAGGGCATGGGTTAGTGTTGGTGTACTGGTTAAGATTAGGACACGGGTGAGTGTTAGGATTCGGGTGAGGGACAGGTTAAGGGTTTGGGTTACGGTTAGGGGATGGGGAGGGATTAGGGTACAGTATAGTGTACGGCAACGGTTTTGCGCTAGCGTAGGTTTGAGGGCACAGCTTAGTTTTCATGTACTGGTTAAGATTAGGTCACAGGTGAGTGTAAATCTTCAGGTGATGGTCAGGGTTAGGGTTAGGGCTAGGCAATAGGCAGGGATTACGGTATAAGTTAGGGTACGGCAACGGTTTAGGGTTCGTGTACGTGTGAGGGCATGAGTTAGTGTTGGTGAACTGGTTAAGATTAGGGCATGGGTGACTGTAAGGCTTCGGGTGAGGGTTAGGTTTAGGGTTCTGTTATTGGTTAGGGTTAGCGAATGGGGAGGGATTAGGGTATAGGTTAGTGTACTGCAATGGTTTAGGATTAGCGTAAGTGTGAGGGCACAGTTTAGTGTTTGTATACTGGTTAAGATTAGGGCCCGGGTGAGGGTTAGGCTTCTGGTGAGTGACAGGGTTAGGTTTCAGGTTAGGGTTTGGGAATGGGGAGTGATTAGGGTATAGGTTAGTGTATGGAAACGGTTTAGGGTTAGCGTACATGAGAGGGCACGGGTTAGTGTTGGTGTACTGGTTAATATTAAGGCAAGGGTGAGGGTAAGGCTTCGTGTGAGGGTCAGTGTTATGGTTCGGGTTAGGTTTATGGTTAAGGAATGGGGAGGGATTAGGGTACAGGTTAGGGTAGAGCAACAGTTTAGGGTTAGCATACGTGTGAGATCACTGGTTAGTGTTGGTGTACTGGTTAAGATTAGGGCACGGGTGTGGGTAAAGCTTTGGGTGAATGTCATGGTTAGGGTTCGGGTTAGGGGTAGGGTTAGGGAATGAGGAGGAATTAGGATACAGTTTAGTGTACGGCAACGGTTTAGGGTTAGCGTACGTGTAAGGGCACAGGTTAGTGTTGATGTACTGGTTAAGATTAGGGCACAGGTGAGGGTCAGGGTTAGGTTTCGGGTTAGGGTTAGTGTTAGGGAATGGGCAGGGATTAGGGTACAGGTTAGTTTATGGCAGAGATTTAGGGTTAGCGTACCTGTGAGGGCATGGGTTAGTGTTGATTTACTGGTTAAGATTAGAGCACGGGTGAGGGTAAGGCTTCGGGTGAGGGTTAGGGTTAGGGTTCGGGATAGGGTTACGGTTAGGTAATAGGGTGGGATCAGGGTACAGGTTAGGGTACAGCAACGGATTTGGTTTAGTGTAGGTTTGAGCACACAGGTTAGTGTTCATGTAGTGGTTAAGATTAGGTCACAGGTGAGTGTAAGGCTTCGGGTTCGGGTTAGGGTTAGTGTTAGGGAATGTGGAGGGCTTAGGGTACAGGTTACTGTACGGCAGCGGTTTAGGGTTAACATACGTGTGAAGGCATGGGTTAGTGTTTGTGTATTGGTTAAGATTAGGGCTCGGGTGAGGGTAAGGCTTCTGCTGAGGGACAGGGTTAGGGTTCGGGATAGGGTTAGGGGTAGGGAATGGGGAGCTATTAGGGTATAGGTTAGGGTAAGGCAAAGGTGTTAGGTTAGCGTATGTATGAGGGCACGGATAAATGTTCGTGTTCTTGTTAAGATTAGGGCACGGGTGAGGGTATGGCATCGGAAGAGGTTTAGGGTTAGGGTTTGTGTTAGGGTTAGGCTTAGGGAATATGGAAGGGATAGGGTACAGGTTAGGGTACGGCAACGGTTTACGGATAGCGTACGTTGGAGGGCATGGGTTAGCGTTGATGTACTGGTAAGATTAGGGCATGGGTGAGGGTAAGGATTAGGCTGAGGGTCAGGGTTATGGTTTAGGTTAGGGTTAGGGTTAAGGAATGGGAGGAATTAGGATACAGGTTAAGGTATGGCAACGGTTTACGGTTAACGTACCTGTGAGGGCACGGGTTAGTGTTGGGGTACTGCTTAGCATTAGGGCACGGATGAGGGTTAAGCTTCGGCTGAAGGTCAGGGTTCGGTTTCGGCTTAGGGTTAGGGTTAGGGAATGGGGAGGAATTAGGGTAAAGGTTAGGGCATGGCAATGGTTAAGAGTTCGTGTACATGTGAGGGCACGGTTTAGTATTGGTGTATTGGTTAAGATTAGTGCACGGGTGAGGGTAAGGCTTCGGGTGAGGGTCAGAGTTAGGGTTCGTGTTAGGGTTAGGGTTAAGGAATGGGGAGGAATTAGGATACAGGTTAGGTTATGGCAACGGTTTAGGGTTAGCGTACGTGTGAGCGCACGGGTTAGTTTTGGTGTATTGGCTAAGATTAAGGCACGAGTGAGTGTAAGGCTTCGTGTGAGGGTCCGGTTAATGGTTCAGTTTCGGGTTAGGGTTAGGGAATGGGGAGGGATTAGAGTACAGGTTAGGGTATGACAACGGTTTAGCGCTAGCGTACGTGTGAGGACACTGGTTAGTATTGGTGTACTGGTTAAGATTAGGGAACGGGTGAGTGTAAGGCTTCGGGTGAGGGTCAGGGTTAGGGTTCGGCTCAGGGTTACGGTAAGGGAATGGGGTGGGATCAGGGTACAGGTTAGGGTACGGCAACGGATTTGCGTTAGAGTGTGTTTGAGGGCACAGTTTAATGTTCATGTATTGGTTAAGATTAGTTCACAGGTGAGTGTAAGGCTTCAGGTGAGGGCCAGGGTTAGTGTTCGGGTTAGGTTTAGGGTTAGGGAATGGGGAGGGGTTTTGGTATAGTTTAGGGTACGACAGCGCTTAAGGGATTGCGTACATGTGAGGGCACTATTTAGTGTTGGTGTACTGGTTCAGTTTAGGGCACGGGTGAGGGTAAGGCTTCGGGTGTGGACAGGATTAGAGTTCGCGTTAGGGTTAGGGTTAGGCAGTGGGGAGTGATTAGGTTACAGGTTAGGGTACGGCAACGGTTTAGGGTACGTGTATGTGTGAGGGCACGGTTGAGTATTGGTGTATTGGTTAAGATTCGGGCACGGGTGAGGGTAAGGCTTCGGGTGTGGGACAGGATTAGAGTTCGCGTTAGGGTTAGGGTTAGGCAATGGGGAGGGATTAGGTTACAGACTACGGTATGGCAACGGTTTAGGGTTATCGTACGTTTGAGGGCACAGGCTATTGTGCATGTCCTGGTTAAGATTATGGCACAGTTGAGGGTAAGGGTACAGGTGAGGGTCAGCGTTAGGGTTTGGGTATGGTTTAGTGGTAAGGAATGGGGAGAGATTATGGTACAGGTTACTGTACGGCAGTGGTTTGGGTGAGCGTACGTGTGAGGGCATGGGTTAATGTTGCTGTACTGGTTAAGATTAGGACATGGGTGTGTGTCAGGTTTCGGTTGAGGGTCAGGTTTAGGTTTCAGGATAGGGAATGGGTAGGGATTAGGGTATAGTTTAGGGTACTGCAACGGTTTTGGTTTAGCGTACGTGTGAGGGCATGGGTTAGTGTTTGTGTACTGGTTAAGATTAGGGTCCGGGTGAGGGTAAGGCTTAGGGTGATAGACAGGGTTACAGTTTTGGTTAGGGTTAGGGTTAGGGAATGGAGAGGGATTAGGGTATAGGTTAGGGTACGACAACTGTTTAGGGTTAGCGTACTTGTGAGGGCACGAGTTAGTGTTGGTGTACTGTTTAAGATTAGGGCACTGGTGAGGGTAAGGCTTCGGGTGAGGGTCAGGGTTAGTGTTCGGGTTAGTGTTAGGGTTAAGGAATGGGGAGGGATTAGGGTACAGGTTAGGGTACGGCAACGGTTTAGGGTTAGCATACGTTTGAGGGCATGGGTTAGTGTTTATGTACTGGTTGAGATAAGGCCACAGGTGAGGGAAAGGCTTCGGGTGAGGGTCAGGTTTAGGGTTCGGGTTAGGGTTAGTGTTAGTGAATGCGGAGGGATTAGGGTACAGTTTAGGGTACGGCTGTGGTTTAGGGTTAGTGTACGTGTGAGGGCACAGTTTAGTGTTGGTGTACTGGTTAAGATTAGGGCACGGGGGAGGTTAAGGCTTCACGTGAGGGTCAGCGTTAGGGTTCGGGTAAGGTTAGTGTTAGGGAATGGGGAGGGATTAGGATACAGTTTAGGGTTTGGCAACAGTTTAGGGTTAGCATACGTGTGAGAGCACTGGTTAGTGTTGGTGTACTGGATAAGATAAGTGCACAGGTGAGGGTTAGGTTTCTGGTGAGGATCAGAGTTAGGGTTTGGGTTTGGGTTAGGGTTAGGGAATGGGGAGGGTTTAGGGTACAGTTTCGGACATGGCAACGGTTAAGGTTTCGTGTAAGTGTTAGGGCACGATTTATTATGGTTGCACTGGTTAAGATTAGGGCACGGGTGAGGGTAAGGCTTCGGGTGAGGGACAGGATTAGGATTCTTGTTAGGGCTAGGGTTAGGGAATGGGGAGTAATTAGGATACAGGTTAGGGTACGGCAACGGTTTAGGGTTAGCGTACGTGTGAGGGCACGGGTTAGTGCTGGTGTACTGGTTAAGGTTAGGGTACGGAGCAGGGCAAGGCTTCGGGTGAGTGACAGGTTTAGGGTTCGGTTTAGGGTTAGGTTTAGGTAATGGGGAGAGATTAGTTTACAGGTTATGGTACGGCAACGGTTTAGGGTTATCATAGGTTTGAGGGCACAGGTTAGTTTTCATGTCCTGGTTAAGATTATGGCACAGTTGAGGGTAAGGCTTCGGGTGAGGTTCAGGGTTAGGGTTCGGGTTAGGATTAATGGTAGGGAATGGGGAGGGATTAGGGTACAGGTTAGTGTACGGCAGTGGTTTAGCGTTAGCGTACGTGTGAAGGCATGGGTTCGTGTTGGTGTACTGGTTAAGATTAGGGCATTGGTGAGTGTCAGGCTTTGGGTGAGGGTCAGGGATAGGGTTCTGGTTAGGGAATGGGTAGGGAGTAGGGTATAGTTTATGGTACTGCCACGGTTTAGGGTTACCGTACGTGTGATGGCACAGGTTAGTGTTGGTGTACTGGTTAAGATTAGGGGAAGGGTGATGGTAAGGCTTCGGGTGAGGATCAGGGTTAGGGTTCGGGATTGGGTTAGGTAATGGGGTGGCATTAGGGTACAGGTTAGGGTACGGCAACGGTTTAGATTTTGCGTACGTTTGAGGGCACAGGTTAGTGTTGATATACTGGTTAAGATTAGGGCACAGGTGAGGGTAAGACTTCGGGTGAGGGTTACGGTTAGCGCTCTGGTTAGGGTTAGGGAATGGGGAGAGATTATGTACAGGTTAGTGTACGGAAGCGGTTTAGGGTTCGTATACATGTGAGAGCACAGTTTAGTATTGGTGTACTGTTTAAGATTAGGGCACAGGTGAGGGTAAGGTTTGGGTGAGTGTCAGGGTTAGGGTCCGGGTTAGGCTTAGGGTTAGGGAATGGGTGAGGGTAAGGCTTCAGGTGAAGGTCAGGGTTAGGTTTCAGCTTAGCGTTAGGGTTAGGGAATGGGCAGAGATTAGGGTACAGTTTAGGATACGACAACGGTTAGTGTTAGCGTACGTGTGAGGGCATGTGTTAGTGTTCGTGTACTGGTTAAAATTAGGGCAGGGTGAGTGTAAGGCTTTGGGTGAGGGTCAGGTTAAGTGTTCGGTTTAGCGTGAGGGATAGGGAAAGGGGAGGGATTAGGGTACAGGTTAGAGTACAGCAATGGTTTAGGGTTAGCGTACGTGTGAATTCACGTTAGTATTGGTGTACTGGTTAAGGTTAGGGTACGGGTGAGGGTAAGGCTTCGCGTGAGGGTCAGGTTTAGGGTTCGGGTAAGGGTTAGTGAATGGGGAGCTATTAGGGTACAGGTTAGGGTACGGCTGCAGTTTAGGATTAGTGTACGTTTGAGGGCACGGGTTAGTGTTGGTGTACTGGTTAAGATTAGGACACGGGTGGGTGTAAGGCTTCGGGTGAGGGTCAGGTTAAGGGTTCGGTTTAGGGTTAGGTTTTGGGAATGGGGAGGGATTAGGGTACAGCTTATTGTATGGCAGCGGTTTAGGGTTAGAGTACGTGTGAGGGCAAGGTTTTGTGTTGGTGTACTGGTTAAGATTAGGGCACGGGGAGGGTAATGTTCTGGTGAGGGACAGGGTTAGGGTTCAGGTTAGGTTTAGGGTTAGAAATTGGGGAGGGATTAGGGTATAGGTTACGGTATGGCAACCGTTTATGGTTAGCGTACATGTGAGGGCACGGGTTATTGTTTGTGTACTGGTTAAGATTAGGATACGTGTGAAGGTAAGGCTTCGAGTGAGGGTCAGGATTAGTATGCTGGTTAAGGTTAGGATGCGTGTGAAGGTAAGGCTTCGAGTGAGGGTCAGGATTAGTATTCTGGTTAGGGTTAGGGTTAGGGAATGGGGAGGGATTAGGGTACAGGTTAGAGTACGGCAACGGTTTAGGGTTAGCGTACGTTTGAGGGCATGGATTAGTGTTGATTTACAGGTTAATATTAGGTCACGGCTGAGGGTAAGGCCTCGGGAGAGGGTCAGGTTTAGGGTTCGCATTAGGATTAGGGTTAGGAAATGGGGAGAGATTAGGATACAGTTAGGGTACGGCTACAATTTAGGGTTAGTGCACATGTGAGGGCACGGGTTAGTGTTTGTGTACTGGTTAAGATTAGGGCCCGGGTGAGGGTAAGGCTTAGGGTGATGGACAGGGTTAGGGTTTAGGTTAGCATTAACGTTAGGGAATGGGGAGTGATTAGGGTGTGGGTTAGGGTACGGCAACAGTTTAGGGTTAGCGTACTTCTGAGGACACGGGTTAATGTTGGTGTACTGTTTAAGATTAGGGCACAGGTGAGGGTAAGGCTTCGGATGAGGGTCAGGGTTTGTGTATGGGTTAGTGTTAGAGTTAAGGAATGGGAAGGAATTAGGGTACAGGTAAGAGTACGGCAACCGTTTAGGGTTACCGTATGTTTGAGGGCATGGCTTAGTGTTGATGTACTGGTTAAGATAAGGCCACAGGTGGGGGTAAGGCTTCGGGTGAGGGTCAGGTGTAGGGTTCACGTTAGGGATAGTGTTATTGAATGAGGAGGAATAAGGTTACAGTTTAGGGTACAGATGCGATTTAGGGTTAGTGTACGTGTGAGGGCACGGGTTAGTGTTGGTGTACTGGGTAAGATTAGTGCAGAGGTGAGGGTTAGGCTTCGGGTGAGGTTCAGGGTTAGGGTTTGGGTTTGGGTTAGGGTTAGTGAATAGGTAGGGATTAGGATATAGATTAGGGCATGGCAATGGTTAAGGTTTCGTGTAAGTGTTAGGGCAAGATTTATTATGGTTGTACCAGTTAAGATTAGGGCATGGGTGAGGGTAACGCTTCGGGTGAGTGACAGGTTTAGGGTTCTTGTTAGGGCTAGGGTTAGGTAATGGGGAGGAATTAGGATACAGGTTAGGGTATGGCAACGGTTTAGGTTTAGTGTACGTTTGAGGGCACAGGTTAGTTTTGATGTACTGGTTAAGATTAGGGCACAGGTGAGGGTAAGACATCAGGTGAGGGTCACGTTTAGGGCTCCGTTTAGGGTTAGGGTTAGGGAATGGGGAGGGATTAGGTACAGGTTAGTGTACGGCAGCGGTTTAGGGTTCGTATACAAGTGAGAGCACAGTTTAGTACTGGCGTACTGTTTAAGATTAGGGCACGGGTGAGGGTAAGGCTTTGGGTGAGGGACAGGATTAGGGTTCAGGTTACGGTTAGGGAATGGGGAGGGATTAGGGTACATTTTAGGGTATGATACCGCTTAAGGATTAGCGTACGTGTGAGGACACTGGTTAGTGTTGGTGTGCTGGTTAAGATTAGGGCACGGGTGAGAGTAAGGCGTCGGGTGAGGGACAGGATTAGGGTTCGGGTTCGGGTTAGGTTTAGGCAATGGGGAGGGATTAGGTTACAGGTTAGGGTACAACAACGGTTTAGGGTTCGTGTACGTGTGAGGGCATGGGTTAGTATTGGATTACTGGTTAAGTTTAGGGCACGGGTGAGGGTAAGGATTTAGGGGAGAGTCAAGGTTAGGTTTCGGGTTAGGGTTAGTTTTAGGGAATGGGGTGGGACTAGAGTAGAGCTTAGGGTACGGAAAGGGTTTAGGGTTAACGTACGTGTGAGGGCATGGGTTAGTGTTGGTGTACTGGTTAAGTTTAAGGCACGAGTGAGGATAAGGCTTCTGGTGAGGGTCAGGGTTAGGGTTCGGGTTAAGGTTAGGGTTATTGAATGGGGAGGGATTAGGGTACAGGTTAGAGTACGGCAACGGTTTAGGGTTTTTGTAAGTTTGAGGGCATGGGTTAGTATTGATATACAGTTTAAGATTAGGGCACGGGTGAGGGTAAGGCTTCGGGTAGGGTCAGGGTTAGGGTTTGCGTTACGGTTAGGGTTAGGGAATTGGGACGGATTAGGGTTCAGGTTAGAGTACGGCTGCAGTTTATGGTTAGCATACGTGTGATGGCATGGTTTAGTGTTGGTGTACTTGTTAAAATTACTGCACAGGTGAGTGTAAGGCTTCGTGTCAGGGTCATTGTTTTGGGTTAGGCTTAGTGTTAGGGAATGGGGAGGGATTAGGATTCAGGTTAGGGTTCGGCAACGGTTTAGGGTTCACGTATGTGTGAGGGCACGGGTTAGTGTTGGTGTACTGGTTAAGATTAGTGCACGTGTCAGGGTTAGACTTTGGGTGAGGGACAGGTTTAGGGTTTGTGTTAGGGTTAGGTTTAGGGAATGGGGAGGGTTTAGGGTACAGGTTAGGACACTGCGATGGTTAAGTGTTAGCATACGTGTGAGGGCACGGTTTAGTATTGGTGTACTGGTTAAGATTAGGGTACGGGTGTGGGTAAGGCTTCGGGTGACAATCAGGTTTAGGGTTCGGGTTAGCGTTAAGGAATGGGGTGGGATTAGGGTACAGGTTAGGTTACGGCAATGGTTTAGGGTTAGCGCACGTTTGAGGGCACAGTTTAGTGTTTATGTACTGGTTAAGATTATGGCACAGGTGAGGGTAAGACTTCGGGTTAGGGTCATGTTTAGGGTTTGGGTTAGGGTTAGGGTTAGGGAATTGGGAGGGATCAGGATACAGGTGAGGGTTCAGAAACGGTTAAGGGTTAACGTACGTGTGAGGGCACTGTTTCGTGTTGATGTACTAGTTAAGATTAGGGCACAGGTGAGGGTAAGACTTCGGGTGATGGACAGGGGTAGGGTTTGGTTTTGGGTTAGGGTTAGGGAATGGGGAGGGTTTAGGGTACAGTTAAGGGCATGGCAACTGTAAAGATTTCGTGTACGTGTTAGGGCACGGTTTATTATTGGTGTACTGGTTAAGAATAAGGTACGGGGAGGGTAAGGCTTCGGGTGAGGGTCAGGGTTAGGGTTCGGGTTCAGGTTAGAGTTAGGGAATGGGGAGGGATTAGGGTATAGTTCAGGTTACGAAAATGCTTAAGGGATAGCCTAAGTGTGAGAGCATGGGTTACTGTTGGTGTACTGGTTAAGATTAGGGCACGGTTTAGGGTAAGTCTTCAGGTGAGGGACAGGATTAGGGTTCGGGTGAGGGTTAGGCAATGGGGAGAGATTAGGTTACAGGTTAGAGTATGGCAACGGTTTAGGGTTCATGTACGTGTGAGGGCATGGGTTAGTATTGGTTTACTGTGTAAGATTAGGGCACGGGTGAGGGTAAGGCTTCAGGTGAGGGTCAAGGCTAGGGTTCGGGTTAGTGTTAGGGTTAGGGAATGGGGTGGAACCAGGCTACACCTTAGGGTACGGCAACGGTTTAGGGTTAGCGTACGTGTGAGGGCACGGACTAGTGTGGAGTACTGGTTAAGATTAGGGTACGGGTGACGGTTAGGCTTCGGGAGAAAGTCAGAGTTAGGTTTCGGCTTATGGTTAGGGTTAGGGAATATGGAAGGTTTAGGGTACAATTTAGGTTAGAACAATGTTTAGGGTTACCGTAGGTGTGAGGGCACGTGTTAATGTTGTACTGGTTAAGATTAGGGCAGGGGGCAGGGTGAGGCTTCGGGTGAGTGAGAGTTTTAGGGTTCGGGTTCGGGTTAGGGTGAGGCAATGGGGAGGGATTACGTTACAGGTTATGGTAAGGCAACGGTTTAGGGTTATCGTACGTTTCAGGGCAGAGGTTAGTGTGCATGTCCTGGTTAAGATTATGGCACAAGTGAGGGTAAGTCTTCGGCTGAGGGTCAGGGTTAGGGTTCAGTTGAGGGTTAGTTGTAGGGAATGGGGAGAGATTAGGGTACAGGTTAGTGTACGGCTACAGTTTAGTGTTAGCGTACGTGTGAGGGCATGGGTTAGTCTTGGTGTACTGGTTAAAACTAGGGCACGGGTGAGTGTAAGGCTTTGGGTGAGGGTCAGGTTAAGGGTTCGGTTTAGTGTTAGGGTTAGGGAATGTGGAGATTGAGGGTACAGGTTAGGTTACGGCAATGGTTTAGCTTTATTGTACGTTTGGGGACACAAGTTAGTGTTGATGTACTGGTTAAGATTAGGGCACAGGTGAGGGTAAGGCTTCGGGTGAGGGTCAGGGTTAGGGTTCGAGTTAGGGTTAGTTTTAGGGATTGGGGAGGAATTAGGGTATAAATTAGGGTACTGCAACGGTTTAGGGTTAGCATACGTGTGATAGCACGGGTTAGTGTTTGTGTACTGGTTAAGATTAGGGCCCAGGTGAGGGTAAAGCTTCGGGTGAGGGACAGGGTAATGGTTTGTGTTAACGTTAGAGTTAGGGAATGAGGAGGGATTAGGGTATAGGTTATGGTACTGCAAACGTTTTGGGTTAGCGTACGTTTGAGGGAATGGGTTAATGTTGATGTACTGGTTAAGATTAGGGCACGGGTTAGGGTAACGCTTCGGGTGGGGGTCAGTGTTAGGGTTCGTGTTAGGGTTAGGGAATGTGGAGGAATTAGGGTACAGGTTAGGGTACTGCTGCGGTTTAGGGTTAGCGTAAGTGTCAGGGCACGGGTTAGTGTTGGTGTAGTGGTTAAGATTAGGGCACGGGTGAGGGTAATGCTTCGGATGAGGGTCAGGGTTAAGGTTCGGGTTAGGGTTAGGGAATGGGGAGGTATTAGGGTACAGGTTAGGGTACAGCAACCGTTTAGGGTTAGCACACGTGTGAGGGCACGGGTTAGTGTTGCTGTACTTGTTAAGATAAGGGCACAGGTGAGGGTTAGTGTGAGGGTGAGGGACAGGGTTAGGGTTTGGGTTTTGGTTAGGGTTAGGGAATGGGGAGGGCTTAGGGTATAGTTTAGGGCATGGCAATGGTTAAGTTTTCGTGTACGTGTTAGGGCACGGTTTAGTATGGTTGTACTGGTTAAGATTAGGGCACGGTTGAGGGTAAGGCTTCCGGGGAGGGTCAGGGTTAGGGTTCGTGTTAGGGTTAGAGCTACGGAATGGAGAGGAATTAGGATAGAGTTTAGGGTACGACAACGGCTTAGGGTTAGCATACATGTGAGGGAACAGGTTAGTGTTGGTGAACTGATTAAGATTAGGGCACGGGTGAGGGTAAAGCTTCGTGTGAGGGTCAGGGTTAGGGTTCGGGTTAGGGTTACGGTTAGGGAATGGGGACGGATTAGGGTACAGGTTAGGGTACGGGCGCGGTTTAGGGTTTGTATTCGTGTGAGGGCACGGGTTAGTATTGGTGTATTGGTTAAGATTAGGGCACGGCTGAGGGTAAGGCGTCAAGTGAGGGTCAGGGTTTGGATTTGGGTTAGGTTAGGGTTAGGGAATGGGGTGGGACTAGGGTAAAGGTTAGGGTATGGCAACAGTTTAGGCATATCGTACGTTAGGGGGCACAAGTTATTGTTGATGTATTGGCTAAGATTAGCGCACAGGTGAGGGTAAGGCTTCGGCATGGGCCAGGGTTAGGGTTCGGGTTAGGGTAGTTTTAGGGAATTGGGAGGGATTAGGGTACAGGTTAGTGTATGGCAGTGGTTTAGGTTTAACGTACGTGTGAGGGCATGGGTTAGTGTTGATGAAATGGTTGAGATTAGGGAACGGGTGAGTGTAAGGCTTCAGGTGAGGGTCACGTTTAGGGTTCGGGTTCGGATTAGGGTTAGGGAATGAAGAGGGATTATTGTACAGGTTAGTGTATGGCAGCGGTTTAGGGTTGGCGTACGTGTGAGTGCCTGGGTTAGTGTTTGTGTACTGGTTAAGATTAGGGCACGGGTGAGTGTAAGGCTTCGGGTGAGGTTCAAGGTAAGGGTTAGGGTTAGGGTTAGGATTAGGGAATGGGAAGGGATTAGGTTATAGATTAAGGTACTGCAACGGTTTAGGGTTAGCGTACCTGTCAAGAAATGACTTAGTATCGTTGTACTGGTTAAGATTAAGTCACGGGTGAGTATAAGGCTTCGCACGAGGTTCAGGATTAGGGTTGGCGTTAAGGTTAGTTGTAGGGAATGGGGAGGGATTAGGATACAGGTTAAGTTTCAGCAACAGTTTAGGGTTAGCGTACATGTGAGGGCATGGGATAGTGTTGGTGTACTTGTTAAGATTAGAGCACGGGTGAGGGTAAAGCTTCGGGTGAGTGTCAGGCTTAGGGTTCGGGTTAGGGTTACGGTTAGGGAATGGGGAGGGATTAGGGTACAGGTTAGGGTATGGCTAAGGTTTAGGGTTAGGGTACGTGTGAGGGCACGCGTTAGTGTTGGTGTACTTGTTAAGATTAGGGCACGGGTGAGTGTAAGTCTTCGTGCGAGGGTCAGGTTAATGGTTCGGGTTAGGGAATGGGGAGGGATTAGGGCACTAGATAGTGTACGGCAACGGTTTAGGGTTAGCGTACGTGTGAGAGCACGGTTTATTCTTGGTGTACTCATTAAGATTAGGTCACGGGTGAGGGTAAGGCTTCGAGTGAGGGTCAGGGTTAGGGTTCGGGTTAGGGTTAGTGTTAGGGAATAGGGAGGGATTAGGGTACAGTTTAGCATACGACGACACTTAAGGGTTAGCGTACGTGTGAGGGCATGGGTTACTGTTGGTGTACTGGTTAAGATTAGGGCACGGGTGAGGGTAAGACTTAGGTGACGGACAGGATTAGGGTTCGGGTTAGGGTTAGGGTTAGGCAATGGGGAGGGATTAGGTTACAGGTTAGGGTACGGCAACGTTTTAGGGTTCGTGTATGTGTGAGTGTACGGGTTAGTATTGGTGTATTGGTTAAGATTAGGTCACGGGTGAGGGTAAGGCTTCAGGTGAGGGTCAGGGTTAGGATTCAGGTTAGGGTTAGGGTTAGGGAATGGGGTGGGACTCTTGTAAAATTTAGGGTACGGAAACTGTTCAGTGTTATCATACGTTTGAGGGCACAAGTTAGTGTTGATGTAATTGTCAAGATTAGGGAACAGGTGAGGGTAAGGCTTCGGGTGAGAGTCAGGGTTAGGGTGGGTGTTAGGGTTAGTTTTATTGAATGGGGAGGGATTAGGGTACAGATTAGTGTACTGCAGCGGTTTAGGATTCGTGTACGTGTGAGGGCACGGGTTAGTGTTGGTGAACTGGTTAAGATTAAGGCACGGGTGAGTGTAAGGTTTCGGGTGAGGGTCAAGTATAGGGTTCGGGGTAGGGTTAAGGTTAGGGAAGGGGGAGGGATTAGGGTACAGGTTAGGGTACGGCTGCGGTTTAGGTTTAGCGTACGTGTGAGGGCACGGTTTAGTGTTGGTTTACTGTTTAAGATTAGGTCACGGGTGAGTGTAAGGCTTCGGGTGAGAGTCAGGGTTAGGATTCGGGTTAGGGGTAGGGATAAGGAATGGGGAGGGATTAGGGTACAGTTTAGTGTACGACAACGCTTAAGGGTAAGCGTACGTGTGAGGGCACGAGTTAGTGTTGGTGTACTGCTTAAAATTAGGGCACGGGTGAGGGTAAAGCCTCGGAAGAGGGTCAGGATTAGGGTTTGGGATAGGGAGAGGGTTAGGGAATGCGGAAGGATTAGGGAACAGGTTAGGGTACGGCAACGGTTTAGAGTTAGCCTACGATGGAGGGCATGCGTTAGTGTTTTTGTACTGGTTAAAATTAGGACACGGGTGAGGGTAAAGCTTTGGGTGAGTGTCAGGTTTAGGGTTCGGGTTAGGGATGGGCTTAGGGAATGGATGGGGATTAGGGTACAGGTTATGGTACGGCTGTGGTTTAGATTCAGCATACGTGTGAGTGCACGATTTAGTGTTGGTGTACTGGTTAAGATTATGTCACGGGTGAGGGTAAGGCTTCGAGTGAGAGTCAGGTTAGGATTCGGGTTAGGGATAGGGTTAGGGAATCGGGAGGGATTAGGGTACAGTTTAGGGTACAACAACGCTTAAGGGTTAGCGTACATGGGAGGGCATCATTTAGTGTTGGTGTACTGGTTAAGATTAGGTCACGGGCGAGGTTAAGGCATCTGGTGAGGGTCAGGGTTAGGATTCGGGTTAGGGTTAAGGTTAGGGAATGGGGAGGGATTAGGGTACAGGTTAGTGTATGACAATGCTTAAGGGTTAACGTACGTGTGAGGGCACAAGTTAGTGTTGGTGTACTGGTTGAGATTAGGGCACGGGTGAGGGTGAGGCCTCTCAAGAGGGTCAGGTTTAGGCTGTGGTTTATGGTTAGGGTTAGGGAATGGGGAGGGCTTAGGGTACTGGTTATGGTACGGCAATGGTTTTGGGTTAGCCTACGTTGGAAGGCATGGGTTAATGTTGAAGTCCTGGTTAAAATTAGGACGTGGTGAAGGTAAAGCTTCGGGTGAGTGTCAGGTTTAGGGTTCGGGTTAGGGTTAGTGTTAGTGAATGAGAAGGGATTAGGGTACAGTTTAGGGTACGGCTGTGGTTTAGGATTAGTGTACGTGTGAGGGCATGTGTTAGTGTTGGTGTAGTGGTTAAGATTAGGGCACGGGTGAGGGTAATGCTTCGGGTGAGGGTCAGGGTTAAGGTTCGGGTTAGGGTTAGGGAATGGGGAGGTATTAGGGTACAGGTTAGGGTACAGCAACCGTTTAGGGTTAGCACACATGTGAGGGCACGGGTTAGTGTTGGTTTACTGGTTAAGATAAGGGCATAGGTGAGTGTAAGGCTTCGGGTGAGGGTCAGGGTAAGGATTCGCGTTAGGATTAGGGTTAGGGAATTGGGAGGGATTAGGGTATAGGTTAGGGTAATGCAATGGTTTAGGATTAGCGTACGTGTGAGGGCACAGGTTAGTGTTGTGTACTGGTTAATATTAGGGTCCGGGTGAGGGTAAGGCTTCGGGTGAGTGACAGGGTTAGGATTCGGGTCAGGGTTAAGGTTAGGCAATGGGGAGGGATTAGGGTATATTTTAAGTTACGGCAACGGTTTAGGCTTTGCATACGTGTGAGGGCATGTTTTAGTTTTGGTGTACTGGTTAAGATTAGGGCACGGGTGAGGGTAAGGCTTCGGGTGAGGGTCAGGCTTACGGTTCGGGTTAGGGTTACTGTTAGGGAATGGGGAGTGTTTAGGATACAGGTTAGGGTTCGGCAACAGTTTAGTATTAGCGTACGTGTGAGGGCACTGGTTAGTGTTGCTGTACTTGTTAAGATAAGGGCACAGGTGAGGGTTAGGGTGAGGGTGAGGGACAGGGTTAGGGTTTGGGTTTTGGTTAGGGTTAGGGAATGGGGAGGGTTTAGGGTATAATTTAGGGCATGGCAACAGTTAAGTTTTCGTGTACGTGTTAGGGCACGGTTTAGTATGGTTGTACTGGTTAAGATTAGGGCACGGTTGAGGGTAAGGCTTCCGGGGAGGGTCAGGGTTAGGGTTCGTGTTAGGGTTAGAGTTACGGAATGGGGAGGAATTAGGATACAGGTTAGGGTACGACAACGGCTTAGGGTTAGCGTACATGTGAGGGAACGGGTTAGTGTTGGTGAACTGATTAAGATTAGGGCACGGGTGAGGGTAAAGCTTCGTGTGAGGGTCGGGGTTAGGGTTCGGGTTAGGGTTACGATTAGGGAATTGGGACGGATTAGGGTACAGGTTAGGGTACGGGTGCGGTTTAGGGTTCGTATTCGTGTGAGGGCATGGGTTAGTATTGGTGTATTGGTTAAGATCAGGGCACGGGTGAGGATAAGGCGTCAAGTGAGGGTCAGGTTTTGGATTCGGGTTATGTTAGGGTTAGGGAATGGGGTGGGACTAGGGTAAAGGTTAGGGTATGGCAACGGTTTAGGTATATCGTACGTTAGGGGGCACACGTTAGTGTTGATGTATTGGTTAAGATTAGCGCACAGGTGAGGGTAAGGCTTCGGCATGGGCCAGGGTTAAGGTTCGGGTTAGGGTAGTTTTAGGGAATTGGGAGGGATTAGGGTACAGGTTAGTGTATGGCAGTGGTTTAGGTTTAGCGTATGTGTGAGGGCATGGGTTAGTGTTGATGA
The DNA here is from genome assembly GCA_036417435.1 of Inia geoffrensis. Taxonomy (NCBI): domain Eukaryota; kingdom Metazoa; phylum Chordata; class Mammalia; order Artiodactyla; family Iniidae; genus Inia; species Inia geoffrensis. The sequence continues at coordinate 73,418,413 of CM070910.1, read as the reverse complement.
AATGGTTGAGATTAGGGAACGGGTGAGTGTAAGGCTTCAGGTGAGGGTCACGTTTAGGGTTCGGTTTCGGGTTAGGGTTAGGGAATGGGGAGGGATTATTGTACAGGTTAGTGTACGGCAGCGGTTTAGGGTTGGCGTACGTGTGAGTGCATGGGTTAGTGTTGGTGTACTGGTTAAGATTAGGGCACAGGTGAGTGTAAGGCTTCGGGTGAGGTTCAAGGTAAGGGTTAGGGTTAGGGTTAGGATTAGGGAACGGGAAGGGATTAGGTTATAGATTAAGGTACTGCAACGGTTTAGGGTTAGCGTACCTGTCAAGGCATGACTTAGTATCGTTGTACTGGTTAAGATTAAGTCACGGGTGAGTATAAGGCTTCGCACGAGGTTCAGGGTTAGGGTTGGCGTTAGGGTTAGTTGTAGGGAATGGGGAGGGATTAGGATACAGGTTAAGTTTCAGCAACAGTTTAGGGTTACCGTACATGTGAGGGCATGGGATAGTGTTGGTGTACTTGTTAAGATTAGGGCACGGGTGAGGGTAAAGCTTCGGGTGAGGGTCAGGGTTAGGGTTCGTGTTAGGGTTACGGTTAGGGAATGGGGAGGGATTAGGGTACAGGTTAGGGTATGGCTAAGGTTTAGGGTTAGGGTACGTGTGAGGGCATGCGTTAGTGTTGGTGTACTTGTTAAGATTAGGGAACGGGTGAGTGTAGGTCTTTGTGCGAGGGTCAGGTTAATGGTTCGGGTTAGGGTTAGGGTTAGGGAATGGGGAGGGATTAGGGCACTAGATAGTGTACGGCAACGGTTTAGGGTTAGCGTACGTGTGAGAGCACGGTTTATTCTTGGTGTACTCATTAAGATTAGGTCACGGGTGAGGGTAAGGCTTCGAGTGAGGGTCAGGGTTAGGGTTCGGGTTAGGGTTAGTGTTAGGGAATAGGGAGGGATTAGGGTACAGTTTAGCATACGACAACACTTAAGGGTTAGCGTACGTGTGAGGGCATGGGTTACTGTTGCTGTACTGGTTAAGATTAGGGCACGGGTGAGGGTAAGGCTTAGGTGACGGACAGGATTAGGGTTCGGGTTAGGGTGAGGGTTAGGCAATTAGGAGGGATTAGGTTACAGGTTAGGGTACGACAACGTTTTAGGGTTCGTGTATGTGTGAGTGCACGGGTTAGTATTGGTGTATTGGTTAAGATTAGGTCACGGGTGAGGGCAAGGCTTCAGGTGAGGGTCAGGGTTAGGATTCGGGTTAGGGTTAGGGTTAGGGAATGGGGTGGGACACTTGTAAAGTTTAGGGTATGGAAACTGTTCAGTGTTATCATACGTTTGAGGGCACAAGTTAGTGTTGATGTAATGGTCAAGATTAGAGAACAGGTGAGGGTAAGGCTTCGGGTGAGAGTCAGGGTTAGGGTGAGTGTTAGGGTTAGTTTTATTGAATGGGGAGGGATTAGGGTACAGATTAGTGTACTGCAGCTGTGTAGGATTCGTGTACGTGTGAGGGCACGGGTTAGTGTTGGTGAACTGGTTAAGATTAAGGCACGGGTGAGTGTAAGGTTTCGGGTGAGAGTCAAGTATAGGGTTCGGGGTAGGGTTAAGGTTAGGGAAGGGGGAGGGATTAGGGTACAGGTTAGGGTACAGCTGCGGTTTAGGTTTAGCGTACGTGTGAGGGCACAGTTTAGTGTTGGTTTACTGTTTAAGATTAGGTCACGGGTGAGTGTAAGGCTTCGGGTGAGAGTCAGGGTTAGGATTCGGGTTAGGGGTAGGGATAAGGAATGGGGAGGGATTAGGGTACAGTTTAGTGTACGACAACACTTAAGGGTAAGCGTACGTGTGAGGGCACAAGTTAGTGTTGGTGTACTGCTTAAGATTAGGGCACGGGTGAGGGTAAGGCCTCGGAAGAGGGTCAGGATTAGGGTTTGGGTTAGGGAGAGGGTTAGGGAATGGGGAAGGATTAGGGAACAGGTTAGGGTACGGCAACGGTTTAGAGATAGCCTACGATGGAGGGCATGCGTTAGTGTTTTTGTACTGGTTAAAATTAGGACACGAGTGAGGGTAAAGCTTTGGGTGAGTGTCAGGTTTAGGGTTCGGGTTAGGGATGGGCTTAGGGAATGGATGGGGATTAGGGTACAGGTTATGGTAAGGCTGTGGTTTAGATTTAGCATACATGTGAGTGCACGGTTTAGTGTTGGTGTACTAGTTAAGATTATGTCACGGGTGAGGGTAAGGCTTCGAGTGAGAGTCAGGTTAGGATTCGGGTTAGGGATAGGGTAAGGGAATCGGGAGGGATTAGGGTACAGTTTAGGGTACAACAACGCTTAAGGGTTAGCGTACATGTGAGAGCATCATTTAGTGTTGGTGTACTGGTTAAGATTAGGTCACGGGCGACGTTAAAGCATTGGGTGAGGGTCAGGGTTAGGATTCGGGTTAGGGTTAGGGTTAGGGAATTGGGAGGGATTAGGGTACAGGTTAGGGCATGACAATGCTTAAGGGTTAACGTACGTGTGAGGGCACAAGTTAGTGTTGGTGTACTGGTTGAGATTAGGGCACGGGTGAAGGTGAGGCCTCTCAAGAGGGTCAGGTTTAGGCTGTGGTTTATGGTTAGGGTTAGGGAATGGGGAGGGCTTAAGGTACAGGTTATGTTACGGCAATGGTTTTGGGTTAGCCTATGTTGGAAGGCATGGGTTAATGTTGAAGTCCTGGTTAAAATTAGGACGCGGTGAAGGTAAAGCTTCGGGTGAGTGTCAGGTTTAGGGTTCGGGTTAGGGTTAGTGTTAGTGAATGAGGAGGGTTTAGGGTACAGTTTAGTGTACGGCTGTGGTTTAGGGTTAGTGTACGTGTGAGGGCACGGTTTAGTGTTGGTGTAGTGGTTAAGATTACGCCACAGGTGACGGTAAGGTTTCTGGTGAGGGTCAGGAATAGCATTCGGGTTAGGGTTAGGGAATGGGGAAGGATTAGGGTACAGTTTAGGGTACGACAATGTTTAATGGTTAGCGTACATCTGGGGGCAGGAATTAGTGTTGGTCTCCTGGTTAAGATTAGGGCACGTGTGAGGGTAAGGCTTCGGGTGAGGGTCAGGGTTAGGATTCGGGTTAGGGTTAGGGTTAGGGAAAGGAGAGGGATTAGGGTACAGGCTAGGGTACGACAATGCTTAAGGGTTAGCGTACCTGTGAGGGTACGAATTAGTGTTGGTGTCCTGGTTAAGATTAGGGCACGGTTGAGGGTAAGGCTTCCGGCGAGGGTCAGGGTTAGGATTCGGCTTAGGGTTAGGATTAGGGAATGAGGAGGAATTAGGGTACAGTTTAGGACATGACAATGCTTAAGGGTTAGCGTACGTGTGAGGGTACGAATTAGTGTTGGTGTGCTGGTTAAGATTAGGGCACGGGTGAGTTTAAGGCCTCGGGTGAGGGTCAGGGTTAGGATTCGGTTTAGTGTTAGGGTTAGGGAATTGGGAGGGATTAGGGTTCAGTTTTGGGCACGGCAAAGGCTTAGGATTAGCCTACGTTGGAGAGCATCGTTTAGTTTTGATGTCGTGGTTAAAATTAGGACACGGGTGAGGGTAAATCTTCGGGTTAGTGTCAGGTTTAGGGCACGGGTTACGGTTACGTTTAGGGAATGAGAGGGATTTGGGTACAGGTTAGGGTACCACAACGATTAAGGAATAGCGTACATGTGACTGCACCATTTAGTGTTGCTGTGCTGGTTAAGATTAGGTCATGGGTGAGGGTAAGGCTTCGGGTGAGGGTAAGGGTTAGGATTCGGGTTAGGGTAAGGGTTAAGGAATTGAGAGAGATTAGGGTACAGTTTAGGGTACGAAAACGTTTAAGGGTTAATGTACACGTGAGGGTGCGAGTTAGTGTTGGTGTACTGGTTAAGATTAGGTGAGGGTGAGGGTAGGGCTTCAGGTGAGGGTCAGGGTTATGATTCAGGTTAGGGTTAGGGTTATGGAATGGGGAGGGATTAGAGTACAGTATAGGGTACGACAATGCTTAAGGGTTAGCGTACTTTTGAGCGAACGTATTAGTGTTGGTTTACTGGTTAAGAATAGGGTACGGGTGAGGGTAAGGCTTCGGGTGAGGGTCAGCGTTAGGATTAGCGTTAGGGTTAGGATTTGGGAAAGGGGAGGGATTAGGGTACAGTTTAGGGTACCACAATGCTTAAGGGTTAACGTACATGTGATGGCACGAGTTAGTTTTAGTGTACTGGTTAAGAGTAGGGCACGGGTGAGAGTAAGGCCTCGAAGAGGGTCAGGTTTAGTGTTTGGGTTAGGGTTAGGGAATTTGGAGGGATTAGGGTACAGGGTAGGGTACGACAACGCTTAAGGGTAAGCGTACATTTGAGGGCACGAGTTAGTGTTTGTATACTGGTTAAAATTAGGGCATGGGTTAGTGTAGTGCCTCGGAAGAGGGTCAGGTTTAGGGATGGGGTTAGGGTTAGGGTTAGGGTTAGGCAATGGGAGGGATTAGGGAGCAGGGTAGGGCATGGCAACAGTTTAGTGTTAGCCTACGTTGGAGGGCATGGGTTAGTGTTGATGGACTGTTTAAAATTAGGACACGGGTGAGGGTAAATCTTCGGGTGAGTGTCAGGGTTAGGGTTCGGGTTAGGGTTAGGGTTAGGGAAAGGAGAGGGATTAGGGTCCATTTTAGGGTACTGCTGCAGTTTAGGGTTAGCGTTCGTGTGAGGGCACGGTTTAGTGTTGGTGTACTGGTTAAGATTAGGTCATGGGTGTGGGTAAGGCTTCGGGTGAGGGTCCGGGTTAGGATTCAGGTTAGGGTTAGGGTAAAGGAAAGGGGAGGGTTTAGGGTAAAGTTTAGGGTACGACAACGCTTAAGGGTTAGCGTACATGTGAGGGCACAAGTTAGTGTTAGTGTACTCGTTACGATTAGGGCACGGGTAAGGGTAAAGCCTGGGAAGTGGATCAGGTTTAGGCTTTGGGTTAGGGTTAGTGTTAGGGAATGGGGAGGGATTAGGGTAAAGGTTAGGGTACGACAACGCTTAAGGGTTAGCGTACGTGTGAGGGCACAAGTTAGTTTTGGTGTAGTGGTTAAGATTAGGGCACGGGTGAGATTAAGGCTTCGGGTGAGTGTGAGGGTTATGTTTCGTGTTAGGGTTAGGGTTAGGGAATGGAGACGGATTAGGGTACAGCTTAGGGTACAACAACACTTAAGGGTTGGTGTACGTGTGAGGGCACGAGTTAGTGTTGGTGTCCTGGTTAAGATTAGGGCACGGGTGAGGGTAAGGCTTCGGGTGAGGGTCAGCGTTAGGATTCGCGTTAGGGTTAGGATTTGGGAATGGGGAGGGATTAGGGTACAGTTTAGGGTACCACAATGCTTAAGGGTTAACGTACATGTGATGGCATGAGTTAGTTTTAGTATACTGGTTAAGAGTAGAGCACGGGTGAGGGTAAGGCCTCGGAAGAGGGTCAGGTTTAGGTTTTGGGTTCGGGTTAGGGTTAGGGAATGGGGAGGGATTAGGGTACAGGTTAGGTTACGGCAATGGTTTAAGGTTGGCCTACATTGGACGGCATGGTTTAGTTTTTATGTACTGGATAAAATTAGGACACGGGTGAGAGTAAAGCTTCGGGTGAGTTTCAGGGTTAGGGTTAGAGTTATGGAATCGCGAGGGATTAGGGTACAGATTAGGGTATGACAACGGTTCAGGGTTAGTCTACGTTGGAGGGCATGGGATAGTGGTGATGTTCTGGTTAATATTAGGGCACGGGTGAGTGGAAAGCTTCTGGTGAGTGTCAGGGATAGGGTTCGGGTTAGGGTTAAGGTTAGGGATTGGAGAGAGATTAGGGTACAGGTTAGTGTACGGCTGCGGTTTAGAGTTAGCGTACGTGTGAGGGCACGAATTAGTGTTGGTGTCCTGGTTAAGATTAGTGCACAGGTGATGGTAAGGGTTCGGGTGAGGGTCAGTTATACGATTCGGTTTAGGGTTAGGATTAGGGAATGGGGAGGTATTAGGCTACAGTTTAGGGTACGAAGAAGCTTAAGGTTTAGCGTACGTGTGAGGTCACTAGTTAGTGTTAGTGTCCTGGTTACGATTAGGGCACGGGTGAGGGTAAGGCCTCGGAAGAGGGTCACGTTAAGGGTTTGGGTTAGGGTTATGGTTAGGGAATGGGGATTGATTAGGGTACAGGTTAGGGTACGGCAATGGTTTAGGTTTAGTCTACGTTAGAGGGCATGGATTAGTGTTGATGTACTGGTTAAAATTATGACACGGGTGAGGGTAAAGCTTAGGGGGAGTGTCAGGGTTAGGTTTCAGGTTAGGGTTAGGGTTAGGGAATGGAGAGGGATTAGGATACAGCTGCGGTTTAGGGTTAGCGTACATGTGAGGGCACGAGTTAGTGTTGGTGTCCTGGTTAATATTAGGGCACGGGTGAGGGTAAGGCTTCGCGTGAGGGTCAGGGTTAGGATTCGGGTTAGGGGTAGGGTTAGGGAATGGAGAGGGGTTAGGGTACAGTTTAGGGTACGACAACGCTTAAGGGTTAGCGTACATGTGAGGGCACAAGTTAGTGTTAGTGTACTCGTTACGATTAGGGCACGGGTAAGGGTAAAGCCTGGGAAGAGCATCAGGTTTAAGCTTTGGGTTAGGGTTAGTGTTAGGGAATGGGGAGGGATTAGGGTAAAGGTTAGGGTACGACAACACTTAAGGGTTAGCGTACGTGTGAGGGCACGAGTTAGTGTTGGTGTAGTGGTTAAGATTAGGGCACGGGTGAGATTAAGGCTTCGGGTGAGGGTGAGGGTTAGGTTTCGTTTTAGGGTTAAGTTAGGGAATGGAGACGGATTAGGGTACAGCTTAGGGTACAACAACACTTAAGGGTTGGCGTACGTGTGAGGACACGAGTTAGTTTTGGTGTACAGATTAAGATTAGGGCATGCGTGAGGGTAAGGATTTGGCTGAGGGACAGGATTCGGGATCAGGTTAGTGTTAGGGTTAGGCAATGGGGAGTGATTTGGGTACAGGTTAGGGTACAGCAACGCTTTAGTGTTAGCCTACGTTGGAGGTCATGGGTTCGTGTTAATGTACTGTTTAAAATTAGTACACGGGTGATTGTAAAGCTTCGGGTGAGTTTCAGGGTTAGGGTTCAGGTTAGGGTTAGGATTAGGGAATGGAGAGGGATTAGGGTACATGTTAGGGTACAGCTGCGGTTTAGGGTTAGCGTAAGTGTGAGGGCACGAGTTAGTGTTGGTGTCCTGGTTAAGATTAGGTCACGGGTGAGGGTAAGGCTTCCGGTGATGGTCAGGGTTAGGATTCGGGTTAGGGTTAGAGTTAGGTAATGGAGAGGGATTAGGGTACAGTTTAGGGTACGACAACGCTTAAGGGTTAGCGTACGTGTGGAGGCACGAGTTAGTGTTGGTGTACTGTTTAAGAATAGTGCACGGGTGAGGGTTAGGCCTTGGAAGAGTGTCAGGTTTAGGGATTGGTTTAGGGTTAGGGTTAGGCAATGGGGAGGGATTAGGGTACAGGTTAGGGTACGGTAACGGTTTAGGGTTAACCTATGTTGGGGGGCATGGGTTAGGGTTTATCTACTGGTTAAAATTAGGTTACGGGTGAGGGTAAAGCTTCTGGTGAGTGTCATGGTTTAGGTTCGGTATAGTGTTTGGGTTAAGGAATGGAGAGTGATTAGGGTACAGGTTAGGGTACGGCTGCCATTTAGGGTTAGCGTACGTGTGAGGACACGGTTTAGTGATGGTCTATTGGTTAAGATTAGGGCACGGGTGAGGGTAAGGCTTCAGGTGAGGGTCAGGGTTAGGATTCGGCTTAGGTTTAGGATTAGGGAATGAGGAGGGATTAGGGTACAGTTTAGGACACGACAATGCTTAAGGGTTAGCGTACGTGTGAGGGCACAAGTTAGTGTTGGTGTACTGGTTAAGATTAGGGCACGGGTGAGGTTAAGGCCTCGGGTGAGGGTCAGGGTTAGGATTCGGGTTAGTGTTAGGGTTAGGGAATTGGGAGGGATTAGGGTTCAGTTTTGGGCACGGCAAAGGCTTAGGGTTAGCCTACGTTAGAGGGCATGGTTTAGTTTTGATGTCGTGGTTAAAATTAGGACACAGGTGAGGGTAAATCTTCGGGTTAGTTTCAGTTTTAGGGCACGGGTTACGGTTACGTTTAGGGAATGAGAGGGATTTGTGTACAGGTTAGGGTACCACATCGCTTAAGGAATAGCGTACATGTGACTGCACCGTTTAGTGTTGCTGTGCTGGTTAAGATAAGGTCATGGGTGAGGGTAAGGCTTCGGGTGAGGGTAAGGGTTAGGGTTCGGGTTAGGGTAAGGGTTAAGAAATTGAGAGAGATTAGGGTACAGTTTAGGGTACGACAACGTTTAAGGGTTAATGTACACGTGAGGGTGCGAGTTAGCGTTGGTGTACTGGTTAAGATTAGTTGAGGGTGAGGGTAGGGCTTCAGGTGAGGGTCAGGGTTATGATTCGTGTTAGGGTTAGGGTTAGGGAATGAGGAGGGATTAGAGTACAGTTTAGGGTACGACAATGATTGAGGGTTAGCGTACTTTTGAGCAAACGTATTAGTGTTGGTTTACTGTTTAAGATTAGGGTACGGTAGAGGGTAAGGTTTCGGGTGAGGGTCAGGTTTACGATTCGTGTTAGGGTTAAGCTTAGGGAATAGGGAGGTATTAGGGTACAGTTTAGTGTACGAAGATGCTTAAGGTTTAGGGTACGTGTAAGATCACTAGTTAGTGTTAGTGTACTGGTTATGATTAGGGCACGGGTGAGGGTAAGGCCTCGGAAGAGGGTCACGTTAAGGGTTTGGGTTAGGGTTATGGTTAGGGAATGGGGATTGATTAGGGTACAGGTTAGGGTACGGCAATGGTTTAGTGTTAGCCTACGTTAAAGGGCATGCGTTAGTGTTGATGTACTGGTTAAAATTAGGACACGGGTGAGGGTAAAGTTTAGGGTGAGTGTCAGGGTTAGGTTTCAGGTTAGGGTTAGGGTTAGGGAATGGAGAGGGATTAGGGTACAGGTTAGGGTACAGCTGCGGTTTAGGCTTGGCGTACGTGTGACGGCACGAGTTAGTGTTGGTGTCCTGGTTAAGATTAGGGAACGGGTGAGAGTAAGGCTTCGGGTGAGGGTCAGTGCTAGGATTCGGGTTAGGGTTAGTGTTAGGGAATGGAGAGGGATTAGGGTACAGGCTAGGGTATGACAACGCTTAAGGGTTCGCGTAATTGTGAGGGCACGAGTTAGTGTTGGTGTACTGGTTAAGACAAGGGCACCGGTGAGGGTAAGGCCTCAGAAAATGGTCACGTTCAGTGTTTGGGTTAGGGTTAGGGTTAGGGAATGGGGAGGGATTAAGGTACAGGATAGTGTACGACAAAGCTTAAGGGTTAGCGTACGTTTGAGAGCACGATTTTGTGTTTGTGTACTGGTTAAAATTAGGGCCTGGGTTAGGTGGGGCTTCGGAAGAGGGTCAGGTTTAGCTATGGGTTTAGTGTTAGGGTTAGGCAATAGGAGGGATTAGAGAACAGGGTACGGCACGGCAACTGTTTCGTGTTAGCCTACGTTGGAGGGCATGGGTTAGTGTTGATGGACTTTTTATAATTAGGACACGGGTGAGGGTAAATCTTCGGGTGAGTGTCAGGGTTAGGGATCGGGTTAGTGTTAGGGTTAGGGAATGGAGAGGGATTAGGGTACAGTTTAGGGTACGACAAATCTTAAGGTTTAGCATACGTGTGGGATCACTAGTTAGTGTTAGTGTACTGGTTACGATTAGGGAACGCGTGAGGGTAAAACCTCGGAAGAGGGTAAAGTTAAGGGTTTTCGTTAGGGTTAGGGTTAGGGAATGGGGATTGATTAGGGTACAGGTTAGGGTTCGGAAATGGTTTAGGCTTAGCCTACGTTAGAAGGCATGGGTTAGTATTGATGTACTGGTTAAAATTAGGACACGGGTGAGGGTAAAGTTTCGGGTGATTGTCAGGGTTAGGTTTCAGGTTAGGGTTAGGGTTAGGAAATGGAGAGGGATTAGGGTACAGGTTAGGGTACGGCTGCAGTTTAGGGTTCACATACGTGTGAGGGCACTGTTTAGTGTTGGTGTTCTGGTTAAGATGAGGTCACGGGTGAGAGTAAGGCTTCGGGTGAGGGTCAGGTTTAGGTTTCGGGTTAGGGTTAGGGTTAGGGAATTGGGAGGGATTAGTGTACAGTTTACGGTATGACAACGCTTAAGGGTTAGCGTACGTGTGAGGGCCAGAGTTAGTGTTGGTTTACTGGTTAAGATTAGGGCATGGGTAAGGATAAGGCTTGGCGTGAGGGTCAGGGTTAGGATTCGGGTTAGGGTTAGGGTTAGGGAATGGAGAAGGATTAGGGTACAGGTTATGGTATGACAACGTTTAAGGGTTAACGCACATGTGAGTGCACTAGGTGGTGTTAGTGTACTGGTTACAATTAGGGCATGGCTGATGGTAAGGCCTCGGAAGAGGGTAACGTTTAGGGATTGTGTTAGCATTAGAGTTAGGGAATGGGGAGGGATTAGGGTACAGGTTAGGGTACGGCAACGGTTTAGGTTTATCCTACTGTGGAGGGCATGGTTTAGTGTTGATGTACTGGTTAAAATTAGGAAAAGGGTGAGGGTAAAGTTTCGGGTGAGTGTCAGGGTTAGGGTTCGGGTTCGGTTTAGGGTTAAGGAATGGAGAGGGATTAGGCTGCACGTTAGTCTATGACAACGCTAAAGGGTTAGCGTACGTGTGAGGGTATGGTTTATTGTTGGTGTAATGGTTAAGGTTAGGTCACGGGTGACGTTAAGGCTTCGGGTGAGGGCCAGGGTTAGGATTCAGTTTAGGATTAAGGTTAGGGAATGGGGAGGGTTTAGGGTACAGGTTAGGGTACGACAATGCTTAAGGTTTAGCATACGTGTGAGGGCACGATTTAGTGTTGGTGTTCTGTTTAAGATTAGGGCACAGGTGAGGGTAAGGCTTCGGGTTAGGGTCAGGGTTAGGATTCGGGTTAGGGTTAGGGTTAGGGAATGGGGAGGGATCAGGGTACAGTTTATGGTACGAGAACGCTTAAGTTTTATCGTACGTGTGAGGGCACTAGTTAGTGTTAGTGTTCTGGTTACGATTAGGGCACGGGTGAGGGTAAGGCCTCGGAAGAGGGTCAAGTTTAGGGTTTGGGTTAGGGTTAGGGTTAGGGAATGGGGATTGATTAGGGAACAGGTTGGGGTACGGCAACGGTTTAGGGTTAGCCTACGTTGGAGGGCATGTGTTAGTGTTGATGTACTGGTTAAAATTAGGACACGGGTGAGGGTAAACTTTCGGTTTAGTGTCAGGGCTAGGTTTCGGGTTAGGGTTAGAGTTAGGGAATGGAGAGGGATTAGGGTACAGGTTAGAGTACGGCTGTGGTTTAGGGTTAGCGTACGTGTAAGGGCACCATTTAGTGTTGGTGTTCTGTTTAAGATTAGGGAACGGGTGAGGGTAATGCTTCGGGTGGGTGTCAGGGTTAGGATCCGGGTTAGGGTTAGAATTAGGGAATGGGGAGGGATTAGGGTACAGTTTAGGGTATGACAGTGCTTAAGGGTCAGCATACGTGTGAGGGCACGAGTTTCTGTTGGTGTCCTGGTTAAGTTTAGGGCACGGGTGAGGGTAAGGCTTCGGGTGAGCGTCAGGGTTAGGATTCTGGTTAGGGTTAGCGTTAGGGAATGGAGAGGGATTAGGTTACAGGTTAGGGTACGACAACGCTTAGGGGTTAATGTACGTGTGAGGGCACCGGTTAGTGTTGGTGTACTGGTTAAGTTTAGGGGACAGGTGGGTGTAAGGCCTCGGAAGAGGGTCAGGTTTAGGGTTTGGGTTAAGGTTAGTATTAGGGAATAGGGAGGTATTAGGGTACAGGTTAGGGTACGGCAACGGTTTAGTTTTAGCCTACGTTGCAGGGAATGTGTTAGTGTTGATGTCCTGTTTAAACTTAGGACACAGGAGAGGGTAAAGCTTCGGGTGTGTGTCAGGGTTAGGATTCGGGTTAGGGTTAAGGTTAGGGAATGGAGAGGGATAAGGGTACAGTTTAAGGTATGACAACGCTTAAGGGTTAGTGTACGTGTGAGGGCACGAGTTATTGTTACTGTACTGGTTACGATTAGGACATGTGTGATGGTAAGGCGTAGGAAGAGGGTAACGTTTAGGCATTGGGTTAGGGATAGGGTTAGGGAATGGGGAGGGATTAGTGTACAGGTTAGGAGATGGCAACGGTTTAGGGTTAGCCTACGTTGGAGGGCAAAGTTTAAAGTTCATGTACTGGTTAAAATTAGGAAAAGGGTGAGTGTAAACTTTCGGGTGTCAGGGTTAGGGTTCGAGTTAGGGTTAGGGTTAGGGAATGGAGAGTGCTTAGTGTACAGGTTAGGGTACGACAACGCTTAAGGGTTAGCGTACGTGTGAGGGCACAAGTTAGTGTTGGTGTCCTGGTTAAGATTAGGGCACGGGTGAGGGTAAGGTTTCGGCTGAGTGTCAGGGTTAGGATTTGGGTTAGGGTTAGGGTTAGGGAATGGAGAGTGATTAGGGTACAGGTTAGGGTATGACAACGCTTAAGTGTTAGCGTACGTGTGAGGGCATGAGTTAGTGTTGGTGTCCTGGTTAAGACTAGGGCACGGGTGAGGGTAAGGTTTCAGGGGAGGGTCAGGGTTAGGTTTCGGGTTAGGTTTAGGGTTACGCAATGGAGAGGGATTAGGGTACAGGATAGTGTACGACAACGCATTAGGGTTAGCGTACGTTTGAGGGCACGAGTTCGTGTTTGTGTACTGGTTAAGATTAAGGCATGGGTTAGGGTAGGGCCTCGGAAGAGGGTCAGGTTTAGGGATGGGGTTAGGGTTACGGTTAGGCAATGGGAGGGATTAGGGAACAGGGTAGGGCACGGCAACGGTTTAGTGTGAGCCTACGTTGGAGGGCATGGGTTAGTGTTGATGGACTGTTTAAAATTAGGAAACGGGTGAGGGTAAATCTTCGGGTGAGTGTCAGGGTTAGGGTTCGGGTTCGGGTTAGGGCTAAGGAATGGAGGGGTATTAGGGTACATGTTAGGGTACGGCTGCGGTTTAGGGTTACCGTACGTGTGAGGGCATGGTTTAATGATGGCGTATTGGTTAAGATGAGGTCACGGGTGAGGGTAAGGCTTAGGGTGAGGCTGAGGTTTAGGATTCGGGTTAGGGTTAGGGTTTGGGAATGGGGAGGGATTAGGGTAAAGTTTAGGGTACGACAACGCTTAAGGGTTAGCGTACGTGTGAGGGAACGAATTAGTGTTGGTGTGCTGGTTAAGATTAGGGCACGGGTGAGGGTAAGGGTTCGGGTGAGGGTCAGGTTTACGATTCGGGTTAGGGTTAGGGAATTGGGAGGGATTAGGGTACAGTTTAGGGTACGATGATGCTTAAGGGTTAGCGTACGTGTGAGGTCACTAGTTAGTGTTAGTGTAACTGTTACGATTAGGACACGGGTGAGGGTAAGGACTCGGAAGAGGGTCACGTTAAGGGTTTGGGTTAGGGTTATGGTTAGGGAATGGGGATTGATTAGGGTACAGGTTAGGGTACGGCAATGGTTTAGGGTTAGCCTACGTAAGAGGGCATGGGTTAGTGTTGATGTACTGGTTAAAATTAGGACACGGGTGAGGGTAAAGTTTAGGGTGAGAGTCAGGGTTAGGTTTCAGGTTAGGGTTAGGGTTAGCGAATGGAGAGGGATTAGGTTACAGGTTAGGGTACAGCTGCGGTTTAGGGTTAGCGTACGTGTGAGGGCACGTGTTAGTGATGGTGTCCTGGTTAAGATTAGGGCACGGGTGAGGGTAAGGCTTCGAGTGAGGGTCAGGGTTAGGATTCGGGTTGGGTTAGGGTTAGGGATTGGAGAGGGATTAGGGTACAGGCTAGGGTACGACAACGCTTAAGGGTTCGCATAATTGTGAGGGCACGAGTTAGTGTTGGTGTACTGGTTAAGACAAGGGCACCGGTGAGGGTAAGGCCTCGGAAAAGTGTCACGTTCAGGGTTTGGGTTAGGGTTAGGGTTAGGGAATGGGGAGGGATTAGGGAACAGCATAGGGTATGACAACGCTTAAGGGTTAGCGTACGTTTGAGGGCACGAGTTAGTGTTTGTGTACTGGTTAAGATTAGGGCATGGGTTAGGATAGGGCTCAGAAGAGGGTCAGGTTTAGGGATGGGGTTAGGGTTAGGGTTAGGCAATGGGAGGGATTAGGGAACAGGGTAGGGCACGGCAACGGTTTAGTGTTAGCTTACGTTGGAGGGCATGGGTTAGTGTTGATGGACTGTTTAAAATTAGGACACGGGTGAGGGTAAATCTTTGGGTGAGTGTCAGGTTTAAGGTTCGGGTTAGGGTTAGGGTTAGGGAATGGAGTGGGATTAGGGTACATGTTAGGGTACGGCTGCGGTTTAGGGTTAGTGTACGTGTGAGGGCACGGTTTACTGATGGTGTATTGGTTAAGATTAGGTCACAGGTGAGGGTAAGGCTTAGGGTGAGGCTGAGGGTTAGGATTCGGGTTAGGGTTAGGGTTAGGGAATGGGGAGGGATTGGGGTACAGTTTAGGGTACGATGACCCTTAAGGGTTAGCGTACGTGTGAGGTCACTAGTTAGTGTTAATGTACCTGTTACGATTAGGGCATGGGTGAGGGTAAGGACTCGGAAGAGGGTCACGATAAGGGTTTGGGTTAGGGTTATGGTTAGGGAATGGGGATTGATTAGGGTAAAGGTTAAGGTACGGCAATGGTTAAGGGTTAGCCTACGTAAGAGGGCATGGGTTAGTGTTGATGTACTGGTTAAAATTAGGACACGGGTGAGGGTAAAGTTTAGGGTGAGACTCAGCGTTAGGTTTCAGATTAGGTTTAGGGTTAGGGAATGGAGAGGGATTAGGTTACAGGTTAGGGTACAGCTGCGGTTTAGGGTTAGCGTACGTGTGAGGGCACGTGTTAGTGATGGTGTCCTGGTCAAGATTAGGGCACGGGTGAGGGTACGGCTTCGAGTGAGGGTCAGGGTTAGGATTCGGGTTGGGTTAGGGTTAGGGAATGGGGAGGGATTAGGGTACAGGCTAGGGTACGACAACGCCTAAGGGTTCGCATAATTGTGAGGGCACGAGTTAGTGTTGGTGTACTGGTTAAGACAAGGGCAGCAGTGAGGGTAAGGCCTCGGAAATGTGTCACGTTCAGGGTTTGGGTTAGGGTTAGGGTTAGGGAATGGGGAGGGATTAGAGAACAGCATAGGGTACGACAACGCTTAAGGGTTAGCGTACGTTTGAGGGCACGAGTTAGTGTTTGTGTACTCGTTTAGATTAGGGCATGGGTTAGGGTAGGGACTCAGAGGAGGGACAGGTTTAGGAATGGGGTTAGGGTTAGGGTTAGGCAATGGGAGGGTTTAGGTACAGGGAAGGGCACGGCAACGGTTTAGTGTGAGCCTACGTTGGAGGGCATGGGTTAGTATTGATGGACTGTTTAGAATTAGGACACGGGTGAGGATAATCTTCGGGTGAGTGTCAGGGTTAGGGTTCGGTTTAGGGTTCGGGTTAGGGAATGGAGATGGATTAGTGTACATGTTAGTGTACGGCTGCGGTTTAGGGTTAGCGTACGTGTGAGGGTACGGTTTAGTGATGGTGTATTGGTTAAGATTAGGTCACGGGTGGGGGTAAGGCTTAGGGTGAGGCTCAGGTTTAGGATTCGGGTTAGGGTTAGGGTTTGGGAATGGGGAGTGATTAGGGTACAATTTAAGGTATGACAACCCTTAAGGGTTAGCGCACGTGTGAGGGCACGAGTTAGTGTTGGTGTCCTGGTTAAGATTAGGGCACAGGTGAGGGTAAGGCTTCGGGTGAGGGTCAGGGTTAGGATTCGTGTTAGGCTTAGGGTAAGGGAATGGGGAGGGATTAGGGTACAATTTAGGGTACGACAGTGCTTAAGGTTTACCATTCGTGTGAGGGCAAGTGTTAGTGTTAGTGTCCTGGTTAAGTTTAGGACACGGCTGAGGGTAAGGCTTCGGGTGAGGGTCAGGGTTAGGATTCGGGTTAGGGCTAGAGTTAGGGAATGGGGAGGGATTAGGGTACAGTTTAGGGTACGACAATGGTTAAGGGTTTGCGTAAGTGTGTGGGCACTAATTAGTGTTGGTGTGCTGGTTAAGATTAGGGCACGGGTTCGGGTAAGGGTTCGGGTTAGGGTCAGGTTTACGATTCGGGTTAGGGTTAGGGTTAGGGAATGGGGAGGGATTAGGGTACAGTTTAGGGTACGATGACGCTTAAGGGTTAGCGTACCTGTGAGGTCACTAGTTAGTGTTAGTGTAACTGTTACAATTAGGGCACGGGTGAGGGTAAGGACTCGGAAGAGTGTCACGTTAAGGGTTTGGGTTAGGGTTATGGTTAGGGAATGGGGATTGATTAGGTTACAGGTTAGGGTACGGCAATGGTTTAGGGTTAGCCTACGTAAGAGGGCATGGGTTAGTGTTGATGTACTGGTTAAAATTAGGACACGGGTGAGGGTAAAGTTTAGGGTGAGTGTCAGGGTTAGGGTTCGGTTTAGGGTTCGGGTTAGGGAATGGAGATGGATTAGTGTACATGTTAGTGTACGGCTGCGGTTTAGGGTTAGCGTACGTGTGAGGGTACGGTTTAGTGATGGTGTATTGGTTAAGATTAGGTCACGGGTGGGGGTAAGGCTTAGGGTGAGGCTCAGGTTTAGGATTCGGGTTAGGGTTAGGGTTTGGGAATGGGGAGTGATTAGGGTACAATTTAAGGTATGACAACCCTTAAGGGTTAGCGCACGTGTGAGGGCACGAGTTAGTGTTGGTGTCCTGGTTAAGATTAGGGCACAGGTGAGGGTAAGGCTTCGGGTGAGGGTCAGGGTTAGGATTCGTGTTAGGCTTAGGGTAAGGGAATGGGGAGGGATTAGGGTACAATTTAGGGTACGACAGTGCTTAAGGTTTACCATTCGTGTGAGGGCAAGTGTTAGTGTTAGTGTCCTGGTTAAGTTTAGGACACGGCTGAGGGTAAGGCTTCGGGTGAGGGTCAGGGTTAGGATTCGGGTTAGGGCTAGAGTTAGGGAATGGGGAGGGATTAGGGTACAGTTTAGGGTACGACAATGGTTAAGGGTTTGCGTAAGTGTGTGGGCACTAATTAGTGTTGGTGTGCTGGTTAAGATTAGGGCACGGGTTCGGGTAAGGGTTCGGGTTAGGGTCAGGTTTACGATTCGGGTTAGGGTTAGGGTTAGGGAATGGGGAGGGATTAGGGTACAGTTTAGGGTACGATGACGCTTAAGGGTTAGCGTACCTGTGAGGTCACTAGTTAGTGTTAGTGTAACTGTTACAATTAGGGCACGGGTGAGGGTAAGGACTCGGAAGAGTGTCACGTTAAGGGTTTGGGTTAGGGTTATGGTTAGGGAATGGGGATTGATTAGGTTACAGGTTAGGGTACGGCAATGGTTTAGGGTTAGCCTACGTAAGAGGGCATGGGTTAGTGTTGATGTACTGGTTAAAATTAGGACACGGGTGAGGGTAAAGTTTAGGGTGAGTGTCAGGGTTAGGTTTCAGGTTAGGGTTAGGGTTAGGGAATGGAGAGGGATTAGGGTACAGGTTAGTGTACAGCTGCGGTTTAGGGTTAGCATACGTGTGAGGGCACGAGTTAGTGTTGGTGTCCTGGTTAAGATTAGGGCACGAGTGAGGGTAAGGCTTCGGGTGAGGGTCAGGTTTAGGATTCGGGTTAGGGTTAGGGTTAGGGAATGGACAGGGAATAGGGTACAGACTAGGGTACGACAACGCTTAAGGGTTCGCATAATTGTGAGGGCACGAGTTAGTGTTGGTGTACTGGTTAAGACAAGGGCACCGGTGAGGGTAAGGCCTCGGAAAAGGGTCACGTTCACGGTTTGGGTTAGGGATAGGGTTAGGGATTGGGGAGGGATTACGGTACAGGATAGGGTACGACAACGCTTAAGGGTTAGCGTACGTTTGAGGGCACGAGTTAGTGTTTGTGTACTGGTTAAGATTAGGGCATGGGTTACGGTAGGGCCTGGGAAGAGGGTCAGGTTTAGGGATGGGGTTAGGGGTAGGGTTAGGCAATGGGAGGGATTAGGGAACAGGGTAGGGCACGGCAACAGTTTAGTGTGAGCCTACGTTGGAGGGCATGGGTTAGTGTTGATGGACTGTTTAAAATTAGGACACGGGTGAGGGTAAATCTTTGGGTGAGTGTCAGGGTTAGGGTTTGGGTTAGGGTTAGGGTTAGGGTATAGAGAGGGATTAGGGTACATGTTAGGTTACGGCTGTGGTTTAGGGTTAGCGTACGTGTGAGGGCACAGTTTAGGGATGGTGTATTGGTTAAGATTAGGTCACGTGTGAGGGTAAGGCTTAGGGTGTGGCTCAGGGTTAAGATTAGGGTTAGGGTTAGGGTTAGGGAATGGGGAGGGATTAGGGTACAATTTAGGGTATGACAACGCTTAAGGGTTAGCGTACGTGTGAGGGCACGAGTTAGTGTTGGTGTCCTGGTTAAGATTAGGGCACAGGTGAGGGTAAGGCATCGGGTGAGGGTCAGGGTTAGGATTCGTGTTAGGGTTAGGGTTAGGGAATGGGGAGGGATTAGGGTACAGTTTAGGGTATGACAGTGCTTAAGGGTTACCGTTCGTGTGAGGGCAAGAGTTAGTGTTAGTGTCCTGGTTAAGATTAGGGCACGGGTGTGGGTAAGGCTTCGGGTGAGGGTCAGGGTTAGGGAATGGGGGGTTTAGGGTACAGTTTATGGTACGACAGTGCTTAAGTGTTACCGTTCGTGTGAGGGCAAGTGTTAGTGTTAGTGTCCTGGTTAAGATTAGGGCACGGGTGAGGGTAAGGGTTCGGGTGAGGGTCAGGTTTACGATTCGGGTTAGGGTCAGGGTTAGGGAAAGGGGAGGGATTAGGTTACAGTTTAGGGTATGATGACGCTTAAGGGTTAGCGTACGTGTGCAGTCACTAGTTAGTGTTAGTGTACTGGTTACGATTAGGGCACAGGTGAGGGTAAGGCCTCAGAAAAGGGTCACGTTAAGGGTTTGGGTTAGGGTTATGTTTAGGGAATGGGGATTGATTAGGGTACAGGATAGGGTACGACAACGCTTAAGTGTTAACGTACGTTTGCGGGCTTGAGTTAGTGTTTGTGTACTGGTTAAGATTAGGGCATGGGTTAGGGTAGGGTCTCGGAAGAAGGTCAGGTTTAGGGATGGGGTTAGGGTTAGGGTTAGGCAATGGGAGGGTTTAGGTACAGGGTAGGGCACGGCAACGGTTTAGTGTGAGCGTACGTTGGAGGCCATGGGTTAGTGTTGATGGACTGTTTAAAATGAGGACACGGGTGAGGGTAAATCCTCGGGTGAGTTTCAGGGTTACGGTTCGGATTAGGGTTAAGGTTAGGGAATGGAGAGGGATTAGGGTACAGGTTAGAGTACGGCTGCGGTTTAGGGTTAACGTACGTGTTAGGGCACGGTTTAGTGATGGTGTATTGGTTAAGATTAGGTCACGGGTGGGGGTAAGGCTTAGGGTGAGGCTGAGGTTTAGGATTCGGGTTAGGGTTAGGGTTAGGGAATGGGGAGGGATTAGGGTACAGTTTAGGTTACGATAACCCTTAAGGGTTAGCGTACGTGTGAGGTCACTAGTTAGTGTTAGTGTACCTGTTACGATTAGGGCACGGGTGAGGATAAGGACTCGGAAGAGGGTCACGATAAGGGTTTGGGTTAGGGTTATGGTTAGGGAATGGGGATTGATTAGGGTACTGGTTAGGGTACGGCAATGGTTTAGGGTTAGCCTACGTGAGAGGGCATGGGTTAGTGTTGATGTACTGGTTAAAATTAGGACACGGGTGAGGGTAAAGTTTAGGGTGAGTGTCAGGGTTAGGTTACAGGTTAGGGTTAGGGTTACGGAATGGAGAGGGATTAGGGTACAGGTTAGGGTACAGCTGCAGTTTAGGGTTAGCGTACGTGTGAGGGCTCGAATCACTGTTGGTGTCTTGGTTAAGATTAGGGCACGGGTGAAGGTAAGGCTTCGGGTGAGGGTCAGGTTTAGGATTCTGGTTAGGGTTAGGGTTAGGGAATGGAGAGGGATTAGGGTACAGGTTAGGGTAAGGCTGCGGTTTAGGGTTAGCGTACGCGTGAGTATACGGTTTAGTGATGGTGTATTGGTTAAGATTAGGGCACAGTTGAGGGTAAGGCTTCGGGTGAGGGTCAGGGTTAGGATTCGTGTTAGGGTTAGGGTTAGGGAATGGGGAGGGATTAGGGTACAGTTTAGGGTACGACAGTGCTTAAGGGTTACCGTTCGTGTGAGGGCAAGAGTTAGTGTTAGTGTCCTGGTTAAGATTACGGCACGGGTGAGGGTAAGGGTTCGGGTTAGGGTCAGGTTTACGATTCGGGTTACGGTGAGGGTTAGGGAAAGGGGAGGGATTAGCGTACAGTTTAGGGTGCGATGATGCTTAAGGGTTAGCGTATGTGTGTGGTCACTAGTTAGTGTTAGTGTACTGGTTACGATTAGTGCCCGGGTGAGGGTAAGACCTCGGAAAAGTGTCACGTTAAGGGTTTGGGTTAGGGTTATGGTTAGGGAAAGGGGATTGATTAGGGTACAGGTTAGGGTACGGCAATGGTTTAGGGTTAGCCTACATAAGAGGGCATGGGTTAGTGTTGATGTACTGGTTAAAATTAGGACACGGGTGAGGGTAAAGTTTAGGTTGAGTGTCAGGGTTAGGTTATAGGTTAGGGTTAGGGTTAGGGAATGGAGAGGGATTAGGGTACAGGTTAGGGTACAGCTGCGGTTTAGGGTTAGCATACGTGTGAGGGCACGAGCTAGTGTTGGTGTCCTGGTTAAGATTAGGGCACGGGCGAGGGTAAGGCTTCGGGTGAGCGTCAGGGTTAGGATTCAGGTAAGGGTTAGGGTTAGGGAATGGAGAGGGATTAAGGTACAGGCTAGGGTACGACAACGCTTAAGGGTTCGCATAATTGTGAGGGCACGAGGTAGTGTTGGTGTACAGGTTAAGACAAGGGCACCGGTGAGGGTAAGGCCTCGGAAAAGGGTCACGTTCAGGGTTTGGGTTAGGGTTAGGGTTAGGGAATGGGGAGGGATTAGGGTACAGTTTATTGTACGATGACGCTTAAAGGTTAGCGTACGTGTGAGGTCACTAGTTAGTGTTACTGTACTTTTTACGATTATGGCACGGGTGAGGGTAAGGCCTCGTAAGAGGGTCACGTTAAGAGTTTGGGTTAGGGTTATGGTTAGGGAATGGGGATTGATTAGTGTTCAGGTTAGGGTATGGCAATGGTTTAGGGTTAGCCTACATAAGAGGGCATGTGTTAGTGTTGATGCACTGGTTAAAATTAGGACACGGGTGATGGTAAAGTTTAAGGTGAGTGTCAGGGTTAGGTTTCAGGTTAGGATTAGGGTTAGGGTTAGGGAATGGAGAGGGATTAGGGTACAGGTTAGGGTACGGCAATGGTTTAGGGTTATCCTACGTAAGCGGGCATGGGTTAGTGTTGATGTACTGGTTAAAATTAGGACACGGGTGAGGGTAAAGTTTAGGTTGAGTGGCAGGTTTAGGTTTCAGGTTAGGGTTAGGGTTAGGGAATGGAGAGTGATTAGGGTACAGGTTAGGGTACAGCTGCAGTTTAGGAATAGCGTACGTGTGAGGGCACGAGTTAGTGTTGGTGTCCTGGTTAAGATTAGGGAACGGGTGAGAGTAAGGCTTCGGGTGAGGGTCAGGGTTAGGATTCGGGTTAGGGTTAGGGTTAGGGAATGGAGAGGGATTAGGGTACAGGCTAGGGTACGACAAAGCTTAAGGGTTCGCATAATTGTGAGGGCACGAGTCACTGTTGGTGTACTGGTTAAGACAAGGGCACCAGTGAGGGTAAGGCCTCGGAAAAGGGTCACGTTCAGGGTTTAGGTTAGGGTTAGGGTAAGGGAATGGGGAGGGATTAGGGTACAGGATACGGTACGACAACGCTTAATTGTTAGCGTACGTTTGAGGGCACGAGTTAGTGTTTGTTTACTGGTTAAGATTAGGGCATGGGTTAGGGTAGGGTCTCGGAAGAGGGTCAGGTTTAGGGATGGGGTTAGTGTTAGGGTTAGGCAATGGGAGGGATTAGGTACAGGGTAGGGCACGGCAACGGTTTAGATTGAGCCTACGTTGGAGGCCATGGGTTAGTGTTGATGGACTGTTTAAAATTAGGACACGGGTGAGGGTAAATCCTCGGGTGAGTTTCAGGGTTAGGGTTCGGATTAGGGTTAGGGTTAGGGAATGGAGAGGGATTAGGGTACAGGTTAGGGTACGGCTGCGGTTTATGGTTAGCGTACGTGTTAGGGCACGGTTTAGTGATGGTGTATTGGTTAAGATTAGGTCACGGGTGGGGGTAAGGCTTAGGGTGAGGCTGAGGTTTAGGATTCGGGTTAGGGTTAGGGCTAGGGAATGGGGAGGGATTAGGGTACAGTTTAGGGTACGATGACCCTTAAGGGTTAGCGTATGTGTGAGGTCATTAGTTAGTGTTAGTGTACCTGTTACGATTAGGGCACGGGTGAGGGTAAGGACTCGGAAGAGGGTCACGATAAGGGTTTGGGTTAGGGTTATGGTTAGGGAATGGGGATTGATTAGGGTACAGGTTAGGGTACGGCAATGGTTTAGTGTTAGCCTACGTGAGAGGGCATGGGTTAGTGTTGATGTACTGGTTAAAATTAGGACACGGGTCAGGGTAAAGTTTAGGGTGAGTGTCAGGGTTAGGTTTCAGGTTAGGGTTAGGGTTAGGGAATGGAGAGGGATTAGGGTACAGGTTAGGGTACAGCTGCGGTTTAGGGTTAGCATACGTGTGAGGGCACGAGTTAGTGTTGGTGTCCTGGTTAAGATTAGGGCACGAGTGAGGGTAAGGCTTCGGGTGAGGGTCAGGTTTAGGATTCGGGTTAGGGTTAGGGTTAGGGAATGGACAGGGAATAGGGTACAGACTAGGGTACGACAACGCTTAAGGGTTCGCATAATTGTGAGGGCACGAGTTAGTGTTGGTGTACTGGTTAAGACAAGGGCACCGGTGAGGGTAAGGCCTCGGAAAAGGGTCACGTTCAGGGTTTGGGTTAGGGATAGGGTTAGGGATTGGGGAGGGATTACGGTACAGGATAGGGTACGACAACGCTTAAGGGTTAGCGTACGTTTGAGGGCACGAGTTAGTGTTTGTGTACTGGTTAAGATTAGGGCATGGGTTACGGTAGGGCCTGGGAAGAGGGTCAGGTTTAGGGATGGGGTTAGGGGTAGGGTTAGGCAATGGGAGGGATTAGGGAACAGGGTAGGGCACGGCAACAGTTTAGTGTGAGCCTACGTTGGAGGGCATGGGTTAGTGTTGATGGACTGTTTAAAATTAGGACACGGGTGAGGGTAAATCTTTGGGTGAGTGTCAGGGTTAGGGTTTGGGTTAGGGTTAGGGTTAGGGTATAGAGAGGGATTAGGGTACATGTTAGGTTACGGCTGTGGTTTAGGGTTAGCGTACGTGTGAGGGCACGGTTTAGGGATGGTGTATTGGTTAAGATTAGGTCACGTGTGAGGGTAAGGCTTAGGGTGTGGCTCAGGGTTAAGATTAGGGTTAGGGTTAGGGTTTGGGAATGGGGAGGGATTAGGGTACAATTTAGGGTATGACAACGCTTAAGGGTTAGCGTACGTGTGAGGGCACGAGTTAGTGTTGGTGTCCTGGTTAAGATTAGGGCACAGGTGAGGGTAAGGCATCGGGTGAGGGTCAGGGTTAGGATTCGTGTTAGGGTTAGGGTTAGGGAATGGGGAGGGATTAGGGTACAGTTTAGGGTATGACAGTGCTTAAGGGTTACCGTTCGTGTGAGGGCAAGAGTTAGTGTTAGTGTCCTGGTTAAGATTAGGGCACGGGTGTGGGTAAGGCTTCGGGTGAGGGTCAGGGTTAGGGAATGGGGGGTTTAGGGTACAGTTTATGGTACGACAGTGCTTAAGTGTTACCGTTCGTGTGAGGGCAAGTGTTAGTGTTAGTGTCCTGGTTAAGATTAGGGCACGGGTGAGGGTAAGGGTTCGGGTGAGGGTCAGGTTTACGATTCGGGTTAGGGTCAGGGTTAGGGAAAGGGGAGGGATTAGGTTACAGTTTAGGGTATGATGACGCTTAAGGGTTAGCGTACGTGTGCAGTCACTAGTTAGTGTTAGTGTACTGGTTACGATTAGGGCACAGGTGAGGGTAAGGCCTCAGAAAAGGGTCACGTTAAGGGTTTGGGTTAGGGTTATGTTTAGGGAATGGGGATTGATTAGGGTACAGGATAGGGTACGACAACGCTTAAGTGTTAACGTACGTTTGCGGGCTTGAGTTAGTGTTTGTGTACTGGTTAAGATTAGGGCATGGGTTAGGGTAGGGTCTCGGAAGAAGGTCAGGTTTAGGGATGGGGTTAGGGTTAGGGTTAGGCAATGGGAGGGTTTAGGTACAGGGTAGGGCACGGCAACGGTTTAGTGTGAGCGTACGTTGGAGGCCATGGGTTAGTGTTGATGGACTGTTTAAAATGAGGACACGGGTGAGGGTAAATCCTCGGGTGAGTTTCAGGGTTACGGTTCGGATTAGGGTTAAGGTTAGGGAATGGAGAGGGATTAGGGTACAGGTTAGAGTACGGCTGCGGTTTAGGGTTAACGTACGTGTTAGGGCACGGTTTAGTGATGGTGTATTGGTTAAGATTAGGTCACGGGTGGGGGTAAGGCTTAGGGTGAGGCTGAGGTTTAGGATTCGGGTTAGGGTTAGGGTTAGGGAATGGGGAGGGATTAGGGTACAGTTTAGGTTACGATAACCCTTAAGGGTTAGCGTACGTGTGAGGTCACTAGTTAGTGTTAGTGTACCTGTTACGATTAGGGCACGGGTGAGGATAAGGACTCGGAAGAGGGTCACGATAAGGGTTTGGGTTAGGGTTATGGTTAGGGAATGGGGATTGATTAGGGTACTGGTTAGGGTACGGCAATGGTTTAGGGTTAGCCTACGTGAGAGGGCATGGGTTAGTGTTGATGTACTGGTTAAAATTAGGACACGGGTGAGGGTAAAGTTTAGGGTGAGTGTCAGGGTTAGGTTACAGGTTAGGGTTAGGGTTAGGGAATGGAGAGGGATTAGGGTACAGGTTAGGGTACAGCTGCAGTTTAGGGTTAGCGTACGTGTGAGGGCTCGAATCACTGTTGGTGTCTTGGTTAAGATTAGGGCACGGGTGAAGGTAAGGCTTCGGGTGAGGGTCAGGTTTAGGATTCTGGTTAGGGTTAGGGTTAGGGAATGGAGAGGGATTAGGGTACAGGTTAGGGTAAGGCTGCGGTTTAGGGTTAGCGTACGCGTGAGTATACGGTTTAGTGATGGTGTATTGGTTAAGATTAGGGCACAGTTGAGGGTAAGGCTTCGGGTGAGGGTCAGGGTTAGGATTCGTGTTAGGGTTAGGGTTAGGGAATGGGGAGGGATTAGGGTACAGTTTAGGGTACGACAGTGCTTAAGGGTTACCGTTCGTGTGAGGGCAAGAGTTAGTGTTAGTGTCCTGGTTAAGATTACGGCACGGGTGAGGGTAAGGGTTCGGGTTAGGGTCAGGTTTACGATTCGGGTTACGGTGAGGGTTAGGGAAAGGGGAGGGATTAGCGTACAGTTTAGGGTGCGATGATGCTTAAGGGTTAGCGTATGTGTGTGGTCACTAGTTAGTGTTAGTGTACTGGTTACGATTAGTGCCCGGGTGAGGGTAAGACCTCGGAAAAGTGTCACGTTAAGGGTTTGGGTTAGGGTTATGGTTAGGGAAAGGGGATTGATTAGGGTACAGGTTAGGGTACGGCAATGGTTTAGGGTTAGCCTACATAAGAGGGCATGGGTTAGTGTTGATGTACTGGTTAAAATTAGGACACGGGTGAGGGTAAAGTTTAGGTTGAGTGTCAGGGTTAGGTTATAGGTTAGGGTTAGGGTTAGGGAATGGAGAGGGATTAGGGTACAGGTTAGGGTACAGCTGCGGTTTAGGGTTAGCATACGTGTGAGGGCACGAGCTAGTGTTGGTGTCCTGGTTAAGATTAGGGCACGGGCGAGGGTAAGGCTTCGGGTGAGCGTCAGGGTTAGGATTCAGGTAAGGGTTAGGGTTAGGGAATGGAGAGGGATTAAGGTACAGGCTAGGGTACGACAACGCTTAAGGGTTCGCATAATTGTGAGGGCACGAGGTAGTGTTGGTGTACAGGTTAAGACAAGGGCACCGGTGAGGGTAAGGCCTCGGAAAAGGGTCACGTTCAGGGTTTGGGTTAGGGTTAGGGTTAGGGAATGGGGAGGGATTAGGGTACAGTTTATTGTACGATGACGCTTAAAGGTTAGCGTACGTGTGAGGTCACTAGTTAGTGTTACTGTACTTTTTACGATTATGGCACGGGTGAGGGTAAGGCCTCGTAAGAGGGTCACGTTAAGAGTTTGGGTTAGGGTTATGGTTAGGGAATGGGGATTGATTAGTGTTCAGGTTAGGGTATGGCAATGGTTTAGGGTTAGCCTACATAAGAGGGCATGTGTTAGTGTTGATGCACTGGTTAAAATTAGGACACGGGTGATGGTAAAGTTTAAGGTGAGTGTCAGGGTTAGGTTTCAGGTTAGGATTAGGGTTAGGGTTAGGGAATGGAGAGGGATTAGGGTACAGGTTAGGGTACGGCAATGGTTTAGGGTTATCCTACGTAAGCGGGCATGGGTTAGTGTTGATGTACTGGTTAAAATTAGGACACGGGTGAGGGTAAAGTTTAGGTTGAGTGGCAGGTTTAGGTTTCAGGTTAGGGTTAGGGTTAGGGAATGGAGAGTGATTAGGGTACAGGTTAGGGTACAGCTGCAGTTTAGGATTAGCGTACGTGTGAGGGCACGAGTTAGTGTTGGTGTCCTGGTTAAGATTAGGGAACGGGTGAGAGTAAGGCTTCGGGTGAGGGTCAGGGTTAGGATTCGGGTTAGGGTTAGGGTTAGGGAATGGAGAGGGATTAGGGTACAGGCTAGGGTACGACAAAGCTTAAGGGTTCGCATAATTGTGAGGGCACGAGTCACTGTTGGTGTACTGGTTAAGACAAGGGCACCAGTGAGGGTAAGGCCTCGGAAAAGGGTCACGTTCAGGGTTTAGGTTAGGGTTAGGGTTAGGGAATGGGGAGGGATTAGGGTACAGGATACGGTACGACAACGCTTAATTGTTAGCGTACGTTTGAGGGCACGAGTTAGTGTTTGTTTACTGGTTAAGATTAGGGCATGGGTTAGGGTAGGGTCTCGGAAGAGGGTCAGGTTTAGGGATGGGGTTAGTGTTAGGGTTAGGCAATGGGAGGGATTAGGTACAGGGTAGGGCACGGCAACGGTTTAGATTGAGCCTACGTTGGAGGCCATGGGTTAGTGTTGATGGACTGTTTAAAATTAGGACACGGGTGAGGGTAAATCCTCGGGTGAGTTTCAGGGTTAGGGTTCGGATTAGGGTTAGGGTTAGGGAATGGAGAGGGATTAGGGTACAGGTTAGGGTACGGCTGCGGTTTATGGTTAGCGTACGTGTTAGGGCACGGTTTAGTGATGGTGTATTGGTTAAGATTAGGTCACGGGTGGGGGTAAGGCTTAGGGTGAGGCTGAGGTTTAGGATTCGGGTTAGGGTTAGGGCTAGGGAATGGGGAGGGATTAGGGTACAGTTTAGGGTACGATGACCCTTAAGGGTTAGCGTATGTGTGAGGTCATTAGTTAGTGTTAGTGTACCTGTTACGATTAGGACACGGGTGAGGGTAAGGACTCGGAAGAGGGTCACGATAAGGGTTTGGGTTAGGGTTATGGTTAGGGAATGGGGATTGATTAGGGTACAGGTTAGGGTACGGCAATGGTTTAGTGTTAGCCTACGTGAGAGGGCATGGGTTAGTGTTGATGTACTGGTTAAAATTAGGACACGGGTGAGGGTAAAGTTTAGGGTGAGTGTCAGGGTTAGGTTTCAGGTTAGGGTTAGGGTTAGGGAATGGAGACGGATTAGGGTACAGGTTAGGGTACAGCTGCGGTTTAGGGTTAGCATACGTGTGAGGGCACGAGTTAGTGTTGGTGTGCTGGTGAAGATTAGGGCACGAGTGAGGGTAAGGCTTCAGGTGAGGGTCAGGTTTAGGATTCGGGTTACGGTTAGGGTTAGGGAATGGACAGGGATTAGGGTACAGGCTAGGGTACGACAACGCTTAAGGGTTCGCATAATTGTGAGGGCACGAGTTAGTGTTGGTGTACTGGTTAAGACAAGGGCACCGGTGAGGGTAAGGCCTCGGAAAAGGGTCACGTTCAGGGTTTGGGTTAGGGATAGGGTTAGGGATCGGGGAGGGATTATGGTACAGGATAGGGTACAACAATGCTTAAGGGTTAGCGTACGTTTGAGGGCACGAGTTAGTGTTTGTGTACTGGTTAAGATTAGGGCATGGGTTACGGTAGGGCCTGGGAAGAGGGTCAGGTTTAGGGATGGGGTTAGGGGTAGGGTTAGGCAATGGGAGGGATTAGGGAACAGGGTAGGGCACGGCAACAGTTTAGTGTGAGCCTACGTTGGAGGGCATGGGTTAGTGTTGATGGACTGTTTAAAATTAGGACACGGGTGAGGGTAAATCTTTGGGTGAGTGTCAGGGTTAGGGTTTGGGTTAGGGTTAGGGTTAGGGTATAGAGAGGGATTAGGGTACATGTTAGGTTACGGCTGTGGTTTAGGGTTAGCGTACGTGTGAGGGCACGGTTTAGGGATGGTGTATTGGTTAAGATTAGGTCACGTGTGAGGGTAAGGCTTAGGGTGTGGCTCAGGGTTAGGATTAGGGTTAGGGTTAGGGTTAGGGAATGGGGAGGGATTAGGGTACAATTTAGGGTATGACAACGCTTAAGGGTTAGCGTACGTGTGAGGGCATGAGTTAGTGTTGGTGTCCTGGTTAAGATTAGGGCACAGGTGAGGGTAAGGCATCGGGTGAGGGTCAGGGTTAGGATTCGTGTTAGGGTTAGGGTTAGGGAATGGGGAGGGATTAGGGTACAGTTTAAGGTATGACAGTGCTTAAGGGTTACCGTTCGTGTGAGGGCAAGAGTTAGTGTTAGTGTCCTGGTTAAGATTAGGGCACGGGTGTGGGTAAGGCTTCGGGTGAGGGTCAGGGTTAGGGAATGGGGGGTTTAGGGTACAGTTTAGGGTACGACAGTGCTTAAGTGTTACCGTTCGTGTGAGGGCAAGTGTTAGTGTTAGTGTCCTGGTTAAGATTAGGGCACGGGTGAGGGTAAGGGTTCGGGTGAGGGTCAGGTTTACGATTCGGGTTAGGGTCAGGGTTAGGGAAAGGGGAGGGATTAGGTTACAGTTTAGGGTATGATGACGCTTAAGGATTAGCGTACGTGAGCAGTCACTAGTTAGTGTTAGTGTACTGGTTACGATTAGGGCACAGGTGAGGGTAAGGCCTCAGAAAAGGGTCACGTTAAGGGTTTGGGTTAGGGTTATGTTTAGGGAATGGGGATTGATTAGGGTACAGGATAGGGTACGACAACGCTTAAGTGTTAACGTACGTTTGCGGGCTTGAGTTAGTGTTTGTGTACTGGTTAAGATTAGGGCATGGGTTAGGGTAGGGCCTCGGAAGAAGGTCAGGTTTAGGGATGGGGTTAGGGTTAGGGTTAGGCAATGGGAGGGTTTAGGTACAGGGTAGGGCACGGAAACGGTTTAGTGTGAGCGTACGTTGGAAGTCATGGGTTAGTGTTGATGGACTGTTTAAAATGAGGACACGGGTGAGGGTAAATCCTCGGGTGAGTTTCAGGGTTACGGTTCGGATTAGGGTTAAGGTTAGGGAATGGAGAGGGATTAGGGTACAGGTTAGAGTACGGCTGCGGTTTAGGGTTAACGTACGTGTTAGGGCACGGTTTAGTGATGGTGTATTGGTTAAGATTAGGTCACGGGTGGGGGTAAGGCTTAGGGTGAGGCTGAGGTTTAGGATTCGGGTTAGGGTTAGGGTTAGGGAATGGGGAGGGATTAGGGTACAGTTTAGGCTACGATGACCCTTAAGGGTTAGCGTACGTGTGAGGTCACTAGTTAGTGTTAGTGTACCTGTTATGATTAGGGCACGGGTGAGGATAAGGACTCGGAAGAGGGTCACGATAAGGGTTTGGGTTAGGGTTATGGTTAGGGAATGGGGATTGATTAGGGTACAGGTTAGGGTACGGCAATGGTTTAGGGTTAGCCTACGTGAGAGGGCATGGGTTAGTGTTGATGTACTGGTTAAAATTAGGACACGGGTGAGGGTAAAGTTTAGGGTGAGTGTCAGGGTTAGGTTACAGGTTAGGGTTAGGGTTAGGGAATGGAGAGGGATTAGGGTACAGGTTAGGGTACAGCTGCAGTTTAGGGTTAGCGTACGTGTGAGGGCTCGAATCACTGTTGGTGTCTTGGTTAAGATTAGGGCACGGGTGAAGGTAAGGCTTCGGGTGAGGGTCAGGTTTAGGATTCTGGTTAGGGTTAGGGTTAGGGAATGGAGAGGGATTAGGGTACAGTTTAGGGTAAGGCTGCGGTTTAGGGTTAGCGTACGCGTGAGTATACGGTTTAGTGATGGTGTATTGGTTAAGATTAGGGCACAGTTGAGGGTAAGGCTTCGGGTGAGGGTCAGGGTTAGGATTCGTGTTAGGGTTAGGGTTACGGAATGGGGAGGGATTAGGGTACAGTTTAGGGTACGACAGTGCTTAAGGGTTACCGTTCGTGTGAGGGCAAGAGTTAGTGTTAGTGTCCTGGTTAAGATTACGGCACGGGTGAGGGTAAGGGTTCGGGTTAGGGTCAGGTTTACGATTCGGGTTACGGTGAGGGTTAGGGAAAGGGGAGGGATTAGCGTACAGTTTAGGGTGCGATGATGCTTAAGGGTTAGCGTATGTGTGTGGTCACTAGTTAGTGTTAGTGTACTGGTTACGATTAGTGCCCGGGTGAGGGTAAGACCTCGGAAAAGTGTCACGTTAAGGGTTTGGGTTAGGGTTATGGTTAGGGAAAGGGGATTGATTAGGGTACAGGTTAGGGTACGGCAATGGTTTAGGGTTAGCCTACATAAGAGGGCATGGGTTAGTGTTGATGTACTGGTTAAAATTAGGACACGGGTGAGGGTAAAGTTTAGGTTGAGTGTCAGGGTTAGGTTATAGGTTAGGGTTAGGGTTAGGGAATGGAGAGGGATTAGGGTACAGGTTAGGGTACAGCTGCGGTTTAGGGTTAGCATACGTGTGAGGGCACGAGCTAGTGTTGGTGTCCTGGTTAAGATTAGGGCACGGGCGAGGGTAAGGCTTCGGGTGAGCGTCAGGGTTAGGATTCAGGTAAGGGTTAGGGTTAGGGAATGGAGAGGGATTAAGGTACAGGCTAGGGTACGACAACGCTTAAGGGTTCGCATAATTGTGAGGGCACGAGGTAGTGTTGGTGTACAGGTTAAGACAAGGGCACCGGTGAGGGTAAGGCCTCGGAAAAGGGTCACGTTCAGGGTTTGGGTTAGGGTTAGGGTTAGGGAATGGGGAGGGATTAGGGTACAGTTTATTGTACGATGACGCTTAAAGGTTAGCGTACGTGTGAGGTCACTAGTTAGTGTTACTGTACTTTTTACGATTATGGCACGGGTGAGGGTAAGGCCTCGTAAGAGGGTCACGTTAAGAGTTTGGGTTAGGGTTATGGTTAGGGAATGGGGATTGATTAGTGTTCAGGTTAGGGTATGGCAATGGTTTAGGGTTAGCCTACATAAGAGGGCATGTGTTAGTGTTGATGCACTGGTTAAAATTAGGACACGGGTGATGGTAAAGTTTAAGGTGAGTGTCAGGGTTAGGTTTCAGGTTAGGATTAGGGTTAGGGTTAGGGAATGGAGAGGGATTAGGGTACAGGTTAGGGTACGGCAATGGTTTAGGGTTATCCTACGTAAGCGGGCATGGGTTAGTGTTGATGTACTGGTTAAAATTAGGACACGGGTGAGGGTAAAGTTTAGGTTGAGTGGCAGGTTTAGGTTTCAGGTTAGGGTTAGGGTTAGGGAATGGAGAGTGATTAGGGTACAGGTTAGGGTACAGCTGCAGTTTAGGATTAGCGTACGTGTGAGGGCACGAGTTAGTGTTGGTGTCCTGGTTAAGATTAGGGAACGGGTGAGAGTAAGGCTTCGGGTGAGGGTCAGGGTTAGGATTCGGGTTAGGGTTAGGGTTAGGGAATGGAGAGGGATTAGGGTACAGGCTAGGGTACGACAAAGCTTAAGGGTTCGCATAATTGTGAGGGCACGAGTCACTGTTGGTGTACTGGTTAAGACAAGGGCACCAGTGAGGGTAAGGCCTCGGAAAAGGGTCACGTTCAGGGTTTAGGTTAGGGTTAGGGTTAGGGAATGGGGAGGGATTAGGGTACAGGATACGGTACGACAACGCTTAATTGTTAGCGTACGTTTGAGGGCACGAGTTAGTGTTTGTTTACTGGTTAAGATTAGGGCATGGGTTAGGGTAGGGTCTCGGAAGAGGGTCAGGTTTAGGGATGGGGTTAGTGTTAGGGTTAGGCAATGGGAGGGATTAGGTACAGGGTAGGGCACGGCAACGGTTTAGATTGAGCCTACGTTGGAGGCCATGGGTTAGTGTTGATGGACTGTTTAAAATTAGGACACGGGTGAGGGTAAATCCTCGGGTGAGTTTCAGGGTTAGGGTTCGGATTAGGGTTAGGGTTAGGGAATGGAGAGGGATTAGGGTACAGGTTAGGGTACGGCTGCGGTTTATGGTTAGCGTACGTGTTAGGGCACGGTTTAGTGATGGTGTATTGGTTAAGATTAGGTCACGGGTGGGGGTAAGGCTTAGGGTGAGGCTGAGGTTTAGGATTCGGGTTAGGGTTAGGGCTAGGGAATGGGGAGGGATTAGGGTACAGTTTAGGGTACGATGACCCTTAAGGGTTAGCGTATGTGTGAGGTCATTAGTTAGTGTTAGTGTACCTGTTACGATTAGGACACGGGTGAGGGTAAGGACTCGGAAGAGGGTCACGATAAGGGTTTGGGTTAGGGTTATGGTTAGGGAATGGGGATTGATTAGGGTACAGGTTAGGGTACGGCAATGGCTTAGGGTTAGCCTACGTGAGAGGGCATGGGTTAGTGTTGATGTACTGGTTAAAATTAGGACACGGGTGAGGGTAAAGTTTAGGGTGAGTGTCAGGGTTAGGTTTCAGGTTAGGGTTAGGGTTAGGGAATGGAGACGGATTAGGGTACAGGTTAGGGTACAGCTGCGGTTTAGGGTTAGCATACGTGTGAGGGCACGAGTTAGTGTTGGTGTGCTGGTGAAGATTAGGGCACGAGTGAGGGTAAGGCTTCAGGTGAGGGTCAGGTTTAGGATTCGGGTTACGGTTAGGGTTAGGGAATGGACAGGGATTAGGGTACAGGCTAGGGTACGACAACGCTTAAGGGTTCGCATAATTGTGAGGGCACGAGTTAGTGTTGGTGTACTGGTTAAGACAAGGGCACCGGTGAGGGTAAGGCCTCGGAAAAGGGTCACGTTCAGGGTTTGGGTTAGGGATAGGGTTAGGGATCGGGGAGGGATTACGGTACAGGATAGGGTACAACAATGCTTAAGGGTTAGCGTACGTTTGAGGGCACGAGTTAGTGTTTGTGTACTGGTTAAGATTAGGGCATGGGTTACGGTAGGGCCTGGGAAGAGGGTCAGGTTTAGGGATGGGGTTAGGGGTAGGGTTAGGCAATGGGAGGGATTAGGGAACAGGGTAGGGCACGGCAACAGTTTAGTGTGAGCCTACGTTGGAGGGCATGGGTTAGTGTTGATGGACTGTTTAAAATTAGGACACGGGTGAGGGTAAATCTTTGGGTGAGTGTCAGGGTTAGGGTTTGGGTTAGGGTTAGGGTTAGGGTATAGAGAGGGATTAGGGTACATGTTAGGTTACGGCTGTGGTTTAGGGTTAGCGTACGTGTGAGGGCACGGTTTAGGGATGGTGTATTGGTTAAGATTAGGTCACGTGTGAGGGTAAGGCTTAGGGTGTGGCTCAGGGTTAGGATTAGGGTTAGGGTTAGGGTTAGGGAATGGGGAGGGATTAGGGTACAATTTAGGGTATGACAACGCTTAAGGGTTAGCGTACGTGTGAGGGCATGAGTTAGTGTTGGTGTCCTGGTTAAGATTAGGGCACAGGTGAGGGTAAGGCATCGGGTGAGGGTCAGGGTTAGGATTCGTGTTAGGGTTAGGGTTAGGGAATGGGGAGGGATTAGGGTACAGTTTAAGGTATGACAGTGCTTAAGGGTTACCGTTCGTGTGAGGGCAAGAGTTAGTGTTAGTGTCCTGGTTAAGATTAGGGCACGGGTGTGGGTAAGGCTTCGGGTGAGGGTCAGGGTTAGGGAATGGGGGGTTTAGGGTACAGTTTAGGGTACGACAGTGCTTAAGTGTTACCGTTCGTGTGAGGGCAAGTGTTAGTGTTAGTGTCCTGGTTAAGATTAGGGCACGGGTGAGGGTAAGGGTTCGGGTGAGGGTCAGGTTTACGATTCGGGTTAGGGTCAGGGTTAGGGAAAGGGGAGGGATTAGGTTACAGTTTAGGGTATGATGACGCTTAAGGATTAGCGTACGTGAGCAGTCACTAGTTAGTGTTAGTGTACTGGTTACGATTAGGGCACAGGTGAGGGTAAGGCCTCAGAAAAGGGTCACGTTAAGGGTTTGGGTTAGGGTTATGTTTAGGGAATGGGGATTGATTAGGGTACAGGATAGGGTACGACAACGCTTAAGTGTTAACGTACGTTTGCGGGCTTGAGTTAGTGTTTGTGTACTGGTTAAGATTAGGGCATGGGTTAGGGTAGGGCCTCGGAAGAAGGTCAGGTTTAGGGATGGGGTTAGGGTTAGGGTTAGGCAATGGGAGGGTTTAGGTACAGGGTAGGGCACGGAAACGGTTTAGTGTGAGCGTACGTTGGAAGTCATGGGTTAGTGTTGATGGACTGTTTAAAATGAGGACACGGGTGAGGGTAAATCCTCGGGTGAGTTTCAGGGTTACGGTTCGGATTAGGGTTAAGGTTAGGGAATGGAGAGGGATTAGGATACAGGTTAGAGTACGGCTGCGGTTTAGGGTTAACGTACGTGTTAGGGCACGGTTTAGTGATGGTGTATTGGTTAAGATTAGGTCACGGGTGGGGGTAAGGCTTAGGGTGAGGCTGAGGTTTAGGATTCGGGTTAGGGTTAGGGTTAGGGAATGGGGAGGGATTAGGGTACAGTTTAGGCTACGATGACCCTTAAGGGTTAGCGTACGTGTGAGGTCACTAGTTAGTGTTAGTGTACCTGTTATGATTAGGGCACGGGTGAGGATAAGGACTCGGAAGAGGGTCACGATAAGGGTTTGGGTTAGGGTTATGGTTAGGGAATGGGGATTGATTAGGGTACAGGTTAGGGTACGGCAATGGTTTAGGGTTAGCCTACGTGAGAGGGCATGGGTTAGTGTTGATGTACTGGTTAAAATTAGGACACGGGTGAGGGTAAAGTTTAGGGTGAGTGTCAGGGTTAGGTTACAGGTTAGGGTTAGGGTTAGGGAATGGAGAGGGATTAGGGTACAGGTTAGGGTACAGCTGCAGTTTAGGGTTAGCGTACGTGTGAGGGCTCGAATCACTGTTGGTGTCTTGGTTAAGATTAGGGCACGGGTGAAGGTAAGGCTTCGGGTGAGGGTCAGGTTTAGGATTCTGGTTAGGGTTAGGGTTAGGGAATGGAGAGGGATTAGGGTACAGTTTAGGGTAAGGCTGCGGTTTAGGGTTAGCGTACGCGTGAGTATACGGTTTAGTGATGGTGTATTGGTTAAGATTAGGGCACAGTTGAGGGTAAGGCTTCGGGTGAGGGTCAGGGTTAGGATTCGTGTTAGGGTTAGGGTTACGGAATGGGGAGGGATTAGGGTACAGTTTAGGGTGCGACAGTGCTTAAGGGTTACCGTTCGTGTGAGGGCAAGAGTTAGTGTTAGTGTCCTGGTTAAGATTACGGCACGGGTGAGGGTAAGGGTTCGGGTTAGGGTCAGGTTTACGATTCGGGTTACGGTGAGGGTTAGGGAAAGGGGAGGGATTAGCGTACAGTTTAGGGTGCGATGATGCTTAAGGGTTAGCGTATGTGTGTGGTCACTAGTTAGTGTTAGTGTACTGGTTACGATTAGTGCCCGGGTGAGGGTAAGACCTCGGAAAAGTGTCACGTTAAGGGTTTGGGTTAGGGTTATGGTTAGGGAAAGGGGATTGATTAGGGTACAGGTTAGGGTACGGCAATGGTTTAGGGTTAGCCTACATAAGAGGGCATGGGTTAGTGTTGATGTACTGGTTAAAATTAGGACACGGGTGAGGGTAAAGTTTAGGTTGAGTGTCAGGGTTAGGTTATAGGTTAGGGTTAGGGTTAGGGAATGGAGAGGGATTAGGGTACAGGTTAGGGTACAGCTGCGGTTTAGGGTTAGCATACGTGTGAGGGCACGAGCTAGTGTTGGTGTCCTGGTTAAGATTAGGGCACGGGCGAGGGTAAGGCTTCGGGTGAGCGTCAGGGTTAGGATTCAGGTAAGGGTTAGGGTTAGGGAATGGAGAGGGATTAAGGTACAGGCTAGGGTACGACAACGCTTAAGGGTTCGCATAATTGTGAGGGCACGAGGTAGTGTTGGTGTACAGGTTAAGACAAGGGCACCGGTGAGGGTAAGGCCTCGGAAAAGGGTCACGTTCAGGGTTTGGGTTAGGGTTAGGGTTAGGGAATGGGGAGGGATTAGGGTACAGTTTATTGTACGATGACGCTTAAAGGTTAGCGTACGTGTGAGGTCACTAGTTAGTGTTACTGTACTTTTTACGATTATGGCACGGGTGAGGGTAAGGCCTCGTAAGAGGGTCACGTTAAGAGTTTGGGTTAGGGTTATGGTTAGGGAATGGGGATTGATTAGTGTTCAGGTTAGGGTATGGCAATGGTTTAGGGTTAGCCTACATAAGAGGGCATGTGTTAGTGTTGATGCACTGGTTAAAATTAGGACACGGGTGATGGTAAAGTTTAAGGTGAGTGTCAGGGTTAGGTTTCAGGTTAGGATTAGGGTTAGGGTTAGGGAATGGAGAGGGATTAGGGTACAGGTTAGGGTACGGCAATGGTTTAGGGTTATCCTACGTAAGCGGGCATGGGTTAGTGTTGATGTACTGGTTAAAATTAGGACACGGGTGAGGGTAAAGTTTAGGTTGAGTGGCAGGTTTAGGTTTCAGGTTAGGGTTAGGGTTAGGGAATGGAGAGTGATTAGGGTACAGGTTAGGGTACAGCTGCAGTTTAGGATTAGCGTACGTGTGAGGGCACGAGTTAGTGTTGGTGTCCTGGTTAAGATTAGGGAACGGGTGAGAGTAAGGCTTCGGGTGAGGGTCAGGGTTAGGATTCGGGTTAGGGTTAGGGTTAGGGAATGGAGAGGGATTAGGGTACAGGCTAGGGTACGACAAAGCTTAAGGGTTCGCATAATTGTGAGGGCACGAGTCACTGTTGGTGTACTGGTTAAGACAAGGGCACCAGTGAGGGTAAGGCCTCGGAAAAGGGTCACGTTCAGGGTTTAGGTTAGGGTTAGGGTTAGGGAATGGGGAGGGATTAGGGTACAGGATACGGTACGACAACGCTTAATTGTTAGCGTACGTTTGAGGGCACGAGTTAGTGTTTGTTTACTGGTTAAGATTAGGGCATGGGTTAGGGTAGGGTCTCGGAAGAGGGTCAGGTTTAGGGATGGGGTTAGTGTTAGGGTTAGGCAATGGGAGGGATTAGGTACAGGGTAGGGCACGGCAACGGTTTAGATTGAGCCTACGTTGGAGGCCATGGGTTAGTGTTGATGGACTGTTTAAAATTAGGACACGGGTGAGGGTAAATCCTCGGGTGAGTTTCAGGGTTAGGGTTCGGATTAGGGTTAGGGTTAGGGAATGGAGAGGGATTAGGGTACAGGTTAGGGTACGGCTGCGGTTTATGGTTAGCGTACGTGTTAGGGCACGGTTTAGTGATGGTGTATTGGTTAAGATTAGGTCACGGGTGGGGGTAAGGCTTAGGGTGAGGCTGAGGTTTAGGATTCGGGTTAGGGTTAGGGCTAGGGAATGGGGAGGGATTAGGGTACAGTTTAGGGTACGATGACCCTTAAGGGTTAGCGTATGTGTGAGGTCATTAGTTAGTGTTAGTGTACCTGTTACGATTAGGACACGGGTGAGGGTAAGGACTCGGAAGAGGGTCACGATAAGGGTTTGGGTTAGGGTTATGGTTAGGGAATGGGGATTGATTAGGGTACAGGTTAGGGTACGGCAATGGTTTAGTGTTAGCCTACGTGAGAGGGCATGGGTTAGTGTTGATGTACTGGTTAAAATTAGGACACGGGTGAGGGTAAAGTTTAGGGTGAGTGTCAGGGTTAGGTTTCAGGTTAGGGTTAGGGTTAGGGAATGGAGACGGATTAGGGTACAGGTTAGGGTACAGCTGCGGTTTAGGGTTAGCATACGTGTGAGGGCACGAGTTAGTGTTGGTGTGCTGGTGAAGATTAGGGCACGAGTGAGGGTAAGGCTTCAGGTGAGGGTCAGGTTTAGGATTCGGGTTACGGTTAGGGTTAGGGAATGGACAGGGATTAGGGTACAGGCTAGGGTACGACAACGCTTAAGGGTTCGCATAATTGTGAGGGCACGAGTTAGTGTTGGTGTACTGGTTAAGACAAGGGCACCGGTGAGGGTAAGGCCTCGGAAAAGGGTCACGTTCAGGGTTTGGGTTAGGGATAGGGTTAGGGATCGGGGAGGGATTACGGTACAGGATAGGGTACAACAATGCTTAAGGGTTAGCGTACGTTTGAGGGCACGAGTTAGTGTTTGTGTACTGGTTAAGATTAGGGCATGGGTTACGGTAGGGCCTGGGAAGAGGGTCAGGTTTAGGGATGGGGTTAGGGGTAGGGTTAGGCAATGGGAGGGATTAGGGAACAGGGTAGGGCACGGCAACAGTTTAGTGTGAGCCTACGTTGGAGGGCATGGGTTAGTGTTGATGGACTGTTTAAAATTAGGACACGGGTGAGGGTAAATCTTTGGGTGAGTGTCAGGGTTAGGGTTTGGGTTAGGGTTAGGGTTAGGGTATAGAGAGGGATTAGGGTACATGTTAGGTTACGGCTGTGGTTTAGGGTTAGCGTACGTGTGAGGGCACGGTTTAGGGATGGTGTATTGGTTAAGATTAGGTCACGTGTGAGGGTAAGGCTTAGGGTGTGGCTCAGGGTTAGGATTAGGGTTAGGGTTAGGGTTAGGGAATGGGGAGGGATTAGGGTACAATTTAGGGTATGACAACGCTTAAGGGTTAGCGTACGTGTGAGGGCATGAGTTAGTGTTGGTGTCCTGGTTAAGATTAGGGCACAGGTGAGGGTAAGGCATCGGGTGAGGGTCAGGGTTAGGATTCGTGTTAGGGTTAGGGTTAGGGAATGGGGAGGGATTAGGGTACAGTTTAAGGTATGACAGTGCTTAAGGGTTACCGTTCGTGTGAGGGCAAGAGTTAGTGTTAGTGTCCTGGTTAAGATTAGGGCACGGGTGTGGGTAAGGCTTCGGGTGAGGGTCAGGGTTAGGGAATGGGGGGTTTAGGGTACAGTTTAGGGTACGACAGTGCTTAAGTGTTACCGTTCGTGTGAGGGCAAGTGTTAGTGTTAGTGTCCTGGTTAAGATTAGGGCACGGGTGAGGGTAAGGGTTCGGGTGAGGGTCAGGTTTACGATTCGGGTTAGGGTCAGGGTTAGGGAAAGGGGAGGGATTAGGTTACAGTTTAGGGTATGATGACGCTTAAGGATTAGCGTACGTGAGCAGTCACTAGTTAGTGTTAGTGTACTGGTTACGATTAGGGCACAGGTGAGGGTAAGGCCTCAGAAAAGGGTCACGTTAAGGGTTTGGGTTAGGGTTATGTTTAGGGAATGGGGATTGATTAGGGTACAGGATAGGGTACGACAACGCTTAAGTGTTAACGTACGTTTGCGGGCTTGAGTTAGTGTTTGTGTACTGGTTAAGATTAGGGCATGGGTTAGGGTAGGGCCTCGGAAGAAGGTCAGGTTTAGGGATGGGGTTAGGGTTAGGGTTAGGCAATGGGAGGGTTTAGGTACAGGGTAGGGCACGGAAACGGTTTAGTGTGAGCGTACGTTGGAAGTCATGGGTTAGTGTTGATGGACTGTTTAAAATGAGGACACGGGTGAGGGTAAATCCTCGGGTGAGTTTCAGGGTTACGGTTCGGATTAGGGTTAAGGTTAGGGAATGGAGAGGGATTAGGGTACAGGTTAGAGTACGGCTGCGGTTTAGGGTTAACGTACGTGTTAGGGCACGGTTTAGTGATGGTGTATTGGTTAAGATTAGGTCACGGTTGGGGGTAAGGCTTAGGGTGAGGCTGAGGTTTAGGATTCGGGTTAGGGTTAGGGTTAGGGAATGGGGAGGGATTAGGGTACAGTTTAGGCTACGATGACCCTTAAGGGTTAGCGTACGTGTGAGGTCACTAGTTAGTGTTAGTGTACCTGTTATGATTAGGGCACGGGTGAGGATAAGGACTCGGAAGAGGGTCACGATAAGGGTTTGGGTTAGGGTTATGGTTAGGGAATGGGGATTGATTAGGGTACAGGTTAGGGTACGGCAATGGTTTAGGGTTAGCCTACGTGAGAGGGCATGGGTTAGTGTTGATGTACTGGTTAAAATTAGGACACGGGTGAGGGTAAAGTTTAGGGTGAGTGTCAGGGTTAGGTTACAGGTTAGGGTTAGGGTTAGGGAATGGAGAGGGATTAGGGTACAGGTTAGGGTACAGCTGCAGTTTAGGGTTAGCGTACGTGTGAGGGCTCGAATCACTGTTGGTGTCTTGGTTAAGATTAGGGCACGGGTGAAGGTAAGGCTTCGGGTGAGGGTCAGGTTTAGGATTCTGGTTAGGGTTAGGGTTAGGGAATGGAGAGGGATTAGGGTACAGTTTAGGGTAAGGCTGCGGTTTAGGGTTAGCGTACGCGTGAGTATACGGTTTAGTGATGGTGTATTGGTTAAGATTAGGGCACAGTTGAGGGTAAGGCTTCGGGTGAGGGTCAGGGTTAGGATTCGTGTTAGGGTTAGGGTTACGGAATGGGGAGGGATTAGGGTACAGTTTAGGGTACGACAGTGCTTAAGGGTTACCGTTCGTGTGAGGGCAAGAGTTAGTGTTAGTGTCCTGGTTAAGATTACGGCACGGGTGAGGGTAAGGGTTCGGGTTAGGGTCAGGTTTACGATTCGGGTTACGGTGAGGGTTAGGGAAAGGGGAGGGATTAGCGTACAGTTTAGGGTGCGATGATGCTTAAGGGTTAGCGTATGTGTGTGGTCACTAGTTAGTGTTAGTGTACTGGTTACGATTAGTGCCCGGGTGAGGGTAAGACCTCGGAAAAGTGTCACGTTAAGGGTTTGGGTTAGGGTTATGGTTAGGGAAAGGGGATTGATTAGGGTACAGGTTAGGGTACGGCAATGGTTTAGGGTTAGCCTACATAAGAGGGCATGGGTTAGTGTTGATGTACTGGTTAAAATTAGGACACGGGTGAGGGTAAAGTTTAGGTTGAGTGTCAGGGTTAGGTTATAGGTTAGGGTTAGGGTTAGGGAATGGAGAGGGATTAGGGTACAGGTTAGGGTACAGCTGCGGTTTAGGGTTAGCATACGTGTGAGGGCACGAGCTAGTGTTGGTGTCCTGGTTAAGATTAAGGCACGGGCGAGGGTAAGGCTTCGGGTGAGCGTCAGGGTTAGGATTCAGGTAAGGGTTAGGGTTAGGGAATGGAGAGGGATTAAGGTACAGGCTAGGGTACGACAACGCTTAAGGGTTCGCATAATTGTGAGGGCACGAGGTAGTGTTGGTGTACAGGTTAAGACAAGGGCACCGGTGAGGGTAAGGCCTCGGAAAAGGGTCACGTTCAGGGTTTGGGTTAGGGTTAGGGTTAGGGAATGGGGAGGGATTAGGGTACAGTTTATTGTACGATGACGCTTAAAGGTTAGCGTACGTGTGAGGTCACTAGTTAGTGTTACTGTACTTTTTACGATTATGGCACGGG
Organism: Inia geoffrensis; assembly: GCA_036417435.1. Lineage (NCBI taxonomy): Eukaryota > Metazoa > Chordata > Mammalia > Artiodactyla > Iniidae > Inia > Inia geoffrensis. The sequence goes on along the minus strand of CM070910.1, from coordinate 73,376,579 downwards.
TGAGGGTAAGGCCTCGTAAGAGGGTCACGTTAAGAGTTTGGGTTAGGGTTATGGTTAGGGAATGGGGATTGATTAGTGTTCAGGTTAGGGTATGGCAATGGTTTAGGGTTAGCCTACATAAGAGGGCATGTGTTAGTGTTGATGCACTGGTTAAAATTAGGACACGGGTGATGGTAAAGTTTAAGGTGAGTGTCAGGGTTAGGTTTCAGGTTAGGATTAGGGTTAGGGTTAGGGAATGGAGAGGGATTAGGGTACAGGTTAGGGTACGGCAATGGTTTAGGGTTATCCTACGTAAGCGGGCATGGGTTAGTGTTGATGTACTGGTTAAAATTAGGACACGGGTGAGGGTAAAGTTTAGGTTGAGTGGCAGGTTTAGGTTTCAGGTTAGGGTTAGGGTTAGGGAATGGAGAGTGATTAGGGTACAGGTTAGGGTACAGCTGCAGTTTAGGATTAGCGTACGTGTGAGGGCACGAGTTAGTGTTGGTGTCCTGGTTAAGATTAGGGAACGGGTGAGAGTAAGGCTTCGGGTGAGGGTCAGGGTTAGGATTCGGGTTAGGGTTAGGGTTAGGGAATGGAGAGGGATTAGGGTACAGGCTAGGGTACGACAAAGCTTAAGGGTTCGCATAATTGTGAGGGCACGAGTCACTGTTGGTGTACTGGTTAAGACAAGGGCACCAGTGAGGGTAAGGCCTCGGAAAAGGGTCACGTTCAGGGTTTAGGTTAGGGTTAGGGTTAGGGAATGGGGAGGGATTAGGGTACAGGATACGGTACGACAACGCTTAATTGTTAGCGTACGTTTGAGGGCACGAGTTAGTGTTTGTTTACTGGTTAAGATTAGGGCATGGGTTAGGGTAGGGTCTCGGAAGAGGGTCAGGTTTAGGGATGGGGTTAGTGTTAGGGTTAGGCAATGGGAGGGATTAGGTACAGGGTAGGGCACGGCAACGGTTTAGATTGAGCCTACGTTGGAGGCCATGGGTTAGTGTTGATGGACTGTTTAAAATTAGGACACGGGTGAGGGTAAATCCTCGGGTGAGTTTCAGGGTTAGGGTTCGGATTAGGGTTAGGGTTAGGGAATGGAGAGGGATTAGGGTACAGGTTAGGGTACGGCTGCGGTTTATGGTTAGCGTACGTGTTAGGGCACGGTTTAGTGATGGTGTATTGGTTAAGATTAGGTCACGGGTGGGGGTAAGGCTTAGGGTGAGGCTGAGGTTTAGGATTCGGGTTAGGGTTAGGGCTAGGGAATGGGGAGGGATTAGGGTACAGTTTAGGGTACGATGACCCTTAAGGGTTAGCGTATGTGTGAGGTCATTAGTTAGTGTTAGTGTACCTGTTACGATTAGGATACGGGTGAGGGTAAGGACTCGGAAGAGGGTCACGATAAGGGTTTGGGTTAGGGTTATGGTTAGGGAATGGGGATTGATTAGGGTACAGGTTAGGGTACGGCAATGGTTTAGTGTTAGCCTACGTGAGAGGGCATGGGTTAGTGTTGATGTACTGGTTAAAATTAGGACACGGGTGAGGGTAAAGTTTAGGGTGAGTGTCAGGGTTAGGTTTCAGGTTAGGGTTAGGGTTAGGGAATGGAGACGGATTAGGGTACAGGTTAGGGTACAGCTGCGGTTTAGGGTTAGCATACGTGTGAGGGCACGAGTTAGTGTTGGTGTGCTGGTGAAGATTAGGGCACGAGTGAGGGTAAGGCTTCAGGTGAGGGTCAGGTTTAGGATTCGGGTTACGGTTAGGGTTAGGGAATGGACAGGGATTAGGGTACAGGCTAGGGTACGACAACGCTTAAGGGTTCGCATAATTGTGAGGGCACGAGTTAGTGTTGGTGTACTGGTTCTGACAAGGGCACCGGTGAGGGTAAGGCCTCGGAAAAGGGTCACGTTCAGGGTTTGGGTTAGGGATAGGGTTAGGGATCGGGGAGGGATTACGGTACAGGATAGGGTACAACAATGCTTAAGGGTTAGCGTACGTTTGAGGGCACGAGTTAGTGTTTGTGTACTGGTTAAGATTAGGGCATGGGTTACGGTAGGGCCTGGGAAGAGGGTCAGGTTTAGGGATGGGGTTAGGGGTAGGGTTAGGCAATGGGAGGGATTAGGGAACAGGGTAGGGCACGGCAACAGTTTAGTGTGAGCCTACGTTGGAGGGCATGGGTTAGTGTTGATGGACTGTTTAAAATTAGGACACGGGTGAGGGTAAATCTTTGGGTGAGTGTCAGGGTTAGGGTTTGGGTTAGGGTTAGGGTTAGGGTATAGAGAGGGATTAGGGTACATGTTAGGTTACGGCTGTGGTTTAGGGTTAGCGTACGTGTGAGGGCACGGTTTAGGGATGGTGTATTGGTTAAGATTAGGTCACGTGTGAGGGTAAGGCTTAGGGTGTGGCTCAGGGTTAGGATTAGGGTTAGGGTTAGGGTTAGGGAATGGGGAGGGATTAGGGTACAATTTAGGGTATGACAACGCTTAAGGGTTAGCGTACGTGTGAGGGCATGAGTTAGTGTTGGTGTCCTGGTTAAGATTAGGGCACAGGTGAGGGTAAGGCATCGGGTGAGGGTCAGGGTTAGGATTCGTGTTAGGGTTAGGGTTAGGGAATGGGGAGGGATTAGGGTACAGTTTAAGGTATGACAGTGCTTAAGGGTTACCGTTCGTGTGAGGGCAAGAGTTAGTGTTAGTGTCCTGGTTAAGATTAGGGCACGGGTGTGGGTAAGGCTTCGGGTGAGGGTCAGGGTTAGGGAATGGGGGGTTTAGGGTACAGTTTAGGGTACGACAGTGCTTAAGTGTTACCGTTCGTGTGAGGGCAAGTGTTAGTGTTAGTGTCCTGGTTAAGATTAGGGCACGGGTGAGGGTAAGGGTTCGGGTGAGGGTCAGGTTTACGATTCGGGTTAGGGTCAGGGTTAGGGAAAGGGGAGGGATTAGGTTACAGTTTAGGGTATGATGACGCTTAAGGATTAGCGTACGTGAGCAGTCACTAGTTAGTGTTAGTGTACTGGTTACGATTAGGGCACAGGTGAGGGTAAGGCCTCAGAAAAGGGTCACGTTAAGGGTTTGGGTTAGGGTTATGTTTAGGGAATGGGGATTGATTAGGGTACAGGATAGGGTACGACAACGCTTAAGTGTTAACGTACGTTTGCGGGCTTGAGTTAGTGTTTGTGTACTGGTTAAGATTAGGGCATGGGTTAGGGTAGGGCCTCGGAAGAAGGTCAGGTTTAGGGATGGGGTTAGGGTTAGGGTTAGGCAATGGGAGGGTTTAGGTACAGGGTAGGGCACGGAAACGGTTTAGTGTGAGCGTACGTTGGAAGTCATGGGTTAGTGTTGATGGACTGTTTAAAATGAGGACACGGGTGAGGGTAAATCCTCGGGTGAGTTTCAGGGTTACGGTTCGGATTAGGGTTAAGGTTAGGGAATGGAGAGGGATTAGGGTACAGGTTAGAGTACGGCTGCGGTTTAGGGTTAACGTACGTGTTAGGGCACGGTTTAGTGATGGTGTATTGGTTAAGATTAGGTCACGGGTGGGGGTAAGGCTTAGGGTGAGGCTGAGGTTTAGGATTCGGGTTAGGGTTAGGGTTAGGGAATGGGGAGGGATTAGGGTACAGTTTAGGCTACGATGACCCTTAAGGGTTAGCGTACGTGTGAGGTCACTAGTTAGTGTTAGTGTACCTGTTATGATTAGGGCACGGGTGAGGATAAGGACTCGGAAGAGGGTCACGATAAGGGTTTGGGTTAGGGTTATGGTTAGGGAATGGGGATTGATTAGGGTACAGGTTAGGGTACGGCAATGGTTTAGGGTTAGCCTACGTGAGAGGGCATGGGTTAGTGTTGATGTACTGGTTAAAATTAGGACACGGGTGAGGGTAAAGTTTAGGGTGAGTGTCAGGGTTAGGTTACAGGTTAGGGTTAGGGTTAGGGAATGGAGAGGGATTAGGGTACAGGTTAGGGTACAGCTGCAGTTTAGGGTTAGCGTACGTGTGAGGGCTCGAATCACTGTTGGTGTCTTGGTTAAGATTAGGGCACGGGTGAAGGTAAGGCTTCGGGTGAGGGTCAGGTTTAGGATTCTGGTTAGGGTTAGGGTTAGGGAATGGAGAGGGATTAGGGTACAGTTTAGGGTAAGGCTGCGGTTTAGGGTTAGCGTACGCGTGAGTATACGGTTTAGTGATGGTGTATTGGTTAAGATTAGGGCACAGTTGAGGGTAAGGCTTCGGGTGAGGGTCAGGGTTAGGATTCGTGTTAGGGTTAGGGTTACGGAATGGGGAGGGATTAGGGTACAGTTTAGGGTACGACAGTGCTTAAGGGTTACCGTTCGTGTGAGGGCAAGAGTTAGTGTTAGTGTCCTGGTTAAGATTACGGCACGGGTGAGGGTAAGGGTTCGGGTTAGGGTCAGGTTTACGATTCGGGTTACGGTGAGGGTTAGGGAAAGGGGAGGGATTAGCGTACAGTTTAGGGTGCGATGATGCTTAAGGGTTAGCGTATGTGTGTGGTCACTAGTTAGTGTTAGTGTACTGGTTACGATTAGTGCCCGGGTGAGGGTAAGACCTCGGAAAAGTGTCACGTTAAGGGTTTGGGTTAGGGTTATGGTTAGGGAAAGGGGATTGATTAGGGTACAGGTTAGGGTACGGCAATGGTTTAGGGTTAGCCTACATAAGAGGGCATGGGTTAGTGTTGATGTACTGGTTAAAATTAGGACACGGGTGAGGGTAAAGTTTAGGGTGAGTGTCAGGGTTAGGTTATAGGTTAGGGTTAGGGTTAGGGAATGGAGAGGGATTAGGGTACAGGTTAGGGTACAGCTGCGGTTTAGGGTTAGCATACGTGTGAGGGCACGAGCTAGTGTTGGTGTCCTGGTTAAGATTAGGGCACGGGCGAGGGTAAGGCTTCGGGTGAGCGTCAGGGTTAGGATTCAGGTAAGGGTTAGGGTTAGGGAATGGAGAGGGATTAAGGTACAGGCTAGGGTACGACAACGCTTAAGGGTTCGCATAATTGTGAGGGCACGAGGTAGTGTTGGTGTACAGGTTAAGACAAGGGCACCGGTGAGGGTAAGGCCTCGGAAAAGGGTCACGTTCAGGGTTTGGGTTAGGGTTAGGTTTAGGGAATGGGGAGGGATTAGGGTACAGTTTATTGTACGATGACGCTTAAAGGTTAGCGTACGTGTGAGGTCACTAGTTAGTGTTACTGTACTTTTTACGATTATGGCACGGGTGAGGGTAAGGCCTCGTAAGAGGGTCACGTTAAGAGTTTGGGTTAGGGTTATGGTTAGGGAATGGGGATTGATTAGTGTTCAGGTTAGGGTATGGCAATGGTTTAGGGTTAGCCTACATAAGAGGGCATGTGTTAGTGTTGATGCACTGGTTAAAATTAGGACACGGGTGATGGTAAAGTTTAAGGTGAGTGTCAGGGTTAGGTTTCAGGTTAGGATTAGGGTTAGGGTTAGGGAATGGAGAGGGATTAGGGTACAGGTTAGGGTACGGCAATGGTTTAGGGTTATCCTACGTAAGCGGGCATGGGTTAGTGTTGATGTACTGGTTAAAATTAGGACACGGGTGAGGGTAAAGTTTAGGTTGAGTGGCAGGTTTAGGTTTCAGGTTAGGGTTAGGGTTAGGGAATGGAGAGTGATTAGGGTACAGGTTAGGGTACAGCTGCAGTTTAGGATTAGCGTACGTGTGAGGGCACGAGTTAGTGTTGGTGTCCTGGTTAAGATTAGGGAACGGGTGAGAGTAAGGCTTCGGGTGAGGGTCAGGGTTAGGATTCGGGTTAGGGTTAGGGTTAGGGAATGGAGAGGGATTAGGGTACAGGCTAGGGTACGACAAAGCTTAAGGGTTCGCATAATTGTGAGGGCACGAGTCACTGTTGGTGTACTGGTTAAGACAAGGGCACCAGTGAGGGTAAGGCCTCGGAAAAGGGTCACGTTCAGGGTTTAGGTTAGGGTTAGGGTTAGGGAATGGGGAGGGATTAGGGTACAGGATACGGTACGACAACGCTTAATTGTTAGCGTACGTTTGAGGGCACGAGTTAGTGTTTGTTTACTGGTTAAGATTAGGGCATGGGTTAGGGTAGGGTCTCGGAAGAGGGTCAGGTTTAGGGATGGGGTTAGTGTTAGGGTTAGGCAATGGGAGGGATTAGGTACAGGGTAGGGCACGGCAACGGTTTAGATTGAGCCTACGTTGGAGGCCATGGGTTAGTGTTGATGGACTGTTTAAAATTAGGACACGGGTGAGGGTAAATCCTCGGGTGAGTTTCAGGGTTAGGGTTCGGATTAGGGTTAGGGTTAGGGAATGGAGAGGGATTAGGGTACAGGTTAGGGTACGGCTGCGGTTTATGGTTAGCGTACATGTTAGGGCACGGTTTAGTGATGGTGTATTGGTTAAGATTAGGTCACGGGTGGGGGTAAGGCTTAGGGTGAGGCTGAGGTTTAGGATTCGGGTTAGGGTTAGGGCTAGGGAATGGGGAGGGATTAGGGTACAGTTTAGGGTACGATGACCCTTAAGGGTTAGCGTATGTTTGAGGTCATTAGTTAGTGTTAGTGTACCTGTTACGATTAGGACACGGGTGAGGGTAAGGACTCGGAAGAGGGTCACGATAAGGGTTTGGGTTAGGGTTATGGTTAGGGAATGGGGATTGATTAGGGTACAGGTTAGGGTACGGCAATGGTTTAGTGTTAGCCTACGTGAGAGGGCATGGGTTAGTGTTGATGTACTGGTTAAAATTAGGACACGGGTGAGGGTAAAGTTTAGGGTGAGTGTCAGGGTTAGGTTTCAGGTTAGGGTTAGGGTTAGGGAATGGAGACGGATTAGGGTACAGGTTAGGGTACAGCTGCGGTTTAGGGTTAGCATACGTGTGAGGGCACGAGTTAGTGTTGGTGTGCTGGTGAAGATTAGGGCACGAGTGAGGGTAAGGCTTCAGGTGAGGGTCAGGTTTAGGATTCGGGTTACGGTTAGGGTTAGGGAATGGACAGGGATTAGGGTACAGGCTAGGGTACGACAACGCTTAAGGGTTCGCATAATTGTGAGGGCACGAGTTAGTGTTGGTGTACTGGTTAAGACAAGGGCACCGGTGAGGGTAAGGCCTCGGAAAAGGGTCACGTTCAGGGTTTGGGTTAGGGATAGGGTTAGGGATCGGGGAGGGATTACGGTACAGGATAGGGTACAACAATGCTTAAGGGTTAGCGTACGTTTGAGGGCACGAGTTAGTGTTTGTGTACTGGTTAAGATTAGGGCATGGGTTACGGTAGGGCCTGGGAAGAGGGTCAGGTTTAGGGATGGGGTTAGGGGTAGGGTTAGGCAATGGGAGGGATTAGGGAACAGGGTAGGGCACGGCAACAGTTTAGTGTGAGCCTACGTTGGAGGGCATGGGTTAGTGTTGATGGACTGTTTAAAATTAGGACACGGGTGAGGGTAAATCTTTGGGTGAGTGTCAGGGTTAGGGTTTGGGTTAGGGTTAGGGTTAGGGTATAGAGAGGGATTAGGGTACATGTTAGGTTACGGCTGTGGTTTAGGGTTAGCGTACGTGTGAGGGCACGGTTTAGGGATGGTGTATTGGTTAAGATTAGGTCACGTGTGAGGGTAAGGCTTAGGGTGTGGCTCAGGGTTAGGATTAGGGTTAGGGTTAGGGTTAGGGAATGGGGAGGGATTAGGGTACAATTTAGGGTATGACAACGCTTAAGGGTTAGCGTACGTGTGAGGGCATGAGTTAGTGTTGGTGTCCTGGTTAAGATTAGGGCACAGGTGAGGGTAAGGCATCGGGTGAGGGTCAGGGTTAGGATTCGTGTTAGGGTTAGGGTTAGGGAATGGGGAGGGATTAGGGTACAGTTTAAGGTATGACAGTGCTTAAGGGTTACCGTTCGTGTGAGGGCAAGAGTTAGTGTTAGTGTCCTGGTTAAGATTAGGGCACGGGTGTGGGTAAGGCTTCGGGTGAGGGTCAGGGTTAGGGAATGGGGGGTTTAGGGTACAGTTTAGGGTACGACAGTGCTTAAGTGTTACCGTTCGTGTGAGGGCAAGTGTTAGTGTTAGTGTCCTGGTTAAGATTAGGGCACGGGTGAGGGTAAGGGTTCGGGTGAGGGTCAGGTTTACGATTCGGGTTAGGGTCAGGGTTAGGGAAAGGGGAGGGATTAGGTTACAGTTTAGGGTATGATGACGCTTAAGGATTAGCGTACGTGAGCAGTCACTAGTTAGTGTTAGTGTACTGGTTACGATTAGGGCACAGGTGAGGGTAAGGCCTCAGAAAAGGGTCACGTTAAGGGTTTGGGTTAGGGTTATGTTTAGGGAATGGGGATTGATTAGGGTACAGGATAGGGTACGACAACGCTTAAGTGTTAACGTACGTTTGCGGGCTTGAGTTAGTGTTTGTGTACTGGTTAAGATTAGGGCATGGGTTAGGGTAGGGCCTCGGAAGAAGGTCAGGTTTAGGGATGGGGTTAGGGTTAGGGTTAGGCAATGGGAGGGTTTAGGTACAGGGTAGGGCACGGAAACGGTTTAGTGTGAGCGTACGTTGGAAGTCATGGGTTAGTGTTGATGGACTGTTTAAAATGAGGACACGGGTGAGGGTAAATCCTCGGGTGAGTTTCAGGGTTACGGTTCGGATTAGGGTTAAGGTTAGGGAATGGAGAGGGATTAGGGTACAGGTTAGAGTACGGCTGCGGTTTAGGGTTAACGTACGTGTTAGGGCACGGTTTAGTGATGGTGTATTGGTTAAGATTAGGTCACGGGTGGGGGTAAGGCTTAGGGTGAGGCTGAGGTTTAGGATTCGGGTTAGGGTTAGGGTTAGGGAATGGGGAGGGATTAGGGTACAGTTTAGGCTACGATGACCCTTAAGGGTTAGCGTACGTGTGAGGTCACTAGTTAGTGTTAGTGTACCTGTTATGATTAGGGCACGGGTGAGGATAAGGACTCGGAAGAGGGTCACGATAAGGGTTTGGGTTAGGGTTATGGTTAGGGAATGGGGATTGATTAGGGTACAGGTTAGGGTACGGCAATGGTTTAGGGTTAGCCTACGTGAGAGGGCATGGGTTAGTGTTGATGTACTGGTTAAAATTAGGACACGGGTGAGGGTAAAGTTTAGGGTGAGTGTCAGGGTTAGGTTACAGGTTAGGGTTAGGGTTAGGGAATGGAGAGGGATTAGGGTACAGGTTAGGGTACAGCTGCAGTTTAGGGTTAGCGTACGTGTGAGGGCTCGAATCACTGTTGGTGTCTTGGTTAAGATTAGGGCACGGGTGAAGGTAAGGCTTCGGGTGAGGGTCAGGTTTAGGATTCTGGTTAGGGTTAGGGTTAGGGAATGGAGAGGGATTAGGGTACAGTTTAGGGTAAGGCTGCGGTTTAGGGTTAGCGTACGCGTGAGTATACGGTTTAGTGATGGTGTATTGGTTAAGATTAGGGCACAGTTGAGGGTAAGGCTTCGGGTGAGGGTCAGGGTTAGGATTCGTGTTAGGGTTAGGGTTACGGAATGGGGAGGGATTAGGGTACAGTTTAGGGTACGACAGTGCTTAAGGGTTACCGTTCGTGTGAGGGCAAGAGTTAGTGTTAGTGTCCTGGTTAAGATTACGGCACGGGTGAGGGTAAGGGTTCGGGTTAGGGTCAGGTTTACGATTCGGGTTACGGTGAGGGTTAGGGAAAGGGGAGGGATTAGCGTACAGTTTAGGGTGCGATGATGCTTAAGGGTTAGCGTATGTGTGTGGTCACTAGTTAGTGTTAGTGTACTGGTTACGATTAGTGCCCGGGTGAGGGTAAGACCTCGGAAAAGTGTCACGTTAAGGGTTTGGGTTAGGGTTATGGTTAGGGAAAGGGGATTGATTAGGGTACAGGTTAGGGTACGGCAATGGTTTAGGGTTAGCCTACATAAGAGGGCATGGGTTAGTGTTGATGTACTGGTTAAAATTAGGACACGGGTGAGGGTAAAGTTTAGGTTGAGTGTCAGGGTTAGGTTATAGGTTAGGGTTAGGGTTAGGGAATGGAGAGGGATTAGGGTACAGGTTAGGGTACAGCTGCGGTTTAGGGTTAGCATACGTGTGAGGGCACGAGCTAGTGTTGGTGTCCTGGTTAAGATTAGGGCACGGGCGAGGGTAAGGCTTCGGGTGAGCGTCAGGGTTAGGATTCAGGTAAGGGTTAGGGTTAGGGAATGGAGAGGGATTAAGGTACAGGCTAGGGTACGACAACGCTTAAGGGTTCGCATAATTGTGAGGGCACGAGGTAGTGTTGGTGTACAGGTTAAGACAAGGGCACCGGTGAGGGTAAGGCCTCGGAAAAGGGTCACGTTCAGGGTTTGGGTTAGGGTTAGGGTTAGGGAATGGGGAGGGATTAGGGTACAGTTTATTGTACGATGACGCTTAAAGGTTAGCGTACGTGTGAGGTCACTAGTTAGTGTTACTGTACTTTTTACGATTATGGCACGGGTGAGGGTAAGGCCTCGTAAGAGGGTCACGTTAAGAGTTTGGGTTAGGGTTATGGTTAGGGAATGGGGATTGATTAGTGTTCAGGTTAGGGTATGGCAATGGTTTAGGGTTAGCCTACATAAGAGGGCATGTGTTAGTGTTGATGCACTGGTTAAAATTAGGACACGGGTGATGGTAAAGTTTAAGGTGAGTGTCAGGGTTAGGTTTCAGGTTAGGATTAGGGTTAGGGTTAGGGAATGGAGAGGGATTAGGGTACAGGTTAGGGTACGGCAATGGTTTAGGGTTATCCTACGTAAGCGGGCATGGGTTAGTGTTGATGTACTGGTTAAAATTAGGACACGGGTGAGGGTAAAGTTTAGGTTGAGTGGCAGGTTTAGGTTTCAGGTTAGGGTTAGGGTTAGGGAATGGAGAGTGATTAGGGTACAGGTTAGGGTACAGCTGCAGTTTAGGATTAGCGTACGTGTGAGGGCACGAGTTAGTGTTGGTGTCCTGGTTAAGATTAGGGCACGAGTGAGGGTAAGGCTTCAGGTGAGGGTCAGGTTTAGGATTCGGGTTACGGTTAGGGTTAGGGAATGGACAGGGATTAGGGTACAGGCTAGGGTACGACAACGCTTAAGGGTTCGCATAATTGTGAGGGCACGAGTTAGTGTTGGTGTACTGGTTAAGACAAGGGCACCGGTGAGGGTAAGGCCTCGGAAAAGGGTCACGTTCAGGGTTTGGGTTAGGGATAGGGTTAGGGATCGGGGAGGGATTACGGTACAGGATAGGGTACAACAATGCTTAAGGGTTAGCGTACGTTTGAGGGCACGAGTTAGTGTTTGTGTACTGGTTAAGATTAGGGCATGGGTTACGGTAGGGCCTGGGAAGAGGGTCAGGTTTAGGGATGGGGTTAGGGGTAGGGTTAGGCAATGGGAGGGATTAGGGAACAGGGTAGGGCACGGCAACAGTTTAGTGTGAGCCTACGTTGGAGGGCATGGGTTAGTGTTGATGGACTGTTTAAAATTAGGACACGGGTGAGGGTAAATCCTCGGGTGAGTTTCAGGGTTACGGTTCGGATTAGGGTTAAGGTTAGGGAATGGAGAGGGATTAGGGTACAGGTTAGAGTACGGCTGCGGTTTAGGGTTAACGTACGTGTTAGGGCACGGTTTAGTGATGGTGTATTGGTTAAGATTAGGTCACGGGTGGGGGTAAGGCTTAGGGTGAGGCTGAGGTTTAGGATTCGGGTTAGGGTTAGGGCTAGGGAATGGGGAGGGATTAGGGTACAGTTTAGGGTACGATGACCCTTAAGGGTTAGCGTATGTGTGAGGTCATTAGTTAGTGTTAGTGTACCTGTTACGATTAGGACACGGGTGAGGGTAAGGACTCGGAAGAGGGTCACGATAAGGGTTTGGGTTAGGGTTATGGTTAGGGAATGGGGATTGATTAGGGTACAGGTTAGGGTACGGCAATGGTTTAGTGTTAGCCTACGTGAGAGGGCATGGGTTAGTGTTGATGTACTGGTTAAAATTAGGACACGGGTGAGGGTAAAGTTTAGGGTGAGTGTCAGGGTTAGGTTTCAGGTTAGGGTTAGGGTTAGGGAATGGAGACGGATTAGGGTACAGGTTAGGGTACAGCTGCGGTTTAGGGTTAGCATACGTGTGAGGGCACGAGTTAGTGTTGGTGTGCTGGTGAAGATTAGGGCACGAGTGAGGGTAAGGCTTCAGGTGAGGGTCAGGTTTAGGATTCGGGTTACGGTTAGGGTTAGGGAATGGACAGGGATTAGGGTACAGGCTAGGGTACGACAACGCTTAAGGGTTCGCATAATTGTGAGGGCACGAGTTAGTGTTGGTGTACTGGTTAAGACAAGGGCACCGGTGAGGGTAAGGCCTCGGAAAAGGGTCACGTTCAGGGTTTGGGTTAGGGATAGGGTTAGGGATCGGGGAGGGATTACGGTACAGGATAGGGTACAACAATGCTTAAGGGTTAGCGTACGTTTGAGGGCACGAGTTAGTGTTTGTGTACTGGTTAAGATTAGGGCATGGGTTACGGTAGGGCCTGGGAAGAGGGTCAGGTTTAGGGATGGGGTTAGGGGTAGGGTTAGGCAATGGGAGGGATTAGGGAACAGGGTAGGGCACGGCAACAGTTTAGTGTGAGCCTACGTTGGAGGGCATGGGTTAGTGTTGATGGACTGTTTAAAATTAGGACACGGGTGAGGGTAAATCTTTGGGTGAGTGTCAGGGTTAGGGTTTGGGTTAGGGTTAGGGTTAGGGTATAGAGAGGGATTAGGGTACATGTTAGGTTACGGCTGTGGTTTAGGGTTAGCGTACGTGTGAGGGCACGGTTTAGGGATGGTGTATTGGTTAAGATTAGGTCACGTGTGAGGGTAAGGCTTAGGGTGTGGCTCAGGGTTAGGATTAGGGTTAGGGTTAGGGTTAGGGAATGGGGAGGGATTAGGGTACAATTTAGGGTATGACAACGCTTAAGGGTTAGCGTACGTGTGAGGGCATGAGTTAGTGTTGGTGTCCTGGTTAAGATTAGGGCACAGGTGAGGGTAAGGCATCGGGTGAGGGTCAGGGTTAGGATTCGTGTTAGGGTTAGGGTTAGGGAATGGGGAGGGATTAGGGTACAGTTTAAGGTATGACAGTGCTTAAGGGTTACCGTTCGTGTGAGGGCAAGAGTTAGTGTTAGTGTCCTGGTTAAGATTAGGGCACGGGTGTGGGTAAGGCTTCGGGTGAGGGTCAGGGTTAGGGAATGGGGGGTTTAGGGTACAGTTTAGGGTACGACAGTGCTTAAGTGTTACCGTTCGTGTGAGGGCAAGTGTTAGTGTTAGTGTCCTGGTTAAGATTAGGGCACGGGTGAGGGTAAGGGTTCGGGTGAGGGTCAGGTTTACGATTCGGGTTAGGGTCAGGGTTAGGGAAAGGGGAGGGATTAGGTTACAGTTTAGGGTATGATGACGCTTAAGGATTAGCGTACGTGAGCAGTCACTAGTTAGTGTTAGTGTACTGGTTACGATTAGGGCACAGGTGAGGGTAAGGCCTCAGAAAAGGGTCACGTTAAGGGTTTGGGTTAGGGTTATGTTTAGGGAATGGGGATTGATTAGGGTACAGGATAGGGTACGACAACGCTTAAGTGTTAACGTACGTTTGCGGGCTTGAGTTAGTGTTTGTGTACTGGTTAAGATTAGGGCATGGGTTAGGGTAGGGCCTCGGAAGAAGGTCAGGTTTAGGGATGGGGTTAGGGTTAGGGTTAGGCAATGGGAGGGTTTAGGTACAGGGTAGGGCACGGAAACGGTTTAGTGTGAGCGTACGTTGGAAGTCATGGGTTAGTGTTGATGGACTGTTTAAAATGAGGACACGGGTGAGGGTAAATCCTCGGGTGAGTTTCAGGGTTACGGTTCGGATTAGGGTTAAGGTTAGGGAATGGAGAGGGATTAGGGTACAGGTTAGAGTACGGCTGCGGTTTAGGGTTAACGTACGTGTTAGGGCACGGTTTAGTGATGGTGTATTGGTTAAGATTAGGTCACGGGTGGGGGTAAGGCTTAGGGTGAGGCTGAGGTTTAGGATTCGGGTTAGGGTTAGGGTTAGGGAATGGGGAGGGATTAGGGTACAGTTTAGGCTACGATGACCCTTAAGGGTTAGCGTACGTGTGAGGTCACTAGTTAGTGTTAGTGTACCTGTTATGATTAGGGCACGGGTGAGGATAAGGACTCGGAAGAGGGTCACGATAAGGGTTTGGGTTAGGGTTATGGTTAGGGAATGGGGATTGATTAGGGTACAGGTTAGGGTACGGCAATGGTTTAGGGTTAGCCTACGTGAGAGGGCATGGGTTAGTGTTGATGTACTGGTTAAAATTAGGACACGGGTGAGGGTAAAGTTTAGGGTGAGTGTCAGGGTTAGGTTACAGGTTAGGGTTAGGGTTAGGGAATGGAGAGGGATTAGGGTACAGGTTAGGGTACAGCTGCAGTTTAGGGTTAGCGTACGTGTGAGGGCTCGAATCACTGTTGGTGTCTTGGTTAAGATTAGGGCACGGGTGAAGGTAAGGCTTCGGGTGAGGGTCAGGTTTAGGATTCTGGTTAGGGTTAGGGTTAGGGAATGGAGAGGGATTAGGGTACAGTTTAGGGTAAGGCTGCGGTTTAGGGTTAGCGTACGCGTGAGTATACGGTTTAGTGATGGTGTATTGGTTAAGATTAGGGCACAGTTGAGGGTAAGGCTTCGGGTGAGGGTCAGGGTTAGGATTCGTGTTAGGGTTAGGGTTACGGAATGGGGAGGGATTAGGGTACAGTTTAGGGTACGACAGTGCTTAAGGGTTACCGTTCGTGTGAGGGCAAGAGTTAGTGTTAGTGTCCTGGTTAAGATTACGGCACGGGTGAGGGTAAGGGTTCGGGTTAGGGTCAGGTTTACGATTCGGGTTACGGTGAGGGTTAGGGAAAGGGGAGGGATTAGCGTACAGTTTAGGGTGCGATGATGCTTAAGGGTTAGCGTATGTGTGTGGTCACTAGTTAGTGTTAGTGTACTGGTTACGATTAGTGCCCGGGTGAGGGTAAGACCTCGGAAAAGTGTCACGTTAAGGGTTTGGGTTAGGGTTATGGTTAGGGAAAGGGGATTGATTAGGGTACAGGTTAGGGTACGGCAATGGTTTAGGGTTAGCCTACATAAGAGGGCATGGGTTAGTGTTGATGTACTGGTTAAAATTAGGACACGGGTGAGGGTAAAGTTTAGGGTGAGTGTCAGGGTTAGGTTATAGGTTAGGGTTAGGGTTAGGGAATGGAGAGGGATTAGGGTACAGGTTAGGGTACAGCTGCGGTTTAGGGTTAGCATACGTGTGAGGGCACGAGCTAGTGTTGGTGTCCTGGTTAAGATTAGGGCACGGGCGAGGGTAAGGCTTCGGGTGAGCGTCAGGGTTAGGATTCAGGTAAGGGTTAGGGTTAGGGAATGGAGAGGGATTAAGGTACAGGCTAGGGTACGACAACGCTTAAGGGTTCGCATAATTGTGAGGGCACGAGGTAGTGTTGGTGTACAGGTTAAGACAAGGGCACCGGTGAGGGTAAGGCCTCGGAAAAGGGTCACGTTCAGGGTTTGGGTTAGGGTTAGGGTTAGGGAATGGGGAGGGATTAGGGTACAGTTTATTGTACGATGACGCTTAAAGGTTAGCGTACGTGTGAGGTCACTAGTTAGTGTTACTGTACTTTTTACGATTATGGCACGGGTGAGGGTAAGGCCTCGTAAGAGGGTCACGTTAAGAGTTTGGGTTAGGGTTATGGTTAGGGAATGGGGATTGATTAGTGTTCAGGTTAGGGTATGGCAATGGTTTAGGGTTAGCCTACATAAGAGGGCATGTGTTAGTGTTGATGCACTGGTTAAAATTAGGACACGGGTGATGGTAAAGTTTAAGGTGAGTGTCAGGGTTAGGTTTCAGGTTAGGATTAGGGTTAGGGTTAGGGAATGGAGAGGGATTAGGGTACAGGTTAGGGTACGGCAATGGTTTAGGGTTATCCTACGTAAGCGGGCATGGGTTAGTGTTGATGTACTGGTTAAAATTAGGACACGGGTGAGGGTAAAGTTTAGGTTGAGTGGCAGGTTTAGGTTTCAGGTTAGGGTTAGGGTTAGGGAATGGAGAGTGATTAGGGTACAGGTTAGGGTACAGCTGCAGTTTAGGATTAGCGTACGTGTGAGGGCACGAGTTAGTGTTGGTGTCCTGGTTAAGATTAGGGAACGGGTGAGAGTAAGGCTTCGGGTGAGGGTCAGGGTTAGGATTCGGGTTAGGGTTAGGGTTAGGGAATGGAGAGGGATTAGGGTACAGGCTAGGGTACGACAAAGCTTAAGGGTTCGCATAATTGTGAGGGCACGAGTCACTGTTGGTGTACTGGTTAAGACAAGGGCACCAGTGAGGGTAAGGCCTCGGAAAAGGGTCACGTTCAGGGTTTAGGTTAGGGTTAGGGTTAGGGAATGGGGAGGGATTAGGGTACAGGATACGGTACGACAACGCTTAATTGTTAGCGTACGTTTGAGGGCACGAGTTAGTGTTTGTTTACTGGTTAAGATTAGGGCATGGGTTAGGGTAGGGTCTCGGAAGAGGGTCAGGTTTAGGGATGGGGTTAGTGTTAGGGTTAGGCAATGGGAGGGATTAGGTACAGGGTAGGGCACGGCAACGGTTTAGATTGAGCCTACGTTGGAGGCCATGGGTTAGTGTTGATGGACTGTTTAAAATTAGGACACGGGTGAGGGTAAATCCTCGGGTGAGTTTCAGGGTTAGGGTTCGGATTAGGGTTAGGGTTAGGGAATGGAGAGGGATTAGGGTACAGGTTAGGGTACGGCTGCGGTTTATGGTTAGCGTACGTGTTAGGGCACGGTTTAGTGATGGTGTATTGGTTAAGATTAGGTCACGGGTGGGGGTAAGGCTTAGGGTGAGGCTGAGGTTTAGGATTCGGGTTAGGGTTAGGGCTAGGGAATGGGGAGGGATTAGGGTACAGTTTAGGGTACGATGACCCTTAAGGGTTAGCGTATGTGTGAGGTCATTAGTTAGTGTTAGTGTACCTGTTACGATTAGGACACGGGTGAGGGTAAGGACTCGGAAGAGGGTCACGATAAGGGTTTGGGTTAGGGTTATGGTTAGGGAATGGGGATTGATTAGGGTACAGGTTAGGGTACGGCAATGGTTTAGTGTTAGCCTACGTGAGAGGGCATGGGTTAGTGTTGATGTACTGGTTAAAATTAGGACACGGGTGAGGGTAAAGTTTAGGGTGAGTGTCAGGGTTAGGTTTCAGGTTAGGGTTAGGGTTAGGGAATGGAGACGGATTAGGGTACAGGTTAGGGTACAGCTGCGGTTTAGGGTTAGCATACGTGTGAGGGCACGAGTTAGTGTTGGTGTGCTGGTGAAGATTAGGGCACGAGTGAGGGTAAGGCTTCAGGTGAGGGTCAGGTTTAGGATTCGGGTTACGGTTAGGGTTAGGGAATGGACAGGGATTAGGGTACAGGCTAGGGTACGACAACGCTTAAGGGTTCGCATAATTGTGAGGGCACGAGTTAGTGTTGGTGTACTGGTTAAGACAAGGGCACCGGTGAGGGTAAGGCCTCGGAAAAGGGTCACGTTCAGGGTTTGGGTTAGGGATAGGGTTAGGGATCGGGGAGGGATTACGGTACAGGATAGGGTACAACAATGCTTAAGGGTTAGCGTACGTTTGAGGGCACGAGTTAGTGTTTGTGTACTGGTTAAGATTAGGGCATGGGTTACGGTAGGGCCTGGGAAGAGGGTCAGGTTTAGGGATGGGGTTAGGGGTAGGGTTAGGCAATGGGAGGGATTAGGGAACAGGGTAGGGCACGGCAACAGTTTAGTGTGAGCCTACGTTGGAGGGCATGGGTTAGTGTTGATGGACTGTTTAAAATTAGGACACGGGTGAGGGTAAATCTTTGGGTGAGTGTCAGGGTTAGGGTTTGGGTTAGGGTTAGGGTTAGGGTATAGAGAGGGATTAGGGTACATGTTAGGTTACGGCTGTGGTTTAGGGTTAGCGTACGTGTGAGGGCACGGTTTAGGGATGGTGTATTGGTTAAGATTAGGTCACGTGTGAGGGTAAGGCTTAGGGTGTGGCTCAGGGTTAGGATTAGGGTTAGGGTTAGGGTTAGGGAATGGGGAGGGATTAGGGTACAATTTAGGGTATGACAACGCTTAAGGGTTAGCGTACGTGTGAGGGCATGAGTTAGTGTTGGTGTCCTGGTTAAGATTAGGGCACAGGTGAGGGTAAGGCATCGGGTGAGGGTCAGGGTTAGGATTCGTGTTAGGGTTAGGGTTAGGGAATGGGGAGGGATTAGGGTACAGTTTAAGGTATGACAGTGCTTAAGGGTTACCGTTCGTGTGAGGGCAAGAGTTAGTGTTAGTGTCCTGGTTAAGATTAGGGCACGGGTGTGGGTAAGGCTTCGGGTGAGGGTCAGGGTTAGGGAATGGGGGGTTTAGGGTACAGTTTAGGGTACGACAGTGCTTAAGTGTTACCGTTCGTGTGAGGGCAAGTGTTAGTGTTAGTGTCCTGGTTAAGATTAGGGCACGGGTGAGGGTAAGGGTTCGGGTGAGGGTCAGGTTTACGATTCGGGTTAGGGTCAGGGTTAGGGAAAGGGGAGGGATTAGGTTACAGTTTAGGGTATGATGACGCTTAAGGATTAGCGTACGTGAGCAGTCACTAGTTAGTGTTAGTGTACTGGTTACGATTAGGGCACAGGTGAGGGTAAGGCCTCAGAAAAGGGTCACGTTAAGGGTTTGGGTTAGGGTTATGTTTAGGGAATGGGGATTGATTAGGGTACAGGATAGGGTACGACAACGCTTAAGTGTTAACGTACGTTTGCGGGCTTGAGTTAGTGTTTGTGTACTGGTTAAGATTAGGGCATGGGTTAGGGTAGGGCCTCGGAAGAAGGTCAGGTTTAGGGATGGGGTTAGGGTTAGGGTTAGGCAATGGGAGGGTTTAGGTACAGGGTAGGGCACGGAAACGGTTTAGTGTGAGCGTACGTTGGAAGTCATGGGTTAGTGTTGATGGACTGTTTAAAATGAGGACACGGGTGAGGGTAAATCCTCGGGTGAGTTTCAGGGTTACGGTTCGGATTAGGGTTAAGGTTAGGGAATGGAGAGGGATTAGGGTACAGGTTAGAGTACGGCTGCGGTTTAGGGTTAACGTACGTGTTAGGGCACGGTTTAGTGATGGTGTATTGGTTAAGATTAGGTCACGGGTGGGGGTAAGGCTTAGGGTGAGGCTGAGGTTTAGGATTCGGGTTAGGGTTAGGGTTAGGGAATGGGGAGGGATTAGGGTACAGTTTAGGCTACGATGACCCTTAAGGGTTAGCGTACGTGTGAGGTCACTAGTTAGTGTTAGTGTACCTGTTATGATTAGGGCACGGGTGAGGATAAGGACTCGGAAGAGGGTCACGATAAGGGTTTGGGTTAGGGTTATGGTTAGGGAATGGGGATTGATTAGGGTACAGGTTAGGGTACGGCAATGGTTTAGGGTTAGCCTACGTGAGAGGGCATGGGTTAGTGTTGATGTACTGGTTAAAATTAGGACACGGGTGAGGGTAAAGTTTAGGGTGAGTGTCAGGGTTAGGTTACAGGTTAGGGTTAGGGTTAGGGAATGGAGAGGGATTAGGGTACAGGTTAGGGTACAGCTGCAGTTTAGGGTTAGCGTACGTGTGAGGGCTCGAATCACTGTTGGTGTCTTGGTTAAGATTAGGGCACGGGTGAAGGTAAGGCTTCGGGTGAGGGTCAGGTTTAGGATTCTGGTTAGGGTTAGGGTTAGGGAATGGAGAGGGATTAGGGTACAGTTTAGGGTAAGGCTGCGGTTTAGGGTTAGCGTACGCGTGAGTATACGGTTTAGTGATGGTGTATTGGTTAAGATTAGGGCACAGTTGAGGGTAAGGCTTCGGGTGAGGGTCAGGGTTAGGATTCGTGTTAGGGTTAGGGTTACGGAATGGGGAGGGATTAGGGTACAGTTTAGGGTACGACAGTGCTTAAGGGTTACCGTTCGTGTGAGGGCAAGAGTTAGTGTTAGTGTCCTGGTTAAGATTACGGCACGGGTGAGGGTAAGGGTTCGGGTTAGGGTCAGGTTTACGATTCGGGTTACGGTGAGGGTTAGGGAAAGGGGAGGGATTAGCGTACAGTTTAGGGTGCGATGATGCTTAAGGGTTAGCGTATGTGTGTGGTCACTAGTTAGTGTTAGTGTACTGGTTACGATTAGTGCCCGGGTGAGGGTAAGACCTCGGAAAAGTGTCACGTTAAGGGTTTGGGTTAGGGTTATGGTTAGGGAAAGGGGATTGATTAGGGTACAGGTTAGGGTACGGCAATGGTTTAGGGTTAGCCTACATAAGAGGGCATGGGTTAGTGTTGATGTACTGGTTAAAATTAGGACACGGGTGAGGGTAAAGTTTAGGTTGAGTGTCAGGGTTAGGTTATAGGTTAGGGTTAGGGTTAGGGAATGGAGAGGGATTAGGGTACAGGTTAGGGTACAGCTGCGGTTTAGGGTTAGCATACGTGTGAGGGCACGAGCTAGTGTTGGTGTCCTGGTTAAGATTAAGGCACGGGCGAGGGTAAGGCTTCGGGTGAGCGTCAGGGTTAGGATTCAGGTAAGGGTTAGGGTTAGGGAATGGAGAGGGATTAAGGTACAGGCTAGGGTACGACAACGCTTAAGGGTTCGCATAATTGTGAGGGCACGAGGTAGTGTTGGTGTACAGGTTAAGACAAGGGCACCGGTGAGGGTAAGGCCTCGGAAAAGGGTCACGTTCAGGGTTTGGGTTAGGGTTAGGGTTAGGGAATGGGGAGGGATTAGGGTACAGTTTATTGTACGATGACGCTTAAAGGTTAGCGTACGTGTGAGGTCACTAGTTAGTGTTACTGTACTTTTTACGATTATGGCACGGGTGAGGGTAAGGCCTCGTAAGAGGGTCACGTTAAGAGTTTGGGTTAGGGTTATGGTTAGGGAATGGGGATTGATTAGTGTTCAGGTTAGGGTATGGCAATGGTTTAGGGTTAGCCTACATAAGAGGGCATGTGTTAGTGTTGATGCACTGGTTAAAATTAGGACACGGGTGATGGTAAAGTTTAAGGTGAGTGTCAGGGTTAGGTTTCAGGTTAGGATTAGGGTTAGGGTTAGGGAATGGAGAGGGATTAGGGTACAGGTTAGGGTACGGCAATGGTTTAGGGTTATCCTACGTAAGCGGGCATGGGTTAGTGTTGATGTACTGGTTAAAATTAGGACACGGGTGAGGGTAAAGTTTAGGTTGAGTGGCAGGTTTAGGTTTCAGGTTAGGGTTAGGGTTAGGGAATGGAGAGTGATTAGGGTACAGGTTAGGGTACAGCTGCAGTTTAGGATTAGCGTACGTGTGAGGGCACGAGTTAGTGTTGGTGTCCTGGTTAAGATTAGGGAACGGGTGAGAGTAAGGCTTCGGGTGAGGGTCAGGGTTAGGATTCGGGTTAGGGTTAGGGTTAGGGAATGGAGAGGGATTAGGGTACAGGCTAGGGTACGACAAAGCTTAAGGGTTCGCATAATTGTGAGGGCACGAGTCACTGTTGGTGTACTGGTTAAGACAAGGGCACCAGTGAGGGTAAGGCCTCGGAAAAGGGTCACGTTCAGGGTTTAGGTTAGGGTTAGGGTTAGGGAATGGGGAGGGATTAGGGTACAGGATACGGTACGACAACGCTTAATTGTTAGCGTACGTTTGAGGGCACGAGTTAGTGTTTGTTTACTGGTTAAGATTAGGGCATGGGTTAGGGTAGGGTCTCGGAAGAGGGTCAGGTTTAGGGATGGGGTTAGTGTTAGGGTTAGGCAATGGGAGGGATTAGGTACAGGGTAGGGCACGGCAACGGTTTAGATTGAGCCTACGTTGGAGGCCATGGGTTAGTGTTGATGGACTGTTTAAAATTAGGACACGGGTGAGGGTAAATCCTCGGGTGAGTTTCAGGGTTAGGGTTCGGATTAGGGTTAGGGTTAGGGAATGGAGAGGGATTAGGGTACAGGTTAGGGTACGGCTGCGGTTTATGGTTAGCGTACGTGTTAGGGCACGGTTTAGTGATGGTGTATTGGTTAAGATTAGGTCACGGGTGGGGGTAAGGCTTAGGGTGAGGCTGAGGTTTAGGATTCGGGTTAGGGTTAGGGCTAGGGAATGGGGAGGGATTAGGGTACAGTTTAGGGTACGATGACCCTTAAGGGTTAGCGTATGTGTGAGGTCATTAGTTAGTGTTAGTGTACCTGTTACGATTAGGACACGGGTGAGGGTAAGGACTCGGAAGAGGGTCACGATAAGGGTTTGGGTTAGGGTTATGGTTAGGGAATGGGGATTGATTAGGGTACAGGTTAGGGTACGGCAATGGTTTAGTGTTAGCCTACGTGAGAGGGCATGGGTTAGTGTTGATGTACTGGTTAAAATTAGGACACGGGTGAGGGTAAAGTTTAGGGTGAGTGTCAGGGTTAGGTTTCAGGTTAGGGTTAGGGTTAGGGAATGGAGACGGATTAGGGTACACGTTAGGGTACAGCTGCGGTTTAGGGTTAGCATACGTGTGAGGGCACGAGTTAGTGTTGGTGTGCTGGTGAAGATTAGGGCACGAGTGAGGGTAAGGCTTCAGGTGAGGGTCAGGTTTAGGATTCGGGTTACGGTTAGGGTTAGGGAATGGACAGGGATTAGGGTACAGGCTAGGGTACGACAACGCTTAAGGGTTCGCATAATTGTGAGGGCACGAGTTAGTGTTGGTGTACTGGTTAAGACAAGGGCACCGGTGAGGGTAAGGCCTCGGAAAAGGGTCACGTTCAGGGTTTGGGTTAGGGATAGGGTTAGGGATCGGGGAGGGATTACGGTACAGGATAGGGTACAACAATGCTTAAGGGTTAGCGTACGTTTGAGGGCACGAGTTAGTGTTTGTGTACTGGTTAAGATTAGGGCATGGGTTACGGTAGGGCCTGGGAAGAGGGTCAGGTTTAGGGATGGGGTTAGGGGTAGGGTTAGGCAATGGGAGGGATTAGGGAACAGGGTAGGGCACGGCAACAGTTTAGTGTGAGCCTACGTTGGAGGGCATGGGTTAGTGTTGATGGACTGTTTAAAATTAGGACACGGGTGAGGGTAAATCTTTGGGTGAGTGTCAGGGTTAGGGTTTGGGTTAGGGTTAGGGTTAGGGTATAGAGAGGGATTAGGGTACATGTTAGGTTACGGCTGTGGTTTAGGGTTAGCGTACGTGTGAGGGCACGGTTTAGGGATGGTGTATTGGTTAAGATTAGGTCACGTGTGAGGGTAAGGCTTAGGGTGTGGCTCAGGGTTAGGATTAGGGTTAGGGTTAGGGTTAGGGAATGGGGAGGGATTAGGGTACAATTTAGGGTATGACAACGCTTAAGGGTTAGCGTACGTGTGAGGGCATGAGTTAGTGTTGGTGTCCTGGTTAAGATTAGGGCACAGGTGAGGGTAAGGCATCGGGTGAGGGTCAGGGTTAGGATTCGTGTTAGGGTTAGGGTTAGGGAATGGGGAGGGATTAGGGTACAGTTTAAGGTATGACAGTGCTTAAGGGTTACCGTTCGTGTGAGGGCAAGAGTTAGTGTTAGTGTCCTGGTTAAGATTAGGGCACGGGTGTGGGTAAGGCTTCGGGTGAGGGTCAGGGTTAGGGAATGGGGGGTTTAGGGTACAGTTTAGGGTACGACAGTGCTTAAGTGTTACCGTTCGTGTGAGGGCAAGTGTTAGTGTTAGTGTCCTGGTTAAGATTAGGGCACGGGTGAGGGTAAGGGTTCGGGTGAGGGTCAGGTTTACGATTCGGGTTAGGGTCAGGGTTAGGGAAAGGGGAGGGATTAGGTTACAGTTTAGGGTATGATGACGCTTAAGGATTAGCGTACGTGAGCAGTCACTAGTTAGTGTTAGTGTACTGGTTACGATTAGGGCACAGGTGAGGGTAAGGCCTCAGAAAAGGGTCACGTTAAGGGTTTGGGTTAGGGTTATGTTTAGGGAATGGGGATTGATTAGGGTACAGGATAGGGTACGACAACGCTTAAGTGTTAACGTACGTTTGCGGGCTTGAGTTAGTGTTTGTGTACTGGTTAAGATTAGGGCATGGGTTAGGGTAGGGCCTCGGAAGAAGGTCAGGTTTAGGGATGGGGTTAGGGTTAGGGTTAGGCAATGGGAGGGTTTAGGTACAGGGTAGGGCACGGAAACGGTTTAGTGTGAGCGTACGTTGGAAGTCATGGGTTAGTGTTGATGGACTGTTTAAAATGAGGACACGGGTGAGGGTAAATCCTCGGGTGAGTTTCAGGGTTACGGTTCGGATTAGGGTTAAGGTTAGGGAATGGAGAGGGATTAGGGTACAGGTTAGAGTACGGCTGCGGTTTAGGGTTAACGTACGTGTTAGGGCACGGTTTAGTGATGGTGTATTGGTTAAGATTAGGTCACGGGTGGGGGTAAGGCTTAGGGTGAGGCTGAGGTTTAGGATTCGGGTTAGGGTTAGGGTTAGGGAATGGGGAGGGATTAGGGTACAGTTTAGGCTACGATGACCCTTAAGGGTTAGCGTACGTGTGAGGTCACTAGTTAGTGTTAGTGTACCTGTTATGATTAGGGCACGGGTGAGGATAAGGACTCGGAAGAGGGTCACGATAAGGGTTTGGGTTAGGGTTATGGTTAGGGAATGGGGATTGATTAGGGTACAGGTTAGGGTACGGCAATGGTTTAGGGTTAGCCTACGTGAGAGGGCATGGGTTAGTGTTGATGTACTGGTTAAAATTAGGACACGGGTGAGGGTAAAGTTTAGGGTGAGTGTCAGGGTTAGGTTACAGGTTAGGGTTAGGGTTAGGGAATGGAGAGGGATTAGGGTACAGGTTAGGGTACAGCTGCAGTTTAGGGTTAGCGTACGTGTGAGGGCTCGAATCACTGTTGGTGTCTTGGTTAAGATTAGGGCACGGGTGAAGGTAAGGCTTCGGGTGAGGGTCAGGTTTAGGATTCTGGTTAGGGTTAGGGTTAGGGAATGGAGAGGGATTAGGGTACAGTTTAGGGTAAGGCTGCGGTTTAGGGTTAGCGTACGCGTGAGTATACGGTTTAGTGATGGTGTATTGGTTAAGATTAGGGCACAGTTGAGGGTAAGGCTTCGGGTGAGGGTCAGGGTTAGGATTCGTGTTAGGGTTAGGGTTACGGAATGGGGAGGGATTAGGGTACAGTTTAGGGTACGACAGTGCTTAAGGGTTACCGTTCGTGTGAGGGCAAGAGTTAGTGTTAGTGTCCTGGTTAAGATTACGGCACGGGTGAGGGTAAGGGTTCGGGTTAGGGTCAGGTTTACGATTCGGGTTACGGTGAGGGTTAGGGAAAGGGGAGGGATTAGCGTACAGTTTAGGGTGCGATGATGCTTAAGGGTTAGCGTATGTGTGTGGTCACTAGTTAGTGTTAGTGTACTGGTTACGATTAGTGCCCGGGTGAGGGTAAGACCTCGGAAAAGTGTCACGTTAAGGGTTTGGGTTAGGGTTATGGTTAGGGAAAGGGGATTGATTAGGGTACAGGTTAGGGTACGGCAATGGTTTAGGGTTAGCCTACATAAGAGGGCATGGGTTAGTGTTGATGTACTGGTTAAAATTAGGACACGGGTGAGGGTAAAGTTTAGGGTGAGTGTCAGGGTTAGGTTATAGGTTAGGGTTAGGGTTAGGGAATGGAGAGGGATTAGGGTACAGGTTAGGGTACAGCTGCGGTTTAGGGTTAGCATACGTGTGAGGGCACGAGCTAGTGTTGGTGTCCTGGTTAAGATTAGGGCACGGGCGAGGGTAAGGCTTCGGGTGAGCGTCAGGGTTAGGATTCAGGTAAGGGTTAGGGTTAGGGAATGGAGAGGGATTAAGGTACAGGCTAGGGTACGACAACGCTTAAGGGTTCGCATAATTGTGAGGGCACGAGGTAGTGTTGGTGTACAGGTTAAGACAAGGGCACCGGTGAGGGTAAGGCCTCGGAAAAGGGTCACGTTCAGGGTTTGGGTTAGGGTTAGGGTTAGGGAATGGGGAGGGATTAGGGTACAGTTTATTGTACGATGACGCTTAAAGGTTAGCGTACGTGTGAGGTCACTAGTTAGTGTTACTGTACTTTTTACGATTATGGCACGGGTGAGGGTAAGGCCTCGTAAGAGGGTCACGTTAAGAGTTTGGGTTAGGGTTATGGTTAGGGAATGGGGATTGATTAGTGTTCAGGTTAGGGTATGGCAATGGTTTAGGGTTAGCCTACATAAGAGGGCATGTGTTAGTGTTGATGCACTGGTTAAAATTAGGACACGGGTGATGGTAAAGTTTAAGGTGAGTGTCAGGGTTAGGTTTCAGGTTAGGATTAGGGTTAGGGTTAGGGAATGGAGAGGGATTAGGGTACAGGTTAGGGTACGGCAATGGTTTAGGGTTATCCTACGTAAGCGGGCATGGGTTAGTGTTGATGTACTGGTTAAAATTAGGACACGGGTGAGGGTAAAGTTTAGGTTGAGTGGCAGGTTTAGGTTTCAGGTTAGGGTTAGGGTTAGGGAATGGAGAGTGATTAGGGTACAGGTTAGGGTACAGCTGCAGTTTAGGATTAGCGTACGTGTGAGGGCACGAGTTAGTGTTGGTGTCCTGGTTAAGATTAGGGAACGGGTGAGAGTAAGGCTTCGGGTGAGGGTCAGGGTTAGGATTCGGGTTAGGGTTAGGGTTAGGGAATGGAGAGGGATTAGGGTACAGGCTAGGGTACGACAAAGCTTAAGGGTTCGCATAATTGTGAGGGCACGAGTCACTGTTGGTGTACTGGTTAAGACAAGGGCACCAGTGAGGGTAAGGCCTCGGAAAAGGGTCACGTTCAGGGTTTAGGTTAGGGTTAGGGTTAGGGAATGGGGAGGGATTAGGGTACAGGATACGGTACGACAACGCTTAATTGTTAGCGTACGTTTGAGGGCACGAGTTAGTGTTTGTTTACTGGTTAAGATTAGGGCATGGGTTAGGGTAGGGTCTCGGAAGAGGGTCAGGTTTAGGGATGGGGTTAGTGTTAGGGTTAGGCAATGGGAGGGATTAGGTACAGGGTAGGGCACGGCAACGGTTTAGATTGAGCCTACGTTGGAGGCCATGGGTTAGTGTTGATGGACTGTTTAAAATTAGGACACGGGTGAGGGTAAATCCTCGGGTGAGTTTCAGGGTTAGGGTTCGGATTAGGGTTAGGGTTAGGGAATGGAGAGGGATTAGGGTACAGGTTAGGGTACGGCTGCGGTTTATGGTTAGCGTACGTGTTAGGGCACGGTTTAGTGATGGTGTATTGGTTAAGATTAGGTCACGGGTGGGGGTAAGGCTTAGGGTGAGGCTGAGGTTTAGGATTCGGGTTAGGGTTAGGGCTAGGGAATGGGGAGGGATTAGGGTACAGTTTAGGGTACGATGACCCTTAAGGGTTAGCGTACGTGTGAGGTCACTAGTTAGTGTTAGTGTACCTGTTATGATTAGGACACGGGTGAGGGTAAGGACTCGGAAGAGGGTCACGATAAGGGTTTGGGTTAGGGTTATGGTTAGGGAATGGGGATTGATTAGGGTACAGGTTAGGGTACGGCAATGGTTTAGTGTTAGCCTACGTGAGAGGGCATGGGTTAGTGTTGATGTACTGGTTAAAATTAGGACACGGGTGAGGGTAAAGTTTAGGGTGAGTGTCAGGGTTAGGTTTCAGGTTAGGGTTAGGGTTAGGGAATGGAGACGGATTAGGGTACAGGTTAGGGTACAGCTGCGGTTTAGGGTTAGCATACGTGTGAGGGCACGAGTTAGTGTTGGTGTGCTGGTGAAGATTAGGGCACGAGTGAGGGTAAGGCTTCAGGTGAGGGTCAGGTTTAGGATTCGGGTTACGGTTAGGGTTAGGGAATGGACAGGGATTAGGGTACAGGCTAGGGTACGACAACGCTTAAGGGTTCGCATAATTGTGAGGGCACGAGTTAGTGTTGGTGTACTGGTTAAGACAAGGGCACCGGTGAGGGTAAGGCCTCGGAAAAGGGTCACGTTCAGGGTTTGGGTTAGGGATAGGGTTAGGGATCGGGGAGGGATTACGGTACAGGATAGGGTACAACAATGCTTAAGGGTTAGCGTACGTTTGAGGGCACGAGTTAGTGTTTGTGTACTGGTTAAGATTAGGGCATGGGTTACGGTAGGGCCTGGGAAGAGGGTCAGGTTTAGGGATGGGGTTAGGGGTAGGGTTAGGCAATGGGAGGGATTAGGGAACAGGGTAGGGCACGGCAACAGTTTAGTGTGAGCCTACGTTGGAGGGCATGGGTTAGTGTTGATGGACTGTTTAAAATTAGGACACGGGTGAGGGTAAATCTTTGGGTGAGTGTCAGGGTTAGGGTTTGGGTTAGGGTTAGGGTTAGGGTATAGAGAGGGATTAGGGTACATGTTAGGTTACGGCTGTGGTTTAGGGTTAGCGTACGTGTGAGGGCACGGTTTAGGGATGGTGTATTGGTTAAGATTAGGTCACGTGTGAGGGTAAGGCTTAGGGTGTGGCTCAGGGTTAGGATTAGGGTTAGGGTTAGGGTTAGGGAATGGGGAGGGATTAGGGTACAATTTAGGGTATGACAACGCTTAAGGGTTAGCGTACGTGTGAGGGCATGAGTTAGTGTTGGTGTCCTGGTTAAGATTAGGGCACAGGTGAGGGTAAGGCATCGGGTGAGGGTCAGGGTTAGGATTCGTGTTAGGGTTAGGGTTAGGGAATGGGGAGGGATTAGGGTACAGTTTAAGGTATGACAGTGCTTAAGGGTTACCGTTCGTGTGAGGGCAAGAGTTAGTGTTAGTGTCCTGGTTAAGATTAGGGCACGGGTGTGGGTAAGGCTTCGGGTGAGGGTCAGGGTTAGGGAATGGGGGGTTTAGGGTACAGTTTAGGGTACGACAGTGCTTAAGTGTTACCGTTCGTGTGAGGGCAAGTGTTAGTGTTAGTGTCCTGGTTAAGATTAGGGCACGGGTGAGGGTAAGGGTTCGGGTGAGGGTCAGGTTTACGATTCGGGTTAGGGTCAGGGTTAGGGAAAGGGGAGGGATTAGGTTACAGTTTAGGGTATGATGACGCTTAAGGATTAGCGTACGTGAGCAGTCACTAGTTAGTGTTAGTGTACTGGTTACGATTAGGGCACAGGTGAGGGTAAGGCCTCAGAAAAGGGTCACGTTAAGGGTTTGGGTTAGGGTTATGTTTAGGGAATGGGGATTGATTAGGGTACAGGATAGGGTACGACAACGCTTAAGTGTTAACGTACGTTTGCGGGCTTGAGTTAGTGTTTGTGTACTGGTTAAGATTAGGGCATGGGTTAGGGTAGGGCCTCGGAAGAAGGTCAGGTTTAGGGATGGGGTTAGGGTTAGGGTTAGGCAATGGGAGGGTTTAGGTACAGGGTAGGGCACGGAAACGGTTTAGTGTGAGCGTACGTTGGAAGTCATGGGTTAGTGTTGATGGACTGTTTAAAATGAGGACACGGGTGAGGGTAAATCCTCGGGTGAGTTTCAGGGTTACGGTTCGGATTAGGGTTAAGGTTAGGGAATGGAGAGGGATTAGGGTACAGGTTAGAGTACGGCTGCGGTTTAGGGTTAACGTACGTGTTAGGGCACGGTTTAGTGATGGTGTATTGGTTAAGATTAGGTCACGGGTGGGGGTAAGGCTTAGGGTGAGGCTGAGGTTTAGGATTCGGGTTAGGGTTAGGGTTAGGGAATGGGGAGGGATTAGGGTACAGTTTAGGCTACGATGACCCTTAAGGGTTAGCGTACGTGTGAGGTCACTAGTTAGTGTTAGTGTACCTGTTATGATTAGGGCACGGGTGAGGATAAGGACTCGGAAGAGGGTCACGATAAGGGTTTGGGTTAGGGTTATGGTTAGGGAATGGGGATTGATTAGGGTACAGGTTAGGGTACGGCAATGGTTTAGGGTTAGCCTACGTGAGAGGGCATGGGTTAGTGTTGATGTACTGGTTAAAATTAGGACACGGGTGAGGGTAAAGTTTAGGGTGAGTGTCAGGGTTAGGTTACAGGTTAGGGTTAGGGTTAGGGAATGGAGAGGGATTAGGGTACAGGTTAGGGTACAGCTGCAGTTTAGGGTTAGCGTACGTGTGAGGGCTCGAATCACTGTTGGTGTCTTGGTTAAGATTAGGGCACGGGTGAAGGTAAGGCTTCGGGTGAGGGTCAGGTTTAGGATTCTGGTTAGGGTTAGGGTTAGGGAATGGAGAGGGATTAGGGTACAGTTTAGGGTAAGGCTGCGGTTTAGGGTTAGCGTACGCGTGAGTATACGGTTTAGTGATGGTGTATTGGTTAAGATTAGGGCACAGTTGAGGGTAAGGCTTCGGGTGAGGGTCAGGGTTAGGATTCGTGTTAGGGTTAGGGTTACGGAATGGGGAGGGATTAGGGTACAGTTTAGGGTACGACAGTGCTTAAGGGTTACCGTTCGTGTGAGGGCAAGAGTTAGTGTTAGTGTCCTGGTTAAGATTACGGCACGGGTGAGGGTAAGGGTTCGGGTTAGGGTCAGGTTTACGATTCGGGTTACGGTGAGGGTTAGGGAAAGGGGAGGGATTAGCGTACAGTTTAGGGTGCGATGATGCTTAAGGGTTAGCGTATGTGTGTGGTCACTAGTTAGTGTTAGTGTACTGGTTACGATTAGTGCCCGGGTGAGGGTAAGACCTCGGAAAAGTGTCACGTTAAGGGTTTGGGTTAGGGTTATGGTTAGGGAAAGGGGATTGATTAGGGTACAGGTTAGGGTACGGCAATGGTTTAGGGTTAGCCTACATAAGAGGGCATGGGTTAGTGTTGATGTACTGGTTAAAATTAGGACACGGGTGAGGGTAAAGTTTAGGGTGAGTGTCAGGGTTAGGTTATAGGTTAGGGTTAGGGTTAGGGAATGGAGAGGGATTAGGGTACAGGTTAGGGTACAGCTGCGGTTTAGGGTTAGCATACGTGTGAGGGCACGAGCTAGTGTTGGTGTCCTGGTTAAGATTAGGGCACGGGCGAGGGTAAGGCTTCGGGTGAGCGTCAGGGTTAGGATTCAGGTAAGGGTTAGGGTTAGGGAATGGAGAGGGATTAAGGTACAGGCTAGGGTACGACAACGCTTAAGGGTTCGCATAATTGTGAGGGCACGAGGTAGTGTTGGTGTACAGGTTAAGACAAGGGCACCGGTGAGGGTAAGGCCTCGGAAAAGGGTCACGTTCAGGGTTTGGGTTAGGGTTAGGGTTAGGGAATGGGGAGGGATTAGGGTACAGTTTATTGTACGATGACGCTTAAAGGTTAGCGTACGTGTGAGGTCACTAGTTAGTGTTACTGTACTTTTTACGATTATGGCACGGGTGAGGGTAAGGCCTCGTAAGAGGGTCACGTTAAGAGTTTGGGTTAGGGTTATGGTTAGGGAATGGGGATTGATTAGTGTTCAGGTTAGGGTATGGCAATGGTTTAGGGTTAGCCTACATAAGAGGGCATGTGTTAGTGTTGATGCACTGGTTAAAATTAGGACACGGGTGATGGTAAAGTTTAAGGTGAGTGTCAGGGTTAGGTTTCAGGTTAGGATTAGGGTTAGGGTTAGGGAATGGAGAGGGATTAGGGTACAGGTTAGGGTACGGCAATGGTTTAGGGTTATCCTACGTAAGCGGGCATGGGTTAGTGTTGATGTACTGGTTAAAATTAGGACACGGGTGAGGGTAAAGTTTAGGTTGAGTGGCAGGTTTAGGTTTCAGGTTAGGGTTAGGGTTAGGGAATGGAGAGTGATTAGGGTACAGGTTAGGGTACAGCTGCAGTTTAGGATTAGCGTACGTGTGAGGGCACGAGTTAGTGTTGGTGTCCTGGTTAAGATTAGGGAACGGGTGAGAGTAAGGCTTCGGGTGAGGGTCAGGGTTAGGATTCGGGTTAGGGTTAGGGTTAGGGAATGGAGAGGGATTAGGGTACAGGCTAGGGTACGACAAAGCTTAAGGGTTCGCATAATTGTGAGGGCACGAGTCACTGTTGGTGTACTGGTTAAGACAAGGGCACCAGTGAGGGTAAGGCCTCGGAAAAGGGTCACGTTCAGGGTTTAGGTTAGGGTTAGGGTTAGGGAATGGGGAGGGATTAGGGTACAGGATACGGTACGACAACGCTTAATTGTTAGCGTACGTTTGAGGGCACGAGTTAGTGTTTGTTTACTGGTTAAGATTAGGGCATGGGTTAGGGTAGGGTCTCGGAAGAGGGTCAGGTTTAGGGATGGGGTTAGTGTTAGGGTTAGGCAATGGGAGGGATTAGGTACAGGGTAGGGCACGGCAACGGTTTAGATTGAGCCTACGTTGGAGGCCATGGGTTAGTGTTGATGGACTGTTTAAAATTAGGACACGGGTGAGGGTAAATCCTCGGGTGAGTTTCAGGGTTAGGGTTCGGATTAGGGTTAGGGTTAGGGAATGGAGAGGGATTAGGGTACAGGTTAGGGTACGGCTGCGGTTTATGGTTAGCGTACGTGTTAGGGCACGGTTTAGTGATGGTGTATTGGTTAAGATTAGGTCACGGGTGGGGGTAAGGCTTAGGGTGAGGCTGAGGTTTAGGATTCGGGTTAGGGTTAGGGCTAGGGAATGGGGAGGGATTAGGGTACAGTTTAGGGTACGATGACCCTTAAGGGTTAGCGTATGTGTGAGGTCATTAGTTAGTGTTAGTGTACCTGTTACGATTAGGACACGGGTGAGGGTAAGGACTCGGAAGAGGGTCACGATAAGGGTTTGGGTTAGGGTTATGGTTAGGGAATGGGGATTGATTAGGGTACAGGTTAGGGTACGGCAATGGTTTAGTGTTAGCCTACGTGAGAGGGCATGGGTTAGTGTTGATGTACTGGTTAAAATTAGGACACGGGTGAGGGTAAAGTTTAGGGTGAGTGTCAGGGTTAGGTTTCAGGTTAGGGTTAGGGTTAGGGAATGGAGACGGATTAGGGTACAGGTTAGGGTACAGCTGCGGTTTAGGGTTAGCATACGTGTGAGGGCACGAGTTGGTGTGCTGGTGAAGATTAGGGCACGAGTGAGGGTAAGGCTTCAGGTGAGGGTCAGGTTTAGGATTCGGGTTACGGTTAGGGTTAGGGAATGGACAGGGATTAGGGTACAGGCTAGGGTACGACAACGCTTAAGGGTTCGCATAATTGTGAGGGCACGAGTTAGTGTTGGTGTACTGGTTAAGACAAGGGCACCGGTGAGGGTAAGGCCTCGGAAAAGGGTCACGTTCAGGGTTTGGGTTAGGGATAGGGTTAGGGATCGGGGAGGGATTACGGTACAGGATAGGGTACAACAATGCTTAAGGGTTAGCGTACGTTTGAGGGCACGAGTTAGTGTTTGTGTACTGGTTAAGATTAGGGCATGGGTTACGGTAGGGCCTGGGAAGAGGGTCAGGTTTAGGGATGGGGTTAGGGGTAGGGTTAGGCAATGGGAGGGATTAGGGAACAGGGTAGGGCACGGCAACAGTTTAGTGTGAGCCTACGTTGGAGGGCATGGGTTAGTGTTGATGGACTGTTTAAAATTAGGACACGGGTGAGGGTAAATCCTCGGGTGAGTTTCAGGGTTACGGTTCGGATTAGGGTTAAGGTTAGGGAATGGAGAGGGATTAGGGTACAGGTTAGAGTACGGCTGCGGTTTAGGGTTAACGTACGTGTTAGGGCACGGTTTAGTGATGGTGTATTGGTTAAGATTAGGTCACGGGTGGGGGTAAGGCTTAGGGTGAGGCTGAGGTTTAGGATTCGGGTTAGGGTTAGGGCTAGGGAATGGGGAGGGATTAGGGTACAGTTTAGGGTACGATGACCCTTAAGGGTTAGCGTATGTGTGAGGTCATTAGTTAGTGTTAGTGTACCTGTTACGATTAGGACACGGGTGAGGGTAAGGACTCGGAAGAGGGTCACGATAAGGGTTTGGGTTAGGGTTATGGTTAGGGAATGGGGATTGATTAGGGTACAGGTTAGGGTACGGCAATGGTTTAGTGTTAGCCTACGTGAGAGGGCATGGGTTAGTGTTGATGTACTGGTTAAAATTAGGACACGGGTGAGGGTAAAGTTTAGGGTGAGTGTCAGGGTTAGGTTTCAGGTTAGGGTTAGGGTTAGGGAATGGAGACGGATTAGGGTACAGGTTAGGGTACAGCTGCGGTTTAGGGTTAGCATACGTGTGAGGGCACGAGTTAGTGTTGGTGTGCTGGTGAAGATTAGGGCACGAGTGAGGGTAAGGCTTCAGGTGAGGGTCAGGTTTAGGATTCGGGTTACGGTTAGGGTTAGGGAATGGACAGGGATTAGGGTACAGGCTAGGGTACGACAACGCTTAAGGGTTCGCATAATTGTGAGGGCACGAGTTAGTGTTGGTGTACTGGTTAAGACAAGGGCACCGGTGAGGGTAAGGCCTCGGAAAAGGGTCACGTTCAGGGTTTGGGTTAGGGATAGGGTT
The DNA here is from genome assembly GCA_036417435.1 of Inia geoffrensis. NCBI lineage: Eukaryota > Metazoa > Chordata > Mammalia > Artiodactyla > Iniidae > Inia > Inia geoffrensis. The sequence goes on along the minus strand of CM070910.1, from coordinate 73,342,403 downwards.
AGGGATCGGGGAGGGATTACGGTACAGGATAGGGTACAACAATGCTTAAGGGTTAGCGTACGTTTGAGGGCACGAGTTAGTGTTTGTGTACTGGTTAAGATTAGGGCATGGGTTACGGTAGGGCCTGGGAAGAGGGTCAGGTTTAGGGATGGGGTTAGGGGTAGGGTTAGGCAATGGGAGGGATTAGGGAACAGGGTAGGGCACGGCAACAGTTTAGTGTGAGCCTACGTTGGAGGGCATGGGTTAGTGTTGATGGACTGTTTAAAATTAGGACACGGGTGAGGGTAAATCTTTGGGTGAGTGTCAGGGTTAGGGTTTGGGTTAGGGTTAGGGTTAGGGTATAGAGAGGGATTAGGGTACATGTTAGGTTACGGCTGTGGTTTAGGGTTAGCGTACGTGTGAGGGCACGGTTTAGGGATGGTGTATTGGTTAAGATTAGGTCACGTGTGAGGGTAAGGCTTAGGGTGTGGCTCAGGGTTAGGATTAGGGTTAGGGTTAGGGTTAGGGAATGGGGAGGGATTAGGGTACAATTTAGGGTATGACAACGCTTAAGGGTTAGCGTACGTGTGAGGGCATGAGTTAGTGTTGGTGTCCTGGTTAAGATTAGGGCACAGGTGAGGGTAAGGCATCGGGTGAGGGTCAGGGTTAGGATTCGTGTTAGGGTTAGGGTTAGGGAATGGGGAGGGATTAGGGTACAGTTTAAGGTATGACAGTGCTTAAGGGTTACCGTTCGTGTGAGGGCAAGAGTTAGTGTTAGTGTCCTGGTTAAGATTAGGGCACGGGTGTGGGTAAGGCTTCGGGTGAGGGTCAGGGTTAGGGAATGGGGGGTTTAGGGTACAGTTTAGGGTACGACAGTGCTTAAGTGTTACCGTTCGTGTGAGGGCAAGTGTTAGTGTTAGTGTCCTGGTTAAGATTAGGGCACGGGTGAGGGTAAGGGTTCGGGTGAGGGTCAGGTTTACGATTCGGGTTAGGGTCAGGGTTAGGGAAAGGGGAGGGATTAGGTTACAGTTTAGGGTATGATGACGCTTAAGGATTAGCGTACGTGAGCAGTCACTAGTTAGTGTTAGTGTACTGGTTACGATTAGGGCACAGGTGAGGGTAAGGCCTCAGAAAAGAGTCACGTTAAGGGTTTGGGTTAGGGTTATGTTTACGGAATGGGGATTGATTAGGGTACAGGATAGGGTACGACAACGCTTAAGTGTTAACGTACGTTTGCGGGCTTGAGTTAGTGTTTGTGTACTGGTTAAGATTAGGGCATGGGTTAGGGTAGGGCCTCGGAAGAAGGTCAGGTTTAGGGATGGGGTTAGGGTTAGGGTTAGGCAATGGGAGGGTTTAGGTACAGGGTAGGGCACGGAAACGGTTTAGTGTGAGCGTACGTTGGAAGTCATGGGTTAGTGTTGATGGACTGTTTAAAATGAGGACACGGGTGAGGGTAAATCCTCGGGTGAGTTTCAGGGTTACGGTTCGGATTAGGGTTAAGGTTAGGGAATGGAGAGGGATTAGGGTACAGGTTAGAGTACGGCTGCGGTTTAGGGTTAACGTACGTGTTAGGGCACGGTTTAGTGATGGTGTATTGGTTAAGATTAGGTCACGGGTGGGGGTAAGGCTTAGGGTGAGGCTGAGGTTTAGGATTCGGGTTAGGGTTAGGGTTAGGGAATGGGGAGGGATTAGGGTACAGTTTAGGCTACGATGACCCTTAAGGGTTAGCGTACGTGTGAGGTCACTAGTTAGTGTTAGTGTACCTGTTATGATTAGGGCACGGGTGAGGATAAGGACTCGGAAGAGGGTCACGATAAGGGTTTGGGTTAGGGTTATGGTTAGGGAATGGGGATTGATTAGGGTACAGGTTAGGGTACGGCAATGGTTTAGGGTTAGCCTACGTGAGAGGGCATGGGTTAGTGTTGATGTACTGGTTAAAATTAGGACACGGGTGAGGGTAAAGTTTAGGGTGAGTGTCAGGGTTAGGTTACAGGTTAGGGTTAGGGTTAGGGAATGGAGAGGGATTAGGGTACAGGTTAGGGTACAGCGGCAGTTTAGGGTTAGCGTACGTGTGAGGGCTCGAATCACTGTTGGTGTCTTGGTTAAGATTAGGGCACGGGTGAAGGTAAGGCTTCGGGTGAGGGTCAGGTTTAGGATTCTGGTTAGGGTTAGGGTTAGGGAATGGAGAGGGATTAGGGTACAGTTTAGGGTAAGGCTGCGGTTTAGGGTTAGCGTACGCGTGAGTATACGGTTTAGTGATGGTGTATTGGTTAAGATTAGGGCACAGTTGAGGGTAAGGCTTCGGGTGAGGGTCAGGGTTAGGATTCGTGTTAGGGTTAGGGTTACGGAATGGGGAGGGATTAGGGTACAGTTTAGGGTACGACAGTGCTTAAGGGTTACCGTTCGTGTGAGGGCAAGAGTTAGTGTTAGTGTCCTGGTTAAGATTACGGCACGGGTGAGGGTAAGGGTTCGGGTTAGGGTCAGGTTTACGATTCGGGTTACGGTGAGGGTTAGGGAAAGGGGAGGGATTAGCGTACAGTTTAGGGTGCGATGATGCTTAAGGGTTAGCGTATGTGTGTGGTCACTAGTTAGTGTTAGTGTACTGGTTACGATTAGTGCCCGGGTGAGGGTAAGACCTCGGAAAAGTGTCACGTTAAGGGTTTGGGTTAGGGTTATGGTTAGGGAAAGGGGATTGATTAGGGTACAGGTTAGGGTACGGCAATGGTTTAGGGTTAGCCTACATAAGAGGGCATGGGTTAGTGTTGATGTACTGGTTAAAATTAGGACACGGGTGAGGGTAAAGTTTAGGGTGAGTGTCAGGGTTAGGTTATAGGTTAGGGTTAGGGTTAGGGAATGGAGAGGGATTAGGGTACAGGTTAGGGTACAGCTGCGGTTTAGGGTTAGCATACGTGTGAGGGCACGAGCTAGTGTTGGTGTCCTGGTTAAGATTAGGGCACGGGCGAGGGTAAGGCTTCGGGTGAGCGTCAGGGTTAGGATTCAGGTAAGGGTTAGGGTTAGGGAATGGAGAGGGATTAAGGTACAGGCTAGGGTACGACAACGCTTAAGGGTTCGCATAATTGTGAGGGCACGAGGTAGTGTTGGTGTACAGGTTAAGACAAGGGCACCGGTGAGGGTAAGGCCTCGGAAAAGGGTCACGTTCAGGGTTTGGGTTAGGGTTAGGGTTAGGGAATGGGGAGGGATTAGGGTACAGTTTATTGTACGATGACGCTTAAAGGTTAGCGTACGTGTGAGGTCACTAGTTAGTGTTACTGTACTTTTTACGATTATGGCACGGGTGAGGGTAAGGCCTCGTAAGAGGGTCACGTTAAGAGTTTGGGTTAGGGTTATGGTTAGGGAATGGGGATTGATTAGTGTTCAGGTTAGGGTATGGCAATGGTTTAGGGTTAGCCTACATAAGAGGGCATGTGTTAGTGTTGATGCACTGGTTAAAATTAGGACACGGGTGATGGTAAAGTTTAAGGTGAGTGTCAGGGTTAGGTTTCAGGTTAGGATTAGGGTTAGGGTTAGGGAATGGAGAGGGATTAGGGTACAGGTTAGGGTACGGCAATGGTTTAGGGTTATCCTACGTAAGCGGGCATGGGTTAGTGTTGATGTACTGGTTAAAATTAGGACACGGGTGAGGGTAAAGTTTAGGTTGAGTGGCAGGTTTAGGTTTCAGGTTAGGGTTAGGGTTAGGGAATGGAGAGTGATTAGGGTACAGGTTAGGGTACAGCTGCAGTTTAGGATTAGCGTACGTGTGAGGGCACGAGTTAGTGTTGGTGTCCTGGTTAAGATTAGGGAACGGGTGAGAGTAAGGCTTCGGGTGAGGGTCAGGGTTAGGATTCGGGTTAGGGTTAGGGTTAGGGAATGGAGAGGGATTAGGGTACAGGCTAGGGTACGACAAAGCTTAAGGGTTCGCATAATTGTGAGGGCACGAGTCACTGTTGGTGTACTGGTTAAGACAAGGGCACCAGTGAGGGTAAGGCCTCGGAAAAGGGTCACGTTCAGGGTTTAGGTTAGGGTTAGGGTTAGGGAATGGGGAGGGATTAGGGTACAGGATACGGTACGACAACGCTTAATTGTTAGCGTACGTTTGAGGGCACGAGTTAGTGTTTGTTTACTGGTTAAGATTAGGGCATGGGTTAGGGTAGGGTCTCGGAAGAGGGTCAGGTTTAGGGATGGGGTTAGTGTTAGGGTTAGGCAATGGGAGGGATTAGGTACAGGGTAGGGCACGGCAACGGTTTAGATTGAGCCTACGTTGGAGGCCATGGGTTAGTGTTGATGGACTGTTTAAAATTAGGACACGGGTGAGGGTAAATCCTCGGGTGAGTTTCAGGGTTAGGGTTCGGATTAGGGTTAGGGTTAGGGAATGGAGAGGGATTAGGGTACAGGTTAGGGTACGGCTGCGGTTTATGGTTAGCGTACGTGTTAGGGCACGGTTTAGTGATGGTGTATTGGTTAAGATTAGGTCACGGGTGGGGGTAAGGCTTAGGGTGAGGCTGAGGTTTAGGATTCGGGTTAGGGTTAGGGCTAGGGAATGGGGAGGGATTAGGGTACAGTTTAGGGTACGATGACCCTTAAGGGTTAGCGTATGTGTGAGGTCATTAGTTAGTGTTAGTGTACCTGTTACGATTAGGACACGGGTGAGGGTAAGGACTCGGAAGAGGGTCACGATAAGGGTTTGGGTTAGGGTTATGGTTAGGGAATGGGGATTGATTAGGGTACAGGTTAGGGTACGGCAATGGTTTAGTGTTAGCCTACGTGAGAGGGCATGGGTTAGTGTTGATGTACTGGTTAAAATTAGGACACGGGTGAGGGTAAAGTTTAGGGTGAGTGTCAGGGTTAGGTTTCAGGTTAGGGTTAGGGTTAGGGAATGGAGACGGATTAGGGTACAGGTTAGGGTACAGCTGCGGTTTAGGGTTAGCATACGTGTGAGGGCACGAGTTAGTGTTGGTGTGCTGGTGAAGATTAGGGCACGAGTGAGGGTAAGGCTTCAGGTGAGGGTCAGGTTTAGGATTCGGGTTACGGTTAGGGTTAGGGAATGGACAGGGATTAGGGTACAGGCTAGGGTACGACAACGCTTAAGGGTTCGCATAATTGTGAGGGCACGAGTTAGTGTTGGTGTACTGGTTAAGACAAGGGCACCGGTGAGGGTAAGGCCTCGGAAAAGGGTCACGTTCAGGGTTTGGGTTAGGGATAGGGTTAGGGATCGGGGAGGGATTACGGTACAGGATAGGGTACAACAATGCTTAAGGGTTAGCGTACGTTTGAGGGCACGAGTTAGTGTTTGTGTACTGGTTAAGATTAGGGCATGGGTTACGGTAGGGCCTGGGAAGAGGGTCAGGTTTAGGGATGGGGTTAGGGGTAGGGTTAGGCAATGGGAGGGATTAGGGAACAGGGTAGGGCACGGCAACAGTTTAGTGTGAGCCTACGTTGGAGGGCATGGGTTAGTGTTGATGGACTGTTTAAAATTAGGACACGGGTGAGGGTAAATCTTTGGGTGAGTGTCAGGGTTAGGGTTTGGGTTAGGGTTAGGGTTAGGGTATAGAGAGGGATTAGGGTACATGTTAGGTTACGGCTGTGGTTTAGGGTTAGCGTACGTGTGAGGGCACGGTTTAGGGATGGTGTATTGGTTAAGATTAGGTCACGTGTGAGGGTAAGGCTTAGGGTGTGGCTCAGGGTTAGGATTAGGGTTAGGGTTAGGGTTAGGGAATGGGGAGGGATTAGGGTACAATTTAGGGTATGACAACGCTTAAGGGTTAGCGTACGTGTGAGGGCATGAGTTAGTGTTGGTGTCCTGGTTAAGATTAGGGCACAGGTGAGGGTAAGGCATCGGGTGAGGGTCAGGGTTAGGATTCGTGTTAGGGTTAGGGTTAGGGAATGGGGAGGGATTAGGGTACAGTTTAAGGTATGACAGTGCTTAAGGGTTACCGTTCGTGTGAGGGCAAGAGTTAGTGTTAGTGTCCTGGTTAAGATTAGGGCACGGGTGTGGGTAAGGCTTCGGGTGAGGGTCAGGGTTAGGGAATGGGGGGTTTAGGGTACAGTTTAGGGTACGACAGTGCTTAAGTGTTACCGTTCGTGTGAGGGCAAGTGTTAGTGTTAGTGTCCTGGTTAAGATTAGGGCACGGGTGAGGGTAAGGGTTCGGGTGAGGGTCAGGTTTACGATTCGGGTTAGGGTCAGGGTTAGGGAAAGGGGAGGGATTAGGTTACAGTTTAGGGTATGATGACGCTTAAGGATTAGCGTACGTGAGCAGTCACTAGTTAGTGTTAGTGTACTGGTTACGATTAGGGCACAGGTGAGGGTAAGGCCTCAGAAAAGGGTCACGTTAAGGGTTTGGGTTAGGGTTATGTTTAGGGAATGGGGATTGATTAGGGTACAGGATAGGGTACGACAACGCTTAAGTGTTAACGTACGTTTGCGGGCTTGAGTTAGTGTTTGTGTACTGGTTAAGATTAGGGCATGGGTTAGGGTAGGGCCTCGGAAGAAGGTCAGGTTTAGGGATGGGGTTAGGGTTAGGGTTAGGCAATGGGAGGGTTTAGGTACAGGGTAGGGCACGGAAACGGTTTAGTGTGAGCGTACGTTGGAAGTCATGGGTTAGTGTTGATGGACTGTTTAAAATGAGGACACGGGTGAGGGTAAATCCTCGGGTGAGTTTCAGGGTTACGGTTCGGATTAGGGTTAAGGTTAGGGAATGGAGAGGGATTAGGGTACAGGTTAGAGTACGGCTGCGGTTTAGGGTTAACGTACGTGTTAGGGCACGGTTTAGTGATGGTGTATTGGTTAAGATTAGGTCACGGGTGGGGGTAAGGCTTAGGGTGAGGCTGAGGTTTAGGATTCGGGTTAGGGTTAGGGTTAGGGAATGGGGAGGGATTAGGGTACAGTTTAGGCTACGATGACCCTTAAGGGTTAGCGTACGTGTGAGGTCACTAGTTAGTGTTAGTGTACCTGTTATGATTAGGGCACGGGTGAGGATAAGGACTCGGAAGAGGGTCACGATAAGGGTTTGGGTTAGGGTTATGGTTAGGGAATGGGGATTGATTAGGGTACAGGTTAGGGTACGGCAATGGTTTAGGGTTAGCCTACGTGAGAGGGCATGGGTTAGTGTTGATGTACTGGTTAAAATTAGGACACGGGTGAGGGTAAAGTTTAGGGTGAGTGTCAGGGTTAGGTTACAGGTTAGGGTTAGGGTTAGGGAATGGAGAGGGATTAGGGTACAGGTTAGGGTACAGCTGCAGTTTAGGGTTAGCGTACGTGTGAGGGCTCGAATCACTGTTGGTGTCTTGGTTAAGATTAGGGCACGGGTGAAGGTAAGGCTTCGGGTGAGGGTCAGGTTTAGGATTCTGGTTAGGGTTAGGGTTAGGGAATGGAGAGGGATTAGGGTACAGTTTAGGGTAAGGCTGCGGTTTAGGGTTAGCGTACGCGTGAGTATACGGTTTAGTGATGGTGTATTGGTTAAGATTAGGGCACAGTTGAGGGTAAGGCTTCGGGTGAGGGTCAGGGTTAGGATTCGTGTTAGGGTTAGGGTTACGGAATGGGGAGGGATTAGGGTACAGTTTAGGGTACGACAGTGCTTAAGGGTTACCGTTCGTGTGAGGGCAAGAGTTAGTGTTAGTGTCCTGGTTAAGATTACGGCACGGGTGAGGGTAAGGGTTCGGGTTAGGGTCAGGTTTACGATTCGGGTTACGGTGAGGGTTAGGGAAAGGGGAGGGATTAGCGTACAGTTTAGGGTGCGATGATGCTTAAGGGTTAGCGTATGTGTGTGGTCACTAGTTAGTGTTAGTGTACTGGTTACGATTAGTGCCCGGGTGAGGGTAAGACCTCGGAAAAGTGTCACGTTAAGGGTTTGGGTTAGGGTTATGGTTAGGGAAAGGGGATTGATTAGGGTACAGGTTAGGGTACGGCAATGGTTTAGGGTTAGCCTACATAAGAGGGCATGGGTTAGTGTTGATGTACTGGTTAAAATTAGGACACGGGTGAGGGTAAAGTTTAGGTTGAGTGTCAGGGTTAGGTTATAGGTTAGGGTTAGGGTTAGGGAATGGAGAGGGATTAGGGTACAGGTTAGGGTACAGCTGCGGTTTAGGGTTAGCATACGTGTGAGGGCACGAGCTAGTGTTGGTGTCCTGGTTAAGATTAAGGCACGGGCGAGGGTAAGGCTTCGGGTGAGCGTCAGGGTTAGGATTCAGGTAAGGGTTAGGGTTAGGGAATGGAGAGGGATTAAGGTACAGGCTAGGGTACGACAACGCTTAAGGGTTCGCATAATTGTGAGGGCACGAGGTAGTGTTGGTGTACAGGTTAAGACAAGGGCACCGGTGAGGGTAAGGCCTCGGAAAAGGGTCACGTTCAGGGTTTGGGTTAGGGTTAGGGTTAGGGAATGGGGAGGGATTAGGGTACAGTTTATTGTACGATGACGCTTAAAGGTTAGCGTACGTGTGAGGTCACTAGTTAGTGTTACTGTACTTTTTACGATTATGGCACGGGTGAGGGTAAGGCCTCGTAAGAGGGTCACGTTAAGAGTTTGGGTTAGGGTTATGGTTAGGGAATGGGGATTGATTAGTGTTCAGGTTAGGGTATGGCAATGGTTTAGGGTTAGCCTACATAAGAGGGCATGTGTTAGTGTTGATGCACTGGTTAAAATTAGGACACGGGTGATGGTAAAGTTTAAGGTGAGTGTCAGGGTTAGGTTTCAGGTTAGGATTAGGGTTAGGGTTAGGGAATGGAGAGGGATTAGGGTACAGGTTAGGGTACGGCAATGGTTTAGGGTTATCCTACGTAAGCGGGCATGGGTTAGTGTTGATGTACTGGTTAAAATTAGGACACGGGTGAGGGTAAAGTTTAGGTTGAGTGGCAGGTTTAGGTTTCAGGTTAGGGTTAGGGTTAGGGAATGGAGAGTGATTAGGGTACAGGTTAGGGTACAGCTGCAGTTTAGGATTAGCGTACGTGTGAGGGCACGAGTTAGTGTTGGTGTCCTGGTTAAGATTAGGGAACGGGTGAGAGTAAGGCTTCGGGTGAGGGTCAGGGTTAGGATTCGGGTTAGGGTTAGGGTTAGGGAATGGAGAGGGATTAGGGTACAGGCTAGGGTACGACAAAGCTTAAGGGTTCGCATAATTGTGAGGGCACGAGTCACTGTTGGTGTACTGGTTAAGACAAGGGCACCAGTGAGGGTAAGGCCTCGGAAAAGGGTCACGTTCAGGGTTTAGGTTAGGGTTAGGGTTAGGGAATGGGGAGGGATTAGGGTACAGGATACGGTACGACAACGCTTAATTGTTAGCGTACGTTTGAGGGCACGAGTTAGTGTTTGTTTACTGGTTAAGATTAGGGCATGGGTTAGGGTAGGGTCTCGGAAGAGGGTCAGGTTTAGGGATGGGGTTAGTGTTAGGGTTAGGCAATGGGAGGGATTAGGTACAGGGTAGGGCACGGCAACGGTTTAGATTGAGCCTACGTTGGAGGCCATGGGTTAGTGTTGATGGACTGTTTAAAATTAGGACACGGGTGAGGGTAAATCCTCGGGTGAGTTTCAGGGTTAGGGTTCGGATTAGGGTTAGGGTTAGGGAATGGAGAGGGATTAGGGTACAGGTTAGGGTACGGCTGCGGTTTATGGTTAGCGTACGTGTTAGGGCACGGTTTAGTGATGGTGTATTGGTTAAGATTAGGTCACGGGTGGGGGTAAGGCTTAGGGTGAGGCTGAGGTTTAGGATTCGGGTTAGGGTTAGGGCTAGGGAATGGGGAGGGATTAGGGTACAGTTTAGGGTACGATGACCCTTAAGGGTTAGCGTATGTGTGAGGTCATTAGTTAGTGTTAGTGTACCTGTTACGATTAGGATACGGGTGAGGGTAAGGACTCGGAAGAGGGTCACGATAAGGGTTTGGGTTAGGGTTATGGTTAGGGAATGGGGATTGATTAGGGTACAGGTTAGGGTACGGCAATGGTTTAGTGTTAGCCTACGTGAGAGGGCATGGGTTAGTGTTGATGTACTGGTTAAAATTAGGACACGGGTGAGGGTAAAGTTTAGGGTGAGTGTCAGGGTTAGGTTTCAGGTTAGGGTTAGGGTTAGGGAATGGAGACGGATTAGGGTACAGGTTAGGGTACAGCTGCGGTTTAGGGTTAGCATACGTGTGAGGGCACGAGTTAGTGTTGGTGTGCTGGTGAAGATTAGGGCACGAGTGAGGGTAAGGCTTCAGGTGAGGGTCAGGTTTAGGATTCGGGTTACGGTTAGGGTTAGGGAATGGACAGGGATTAGGGTACAGGCTAGGGTACGACAACGCTTAAGGGTTCGCATAATTGTGAGGGCACGAGTTAGTGTTGGTGTACTGGTTCTGACAAGGGCACCGGTGAGGGTAAGGCCTCGGAAAAGGGTCACGTTCAGGGTTTGGGTTAGGGATAGGGTTAGGGATCGGGGAGGGATTACGGTACAGGATAGGGTACAACAATGCTTAAGGGTTAGCGTACGTTTGAGGGCACGAGTTAGTGTTTGTGTACTGGTTAAGATTAGGGCATGGGTTACGGTAGGGCCTGGGAAGAGGGTCAGGTTTAGGGATGGGGTTAGGGGTAGGGTTAGGCAATGGGAGGGATTAGGGAACAGGGTAGGGCACGGCAACAGTTTAGTGTGAGCCTACGTTGGAGGGCATGGGTTAGTGTTGATGGACTGTTTAAAATTAGGACACGGGTGAGGGTAAATCTTTGGGTGAGTGTCAGGGTTAGGGTTTGGGTTAGGGTTAGGGTTAGGGTATAGAGAGGGATTAGGGTACATGTTAGGTTACGGCTGTGGTTTAGGGTTAGCGTACGTGTGAGGGCACGGTTTAGGGATGGTGTATTGGTTAAGATTAGGTCACGTGTGAGGGTAAGGCTTAGGGTGTGGCTCAGGGTTAGGATTAGGGTTAGGGTTAGGGTTAGGGAATGGGGAGGGATTAGGGTACAATTTAGGGTATGACAACGCTTAAGGGTTAGCGTACGTGTGAGGGCATGAGTTAGTGTTGGTGTCCTGGTTAAGATTAGGGCACAGGTGAGGGTAAGGCATCGGGTGAGGGTCAGGGTTAGGATTCGTGTTAGGGTTAGGGTTAGGGAATGGGGAGGGATTAGGGTACAGTTTAAGGTATGACAGTGCTTAAGGGTTACCGTTCGTGTGAGGGCAAGAGTTAGTGTTAGTGTCCTGGTTAAGATTAGGGCACGGGTGTGGGTAAGGCTTCGGGTGAGGGTCAGGGTTAGGGAATGGGGGGTTTAGGGTACAGTTTAGGGTACGACAGTGCTTAAGTGTTACCGTTCGTGTGAGGGCAAGTGTTAGTGTTAGTGTCCTGGTTAAGATTAGGGCACGGGTGAGGGTAAGGGTTCGGGTGAGGGTCAGGTTTACGATTCGGGTTAGGGTCAGGGTTAGGGAAAGGGGAGGGATTAGGTTACAGTTTAGGGTATGATGACGCTTAAGGATTAGCGTACGTGAGCAGTCACTAGTTAGTGTTAGTGTACTGGTTACGATTAGGGCACAGGTGAGGGTAAGGCCTCAGAAAAGGGTCACGTTAAGGGTTTGGGTTAGGGTTATGTTTAGGGAATGGGGATTGATTAGGGTACAGGATAGGGTACGACAACGCTTAAGTGTTAACGTACGTTTGCGGGCTTGAGTTAGTGTTTGTGTACTGGTTAAGATTAGGGCATGGGTTAGGGTAGGGCCTCGGAAGAAGGTCAGGTTTAGGGATGGGGTTAGGGTTAGGGTTAGGCAATGGGAGGGTTTAGGTACAGGGTAGGGCACGGAAACGGTTTAGTGTGAGCGTACGTTGGAAGTCATGGGTTAGTGTTGATGGACTGTTTAAAATGAGGACACGGGTGAGGGTAAATCCTCGGGTGAGTTTCAGGGTTACGGTTCGGATTAGGGTTAAGGTTAGGGAATGGAGAGGGATTAGGGTACAGGTTAGAGTACGGCTGCGGTTTAGGGTTAACGTACGTGTTAGGGCACGGTTTAGTGATGGTGTATTGGTTAAGATTAGGTCACGGGTGGGGGTAAGGCTTAGGGTGAGGCTGAGGTTTAGGATTCGGGTTAGGGTTAGGGTTAGGGAATGGGGAGGGATTAGGGTACAGTTTAGGCTACGATGACCCTTAAGGGTTAGCGTACGTGTGAGGTCACTAGTTAGTGTTAGTGTACCTGTTATGATTAGGGCACGGGTGAGGATAAGGACTCGGAAGAGGGTCACGATAAGGGTTTGGGTTAGGGTTATGGTTAGGGAATGGGGATTGATTAGGGTACAGGTTAGGGTACGGCAATGGTTTAGGGTTAGCCTACGTGAGAGGGCATGGGTTAGTGTTGATGTACTGGTTAAAATTAGGACACGGGTGAGGGTAAAGTTTAGGGTGAGTGTCAGGGTTAGGTTACAGGTTAGGGTTAGGGTTAGGGAATGGAGAGGGATTAGGGTACAGGTTAGGGTACAGCTGCAGTTTAGGGTTAGCGTACGTGTGAGGGCTCGAATCACTGTTGGTGTCTTGGTTAAGATTAGGGCACGGGTGAAGGTAAGGCTTCGGGTGAGGGTCAGGTTTAGGATTCTGGTTAGGGTTAGGGTTAGGGAATGGAGAGGGATTAGGGTACAGTTTAGGGTAAGGCTGCGGTTTAGGGTTAGCGTACGCGTGAGTATACGGTTTAGTGATGGTGTATTGGTTAAGATTAGGGCACAGTTGAGGGTAAGGCTTCGGGTGAGGGTCAGGGTTAGGATTCGTGTTAGGGTTAGGGTTACGGAATGGGGAGGGATTAGGGTACAGTTTAGGGTACGACAGTGCTTAAGGGTTACCGTTCGTGTGAGGGCAAGAGTTAGTGTTAGTGTCCTGGTTAAGATTACGGCACGGGTGAGGGTAAGGGTTCGGGTTAGGGTCAGGTTTACGATTCGGGTTACGGTGAGGGTTAGGGAAAGGGGAGGGATTAGCGTACAGTTTAGGGTGCGATGATGCTTAAGGGTTAGCGTATGTGTGTGGTCACTAGTTAGTGTTAGTGTACTGGTTACGATTAGTGCCCGGGTGAGGGTAAGACCTCGGAAAAGTGTCACGTTAAGGGTTTGGGTTAGGGTTATGGTTAGGGAAAGGGGATTGATTAGGGTACAGGTTAGGGTACGGCAATGGTTTAGGGTTAGCCTACATAAGAGGGCATGGGTTAGTGTTGATGTACTGGTTAAAATTAGGACACGGGTGAGGGTAAAGTTTAGGGTGAGTGTCAGGGTTAGGTTATAGGTTAGGGTTAGGGTTAGGGAATGGAGAGGGATTAGGGTACAGGTTAGGGTACAGCTGCGGTTTAGGGTTAGCATACGTGTGAGGGCACGAGCTAGTGTTGGTGTCCTGGTTAAGATTAGGGCACGGGCGAGGGTAAGGCTTCGGGTGAGCGTCAGGGTTAGGATTCAGGTAAGGGTTAGGGTTAGGGAATGGAGAGGGATTAAGGTACAGGCTAGGGTACGACAACGCTTAAGGGTTCGCATAATTGTGAGGGCACGAGGTAGTGTTGGTGTACAGGTTAAGACAAGGGCACCGGTGAGGGTAAGGCCTCGGAAAAGGGTCACGTTCAGGGTTTGGGTTAGGGTTAGGGTTAGGGAATGGGGAGGGATTAGGGTACAGTTTATTGTACGATGACGCTTAAAGGTTAGCGTACGTGTGAGGTCACTAGTTAGTGTTACTGTACTTTTTACGATTATGGCACGGGTGAGGGTAAGGCCTCGTAAGAGGGTCACGTTAAGAGTTTGGGTTAGGGTTATGGTTAGGGAATGGGGATTGATTAGTGTTCAGGTTAGGGTATGGCAATGGTTTAGGGTTAGCCTACATAAGAGGGCATGTGTTAGTGTTGATGCACTGGTTAAAATTAGGACACGGGTGATGGTAAAGTTTAAGGTGAGTGTCAGGGTTAGGTTTCAGGTTAGGATTAGGGTTAGGGTTAGGGAATGGAGAGGGATTAGGGTACAGGTTAGGGTACGGCAATGGTTTAGGGTTATCCTACGTAAGCGGGCATGGGTTAGTGTTGATGTACTGGTTAAAATTAGGACACGGGTGAGGGTAAAGTTTAGGTTGAGTGGCAGGTTTAGGTTTCAGGTTAGGGTTAGGGTTAGGGAATGGAGAGTGATTAGGGTACAGGTTAGGGTACAGCTGCAGTTTAGGATTAGCGTACGTGTGAGGGCACGAGTTAGTGTTGGTGTCCTGGTTAAGATTAGGGAACGGGTGAGAGTAAGGCTTCGGGTGAGGGTCAGGGTTAGGATTCGGGTTAGGGTTAGGGTTAGGGAATGGAGAGGGATTAGGGTACAGGCTAGGGTACGACAAAGCTTAAGGGTTCGCATAATTGTGAGGGCACGAGTCACTGTTGGTGTACTGGTTAAGACAAGGGCACCAGTGAGGGTAAGGCCTCGGAAAAGGGTCACGTTCAGGGTTTAGGTTAGGGTTAGGGTTAGGGAATGGGGAGGGATTAGGGTACAGGATACGGTACGACAACGCTTAATTGTTAGCGTACGTTTGAGGGCACGAGTTAGTGTTTGTTTACTGGTTAAGATTAGGGCATGGGTTAGGGTAGGGTCTCGGAAGAGGGTCAGGTTTAGGGATGGGGTTAGTGTTAGGGTTAGGCAATGGGAGGGATTAGGTACAGGGTAGGGCACGGCAACGGTTTAGATTGAGCCTACGTTGGAGGCCATGGGTTAGTGTTGATGGACTGTTTAAAATTAGGACACGGGTGAGGGTAAATCCTCGGGTGAGTTTCAGGGTTAGGGTTCGGATTAGGGTTAGGGTTAGGGAATGGAGAGGGATTAGGGTACAGGTTAGGGTACGGCTGCGGTTTATGGTTAGCGTACGTGTTAGGGCACGGTTTAGTGATGGTGTATTGGTTAAGATTAGGTCACGGGTGGGGGTAAGGCTTAGGGTGAGGCTGAGGTTTAGGATTCGGGTTAGGGTTAGGGCTAGGGAATGGGGAGGGATTAGGGTACAGTTTAGGGTACGATGACCCTTAAGGGTTAGCGTATGTTTGAGGTCATTAGTTAGTGTTAGTGTACCTGTTACGATTAGGACACGGGTGAGGGTAAGGACTCGGAAGAGGGTCACGATAAGGGTTTGGGTTAGGGTTATGGTTAGGGAATGGGGATTGATTAGGGTACAGGTTAGGGTACGGCAATGGTTTAGTGTTAGCCTACGTGAGAGGGCATGGGTTAGTGTTGATGTACTGGTTAAAATTAGGACACGGGTGAGGGTAAAGTTTAGGGTGAGTGTCAGGGTTAGGTTTCAGGTTAGGGTTAGGGTTAGGGAATGGAGACGGATTAGGGTACAGGTTAGGGTACAGCTGCGGTTTAGGGTTAGCATACGTGTGAGGGCACGAGTTAGTGTTGGTGTGCTGGTGAAGATTAGGGCACGAGTGAGGGTAAGGCTTCAGGTGAGGGTCAGGTTTAGGATTCGGGTTACGGTTAGGGTTAGGGAATGGACAGGGATTAGGGTACAGGCTAGGGTACGACAACGCTTAAGGGTTCGCATAATTGTGAGGGCACGAGTTAGTGTTGGTGTACTGGTTAAGACAAGGGCACCGGTGAGGGTAAGGCCTCGGAAAAGGGTCACGTTCAGGGTTTGGGTTAGGGATAGGGTTAGGGATCGGGGAGGGATTACGGTACAGGATAGGGTACAACAATGCTTAAGGGTTAGCGTACGTTTGAGGGCACGAGTTAGTGTTTGTGTACTGGTTAAGATTAGGGCATGGGTTACGGTAGGGCCTGGGAAGAGGGTCAGGTTTAGGGATGGGGTTAGGGGTAGGGTTAGGCAATGGGAGGGATTAGGGAACAGGGTAGGGCACGGCAACAGTTTAGTGTGAGCCTACGTTGGAGGGCATGGGTTAGTGTTGATGGACTGTTTAAAATTAGGACACGGGTGAGGGTAAATCTTTGGGTGAGTGTCAGGGTTAGGGTTTGGGTTAGGGTTAGGGTTAGGGTATAGAGAGGGATTAGGGTACATGTTAGGTTACGGCTGTGGTTTAGGGTTAGCGTACGTGTGAGGGCACGGTTTAGGGATGGTGTATTGGTTAAGATTAGGTCACGTGTGAGGGTAAGGCTTAGGGTGTGGCTCAGGGTTAGGATTAGGGTTAGGGTTAGGGTTAGGGAATGGGGAGGGATTAGGGTACAATTTAGGGTATGACAACGCTTAAGGGTTAGCGTACGTGTGAGGGCATGAGTTAGTGTTGGTGTCCTGGTTAAGATTAGGGCACAGGTGAGGGTAAGGCATCGGGTGAGGGTCAGGGTTAGGATTCGTGTTAGGGTTAGGGTTAGGGAATGGGGAGGGATTAGGGTACAGTTTAAGGTATGACAGTGCTTAAGGGTTACCGTTCGTGTGAGGGCAAGAGTTAGTGTTAGTGTCCTGGTTAAGATTAGGGCACGGGTGTGGGTAAGGCTTCGGGTGAGGGTCAGGGTTAGGGAATGGGGGGTTTAGGGTACAGTTTAGGGTACGACAGTGCTTAAGTGTTACCGTTCGTGTGAGGGCAAGTGTTAGTGTTAGTGTCCTGGTTAAGATTAGGGCACGGGTGAGGGTAAGGGTTCGGGTGAGGGTCAGGTTTACGATTCGGGTTAGGGTCAGGGTTAGGGAAAGGGGAGGGATTAGGTTACAGTTTAGGGTATGATGACGCTTAAGGATTAGCGTACGTGAGCAGTCACTAGTTAGTGTTAGTGTACTGGTTACGATTAGGGCACAGGTGAGGGTAAGGCCTCAGAAAAGGGTCACGTTAAGGGTTTGGGTTAGGGTTATGTTTAGGGAATGGGGATTGATTAGGGTACAGGATAGGGTACGACAACGCTTAAGTGTTAACGTACGTTTGCGGGCTTGAGTTAGTGTTTGTGTACTGGTTAAGATTAGGGCATGGGTTAGGGTAGGGCCTCGGAAGAAGGTCAGGTTTAGGGATGGGGTTAGGGTTAGGGTTAGGCAATGGGAGGGTTTAGGTACAGGGTAGGGCACGGAAACGGTTTAGTGTGAGCGTACGTTGGAAGTCATGGGTTAGTGTTGATGGACTGTTTAAAATGAGGACACGGGTGAGGGTAAATCCTCGGGTGAGTTTCAGGGTTACGGTTCGGATTAGGGTTAAGGTTAGGGAATGGAGAGGGATTAGGGTACAGGTTAGAGTACGGCTGCGGTTTAGGGTTAACGTACGTGTTAGGGCACGGTTTAGTGATGGTGTATTGGTTAAGATTAGGTCACGGGTGGGGGTAAGGCTTAGGGTGAGGCTGAGGTTTAGGATTCGGGTTAGGGTTAGGGTTAGGGAATGGGGAGGGATTAGGGTACAGTTTAGGCTACGATGACCCTTAAGGGTTAGCGTACGTGTGAGGTCACTAGTTAGTGTTAGTGTACCTGTTATGATTAGGGCACGGGTGAGGATAAGGACTCGGAAGAGGGTCACGATAAGGGTTTGGGTTAGGGTTATGGTTAGGGAATGGGGATTGATTAGGGTACAGGTTAGGGTACGGCAATGGTTTAGGGTTAGCCTACGTGAGAGGGCATGGGTTAGTGTTGATGTACTGGTTAAAATTAGGACACGGGTGAGGGTAAAGTTTAGGGTGAGTGTCAGGGTTAGGTTACAGGTTAGGGTTAGGGTTAGGGAATGGAGAGGGATTAGGGTACAGGTTAGGGTACAGCTGCAGTTTAGGGTTAGCGTACGTGTGAGGGCTCGAATCACTGTTGGTGTCTTGGTTAAGATTAGGGCACGGGTGAAGGTAAGGCTTCGGGTGAGGGTCAGGTTTAGGATTCTGGTTAGGGTTAGGGTTAGGGAATGGAGAGGGATTAGGGTACAGTTTAGGGTAAGGCTGCGGTTTAGGGTTAGCGTACGCGTGAGTATACGGTTTAGTGATGGTGTATTGGTTAAGATTAGGGCACAGTTGAGGGTAAGGCTTCGGGTGAGGGTCAGGGTTAGGATTCGTGTTAGGGTTAGGGTTACGGAATGGGGAGGGATTAGGGTACAGTTTAGGGTACGACAGTGCTTAAGGGTTACCGTTCGTGTGAGGGCAAGAGTTAGTGTTAGTGTCCTGGTTAAGATTACGGCACGGGTGAGGGTAAGGGTTCGGGTTAGGGTCAGGTTTACGATTCGGGTTACGGTGAGGGTTAGGGAAAGGGGAGGGATTAGCGTACAGTTTAGGGTGCGATGATGCTTAAGGGTTAGCGTATGTGTGTGGTCACTAGTTAGTGTTAGTGTACTGGTTACGATTAGTGCCCGGGTGAGGGTAAGACCTCGGAAAAGTGTCACGTTAAGGGTTTGGGTTAGGGTTATGGTTAGGGAAAGGGGATTGATTAGGGTACAGGTTAGGGTACGGCAATGGTTTAGGGTTAGCCTACATAAGAGGGCATGGGTTAGTGTTGATGTACTGGTTAAAATTAGGACACGGGTGAGGGTAAAGTTTAGGGTGAGTGTCAGGGTTAGGTTATAGGTTAGGGTTAGGGTTAGGGAATGGAGAGGGATTAGGGTACAGGTTAGGGTACAGCTGCGGTTTAGGGTTAGCATACGTGTGAGGGCACGAGCTAGTGTTGGTGTCCTGGTTAAGATTAGGGCACGGGCGAGGGTAAGGCTTCGGGTGAGCGTCAGGGTTAGGATTCAGGTAAGGGTTAGGGTTAGGGAATGGAGAGGGATTAAGGTACAGGCTAGGGTACGACAACGTTTAAGGGTTCGCATAATTGTGAGGGCACGAGGTAGTGTTGGTGTACAGGTTAAGACAAGGGCACCGGTGAGGGTAAGGCCTCGGAAAAGGGTCACGTTCAGGGTTTGGGTTAGGGTTAGGGTTAGGGAATGGGGAGGGATTAGGGTACAGTTTATTGTACGATGACGCTTAAAGGTTAGCGTACGTGTGAGGTCACTAGTTAGTGTTACTGTACTTTTTACGATTATGGCACGGGTGAGGGTAAGGCCTCGTAAGAGGGTCACGTTAAGAGTTTGGGTTAGGGTTATGGTTAGGGAATGGGGATTGATTAGTGTTCAGGTTAGGGTATGGCAATGGTTTAGGGTTAGCCTACATAAGAGGGCATGTGTTAGTGTTGATGCACTGGTTAAAATTAGGACACGGGTGATGGTAAAGTTTAAGGTGAGTGTCAGGGTTAGGTTTCAGGTTAGGATTAGGGTTAGGGTTAGGGAATGGAGAGGGATTAGGGTACAGGTTAGGGTACGGCAATGGTTTAGGGTTATCCTACGTAAGCGGGCATGGGTTAGTGTTGATGTACTGGTTAAAATTAGGACACGGGTGAGGGTAAAGTTTAGGTTGAGTGGCAGGTTTAGGTTTCAGGTTAGGGTTAGGGTTAGGGAATGGAGAGTGATTAGGGTACAGGTTAGGGTACAGCTGCAGTTTAGGATTAGCGTACGTGTGAGGGCACGAGTTAGTGTTGGTGTCCTGGTTAAGATTAGGGAACGGGTGAGAGTAAGGCTTCGGGTGAGGGTCAGGGTTAGGATTCGGGTTAGGGTTAGGGTTAGGGAATGGAGAGGGATTAGGGTACAGGCTAGGGTACGACAAAGCTTAAGGGTTCGCATAATTGTGAGGGCACGAGTCACTGTTGGTGTACTGGTTAAGACAAGGGCACCAGTGAGGGTAAGGCCTCGGAAAAGGGTCACGTTCAGGGTTTAGGTTAGGGTTAGGGTTAGGGAATGGGGAGGGATTAGGGTACAGGATACGGTACGACAACGCTTAATTGTTAGCGTACGTTTGAGGGCACGAGTTAGTGTTTGTTTACTGGTTAAGATTAGGGCATGGGTTAGGGTAGGGTCTCGGAAGAGGGTCAGGTTTAGGGATGGGGTTAGTGTTAGGGTTAGGCAATGGGAGGGATTAGGTACAGGGTAGGGCACGGCAACGGTTTAGATTGAGCCTACGTTGGAGGCCATGGGTTAGTGTTGATGGACTGTTTAAAATTAGGACACGGGTGAGGGTAAATCCTCGGGTGAGTTTCAGGGTTAGGGTTCGGATTAGGGTTAGGGTTAGGGAATGGAGAGGGATTAGGGTACAGGTTAGGGTACGGCTGCGGTTTATGGTTAGCGTACGTGTTAGGGCACGGTTTAGTGATGGTGTATTGGTTAAGATTAGGTCACGGGTGGGGGTAAGGCTTAGGGTGAGGCTGAGGTTTAGGATTCGGGTTAGGGTTAGGGCTAGGGAATGGGGAGGGATTAGGGTACAGTTTAGGGTACGATGACCCTTAAGGGTTAGCGTATGTGTGAGGTCATTAGTTAGTGTTAGTGTACCTGTTACGATTAGGACACGGGTGAGGGTAAGGACTCGGAAGAGGGTCACGATAAGGGTTTGGGTTAGGGTTATGGTTAGGGAATGGGGATTGATTAGGGTACAGGTTAGGGTACGGCAATGGTTTAGTGTTAGCCTACGTGAGAGGGCATGGGTTAGTGTTGATGTACTGGTTAAAATTAGGACACGGGTGAGGGTAAAGTTTAGGGTGAGTGTCAGGGTTAGGTTTCAGGTTAGGGTTAGGGTTAGGGAATGGAGACGGATTAGGGTACAGGTTAGGGTACAGCTGCGGTTTAGGGTTAGCATACGTGTGAGGGCACGAGTTAGTGTTGGTGTGCTGGTGAAGATTAGGGCACGAGTGAGGGTAAGGCTTCAGGTGAGGGTCAGGTTTAGGATTCGGGTTACGGTTAGGGTTAGGGAATGGACAGGGATTAGGGTACAGGCTAGGGTACGACAACGCTTAAGGGTTCGCATAATTGTGAGGGCACGAGTTAGTGTTGGTGTACTGGTTAAGACAAGGGCACCGGTGAGGGTAAGGCCTCGGAAAAGGGTCACGTTCAGGGTTTGGGTTAGGGATAGGGTTAGGGATCGGGGAGGGATTACGGTACAGGATAGGGTACAACAATGCTTAAGGGTTAGCGTACGTTTGAGGGCACGAGTTAGTGTTTGTGTACTGGTTAAGATTAGGGCATGGGTTACGGTAGGGCCTGGGAAGAGGGTCAGGTTTAGGGATGGGGTTAGGGGTAGGGTTAGGCAATGGGAGGGATTAGGGAACAGGGTAGGGCACGGCAACAGTTTAGTGTGAGCCTACGTTGGAGGGCATGGGTTAGTGTTGATGGACTGTTTAAAATTAGGACACGGGTGAGGGTAAATCTTTGGGTGAGTGTCAGGGTTAGGGTTTGGGTTAGGGTTAGGGTTAGGGTATAGAGAGGGATTAGGGTACATGTTAGGTTACGGCTGTGGTTTAGGGTTAGCGTACGTGTGAGGGCACGGTTTAGGGATGGTGTATTGGTTAAGATTAGGTCACGTGTGAGGGTAAGGCTTAGGGTGTGGCTCAGGGTTAGGATTAGGGTTAGGGTTAGGGTTAGGGAATGGGGAGGGATTAGGGTACAATTTAGGGTATGACAACGCTTAAGGGTTAGCGTACGTGTGAGGGCATGAGTTAGTGTTGGTGTCCTGGTTAAGATTAGGGCACAGGTGAGGGTAAGGCATCGGGTGAGGGTCAGGGTTAGGATTCGTGTTAGGGTTAGGGTTAGGGAATGGGGAGGGATTAGGGTACAGTTTAAGGTATGACAGTGCTTAAGGGTTACCGTTCGTGTGAGGGCAAGAGTTAGTGTTAGTGTCCTGGTTAAGATTAGGGCACGGGTGTGGGTAAGGCTTCGGGTGAGGGTCAGGGTTAGGGAATGGGAGGTTTAGGGTACAGTTTAGGGTACGACAGTGCTTAAGTGTTACCGTTCGTGTGAGGGCAAGTGTTAGTGTTAGTGTCCTGGTTAAGATTAGGGCACGGGTGAGGGTAAGGGTTCGGGTGAGGGTCAGGTTTACGATTCGGGTTAGGGTCAGGGTTAGGGAAAGGGGAGGGATTAGGTTACAGTTTAGGGTATGATGACGCTTAAGGATTAGCGTACGTGAGCAGTCACTAGTTAGTGTTAGTGTACTGGTTACGATTAGGGCACAGGTGAGGGTAAGGCCTCAGAAAAGGGTCACGTTAAGGGTTTGGGTTAGGGTTATGTTTAGGGAATGGGGATTGATTAGGGTACAGGATAGGGTACGACAACGCTTAAGTGTTAACGTACGTTTGCGGGCTTGAGTTAGTGTTTGTGTACTGGTTAAGATTAGGGCATGGGTTAGGGTAGGGCCTCGGAAGAAGGTCAGGTTTAGGGATGGGGTTAGGGTTAGGGTTAGGCAATGGGAGGGTTTAGGTACAGGGTAGGGCACGGAAACGGTTTAGTGTGAGCGTACGTTGGAAGTCATGGGTTAGTGTTGATGGACTGTTTAAAATGAGGACACGGGTGAGGGTAAATCCTCGGGTGAGTTTCAGGGTTACGGTTCGGATTAGGGTTAAGGTTAGGGAATGGAGAGGGATTAGGGTACAGGTTAGAGTACGGCTGCGGTTTAGGGTTAACGTACGTGTTAGGGCACGGTTTAGTGATGGTGTATTGGTTAAGATTAGGTCACGGGTGGGGGTAAGGCTTAGGGTGAGGCTGAGGTTTAGGATTCGGGTTAGGGTTAGGGTTAGGGAATGGGGAGGGATTAGGGTACAGTTTAGGCTACGATGACCCTTAAGGGTTAGCGTACGTGTGAGGTCACTAGTTAGTGTTAGTGTACCTGTTATGATTAGGGCACGGGTGAGGATAAGGACTCGGAAGAGGGTCACGATAAGGGTTTGGGTTAGGGTTATGGTTAGGGAATGGGGATTGATTAGGGTACAGGTTAGGGTACGGCAATGGTTTAGGGTTAGCCTACGTGAGAGGGCATGGGTTAGTGTTGATGTACTGGTTAAAATTAGGACACGGGTGAGGGTAAAGTTTAGGGTGAGTGTCAGGGTTAGGTTACAGGTTAGGGTTAGGGTTAGGGAATGGAGAGGGATTAGGGTACAGGTTAGGGTACAGCTGCAGTTTAGGGTTAGCGTACGTGTGAGGGCTCGAATCACTGTTGGTGTCTTGGTTAAGATTAGGGCACGGGTGAAGGTAAGGCTTCGGGTGAGGGTCAGGTTTAGGATTCTGGTTAGGGTTAGGGTTAGGGAATGGAGAGGGATTAGGGTACAGTTTAGGGTAAGGCTGCGGTTTAGGGTTAGCGTACGCGTGAGTATACGGTTTAGTGATGGTGTATTGGTTAAGATTAGGGCACAGTTGAGGGTAAGGCTTCGGGTGAGGGTCAGGGTTAGGATTCGTGTTAGGGTTAGGGTTACGGAATGGGGAGGGATTAGGGTACAGTTTAGGGTACGACAGTGCTTAAGGGTTACCGTTCGTGTGAGGGCAAGAGTTAGTGTTAGTGTCCTGGTTAAGATTACGGCACGGGTGAGGGTAAGGGTTCGGGTTAGGGTCAGGTTTACGATTCGGGTTACGGTGAGGGTTAGGGAAAGGGGAGGGATTAGCGTACAGTTTAGGGTGCGATGATGCTTAAGGGTTAGCGTATGTGTGTGGTCACTAGTTAGTGTTAGTGTACTGGTTACGATTAGTGCCCGGGTGAGGGTAAGACCTCGGAAAAGTGTCACGTTAAGGGTTTGGGTTAGGGTTATGGTTAGGGAAAGGGGATTGATTAGGGTACAGGTTAGGGTACGGCAATGGTTTAGGGTTAGCCTACATAAGAGGGCATGGGTTAGTGTTGATGTACTGGTTAAAATTAGGACACGGGTGAGGGTAAAGTTTAGGGTGAGTGTCAGGGTTAGGTTATAGGTTAGGGTTAGGGTTAGGGAATGGAGAGGGATTAGGGTACAGGTTAGGGTACAGCTGCGGTTTAGGGTTAGCATACGTGTGAGGGCACGAGCTAGTGTTGGTGTCCTGGTTAAGATTAGGGCACGGGCGAGGGTAAGGCTTCGGGTGAGCGTCAGGGTTAGGATTCAGGTAAGGGTTAGGGTTAGGGAATGGAGAGGGATTAAGGTACAGGCTAGGGTACGACAACGTTTAAGGGTTCGCATAATTGTGAGGGCACGAGGTAGTGTTGGTGTACAGGTTAAGACAAGGGCACCGGTGAGGGTAAGGCCTCGGAAAAGGGTCACGTTCAGGGTTTGGGTTAGGGTTAGGGTTAGGGAATGGGGAGGGATTAGGGTACAGTTTATTGTACGATGACGCTTAAAGGTTAGCGTACGTGTGAGGTCACTAGTTAGTGTTACTGTACTTTTTACGATTATGGCACGGGTGAGGGTAAGGCCTCGTAAGAGGGTCACGTTAAGAGTTTGGGTTAGGGTTATGGTTAGGGAATGGGGATTGATTAGTGTTCAGGTTAGGGTATGGCAATGGTTTAGGGTTAGCCTACATAAGAGGGCATGTGTTAGTGTTGATGCACTGGTTAAAATTAGGACACGGGTGATGGTAAAGTTTAAGGTGAGTGTCAGGGTTAGGTTTCAGGTTAGGATTAGGGTTAGGGTTAGGGAATGGAGAGGGATTAGGGTACAGGTTAGGGTACGGCAATGGTTTAGGGTTATCCTACGTAAGCGGGCATGGGTTAGTGTTGATGTACTGGTTAAAATTAGGACACGGGTGAGGGTAAAGTTTAGGTTGAGTGGCAGGTTTAGGTTTCAGGTTAGGGTTAGGGTTAGGGAATGGAGAGTGATTAGGGTACAGGTTAGGGTACAGCTGCAGTTTAGGATTAGCGTACGTGTGAGGGCACGAGTTAGTGTTGGTGTCCTGGTTAAGATTAGGGAACGGGTGAGAGTAAGGCTTCGGGTGAGGGTCAGGGTTAGGATTCGGGTTAGGGTTAGGGTTAGGGAATGGAGAGGGATTAGGGTACAGGCTAGGGTACGACAAAGCTTAAGGGTTCGCATAATTGTGAGGGCACGAGTCACTGTTGGTGTACTGGTTAAGACAAGGGCACCAGTGAGGGTAAGGCCTCGGAAAAGGGTCACGTTCAGGGTTTAGGTTAGGGTTAGGGTTAGGGAATGGGGAGGGATTAGGGTACAGGATACGGTACGACAACGCTTAATTGTTAGCGTACGTTTGAGGGCACGAGTTAGTGTTTGTTTACTGGTTAAGATTAGGGCATGGGTTAGGGTAGGGTCTCGGAAGAGGGTCAGGTTTAGGGATGGGGTTAGTGTTAGGGTTAGGCAATGGGAGGGATTAGGTACAGGGTAGGGCACGGCAACGGTTTAGATTGAGCCTACGTTGGAGGCCATGGGTTAGTGTTGATGGACTGTTTAAAATTAGGACACGGGTGAGGGTAAATCCTCGGGTGAGTTTCAGGGTTAGGGTTCGGATTAGGGTTAGGGTTAGGGAATGGAGAGGGATTAGGGTACAGGTTAGGGTACGGCTGCGGTTTATGGTTAGCGTACGTGTTAGGGCACGGTTTAGTGATGGTGTATTGGTTAAGATTAGGTCACGGGTGGGGGTAAGGCTTAGGGTGAGGCTGAGGTTTAGGATTCGGGTTAGGGTTAGGGCTAGGGAATGGGGAGGGATTAGGGTACAGTTTAGGGTACGATGACCCTTAAGGGTTAGCGTATGTGTGAGGTCATTAGTTAGTGTTAGTGTACCTGTTACGATTAGGACACGGGTGAGGGTAAGGACTCGGAAGAGGGTCACGATAAGGGTTTGGGTTAGGGTTATGGTTAGGGAATGGGGATTGATTAGGGTACAGGTTAGGGTACGGCAATGGTTTAGTGTTAGCCTACGTGAGAGGGCATGGGTTAGTGTTGATGTACTGGTTAAAATTAGGACACGGGTGAGGGTAAAGTTTAGGGTGAGTGTCAGGGTTAGGTTTCAGGTTAGGGTTAGGGTTAGGGAATGGAGACGGATTAGGGTACAGGTTAGGGTACAGCTGCGGTTTAGGGTTAGCATACGTGTGAGGGCACGAGTTAGTGTTGGTGTGCTGGTGAAGATTAGGGCACGAGTGAGGGTAAGGCTTCAGGTGAGGGTCAGGTTTAGGATTCGGGTTACGGTTAGGGTTAGGGAATGGACAGGGATTAGGGTACAGGCTAGGGTACGACAACGCTTAAGGGTTCGCATAATTGTGAGGGCACGAGTTAGTGTTGGTGTACTGGTTAAGACAAGGGCACCGGTGAGGGTAAGGCCTCGGAAAAGGGTCACGTTCAGGGTTTGGGTTAGGGATAGGGTTAGGGATCGGGGAGGGATTACGGTACAGGATAGGGTACAACAATGCTTAAGGGTTAGCGTACGTTTGAGGGCACGAGTTAGTGTTTGTGTACTGGTTAAGATTAGGGCATGGGTTACGGTAGGGCCTGGGAAGAGGGTCAGGTTTAGGGATGGGGTTAGGGGTAGGGTTAGGCAATGGGAGGGATTAGGGAACAGGGTAGGGCACGGCAACAGTTTAGTGTGAGCCTACGTTGGAGGGCATGGGTTAGTGTTGATGGACTGTTTAAAATTAGGACACGGGTGAGGGTAAATCTTTGGGTGAGTGTCAGGGTTAGGGTTTGGGTTAGGGTTAGGGTTAGGGTATAGAGAGGGATTAGGGTACATGTTAGGTTACGGCTGTGGTTTAGGGTTAGCGTACGTGTGAGGGCACGGTTTAGGGATGGTGTATTGGTTAAGATTAGGTCACGTGTGAGGGTAAGGCTTAGGGTGTGGCTCAGGGTTAGGATTAGGGTTAGGGTTAGGGTTAGGGAATGGGGAGGGATTAGGGTACAATTTAGGGTATGACAACGCTTAAGGGTTAGCGTACGTGTGAGGGCATGAGTTAGTGTTGGTGTCCTGGTTAAGATTAGGGCACAGGTGAGGGTAAGGCATCGGGTGAGGGTCAGGGTTAGGATTCGTGTTAGGGTTAGGGTTAGGGAATGGGGAGGGATTAGGGTACAGTTTAAGGTATGACAGTGCTTAAGGGTTACCGTTCGTGTGAGGGCAAGAGTTAGTGTTAGTGTCCTGGTTAAGATTAGGGCACGGGTGTGGGTAAGGCTTCGGGTGAGGGTCAGGGTTAGGGAATGGGAGGTTTAGGGTACAGTTTAGGGTACGACAGTGCTTAAGTGTTACCGTTCGTGTGAGGGCAAGTGTTAGTGTTAGTGTCCTGGTTAAGATTAGGGCACGGGTGAGGGTAAGGGTTCGGGTGAGGGTCAGGTTTACGATTCGGGTTAGGGTCAGGGTTAGGGAAAGGGGAGGGATTAGGTTACAGTTTAGGGTATGATGACGCTTAAGGATTAGCGTACGTGAGCAGTCACTAGTTAGTGTTAGTGTACTGGTTACGATTAGGGCACAGGTGAGGGTAAGGCCTCAGAAAAGGGTCACGTTAAGGGTTTGGGTTAGGGTTATGTTTAGGGAATGGGGATTGATTAGGGTACAGGATAGGGTACGACAACGCTTAAGTGTTAACGTACGTTTGCGGGCTTGAGTTAGTGTTTGTGTACTGGTTAAGATTAGGGCATGGGTTAGGGTAGGGCCTCGGAAGAAGGTCAGGTTTAGGGATGGGGTTAGGGTTAGGGTTAGGCAATGGGAGGGTTTAGGTACAGGGTAGGGCACGGAAACGGTTTAGTGTGAGCGTACGTTGGAAGTCATGGGTTAGTGTTGATGGACTGTTTAAAATGAGGACACGGGTGAGGGTAAATCCTCGGGTGAGTTTCAGGGTTACGGTTCGGATTAGGGTTAAGGTTAGGGAATGGAGAGGGATTAGGGTACAGGTTAGAGTACGGCTGCGGTTTAGGGTTAACGTACGTGTTAGGGCACGGTTTAGTGATGGTGTATTGGTTAAGATTAGGTCACGGGTGGGGGTAAGGCTTAGGGTGAGGCTGAGGTTTAGGATTCGGGTTAGGGTTAGGGTTAGGGAATGGGGAGGGATTAGGGTACAGTTTAGGCTACGATGACCCTTAAGGGTTAGCGTACGTGTGAGGTCACTAGTTAGTGTTAGTGTACCTGTTATGATTAGGGCACGGGTGAGGATAAGGACTCGGAAGAGGGTCACGATAAGGGTTTGGGTTAGGGTTATGGTTAGGGAATGGGGATTGATTAGGGTACAGGTTAGGGTACGGCAATGGTTTAGGGTTAGCCTACGTGAGAGGGCATGGGTTAGTGTTGATGTACTGGTTAAAATTAGGACACGGGTGAGGGTAAAGTTTAGGGTGAGTGTCAGGGTTAGGTTACAGGTTAGGGTTAGGGTTAGGGAATGGAGAGGGATTAGGGTACAGGTTAGGGTACAGCTGCAGTTTAGGGTTAGCGTACGTGTGAGGGCTCGAATCACTGTTGGTGTCTTGGTTAAGATTAGGGCACGGGTGAAGGTAAGGCTTCGGGTGAGGGTCAGGTTTAGGATTCTGGTTAGGGTTAGGGTTAGGGAATGGAGAGGGATTAGGGTACAGTTTAGGGTAAGGCTGCGGTTTAGGGTTAGCGTACGCGTGAGTATACGGTTTAGTGATGGTGTATTGGTTAAGATTAGGGCACAGTTGAGGGTAAGGCTTCGGGTGAGGGTCAGGGTTAGGATTCGTGTTAGGGTTAGGGTTACGGAATGGGGAGGGATTAGGGTACAGTTTAGGGTACGACAGTGCTTAAGGGTTACCGTTCGTGTGAGGGCAAGAGTTAGTGTTAGTGTCCTGGTTAAGATTACGGCACGGGTGAGGGTAAGGGTTCGGGTTAGGGTCAGGTTTACGATTCGGGTTACGGTGAGGGTTAGGGAAAGGGGAGGGATTAGCGTACAGTTTAGGGTGCGATGATGCTTAAGGGTTAGCGTATGTGTGTGGTCACTAGTTAGTGTTAGTGTACTGGTTACGATTAGTGCCCGGGTGAGGGTAAGACCTCGGAAAAGTGTCACGTTAAGGGTTTGGGTTAGGGTTATGGTTAGGGAAAGGGGATTGATTAGGGTACAGGTTAGGGTACGGCAATGGTTTAGGGTTAGCCTACATAAGAGGGCATGGGTTAGTGTTGATGTACTGGTTAAAATTAGGACACGGGTGAGGGTAAAGTTTAGGGTGAGTGTCAGGGTTAGGTTATAGGTTAGGGTTAGGGTTAGGGAATGGAGAGGGATTAGGGTACAGGTTAGGGTACAGCTGCGGTTTAGGGTTAGCATACGTGTGAGGGCACGAGCTAGTGTTGGTGTCCTGGTTAAGATTAGGGCACGGGCGAGGGTAAGGCTTCGGGTGAGCGTCAGGGTTAGGATTCAGGTAAGGGTTAGGGTTAGGGAATGGAGAGGGATTAAGGTACAGGCTAGGGTACGACAACGCTTAAGGGTTCGCATAATTGTGAGGGCACGAGGTAGTGTTGGTGTACAGGTTAAGACAAGGGCACCGGTGAGGGTAAGGCCTCGGAAAAGGGTCACGTTCAGGGTTTGGGTTAGGGTTAGGGTTAGGGAATGGGGAGGGATTAGGGTACAGTTTATTGTACGATGACGCTTAAAGGTTAGCGTACGTGTGAGGTCACTAGTTAGTGTTACTGTACTTTTTACGATTATGGCACGGGTGAGGGTAAGGCCTCGTAAGAGGGTCACGTTAAGAGTTTGGGTTAGGGTTATGGTTAGGGAATGGGGATTGATTAGTGTTCAGGTTAGGGTATGGCAATGGTTTAGTGTTAGCCTACATAAGAGGGCATGTGTTAGTGTTGATGCACTGGTTAAAATTAGGACACGGGTGATGGTAAAGTTTAAGGTGAGTGTCAGGGTTAGGTTTCAGGTTAGGATTAGGGTTAGGGTTAGGGAATGGAGAGGGATTAGGGTACAGGTTAGGGTACGGCAATGGTTTAGGGTTATCCTACGTAAGCGGGCATGGGTTAGTGTTGATGTACTGGTTAAAATTAGGACACGGGTGAGGGTAAAGTTTAGGTTGAGTGGCAGGTTTAGGTTTCAGGTTAGGGTTAGGGTTAGGGAATGGAGAGTGATTAGGGTACAGGTTAGGGTACAGCTGCAGTTTAGGATTAGCGTACGTGTGAGGGCACGAGTTAGTGTTGGTGTCCTGGTTAAGATTAGGGAACGGGTGAGAGTAAGGCTTCGGGTGAGGGTCAGGGTTAGGATTCGGGTTAGGGTTAGGGTTAGGGAATGGAGAGGGATTAGGGTACAGGCTAGGGTACGACAAAGCTTAAGGGTTCGCATAATTGTGAGGGCACGAGTCACTGTTGGTGTACTGGTTAAGACAAGGGCACCAGTGAGGGTAAGGCCTCGGAAAAGGGTCACGTTCAGGGTTTAGGTTAGGGTTAGGGTTAGGGAATGGGGAGGGATTAGGGTACAGGATACGGTACGACAACGCTTAATTGTTAGCGTACGTTTGAGGGCACGAGTTAGTGTTTGTTTACTGGTTAAGATTAGGGCATGGGTTAGGGTAGGGTCTCGGAAGAGGGTCAGGTTTAGGGATGGGGTTAGTGTTAGGGTTAGGCAATGGGAGGGATTAGGTACAGGGTAGGGCACGGCAACGGTTTAGATTGAGCCTACGTTGGAGGCCATGGGTTAGTGTTGATGGACTGTTTAAAATTAGGACACGGGTGAGGGTAAATCCTCGGGTGAGTTTCAGGGTTAGGGTTCGGATTAGGGTTAGGGTTAGGGAATGGAGAGGGATTAGGGTACAGGTTAGGGTACGGCTGCGGTTTATGGTTAGCGTACGTGTTAGGGCACGGTTTAGTGATGGTGTATTGGTTAAGATTAGGTCACGGGTGGGGGTAAGGCTTAGGGTGAGGCTGAGGTTTAGGATTCGGGTTAGGGTTAGGGCTAGGGAATGGGGAGGGATTAGGGTACAGTTTAGGGTACGATGACCCTTAAGGGTTAGCGTATGTGTGAGGTCATTAGTTAGTGTTAGTGTACCTGTTACGATTAGGACACGGGTGAGGGTAAGGACTCGGAAGAGGGTCACGATAAGGGTTTGGGTTAGGGTTATGGTTAGGGAATGGGGATTGATTAGGGTACAGGTTAGGGTACGGCAATGGTTTAGTGTTAGCCTACGTGAGAGGGCATGGGTTAGTGTTGATGTACTGGTTAAAATTAGGACACGGGTGAGGGTAAAGTTTAGGGTGAGTGTCAGGGTTAGGTTTCAGGTTAGGGTTAGGGTTAGGGAATGGAGACGGATTAGGGTACACGTTAGGGTACAGCTGCGGTTTAGGGTTAGCATACGTGTGAGGGCACGAGTTAGTGTTGGTGTGCTGGTGAAGATTAGGGCACGAGTGAGGGTAAGGCTTCAGGTGAGGGTCAGGTTTAGGATTCGGGTTACGGTTAGGGTTAGGGAATGGACAGGGATTAGGGTACAGGCTAGGGTACGACAACGCTTAAGGGTTCGCATAATTGTGAGGGCACGAGTTAGTGTTGGTGTACTGGTTAAGACAAGGGCACCGGTGAGGGTAAGGCCTCGGAAAAGGGTCACGTTCAGGGTTTGGGTTAGGGATAGGGTTAGGGATCGGGGAGGGATTACGGTACAGGATAGGGTACAACAATGCTTAAGGGTTAGCGTACGTTTGAGGGCACGAGTTAGTGTTTGTGTACTGGTTAAGATTAGGGCATGGGTTACGGTAGGGCCTGGGAAGAGGGTCAGGTTTAGGGATGGGGTTAGGGGTAGGGTTAGGCAATGGGAGGGATTAGGGAACAGGGTAGGGCACGGCAACAGTTTAGTGTGAGCCTACGTTGGAGGGCATGGGTTAGTGTTGATGGACTGTTTAAAATTAGGACACGGGTGAGGGTAAATCTTTGGGTGAGTGTCAGGGTTAGGGTTTGGGTTAGGGTTAGGGTTAGGGTATAGAGAGGGATTAGGGTACATGTTAGGTTACGGCTGTGGTTTAGGGTTAGCGTACGTGTGAGGGCACGGTTTAGGGATGGTGTATTGGTTAAGATTAGGTCACGTGTGAGGGTAAGGCTTAGGGTGTGGCTCAGGGTTAGGATTAGGGTTAGGGTTAGGGTTAGGGAATGGGGAGGGATTAGGGTACAATTTAGGGTATGACAACGCTTAAGGGTTAGCGTACGTGTGAGGGCATGAGTTAGTGTTGGTGTCCTGGTTAAGATTAGGGCACAGGTGAGGGTAAGGCATCGGGTGAGGGTCAGGGTTAGGATTCGTGTTAGGGTTAGGGTTAGGGAATGGGGAGGGATTAGGGTACAGTTTAAGGTATGACAGTGCTTAAGGGTTACCGTTCGTGTGAGGGCAAGAGTTAGTGTTAGTGTCCTGGTTAAGATTAGGGCACGGGTGTGGGTAAGGCTTCGGGTGAGGGTCAGGGTTAGGGAATGGGGGGTTTAGGGTACAGTTTAGGGTACGACAGTGCTTAAGTGTTACCGTTCGTGTGAGGGCAAGTGTTAGTGTTAGTGTCCTGGTTAAGATTAGGGCACGGGTGAGGGTAAGGGTTCGGGTGAGGGTCAGGTTTACGATTCGGGTTAGGGTCAGGGTTAGGGAAAGGGGAGGGATTAGGTTACAGTTTAGGGTATGATGACGCTTAAGGATTAGCGTACGTGAGCAGTCACTAGTTAGTGTTAGTGTACTGGTTACGATTAGGGCACAGGTGAGGGTAAGGCCTCAGAAAAGGGTCACGTTAAGGGTTTGGGTTAGGGTTATGTTTAGGGAATGGGGATTGATTAGGGTACAGGATAGGGTACGACAACGCTTAAGTGTTAACGTACGTTTGCGGGCTTGAGTTAGTGTTTGTGTACTGGTTAAGATTAGGGCATGGGTTAGGGTAGGGCCTCGGAAGAAGGTCAGGTTTAGGGATGGGGTTAGGGTTAGGGTTAGGCAATGGGAGGGTTTAGGTACAGGGTAGGGCACGGAAACGGTTTAGTGTGAGCGTACGTTGGAAGTCATGGGTTAGTGTTGATGGACTGTTTAAAATGAGGACACGGGTGAGGGTAAATCCTCGGGTGAGTTTCAGGGTTACGGTTCGGATTAGGGTTAAGGTTAGGGAATGGAGAGGGATTAGGGTACAGGTTAGAGTACGGCTGCGGTTTAGGGTTAACGTACGTGTTAGGGCACGGTTTAGTGATGGTGTATTGGTTAAGATTAGGTCACGGGTGGGGGTAAGGCTTAGGGTGAGGCTGAGGTTTAGGATTCGGGTTAGGGTTAGGGTTAGGGAATGGGGAGGGATTAGGGTACAGTTTAGGCTACGATGACCCTTAAGGGTTAGCGTACGTGTGAGGTCACTAGTTAGTGTTAGTGTACCTGTTATGATTAGGGCACGGGTGAGGATAAGGACTCGGAAGAGGGTCACGATAAGGGTTTGGGTTAGGGTTATGGTTAGGGAATGGGGATTGATTAGGGTACAGGTTAGGGTACGGCAATGGTTTAGGGTTAGCCTACGTGAGAGGGCATGGGTTAGTGTTGATGTACTGGTTAAAATTAGGACACGGGTGAGGGTAAAGTTTAGGGTGAGTGTCAGGGTTAGGTTACAGGTTAGGGTTAGGGTTAGGGAATGGAGAGGGATTAGGGTACAGGTTAGGGTACAGCTGCAGTTTAGGGTTAGCGTACGTGTGAGGGCTCGAATCACTGTTGGTGTCTTGGTTAAGATTAGGGCACGGGTGAAGGTAAGGCTTCGGGTGAGGGTCAGGTTTAGGATTCTGGTTAGGGTTAGGGTTAGGGAATGGAGAGGGATTAGGGTACAGTTTAGGGTAAGGCTGCGGTTTAGGGTTAGCGTACGCGTGAGTATACGGTTTAGTGATGGTGTATTGGTTAAGATTAGGGCACAGTTGAGGGTAAGGCTTCGGGTGAGGGTCAGGGTTAGGATTCGTGTTAGGGTTAGGGTTACGGAATGGGGAGGGATTAGGGTACAGTTTAGGGTACGACAGTGCTTAAGGGTTACCGTTCGTGTGAGGGCAAGAGTTAGTGTTAGTGTCCTGGTTAAGATTACGGCACGGGTGAGGGTAAGGGTTCGGGTTAGGGTCAGGTTTACGATTCGGGTTACGGTGAGGGTTAGGGAAAGGGGAGGGATTAGCGTACAGTTTAGGGTGCGATGATGCTTAAGGGTTAGCGTATGTGTGTGGTCACTAGTTAGTGTTAGTGTACTGGTTACGATTAGTGCCCGGGTGAGGGTAAGACCTCGGAAAAGTGTCACGTTAAGGGTTTGGGTTAGGGTTATGGTTAGGGAAAGGGGATTGATTAGGGTACAGGTTAGGGTACGGCAATGGTTTAGGGTTAGCCTACATAAGAGGGCATGGGTTAGTGTTGATGTACTGGTTAAAATTAGGACACGGGTGAGGGTAAAGTTTAGGGTGAGTGTCAGGGTTAGGTTATAGGTTAGGGTTAGGGTTAGGGAATGGAGAGGGATTAGGGTACAGGTTAGGGTACAGCTGCGGTTTAGGGTTAGCATACGTGTGAGGGCACGAGCTAGTGTTGGTGTCCTGGTTAAGATTAGGGCACGGGCGAGGGTAAGGCTTCGGGTGAGCGTCAGGGTTAGGATTCAGGTAAGGGTTAGGGTTAGGGAATGGAGAGGGATTAAGGTACAGGCTAGGGTACGACAACGCTTAAGGGTTCGCATAATTGTGAGGGCACGAGGTAGTGTTGGTGTACAGGTTAAGACAAGGGCACCGGTGAGGGTAAGGCCTCGGAAAAGGGTCACGTTCAGGGTTTGGGTTAGGGTTAGGGTTAGGGAATGGGGAGGGATTAGGGTACAGTTTATTGTACGATGACGCTTAAAGGTTAGCGTACGTGTGAGGTCACTAGTTAGTGTTACTGTACTTTTTACGATTATGGCACGGGTGAGGGTAAGGCCTCGTAAGAGGGTCACGTTAAGAGTTTGGGTTAGGGTTATGGTTAGGGAATGGGGATTGATTAGTGTTCAGGTTAGGGTATGGCAATGGTTTAGGGTTAGCCTACATAAGAGGTCATGTGTTAGTGTTGATGCACTGGTTAAAATTAGGACACGGGTGATGGTAAAGTTTAAGGTGAGTGTCAGGGTTAGGTTTCAGGTTAGGATTAGGGTTAGGGTTAGGGAATGGAGAGGGATTAGGGTACAGGTTAGGGTACGGCAATGGTTTAGGGTTATCCTACGTAAGCGGGCATGGGTTAGTGTTGATGTACTGGTTAAAATTAGGACACGGGTGAGGGTAAAGTTTAGGTTGAGTGGCAGGTTTAGGTTTCAGGTTAGGGTTAGGGTTAGGGAATGGAGAGTGATTAGGGTACAGGTTAGGGTACAGCTGCAGTTTAGGATTAGCGTACGTGTGAGGGCACGAGTTAGTGTTGGTGTCCTGGTTAAGATTAGGGAACGGGTGAGAGTAAGGCTTCGGGTGAGGGTCAGGGTTAGGATTCGGGTTAGGGTTAGGGTTAGGGAATGGAGAGGGATTAGGGTACAGGCTAGGGTACGACAAAGCTTAAGGGTTCGCATAATTGTGAGGGCACGAGTCACTGTTGGTGTACTGGTTAAGACAAGGGCACCAGTGAGGGTAAGGCCTCGGAAAAGGGTCACGTTCAGGGTTTAGGTTAGGGTTAGGGTTAGGGAATGGGGAGGGATTAGGGTACAGGATACGGTACGACAACGCTTAATTGTTAGCGTACGTTTGAGGGCACGAGTTAGTGTTTGTTTACTGGTTAAGATTAGGGCATGGGTTAGGGTAGGGTCTCGGAAGAGGGTCAGGTTTAGGGATGGGGTTAGTGTTAGGGTTAGGCAATGGGAGGGATTAGGTACAGGGTAGGGCACGGCAACGGTTTAGATTGAGCCTACGTTGGAGGCCATGGGTTAGTGTTGATGGACTGTTTAAAATTAGGACACGGGTGAGGGTAAATCCTCGGGTGAGTTTCAGGGTTAGGGTTCGGATTAGGGTTAGGGTTAGGGAATGGAGAGGGATTAGGGTACAGGTTAGGGTACGGCTGCGGTTTATGGTTAGCGTACGTGTTAGGGCACGGTTTAGTGATGGTGTATTGGTTAAGATTAGGTCACGGGTGGGGGTAAGGCTTAGGGTGAGGCTGAGGTTTAGGATTCGGGTTAGGGTTAGGGCTAGGGAATGGGGAGGGATTAGGGTACAGTTTAGGGTACGATGACCCTTAAGGGTTAGCGTACGTGTGAGGTCACTAGTTAGTGTTAGTGTACCTGTTATGATTAGGACACGGGTGAGGGTAAGGACTCGGAAGAGGGTCACGATAAGGGTTTGGGTTAGGGTTATGGTTAGGGAATGGGGATTGATTAGGGTACAGGTTAGGGTACGGCAATGGTTTAGTGTTAGCCTACGTGAGAGGGCATGGGTTAGTGTTGATGTACTGGTTAAAATTAGGACACGGGTGAGGGTAAAGTTTAGGGTGAGTGTCAGGGTTAGGTTTCAGGTTAGGGTTAGGGTTAGGGAATGGAGACGGATTAGGGTACAGGTTAGGGTACAGCTGCGGTTTAGGGTTAGCATACGTGTGAGGGCACGAGTTAGTGTTGGTGTGCTGGTGAAGATTAGGGCACGAGTGAGGGTAAGGCTTCAGGTGAGGGTCAGGTTTAGGATTCGGGTTACGGTTAGGGTTAGGGAATGGACAGGGATTAGGGTACAGGCTAGGGTACGACAACGCTTAAGGGTTCGCATAATTGTGAGGGCACGAGTTAGTGTTGGTGTACTGGTTAAGACAAGGGCACCGGTGAGGGTAAGGCCTCGGAAAAGGGTCACGTTCAGGGTTTGGGTTAGGGATAGGGTTAGGGATCGGGGAGGGATTACGGTACAGGATAGGGTACAACAATGCTTAAGGGTTAGCGTACGTTTGAGGGCACGAGTTAGTGTTTGTGTACTGGTTAAGATTAGGGCATGGGTTACGGTAGGGCCTGGGAAGAGGGTCAGGTTTAGGGATGGGGTTAGGGGTAGGGTTAGGCAATGGGAGGGATTAGGGAACAGGGTAGGGCACGGCAACAGTTTAGTGTGAGCCTACGTTGGAGGGCATGGGTTAGTGTTGATGGACTGTTTAAAATTAGGACACGGGTGAGGGTAAATCTTTGGGTGAGTGTCAGGGTTAGGGTTTGGGTTAGGGTTAGGGTTAGGGTATAGAGAGGGATTAGGGTACATGTTAGGTTACGGCTGTGGTTTAGGGTTAGCGTACGTGTGAGGGCACGGTTTAGGGATGGTGTATTGGTTAAGATTAGGTCACGTGTGAGGGTAAGGCTTAGGGTGTGGCTCAGGGTTAGGATTAGGGTTAGGGTTAGGGTTAGGGAATGGGGAGGGATTAGGGTACAATTTAGGGTATGACAACGCTTAAGGGTTAGCGTACGTGTGAGGGCATGAGTTAGTGTTGGTGTCCTGGTTAAGATTAGGGCACAGGTGAGGGTAAGGCATCGGGTGAGGGTCAGGGTTAGGATTCGTGTTAGGGTTAGGGTTAGGGAATGGGGAGGGATTAGGGTACAGTTTAAGGTATGACAGTGCTTAAGGGTTACCGTTCGTGTGAGGGCAAGAGTTAGTGTTAGTGTCCTGGTTAAGATTAGGGCACGGGTGTGGGTAAGGCTTCGGGTGAGGGTCAGGGTTAGGGAATGGGGGGTTTAGGGTACAGTTTAGGGTACGACAGTGCTTAAGTGTTACCGTTCGTGTGAGGGCAAGTGTTAGTGTCCTGGTTAAGATTAGGGCACGGGTGAGGGTAAGGGTTCGGGTGAGGGTCAGGTTTACGATTCGGGTTAGGGTCAGGGTTAGGGAAAGGGGAGGGATTAGGTTACAGTTTAGGGTATGATGACGCTTAAGGATTAGCGTACGTGAGCAGTCACTAGTTAGTGTTAGTGTACTGGTTACGATTAGGGCACAGGTGAGGGTAAGGCCTCAGAAAAGGGTCACGTTAAGGGTTTGGGTTAGGGTTATGTTTAGGGAATGGGGATTGATTAGGGTACAGGATAGGGTACGACAACGCTTAAGTGTTAACGTACGTTTGCGGGCTTGAGTTAGTGTTTGTGTACTGGTTAAGATTAGGGCATGGGTTAGGGTAGGGCCTCGGAAGAAGGTCAGGTTTAGGGATGGGGTTAGGGTTAGGGTTAGGCAATGGGAGGGTTTAGGTACAGGGTAGGGCACGGAAACGGTTTAGTGTGAGCGTACGTTGGAAGTCATGGGTTAGTGTTGATGGACTGTTTAAAATGAGGACACGGGTGAGGGTAAATCCTCGGGTGAGTTTCAGGGTTACGGTTCGGATTAGGGTTAAGGTTAGGGAATGGAGAGGGATTAGGGTACAGGTTAGAGTACGGCTGCGGTTTAGGGTTAACGTACGTGTTAGGGCACGGTTTAGTGATGGTGTATTGGTTAAGATTAGG
This sequence comes from Inia geoffrensis, assembly GCA_036417435.1. Lineage (NCBI taxonomy): Eukaryota > Metazoa > Chordata > Mammalia > Artiodactyla > Iniidae > Inia > Inia geoffrensis. Next base: position 73,304,540 of record CM070910.1, on the reverse strand, counting down.
TCACGGGTGGGGGTAAGGCTTAGGGTGAGGCTGAGGTTTAGGATTCGGGTTAGGGTTAGGGTTAGGGAATGGGGAGGGATTAGGGTACAGTTTAGGCTACGATGACCCTTAAGGGTTAGCGTACGTGTGAGGTCACTAGTTAGTGTTAGTGTACCTGTTATGATTAGGGCACGGGTGAGGATAAGGACTCGGAAGAGGGTCACGATAAGGGTTTGGGTTAGGGTTATGGTTAGGGAATGGGGATTGATTAGGGTACAGGTTAGGGTACGGCAATGGTTTAGGGTTAGCCTACGTGAGAGGGCATGGGTTAGTGTTGATGTACTGGTTAAAATTAGGACACGGGTGAGGGTAAAGTTTAGGGTGAGTGTCAGGGTTAGGTTACAGGTTAGGGTTAGGGTTAGGGAATGGAGAGGGATTAGGGTACAGGTTAGGGTACAGCTGCAGTTTAGGGTTAGCGTACGTGTGAGGGCTCGAATCACTGTTGGTGTCTTGGTTAAGATTAGGGCACGGGTGAAGGTAAGGCTTCGGGTGAGGGTCAGGTTTAGGATTCTGGTTAGGGTTAGGGTTAGGGAATGGAGAGGGATTAGGGTACAGTTTAGGGTAAGGCTGCGGTTTAGGGTTAGCGTACGCGTGAGTATACGGTTTAGTGATGGTGTATTGGTTAAGATTAGGGCACAGTTGAGGGTAAGGCTTCGGGTGAGGGTCAGGGTTAGGATTCGTGTTAGGGTTAGGGTTACGGAATGGGGAGGGATTAGGGTACAGTTTAGGGTACGACAGTGCTTAAGGGTTACCGTTCGTGTGAGGGCAAGAGTTAGTGTTAGTGTCCTGGTTAAGATTACGGCACGGGTGAGGGTAAGGGTTCGGGTTAGGGTCAGGTTTACGATTCGGGTTACGGTGAGGGTTAGGGAAAGGGGAGGGATTAGCGTACAGTTTAGGGTGCGATGATGCTTAAGGGTTAGCGTATGTGTGTGGTCACTAGTTAGTGTTAGTGTACTGGTTACGATTAGTGCCCGGGTGAGGGTAAGACCTCGGAAAAGTGTCACGTTAAGGGTTTGGGTTAGGGTTATGGTTAGGGAAAGGGGATTGATTAGGGTACAGGTTAGGGTACGGCAATGGTTTAGGGTTAGCCTACATAAGAGGGCATGGGTTAGTGTTGATGTACTGGTTAAAATTAGGACACGGGTGAGGGTAAAGTTTAGGGTGAGTGTCAGGGTTAGGTTATAGGTTAGGGTTAGGGTTAGGGAATGGAGAGGGATTAGGGTACAGGTTAGGGTACAGCTGCGGTTTAGGGTTAGCATACGTGTGAGGGCACGAGCTAGTGTTGGTGTCCTGGTTAAGATTAGGGCACGGGCGAGGGTAAGGCTTCGGGTGAGCGTCAGGGTTAGGATTCAGGTAAGGGTTAGGGTTAGGGAATGGAGAGGGATTAAGGTACAGGCTAGGGTACGACAACGCTTAAGGGTTCGCATAATTGTGAGGGCACGAGGTAGTGTTGGTGTACAGGTTAAGACAAGGGCACCGGTGAGGGTAAGGCCTCGGAAAAGGGTCACGTTCAGGGTTTGGGTTAGGGTTAGGGTTAGGGAATGGGGAGGGATTAGGGTACAGTTTATTGTACGATGACGCTTAAAGGTTAGCGTACGTGTGAGGTCACTAGTTAGTGTTACTGTACTTTTTACGATTATGGCACGGGTGAGGGTAAGGCCTCGTAAGAGGGTCACGTTAAGAGTTTGGGTTAGGGTTATGGTTAGGGAATGGGGATTGATTAGTGTTCAGGTTAGGGTATGGCAATGGTTTAGGGTTAGCCTACATAAGAGGGCATGTGTTAGTGTTGATGCACTGGTTAAAATTAGGACACGGGTGATGGTAAAGTTTAAGGTGAGTGTCAGGGTTAGGTTTCAGGTTAGGATTAGGGTTAGGGTTAGGGAATGGAGAGGGATTAGGGTACAGGTTAGGGTACGGCAATGGTTTAGGGTTATCCTACGTAAGCGGGCATGGGTTAGTGTTGATGTACTGGTTAAAATTAGGACACGGGTGAGGGTAAAGTTTAGGTTGAGTGGCAGGTTTAGGTTTCAGGTTAGGGTTAGGGTTAGGGAATGGAGAGTGATTAGGGTACAGGTTAGGGTACAGCTGCAGTTTAGGATTAGCGTACGTGTGAGGGCACGAGTTAGTGTTGGTGTCCTGGTTAAGATTAGGGAACGGGTGAGAGTAAGGCTTCGGGTGAGGGTCAGGGTTAGGATTCGGGTTAGGGTTAGGGTTAGGGAATGGAGAGGGATTAGGGTACAGGCTAGGGTACGACAAAGCTTAAGGGTTCGCATAATTGTGAGGGCACGAGTCACTGTTGGTGTACTGGTTAAGACAAGGGCACCAGTGAGGGTAAGGCCTCGGAAAAGGGTCACGTTCAGGGTTTAGGTTAGGGTTAGGGTTAGGGAATGGGGAGGGATTAGGGTACAGGATACGGTACGACAACGCTTAATTGTTAGCGTACGTTTGAGGGCACGAGTTAGTGTTTGTTTACTGGTTAAGATTAGGGCATGGGTTAGGGTAGGGTCTCGGAAGAGGGTCAGGTTTAGGGATGGGGTTAGTGTTAGGGTTAGGCAATGGGAGGGATTAGGTACAGGGTAGGGCACGGCAACGGTTTAGATTGAGCCTACGTTGGAGGCCATGGGTTAGTGTTGATGGACTGTTTAAAATTAGGACACGGGTGAGGGTAAATCCTCGGGTGAGTTTCAGGGTTAGGGTTCGGATTAGGGTTAGGGTTAGGGAATGGAGAGGGATTAGGGTACAGGTTAGGGTACGGCTGCGGTTTATGGTTAGCGTACGTGTTAGGGCACGGTTTAGTGATGGTGTATTGGTTAAGATTAGGTCACGGGTGGGGGTAAGGCTTAGGGTGAGGCTGAGGTTTAGGATTCGGGTTAGGGTTAGGGCTAGGGAATGGGGAGGGATTAGGGTACAGTTTAGGGTACGATGACCCTTAAGGGTTAGCGTATGTGTGAGGTCATTAGTTAGTGTTAGTGTACCTGTTACGATTAGGACACGGGTGAGGGTAAGGACTCGGAAGAGGGTCACGATAAGGGTTTGGGTTAGGGTTATGGTTAGGGAATGGGGATTGATTAGGGTACAGGTTAGGGTACGGCAATGGTTTAGTGTTAGCCTACGTGAGAGGGCATGGGTTAGTGTTGATGTACTGGTTAAAATTAGGACACGGGTGAGGGTAAAGTTTAGGGTGAGTGTCAGGGTTAGGTTTCAGGTTAGGGTTAGGGTTAGGGAATGGAGACGGATTAGGGTACAGGTTAGGGTACAGCTGCGGTTTAGGGTTAGCATACGTGTGAGGGCACGAGTTGGTGTGCTGGTGAAGATTAGGGCACGAGTGAGGGTAAGGCTTCAGGTGAGGGTCAGGTTTAGGATTCGGGTTACGGTTAGGGTTAGGGAATGGACAGGGATTAGGGTACAGGCTAGGGTACGACAACGCTTAAGGGTTCGCATAATTGTGAGGGCACGAGTTAGTGTTGGTGTACTGGTTAAGACAAGGGCACCGGTGAGGGTAAGGCCTCGGAAAAGGGTCACGTTCAGGGTTTGGGTTAGGGATAGGGTTAGGGATCGGGGAGGGATTACGGTACAGGATAGGGTACAACAATGCTTAAGGGTTAGCGTACGTTTGAGGGCACGAGTTAGTGTTTGTGTACTGGTTAAGATTAGGGCATGGGTTACGGTAGGGCCTGGGAAGAGGGTCAGGTTTAGGGATGGGGTTAGGGGTAGGGTTAGGCAATGGGAGGGATTAGGGAACAGGGTAGGGCACGGCAACAGTTTAGTGTGAGCCTACGTTGGAGGGCATGGGTTAGTGTTGATGGACTGTTTAAAATTAGGACACGGGTGAGGGTAAATCTTTGGGTGAGTGTCAGGGTTAGGGTTTGGGTTAGGGTTAGGGTTAGGGTATAGAGAGGGATTAGGGTACATGTTAGGTTACGGCTGTGGTTTAGGGTTAGCGTACGTGTGAGGGCACGGTTTAGGGATGGTGTATTGGTTAAGATTAGGTCACGTGTGAGGGTAAGGCTTAGGGTGTGGCTCAGGGTTAGGATTAGGGTTAGGGTTAGGGTTAGGGAATGGGGAGGGATTAGGGTACAATTTAGGGTATGACAACGCTTAAGGGTTAGCGTACGTGTGAGGGCATGAGTTAGTGTTGGTGTCCTGGTTAAGATTAGGGCACAGGTGAGGGTAAGGCATCGGGTGAGGGTCAGGGTTAGGATTCGTGTTAGGGTTAGGGTTAGGGAATGGGGAGGGATTAGGGTACAGTTTAAGGTATGACAGTGCTTAAGGGTTACCGTTCGTGTGAGGGCAAGAGTTAGTGTTAGTGTCCTGGTTAAGATTAGGGCACGGGTGTGGGTAAGGCTTCGGGTGAGGGTCAGGGTTAGGGAATGGGGGGTTTAGGGTACAGTTTAGGGTACGACAGTGCTTAAGTGTTACCGTTCGTGTGAGGGCAAGTGTTAGTGTTAGTGTCCTGGTTAAGATTAGGGCACGGGTGAGGGTAAGGGTTCGGGTGAGGGTCAGGTTTACGATTCGGGTTAGGGTCAGGGTTAGGGAAAGGGGAGGGATTAGGTTACAGTTTAGGGTATGATGACGCTTAAGGATTAGCGTACGTGAGCAGTCACTAGTTAGTGTTAGTGTACTGGTTACGATTAGGGCACAGGTGAGGGTAAGGCCTCAGAAAAGAGTCACGTTAAGGGTTTGGGTTAGGGTTATGTTTAGGGAATGGGGATTGATTAGGGTACAGGATAGGGTACGACAACGCTTAAGTGTTAACGTACGTTTGCGGGCTTGAGTTAGTGTTTGTGTACTGGTTAAGATTAGGGCATGGGTTAGGGTAGGGCCTCGGAAGAAGGTCAGGTTTAGGGATGGGGTTAGGGTTAGGGTTAGGCAATGGGAGGGTTTAGGTACAGGGTAGGGCACGGAAACGGTTTAGTGTGAGCGTACGTTGGAAGTCATGGGTTAGTGTTGATGGACTGTTTAAAATGAGGACACGGGTGAGGGTAAATCCTCGGGTGAGTTTCAGGGTTACGGTTCGGATTAGGGTTAAGGTTAGGGAATGGAGAGGGATTAGGGTACAGGTTAGAGTACGGCTGCGGTTTAGGGTTAACGTACGTGTTAGGGCACGGTTTAGTGATGGTGTATTGGTTAAGATTAGGTCACGGGTGGGGGTAAGGCTTAGGGTGAGGCTGAGGTTTAGGATTCGGGTTAGGGTTAGGGTTAGGGAATGGGGAGGGATTAGGGTACAGTTTAGGCTACGATGACCCTTAAGGGTTAGCGTACGTGTGAGGTCACTAGTTAGTGTTAGTGTACCTGTTATGATTAGGGCACGGGTGAGGATAAGGACTCGGAAGAGGGTCACGATAAGGGTTTGGGTTAGGGTTATGGTTAGGGAATGGGGATTGATTAGGGTACAGGTTAGGGTACGGCAATGGTTTAGGGTTAGCCTACGTGAGAGGGCATGGGTTAGTGTTGATGTACTGGTTAAAATTAGGACACGGGTGAGGGTAAAGTTTAGGGTGAGTGTCAGGGTTAGGTTACAGGTTAGGGTTAGGGTTAGGGAATGGAGAGGGATTAGGGTACAGGTTAGGGTACAGCTGCAGTTTAGGGTTAGCGTACGTGTGAGGGCTCGAATCACTGTTGGTGTCTTGGTTAAGATTAGGGCACGGGTGAAGGTAAGGCTTCGGGTGAGGGTCAGGTTTAGGATTCTGGTTAGGGTTAGGGTTAGGGAATGGAGAGGGATTAGGGTACAGTTTAGGGTAAGGCTGCGGTTTAGGGTTAGCGTACGCGTGAGTATACGGTTTAGTGATGGTGTATTGGTTAAGATTAGGGCACAGTTGAGGGTAAGGCTTCGGGTGAGGGTCAGGGTTAGGATTCGTGTTAGGGTTAGGGTTACGGAATGGGGAGGGATTAGGGTACAGTTTAGGGTACGACAGTGCTTAAGGGTTACCGTTCGTGTGAGGGCAAGAGTTAGTGTTAGTGTCCTGGTTAAGATTACGGCACGGGTGAGGGTAAGGGTTCGGGTTAGGGTCAGGTTTACGATTCGGGTTACGGTGAGGGTTAGGGAAAGGGGAGGGATTAGCGTACAGTTTAGGGTGCGATGATGCTTAAGGGTTAGCGTATGTGTGTGGTCACTAGTTAGTGTTAGTGTACTGGTTACGATTAGTGCCCGGGTGAGGGTAAGACCTCGGAAAAGTGTCACGTTAAGGGTTTGGGTTAGGGTTATGGTTAGGGAAAGGGGATTGATTAGGGTACAGGTTAGGGTACGGCAATGGTTTAGGGTTAGCCTACATAAGAGGGCATGGGTTAGTGTTGATGTACTGGTTAAAATTAGGACACGGGTGAGGGTAAAGTTTAGGGTGAGTGTCAGGGTTAGGTTATAGGTTAGGGTTAGGGTTAGGGAATGGAGAGGGATTAGGGTACAGGTTAGGGTACAGCTGCGGTTTAGGGTTAGCATACGTGTGAGGGCACGAGCTAGTGTTGGTGTCCTGGTTAAGATTAGGGCACGGGCGAGGGTAAGGCTTCGGGTGAGCGTCAGGGTTAGGATTCAGGTAAGGGTTAGGGTTAGGGAATGGAGAGGGATTAAGGTACAGGCTAGGGTACGACAACGCTTAAGGGTTCGCATAATTGTGAGGGCACGAGGTAGTGTTGGTGTACAGGTTAAGACAAGGGCACCGGTGAGGGTAAGGCCTCGGAAAAGGGTCACGTTCAGGGTTTGGGTTAGGGTTAGGGTTAGGGAATGGGGAGGGATTAGGGTACAGTTTATTGTACGATGACGCTTAAAGGTTAGCGTACGTGTGAGGTCACTAGTTAGTGTTACTGTACTTTTTACGATTATGGCACGGGTGAGGGTAAGGCCTCGTAAGAGGGTCACGTTAAGAGTTTGGGTTAGGGTTATGGTTAGGGAATGGGGATTGATTAGTGTTCAGGTTAGGGTATGGCAATGGTTTAGGGTTAGCCTACATAAGAGGGCATGTGTTAGTGTTGATGCACTGGTTAAAATTAGGACACGGGTGATGGTAAAGTTTAAGGTGAGTGTCAGGGTTAGGTTTCAGGTTAGGATTAGGGTTAGGGTTAGGGAATGGAGAGGGATTAGGGTACAGGTTAGGGTACGGCAATGGTTTAGGGTTATCCTACGTAAGCGGGCATGGGTTAGTGTTGATGTACTGGTTAAAATTAGGACACGGGTGAGGGTAAAGTTTAGGTTGAGTGGCAGGTTTAGGTTTCAGGTTAGGGTTAGGGTTAGGGAATGGAGAGTGATTAGGGTACAGGTTAGGGTACAGCTGCAGTTTAGGATTAGCGTACGTGTGAGGGCACGAGTTAGTGTTGGTGTCCTGGTTAAGATTAGGGAACGGGTGAGAGTAAGGCTTCGGGTGAGGGTCAGGGTTAGGATTCGGGTTAGGGTTAGGGTTAGGGAATGGAGAGGGATTAGGGTACAGGCTAGGGTACGACAAAGCTTAAGGGTTCGCATAATTGTGAGGGCACGAGTCACTGTTGGTGTACTGGTTAAGACAAGGGCACCAGTGAGGGTAAGGCCTCGGAAAAGGGTCACGTTCAGGGTTTAGGTTAGGGTTAGGGTTAGGGAATGGGGAGGGATTAGGGTACAGGATACGGTACGACAACGCTTAATTGTTAGCGTACGTTTGAGGGCACGAGTTAGTGTTTGTTTACTGGTTAAGATTAGGGCATGGGTTAGGGTAGGGTCTCGGAAGAGGGTCAGGTTTAGGGATGGGGTTAGTGTTAGGGTTAGGCAATGGGAGGGATTAGGTACAGGGTAGGGCACGGCAACGGTTTAGATTGAGCCTACGTTGGAGGCCATGGGTTAGTGTTGATGGACTGTTTAAAATTAGGACACGGGTGAGGGTAAATCCTCGGGTGAGTTTCAGGGTTAGGGTTCGGATTAGGGTTAGGGTTAGGGAATGGAGAGGGATTAGGGTACAGGTTAGGGTACGGCTGCGGTTTATGGTTAGCGTACGTGTTAGGGCACGGTTTAGTGATGGTGTATTGGTTAAGATTAGGTCACGGGTGGGGGTAAGGCTTAGGGTGAGGCTGAGGTTTAGGATTCGGGTTAGGGTTAGGGCTAGGGAATGGGGAGGGATTAGGGTACAGTTTAGGGTACGATGACCCTTAAGGGTTAGCGTATGTGTGAGGTCATTAGTTAGTGTTAGTGTACCTGTTACGATTAGGACACGGGTGAGGGTAAGGACTCGGAAGAGGGTCACGATAAGGGTTTGGGTTAGGGTTATGGTTAGGGAATGGGGATTGATTAGGGTACAGGTTAGGGTACGGCAATGGTTTAGTGTTAGCCTACGTGAGAGGGCATGGGTTAGTGTTGATGTACTGGTTAAAATTAGGACACGGGTGAGGGTAAAGTTTAGGGTGAGTGTCAGGGTTAGGTTTCAGGTTAGGGTTAGGGTTAGGGAATGGAGACGGATTAGGGTACAGGTTAGGGTACAGCTGCGGTTTAGGGTTAGCATACGTGTGAGGGCACGAGTTAGTGTTGGTGTGCTGGTGAAGATTAGGGCACGAGTGAGGGTAAGGCTTCAGGTGAGGGTCAGGTTTAGGATTCGGGTTACGGTTAGGGTTAGGGAATGGACAGGGATTAGGGTACAGGCTAGGGTACGACAACGCTTAAGGGTTCGCATAATTGTGAGGGCACGAGTTAGTGTTGGTGTACTGGTTAAGACAAGGGCACCGGTGAGGGTAAGGCCTCGGAAAAGGGTCACGTTCAGGGTTTGGGTTAGGGATAGGGTTAGGGATCGGGGAGGGATTACGGTACAGGATAGGGTACAACAATGCTTAAGGGTTAGCGTACGTTTGAGGGCACGAGTTAGTGTTTGTGTACTGGTTAAGATTAGGGCATGGGTTACGGTAGGGCCTGGGAAGAGGGTCAGGTTTAGGGATGGGGTTAGGGGTAGGGTTAGGCAATGGGAGGGATTAGGGAACAGGGTAGGGCACGGCAACAGTTTAGTGTGAGCCTACGTTGGAGGGCATGGGTTAGTGTTGATGGACTGTTTAAAATTAGGACACGGGTGAGGGTAAATCTTTGGGTGAGTGTCAGGGTTAGGGTTTGGGTTAGGGTTAGGGTTAGGGTATAGAGAGGGATTAGGGTACATGTTAGGTTACGGCTGTGGTTTAGGGTTAGCGTACGTGTGAGGGCACGGTTTAGGGATGGTGTATTGGTTAAGATTAGGTCACGTGTGAGGGTAAGGCTTAGGGTGTGGCTCAGGGTTAGGATTAGGGTTAGGGTTAGGGTTAGGGAATGGGGAGGGATTAGGGTACAATTTAGGGTATGACAACGCTTAAGGGTTAGCGTACGTGTGAGGGCATGAGTTAGTGTTGGTGTCCTGGTTAAGATTAGGGCACAGGTGAGGGTAAGGCATCGGGTGAGGGTCAGGGTTAGGATTCGTGTTAGGGTTAGGGTTAGGGAATGGGGAGGGATTAGGGTACAGTTTAAGGTATGACAGTGCTTAAGGGTTACCGTTCGTGTGAGGGCAAGAGTTAGTGTTAGTGTCCTGGTTAAGATTAGGGCACGGGTGTGGGTAAGGCTTCGGGTGAGGGTCAGGGTTAGGGAATGGGGGGTTTAGGGTACAGTTTAGGGTACGACAGTGCTTAAGTGTTACCGTTCGTGTGAGGGCAAGTGTTAGTGTTAGTGTCCTGGTTAAGATTAGGGCACGGGTGAGGGTAAGGGTTCGGGTGAGGGTCAGGTTTACGATTCGGGTTAGGGTCAGGGTTAGGGAAAGGGGAGGGATTAGGTTACAGTTTAGGGTATGATGACGCTTAAGGATTAGCGTACGTGAGCAGTCACTAGTTAGTGTTAGTGTACTGGTTACGATTAGGGCACAGGTGAGGGTAAGGCCTCAGAAAAGGGTCACGTTAAGGGTTTGGGTTAGGGTTATGTTTAGGGAATGGGGATTGATTAGGGTACAGGATAGGGTACGACAACGCTTAAGTGTTAACGTACGTTTGCGGGCTTGAGTTAGTGTTTGTGTACTGGTTAAGATTAGGGCATGGGTTAGGGTAGGGCCTCGGAAGAAGGTCAGGTTTAGGGATGGGGTTAGGGTTAGGGTTAGGCAATGGGAGGGTTTAGGTACAGGGTAGGGCACGGAAACGGTTTAGTGTGAGCGTACGTTGGAAGTCATGGGTTAGTGTTGATGGACTGTTTAAAATGAGGACACGGGTGAGGGTAAATCCTCGGGTGAGTTTCAGGGTTACGGTTCGGATTAGGGTTAAGGTTAGGGAATGGAGAGGGATTAGGGTACAGGTTAGAGTACGGCTGCGGTTTAGGGTTAACGTACGTGTTAGGGCACGGTTTAGTGATGGTGTATTGGTTAAGATTAGGTCACGGGTGGGGGTAAGGCTTAGGGTGAGGCTGAGGTTTAGGATTCGGGTTAGGGTTAGGGTTAGGGAATGGGGAGGGATTAGGGTACAGTTTAGGCTACGATGACCCTTAAGGGTTAGCGTACGTGTGAGGTCACTAGTTAGTGTTAGTGTACCTGTTATGATTAGGGCACGGGTGAGGATAAGGACTCGGAAGAGGGTCACGATAAGGGTTTGGGTTAGGGTTATGGTTAGGGAATGGGGATTGATTAGGGTACAGGTTAGGGTACGGCAATGGTTTAGGGTTAGCCTACGTGAGAGGGCATGGGTTAGTGTTGATGTACTGGTTAAAATTAGGACACGGGTGAGGGTAAAGTTTAGGGTGAGTGTCAGGGTTAGGTTACAGGTTAGGGTTAGGGTTAGGGAATGGAGAGGGATTAGGGTACAGGTTAGGGTACAGCTGCAGTTTAGGGTTAGCGTACGTGTGAGGGCTCGAATCACTGTTGGTGTCTTGGTTAAGATTAGGGCACGGGTGAAGGTAAGGCTTCGGGTGAGGGTCAGGTTTAGGATTCTGGTTAGGGTTAGGGTTAGGGAATGGAGAGGGATTAGGGTACAGTTTAGGGTAAGGCTGCGGTTTAGGGTTAGCGTACGCGTGAGTATACGGTTTAGTGATGGTGTATTGGTTAAGATTAGGGCACAGTTGAGGGTAAGGCTTCGGGTGAGGGTCAGGGTTAGGATTCGTGTTAGGGTTAGGGTTACGGAATGGGGAGGGATTAGGGTACAGTTTAGGGTACGACAGTGCTTAAGGGTTACCGTTCGTGTGAGGGCAAGAGTTAGTGTTAGTGTCCTGGTTAAGATTACGGCACGGGTGAGGGTAAGGGTTCGGGTTAGGGTCAGGTTTACGATTCGGGTTACGGTGAGGGTTAGGGAAAGGGGAGGGATTAGCGTACAGTTTAGGGTGCGATGATGCTTAAGGGTTAGCGTATGTGTGTGGTCACTAGTTAGTGTTAGTGTACTGGTTACGATTAGTGCCCGGGTGAGGGTAAGACCTCGGAAAAGTGTCACGTTAAGGGTTTGGGTTAGGGTTATGGTTAGGGAAAGGGGATTGATTAGGGTACAGGTTAGGGTACGGCAATGGTTTAGGGTTAGCCTACATAAGAGGGCATGGGTTAGTGTTGATGTACTGGTTAAAATTAGGACACGGGTGAGGGTAAAGTTTAGGGTGAGTGTCAGGGTTAGGTTATAGGTTAGGGTTAGGGTTAGGGAATGGAGAGGGATTAGGGTACAGGTTAGGGTACAGCTGCGGTTTAGGGTTAGCATACGTGTGAGGGCACGAGCTAGTGTTGGTGTCCTGGTTAAGATTAGGGCACGGGCGAGGGTAAGGCTTCGGGTGAGCGTCAGGGTTAGGATTCAGGTAAGGGTTAGGGTTAGGGAATGGAGAGGGATTAAGGTACAGGCTAGGGTACGACAACGCTTAAGGGTTCGCATAATTGTGAGGGCACGAGGTAGTGTTGGTGTACAGGTTAAGACAAGGGCACCGGTGAGGGTAAGGCCTCGGAAAAGGGTCACGTTCAGGGTTTGGGTTAGGGTTAGGGTTAGGGAATGGGGAGGGATTAGGGTACAGTTTATTGTACGATGACGCTTAAAGGTTAGCGTACGTGTGAGGTCACTAGTTAGTGTTACTGTACTTTTTACGATTATGGCACGGGTGAGGGTAAGGCCTCGTAAGAGGGTCACGTTAAGAGTTTGGGTTAGGGTTATGGTTAGGGAATGGGGATTGATTAGTGTTCAGGTTAGGGTATGGTAATGGTTTAGGGTTAGCCTACATAAGAGGGCATGTGTTAGTGTTGATGCACTGGTTAAAATTAGGACACGGGTGATGGTAAAGTTTAAGGTGAGTGTCAGGGTTAGGTTTCAGGTTAGGATTAGGGTTAGGGTTAGGGAATGGAGAGGGATTAGGGTACAGGTTAGGGTACGGCAATGGTTTAGGGTTATCCTACGTAAGCGGGCATGGGTTAGTGTTGATGTACTGGTTAAAATTAGGACACGGGTGAGGGTAAAGTTTAGGTTGAGTGGCAGGTTTAGGTTTCAGGTTAGGGTTAGGGTTAGGGAATGGAGAGTGATTAGGGTACAGGTTAGGGTACAGCTGCAGTTTAGGATTAGCGTACGTGTGAGGGCACGAGTTAGTGTTGGTGTCCTGGTTAAGATTAGGGAACGGGTGAGAGTAAGGCTTCGGGTGAGGGTCAGGGTTAGGATTCGGGTTAGGGTTAGGGTTAGGGAATGGAGAGGGATTAGGGTACAGGCTAGGGTACGACAAAGCTTAAGGGTTCGCATAATTGTGAGGGCACGAGTCACTGTTGGTGTACTGGTTAAGACAAGGGCACCAGTGAGGGTAAGGCCTCGGAAAAGGGTCACGTTCAGGGTTTAGGTTAGGGTTAGGGTTAGGGAATGGGGAGGGATTAGGGTACAGGATACGGTACGACAACGATTAATTGTTAGCGTACGTTTGAGGGCACGAGTTAGTGTTTGTTTACTGGTTAAGATTAGGGCATGGGTTAGGGTAGGGTCTCGGAAGAGGGTCAGGTTTAGGGATGGGGTTAGTGTTAGGGTTAGGCAATGGGAGGGATTAGGTACAGGGTAGGGCACGGCAACGGTTTAGATTGAGCCTACGTTGGAGGCCATGGGTTAGTGTTGATGGACTGTTTAAAATTAGGACACGGGTGAGGGTAAATCCTCGGGTGAGTTTCAGGGTTAGGGTTCGGATTAGGGTTAGGGTTAGGGAATGGAGAGGGATTAGGGTACAGGTTAGGGTACGGCTGCGGTTTATGGTTAGCGTACGTGTTAGGGCACGGTTTAGTGATGGTGTATTGGTTAAGATTAGGTCACGGGTGGGGGTAAGGCTTAGGGTGAGGCTGAGGTTTAGGATTCGGGTTAGGGTTAGGGCTAGGGAATGGGGAGGGATTAGGGTACAGTTTAGGGTACGATGACCCTTAAGGGTTAGCGTATGTGTGAGGTCATTAGTTAGTGTTAGTGTACCTGTTACGATTAGGACACGGGTGAGGGTAAGGACTCGGAAGAGGGTCACGATAAGGGTTTGGGTTAGGGTTATGGTTAGGGAATGGGGATTGATTAGGGTACAGGTTAGGGTACGGCAATGGCTTAGGGTTAGCCTACGTGAGAGGGCATGGGTTAGTGTTGATGTACTGGTTAAAATTAGGACACGGGTGAGGGTAAAGTTTAGGGTGAGTGTCAGGGTTAGGTTTCAGGTTAGGGTTAGGGTTAGGGAATGGAGACGGATTAGGGTACAGGTTAGGGTACAGCTGCGGTTTAGGGTTAGCATACGTGTGAGGGCACGAGTTAGTGTTGGTGTGCTGGTGAAGATTAGGGCACGAGTGAGGGTAAGGCTTCAGGTGAGGGTCAGGTTTAGGATTCGGGTTACGGTTAGGGTTAGGGAATGGACAGGGATTAGGGTACAGGCTAGGGTACGACAACGCTTAAGGGTTCGCATAATTGTGAGGGCACGAGTTAGTGTTGGTGTACTGGTTAAGACAAGGGCACCGGTGAGGGTAAGGCCTCGGAAAAGGGTCACGTTCAGGGTTTGGGTTAGGGATAGGGTTAGGGATCGGGGAGGGATTACGGTACAGGATAGGGTACAACAATGCTTAAGGGTTAGCGTACGTTTGAGGGCACGAGTTAGTGTTTGTGTACTGGTTAAGATTAGGGCATGGGTTACGGTAGGGCCTGGGAAGAGGGTCAGGTTTAGGGATTGGGTTAGGGGTAGGGTTAGGCAATGGGAGGGATTAGGGAACAGGGTAGGGCACGGCAACAGTTTAGTGTGAGCCTACGTTGGAGGGCATGGGTTAGTGTTGATGGACTGTTTAAAATTAGGACACGGGTGAGGGTAAATCTTTGGGTGAGTGTCAGGGTTAGGGTTTGGGTTAGGGTTAGGGTTAGGGTATAGAGAGGGATTAGGGTACATGTTAGGTTACGGCTGTGGTTTAGGGTTAGCGTACGTGTGAGGGCACGGTTTAGGGATGGTGTATTGGTTAAGATTAGGTCACGTGTGAGGGTAAGGCTTAGGGTGTGGCTCAGGGTTAGGATTAGGGTTAGGGTTAGGGTTAGGGAATGGGGAGGGATTAGGGTACAATTTAGGGTATGACAACGCTTAAGGGTTAGCGTACGTGTGAGGGCATGAGTTAGTGTTGGTGTCCTGGTTAAGATTAGGGCACAGGTGAGGGTAAGGCATCGGGTGAGGGTCAGGGTTAGGATTCGTGTTAGGGTTAGGGTTAGGGAATGGGGAGGGATTAGGGTACAGTTTAAGGTATGACAGTGCTTAAGGGTTACCGTTCGTGTGAGGGCAAGAGTTAGTGTTAGTGTCCTGGTTAAGATTAGGGCACGGGTGTGGGTAAGGCTTCGGGTGAGGGTCAGGGTTAGGGAATGGGGGGTTTAGGGTACAGTTTAGGGTACGACAGTGCTTAAGTGTTACCGTTCGTGTGAGGGCAAGTGTTAGTGTTAGTGTCCTGGTTAAGATTAGGGCACGGGTGAGGGTAAGGGTTCGGGTGAGGGTCAGGTTTACGATTCGGGTTAGGGTCAGGGTTAGGGAAAGGGGAGGGATTAGGTTACAGTTTAGGGTATGATGACGCTTAAGGATTAGCGTACGTGAGCAGTCACTAGTTAGTGTTAGTGTACTGGTTACGATTAGGGCACAGGTGAGGGTAAGGCCTCAGAAAAGGGTCACGTTAAGGGTTTGGGTTAGGGTTATGTTTAGGGAATGGGGATTGATTAGGGTACAGGATAGGGTACGACAACGCTTAAGTGTTAACGTACGTTTGCGGGCTTGAGTTAGTGTTTGTGTACTGGTTAAGATTAGGGCATGGGTTAGGGTAGGGCCTCGGAAGAAGGTCAGGTTTAGGGATGGGGTTAGGGTTAGGGTTAGGCAATGGGAGGGTTTAGTTACAGGGTAGGGCACGGAAACGGTTTAGTGTGAGCGTACGTTGGAAGTCATGGGTTAGTGTTGATGGACTGTTTAAAATGAGGACACGGGTGAGGGTAAATCCTCGGGTGAGTTTCAGGGTTACGGTTCGGATTAGGGTTAAGGTTAGGGAATGGAGAGGGATTAGGGTACAGGTTAGAGTACGGCTGCGGTTTAGGGTTAACGTACGTGTTAGGGCACGGTTTAGTGATGGTGTATTGGTTAAGATTAGGTCACGGGTGGGGGTAAGGCTTAGGGTGAGGCTGAGGTTTAGGATTCGGGTTAGGGTTAGGGTTAGGGAATGGGGAGGGATTAGGGTACAGTTTAGGCTACGATGACCCTTAAGGGTTAGCGTACGTGTGAGGTCACTAGTTAGTGTTAGTGTACCTGTTATGATTAGGGCACGGGTGAGGATAAGGACTCGGAAGAGGGTCACGATAAGGGTTTGGGTTAGGGTTATGGTTAGGGAATGGGGATTGATTAGGGTACAGGTTAGGGTACGGCAATGGTTTAGGGTTAGCCTACGTGAGAGGGCATGGGTTAGTGTTGATGTACTGGTTAAAATTAGGACACGGGTGAGGGTAAAGTTTAGGGTGAGTGTCAGGGTTAGGTTACAGGTTAGGGTTAGGGTTAGGGAATGGAGAGGGATTAGGGTACAGGTTAGGGTACAGCTGCAGTTTAGGGTTAGCGTACGTGTGAGGGCTCGAATCACTGTTGGTGTCTTGGTTAAGATTAGGGCACGGGTGAAGGTAAGGCTTCGGGTGAGGGTCAGGTTTAGGATTCTGGTTAGGGTTAGGGTTAGGGAATGGAGAGGGATTAGGGTACAGTTTAGGGTAAGGCTGCGGTTTAGGGTTAGCGTACGCGTGAGTATACGGTTTAGTGATGGTGTATTGGTTAAGATTAGGGCACAGTTGAGGGTAAGGCTTCGGGTGAGGGTCAGGGTTAGGATTCGTGTTAGGGTTAGGGTTACGGAATGGGGAGGGATTAGGGTACAGTTTAGGGTACGACAGTGCTTAAGGGTTACCGTTCGTGTGAGGGCAAGAGTTAGTGTTAGTGTCCTGGTTAAGATTACGGCACGGGTGAGGGTAAGGGTTCGGGTTAGGGTCAGGTTTACGATTCGGGTTACGGTGAGGGTTAGGGAAAGGGGAGGGATTAGCGTACAGTTTAGGGTGCGATGATGCTTAAGGGTTAGCGTATGTGTGTGGTCACTAGTTAGTGTTAGTGTACTGGTTACGATTAGTGCCCGGGTGAGGGTAAGACCTCGGAAAAGTGTCACGTTAAGGGTTTGGGTTAGGGTTATGGTTAGGGAAAGGGGATTGATTAGGGTACAGGTTAGGGTACGGCAATGGTTTAGGGTTAGCCTACATAAGAGGGCATGGGTTAGTGTTGATGTACTGGTTAAAATTAGGACACGGGTGAGGGTAAAGTTTAGGGTGAGTGTCAGGGTTAGGTTATAGGTTAGGGTTAGGGTTAGGGAATGGAGAGGGATTAGGGTACAGGTTAGGGTACAGCTGCGGTTTAGGGTTAGCATACGTGTGAGGGCACGAGCTAGTGTTGGTGTCCTGGTTAAGATTAGGGCACGGGCGAGGGTAAGGCTTCGGGTGAGCGTCAGGGTTAGGATTCAGGTAAGGGTTAGGGTTAGGGAATGGAGAGGGATTAAGGTACAGGCTAGGGTACGACAACGCTTAAGGGTTCGCATAATTGTGAGGGCACGAGGTAGTGTTGGTGTACAGGTTAAGACAAGGGCACCGGTGAGGGTAAGGCCTCGGAAAAGGGTCACGTTCAGGGTTTGGGTTAGGGTTAGGGTTAGGGAATGGGGAGGGATTAGGGTACAGTTTATTGTACGATGACGCTTAAAGGTTAGCGTACGTGTGAGGTCACTAGTTAGTGTTACTGTACTTTTTACGATTATGGCACGGGTGAGGGTAAGGCCTCGTAAGAGGGTCACGTTAAGAGTTTGGGTTAGGGTTATGGTTAGGGAATGGGGATTGATTAGTGTTCAGGTTAGGGTATGGCAATGGTTTAGGGTTAGCCTACATAAGAGGGCATGTGTTAGTGTTGATGCACTGGTTAAAATTAGGACACGGGTGATGGTAAAGTTTAAGGTGAGTGTCAGGGTTAGGTTTCAGGTTAGGATTAGGGTTAGGGTTAGGGAATGGAGAGGGATTAGGGTACAGGTTAGGGTACGGCAATGGTTTAGGGTTATCCTACGTAAGCGGGCATGGGTTAGTGTTGATGTACTGGTTAAAATTAGGACACGGGTGAGGGTAAAGTTTAGGTTGAGTGGCAGGTTTAGGTTTCAGGTTAGGGTTAGGGTTAGGGAATGGAGAGTGATTAGGGTACAGGTTAGGGTACAGCTGCAGTTTAGGATTAGCGTACGTGTGAGGGCACGAGTTAATGTTGGTGTCCTGGTTAAGATTAGGGAACGGGTGAGAGTAAGGCTTCGGGTGAGGGTCAGGGTTAGGATTCGGGTTAGGGTTAGGGTTAGGGAATGGAGAGGGATTAGGGTACAGGCTAGGGTACGACAAAGCTTAAGGGTTCGCATAATTGTGAGGGCACGAGTCACTGTTGGTGTACTGGTTAAGACAAGGGCACCAGTGAGGGTAAGGCCTCGGAAAAGGGTCACGTTCAGGGTTTAGGTTAGGGTTAGGGTTAGGGAATGGGGAGGGATTAGGGTACAGGATACGGTACGACAACGCTTAATTGTTAGCGTACGTTTGAGGGCACGAGTTAGTGTTTGTTTACTGGTTAAGATTAGGGCATGGGTTAGGGTAGGGTCTCGGAAGAGGGTCAGGTTTAGGGATGGGGTTAGTGTTAGGGTTAGGCAATGGGAGGGATTAGGTACAGGGTAGGGCACGGCAACGGTTTAGATTGAGCCTACGTTGGAGGCCATGGGTTAGTGTTGATGGACTGTTTAAAATTAGGACACGGGTGAGGGTAAATCCTCGGGTGAGTTTCAGGGTTAGGGTTCGGATTAGGGTTAGGGTTAGGGAATGGAGAGGGATTAGGGTACAGGTTAGGGTACGGCTGCGGTTTATGGTTAGCGTACGTGTTAGGGCACGGTTTAGTGATGGTGTATTGGTTAAGATTAGGTCACGGGTGGGGGTAAGGCTTAGGGTGAGGCTGAGGTTTAGGATTCGGGTTAGGGTTAGGGCTAGGGAATGGGGAGGGATTAGGGTACAGTTTAGGGTACGATGACCCTTAAGGGTTAGCGTATGTGTGAGGTCATTAGTTAGTGTTAGTGTACCTGTTACGATTAGGACACGGGTGAGGGTAAGGACTCGGAAGAGGGTCACGATAAGGGTTTGGGTTAGGGTTATGGTTAGGGAATGGGGATTGATTAGGGTACAGGTTAGGGTACGGCAATGGCTTAGGGTTAGCCTACGTGAGAGGGCATGGGTTAGTGTTGATGTACTGGTTAAAATTAGGACACGGGTGAGGGTAAAGTTTAGGGTGAGTGTCAGGGTTAGGTTTCAGGTTAGGGTTAGGGTTAGGGAATGGAGACGGATTAGGGTACAGGTTAGGGTACAGCTGCGGTTTAGGGTTAGCATACGTGTGAGGGCACGAGTTAGTGTTGGTGTGCTGGTGAAGATTAGGGCACGAGTGAGGGTAAGGCTTCAGGTGAGGGTCAGGTTTAGGATTCGGGTTACGGTTAGGGTTAGGGAATGGACAGGGATTAGGGTACAGGCTAGGGTACGACAACGCTTAAGGGTTCGCATAATTGTGAGGGCACGAGTTAGTGTTGGTGTACTGGTTAAGACAAGGGCACCGGTGAGGGTAAGGCCTCGGAAAAGGGTCACGTTCAGGGTTTGGGTTAGGGATAGGGTTAGGGATCGGGGAGGGATTACGGTACAGGATAGGGTACAACAATGCTTAAGGGTTAGCGTACGTTTGAGGGCACGAGTTAGTGTTTGTGTACTGGTTAAGATTAGGGCATGGGTTACGGTAGGGCCTGGGAAGAGGGTCAGGTTTAGGGATGGGGTTAGGGGTAGGGTTAGGCAATGGGAGGGATTAGGGAACAGGGTAGGGCACGGCAACAGTTTAGTGTGAGCCTACGTTGGAGGGCATGGGTTAGTGTTGATGGACTGTTTAAAATTAGGACACGGGTGAGGGTAAATCTTTGGGTGAGTGTCAGGGTTAGGGTTTGGGTTAGGGTTAGGGTTAGGGTATAGAGAGGGATTAGGGTACATGTTAGGTTACGGCTGTGGTTTAGGGTTAGCGTACGTGTGAGGGCACGGTTTAGGGATGGTGTATTGGTTAAGATTAGGTCACGTGTGAGGGTAAGGCTTAGGGTGTGGCTCAGGGTTAGGATTAGGGTTAGGGTTAGGGTTAGGGAATGGGGAGGGATTAGGGTACAATTTAGGGTATGACAACGCTTAAGGGTTAGCGTACGTGTGAGGGCATGAGTTAGTGTTGGTGTCCTGGTTAAGATTAGGGCACAGGTGAGGGTAAGGCATCGGGTGAGGGTCAGGGTTAGGATTCGTGTTAGGGTTAGGGTTAGGGAATGGGGAGGGATTAGGGTACAGTTTAAGGTATGACAGTGCTTAAGGGTTACCGTTCGTGTGAGGGCAAGAGTTAGTGTTAGTGTCCTGGTTAAGATTAGGGCACGGGTGTGGGTAAGGCTTCGGGTGAGGGTCAGGGTTAGGGAATGGGGGGTTTAGGGTACAGTTTAGGGTACGACAGTGCTTAAGTGTTACCGTTCGTGTGAGGGCAAGTGTTAGTGTTAGTGTCCTGGTTAAGATTAGGGCACGGGTGAGGGTAAGGGTTCGGGTGAGGGTCAGGTTTACGATTCGGGTTAGGGTCAGGGTTAGGGAAAGGGGAGGGATTAGGTTACAGTTTAGGGTATGATGACGCTTAAGGATTAGCGTACGTGAGCAGTCACTAGTTAGTGTTAGTGTACTGGTTACGATTAGGGCACAGGTGAGGGTAAGGCCTCAGAAAAGGGTCACGTTAAGGGTTTGGGTTAGGGTTATGTTTAGGGAATGGGGATTGATTAGGGTACAGGATAGGGTACGACAACGCTTAAGTGTTAACGTACGTTTGCGGGCTTGAGTTAGTGTTTGTGTACTGGTTAAGATTAGGGCATGGGTTAGGGTAGGGCCTCGGAAGAAGGTCAGGTTTAGGGATGGGGTTAGGGTTAGGGTTAGGCAATGGGAGGGTTTAGGTACAGGGTAGGGCACGGAAACGGTTTAGTGTGAGCGTACGTTGGAAGTCATGGGTTAGTGTTGATGGACTGTTTAAAATGAGGACACGGGTGAGGGTAAATCCTCGGGTGAGTTTCAGGGTTACGGTTCGGATTAGGGTTAAGGTTAGGGAATGGAGAGGGATTAGGGTACAGGTTAGAGTACGGCTGCGGTTTAGGGTTAACGTACGTGTTAGGGCACGGTTTAGTGATGGTGTATTGGTTAAGATTAGGTCACGGGTGGGGGTAAGGCTTAGGGTGAGGCTGAGGTTTAGGATTCGGGTTAGGGTTAGGGTTAGGGAATGGGGAGGGATTAGGGTACAGTTTAGGCTACGATGACCCTTAAGGGTTAGCGTACGTGTGAGGTCGCTAGTTAGTGTTAGTGTACCTGTTATGATTAGGGCACGGGTGAGGATAAGGACTCGGAAGAGGGTCACGATAAGGGTTTGGGTTAGGGTTATGGTTAGGGAATGGGGATTGATTAGGGTACAGGTTAGGGTACGGCAATGGTTTAGGGTTAGCCTACGTGAGAGGGCATGGGTTAGTGTTGATGTACTGGTTAAAATTAGGACACGGGTGAGGGTAAAGTTTAGGGTGAGTGTCAGGGTTAGGTTACAGGTTAGGGTTAGGGTTAGGGAATGGAGAGGGATTAGGGTACAGGTTAGGGTACAGCTGCAGTTTAGGGTTAGCGTACGTGTGAGGGCTCGAATCACTGTTGGTGTCTTGGTTAAGATTAGGGCACGGGTGAAGGTAAGGCTTCGGGTGAGGGTCAGGTTTAGGATTCTGGTTAGGGTTAGGGTTAGGGAATGGAGAGGGATTAGGGTACAGTTTAGGGTAAGGCTGCGGTTTAGGGTTAGCGTACGCGTGAGTATACGGTTTAGTGATGGTGTATTGGTTAAGATTAGGGCACAGTTGAGGGTAAGGCTTCGGGTGAGGGTCAGGGTTAGGATTCGTGTTAGGGTTAGGGTTACGGAATGGGGAGGGATTAGGGTACAGTTTAGGGTACGACAGTGCTTAAGGGTTACCGTTCGTGTGAGGGCAAGAGTTAGTGTTAGTGTCCTGGTTAAGATTACGGCACGGGTGAGGGTAAGGGTTCGGGTTAGGGTCAGGTTTACGATTCGGGTTACGGTGAGGGTTAGGGAAAGGGGAGGGATTAGCGTACAGTTTAGGGTGCGATGATGCTTAAGGGTTAGCGTATGTGTGTGGTCACTAGTTAGTGTTAGTGTACTGGTTACGATTAGTGCCCAGGTGAGGGTAAGACCTCGGAAAAGTGTCACGTTAAGGGTTTGGGTTAGGGTTATGGTTAGGGAAAGGGGATTGATTAGGGTACAGGTTAGGGTACGGCAATGGTTTAGGGTTAGCCTACATAAGAGGGCATGGGTTAGTGTTGATGTACTGGTTAAAATTAGGACACGGGTGAGGGTAAAGTTTAGGGTGAGTGTCAGGGTTAGGTTATAGGTTAGGGTTAGGGTTAGGGAATGGAGAGGGATTAGGGTACAGGTTAGGGTACAGCTGCGGTTTAGGGTTAGCATACGTGTGAGGGCACGAGCTAGTGTTGGTGTCCTGGTTAAGATTAGGGCACGGGCGAGGGTAAGGCTTCGGGTGAGCGTCAGGGTTAGGATTCAGGTAAGGGTTAGGGTTAGGGAATGGAGAGGGATTAAGGTACAGGCTAGGGTACGACAACGCTTAAGGGTTCGCATAATTGTGAGGGCACGAGGTAGTGTTGGTGTACAGGTTAAGACAAGGGCACCGGTGAGGGTAAGGCCTCGGAAAAGGGTCACGTTCAGGGTTTGGGTTAGGGTTAGGGTTAGGGAATGGGGAGGGATTAGGGTACAGTTTATTGTACGATGACGCTTAAAGGTTAGCGTACGTGTGAGGTCACTAGTTAGTGTTACTGTACTTTTTACGATTATGGCACGGGTGAGGGTAAGGCCTCGTAAGAGGGTCACGTTAAGAGTTTGGGTTAGGGTTATGGTTAGGGAATGGGGATTGATTAGTGTTCAGGTTAGGGTATGGCAATGGTTTAGGGTTAGCCTACATAAGAGGGCATGTGTTAGTGTTGATGCACTGGTTAAAATTAGGACACGGGTGATGGTAAAGTTTAAGGTGAGTGTCAGGGTTAGGTTTCAGGTTAGGATTAGGGTTAGGGTTAGGGAATGGAGAGGGATTAGGGTACAGGTTAGGGTACGGCAATGGTTTAGGGTTATCCTACGTAAGCGGGCATGGGTTAGTGTTGATGTACTGGTTAAAATTAGGACACGGGTGAGGGTAAAGTTTAGGTTGAGTGGCAGGTTTAGGTTTCAGGTTAGGGTTAGGGTTAGGGAATGGAGAGTGATTAGGGTACAGGTTAGGGTACAGCTGCAGTTTAGGATTAGCGTACGTGTGAGGGCACGAGTTAGTGTTGGTGTCCTGGTTAAGATTAGGGAACGGGTGAGAGTAAGGCTTCGGGTGAGGGTCAGGGTTAGGATTCGGGTTAGGGTTAGGGTTAGGGAATGGAGAGGGATTAGGGTACAGGCTAGGGTACGACAAAGCTTAAGGGTTCGCATAATTGTGAGGGCACGAGTCACTGTTGGTGTACTGGTTAAGACAAGGGCACCAGTGAGGGTAAGGCCTCGGAAAAGGGTCACGTTCAGGGTTTAGGTTAGGGTTAGGGTTAGGGAATGGGGAGGGATTAGGGTACAGGATACGGTACGACAACGCTTAATTGTTAGCGTACGTTTGAGGGCACGAGTTAGTGTTTGTTTACTGGTTAAGATTAGGGCATGGGTTAGGGTAGGGTCTCGGAAGAGGGTCAGGTTTAGGGATGGGGTTAGTGTTAGGGTTAGGCAATGGGAGGGATTAGGTACAGGGTAGGGCACGGCAACGGTTTAGATTGAGCCTACGTTGGAGGCCATGGGTTAGTGTTGATGGACTGTTTAAAATTAGGACACGGGTGAGGGTAAATCCTCGGGTGAGTTTCAGGGTTAGGGTTCGGATTAGGGTTAGGGTTAGGGAATGGAGAGGGATTAGGGTACAGGTTAGGGTACGGCTGCGGTTTATGGTTAGCGTACGTGTTAGGGCACGGTTTAGTGATGGTGTATTGGTTAAGATTAGGTCACGGGTGGGGGTAAGGCTTAGGGTGAGGCTGAGGTTTAGGATTCGGGTTAGGGTTAGGGCTAGGGAATGGGGAGGGATTAGGGTACAGTTTAGGGTACGATGACCCTTAAGGGTTAGCGTATGTGTGAGGTCATTAGTTAGTGTTAGTGTACCTGTTACGATTAGGACACGGGTGAGGGTAAGGACTCGGAAGAGGGTCACGATAAGGGTTTGGGTTAGGGTTATGGTTAGGGAATGGGGATTTATTAGGGTACAGGTTAGGGTACGGCAATGGTTTAGTGTTAGCCTACGTGAGAGGGCATGGGTTAGTGTTGATGTACTGGTTAAAATTAGGACACGGGTGAGGGTAAAGTTTAGGGTGAGTGTCAGGGTTAGGTTTCAGGTTAGGGTTAGGGTTAGGGAATGGAGACGGATTAGGGTACAGGTTAGGGTACAGCTGCGGTTTAGGGTTAGCATACGTGTGAGGGCACGAGTTAGTGTTGGTGTGCTGGTGAAGATTAGGGCACGAGTGAGGGTAAGGCTTCAGGTGAGGGTCAGGTTTAGGATTCGGGTTACGGTTAGGGTTAGGGAATGGACAGGGATTAGGGTACAGGCTAGGGTACGACAACGCTTAAGGGTTCGCATAATTGTGAGGGCACGAGTTAGTGTTGGTGTACTGGTTAAGACAAGGGCACCGGTGAAGGTAAGGCCTCGGAAAAGGGTCACGTTCAGGGTTTGGGTTAGGGATAGGGTTAGGGATCGGGGAGGGATTACGGTACAGGATAGGGTACAACAATGCTTAAGGGTTAGCGTACGTTTGAGGGCACGAGTTAGTGTTTGTGTACTGGTTAAGATTAGGGCATGGGTTACGGTAGGGCCTGGGAAGAGGGTCAGGTTTAGGGATGGGGTTAGGGGTAGGGTTAGGCAATGGGAGGGATTAGGGAACAGGGTAGGGCACGGCAACAGTTTAGTGTGAGCCTACGTTGGAGGGCATGGGTTAGTGTTGATGGACTGTTTAAAATTAGGACACGGGTGAGGGTAAATCTTTGGGTGAGTGTCAGGGTTAGGGTTTGGGTTAGGGTTAGGGTTAGGGTATAGAGAGGGATTAGGGTACATGTTAGGTTACGGCTGTGGTTTAGGGTTAGCGTACGTGTGAGGGCACGGTTTAGGGATGGTGTATTGGTTAAGATTAGGTCACGTGTGAGGGTAAGGCTTAGGGTGTGGCTCAGGGTTAGGATTAGGGTTAGGGTTAGGGAATGGGGAGGGATTAGGGTACAATTTAGGGTATGACAACGCTTAAGGGTTAGCGTACGTGTGAGGGCATGAGTTAGTGTTGGTGTCCTGGTTAAGATTAGGGCACAGGTGAGGGTAAGGCATCGGGTGAGGGTCAGGGTTAGGATTCGTGTTAGGGTTAGGGTTAGGGAATGGGGAGGGATTAGGGTACAGTTTAAGGTATGACAGTGCTTAAGGGTTACCGTTCGTGTGAGGGCAAGAGTTAGTGTTAGTGTCCTGGTTAAGATTAGGGCACGGGTGAGGATAAGGCTTTGAGTGAGGGTCAGGTTCAGGGTTTGGTTTAGGGTTAGGGAGAGGGAATTGGGAGGGTTTTACGGTACAGGTTAGGGTACTTGAACATCTTAGCGTTAGCGTACGTGTGAGGGCATGGGTTAGTGTTGGTGTACTGGTTAAGATTAGGGCACGGGTAAGGATAAGGCTTCGGGTGAGGGTCAGGGTTAGGGTTATGTTTAGGGAATGGTGAAGGTTTAGGGAAAAGGTAGGGTACGGCAACGGTTTAGCTTTAGTGTACATGTGAAGGCATGGTTTAGTGTTGTACTGGTTAAGATTCGGGCGCGAGTGAGGGTAAGGCTTCGGGTGGGCGTCAGGGATAGGGTTCTGGTTAGGGTTAGGGTTAGGGAATGGGGTGGGATCAGGGTACAGGTTAGGGTATGGAAACGGATTTGGGTTAGCGTAGGTTTGAGGGCACAGGTTAGTGTTCATGTACTGGTTAAGATTAGGTCACAGGTGAGTGTAAGGTTTCAGGTGAGGGTCAGGGTTAGGGTTTGGGTTAGGGTTAGGGAATGGGGAGAGATTAGAGTACAGTTCAGGGTACGACAACGGTTAAGGGTTTGTGTATGTGTGAGGGCACAGTTTAGTATTGGTGTACTGGTTAAGATTAGGGCACGGGTTAGGGTAAGGCGTCAGGTGAGGGTCAGGGTTAGGGTTCGGGTTAGGTTTATGGTTAGGGAATGGGGAGGGATTAGGGTACAGGTTAGGGTAGAGCAACAGTTTAGGGTTAGCGTACGTGTGAGGGCACTGGTTAGTGTTGGTGTACTGGTTAAGATTAGGGCACGGGTGTGTGTAAAGCTTTGGGTGAAGGTCAGGTTTAGGGTTCGGGTTCGTGTTAGGGTTAGAGAATGGGGAGGAATTAGGATACAGTTTAGTGTACGGCAACAGTTTAGGGTTAGCGTACGTGTAAGGGCACAGGTTAGTGTTGATATACTGGTTAAGATTAGGGCAGAGGTGAGGGTCAGGGTTAGGTTTCGGGTTAAGGTTAGTGTTAGGGAATGGGCAGGGATTAGGGTACAGGTTAGTTTACGGCAGAGATTTAGGGTTAGCGTACCTGTGAGGGCATGGGTTAGCGTTGATGTACTGGTTAAGATTAGGGCACGGGTGAGGGTAAGGCTTCGGGTGAGGGTCAGGGTTAGGGTTTGGGATAGGGTTATGGTTAGGGAATAGGGTGGGATCAGGGTACAGGTTAGGGTACAGCAACGGATTTGGTTGAGCGTAGGTTTGAGGGCACAGGCTAGTGTTCATGTACTGGTTAAGATTAGGTCACAGGTGAGTGTAAGGCTTCGTGTGAGGCTCAGGGTTAGTGTTCGGGTTAGGGTTAGGGTTAGGGAATGTGGAGAGTTTAGGGTACAGCTTACTGTATGGCAGCAGTTTAGGGTTAGCATGTGTGTGAGGGCATGGGTTAGTGTTTGTGTACTGGTTAAGATTACGGCACGGGTGAGGGTAAGACCTCGTAAGAGGGTTAGGGTTAGGGTTTGTGTTAGGGTTAGGGTTAGGGAATGGGGAGGGATTAGGGTACAGGTTAGGGTACGGCAACGGTTTATGGTTAGCGTACGTTGGATGGCATGGATTAGTGTTGATATATTGGTTAAGATTATGGCACGGGTGAGGGTAAGGCTTCGGGTGAGGGTCAGGGTTAAGGTTTGGTTTAGGGTTAGTGTTAAGGAATGAGGAGGAATTAGGATACAGATTAGTGTACGGCAATGTTTTAGGATTAATGTACGTATGAGAGAACGGGTTAGTGTTGGTGTACAGGTTAAGATTAGTGCACGGGTGAGGGTAAGGCTTCGTGTGAGGGACAGAATTAGGGTTCGGGTTAGAGTTAGGGCTAGGGAATGGGTAGGGATTAGCGTACAGGTTAGGGTATGGCTCTGGTTTAGGGTTATCGTACGTGTGAGGGCGTGGTTTAGTATTGGTGTACTGGTTAAGATTAGGGCACGGGTGAGTGTAAGGCATCAGCTGAGGGTCAGGTTAGTGGTTCGGTTTAGGGTCAGGGTTAGGGAATGTGGAGGGATTAGGGTACAGGTTACTGTACGGCAGCGGTTTAGGGTTAGCATATGTGTGAAATCACTGGTTAGTGTTTGTGTAGTGGTTAAGATTAGGGCCCGGGTGAGGGTAAGGCTTCGGGTGAGGGACAGGGTTAGGGTTCGGCTTAGGGTTAGGGTTAGGGAATGGGGAGGGATTAGGGTACAGTTTAGGGTACGACAACAGTTAAGGGTTCGTGTACGTGTGAGGGCACGGTTTAGTATTGGTGTACTGGTTAAGATTAGGGCATGGGTGAGGGTAAGGCTTCGGGTGAGGGTCAGGGTTAGGGTTCGGGTTCAGGTTCGGGTTAGGGTTAAGGAATGGGGAGGAATTAGTATACAGGTTAGGGTACGGCAACGGTTTAGGGTTAGTGTATGTGTGAGCGTAGGGGTTAGTTTTGGTGTATTAGCTAAGATTAAGGCACGAGTGAGTGTAAGCCTTAGGGTGAGCGTCCGGTTAAGGGTTCGGTTTAGGGTTAGGTTTAGGGAATGGGGAGGGATTAGGGAACAGGTTAGGGAATGGTAACGGTTTAGCATTAGCGTACGGGTGAGGACACAGGTTAGTATTGGTATACTGGTTAAGATTAGGGAATGGGTGAGTCTAAGGCTTCGGATGAGCGTCAGGGTTAGGGTTCGGCTTAGGGTTACAGTAAGGGATTGAGGTGGGATCAAGGTTCAGGTCAGGGTACGGCAACGGATTTGGGTTAGCGTAGGTTTGAGGGCACAGGTTAGCGTTCATGTACTGGTTAAGATTATTTCACAGGTGAGTGTAAGGCTTCGGGTGATCTCCAGGGTTAATGTTTGGGTTAGGGTTAGGGTTAGGGAATGGGGAGGGATTAGGGTATAGTTTAGGGTACGACAACGCTTAAGGGTTTGTGTACATGTTAGGGCACAATTTAGTGTTGGTTTACAGGTTCAGTTTAGGGCACGTGTGAGGGTAAGGCTTCGGGTGTGGGACAGGATTAGAGTTCGCGTTAGGGTTAGGGTTAGGCAATGGGGAGCGATTAGGTTACAGGTTATGGTACGGCAATGGTTTAGGGTTCGTGTATGTGTGAGGGCACAGTTGAGTATTGGTGTATCGGTTAAGATTAGGGCACGGGAGAGGGTAAGGCTTCAGGTGAGGGTTAGTGTTAGGGTTCGGGTTAGTGTTAGTGTTAGGGAATGGAGTGGGACTAGGGTAAAGGTTAGGGTATGACAACGGTTTAGGTTTATCGTACGTTTGAGGGCACATGCTAGTGTTGATGTACTGGTTAAGATTAGGGCACAGGTGAGGGTAAGGCTTCAGGTGAGTGTCAGGGTTAGGGTTCGAGTTAGGTTTAGTTTTAGGGAATGGGGAGGAATTAGGGTATAGATTAGGGTACTGCAACGGTTTTGGGTTAGCGTATGTGTGAAGGCACGTGTTAGTGTTTGTGTACTGGTTAAGATTAGGGCCGGGGTGAGGGTAAAGTTACGGGTGAGGGACAGGGTTAGTGTTTGGGTTAAGGTTAGGGTTAGGGAATGAGGAGGGATTAGGGTACAGGTTATGGTACGGCACCGGTTTTGAGTTTGCATACGTTTGAGGGAATGGGTTAATGTTGATGTACTGGTTAATATTAGGGCATTGGTGAGGGTCAGGGTTAGGGTTCGGGTTAGGGTTAGGTAATGGGGAGGAATTAGGATACAGTTTAGGGTACGGCAACAGTTTAGGGTTAGCGTATGTGTAATGGCACAGATTAGTGTTGATGTACTGGTTAAGATTAGGGCACAGGTGAGGGTCACGTTTAGGGTTCGGGTTAGGGGTAGTGTTAGGGAATGGGGAGGGATTAGGGTACAGATTAGTTTACGGCAGAGATTTAGGGTTAGCGTACGTGTGAGGGAATGGGTTAGTGTTGATGTACTGGTTAAGATTAGGGTATGGGTGAGGGAAAGGCTTCGGGTGAGGGTCAGGGTTCGGGTTAGGGTTAGGCTTAGGGAATGGGGAGGGATTAAGGTGCAGGTTAAGGTACGGCTGCGGTTTAAGGGTTAGGGTTAGGGTTAGGGAATGGGGAGGGATTAGGGTACAGGTTAGGGTATGGCAACGGATTTGGGTTAGCGTAGGTTTGAGGGCACAGGTTAGTGTTCATGTACTGGTTAAGATTAGGTCACAGGTGAGTGTAAGGCTTCGGTTGAGGGTCAGGGTTAAGGTTCGGGTTAGGGTTAGGGAATGGACAGGGATTAGGGTACAGGTTACTGTACGGCAGCAGTTTAGAGTTAGCATACATGTGAGGGCATGGGTTAGTGTTTGTGTACTGGTTAAGATTAGGGCCCAGGTGAGGGCAAGGCTTCGGGTGAGGGACAGGGTTAGGGTTAGGGCTAGGCAATAGGCAGGGATTACGGTATAAGTTAGGGTATGGCAACGGTTTACTGTTGGCGTACGTGTTAGGGCAGAGGTTAGTGTTGGTGTACTCGTTAAGATTAGGGCACTGGCGAGGGTAAGGCTTCGGGTGAGGGTTAGGGTTAGGGTTTGGGTTAGGGTTAGGGTTGAGCAATGGGGAGGAATTAGGATTCAGGTTAAGGTATGGCAACAGCTTAGGGTTAATGTACGTGTGAGGGCATGGGTTAGTGTTGGTGTACTGGTTAAGATTAGGACACGGGTGAGTGTTAGGATTCGGGTGAGGGACAGGTTAAGGGTTTGGGTTAGGGTTAGGGGATGGGGAGGGATTAGGGTACAGTATAGTGTACGGCAATGGTTTTGCGCTAGCGTAGGTTTGAGGGCACAGCTTAGTTTTCATGTACTGGTTAAGATTAGGTCACAGGTGAGTGTAAATCTTCAGGTGATGGTCAGGGTTAGGGTTAGGGCTAGGCAATAGGCAGGGATTACGGTATAAGTTAGGGTACGGCAACGGTTTAGGGTTCGTGTACGTGTGAGGGCATGAGTTAGTGTTGGTGAACTGGTTAAGATTAGGGCATGGGTGACTGTAAGGCTTCGGGTGAGTGTTAGGTTTAGGGTTCTGTTATTGGTTAGGGTTAGCGAATGGGGAGGGATTAGGGTATAGGTTAGTGTACTGCAATGGTTTAGGATTAGCGTAAGTGTGAGGGTACAGTTTAGTGTTTGTATACTGGTTAAGATTAGGGCCCGGGTGAGGGTTAGGCTTCTGGTGAGTGACAGGGTTAGGTTTCAGGTTAGGGTTTGGGAATGGGGAGTGATTAGGGTATAGGTTAGTGTATGGAAACGGTTTAGGGTTAGCGTACATGAGAGGGCACGGGTTAGTGTTGGTGTACTGGTTAATATTAAGGCAAGGGTGAGTGTAAGGCTTCGTGTGAGGGTCAGTGTTATGGTTCGGGTTAGGTTTATGGTTAGGGAATGGGGAGGGATTAGGGTACAGGTTAGGGTAGAGCAACAGTTTAGGGTTAGCATACGTGTGAGATCACTGGTTAGTGTTGGTGTACTGGTTAAGATTAGGGCACGGGTGTGGGTAAAGCTTTGGGTGAATGTCATGGTTAGGGTTCGGGTTAGGGGTAGGGTTAGGGAATGGGGAGGAATTAGGATACAGTTTAGTGTACGGCAACGGTTTAGGGTTAGCGTACGTGTAAGGGCACAGGTTAGTGTTGATGTACTGGTTAAGATTAGGGCACAGGTGAGGGTCAGGTTTAGGTTTCGGGTTAGGGTTAGTGTTAGGGAATGGGCAGGGATTAGAGTACAGGTTAGTTTACGGCAGAGATTTAGGGTTAGCGTACCTGTGAGGGCATGGGTTAGTGTTGATTTACTGGTTAAGATTAGGGCACGGGTGAGGGTAAGGCTTCGGGTGAGGGTTAGGGTTAGGGTTCAGGATAGGTTTACGGTTAGGTAATAGGGTGGGATCAGGGTACAGGTTAGGGTACAGCAACGGATTTGGTTTAGTGTAGGTTTGAGCACACAGGTTAGTGTTCATGTAGTGGTTAAGATTAGGTCACAGGTGAGTGTAAGGCTTCGGGTTCGGGTTAGGGTTAGTGTTAGGGAATGTGGAGGGCTTAGGGTACAGGTTACTGTACGGCAGCGGTTTAGGGTTAACATACGTGTGAAGGCATGGGTTAGTGTTTGTGTATTGGTTAAGATTAGGGCTCGGGTGAGGGTAAGGCTTCTGCTGAGGGACAGGGTTAGGGTTCGGGATAGGGTTAGGGGTAGGGAATGGGGAGCTATTAGGGTATAGGTTAGGGTAAGGCAAAGGTGTTAGGTTAGCGTATGTATGAGGGCACGGATAAATGTTTGTGTTCTTGTTAAGATTAGGGCACGGGTGAGGGTATGGCATCGGAAGAGGTTTAGGGTTAGGGTTTGTGTTAGGGTTAGGCTTAGGGAATATGGAAGGGATAGGGTACAGGTTAGGGTACGGCAACGGTTTACGGATAGCGTACGTTGGAGGGCATGGGTTAGTGTTGATGTACTGGTAAGATTAGGGCATGGGTGAGGGTAAGGATTAGGCTGAGGGTCAGGGTTATGGTTTAGGTTAGGGTTAGGGTTAAGGAATGGGAGGAATTAGGATACAGGTTAAGGTATGGCAACGGTTTACGGTTAACGCACCTGTGAGGGCACGGGTTAGTGTTGGGGTACTGCTTAGCATTAGGGCACGGATGAGGGTTAAGCTTCGGCTGAAGGTCAGGGTTCGGTTTCGGCTTAGGGTTAGGGTTAGGGAAGGGGGAGGAATTAGGGTAAAGGTTAGGGCATGGCAATGGTTAAGAGTTCGTGTACATGTGAGGGCACGGTTTAGTATTGGTGTATTGGTTAAGATTAGTGCACGGGTGAGGGTAAGGTTTCGGGTGAGGGTCAGAGTTAGGGTTCGTGTTAGGGTTAGGGTTAAGGAATGGGGAGGAATTAGGATACAGGTTAGGGTATGGCAACGGTTTAGGGTTAGCGTACGTGTGAGCGCACGGGTTAGTTTTGGTGTATTGGCTAAGATTAAGGCATGAGTGAGTGTAAGGCTTCGTGTGAGGGTCCGGTTAATGGTTCAGTTTCGGGTTAGGGTTAGGGAATGGGGAGGGATTAGAGTACAGGTTAGGGTATGGCAACGGTTTAGCGCTAGCGTACGTGTGAGGACACTGGTTAGTATTGGTGTACTGGTTAAGATTAGGGAACGGGTGAGTGTAAGGCTTCGGGTGAGGGTCAGGGTTAGGGTTCGGCTCAGGGTTACGGTAAGGGAATGGAGTGGGATCAGGGTACAGGTTAGGGTACGGCAACAGATTTGCGTTAGAGTGTGTTTGAGGGCACAGTTTAGTGTTCATGTATTGGTTAAGATTAGTTCACAGGTGAGTGTAAGGCTTCAGGTGAGGGCCAGGGTTAGTGTTCAGGTTAGGTTTAGGGTTAGGGAATGTGGAGGGATTTTGGTATTGTTTAGGGTACGACAGCGCTTAAGGGATTGCATACATGTGAGGGCACTATTTAGTGTTGGTGTACTGGTTCAGTTTAGGACACGGGTGAGGGTAAGGCTTCGGGTTTGGGACAGGATTAGAGTTCGCGTTAGGGTTAGGGTTAGGCAGTGGGGAGTGATTAGGTTACAGGTTAGGGTACGGCAACGGTTTAGGGTATGTGTATGTGTGAGGGCACGGTTGAGTATTGGTGTATTGGTTAAGATTCGGGCACGGGTGAGGGTAAGGCTTCGGGTGTGGGACAGGATTAGAGTTCGCGTTAGGGTTAGGCAATGGGGAGGGATTAGGTTACAGACTACGGTATGGCAACGGTTTAGGGTTATCGTACGTTTGAGGGCACAGGCTATTGTGCATGTCCTGGTTAAGATTATGGCACAGATGAGGGTAAGGGTACAGGTGAGGGTCAGCGTTAGGGTTTGGGTATGGTTTAGTGGTAGGGAATGGGGAGAGATTAAGGTACAGGTTACTGTACGGCAGTGGTTTGGGTGAGCGTACGTGTGAGGGCATGGGTTAATGTTGCTGTACTGGTTAAGATTAGGACATGGGTGTGTGTCAGGTTTCGGTTGAGGGTCAGGTTTAGGTTTCGGGATAGGGAATGGGTAGGGATTAGGGTATAGTTTAGGGTACTGCAACGGTTTTGGTTTAGCGTACGTGTGAGGGCATGGGTTAGTGTTTGTGTACTGGTTAAGATTAGGGTCCGGGTGAGGGTAAGGCTTAGGGTGATAGATAGGGTTACAGTTTTGGTTAGGGTTAGGGTTAGGGAATGGAGAGGGATTAGGGTATAGGTTAGGGTACGACAACTGTTTAGGGTTAGCGTACTTGTGAGGGCACGAGTTAGTGTTGGTGTACTGTTTAAGATTAGGGCACTGGTGAGGGTAAGGCTTCGGGTGAGGGTCAGTGTTAGTGTTCGGGTTAGTGTTAGGGTTAAGGAATGGGGAGGGATTAGGGTACAGGTTAGGGTACGGCAACGGTTTAGGGTTAGCGTACGTTTGAGGACATGGGTTAGTGTTTATGTACTGGTTGAGATAAGGCCACAGGTGAGGGAAAGGCTTCGGTTGAGGGTCAGGTTTAGGGTTCGGGTTAGGGTTAGTGTTAGTGGATGCGGAGGGATTAGGGTACAGTTTAGGGTATGGCTGTGGTTTAGAGTTAGTGTACGTGTGAGGGCACAGTTTAGTGTTGGTGTACTGGTTAAGATTAGGGCATGGGGGAGGTTAAGGCTTCACGTGAGGGTCAGCGTTAGGGTTCGGGTAGGGTTAGTGTTAGGGAATGGGGAGGGATTAGGATACAGTTTAGGGTTTGGCAACAGTTTAGGGTTAGCATACGTGTGAGGACACTGGTTAGTGTTGGTGTACTGGATAAGATAAGTGCACAGGTGAGGGTTAGGTTTCTGGTGAGGATCAGAGTTAGGGTTTGGGGTTGGGTTAGGGTTAGGGAATGGGGAGGGTTTAGGGTACAGTTTCGGGCATGGCAACGGTTAAGGTTTCGTGTAAGTGTTAGGGCACGATTTATTATGGTTGCACTGGTTAAGATTAGGGCACGGGTGAGGGTAAGGCTTCGGGTGAGGGACAGGATTAGGATTCTTGTTAGGGCTAGGGTTAGGGAATGGGGAGTAATTAGGATACAGGTTAGGGTACGGCAACGGTTTAGAGTTAGCGTACGTGTGAGGGCACGGGTTAGTGCTGGTGTACTGGTTAAGGTTAGGGTGCGGAGCAGGGCAAGGCTTCGGGTGAGTGACAGGTTTAGGGTTCGGTTTAGGGTTAGGTTTAGGTAATGGGGAGAGATTAGTTTACAGGTTATGGTACGGCAACGGTTTAGGGTTATCATAGGTTTGAGGGCACAGGTTAGTTTTCATGTCCTGGTTAAGATTATGGCACAGTTGAGGGTAAGGCTTCGGGTGAGGTTCAGGGTTAGGGTTCGGGTTAGGATTAATGGTAGGGAATGGGGAGGGATTAGGGTACAGGTTAGTGTACGGCAGTGGTTTAGCGTTAGCGTACGTGTGAAGGCATGGGTTAGTGTTGGTGTACTGGTTAAGATTAGGGCATTGGTGAGTGTCAGGCTTTGGGTGAGGGTCAGGGATAGGGTTCTGGTTAGGGAATGGGTAGGGAGTAGGGTATAGTTTATGGTACTGCCACGGTTTAGGGTTACCGTACGTGTGATGGCACAGTTTAGTGTTGGTGTACTGGTTAAGATTAGGGGAAGGGTGATGGTAAGGCTTCGGGTGAGGATCAGGGTTAGGGTTCGGGATTGGGTTAGGTAATGGGGTGGCATTAGGGTACAGGTTAGGGTACGGCAACGGTTTAGATTTTGCGTACGTTTGAGGGCACAGGTTAGTGTTGATATACTGGTTAAGATTAGGGCACAGGTGAGGGTAAGACTTCGGGTGAGGGTTACGGTTAGCGCTCTGGTTAGGGTTAGGGAATGGGGAGAGATTATGTACAGGTTAGTGTACGGAAGCGGTTTAGGGTTCGTATACATGTGAGAGAACAGTTTAGTATTGGTGTACTGTTTAAGATTAGGGCACAGGTGAGGGTAAGGTTTGGGTGAGTGTCAGGGTTAGGGTCCGGGTTAGGCTTAGGGTTAGGGAATGGGTGAGGGTAAGGCTTCAGGTGAAGGTCAGGGTTAGGTTTCAGCTTAGCGTTAGGGTTAGGGAATGGACAGGGATTAGGGTACAGTTTAGGATACGACAACGGTTAGTGTTAGCGTACGTGTGAGGGCACGTGTTAGTGTTCGTGTACTGGTTAAAATTAGGGCAGGGTGAGTGTAAGGCTTTGGGTGAGGGTCAGGTTAAGTGTTCGGTTTAGCGTGAGGGATAGGGAAAGGGGAGGGATTAGGGTACAGGTTAGAGTACAGCAATGGTTTAGGGTTAGCGTACGTGTGAATTCACGTTAGTATTGGTGTACTGGTTAAGGTTAGGGTACGGGTGAGGGTAAGGCTTCGCGTGAGGGTCAGGTTTAGGGTTCGGGTAAGGGTTAGTGAATGGGGAGCGATTAGGGTACAGGTTAGGGTACGGCTGCAGTTTAGGATTAGTGTACGTTTGAGGGCACGGGTTAGTGTTGGTGTACTGGTTAAGATTAGGACACGGGTGGGTGTAAGGCTTCGG
This sequence comes from Inia geoffrensis, assembly GCA_036417435.1. Taxonomy (NCBI): domain Eukaryota; kingdom Metazoa; phylum Chordata; class Mammalia; order Artiodactyla; family Iniidae; genus Inia; species Inia geoffrensis. The sequence goes on along the minus strand of CM070910.1, from coordinate 73,268,925 downwards.
GTGAGGGTCAGGTTAAGGGTTCGGTTTAGGGTTAGGTTTAGGGAATGGGGAGGGATTAGGGTACAGCTTATTGTATGGCAGCGGTTTAGGGTTAGAGTACGTGTGAGGGCAAGGTTTTGTGTTGGTGTACTGGTTAAGATTAGGGCACGGGTAGGGTAATGTTCTGGTGAGGGACAGGGTTAGGGTTCAGGTTAGGTTTAGGGTTAGAAATTGGGGAGGGATTAGGGTATAGGTTACGGTATGGCAACCGTTTATGGTTAGCGTACATGTGAGGGCACGGGTTATTGTTTGTGTACTGGTTAAGATTAGGATACGTGTGAAGGTAAGGCTTCGAGTGAGGGTCAGGATTAGTATGCTGGTTAAGGTTAGGATGCGTGTGAAGGTAAGGCTTCGAGTGAGGGTCAGGATTAGTATTCTGGTTAGGGTTAGGGTTAGGGAATGGGGAGGGATTAGGGTACAGGTTAGAGTACGGCAACGGTTTAGGGTTAGCGTACGTTTGAGGGCATGGATTAGTGTTGATTTACAGGTTAATATTAGGTCACGGCTGAGGGTAAGGCCTCGGGAGAGGGTCAGGTTTAGGGTTCGCGTTAGGATTAGGGTTAGGAAATGGGGAGAGATTAGGATACAGTTAGGGTACGGCTACAATTTAGGGTTAGTGCACATGTGAGGGCACGGGTTAGTGTTTGTGTACTGGTTAAGATTAGGGCCCGGGTGAGGGTAAGGCTTAGGGTGATGGACAGGGTTAGGGTTTAGGTTAGCATTAACGTTAGGGAATGGGGAGGGATTAGGGTGTGGGTTAGGGTACGGCAACAGTTTAGGGTTAGCGTACTTCTGAGGACACGGGTTAATGTTGGTGTACTGTTTAAGATTAGGGCACAGGTGAGGGTAAGGCTTCGGATGAGGGTCAGGGTTTGTGTTTGGGTTAGTGTTAGAGTTAAGGAATGGGAAGGAATTAGGGTACAGGTAAGAGTACGGCAACCGTTTAGGGTTACCGTATGTTTGAGGGCATGGCTTAGTGTTGATGTACTGGTTAAGATAAGGCCACAGGTGGGGGTAAGGCTTCGAGTGAGGGTCAGGTGTAGGGTTCACGTTAGGGATAGTGTTATTGAATGAGGAGGAATAAGGTTACAGTTTAGGGTACAGTTGCGATTTAGGGTTAGTGTACGTGTGAGGGCACGGGTTAGTGCTGGTGTACTGGGTAAGATTAGTGCAGAGGTGAGGGTTAGGCTTCGGGTGAGGTTCAGGGTTAGGGTTTGGGTTTGGGTTAGGGTTAGTGAATGGGTAGGGATTAGGATATAGATTAGGGCATGGCAATGGTTAAGGTTTCGTGTAAGTGTTAGAGCAAGATTTATTATGGTTGTACCAGTTAAGATTAGGGCATGGGTGAGGGTAAGGCTTCGGGTGAGTGACAGGTTTAGGGTTCTTGTTAGGGCTAGGGTTAGGTAATGGGGAGGAATTAGGATACAGGTTAGGGTATGGCAACGGTTTAGGTTTAGTGTACGTTTGAGGGCACAGGTTAGTTTTGATGTACTGGTTAAGATTAGGGCACAGGTGAGGGTAAGACATCAGGTGAGGGTCACGTTTAGGGCTCCGTTTAGGGTTAGGGTTAGGGAATGGGGAGGGATTAGGTACAGGTTAGTGTACGGCAGCGGTTTAGGGTTCGTATACAAGTGAGAGCACAGTTTAGTACTGGTGTACTGTTTAAGATTAGGGCACGGGTGAGGGTAAGGCTTTGGGTGAGGGACAGGATTAGGGTTCAGGTTACGGTTAGGGAATGGGGAGGGATTAGGGTACATTTTAGGGTATGATACCGCTTAAGGATTAGCGTACGTGTGAGGACACTGGTTAGTGTTGGTGTACTGGTTAAGATTAGGGCACGGGTGAGGGTAAGGCGTCGGGTGAGGGACAGGATTAGGGTTCGGGTTCGGGTTAGGTTTAGGCAATGGGGAGGGATTAGGTTACAGGTTAGGGTACAACAACGGTTTAGGGTTCGTGTACGTGTGAGGGCATGGGTTACTATTGGATTACTGGTTAAGTTTAGGGCACGGGTGAGGGTAAGGATTTAGGGGAGAGTCAAGGTTAGGTTTCGGGTTAGGGTTAGTTTTAGGGAATGGGGTGGGACTAGAGTAGAGCTTAGGGTACGGAAAGGGTTTAGGGTTAACGTACGTGTGAGGGCATGGGTTAGTGTTGGTGTACTGGTTAAGTTTAGGGCACGAGTGAGGATAAGGCTTCTGGTGAGGGTCAGGGTTAGGGTTCGGGTTAAGGTTAGGGTTATTGAATGGGGAGGGATTAGGGTACAGGTTAGAGTACGGCAACGGTTTAGGGTTTTTGTAAGTTTGAGGGCATGGGTTAGTGTTGATATACAGTTTAAGATTAGGGCACGGGTGAGGGTAAGGCTTCGGGTAGGGTCAGGGTTAGGGTTTGCGTTACGGTTAGGGTTAGGGAATGGGGACGGATTAGGGTTCAGGTTAGAGTACGGCTGCAGTTTATGGTTAGCATACGTGTGAGGGCATGGTTTAGTGTTGGTGTACTTGTTAAAATTACTGCACAGGTGAGTGTAAGGCTTCGTGTCAGGGTCATTGTTTTGGGTTAGGCTTAGTGTTAGGGAATGGGGAGGGATTAGGATTCAGGTTAGGGTTCGGCAACGGTTTAGGGTTCGCGTATGTGTGAGGGCACGGGTTAGTGTTGGTGTACTGGTTAAGATTAGTGCACGTGTCAGGGTTAGACTTCGGGTGAGGGACAGGGTTAGGGTTTGTGTTAGGGTTAGGTTTAGGGAATGGGGAGGGTTTAGGGTACAGGTTAGGACACTGGGATGGTTAAGTGTTAGCATACGTGTGAGGGCACGGTTTAGTATTGGTGTACTGGTTAAGATTAGGGTACGGGTGTGGGTAAGGCTTCGGGTGACAATCAGGTTTAGGGTTCGGGTTAGCGTTAAGGAATGGGGTGGGATTAGGGTACAGGTTAGGTTACGGCAATGGTTTAGGGTTAGCGCACGTTTGAGGGCACAGTTTAGTGTTTATGTACTGGTTAAGATTATGGCACAGGTGAGGGTAAGACTTCGGGTTAGGGTCATGTTTAGGGTTTGGGTTAGGGTTAGGGTTAGGGAATTGGGAGGGATCAGGATACAGGTGAGGGTTCAGAAATGGATAAGGGTTAGCGTACGTGTGAGGGCACTGTTTCGTGTTGATGTACTAGTTAAGATTAGGGCACAGGTGAGGGTAAGACTTCGGGTGATGGACAGGGGTAGGGTTTGGTTTTGGGTTAGGGTTAGGGAATGGGGAGGGTTTAGGGTACAGTTTAGGGCATGGCAAGTGTAAAGATTTCGTGTACGTGTTAGGGCACGGTTTATTATTGGTGTACTGGTTAATAATAAGGTACGGGTGAGGGTAAGGCTTCGGGTGAGGGTTAGGGTTAGGGTTCGGGATAGGGTTACGGTTAGGTAATAGGGTGGGATCAGGGTACAGGTTAGGGTACAGTAAGGGATTTGGTTTAGTGTAGGTTTGAGCACACAGGTTAGTGTTCATGTAGTGGTTAAGATTAGGTCACAGGTGAGTGTAAGGCTTCGGGTTCGGGTTAGGGTTAGTGTTAGGGAATGTGGAGGGCTTAGGGTACAGGTTACTGTACGGCAGCGGTTTAGGGTTAACATACGTGTGAAGGCATGGGTTAGTGTTTGTGTATTGGTTAAGATTAGGGCTCGGGTGAGGGTAAGGCTTCTGCTGAGGGACAGGGTTAGGGTTCGGGATAGGGTTAGGGGTAGGGAATGGGGAGCTATTAGGGTATAGGTTAGGGTAAGGCAAAGGTGTTAGGTTAGCGTATGTATGAGGGCACGGATAAATGTTCGTGTTCTTGTTAAGATTAGGGCACGGGTGAGGGTATGGCATCGGAAGAGGTTTAGGGTTAGGGTTTGTGTTAGGGTTAGGCTTAGGGAATATGGAAGGGATAGGGTACAGGTTAGGGTACGGCAACGGTTTACGGATAGCGTACGTTGGAGGGCATGGGTTAGCGTTGATGTACTGGTAAGATTAGGGCATGGGTGAGGGTAAGGATTAGGCTGAGGGTCAGGGTTATGGTTTAGGTTAGGGTTAGGGTTAAGGAATGGGAGGAATTAGGATACAGGTTAAGGTATGGCAACGGTTTACGGTTAACGTACCTGTGAGGGCACGGGTTAGTGTTGGGGTACTGCTTAGCATTAGGGCACGGATGAGGGTTAAGCTTCGGCTGAAGGTCAGGGTTCGGTTTCGGCTTAGGGTTAGGGTTAGGGAATGGGGAGGAATTAGGGTAAAGGTTAGGGCATGGCAATGGTTAAGAGTTCGTGTACATGTGAGGGCACGGTTTAGTATTGGTGTATTGGTTAAGATTAGTGCACGGGTGAGGGTAAGGCTTCGGGTGAGGGTCAGAGTTAGGGTTCGTGTTAGGGTTAGGGTTAAGGAATGGGGAGGAATTAGGATACAGGTTAGGTTATGGCAACGGTTTAGGGTTAGCGTACGTGTGAGCGCACGGGTTAGTTTTGGTGTATTGGCTAAGATTAAGGCACGAGTGAGTGTAAGGCTTCGTGTGAGGGTCCGGTTAATGGTTCAGTTTCGGGTTAGGGTTAGGGAATGGGGAGGGATTAGAGTACAGGTTAGGGTACGAAAACGCTTAAGGGTTATCGTACGTTTGAGGGCACGAGTTAGTGTTTGTGTATTGGTTAAGATTAGGGCACGGGTTAGGGTAGGGCCTCGGAAGAGGGTCAGGTTTAGGGATGGGTTTAGGGTTAGGGTTAGGCAATGGGAGGGATTAGGGAACAGGGTAGGGCACGGCAACGGTTTAGTGTTAGCCTACGTTGGAGGCCATGGGTTAGTTTTGATGGACTGTTTAAAATTAGGACACGGGTGAGGGTAAATCTTCGGGTGAGTTTCAGGGTTAGGGTTGGGGTTAGGGTTAGGGTGAGTGAATGGAGAGGGATTAGGGTACAGGTTAGGGTACGGCTGCAGTTTCAGGTTAGCGTACGTGTGAGGGCACGGTTTAGTGATGGTGTATTGGTTAAGATTAGGTCACGGGTGAGGGTAAGGCTTCAGGTGAGGGTCAGGGTTAGGATTCGGGTTAGGGTTAGGGTTAGGGAATGGGGAGGGATCAGGTTACAGTTTAGGGCACAACAACGCTTAAGTGTTAGCGGACGTGTGAGGGCACAGATTAGTGTTGCTGTGCTGCTTAAGATTATGGCACGGGTGAGGGTAAGGGTTCGGGTGAGAGTCAGGTTTACGATTCGGGTTAGGGTTAAGGAATGGGGAGGGATTAGGGTTCAGTTTACGGTACAATGATGCTTAAGGGTTAGCGTACATGTGAGGTCACTAGTTAGTGTTAGTGTACTGGTTACGATTAGGGCACGGGTGAGGGTAAGGCCTCGGAGGAGGGTCATGTTAAGGGTTTGGGTTAGGGTTATGGTTAGGGAATGGGGATTGATTAGGGTACAGCTTAGGGTACGGCAATGGTTTAGGGTTAGCCTACGTAAAGGGGCATGGGTTAGTGTTGATGTACTGGTTAAAATTAGGTCACGGATGAGGGTAAAATTTAGGGTGAGTGTCAGGGTTAGGTTTCAGGTTAGGGTTAGGGTTAGGGAATGGAGAGGGATTAGGGTACAGGTTAGGGTACAGCTGCGGTTTAGTGTTAGCGTACGTGTGAGGGCACGAGTTAGTGTTGGTGTCCTGGTTAAGATTAGGGCACGAGTGAGGGTAAGGCTTCGGGTGAGGGTCAGGGTTACAATTCGGGTTAGGGTTAGTGTTAGGGAATGGAGAGGGATTAGGGTATAGGCTAGGGTACGACAACGCTTAAGGGTTCGCATAATTGTGAGGTCACGAGTTAGCGTTGGTGTACTGGTTAAGACAAGGGCACCGGTGAGGGTGAGGCCTCGGAAAAGGGTTACGTTCAGGGTTTGGGTTATGGTTAGGGTTAGGGAATGGGGAGGGATTAGGGTATAGGATAGGGTACGACAACACTTAAGCGTTAGCGTACGTTTGAGGGCACGAGTTAGTGTTTGTTTACTGGTTAAGATTAGGGCACGGGTTAGGGTAAGGCCTCGGAGGAGGGTCAAGTTTAGCGATGGGGTTAGGGTTAGGGTTAGGCAATGGGAGGGATTAGGGAACAGGGTAGAGCACGGCAACGGTTTAGTGTTATCCTTCGTTGGGGGGCATGAGTTAGTGTTGATGGACTGTATAAAATTAGGACACGGGTGAGGGTAAATCTTTGGGTGAGTGTCAGGGTTAGGGTTCGGGTTAGGGTTAGGGAATGGAGAAGGATTAGGGTACAGTTTAGGGTACGGCTGCGGTTTAGGGTTAGCGTACGTGTGCGGGCACAGTTTAGTGATGGTGTATTGGTTAAGATTAGGTCACGGGTGAGGGTAAGGCTTAGGGTGACGCTCAGTGTTAGGATTCGTGTTAGGGTTAGGGTTAGGGAATGGGGAGGGATTAGGGTACAATTTAGGGTATTACAACGCTTAAGTGTTAGCGTACGTGTGAGGGCACGAGTTAGTATTGGTGTCCTGGTTAAGATTAGGGCACGGGCGAGGGTAAGGCTTCAGGTGAGGGTCAGGGTTAGGATTCGGGTTAGGGTTAGCGTTAGGGATTGGGGAGAGATTAGGCTACAGTTTACGGTACGACAACGCTTAAGGGTTAACGTACGTGTGAGGGCACAAATTAGTGTTGGTGTGCTGGTTAAGATTAGGGCACGGGTGAGTTTAAGGATTCGGGTTAGGGTCAGGTTTTCGATTCGGGTTACGGTTAGGGTAAGGGAATGGGGAGTGATTAGGGTACAGTTTACGGCCGACAGTGCTTAAGGGTTACCGTTCGTGTGAGGGGAAGAGTTAGTGTTAGTGTCCTGGTTAAGATTCGGGCACGGGTGAGGGTAAGGCTTCAGGTGAGGGTCAGGGTTAGGATTCGGGTTAGGGTTAGTGTTAGGGAATGAGGAGGGATTAGGGTACAGTTTATGGTACGACAGTGCTTAAGGGTTACCGTTCGTGTGAGGGCAAGTGTTAGTGTTAGTGTCCTGGTTAAAATTAGGGCACGGGTGAGGGTAAGGTTTCGGGTGAGCGTCAGGTTAACGATTCGAGTTAGGGTTAGGGTTAGGGAATGGGGAAGGATTAGGGTACACTTTAGGGTACGATGATGCTTAAGGGTTAGCGTACGTGTGAGGTCACTAGTTAGTGTTAGTGTACTGGTTACGATTAGGGCACGGGTGAGGGTAAGGCCTCGGAAGAGGGCCACGTTAAGGGTTTGGGTTAGGGTTATGGTTAGGGAATGGGGATTGATTAGGCTACACGTTAGGGTACGGCAATGGTTTAGGGTTAGCCTACGTAAAAGGGCATGGGTTAGTGTTGATATACTGGTCAAAATTAGGACACGGGTGAGGGTAAAGTTTAGGGTGAGTGTCAGTGTTAGCTTTCAGGTTAGGGTTAGGGTTAGGGAATGGGGAGGGATTAGCGTACAGGTTAGGGTACAGCTGCGGTTTAGTGTTAGCGTACGTGTGAGGGCACAAGTTAGTGTTGGTGTCCTCCTTAAGATTAGGGCACGGGTGAGGGTAAGGCTTCGGGTGAGGGTCAGGGTTAGGATTCGGGTTAGGGTTAGGGTTAGGGAATGGACAGGGATTAGAGTACAGGCTAGGGTACGACAACGCTTAAGGGTTCGCATAATTGTGAGGGCACGAGTTAGTGTTGGTGTACTGGTTAAGACAAGGGCACCGGTGAGAGTAAGGCCTTGGAAAAGGGTCACGTTCAGGGTTTGGGTTAGGGTTAGTGTTAGGGAATGGGGAGGGATTAGGGTGCAGGATAGGGTACGACAATGCTTAAGGGTTAGCGTACGTTTGAGGGCACGAGTTAGTGTTTTTGTACTGGTTAAGATTAGGGCATGGGTTAGGGTAGGGCCTCGGAAGAGTGTCAGGTTTAGGAATGGGGTTAGGGTTAGGGTTAGGCAATGGGAGGTATTAGGGTACAGGGTAGGGCACGGCAACGGTTTAGTGTTAGCCTACGTTGGAGGTCATGGGTTAGTGTTGATGGACTGTTAAAAATTAGGACACGGGTGAGGGTAAATCTTTGGGTGAGTGTCAGGGTTATGGTTCGGGTTAGTGTTCGGGTTAGGGAATGGAGAGGGTTTAGGGTACAGGTTAGGGTACGGCTGCGGTTTAGGGTTAGCGTACATGTGAGGGCATGGTTTAGAGTTGGTGTATTGGTTAAGATTAGTTCACGGGTGAGGGTAAGGCTTAGGGTGAGGATCAGGGTTAGGAGTCGGGTTAGGGTTAGGGTTAGGGAATGGGGAGGGATAAGGGTACAATTTAGGGTATGACAACGCTTAAGGGTTAGCGTACGTGTGAGGGCACGAGTTAGTGTTGGTGTCCTGGTTAAGATTAGGGCACGGGTGAGGGTAAGGCTTCGGGTGAGAGTCAGGGTTAGGATTCGTGTTAGGGTTAGTGTTAGGGAACGGGGAGGGATTAGGGTACAGTTTAGGGTACGAGAGTGCTTAAAGGTTACCGTTCGTGTGAGGGCAAGAGTTAGTGTTAGTGTCCTGGTTAAGATTAGGGCATGGGTGAGGGTAAGGGTTCGGGTGAGGGTCAGGTTTACGATTCGGGTTAGGGTTAGGGTTAGGGAAAGGGGAGGGATTAGGGTACAGTTTAGGGTACGATGACGCTTAAGGGTTAGCGTACGTGTGAGGTTACTAGTTAGTGTTAGTGTACTGGTTACGATTAGGGCACGGGTGAGGGTAAGGCCTCGGAAGAGGGTCACATTAAGGGTTTGGGTTAGGGTTATGGTTAGGGAATGGGGAATGATTAGGGTATAGGTTAGGGTACGGCAATGGTTTAGGGTTAGCCTACGTAAGAGGGCATGGGTTAGTGTTGATGTACTGGTTAAAATTAGGACACGGGTGAGGGTAAAGTTTAGGGTGAGTGTCAGTGTTAGGTTTCAGGTTAGGGTTAGGGTTAAGGAATGGAGAGGGATTAGGGTACAGGTTATGGTACAGCTTCGGTTTAGGGTTAGCATACGTGTGAGGGCACAAGTTAGTGTTGGTGTCCTGGTTAACATTAGAGCACGGGTGCGTGTAGGGCTTTGGGTGAGGGTCAGGGTTAGGATTCGGGTTAGGTTTAGGGTTAGGGAATGGAGAAGGATTAGGGTACAGGCTAGGGTACGACAATGCTTAAGGGTTAGCCTACGTTTGAGGGCACGAGTTAGTGTTTGTTTACTGGTTAAGATTAGGGCATGGGTTAGGGTAGGGCCTCGGAAGAGGGTCAGGTTTAGGGATGGGGTTAGGGTTAGGGTTAGGCAATGGGAGGGATTAGGGAACAGGGTAGGGCACGGCAACGTTTTAGTGTTATCCTACGTTGGAGGGCATCAGTTAGTGTTCATGGACTGTTTAAAATTAGGACCCGGGTGAGGGTAAATCTTCGGGTGAGTGTCAGGGTTAGGGTTCGGGTTAGGGTTAGGGTTAGGGAATGGAGAGGGATTAGGGTACAGGTTAGGGTACGGCTGCAGTTTAGGGTTAGCGTACATGTGGGGGCACGGTTTAGTGATGGTGTATTGGTTAAGATTAGGTCACGGGTGAGGGTAAGGCTTAGGGTGAGGCTGAGGGTTAGGATTCCTGTTAGGGTTAGGGTTAGGGAATGGGGAGGGCTTAGGGTACAATTTAGGATATGACAACGCTTAAGGGTTAGCGTACGTGTGAGGGCACGAGTTAGTATTGGTGTCCTGGTTAAGATTAGGGCACGGTTGAGGGTAAGGCTTCAGGTGAGGGTCAGGGTTAGGATTCGTGTTAGGGTTAGGGTTAGGGAATGGGGAGGGATTAGGGTACAGTTTAGGGTACTACAACGTTTAATGGTTAACGTACATGTGAGGGCACGAATTAGTGTTGGTGTGCTGGTTAAGATTAGGGCACGGGTGAGTTTAAGGATTCGTGTGAGGGTTAGGTTTACGATTCGGTTTAGGGTTAGGGTTAGGGAATGGGGAGGGATTAGGGTACAGTTTAGGGTACGACAGTGCTTAAGGGTTACCGTTCGTGTGAGGGCAAGAGTTAGTGTTAGTGTCCTGGTTAAGATTAGGGCACGGGTGAGGGTAAGGTTTCGGGTGAGGGTTAGGTTTACGATTCGGGTTAGGGTTAGGGTTAGGGAAAGGGGAGGGATTAAGGTACAGTTTAAGGTACGATGACACTTAAGGGTTAGCGTACGTGTGAGGTCACTAGTTAGTGTTAGTGTACTGGTTACAATTAGGGCACGGGTGAGGGTAAGGCCTCGGAAGAGGGTCACATTAAGGGTTTGGGTTAGGGTTATGGTTAGGGAATGGGGATTGATTAGGGTACAGTTTAGGGTACGGCAATGGTTTAGGGTTAGCCTACGTTAAAGGGCATGGGTTAGTGTTGATGTACTGGTTAAAATTAGGACACGGGTGAGGGTAAAGTTTAGGGTGTGTGTCAGGGTTAGGATTCGGGTTAGGGTTATTGTTAGGGAATGGAGAGGGATTAGGGTACACCCTAGGGTACGACAACGCTTAAGGCTTCGCATAATTGTGAGGGCACGAGTTGGTGTTGGTGTACTGGTTAAGACAAGGGCACCGGTGAGGGTAAGGCCTCGGAAAAGGGTCACGTTCAGGGTTTGGGTTAGGGTTAGGGAATGGGGAGGGATTAGTGTACAGGATAGGGTACGACAACGCTTAAGGGTTAGTGTACGTTTGAGGGCACGAGTTAGTGTTTGTTTACTGGTTAAGATTAGGGCATGGGTTAGGGTAGGGCCTCGGAAGAGGGTCAGGTTTAGGGATGGGGTTAGGATTAGGGTTAGGCAATGGAAGGGATTAGGGAACAGGGTAGGGCACGGCAACGGTTTAGTGTTAGCCTACGTTGGAGGGCATCAGTTAGTGTTCATAGACTGTTTAAAATTAGGACACGGGTGAGGGTAAATCTTCGGGTGAGTGTCAATGTTAGGGTTCGGGTTAGGGTTAGGGTTAGGGAATGGAGAGGGATTAGGGTACAGGTTAGGGTATGGCTGCGGTTTAGGGTTAGCGTACATGTGAGGGCATGGTTTAGTGATGGTGTATTGTTTAAGATTAGGTCACGGGTGAGGGTAAGGCTTAGGGTGAGGCTCAGGGTTAGGATTCGTGTTAGGGTTAGGGTTAGGGAATGGGGAGGGATTAGTGTACAGGATAGGGTACGACAACGCTTAAGGGTTAGCGTACGTGTGAGGGCATGAGTTAGTATTGGTGTCCTGGTTAAGATTAGGGCATGGGTGAGGATCAGGGTTAGGATTCGTGTTAGGGTTAGGGTTAGGGAATGGGGAGGGATTAGGGTACAGTTTAGGGTACGACAACGCTTAAGGGTTAGCGTACATGTTAGGGCACGAATTAGTGTTGGTGTGCTGGTTAAGATTAGGGCACGGGAGTGGGTAAGGGTTCGGGTGAGGGTCAGGTTTACTATTCGGGTTAGGGTTAGGGAATGGGGAGGGATTAGGGTACAGTTTAGGGTACGACAGTGCTTAAGGGTTACCGTTCGTGTGAGGGCAAGAGTTAGTGTTAGTGTCCTGGTTAAGATTAGGTCACGGGTGAGGGTAAGGCTTCAGGTGAGGGTCAGGGTTAGAATTCGAGTTAGGGTTAGGGTTAGGGAATGGGGAGAGATTAGGGTACAGTTTAGGGTACGACAACGCTTAAGGGTTAGCGGACGTGTGAGGCCACGATTTAGTGTTTGTGTGCTGGTTAAGATTAGGGCACGGGTGAGGGTAAGGGTTCGGGTGAGGGTCAGGTTTACGATTCGGGTTAGGGTTAGGGTTAGGGAGTGGGGAGGGATTAGGGTACAGTTTAGGGTACGAAGACGCTTAAGGCTTAGCGTACGTGTGAGGTCACTAGTTAGTTTTAGTGTACTGGTTACGATTAGGGCACGGGTGTGGGTAAGGCCTCGGAAGAGGGTCAGGGTTAGGATTCGTGTTAGGGTTAGGGTTAGGGAATGGGGAGGGATTAGGGTACAGGCTAGGGTACGACAACGCTTAAGGGTTCGTATGATTGTGAGGGCACGAGTTAGTGTTTGTGTACTGGTTAAGACAAGGGCACCAGTGAGGGTAAGGCTTCGGGTGAGGGTCAGGGTTAGGATTCGTGTTAGGGTAAGGGTTAGGGAATGGGGAGGGATTAGGGTACAGTTTAGGGTACGACAGTGCTTAAGGGTTGCCGTTCGTGTGAGGGCAAGAGTTAGTGTTAGTTTCCTGGTTAAGATTAGGTCACGGGTGAGGGTAAGGTTTCAGGTGAGGGTCAGGGTTAGGATTCGGGTTAGGGTTAGGGTTAGGGAATGGGGAGGGATTAGGGTACACTTTATGGTACCACAGTGCTTAAGGGATAGCGTACGTGTGAGGACACGAATTAGTGTTAGTGTGCTGGTTAAGATTAGGGCACGGGTGAGGGTAAGGGTTCGGGTGAGGATCAGGTTTACAATTCGGGTTAGGGTTAGGGTTAGGGAATGGGGAGGGATTAGGGTACAGTTTAGGGTATGATGATGCTTAAGGGTTAGCGTACGTGTGAGGTCACTATTTAGTGTTAGTGTACCTGTTACGATTAGGACACGGGTGAGGGTAAGGCCTCGGAAGAGGGTCAGGTTAAGGGTTTGGGTTAGGGTTATTGTTAGGGAACGGGGATTGATTAGGGTACAGGTTAGTGTACGGCAATGGTTTAGGGTTGGCCTGCATAAGAGGGCATGGGTTAGTGTTGATGTACTGGTTAAAATTAGGACACGGGTGAGGGTAAAGTTTAGGGTGAGTGTCAGGGTAAGGTTTCAGGTTAAGGTTAGGGTTAGGGAATGTACAAGGATTAGGGTACAGGTTAGGGTACAGCGGCGGTTTACGGTTAGTGTACGTGTGAGGGCACGAGTTAGTGTTGGTGTCCTGGTTAAGATTAGGGCACGGGTGAGGGTAAGGCTTCAGGTGAGGGTCAGGATTAGGGTTAGGGTTAGGGTTAGGGAATGGGGAGGGATTAGGGTGCACGATAGGGTACGACAATGCTTAAGGGTTAGCGTACGTTTGAGGGCACAATTTAGTGTTTATGTACTGGTTAAGATTAGGGCATGGGTTCGGGTAGGGCCTCGGAAGAGTGTCAGGTTTAGGGATGGGGTTAGGGTTAGGGTTAGGCAATGGGAGGGGTTAGGGAACAGGGTAGGGCACGGCAACGGTTTAGTGTTAGCCTACGTTGGAGGGCATGGGTTAGTGTTGATGGACTGCTTAAAATTAGGACACAGGTGAGGGTAAATCTTTGGGTGAGTGTCAGGGTTAGGGTTTGGGTTAGGTTTAGGGTTAGGGAATGGAGAGGGATTAGGGTACAGGTTAGGGTACGGCTGCGGTTTTAGTTTAGTGTATGTGTGAGGCCACGGTTTAGTGATGGTGTGTTGGTTAAGATTAGGTCACGGGTGATGGTAAGGCTTAGGGTGAGGCTCAGGGTTAGGAGTCTGGTTAGGGTTAGTGTTAGGGAATAGGGAGGGATTAGTGTACAATTTAAGGTATGACAATGCTTAAGGGTTAGCGTATGTGTGAGGGCACGAGTTAGTGTTTGTGTCCTGGTTAAGATTAAGGCACGGGTGAGGGTAAGGCTTCGAGTGAGGGTCAGAGTTAGGATTCGGGTTAGGGTTAGGGTTAGGGAATGGAGAGGGATTAGGGTACAGGCTAGGGTACGACAACGCTTAAGGGTTCGCATAATTGTGAGGGCACGAGTTAGTGTTTGTGTACTGGTAAAGACAAGGGCACCAGTGAGGGTAAGGCCTCGGAAAAGGGTCACGTTCAGGGTTTGGGTTAAGGTTAGGGTTAGGGAATGGGGAGGGATTAGGGTGCAGGATAGGGTACGACAACGCTTAAGGGTTAGCGTACGTTTGAGGGCACGAGTTAGTGTTTGTGTACTGGTTAAGATTAGAGCATGGGTTAGGGTAGGGCCTCAGAAGAGGGTTAGGTTTAGGGATGGGGTTAGGGTTAGGGTTAGGCAAAGGGAGGGATTAGGGAACAGGGTAGGGCACGGCAACGGTTTAGTGTTAGCCTACGTTGTAGGGCATGGGTTAGTGTTGATGGACTGTTTAAAATTAGGACACGGGTGAGGGTAAATCCTTGGGTGAGTGTCAGGGTTAGGGTTCGGGTTAGGGTTAGGGTTAGGGAATGGAGAGGGATTAGGGTACAGGTTAGGGTACAGCTGCGGTTTAAGGTTAGCGTATGTGTGAGGGCATGGTGTAGTGATGGTGTATTGTTTAAGATTATGTCACGGGTGAGGGTAAGGCTTAGGGTGAGGCTCAGGGTTAGGATTCGGGTTAGGGTTATGGTTAGGGAATGGGGAGGGATTAGGTTACAATTTAGGGTATGACAACGCTTAAGGATTAGCGTACGTGTGACGGCACCAGTTAGTGTTGGTGTCCTGGTTAAGATTAAGACACGGGTGAGGGTAAGGCTTCGGGTGAGGGTCAGGGTTAGGATTCCTGTTAGGGTTAGGGTTAGGGAATGGGGAGGGATTAGGGTACTGTTTAGGGTACGATGACGCTTAAGGGTTAGCGTACGTGTAAGGTCACTAGTTAGTTTTAGTGTACTGGTTATGATTAGGGCACGGGTGAGGGTAAGGCCTCGGAAGAGGGTCACGTTAAGGGTTTGGGTTTGGGTTAAGGTTAGGGAATGGGGATTGATTAAGGTACAGGTTAGGGCACGGCAATGGTTTAGTGTTAACCTACGTAAGAGGGCATGGGTTAGTGTTGATGTACTGGTTAAAATTAGGACACGGGTGAGGGTAAAGTTTAGGGTGAGTGTCAGGATTAGGGTTCAGGTTAGGGCTGGGTTAGGAAATGGAGAGGGATTAGGGCACAGGTTAGGGTACAGCTGCGGTTTAGTGTTAGTGTACGTGTGAGGGCACGAGTTAGTGTTGGTGTCCTGGTTAAGATTAGGGCACGGGTGAGGGAAAGGCTTTGGGTGAGGGTCAGGGTTAGGATTCGGGTTAGGGTTAGGGTTCGGGAATGGAGAGGGATTAGGGTACAGGCTAGGGTACGACAATGCTTAAGGGTTCGCATAATTGTGAGGGCACGAGTTAGTGTTGGTGTACTGGTTAAGACAAGGGCACCGGTGAGGGTAAGGCCTCGGAAAAGGGTCACGTTCAGGGTTTGGGTTAGTGTTAGGGTTAGGGAATGGGGAGGGATTAGGGTACAGGATAGGGTACGACAACGCTTAAGGTTTAGCGTAAGTTTGAGGGCACGAGTTAGTGTTTGTGTACTGGTTAAGATTAGGGCATGGGTTAGGGTAGGGCCTCGGAAGAGGGTCAGGTTTAGGGATGTGGTTAGGGTTAGAGTTAGGCAATGGGAGGGATTAGGGTACACGGTAGTGCACGGCAACGGTTTAGTGTTAGCCTACGTTGGAGGGCATGGGTTAGTGTTGATGGACTCTTTAAAATTAGGACACGGGTGAGGGTAAATCTTTGGGTGAGTGTCCGGGTTAGGGTTCGGGTTAGTGTTCGGGTTAGGGAATGGAGAGGGATTAGGGTACAGGTTAGTGTACGGCTGCGGTTTAGGTTGAGCGTACATGTGAGGGCACGGTTTAGTGATGGTGTATTGGTTAAGATTAGGTCACGGGTGAGGGTAAGGCTTAGGGTGAGGCTCAGGGTTAGGATTCGTGTTAGGGTTAGGTTTAGGGAATGGGGAGAGATTAGGGTACAATTTATGGTGTGAAAACGCCTAAGGGTTAGCATACGTGTGTGGGCACGAGTTAGTGTTGGTGTACTGGTTAAGATTAGGACACGGGTGAGGGTAAGGCTTAGGGTGAGGGTCAGGGTTAGGATTCGTGTTAGGGTTAGTGTTAGGGAATTTAGAGGGATTAGGGTACAGTTTAGGGTACGACAGTGCTTAAGGGTTACCGTTCGTGTGAGGGCAAGAGTTAGTGTTAGTGTCCTGGTTAAGATTAGGGCACGGGTGAGGGTAAGGCTTCGGGTGACGGTCAGGGTTATGATTCGTGTTAGGGTGTTAGGGAATGGGGAGGGATTAGGGTACAGTTTAGGGTACAACAGTGCTTAAGGGTTACCGTTCGTGTGAGGGCAAGAGTTAGTGTTAGTGTCCTGGTTACGTTTAGGGCACAGGTGAGGGTACGGCTTCAGTTGATGATCAGGGTTAGGATTCGGGTTAGGGTTAGGATTAGGGAATGGGGAGGGATTAGTGTAAAGTTTAGGATACGACAACATTTAAGGGTTAGCGTACGTGTGAGGGCATGAATTAGTGTTGGTGTGCTGGTTAAGTTTAGGGCACGGGTGAGGGTAAGGGTTCGGGTGAGGGTCAGGTTTACGATTCGGGTTAGGGTTAGGATTAGAGAATGGGGAGGTATTAGGGTACAGTTTAGGGTACGAAGACGCTTAAGGTTTAGCGTACGTGTGAGATCACTAGTTAGTGTTAGTGTACTGGTTACGATTAGGGCACGGGTGAGGGTAAGGCCTCAGACGAAGGTCACGTTAAGGGTTTGGTTTAGGGTTATTGTTAGGGAATGGGGAGGGATTAGGGTACAGTTTAGGGCACGACAGTGCTTAAGGGTTACCGTTCGTGTGAGGGCAAGTGTTAGTGTTAGTGTCCTGGTTAAGATTAGGGCACGGGTGAGGGTTAGGCTTCAGCTGTGGGTCAGGGTTAGGATTCGGGTTAGGGCTAGTGTTAGGGAATGGGGAGGGATTAGGGTACGGTTTAGGGTACGTTGACGCTTAAGGGTTAGCGTACGTTTGAGGTCAGTAGATAGTGTTAGTGTACTGGTTACGATTAGGGCACGGCTGAGGGTAAGGCCTCAGACGAAGGTCACGTTAAGGGTTTGGGTTAGGGTTATGGTTACGGAATGGGGATTGATTAGGGTACAGGTTAGGGTACGGCAATGGTTTAGGGTTAGCCTACGTAAGAGGGCATGGGTTAGTGTTGATGTACTGGTTAAAATTAAGACACGTGTGAGGGTAAAGTTTAGGGTGAGTGTCAGGGTTAGGTTTCAGGTTAGGGCTAGGGTTCGGGAATGGAGAGGGATTAGGGTTTAGGCTAGGGTACGACAACGCTTAACTGTTCGCATAACTGTGAGGGCACGAGTTAGTGTTGGTGTACTGGTTAAGACAAGGGCACCGGTGAGGGTAAGGCCTCGGTAAAGGGTCACGCTCAGGTTTTGGGTTAGGGTTAGTGTTAGGGAATGGGGAGGAATTAGGGTACAGGATAGGGTACGACAACGCTTAAGGGTTAGCGTACGTTTGAGGGCACGAGTTAGTGTTTGTGTACTGGTTAAGGTTAGGGCATGGGTTAGGCTAAGGCCTCAGATGAGTGTCAGGTTTAGGGATGGGGTTAGGGTTAGGGTTAGGCAATGGGAGGGATTAGGGAACAGGGTAGGGCACGGCAACGGTTTAGTTTTAGCCTAAGTTGGAGGGCATGTGTTACTTTTGATGGACTGTTTAAAATTAGGACACGGGTGAGGGTAAATATTCGGGTGAGTGTCAGGGTTAGGGTTCGGGTTAGGGTTAGGGTTAGGGAATGGAGAGGGATTAGGGTACATGTTAGGGTATGGCTGCGGTTTAGGGTTAGGGTACGTGTGAGGGCACGATTTAGTGATGGTGTATTGGTTAAGATTAGGTCACGGTTGAGGGTAAGGCTTAGGGTGAGGCTCAGGGTTAGGATTCGGGTTAGGGTTAGGGTTAGGGAATGGGGAGGGATTATGGTAAAATTTATTGTATGACAACGTTTAAGGTTTAGCGTACGTGTGATGGCACAAGTTAGTGTTGGTGTCCTGGTTAAGATTAGGCACGGGTGAGAGTAAGGCTTCGGGTGAGGGTCAGGGTTAGGATTCGTGTTAGGGTGAGGGTTAGGGAATGGGGTGGGATTAGGGTACAGTTTAGGATACGACAGTGCTTAAGGGTTACCGTTCGTGTGAGGGCAAGAGTTAGTGTTAGTGTCCTGGTTAAGTTTAGGGCACGGGTGAGGGTAAGGCTTCAGGTGAGGGTCAGGGTTAGGATTCGGGTTACGGTTAGGGTTAGGGAATGGGGAGGGATTAGGGTACAGTTTAGGGTACGACAACGCTTAAGGGTTAGCGTACGTGTCAGGGCATGAATTAGTGTTGGTGTGCTGGTTAAGATTAGTGCACGGGTGAGGGTAAGGGTTCGGGTGAGGGTCAGGTTTACGATTCGGGTTAGGGTTAGGTTTAGGGAATGTGGAGGGATTAGGGTACAGTTTAGGGTCCGATGACGCTTAAGGGTTAGCGTACGTGTGAGGTCACTAGTTAGTGTTAGTGTACTGGTTACGATTAGGGCACGGGTGAGGGTAAGGCCTCGGAAGAGGGTCACGTTAAGGGTTTGGGTTAGGGTTATGGTTAAGGAATGGGGATTGATTAGGGTACAGGTTACGGTACGGCAATGGTTTAGGATTAGCCTACGTAAGAGGGCATGGGTTAATGTTGATGTACTGGTTAAAATTAGGACACGGGTGTGGGTAAAGTTTAGGGTGAGTGTCAGGGTTAGGTTTCAGGTTAGGGTTAGGGTTATTGAATGGAGAGGGTTTAGGGTACAGGTTAGGGTACAGCTGAGGTTTAGGGTTAGTGAACATGTGAGGGCAAGAGTTAGTGTTGGTGTCCTGGTTAAGATTAGGGCACGAGTGAGGGTAAGGCTTCGGGTGAGGGTCAGGGTTAGGATTCGGGTTAGGGTTAGGTTTAGGGCATGGAGAGGGATTAGGGTACAGGCTAGGTTACGACAACGCTTAAGGGTTTGCATAATTGTGAGGGCACGAGTTAGTGTTGGTGTACTGGTTAAGACAAGGGCACCGGTGAGGGTGTGGCCTCGGAAAAGGGTCACGTTCAGGGTTTGGGTTATGGTTAGGTTTAGGGAATGGGGAGGGATTAGGGTGCAGGATAGGGTACGACAACGCTTAAGGGTTAGCGTACGTTTGAGGGCATGACTTAGTGTTTGTGTACTCGTTAAGATTAGGGCATGGGTTAGGGTAGGGCCTCGGAAGAGTGTCAGGTTTAGGGATGGGGTTAGGGTTATGGTTAGGCAATGGGAGGGATTAGGGAACACGGTAGGGCACGGCAACGGTTTAGTGTTAGCCTACGTTTGAGGGCATGGGTTAGTGTTGATGGACTGTTTAAAATTAGGACTCGGGTGAGGGTAAATCTTTGGGTGAGTGTCAGGGTTAGGGTTCGGGTTAGGGTTCGGGTTAGGGAATGGAGAGGGATTAGGGTACAGGTTAGGGTACGGCTGCGGTTTAGGGTTTGCGTACGTGTGAGGGCACGGTTTAGTGATGGTGTATTGGTTAAGATTAGGTCACGGGTGAGGGTAAGGCTTAGGGTGAGGCTCAGGGTTAGGAGTCGGGTTAGGGTTAGGGTTACGGAATGGGGAGGGATTAGTGTACAATTTAGGGTATGACAACGCTTAAGGGTTAGCGTACGTGTGAGGGCACGAGTTAGTGTTGGTGTCCTGGTTAAGATTAGGGCACGGGTGAGGGTAAGGCTTCGGGTGAGGGTCAGGGTTAGGATTCGTGTTAGGGTTAGGGTTAGGGAATGGGGAGGGAAGAGGGTACAGTTTAGGGTACGACAGTGCTTAAGGGTTACCGTTCGTGTGAGGGCAAGTGTTATTGTTAGTGTCCTGGTTAAGATTAGGGCACGGGTGAGGGTAAGGGTTCGGGTGAGGGTCAGGTTTACGATTCGGGTTACGGTTAGGGTTAGGGAAAGGGGAGGGATTAGGGTACAGTTTAGGGTACGATGACGCTTAAGGGTTAGCGTACGTGTGAGGTCACTAGTTAGTGTTAGTGTACTGGTTACAATTATGGCACGGGTGAGGGTAAGGCCTCGGAAGAGGGTCACGTTAAGGGTTTGGGTTAGGGTTATGGTTAGGGAATCAGGATTGATTAGGGTACAGGTTAGGGTACGACAATGGTTTAGGGTTAGCCTACGTAAGAGGGCATGGATTAGTGTTGATGTACTGGTAAAAATTAGGACACGGGTGAGGGTAAAGTTTAGGGTGAGTGTCAGTGTTAGGTTTCAGGTTAGGGTTAGGGTTAGGGAATGGAGAGGGATTAGGGTACAGGTTAGGGTACAGCTGCGGTTTAGGGTTAGCGTACGTGTGAGGGCATGAGTTAGTGTTGGTGTCCTGGTTAAGATTAGGGCACGGGTTAGGGTAGGGCTTCGGGTGAGGGTCAGGGTTAGGATTAGGTTTAGGGTTAGGGTTAGGGAATGGAGAGGGATTAGGTTACAGTTAAGGGTAGGAAGATGCTTAAGGGTTAGCGTACGTGTGAGGTCACTAGTTAGTTTTAGTGTACTGGTCACGATTAGGGCACGCGTGAGGGTAAGGCCTCGGAAGAGGGTCACGTTAAGGGTTTGGGTTCGGGTTATGTTTAGGGAATGGGGATTGATTAGGGTACAGTTTAGGGTACGGCAATGGTTTAGGGTTAGCCTACGTAAAAGGGCATGGGTTAGTGTTGATGTACTGGTTAAAATTAGGACACGGGTGAGGGTAAAGTTTAGGGTGAGTGTCAGGATTAGGTTTCAGGTTAGGGTTAGGCTTAGGGAATGGGGAGGGATTAGGGTACAGTTTAGGGTTAGGGTTAGGGTTAGGGAATGGAGAGGGATTAGGGTACAGGTTAGGGTACAGCTGCGGTTTAGGGTTAGCGTACATGTGAGGGCACGAGTTAGTCTTGGTGTCATGGTTAAGATTAGGGCACGGGTGAGGGTAAGGCTTCGGGTGAGGGTCAGGGTTAGGATTCGGTTTAGGGTTAGGCTTAGGGAATGGGGAGGGATTAGGGTACAGTTTAGGGTGCGACAACGCTTAAGGGTTAACCTACGTGTGAGGGCACGAATTAGTGTTGGTGTGCTGGTTAAGATTAGGGCACGGGTGAGTTTAAGGATTCGGGTGAGGGTCATTTTTACGATTCGTGTTAGGGTTAGGGTTAGGGAATGTGGAGTGATTAGGGTACAGTTTAGGGTACGACAGTGCTTAAGGGTTACCGTTCGTGTGAGGGCAAGAGTTAGTGTTAGTGTCCAGGTTAAGATTAGGGCACGGGTGAGGGTAAGGCTTCAGGTGAGGGTCAGGGTTAGGATTCAGATTAGGGTTGGGGTTAGGGAATTGGGAGATATTAGGGTACAGTTTAGGGTACGACAACGCTTAAGGGTTAGCGGACGTGTGAGGCCACGAATTAGTGTTGGTGTGCTGGTTAAGATTAGGGCACGGGTGAGGGTAAGGGTTCGGGTGAAGGTCAGGTTTACGATTCGGGTTAGGGTTAGGTTTAGGGAATGGGGAGGAATTAGGGTAAAGTTTAAGGTACGATGATGCTTAAGGGTTAGCGTACGTGTGAGGACACTAGTTAGTTTTAGTGTACTGGTCACGAATAGGGCACGGGTGAGGGTAAGGCCTCGGAACATGGTCACGTTAAGGGTTTGGGTTAGGGTTATAATTAGGGAATGTTGATTGATTAGGGTACAGTTTAGGGTACGGCAATGGTTTATGGTTAGCCTACGTAAAAGGGCATGGGTTAGTGTTGATGTACTGGTTAAAATTAGTACACGGGTGAGGGTAAAGTTTAGGGTGAGTGTCAGGGTTAGGTTTCAGGTTAGGGTTAGGGTTAGGGAATGGAGAGGGATTAGGGTACAGGTTAGGGTACAGCTGCGGTTTAGGGTTAGCGTAAGTGAGAGGGCACGAGTTATAGTTGGTGTCCTGGTTAGGATTAGGGCACGGGTGAGGGTCAGGCTTCGGGTGAGGGTCAGGGTTAGGATTCGGGTTAGGGTTATGGTTAGGGAATGGAGAGGGATTAGGGTACAGGCTAGGGTATGGCAACGCTTAAGGGTTCGCATAATTGTGAGGGTACGAGTTAGTGTTGTTGTACTGGTTAAGATAAGGGCACCGGTGAGGGTAAGGCCTCGGAAAAGGGTCACGTTCTGAGTTTGGGTTAGTGTTAGTGTTAGGGAATAGGGAGGGATTAGGGTGCAGGATAGGGTACAACAACGCTTAATGGTTAGCATACGTTTGAGGGCATGAGTTAGTGTTTGTGTACTGGTTAAGTTTAGGGCATCGGTTAGGGTAGGGCCTCGTAAGAGTGTCAGGCTTAGGGATGGGGTTAGGGTTAGGGTTAGGCAATGGGAGGGATTAGGGTGCACGGTAGGGCACGGCAACGATTTAGTGTTAGCCTACGTTGGAGGGCATGGGTTAGTGTTGATGGACTGTTTAAAATTAGGACACGGGTGAGGGTAAATCTTTGGGTGAGTGTCCGGGTTAGGGTTCGGGTTAGGGTTCGGATTAGGGAATGGAGAGGGATTAGGGTACAGGTTAGTGTACGGCTGCGGTTTAGGTTGAGCGTACGTGTGAGGGCACGGTTTAGTGATGGTGTATTGGTTAAGATTAGGTCACGGGTGAGGGTAAGGCTTAGGGTGAGGCTCAGCGTTAGGAGTCGTGTTAGGGTTAGGTTTATGGAATGGGGAGGGATTAGTGTACAATTTAGGGTATGACAACGCTTAAGGGTTAGCGTACGTGTGAGGACACGAGTTAGTTTTGGTGTCCTGGTTAAGATTAGGGCACAGGTGAGGGTAAGGCTTCGGGTGAGAGTCAGGGTTAGGATTCGTGCTAGGGTTAGTGTTAGGGAACGGGGAGGGATTAGGGTACATTTGAGGGTACGAGAGTGCTTAAGGGTTACCGTTCGTGTGAGGGTAAGAGTTAGTGTTAGTGTTCTGGTTAAGATTAGGGCACAGGTGAGGGTAAGCCTCCATGTGAGTGTCCGGGTTAGGATTCGGGTTAGGGTTAGGGTTAGGGAATGGGGAGGGATTAGGGTACAGTTTAGGGTAGGACAGTGCTTAAGGGTTACCGTTCGTGTGAGAGCAAGAGTTAGTGTTAGTGTCCTGGTTAAGATTAGGGCACGGGTGAGGGTAAGGGTTCGGGTGAGGGTCAGGTTTACGATTCGGGTTAGGGTTAGGGTTAGGGAAAGGGGAGGGATTAGGGTACAGTTTAGGGTACGATGACGCTTAAGGGTTAGCGTACGTGTGAGGTCACTAGTTAGTGTTAGTGTACTGTTTACAATTAGGGCACGGGTGAGGGTAAGGCCTCGGAAGTGGGTCACGTTAAGGGTTTGGGTTAGGGTTATGGTTAGGGAATGGGGATTGGTTAGGGTATGGCAATGGTTTAGGGTTAGCCTACGTAAGAGGGCATGGGTTAGTGTTGATGTACTGGTTAAAATTAGGACACGGGTGAGGGTAAAGTTTAGGGTGAGTGTCAGTGTTAGGTTTCAGGTTAGCGTTAGGGTTAGGGAATGGAGAGGGATTATGGTACAGGTTAGGGTACAGCTGTTTTTTAGGGTTAGCGTACGTGTGAGTGCATGAGTTAGTGTTAGTGTCCTGCTTAAGATTAGGGCACGGGTTAGGGTAGGGCTTCGGGAGAGGGTCAGGGTTAGGATTCGGATTAGGGTTTTTGTTAGGGAATGGAGAGGGATTAGGGTACAGGCTAGGGTACGACAACGCTTAATGGTTCGCATAATTGTGAGGGCACGAGTTAGTGTTGGTGTACTGGTTAAGACAAGGGCACCGGTGAGGGTAAGGCCTCGGAAAAGGGTCACGTTCAGGGTTTGGGTTATGGTTAGGGTTAGGGAATGGGGAGGGATTAGGGTACAGGATAGGGTACGACAACGCTTAAGGGTTAGCGTACGTTTGAGGGCACGAGTTAGTGTTTGTTTACTGGTTAAGATTAGTGCATGGGTTAGGGTAGGGCCTCGGAAAATGGTCAGGTTTAGGTATGGGGTTAAGGTTAGGGTTAGGCAATGGGAGGGATTAGGGAACAGGGTAGGGCACGGCAACGGTTTGGTGTTATCCTTCATTGGGGGGCATGAGTTAGTGTTGATGGACTGTTTAAAATTAGGACACGGGTGAGGGTAAATCTTCGGGTGAGTGTCAGGGTTAGGGTTCGGGTTAGGGTTATGGTTAGGGAATGGAGAGGAATTAGGGTACAGTTTAGGGTACGGCTGCGGTTTAGGGTTAGCGTACGTGTGAGGGCACGGTTTAGTGATGGTGTATTGGTTAAGATTAGGTCACGGGAGAGTGTAAGGTTTAGGGTGAGGCTCAGGGTTAGGATTCGGGTTAGGGTTAGGGTTAGGGAATGGGGAGGGATTAGGGTACAGTTTAGGGTATGACACTGCTTAAGGGTTCGCGGACATGTGAGGCCATGAAATAGTGTTGGTGTGCTGGTTAAGATTAGGGCACGGGTGAGGATAAGGGTTCGGGTGAGGGTCAGGTTTACGATTCGGGTTAGGTTTAGGGTTAGGGAATGGGGAGGGATTAGGGTACAGTTTAGGGTACGATGATGCTTAAGGGTTCGCGTAAGTCTGAGGTCACTAGTTAGTTTTAGTTTACTGGTCACGATTAGGGCACGGATGAGTGTAAGGCCTCGGAAGATGGTCACGTTAAGGGTTTGGGTTAGGGTTATGGTTAGGGAATGGGGATTGTTTAGGGTACAGTTTAGGGTACGGCAATGGTTTAGGGTTAGCCTACGTAAAAGGGCATGGGTTAGTGTTGATGTACTGGTTAAAATTAGGACACGGGTGAGGGTAAAGTTTCGGGTGAGTGTCAGTGTTAGCTTTCAGGTTAGGGTTAGGGTTAGGGAATAGAGAGGGATTAGGGTACAGGTTAGGGTACAGCTGTGGTTTAGGGTTAGCGTACATGTGAGGGCACGAGTTAGTATTGGTGTTCTGGTTAAGATTAGGGCACGGGTGAGGGTAAGGCTTCGGGTGAGGTTCAGGGTTAGGATTCAGTTTAGGGTTAGGCTTAGGGAATGGGGAGGGATTAGGGTACAGTTTAGGGTACGACAACGCTTAAGGGTTAACCTACGTGTGAGGGCACGAATTAGTGTTGGTGTGTTGGTTAAGATTAGGGCACGGGTGAGTTTAAGGATTCGGGTGAGGTTCATTTTTACGAATCGGGTTAGGGTTAGGGTTAGGGAATGTGAAGTGATTAGGGTACAGTTTAGGGTACGACAGTGCTTAAGTGTTACCGTTCGTGTGAGGGCAAGAGTTAGTGTTAGTGTCCTGGTTAAGATTAGGGCACGGGTGAGGGTAAGGCTTCAGGTGAGGGTCAGGGTTAGGATTCGGGTTAGGGTTAGGGTAAGGGAATTGGGAGGGATTAGGGTACAGTTTAGGGTACGACAACGCTTAAGGGTTAGCGGACGTGTGAGGCCACGAATTAGTGTTGGTGTGCTGGTTAAGATTAGGGCATGGGTGAGGGTAAGGGTTCGGGTGAAGGTCAGGTTTACGATTCGGGTTTGGGTTAGGTTTAGGGAATGGGGAGGGATTAGGGTAAAGTTTAGGGTACAATGATGCTTAAGGGTTAGCGTACGTGTGAGGACACTAGTTAGTTTTAGTGTACTGGTCACGAATAGGGCACGGGCGAGGGTAAGGCCTCGGAAGATGGCCACGTTAAGGGTTTGGGTTAGGGTTATTATTAGGGAATGTTGATTGATTAGGGTACAGTTTAGGGTACGGCAATGGTTTATGTTTAGCCTACGTAAAAGGGAATGGGTTAGTGTTGATGTACTGGTTAAAATTAGTACACGGGTGAGGGTAAAGTTTAGGGTGAGTGTCAGGGTTAGGTTTCAGGTTAGGGTTAGGGTTAGGGAATGGAGAGGGATTAGGGTACAGGTTAGGGTACAGCTGCGGTTTAGGGTTAGCGTACGTGAGAGGGCACGAGTTATTGTTGGTGTCCTGGTTAGGATTAGGGCACGGGTGAGGGTCAGGCTTCGGGTGAGGGTCAGGGTTAGGATTCGGGTTAGGGTTAGGGTTAGGGAATGGAGAGGGATTAGGGTACAGGCTAGGGTACGACAACGCTTAAGGGTTCGCATAATTGTGAGGGCACGAGTTAGTGTTGGTGTACTGGTTAAGATAAGGGCACCGGTGAGGGTAAGGCCTCGGAAAAGGGTCACGTTCAGGGTTTGGGTTAGGGTTAGGTTTAGAGAATGGGAAGGGATTAGGGTGCAGGATAGGGTACGACAACGCTTAAGGGTTAGCGTACGTTTGAGGGCATGAGTTAGTGTTTGTGTACTGGTTAAGATTAGGGCATGGGTGAGGGTAGGGCCTCGTAAGAGTGTCAGGCTTAGGGATGGGGTTAGGGTTAGGTTTAGGCAATGTGAGGGATTAGGGAGCACGGTAGGGCACGGCAACGATTTAGTGTTAGCCTACGTTGGAGGGCATGTGTTAGTGTTGATGGACTGTTTAAAATTAGGACACGGGTGAGGGTAAATCTTTGGGTGAGTGTCCGGGTTAGGGTTCGGGTTAGGGAATGGAGAGGGATTAGGGTACAGGTTAGTGTACGGCTGCGGTTTAGGTTGAGCGTACGTGTGAGGGCACGGTTTAGTGATGGTGTATTGGTTAAGATTAGGTCACGGGTGAGGGTAAGGCTTAGGGTGAGGCTCAGGGTTAGGAGTCGGGTTAGGGTTAGGGTTAGGGAATGGGGAGGGATTAGTGTACAATTTAGGGTATGACAACGCTTAAGGGTTAGCGTACGTGAGAGGGCACGAGTTAGTGTTGGTGTCCTGGTTAAGATTAGGGCACGGGGGAGGGTAAGACTTCGGGTGAGGGTCAGGGTTAGGATTAGTGTTAGGGTTAGGGTTATGGAATGGGGAGGGACTATGGTACAGTTTAGGGTACGAGAGTGCTTAAGGGTTACCGTTCGTGCGAGGGCAAGAGTTAGTGTTAGTGTCCTGGTTAAGATTAGGCCACGGGTGAGGGTAAGGCTTCAGGTGAGGGTCAGGGTTAGGATTCGGGTTAGGGTTAGGGTTAGGGAATGGGGAGGGATTAGGGAACAGTTTAGGGTACGACAGTGCTTAAGGGTTACTGTTCGTGTGAGGGCAAGAGTTAGTGTTAGTGTCCTGGTTAAGATTAGGTCACGGGTGAGGGTAAGGGTTCGGGTGAGGGTCAGGTTTACGATTCGGTTTAGGGTTAGGGTTAGGGAAAGGGGAGGGATTAGGGTACAGTTTAGGGTACGATGACGCTTAAGGGTTAGCGTACGTGTGAGGTCACTACTTAGTGTTAGTGTACTGGTTACAGTTAGGGCACAGGTGAGGGTAAGGCCTCGGAAGAGGGTCACGTTAAGGGTTTGGGTTAGGGTTATTTTTAGGGAATGGGGATTGATTAGGGTACAGGTTAGGGTACGGCAATGGTTTAGGGTTAGCCTACGTAAGAGGGCATGGGTTAGTTTTGATGTACTGGTTAAAATTAACACACGGGTGAGGGTAAAGTTTAGGGTGAGTGTCAGTGTTAGGTTTCAGGTTAGGGTTAGGGTTAGGGAATGGAGAGGGATTAGGGTACAGGTTAGGGTACAGCTGCAGTTTAGGGTTAGCGTACGTGTGAGGGCACGTGTTAGTGATGGTGTCCTGGTTAAGATTAGGGCACGGGTGAGGGTAGGGCTTCGGGTGAGGGTCAGGGTTGGGATTCGGTTTAGGGTTAGGGTTAGGGAATGGAGAGGGATTAAGGTACAGGCTAGGGTACGACAACGCTTAACGGTTCGCATAATTGTGAGGGCACGAGTTAGTGTTGGTGTACTGGTTAAGACAAGGGCACCGGTGAGGGTAATGCCTCGGAAAAGGGTCACGTTCAGGGTTTGGGTTATGGTTAGGGTTAGGGAATGGGGAGGGATTAGGGTACAGGATAGGGTACGACAACGCTTAAGGGTTAGCGTACGTGTGAGGGCATGAGTTAGTGTTTGTTTACTGGTTAAGATTAGTGCATGGTTTACGGTAGGGCCTCGGAAGAGGGTCAGGTTTAGTGATGGGGTTAGGGTTAGGGTTAGGCAATGGGAGGGATTAGGGATCAGGGTAGGGTACGGCAAAGGTTTAGTGTTGTCCTTCGTTGGGGGGCATGAGTTAGTGTTGATGGACTGTTTAAAATTAGGACACGGGTGAGGGTAAATCTTCGGGTGTGTGTCAGGGTTAGGGTTCGGGTTAGGTTTAGGGTTAGGGAATGGAGAGAAATTAGGGTACAGTTTAGGGTACAGCTGCGGTTTAGGGTTAGCGTACGTGTGAGGGCATGGTTTAGTGATGGTGTATTGGTTAAGATTAGGTCACGGGTGAATGTAAGGCTTAGGGTGAGGCTCAGAGTTAGGATTCGTGTTAGGGTTAGGGTTAGGGAATGGAGAGGGATTAGGGTACAATGTAGGGTATGACAATGCTTAAGGGTTAGCGTACGTGTGAGGGCACGAGTTAGTATTGGTTTCCTGGTTAAGATTAGGGCACGGGTGAGGGTAAGGCTTCAGGTGAGGGTCAGGGTTAAGATTCGGGTTAGGGTTAGGGTTAGGGAATGGGAAGGGATTAGGGTACAGTTTAGGGTACGACAATGCTTAAGGGTTAGAGGACGTGTGAGGCCACAAAATAGTGTTGGTGTGCTGGTTAAGATTAGGGCACGGGTGAGGGTAAGGGTACGGGTGAGGGTCAGGGTTACGATTCGGGTTAGGGTTAGGGTTAGGGAATGGGGAGGGATTAGGGTACAGTTTAGTGTACGATGATGCTTAAGGGTTTGCGTAAGTGTGAGGTCACTAGTTAGTTTTAGTGTACTGGTCACGATTAGGGCACGGATGAGTTTAAGGCCTCGGAAGATGGTCACATTAAGGGTTTGGGTTAGGGTTATGGTTAGGGAATGGGGATTGATTAGGGTACAGTTTAGGGTACGGCAATGGTTTAGGGTTAGCCTACGTAAAAGGGCATGGGTTAGTGTTGATGTACTGGTTAAAATTAGGACACGGGTGAGGGTAAAGTTTCGGGTGAGTGTCAGGGTTAGGTTTCAGGTTAGGGTTAGTGTTAGGGAATGGAGAGGGATTATGGTATAGGTTAGGGTACAGCTGTGGTTTAGGTTTAGCTTACGTGTGAGTGCATGAGTTAGTGTTGGTGTCCTGGTTAAGATTAGGGCACGGGTGAGGGTAGGGATTCGAGAGAGGGTCAGGGTTAGGATTCGGTTTAGGGTTAGGGTTACGGAATGGAGAGGGATTAGGGTACAGGTTAGGGTACAGCTGCGGTTTAGGGTTAGCGTACATGTGAGGGCACGAGTTAGTGTTGGTGTCATGTTTAAGATTAGGGCACTGGTGAGGGTAAGGCTTCGGGTGAGGGTCAGGGTTAGGATTCGGTTTAGGGTTAGGCTTAGGAAATGGTGAGGGATTAGGGTACAGTTTAGGGTACGACAACGCTTAAGGGTTAACGTACGTGTGAGGGCACGAATTAGTGTTGGTGTGCTGGTTAAGATTAGGGCACGGGTGAGTTTAAGGATTCGGGTGAGGGTCATTTTTACGATTCGGGTTAGGGTTAGGGTTAGGGAATGGGGAGTGATTAGGGTACAGGTTAGGGTACGACAGTGCTTAAGTGTTACCGTTCGTGTGAGGGCAAGAGTTAGTGTTAGTGTCCTGGTTAAGATTAGGGCACGGGTGAGGGTAAGGCTTCAGGTGAGGGTCAGGGTTAGGATTCGGGTTAGGGTTAGAGTTAGGGAATTGGGAGGGATTATGGTACAGTTTAGGGTACCACAACGCTTAAGGGTTAGCGGACGTGTGAGGCCACGAATTCGTGTTGGTGTGCAGGTTAAGTTTAGGGCACGGGTGAGGGTAAGGGTTCGGGTGAGGTTCAGGTTTACGTTTCGGGTTAGGGTTAGGTTTAGGGAATGGGGAGGGATTACGGTAAAGTTTAGGGTACGATGATGCTTAAGGGTTAGCGTACGTGTGAGGACACTAGTTAGTTTTCGTGTACTGGTCACGATTAGGGCACGGGTGAGGGTAAGGCCTCGGAAGATGGTCACGTTAAGGGTTTGGGTTAGGGTTATAATTAGGGAATGTTGATTGATAAGGGTACAGTTTAGGGTACGGCAATGGTTTAGGGTTAGCCTACGTAAAAGGGCATGGGTTAGTGTTGATGTACTGGTTAAGATTAGGTTACGGGTGAGGGTAAGGCTTAGGGTGAGGCTCAGGGATAGGAGTCGGGTTAGGGTTAGGGTTAGGGAATGGGGAGGGATTAGTGTACAATTTAGGGTATGACAACGCTTAAGGGTTAGCGTATGTGTGAGGGCACGAGTTAGTGTTGGTGTCCTGGTAAAGATTAGGGCACGGGTGAGTGTAAGGCTTCGGGTGAGAGTCAGGGTTAGGATTCGTGTTAGGGTTAGTGTTAGGGAACGGGGAGGGATTAGGGTACAGTTTAGGGTACGAGAGTGCTTAAGGGTTACCGTTCGTGTGAGGGCAAGAGTTAGTGTTAGTGTTCTGGTTAAGATTAGGGCACGGGTGAGGGTAAGCCTCCAGGTGAGGGTCCGGTTTAGGATTCGGGTTAGGGTTAGGGTTAGGGAATGAGGAGGGATTAGGGTACAGTTTAGGGTACGACAGTGCTTAAGGGTTACCGTTCGTGTGAGGGCAAGAGTTAGTGTTAGTGTCCTGTTTAAGATTAGGGCACGGGTTGGGTAAGGGTTCGGGTGAGGGTCAGGTTTACGATTCGGGTTAGGGTTAGGGTTAGGGAAAGGGGAGGGATTAGGGTACAGTTTAGGGTACGATGTCGCTTAAGGGTTAGCGTACGTGTGAGGTCACTAGTTAGTGTTAGTGTACTGTTTACAATTAGGGCACGGGTGAGGGTAAGGCCTCGGAAGTGGGTCACGTTAAGGGTTTGGGTTAGGGTTATGGTTAGGGAATGGGGATTGGTTAGGGTATGGCAATGGTTTAGGATTAGCCTACGTAAGAGTGCATGGGTTAGTGTTGATGTACTTGTTAAAATTAGGACACGGGTGAGGGTAAAGTTTAGGGTGAGTGTCAGTGTTAGGTTTCAGGTTAGGGTTAGGGTTAGGGAATGGAGAGGGATTATGGTACAGGTTAGGGTACAGCTGTGGTTTAGGTTTAGCTTACGTGTGAGTGCATGAGTTAGTGTTGGTGTCCTGGTTAAGATTAGGGCACGGGTGAGGGTAGGGATTCGGGAGAGGGTCAGGGTTAGGATTCGGTTTAGGGTTAGGGTTAGGGAATGGAGAGGGATTAGGGTACAGGCTAGGGTACGACAACGCTTAACGGTTCGCATAATTGTGAGGGCACGAGTTAGTGTTGGTGTACTGGTTAAGACAAGGGCAACGGTGAGGGTAAGGCCTCGGAAAAGGGTCACGTTCAGGGTTTGGGTTATGGTTAGGGTTAAGGAATGGGGAGGGATTAGGGTACAGGATAGGGTACGACAACGCTTAAGGGTTAGCGTACGTTTGAGGGCATGAGTTAGTGTTTGTTTACTGGTTTAGATTAGTGCATGGGTTAGGGTAGGGCCTCGGAAAAGGGTCAGGTTTAGGGATGGGCTTAGGGGTAGTGTTAGGCAATGGGAGGGATTAGGGAACAGGGTAGGGCACGGCAACGGTTTAGTGTTATCCTTCGTTGGGGGGCATGAGTTAGTGTTGATGGACTGTTTAAAATTAGGACACGGGTGAGGGTAAATCTTCGGGTGAGTGTCAGGGTTAGGGTTCGGGTTAGGGTTAGGGTTAGGGAATGGGGAGGGATTAGGGTACAGTTTAGGGTACGACAACGCTTAAGGGTTAGCGGACGTGTGAGGCCACGAATTAGTGTTGGTGTGCTGGTTAAGATTAGGGCACGGGTGAGGGTAAGGGTTTGGGTGAGGGTCAGGTTTACGATTCGGGTTAGGGTTAGGTTTATGGAATGGGGAGGGATTAGGGTAAAGTTTAGGGTACGATGATGCTTAAGGGTTAGCGTACGTGTGAGGACACTAGTTAGTTTTAGTGTACTGGTCACGAATAGGGCACGGGTGAGGGTAAAGCCTCGGAAGATGGTCACGTTAAGGGTTTGGGTTAGGGTTATAATTAGGGAATGTTGATTGATTAGGGTATAGTTTAGGGTACGACAATGGTTTATGGTTAGCCTACGTAAAAGGGCATGGGTTAGTGTTGATGTACTGGTTAAAATTAGTACACGGGTGAGGGTAAAGTTTAGGGTGAGTGTCAGGGTTAGGTTTCAGGTTAGGGTTAGGGTTAGGGAACGGAGAGGCATTAGGGTACAGGTTAGGGTACAGCTGCTGTTTAGGGTTAGCATACGTGAGAGGGCACGAGTTATTGTTGGTGTCCTGGTTAGGATTAGGGCACGGGTGAGGGTCAGGCTTCGAGTGAGGGTCAGGGTTAGGATTCGGGTTAGAGTTAGGGTTAGGGAATGGAGAGGGATTAGGGTACAGGCTAGGGTACGACAACGCTTAAGGGTTCGCATAATTGTGAGGGCACGAGTTAGTGTTGGTGTACTGGTTAAGACAAGGGCAACGGTGAGGATAAGGCCTCGGAAAAGGGTCACGTTCAGGGTTTGGGTTAGGGTTAGTGTTAGGGAATGGGGAGTGATTAGGGTGCAGGATAGGGTACGACAATGCTTAAGGGTTAGCGTACGTTTGAGGGCACGAGTTAGTGTTTGTTTACTGGTTAAGATTAGGGCATGGGTTAGGGTAGGGCCTAGGAAGAGACTCAGGTTTAGGGATGGGGTTAGGGATAGGGTTAGGCAATGTGAGGGATTAGGGAACAGGGAAGGGCACGGCAACGGTTTAGTGTTATCCTTCGTTGGGGGGCATGAGTTAGTGTTGATGGACTGTTTAAAATTAGGACACGGGTGAGGGTAAATCTTCGGGTGAGTGTCAGGGTTAGGGTTCGGGTTAGGGTTTGGGTTAGGGAATGGAGAGGGATTAGGGTACAGGTTAGGGTACGGCTGCTGTTTATGGTTAGCGTACGTGTGAGGGCACGGTTTAGTGATGGTGTATTGGTTAAGATTAGTTCACAGGTGAGGGTAAGGCTTAGGGTGAGGCTCGGTGTTAGGATTCGGGTTAGTGTTAGGGTTAGGGAATGGGGAGGGATTGGGGTACAGTTTAGGGTACGATGACCCTTAAGGGTCAGCGTACGTGTGAGGTCACTAGTTAGTGTTAGTGTACCTGTTACGATTAGGGCATGGGTGAGGGTAAGTACTCGGAAGAGGGTCACGATAAGGGTTTGGGTTAGGGTTATGGTTAGGGAATGGGGATTGATTCGGGTAAAGGTTAAGGTACGGCAATGGTTAAGGGTTAGCCTACGTAAGAGGGCATGGGTTAGTGTTGATGTACTGGTTAAAATTAGGACACGGGTGAGGGTAAATCTTTGGGTGAGTCTCAGGGTTAGGGTTCGGGTTAGGGTTAGGGTTAGGGAATGGAGAGCAATTAGGGTACAGTTTAGGGTATGGCTGCGTTTTAGGGTTAGCGTACGTGTGAGGGCACGGTTTAGTGATGGTGTATTGGTTAAGATTAGGTCACGGGTGAGGGTAATGCTTAGGGTGAGGCTCAGGGTTAGGAGTCGGGTTAGGGTTAGGGTTAGGGAATGGGGAGGGATTAGGGTACAATTTAGGGTATGACAACGCTTAAGGGTTAGCGTACGTGTGAGGGCACGAGTTAGTGTTGGTGTCCTGGTTAAGATTAGGGCACGGGTGAGGGTAAGGCTTCGGGTGAGGGTCAGGGTTAGGATTCGGGTTAGGGTTAGGGTTAGGGAATGGGGAGGGATTAGGGTACAGTTTAGGGTACGAGAGTGCTTAAGGGTTACCGTTCGTGCGAGGGCAAGAGTTAGAGTTAGTGTCCTGGTTAAGATTAGGGCACGGGTGAGGGTAAGGTTTCGGGTGAGGGTCAGGTTTACGATTCGGGTTAGGGTTAGGGTTAGGGAAAGGTGAGGGATTAGGGTACAGTTAAGGGTACGATGACGCTGAAGGGTTAGCGTACGTGTGAGGACACTAGTTAGTTTTAGTATACTCGTCACGATTAGGGCACGGGTGAGGGTAAGGCCTCGGAAGATGGTCACGTTAAGGGTTTGGGTTAGGGTTATAATTAGGGAATGTTGATTGATTAGGGTACAGTTTAGGGTACGGCAATGGTTTAGGGTTAGACTACGTAAAAGGGCATGGGTTAGTGTTGATGTACTGGTTAAAATTAGGACACGGTTGAGGGTAAATCTTTGGGTGAGTGTCAGGGTTAGGGTTCGGGTTAGGGTTCGGGTAAGGGAATGGAGAGGGATTAGGGTACAGTTTAGGGTACGGCTGCGGTTTAGGGTGAGCGTATGTGTGAGGGCACGATTTAGTGATGGTGTATTGGTTTAGATTAGGTCACGGGTGAGGGTAAGGCTTAGGGTGAGGCTCAGGGTTCGGAGTCGGGTTAGGGTTAGGGTTAGGGAATGGGGAGGGATTAGTGTACAATTAAGGTATGACAACGCTTAAGGGTTAGCGTACGTGTGAGGGCACGAGTTAGTGTTGGTGTCCTGGTTAAGATTAGGGCACGGGTGAGGGTAAGGCTTCAGGTGAGAGTCAGGGTTAGGATTCGTGTTAGGGTTAGTGTTAGGGAATGGAGAGGGATTAGGGTACAGTTTAGGGTACGAGAGTGCTTAAGGGTTACCGTTCGTGTGAGGGCACGAGTTAGTGTTAGTGTTCTGGTTAAGATTAGGGCACGGGTGTGGGTAAGGGTTCGAGTGAGGGTCAGGTTTACGATTCGGGTTAGGGTTAGGGTTAGGGAAAGGGGAGGGATTAGGGTACAGTTTAGGGAACGATGACGCTTAAGGGTTAGCGTACGTGTGAGGTCACTAGTTAGTGTTAGTGTACTGTTTACAATTAGGGCACGGGTGAGGGTAAGGCCTCGGAAGAGGGTCACGTTAAGGGTTTGGGTTAGGGTTTTGGTTAGGGAATGGGGATTGGTTAGGGTATGGCAATGGTTTAGGGTTAGCCTACGTAAGAGGGCATGGGTTAGTGTTGATGTACTGGTTAAAATTAGGACATGGGTGAGGATAAAGTTTAGGGTGAGTGTCAGTGTTAGGTTTCAGGTTAGGGTTAGGGTTAGGGAATGGAGAGGGATTATGGTACAGGTTAGGGTACAGCTGCGGTTTAGGGTTAGCGTATGTGTGAGGGCATGAGTTAGTGTTGGTGTCCTGGTTAAGATTAGGGCACGGGTGAGGGTAGGGCTTCGGGAGAGGGTCAGGTTTAGGATTCGGTTTAGGGTTAGGGTTAGGGAATGGAGAGGGATTAGGGTACAGGCTAGGGTACGACAACGCTTAACGGTTCGCATAATTGTGAGGGCACGAGTTAGTGTTGGTGTACTGGTTAAGACAAAGGCACCGGTGAGGGTAAGGCCTCGGAAAAGGATCACATTCAGGGTTTGGGTTATGGTTAGGATTAGGGAATGGGGAGGGATTAGGGTACAGGATAGGGTACGACAACGCTTAAGGGTTAGCGTACGTTTGAGGGCACGAGTTAGTGTTTGTTTACTGTTTAAGATTAGTGCATGGGTTAGGGTAGGGCATCGGAAGAGGGTCAGGTTTAGGGATGGGCTTAGGGTTAGGCTTAGGCAATGGGAGGGATTAGGGTACAGGGTAGGGCACGGCAACGGTTTAGTGTTATCCTTCGTTGGGGGGCGTGAGTTAGTGTTGATGGACTGTTTAAAATTAGGACACGGGTGAGGGTAATTCTTCGGGTGAGTGTCAGGGTTAGGGTTCGGGTTAGTGTTAGGGTTAGGGAATGGAGAGCAATTAGGGTACAGTTTAGGGTATGGCTGCGTTTTAGGGTTAGCGTACGTGTGAGGGCACGGTTTAGTGATGGTGTATTGGTTAAGATTAGGTAACGGGTGAGTGTAAGGCTTAGGGTGAGGCTCAGGGTTACGATTCGTGTTAGGGTTAGGGAATGGAGAGGGATTAGGGTACAGTTTAGGGTTCGACAACGCTTAAGGGTTAACGTACGTGTGAGGGCACGAATTAGTGTTGGTGTGCTGGTTAAGATTAGGGCACGGGTGAGTTTAAGGATTCGGGTGAGGGTCAGGTTTACGATTCGGGTTAGGGTTAGGGTTAGGGAATGGGGAGTGATTAGGGTACAGTTTAGTGTACGACAGTGCTTAAGGGTTACCGTTCGTGTCAGGGCAAGAGTTAGTGTTAGTGTCCAGGTTAAGATTAGGGCACGGGTGAGGGTAAGGCTTCAGGTGAGAGTCAGCGTTAGAATTCGGGTTAGGGTTAGGGTTAGGGAATGGGGAGGGATTAGGGTACAGTTTAGGGTACGACAACGCTTAAGGGTTAGCGGACGTGTGAGGCCACAAATTAGTGTTGGTGTGCTGGTTAAGGTTAGGGCACGGGTGAGGGTAATGTTTCGGGTGAGGGTCAGGTTTACGATTCGGGTTATGGTTATGGTTAGGGAATGGGGAGGGATTTGGGTACAGTTTAGGGTACGATGATGCTTAAGGGTTAGCGTACGTGTGAGGACACTAGTTAGTTTTAGTGTACTGGTCACGAATAGGGCACGGGTGAGGGTAAGGAATCGGAAGGTGGTCACGTTAAGGGTTAGGGTTAGGGTTATAATTAGGGAATGTTGATTGATTAGGGTACAGTTTAGGGTACGGCAACGGTTTAGGGTTAGCCTACGTAAGAGGGCATGGGTTGGTGTTGATGTACTGGTTAAAATTAGGACACGGGTGAGGGTAAAGTTTAGGGTGAGTGTCAGGGTTAGGTTTCAGGTTAGGTTTAGGGTTAGGGAATGGAGAGGGATTAGGGTACAGGTTAGTGTACGGCTGTGGTTTAGGGTGAGCGTACATGTGAGGGCACGGTTTAGTGATGGTGTATTGGTTAAGATTAGGTCACGGGTGAGCGTAAGGCTTAGGGTGAGGCTCAGGGTTAGGAGTCGGGTTAGGGTTAGGGTTAGGGAATGGGGATGGATTAGTGTACAATTTAGGGTATGACAACGCTTAAGGGTTAGCGTACGTGTGAGGGCATGAGTTAGTGTTGGTGTCCTGGTTAAGATTAGGGCACGGGTGAGGGTAAGGCTTCGGGTGAGGGTCAGTGTTAGGATTCGTGTTAGGGTTAGGGTTAGGGAATAGGGAGGGATTAGGGTACAGTTTAGGGTACGAGAGTGCTTAAGGGTTACCGTTCGTGCGAGGGCAAGAGTTAGAGTTAGTGTCCTGGTTAAGCTTAGGGCACGGGTGAGGGTAAGGTTTCGGGTGAGGGTCAGGTTTACGATTCCGGTTAGGGTTAGGGGTAGGGAAAGGGGAGGGATTAGGGTACAGTTTAGGGTACGATGACGCTTAAGGGTTAGCGTACGTGTGTGGACACTAGTTAGTTTTAGTATACTCGTCACGATTAGGGCACGGGTGAGGGTAAGGCCTCGGAAGATGGTCACGTTAAGGGTTTGGGTTAGGGTTATAATTAGGGAATGTTGATTGATTAGGGTACAGTTTAGGGTACGGCAATGGTTTAGGGTTAGCCTACGTAAAAGGGCATGGGTTAGTGTTGATGTACTGGTTAAAATTAGGACACGGGTGAGGGTAAAGTTTAGGGTGAGTGTCAGGGTTAGGTTTCAGGTTAGGTTTAGGGTTAGGGAGTGGAGAGGGATTAGGGTACAGGCTAGGGTACGACAACGCTTAAGGGTTCGCATAATTGTGAGGGCACAAGTTAGTGTTGGTGTACTGGTTAAGACAAGGGCCACGGTGAGGGTAAGGCCTCGGAAAAGGGTCACGTTCAGGGTTTGGGTTAGGGTTAGGGTTAGGGAATGGGGAGGGATTAGGGTGCAGGATAGGGTACGACAAGGCTTAAGGGTTAGCGTACGTTTGAGGGCATTAGTTAGTGTTTGTGTACTGGTTAAGATTAGGGCATGGGTTAGGGTAGGGCCTCGGAAGAGTGTCAGGTTTAGGGATGGGATTAGGGTTAGGGTTAGGCAATGGGAGGGATTAGGGAGCACGGTAGGGCACGGGAACGATTTAGTGTTAGCCTACGTTGGAGGGCATGGGTTAGTGTTGATGGAGTGTTTAAAATTAGGACACGGGTGAGGGTAAATCTTCGGGTGAGTGTCAGGGTTAGGGTTCGGGTTAGGGTTAGGGATAGGGAATGGAGAGGGATTAGGGTACAGGTTAGAGTACAGCTGCGGTTTAGGGTTAGCGTACGTGTGAGGGCACGTTTTAGTGATGGTGTATTGGTTAAGATTAGGACACGGGTGAGGGTAAGGCTTAGGTTGAGGCTCAGGGTTAGGATTTGGGTTAGGGTTAGGGTTAGGGAATGGGGATTGATTAGGCTACAGGTTAGGGTACGGCAATGGTTTAGGGTTAGCCTACGTAAGAGGGCATGGGTTAGTGTTGATGTACTGGTTAAAATTAGGACACGGGTGAGGGTAAAGTTCAGGGTGAGTGTCAGGTTTAGGATTCGGGTTGGGTTAGGGTTAGGGAATGGAGAGGGATTAGGGTACAGGCTAGCATACGACAACGCTTAAGGGTTCGCATAATTGTGAGGGCACGAGTTAGTATTGGTGTACTGGTTAAGACAAGGGCACCGGTGAGGGTAAGGCCTCGGAAAAGGGTCACGTTCAGGGTTTGGGTTAGGGTTAGGGTTACGGAATAGGGAGGGATTAAGGTACAGTTTAGGGTACGACAACGCTTCAGGGTTAGCGTACGTGTGAGGGCACGAATAAGTGTTTGTGTGCTGGTTAAGATTAGGGCACGGTTGAGGGTTACGTTTCGGGTGAGGGTCAGGGTTAGGGTTAGGGTTAGGGTTAGGGAATGGGGAGGGATTAGGGGACAATTTAGGGTATGACAACGCTTAAGGATTAGCATACGTGTGAGGGCGCAAGTTAGTGTTGGTGTCCTGGTTAAGATTAGGGCACGGGTGAGGGTAAGTCTTCGGATGTGGGTCAGGGTTAGGATTCGTGTTAGGGTTAGGGTTAGGGAAAGGGGAGGGGTTAGGGTACAGTTTAGGGTACGACAGTGCTTAAGGGTTACCGTTCGTGTGAGGGCAAGAGTTAGTGTTAGTGTCCTGGGTAATATTAGGGCACAGGTGAGGGTAAGGTTTCAGGGGAGGGTCAGGGTTAGGATTCGGGTTAGAGTTAGGGTTAGGGAATGGAGAGGGATTAGGGTAGAGGATAGGGTACGACAACGCTTAAGCGTTCGCATAATTGTGAGGGCACGAGTTAGTGTTGGTGTACTGGTTAAGAGAAGGGCACCGGTGAGTGTACGGCCTCGGAAAAGGGTCACGTTCAGGGTTTGGGTTAGGGTTAGGATTAGGGAATGGGGAGGGATTAGGGTGCAGGATAGGGTACGACAACGCTTAAGGGTAAGCGTACGTTTGAGGGCACGAGTTAGTGTTTGTGTACTGGTTAAGATTAGAGCATGGGTTAGGGTAGGGCCTCGGAAGAGGGTCAGGTTTAGGGATGGGGTTAGGGTTAGGGTTAGGCAATGGGAGGGATTAGGGAACAGGGTACGGCACGGCAACGGTTTAGTGTTAGCCTATGTTGGAGGGCATGGGTTAGTGTTGATGGACTTTTTAAAATTAGGACACATGTGAGGGTAAATCTTTGGGGAGTGTCAGGGTTAGGGTTCGGGTTAGGGTTCGGTTTAGGGAATGGAGAGGGATTAGGGTAGGGTTAGGGTACCGCTGCGGTTTAGGGTTAGCGTACGTGTGAGGGCACGAGTTAGTGTTGGTGTCCTGGTTAAGATTAGGGCACTGGTGAGGGTAAGGCTTCGGGTGAGAGTCAGGGTTAGGATTCGGGTTAGGGTTAGGGTTAGGTAATGGGGAGGGATTAGGGTACAGTTTAGGGTACGACAACGCTTAAGGGTTAGCGTACGTGTGAGGTCACTAGTTAGTTTTAGTGTACTGGTTACGATTAGGGCACGGGTGAGGGTAAGGCCTCGGAAGAGGGTCACGTTAAGGGTTTGGGTTAGGGTTATGGTTAGGGAATGGGGATTGATTAGGCTACAGGTTAGGGTACGGCAATGGTTTAGGGTTAGCCTACGTAAGAGGGCATGGGTTAGTGTTGATGTACTGGTTAAAATTAGGACACGGGTGAGGGTAAAGTTTAGGGTGAGTGTCAGGATTAGGTTTCAGGTTAGGGTTAGGGTTCGGGAATGGAGAGGGATTAGGGTACAGATTAGGGTACAGCTGAGGTTTAGGGTTAGCGTACGTGTGAGGGCACGAGTTAGTGTTGGTGTCCTGGTTAAGATTATGGCACGGGTGAAGGTAAGGCATCGGGTGAGGATCAGGGTTAGGATTCGGGTTAGGGTTAGGGTTAGGGAATGGAGAGGAATTAGGGTAGAGGATAGGGTACGACAACGCTTAAGTGTTTGCATAATTTTGAGGGCACGAGTTAGTGTTGGTGTACTGGTTAAGACACGGGCACCGGTGAGGGTAAGGCCTCGGAAATGGGTCACGTTCAGGATTTGGGTTAGGGTTAGGATTAGGGAATGGGGAGGGATTAGGGTGCAGGATAGGGTACGACAACGCTTAAGGGTTAGTGTACGTTTGAGGGCACGAGTTAGTGTTTGTGTACTGGTTAAGATTAGGGCATGGGTTAGGGTAGGGCCTCGGAAGAGGGTCAGGTTTAGGGATGGGGTTAGGGTTAGGGTTAGGCAATGGGAGGGATTAGGGAGCAGGGTAGGGCACGGCAACGGTTTAGTGTCAGCCTACGTTGGAGGGCATGGGTTAGTATTGATGGATTGTTCAAAATTAGGACACGCGTGAGGGTAAATCTTCGGGTGAGTGTCAGGGTTAGGGTTCGGGCTAGGGTTAGGGTTAGGGAATGGAGAGAGATTAGGGTACAGGTTAGAGTACGGCTCCGGTTTATGGTTAGCGTACGTGTGAGGGCATGGTTTAGTGATGGTGTATTGATTAAGATTAGGTCACGGGTGAGGGTAAGGCTTAGGGTGAGGCTCAGGGTTAGGATTAGGGTTACGGTTAGGGTTAGGGAATGGGGAGGGATTAGGGTACAAATTAGGGTATGACAATGCATAAGGGTTAGCGTACGTGTGAGGGCACGAGTTAGTATTGGTGTCCTGGTTCAGATTAGGGCACGGGTGAGGGTAAGGCTTCAGGTGAGGGTCAGGGTTAAGATTCGGGTTAGGGTTAGGGTTAGAGAATGGGGAGGGATGAGGGTATAGTTTAGGGTACGACAACGCTTAAGTGGTAGCGTACGTGTGAGGACACGAATTAGTGTTGGTGTCCTGGTTAAGATTAGGGCACGGGTGAGTGTAAGTGTTCGGTTGAGGGTCAGCTTTACAATTCGGGTTAGGGTTAGGGTTAGGGAATGGGGAGGGATTAGGGTACAGTTTAGGGTACGATGACGCCTAAGGGTTAGCGTGCGTGTGAGGTCACTAGTTAGTGTTAGTGTACCTGTTACGATTAGGGCACGGGTGAGGGTAAGGCTTCGGAAGAGGGTCACGTTAAGGGTTTGGGTTATGGTTATGGTTAGGGAACGGGGAATGATTAGGGTACAGGTTAGTGTACGGCAATGGTTTAGGGTTGGCCTGCATAAGAGGGCATGGGTTAGTGTTGATGTACTGGTTAAAATTAGGACATGGGTGAGGGTAAAGTTTAGGGTGAGTGTCAGGGTTAGGTTTCAGGTTAGGGTTAGGGAATGGAGAGGGATTAGGGCACAGGTTAGGGTACAGCTGCAGTTTAGGGTTAGCGTACGTGTGAGGGCCCGAGTTAGTGTTGGTGTCCTGGTTAAGATTAGGGCCCGAGTGTGAGTAAGGCTTCGGGTGAAGGTCAGGGATAGGATTCGGGTTAGGGTTAGGGTTAGGGAATGGAGAGGGATTAGGGTACAGGCTAGGGTACGACAACGCTTAAGGGTTCGCATAATTGTGAGGGCACTAGTTAGTGTTGGTGTACTGGTTAAGACAAGGGCACCGGTGAGGGTGAGGCCTCGGAAAAGGGTAACGTTCAGGGTTTGGGTTAGGGTTAGGGTTAGGGAATGGGGAGAGATTATGGTACAGTTTAGGGTACGACAATGCTTAATTGTTACCATTCGTGTGAGGGCAAGAGTTAGTGTTAGTGTCCTGGTTAAGATTAGGGCACAGGTGAGGGTAAGGCTTCGGGTGAGGGTCAGGGTTAGGATTCGTGTTAGGGTTAGGGCTAGGGAATGGGGAGGGTTTAGGGTACAGTTTAGCGTACGACAACGCTTAAGGGTTAGCGTACGTGTGAGGGCACGAGTTAGTGTTGGTGTGCTGGTTAAGATTCGAGCACGGGAGAGAGTAAGGCTTCAGGTGAGGGTCAGGTTTACGATTCAGGTTAGGGTTAGGTTTAGGGAATGGGGAGGGATTAGGGTACAGTTTAGGTTACGATGATGCTTAATGGTTAGCGTACGTGTGAGGTCACTAGTTAGTGTTAGTGTACTGGTTACGATTAGGGCACCGGTGAGGGTAAGGCCTCGGAAGCGGGTCACGTTAAGGGTTTGGTTTAGGGTTATGGTTAGGGAATGGGGATTGATTACGGTACAGGTTAGTGTACGACAATGGTTTAGGGTTAGCCTACATAAGTGGGCATGTGTTAGTTTTGATGTACTGGTTAAAATTAGGACACGGGTGAGGTTAAAGTTTAGCGTGAGTGTCAGGGTTAGGTTTCAGGTTAGGGTTAGAGTTAGGGAATGGAGAGGGATTAGTGTACAGGTTAGGGTACAGCTGCAGTTTAGGGTTAGCGCATGTGTGAGGGCACGAGTTAGTGTTGGTGTCCTGGTTAAGATTAGGGCACGGGTGAGGGTAAGGCTTCGGGTGAGGGTCAGGGTTAGGATTCGGGTTAGGGTTAGGGTTAGGGAATGGGGAGGGATTAGGGTACAGTTTAGGGTACGACAACTCTTAAGGGATAGTGTACGTGTGATGGCATGAATTAGTGTTGGTGTGCTGGTTAAGATTAGGGCACGGGTGAAGGTAAGGTTTCGGGTGAGGGTCAGGTTTATGATTCGGGTTAGGGTTAGGGTTAGGGAATGGGGAGGGATTAGGGTATAGTTTGGGTACGATGACGCTTAAGGGTTAGCGTACGTTTGAGGTCACTAGTTAGTGTACTGGTTACGATTAGGACACGGGTGAGGGTAAGGCCTCGGAAGAGGGTCACGTTAAGGATTTGGGTTAGGGTTATGGTTAGGGAATGGGGTTTGATTAGGGTACAGGTTAAGGTACGGCAATGGTTTAGTGTTAGCCTACGTAAGAGAGCATGGGTTACTGTTGATGTACTGGTTAAAATTAGGACACAGGTGAGGGTAAAGTTTAGGGTGAGTGTCAGGGTTAGGTTTCAGGTTCGGGTTAGGGTTAAGGAATGGACAGGGATTAGGGTACAGGTTAGGGTACAGCTGCGGTTTAGGGTTAGCGTACGTGTGAGGGCACGAGTTAATGTTGGTGTCCTGGTTAAGATTAGGGCACGGGTGAGGGTAAGGCTTCGGGTGAGGGTCAGGGTTAGGTTTCGGGTTAGGGTTAGGGTTAGGGAATGGAGAGGGATTAGGGTACAGGCTAGGGTACGACAACGCTTAAGGGTTCGCATAATTGTGAGGGCACTAGTTAGTGTTGGTGTACTGGTTAAGACAAGGGCAGCGGTGAGGGTAAGGCCTCGGAAAAGGGTAACGTTCAGGGTTTGGGTCAGAGTTAGGGTTAGGGAATGGGGAGGGATTAGGGTACAGTTTAGGGTACGACAATGCTTAATTATTACCGTTCGTGTGAGGGCAAGAGTTAGTGTTAGTCTCCTGGTTAAGATTAGGGCACTGGTGAGGGTAAGGCTTCGGGTGAGGGTCAGGGTTAGGATTCGTGTTAGGGTTAGGGTTAGGGAATAGGAAGGGATTACGGTACAGTTTAGCGTACGAAAACGCTTAAGGGTTAGCGTACGTGTGAGGTCACTAGTTAGTGTTAGTGTACTGGTTACGATTAGGGCACGGGTGAGTGTAAGGCCTCGGAAGAGGGTCACATTAAGGGTTTGGGTTAGGGTTATGGTTAGCGAATGGGGATTGTTTATGGTACAGGTTACAGTACGGCAATGGTTTAGGGTTAGCCTACGTAAGAGGGCATGGGTTAGTGTTGATATACTGGTTAAAATTAGGACACAGGTGAGGGTAAACTTTAGGGTGAGTGTCAGGGTTAGGTTTCAGGTTAGGGCTAGGGAATGGAGAGGGATTAGGGTACAGGTTAGGGTACAGCTGCGGTTTAGGGTTAGCGTACGTGTGAGGGCACGATTTAGTGTTGGTGTCCTGTTTAAGATTAGGGCACGGGTGTGGGTAAGGCTTCGGGTGAAGGTCAGGTTTAGGATTCGGGTGAGGGTCAGTGTTAGGGATAGTGTTAGGGAATGGAGAGGGATTAGGGTACAGGATAGGGTACGACAACGCTTAAGGGCTAGAGTACGTTTGAGGGCACGAGTTAGTGTTTGTGTACTGGTTAAGATTACGGCATGGGTTAGTGTAGGGCCTCGGAAGAGGGTCAGGTTTAGGGATGAGGTTAGGGTTACGGTTAGGCAATGGGAGGGATTAGGGAACAGGGTAGAGCATGGCATCGGTTTAGTGTTAACCTACGTTGGAAAGCATGGGTTAGTGTTGATGGACTGTTTAAAATTAGGACACGGGTGTGGGTAAATCTTCGGGTGAGTGTCAGGGTTAGGGTTCGGGTTAGTGTTAGGGTTAGGGAATGGAGAGGGATTAGGGTACAGGTTAGTGTACAGCTGCGGTTTAGGGTTAGCGTACGTGTGAGGGCACGAGTTAGTGTTGGTGTCCTGGTTAAGATTAGGGCACAGGTGAGGGTAAGGCTTCGGGTGAGGGTCAGGGTTAGGATTCGTGTTAGGGTTAGGGTTAGGGAATGGG
This sequence comes from Inia geoffrensis, assembly GCA_036417435.1. NCBI lineage: Eukaryota > Metazoa > Chordata > Mammalia > Artiodactyla > Iniidae > Inia > Inia geoffrensis. The sequence continues at coordinate 73,224,438 of CM070910.1, read as the reverse complement.
GAGGGATTAGGGTTCAGTTTAGGGTACGACAGTGCTTAAGTGTTAGCGTTCGTGTGAGGGCACGAATTAGTGTTGGTGTCCTGGTTAAGATTAGGGCACGGGTGTGGGTAAGGCTTAGGGTGAAGGTCAGGGTTAGGGTTAGTGTTAGGGAATGCACAAGGATTAGGGTATAGGCTTGTGTACGACAACGCTTAAGGGTTCGCATAATTGTGAGGGCACGAGTTAGTGTTGGTGTACTGGATAAGACAAGGGCACCAGTGAGGGTAAGGCCTTTGAAAAGGGTCACATTCAGGGTTTGGGTTAGTGTTAGGTTTAGGGAATGGGGAGGGAATAGGGTACAGGATAGGGTACGACAACGCTTAAGGGTTAGCGTACGCTTGAGGGCACGAGTCAGTGTTTGTGTACTGGTTAAGATTAGGGCATGGGTTAGGGTAGGGCCTCCGAAGAGCGTCTGGTTTAGGGATGGGGTTAGGTTTAGTGTTGGGCAAAGGGAGGGATTAGGGAACAGGGTAGGGCACGGCAACAGTTTAGTGTTACCCTACGTTGGAGGGCATGGGTTAGTGTTGATGGACTGTTTAAAATTAGGACACGAGTGAGGGTAAATCTTCGGTGAATGTCAGGGTTAGGGTTCGGGTTAGGGTTAGGGTTAGGGAATGGAGAGGGATTAGGGTACAGGTTAGGGTACGGCTGCAGTTTAGGATTAGCGTACGTGTGAGGGCACGGTTTAGTGATGGTTTATTGGTTAAGATTAGGTCACGGGTGAGTTTAAGGCTTAGGGTGAGACTCAGGGTTAGGATTCGGGTTAGGGTTAGGTTTAGGGAATGGGGAGCGATTAGGTTACAATTTAGGGTAGGACAATGCTTAAGGGTTAGTGTACGTGTGAGGGCACAAGTTAGTGTTGGTGTCCTGGTTAAGTTTAGGGCACGGGTGAGGGTAAGGTTTCGGGTGATGGTCAGGTTTAGGATTCGTGTTAGGGTTAGGGTTAGGGAATGGGGAGGGATTAGGGTACAGTTTAGGGTACAACAGTGATTAAGGGTTACCGTTCGTGTGAGAGAAAGAGTTAATGTTAGTGTCATGGTTAAGATTCGGGCACGGGTGAGGGTAAGGCTTACGGTGAGGGTCAGGGTTAGGATTCGGGTTCGGGTTAGGTTTAGGGAATGGGGAGGGATTATGGTACAGTTTAGGGTACGACAACTCTTAAGAGTTAGCGTACGTGTGAGGGCACGAATTAGTGTTGGTGTGCTGGTTAACATTAGGACACGGGTGAGGGTAAGGGTTCAGGTGAGGGTCATGTTTAGGGTTTGGGTTAGGGTTAGGGTTAGGGAATGGGGATTGATTAGGGTACAGGTTAGGGTACGGCAATGGTTTAGGGTTAGCCTATGTAAGAGGGCATGGGTTAGTGTTGATGTACTGGTTAAAATTAGGACACGGGTGAGGGTAAAGTTTAGGGTGAGTGTCAGGGTTAGGTTTCAGGTTAGGGCTAGGGTTAGGGAATGGAGAGGGATTAGGGTAAAGGTTAGGGTACAGCTGTAGTTTAGGGTTAGCGTACGTGTGAAGGCACGAGTTAGTGTTGGTGTCCTAGTTAAGATTAGGGCACGGGTGAGGGTAAGGCTTCGGGTGAGGGTCAGGGTTATGATTCGGATTAGGGTTAGGGTTAGTGTTAGGGAATTGAGAGGGATTAGGGTACAGGCTAGGGTACAACAGCGATTAAGGTTTCACATAATTGTGAGGGCACGAGTTAGTGTTGGTGTACTTGTTAAGACAAGGGCACCAGTGAGGGTAAGGCCTCGGATAAGGGTCACGTTCAGGGTTTGGGTTAGGGTTTGGGTTAGGGAATGGGGAGGGATTAGGGTGCAGGATAGGGTACAACAACGTTTAAGGGTTAGTGTACGTTTGAGGGCAGGAGTTAGTGTTTGTGTACTGGTTAAGATGAGGGCATGGGCTAGGGTAGGGCCTCGGAAGAGTGTCAGGTTTAGGGATGGGGTTAGGGTTAGGGTTAGGCAATGAGAGGGATTAGGGAACAGGGTAGGGCCCGGCAACGGTTTAGTGTTAGCCTACGTTGGAGGGAATGGGTTAGTGTTGATGGACTGTTTAAAATTAGGACACGGGTGAGGGTAAATCTTCGGTTGAGTGTCAGGTTTGGGGTTCGGGTTAGGCTTAGGGTTAGGGAATGGAGAGGGATTAGGGTACAGGTTAGGGTACGGCTGTGGTTAAGGGTTAGCGTACATGTGAGGGCACGGTTTAGTGATGTTGCATTGGTTAAGATTAGTTCACGGGTGAGAGTAAGGCTTCGGGTGAGGCTCAGGGTTAGGATTCGGTTTAGGGTAAGGGTTAGGGAATGGGGAGGGTTTAGGGTACAATTTGGGTTATGACAACGCTTAAGGGTTAGCGTACGTGTGAGGCCACGAGTTAGTTTTGGTGTCCTGGTTAAGATTACGGCACGGGTGAGGGTAAGGCTTCGGGTGAGGGTCATTGTTAGGATTCATGTTAGGGTTAGGGTTAGGGAATGGGGAGAGTTTAGGGTACAGTTTAGGTTATGACAGTGCTTAAGTGTTACCGTTCGTGTGAGGGCAAGAGTTAGTGTTAGTGTCCTGGTTAACTTTAGGGCACGGGGGAGGGTAAGGCTTCAGGTGAGGGTAAGTGTTAAGATTCGGTTTAGGGTTAGGGTTAGGGAATGCTGAGGGATTAGGATACAGTTTAGGGTACGACAACGCTTAAGGGTTAGCGTACGTGTGAGGTCACTAGTTAGTGTTAGTGTACTGGTTACAATTAAGGCACGGGTGAGGGTAAGCCCTCAGAAAAGGGTCACGTTAAGGGTTTGGGTTAGGGTTATGTTTAGGGAATGGTGATTGATTAGGGTACAGGTTAGGGTACGGCAATGGTTTAGGGTGAGCCTAAGTAAGAAGCCATGGGTTAGTGTTGATGTACTGGTTAAATTTAGGACACGGGAGAGGGTAAAGTTTAGGGTGTCAGGGTTAGGTTTCAGGTTAGGGTTAGGGTTAGGGAATGGACAGGGATTAGTGTACAGATTAGGGTACAGCTACGGTTTAGGGTTAGCGTAGGTGTGAGGGCACGAGTTAGTGTTGGTGTCCTGGTTAAGATTAGGGCACGGATGAGGGTAAGGCTTCGGGTTAGGGTCAGGGTTAGGATTCGGATTAGGGTTAGGGTTAGGGAATGGAGAGGGATTAGGGTACAGGCTAGCGTACGACAACGCTTAAGGGTTCGCATAATTGTGAGGGCAAGAGTTAGTGTTGGTGTACTGGTTAAGAGAAGGGCACCGTTGAGGGTAAGGTCTTGGAAAAGGCTCACGTTCAGGGTTTGGGTTAGGGTTAGGGATAGGGAATGGGGAGGGATTAGGGTACAGGATAGTTTACGACAACGCTTAAGGCTTAGCGTACGTTTGAGGGCACGAGTTAGTGTTTGTGTACTGGTTAAGATTAGGGCATGGGTTAGGGTACGGCCTAGGAAGAGTTTAAGGTTTAAGGATGGGGTTAGGTTTAGTGTTAGGCAATGGGAGGGATTAGGGAACAGGGTAGGGCACGGAAACAGTTTAGTGTTAGCCTACGTTGGAGGGCATGAGTTAGTGTTGATGGACTGTTTAAAATTAGGACACGGGTGAGGGTAAATCTTGGGGTGAGTGTCAGGGTTAGGGTTCAGGTTAGGGTTAGGGTTAGCGAATGGAGAGGGATTAGGGTACAGGTAAGGGTACGGCTGCGGTTTAGGGTTAGCGTACATGTGAGGTCATGGTTTAGTGATGGTGTATTGTTTAAGATTAGGTCACGGGTGAAGGTAAGGCTTATGGTGAGTCTCAGGGTTAGGATTCGGGTTAGGGTTAGGGTTAGGGAATGGGGAGGGATTAGGGTACAATTTAGGGTATGACAAGGCTGAAGGGTTAGCGTACGTGTGAGGGCACGAGTTAGTGTTGGTGTCCTGGTTAAAATTAGGGCACGGGTGAGGGTAAGGCTTCGAGGGAGGGTCAGGTTTAGGATTCGTGTTAGGGTTAGTTTTAGGGAATGGGGAAGGATTAGGGTACAATTTAGGGTATGACAACGCTTAACGGTTAGTGAACGTGTGAGGCCACAAATTAGTGTTGGAGTGCTGGTTAAGATTAGGGCACGGGTGAGGGTAAGGGTTCGGGTGAGGGTCAGGTTTATGATTCGGGTTAGGGTTAGGTTTAGGGAATGGACAGGGATTAGGGTAGAGGTTAGCATACAGCTGCAGTTTAGGGTGAGCATACGTGTGAGGGCACAATTTAGTGTTGGTGTCCTGGTTAAGATTAGGGCACGGATGAGGGTAAGGGTCCGGGTGAGTGTCAGGTTTACGATTCAGGTTAGGGTTGGGGTTAGGGAATGGGGAGGCATTAGGGTACAGTTTAGGGTACGATGACACTTAAGGGTTAGTGTACGTGTGAGGTCGCTAGTTAGTGTTAGTTTACTGGTTACGATTAGGGCACGGGTGAGTGTAAGGCCTCGGACGAAGTACACGTTAAGGATGTGGGTTAGGGTTATGGTTAGGGAATGGGGATTGATTAGGGTACAGGTTAGGGTACGGCAATGGTTTAGGCTTAGCCTACGTAAGAGAGCATGGGTTAGTGTTGATGTACTGGTTAAAATTAGGAGACGGGTGAGGGTAAAGTTTAGGGTGAGTGTCAGGGTTAGGTTTCAGGTTAGGGTTAGGGTTAGGGAATGGAGAGGGATTAGGGTACAGGTTAGGGTAGAGCTGCGGTTTAGGGTTAGCGTACGTGTGAAGGCACGAGTTAGTGTTGGTGTCCTAGTTACGATTAGGGCACGGGTGAGGGTAAGGCTTCGTGTGAGGGTCATGGTTAGGATTCGGGTTAGGGTTAGTGTTAGGGAATGGAGAGGGATTAGGGTACAATTTGGGATATGTCAACGCTTAAGGGTTAGCGTACGTTTGAGGGCACGAGTTACTGTTGGTGTCCTGGTTAAGATTAGGGCACGGGTGCAGGTAAGGCTTCGGGTGAGGGTCAGGGTTAGGATTCGTGTTAAGGTTATGGATAGGGAATGGGGAGGGTTTAGGGTACAGTTTAGGGTACGACAACGCTTAAGGGATAGCGTACGTGTGAGTTAAATAGTTAGTGTTAGTGTCCTGGTTAAGATTAGGGCAGGGGTGAGGGTAAGGGTTCGGATGAGGGTCAGGGCTAGGATTCGGGTTAGGGTTAGGGTTAGGGAATGGAGAGGGATTAGGGTACAAGCTAGTGTACGACAACGCTTAAGTCTTCGCATAATTGTGAAGGCACAAGTTAGTGTTGGTGTACTGGTTAAGACAAGGGCACCGGTGAGGGTAAGGCCTCGGAAAAGGGTCACGTTCACGGTTTGGGTTAGGGTTAGGGTTAGGGAATGGGGAGGGATTAGGGTACAGGATAGGGTACGACAAACGCTTAAGGGATAGCGTATGTTTGAGGGCAAGAGTTAGTGTTAGTGTCCTGGTTAAGATTAGGGCACGGGTGAGGGTAAGGCTTCAGGTGAGGGTCAGGGTTAGGATTCGGGTTAGGATTAGAGTTAGGTAATGGGGAGGGATTAGGGTACAGTTTAGGGTACGATGATGCTTAAGGTTTAGCGTACGTGTGAGATCAGTAGTTAGTGTTAGTTTACCGGTTACGATTAGGGCACGGATGAGGGTAAGGCCTCGGAAGAGGGTCACGTTAAGGGTTTGGGTTAGGGTTATGGTTAGGGAATGGGGATTGATTAGGGTACAGGTTAGTGTACGGCAATGGTTTAGGGTTAGCCTACATAAGAGGGCATGGGTTAGTGTTGATGTACTGCTTAAAATTAGGACACGGGTGAGGGTAAAGTTTAGGGTGAGTGTCAGGGTTAGGTTTCAGGTTAGGGTTAGGGTTAGGGAATGGAGAGGGATTAGGGTACAGGTTAGTGTACAGCTGCGGCTTAGGTTTAGAGTACGTGTGAGCGCACAAGTTAGTGTTGGTGTCCTGGTTAAGATTAGGGTACGGGTGAGGGTAAGGCTTCGGGTGAGGGTCAGGGTTAGGATTCGTGTTAGGGTTAGGGTTAGGGAATGGGGAGGGATTAGGGTATAGTTTAGGGCACGACAGTGCTTAAGGGTTACCGTTCATGTGAGGGCAAGAGTCAGTGTTAGTGTCCTGGTTAAGATTAGGGAACGGGTGAGGGTAAGGGTTCGGATGAGGGTCAGGTTTACGATTCGGGTTAGGGTTAGGGTTAGGGAATGGAGAGGGATAAGGGTACAGGCTAGGGTATGACAACGCTTAAGGGTTCGCATAATTGTGAAGGCACGAGTTAGTGTTGGTGTACTGGTTAAGACAAGGGCACCGGTGAGGGTAAGGCCTCCGAAAAGGGTCACGTTCAGGGTTTGGGTTAGGGTTAGGGTTAGGGTTAAGGAATGGGGAGGGATTAGGGTAAAGGATAGGGTACGACAACGCTTAAGGGTTAGCGTACGTTTGGGGGCACGAGTTAGTGTTTGTGTACTGGTTAAAATTAGGGCATGGGTTAGGGTAGGGCCTCGGAAGAGGGTCAGGTTTAGGGATGGGGTTAGGATTAGGGTTAGGCAATGGGAGGGATTAGGGAGCAGGGTAGGGCACGGCAACGGTTTAGTGTTAGCCTACGTTGGAGGGCATGGGTTAGTGTTGATGGACTGTTTAAAATTAGGACACGGGTGAGGGTAAATCTTCGGGTGAGTGTCAGTGTTAGGGTTCAGGTTAGGTTTAGGGTTAGGGAATGGAGAGGGATTAAGGTACAGGTTAGGGTACGGCTGTGGTTTAGGGTTAGCGTTCGTGTGAGGGCACGGTTTAGTGATGGTGTATTGGTTAAGATTAGGTCACGGGTGATAGTAAGGCTTAGGGTGAGTCTCAGGGTTAGGACTCGGGTTAGGGTAGGGTTAGGGAATGGGGAGGGATTAGGGTACAATTTAGGGTATGACAAGGCTTAAGGGTTAGCGTAAGTGTGAGGGCACAAGTTAGTGTTGGTGTCCTTGTTAAGATTAGGGCACGGGTGAGGGTAAGGCTTCGGGGGAGTGTCAGGGTTAGGATTCGTGTTAGGGTTAGGTTTAGGGAATGGGGAGGGATTAGGGTACAGTTCAGGGTACGACAGTGATTAAGGGTTACCGTTCGTGTGAGGGCAAGAGTTAGTATTAGTGTCCTGGTTAAGATTAGGGAATGGGTGAGGGTAAGGCTTCAGGTGAGGTTCAGGGGTAGGATTCGGGTTAGGGTTAGGTTTAGGGAATGGGGAGGGATTAGGGTACAGTTCAGGGTACGACAGCGCTTACGGTATAGCGTACTTGTGAAGGCACGAATTAGTGTTGGTGTGCTGGTTAAGATTAGGGCACAGGTGAGGGTAAGGGTTCGGGTGAGGGTCAGGTTTACGATTCAGGTTAGGGTTAGGGTTAGGGAATGGGGAGGGACTAGGCTACAGTTTAGGGTACGATGACGCTTAAGTGTTAGCGTACTTGGTAGGTCACTAGTAAGTGTTATTTTACTGGTTACGATTAGGGCACGGGTGAGGGTAAGGCCTCTGACGAAGGTCACGTTAAGGGTTTGGGTTAGGGTTATGGTTAGGGAATGGGGATTGATTAGGGTACAGGTTAGTGTACGGCAATGGTTTAGGGGTAGCCTACGTAAGAGGGCATGGGTTAGTGTTGATATACTGGTTAAAATTAGGACATGGGTGAGGGTAAAGTTTAGGGTGAGTGTCAGGGTTAGGTTTCAGGTTAGGGTTAGGGTTAGGGAATGGAGAGGGATTAGGGTACAGGTTAGTGTACAGCTGTAGTTTAGGGTTAGCGTACGTGTGAAGGCACGAGTTAGTGTTGGTGTCCTGGTTAAGATTACGGCACGGGTGAGGGTAAGGCTTCGGGTGAGGGTCAGGGTTAGGGTTAGGGTTAGGGAATGGAGAGGGATTAGGGTACTGTTTAGGATACGATAACGTTTAAGGGTTAGCGTACGTTTGAGGTCACTAGTTAGTGTTAGTGTACCTGTTACGATTAGGGCACGGGTAAGGGTAAGGCCTCGGAAGAGGATCACGTTAAGGGTTTAGGTTAGGGTTATGGTTAGGGAATGGGGATTGATTAGGGTACAGGTTAGGGTACGGCAATGGTTTAGGGTTAGCCTACGTAAGAGGGCATGGGTTAGTGTTGATGTACTGGTTAAAATTAGGACACGAGTGAGGGTAAAGTTTAGGGTGAGTGTCAGGGTTAGGTTTCAGGTCAGGGTTAGGGTTAGAGAATGGAGAGGGAATAGGATACAGGTTAGGGTATAGCTGCAGTTTAGGGTTAGCATACGTGTGAGGCCATGAGTTAGTGTTGGTGTCCTGGTTAAGATTAGGGCACGGGTGAGGGTAAGGCTTCGGGTGAGGGTCAGGGTTAGGATTCAGGTTAGGGTTAGGGTTAGGGAATGGAGAGGGTTTAGGGTTCAGGCTAGGGTACGACAACGCTTAAGGGTTCGCATAATTGTGAGGGCACGAGTTAGTTTTGGTGTACTGGTCAAGACAAGGGCACCGGTGAGGGTTAGGCCTCGGAAAAGGGTCACATTCAGTGTTTGGATTACGGTTAGGGTTAGGGAATGGGGAGGGATTAGGTTGCAGGATAGGGTACGACAACGCTTAAGGGTTAGTGTACGTTTGAGGGCACGAGTTAGTGTTTGTGTACTGGTTAAGATTAGGGCATGGGTTAGGGTAGGGCCTCGGAAGAGGGTCAGGTTTAGGGATGGGGTTCGGATTAGGGTTAGGCAATGATAGGGATTAGGGAACAGGGTAGGGCACGGCAACGGATTAGTGTTAGCCTACGTTGGAGGGCATGGGTTAGTGTTGATGGACTATTGAAAATTAGGACACGGGTGAGTGTAAATCTTCGGGTGAGTGTCAGGGTTAGGGTTTGGGTTCGGGTTAGGGTTAGGGAATGGAGAGGGATTATGGTACAAGTTAGTGTACGGCTGCTGTTTAGGGTTAGCGTACGTGTGAGGGCACGAGTTAGTGTTGGTGTCCTGGTTAAGATTAGGGCACGGGTGAGGGTAAGGCTTCGGGTTAGGTTCAGGGTTAGGGTTAGGGAATGGAGAAGGATTAGGGTACAGGCTAGGGTACGAGAATGCTTAAGGGTTCGCATAATTGTGAGGTCACGAGTTAGGGTTGGTGTACTGGTTAAGACAAGGCCACCGGTGAGGGTAAGGCCTTGAAAAAGGGTCACGTTCAGGGTTTGGGTTAGGGTTAGGGTTAGGCAATGGGAGGGATTAGGGAACAGGGTAGGGCACGGCAACGGTTTAGTGTTAGCCTACGTTGGAGGGCATTGGTTAGTGTTGATGGACTGTATAAAATTAGGACACGGGTGAGGGTAAATCTTCGGGTGAGTGTCAGGGTTAGGGTTCGGGTTAGGGTTAGGGTTAGGGAATGGAGAGGAATTAGGGTACAGATTAGGGTACGGCTGCGGTTTAGTTTTAGCGTACGTGTGAGGGCACGGTTTAGTGATGGTGTATTGGTTAAGATTAGGTCATGGGTGAGGTTAAGGCTTAGGGTGATGCTCAGGATTAGGATTCGGGTTAGGGTTATGGTTAGGGAATGGGGAGGGATTAGGGTTCAATTTAGGGTATGACAACGCTTAAGGGTTAGCGTACGTGTGAGGGCACGAGTTAGTGTTGGTGTCCTGCTTAAGATTAGGGCACGGGTGAGGGTTAGGCCTCGGACGAATGTCACGTTAAGGGTTTGGGTTAGGGTTATGGTTAGGGAATGGGAATTGATTAGCGTACAGGTTAGGGTACGGCAATGGTTAAGCGGTAGCCTACGTAAGAGGGCATGGGTTAGTGTTGATTTGCTGGTTAAAATTAGGACACGGGTGAGGGTAAAGTTTAGGGTGAGTGTCAGTGTTAGGTTTCAGTTTAGGGTGAGGGTTAGGGAATGGAGAGGGATTAGGGTACAGGTTAGCATACAGCTGTAGTTTAGGGTTAGCGTACGTGTGAAGGCACGAGTTAGTGTTGGTGTCCTCGTTAAGATTAGGGCACAGGTGAGGGTAAGGCTTCGGGTGAGGGTCAGGGTTAGGGTTAGGGTTAGGGAATGGAGAGGGATTAGGGTACTGTTTAGGATACGATAAAGTTTAAGAGTTAGCGTACGTTTGAGGTCACTAGTTAGTGTTAGTGTACCTGTTACGATTAGGGCACGGGTGAGTGTAAGGCCTCGGAAGAGGGTCACGTTAAGGGTTTGGGTTAGGGTTATGGTTAGGGAATGGGGATTGATTAGGGTACAGGTTAGGGTACGGCAATGGTTTAGGGTTAGCCTACGTAAGAGGGCATGGGTTAGTGTTGATGTACTGGTTAAAATTAGGACATGGGTGAGGGTAAAGTTTAGGGTGAGTGTCAGAATTAGGTTTCAGGTTAGGGTTAGGGTTAGGGAATGGGGAGGGATTAGGGTACAGGTGAGGGTACAGCTGCGGATTAGTGTTAACGTAGGTGTGAGGGCACGAGTTAGTGTTGGTGTCCTGGTTAAGATTAGGGCATGGGTGAGGGTAAGGCTTTGGGTGAGGGTCAGGGTTAGGATTCGGGTTAGGGTTAGGGTTAGGGAATGGAGAGGGATTAGGGTACAGGCTAGGGTACGACAACGCTTAAGGGTTCGCATAATTGTGAGGGCACGAGTTAGTGTTGGTGTACTGGTTAAGACAAGGGCACCGGTGACGGTTAGGTTTCGGAAAAGGGTCACATTCAGTGTTTGGATTACGGTTAGGGTTAGAGAATGGGGAGGGATTAGGGTGCAGGATAGGGTACGACAAGGCCTAAGGGTTAGTGTACATTTGAGGGCACGAGTTAGTGTTTGTGTACTGGTTAAGATTGGGAAATGGGTTAGGGTAGGGCCTCGGAAGAGGGTCAGGTTTAGGGATGGGGCTAGGGTTAGGGTTAGGCAATGGGAGGGATTAGGGAACAGGGTAGGGCACGGCAACGGTTTAGTGTTAGCCTACGTTGGAGGGCATGGTTTAGTGTTGATGCACTGTTTAAAATTAGGACACGGGTGAGGGTAAATCTTCGGGTGAGTGTCAGGGTTAGGGTTCGGGTTAGGGATACATTAGGGAATGGAGAGGGATTAGGGTACATTTTCGGGTACGGCTGCGGTTAAGGGTTAGCGTACGTGTGAGGACACGGTTTAGTGATGGTGTATTGGTTAAGATTAGGTCACGTGTGAGAGTAAGGCTTCGGGTGAGGCTCAGGGTTTGGATTCGGGTTAGGGTTAGTGATAGGGAATGGGGAGGGATTAGGGTACAATTTGGGATATGACAACGCTTAAGGGTTAGCGTACGTGTGAGGGCACGAGTTAGTTTTGGTGTCCTAGTTAAGATTACGGCACGGGTGAGGGTAAGGCTTCGAGTGAGGGTCAGGGTTAGGATTCATGTTAGGGTTAGGGTTAGGGAATGGGGAGGGTTTAGGGTACAGTTTAGGGTATGGCAGTGCTTAAGTGTTACCGTTCGTGTGAGGGCAAGAGTGAGTGTCAGTGTCCTGGTTAAGATTAGGGCACTGGTGAGGGTAAGGCTTCAGCTGAGGGTCAGGGTTAAGATTCGGGTTAGTGTTAGGGATAGGGAATGGGGAGGGATTAGGGTACAGTTTAGGGTACGACAACGCTTAAGGGTTAGCGTACGTGTGAGGGCACGAATTAGTGTTGGTGTGCTGGTTAAGATTAGGGCACGGGTGAGGATAAGGCTTCGGGTGAGGGTCAGGTTTAGGATTCGTGTTAGGGTTAGTTTTAGGGAATGGGGAGGGATTAGGGTACAATTTAGGGTATGACAATGCTTAAGGGTTAGCGTACGTGTGAGGGCACGAGTTAATGTTGGTGTCCTGGTTAAGATTAGGGCACGGTGAGTGTAAGGCTTCGGGTGAGGGTCAGGGTTAGGATTCGTGTTAGGGTTAGGGTTAGGGAATGCGGAGGAATTAGGGTACAGTTTAGGGTACGACAGTGCTTAAGTGTTACCGTTCGTGTGAGGGCAAGAGTTAGTGTTAGTGTCCTGGTTCAGATTAGGGCACGGTTGAGGGTAAGTCTTCAGGTGAGGGTCAGGGTTAGGATTCGGGTTAGGGTTAGGGTTAGGGAATGGGGAGGGATTAGGGTACAGTTTAGGGTACCACAACGCTTAAGGGTTAACGTACGTGTGAGGCCAGAAATTAGTGTTGGTGTGCTGGTTAAGATTAGGGCACGGGTGAGGGTAAGGGTCCGGGTGAGGATCAGGTTTACTATTCAGGTTAGGGTTAGGGTTAGGGAATGGGGAGGTATTAGGGTACAGTTTAGGGTACGATGAGGCTTAAGGGTCAGCGTACGTGTGAGGTCACTAGTTAGTGTTAGTGTACTGCTTACGATTAAGGCACGGGTGAAGGTAACCCCTCAGAAGAGGGTCACGTTAAGGGTTTGGGTTAGGGTTATGGTTGGGGAATGGGGATTGATTAGGGTACAGGTTAGGGTACGGCAGTGGTTTAGGTTGAGCCTGCGTAAGAAGGCATGGGTTAGTGTTGATGTACTGGTTAAAATTAGGACACGGGTGAGGGTAAAGTTTAGGGTGAGTGTCAGGGTTAGGTTTCAGGTTAGGGTTAGGGTTAGGGAATGGAGAGGGATTAGGGTACAGTTGAGGGTACAGCTGCGGTTTAGTGTTAACGTAGGTGTGAGGGCACGAGTTAGTGTTGGTGTCCTGGTTAAGATTAGGGCACGGGTGAGGGTAAGGCTTTGGGTGAGGGTCAGGGTTAGGATTCGGGTTAGGGTTAGGGTTAGGGAATGGAGAGGGATTAGGGTACAGGCTAGGGTACGACAACGCTTAAGGGTTCGCATAATTGTGAGGGCACGAGTTAGTGTTGGTGTACTGGTTAAGACAAGGGCACCGGTGACGGTTAGGTTTCGGAAAAGGGTCACATTCAGTGTTTGGATTACGGTTAGGGTTAGAGAATGGGGAGGGATTAGGGTGCAGGATAGGGTACGACAAGGCCTAAGGGTTAGTGTACATTTGAGGGCACGAGTTAGTGTTTGTGTACTGGTTAAGATTGGGAAATGGGTTAGGGTAGGGCCTCGGAAGAGGGTCAGGTTTAGGGATGGGGCTAGGGTTAGGGTTAGGCAATGGGAGGGATTAGGGAACAGGGTAGGGCACGGCAATGGTTTAGTGTTAGCCTACGTTGGAGGGCATGGTTTAGTGTTGATGCACTGTTTAAAATTAGGACACGGGTGAGGGTAAATCTTCTGGTGAGTGTCAGGGTTAGGGTTCGGGTTAGGGATACATTAGGGAATGGAGAGGGATTAGGGTACATTTTCGGGTACGGCTGCGGTTAAGGGTTAGCGTACGTGTGAGGACACGGTTTAGTGATGGTGTATTGGTTAAGATTAGGTCACGTGTGAGAGTAAGGCTTCGGGTGAGGCTCAGGGTTTGGATTCGGGTTAGGGTTAGTGATAGGGAATGGGGAGGGATTAGGGTACAATTTGGGATATGACAACGCTTAAGGGTTAGCGTACGTGTGAGGGCACGAGTTAGTTTTGGTGTCCTAGTTAAGATTACGGCACGGGTGAGGGTAAGGCTTCGAGTGAGGGTCAGGGTTAGGATTCATGTTAGGGTTAGGGTTAGGGAATGGGGAGGGTTTAGGGTACAGTTTAGGGTATGGCAGTGCTTAAGTGTTACCGTTCGTGTGAGGGCAAGAGTGAGTGTCAGTGTCCTGGTTAAGATTAGGGCACTGGTGAGGGTAAGGCTTCAGCTGAGGGTCAGGGTTAAGATTCGGGTTAGTGTTAGGGTTAGGGAATGGGGAGGGATTAGGGTACAGTTTAGGGTACGACAACGCTTAAGGGTTAGCGTACGTGTGAGGGCACGAATTAGTGTTGGTGTGCTGGTTAAGATTAGGGCACGGGTGAGGATAAGGCTTCGGGTGAGGGTCAGGTTTAGGATTCGTGTTAGGGTTAGTTTTAGGGAATGGGGAGGGATTAGGGTACAATTTAGGGTATGACAATGCTTAAGGGTTAGCGTACGTGTGAGGGCACGAGTTAATGTTGGTGTCCTGGTTAAGATTAGGGCACGGTGAGTGTAAGGCTTCGGGTGAGGGTCAGGGTTAGGATTCGTGTTAGGGTTAGGGTTAGGGAATGCGGAGGAATTAGGGTACAGTTTAGGGTACGACAGTGCTTAAGTGTTACCGTTCGTGTGAGGGCAAGAGTTAGTGTTAGTGTCCTGGTTCAGATTAGGGCACGGTTGAGGGTAAGTCTTCAGGTGAGGGTCAGGGTTAGGATTCGGGTTAGGGTTAGGGTTAGGGAATGGGGAGGGATTAGGGTACAGTTTAGGGTACCACAACGCTTAAGGGTTAACGTACGTGTGAGGCCAGAAATTAGTGTTGGTGTGCTGGTTAAGATTAGGGCACGGGTGAGGGTAAGGGTCCGGGTGAGGATCAGGTTTACTATTCAGGTTAGGGTTAGGGTTAGGGAATGGGGAGGTATTAGGGTACAGTTTAGGGTACGATGAGGCTTAAGGGTCAGCGTACGTGTGAGGTCACTAGTTAGTGTTAGTGTACTGCTTACGATTAAGGCACGGGTGAAGGTAACCCCTCAGAAGAGGGTCACGTTAAGGGTTTGGGTTAGGGTTATGGTTGGGGAATGGGGATTGATTAGGGTACAGGTTAGGGTACGGCAGTTGTTTAGGTTGAGCCTGCGTAAGAAGGCATGGGTTAGTGTTGATGTACTGGTTAAAATTAGGACACGGGTGAGGGTAAAGTTTAGGGTGAGTGTAAGAGTTAGGTTTCAGGTTAGGGTTAGGGTTAGGGAATGGAGAGGGATTAGGGTACAGTTGAGGGTACAGCTGCGGTTTAGTGTTAGCGTAGGTGTGAGGGCACGAATTAGTGTTGGTGTCTTGGTTAAGATTAGGGCACGGGTGAGGGTAAGGCTTTGGGTGAGGGTCAGGGTTAGGATTCGGGTTAGGTTTAGGGTTAGGGAATGGAGAGGGATTAGGGTACAGGCTAAGGTACGACAACGCTTAAGGGTTCACATAATTGTGAGGGCACGAGTTAGTGTTGGTGTCCTGGTTAAGACAAGCGCACCGGTGAGGGTAAAGCCTTGGAAAAGGGTCATGTTCAGGGTTTGGGTTAGGTTTAGGGTTAGGGAATGGGGAGGGATTAAGGTACAGTTTAGTGTACAATGATTCTTAAGGGTTAGCGTGCGTGTGAGGTCACTAGTTAGTGTTAGTTTACTGGTTACGTTTAGGGCACGGGTGAGGGCAAGGCCTCGAAAGAAGGTCACTTTAAAGGTTTGGGTTAGGGTTATGGTTTGGGAATGCGGATTGATTAGGGTACAGGTTAGGGTACGGCAATGGTTTAGGGTTGGCCTACGTAAGAGGGCAAGGGTTAGTGATGATGTACTGGTTAAAATTAGGACACGGGTGAGGGTAAAGTTTAGGGTGAGTGTCAGGGTTAGGTTTCAGGTTAGGGTTAGCGTTAGGGAATGGAGAGGGATTAGGGTACAGGTTAGGATACAGCTGCAGTTTAGGGTTAGCATGCGTGTGAGGGCACGAGTTAGTGTTGGTGTACTGGTTAAGATTAGGGCACAGGTGAGGGTAAGGCTTCGGGTGAGGGTCAGGTTTAGGATTCGTGTTAGGGTTAGTTTTAGGCAATGGGGAGGGATTAGGGTACAATTTAGGGTATGACAACGCTTCAGGGTTAGCGTACGTGTGAGGGCACGAGTTAGTGTTGGTGTCCTGGTTAAGAGTAGGGCACGGGTGAGGGCAAAGTTTAGGGTGAGTGTCAGGGTTAGGTTTCAGGTTAGGGTTAGGTTTAGGGAATGGAGAGGGATTAGGGTACAGGTTAGGGTACAGCTGCGGTTTAGGGTTAGCATACGTGTGAAGGCATGAGTTAGTGTTGGTTTCCTAGTTAAGATTAGGTCACGGGTGAGGGTAAGGCTTCGGGTGAGGGTCAGGGTTAGGATTCTGGTTAGGGTTAGGGAATGGAGAGGGATTAGGGTACAATTTAGGGTATGACAACGCTTAAGGGTTAGCGTACGTGTAAGGGCACGAGTTAATGTTGGTGTCCTGGTTAAGATTAGGGCACGGGTGAGGGTAAGGCTTCGGGTGAGTGTCAGGGTTAGGATTCGTGTTAGGGTTAGGGTTAGGGAATGGGGAGGAATTATGGTACAGTTTAGGGTACGACAGTGCTTAAGTGTTACCGTTCATGTGAGGGCAAGAGTTAGTGTTAGTGTCCTGGTTCAGATTAGGCCACAGGTGAGGGTAAGGCTTCAGGTGAGGGTCAGGGTTAAGATTCGGGTTAGGGTTAGGGGTAGGGAATGGGGAGGGATTAGGGTACAGTTTAGGGTACGACAACGCTTAAGGGTTAGCGTACGTGTGAGCCACAAATTAGTGTTGGTGTGCTGGTTAAGATTAGGGCACGGGTGAGGGTAAGGCTCCGGGTGAGGGTCACGTTTACGATTCAGGTTAGGGTTAGGGTTAGGGAATGGGGAGGGATTAAGGTACAGTTTAGTGTACGATGATTCTTAAGGGTTAGCGTGCGTGTGAGGTCACTAGTTAGTGTTAGTTTACTGGTTATGTTTAAGGCACGGGTGAGGGCAAGGCCTCGAAAGAAGGTCACGTTAAGGGTTTGGGTTAGGGTTATGGTTTGGGAATGGGGATTGATTAGGGTACAGGTTAGGGTACGGCAATGGTTTTGGGTTAGCCTACGTAAGAGGGCAAGGGTTAGTGTTGATGTACTGGTTAAAATTAGGACACGGGTGAGGATAAAGTTTAGGGTGAGTGTCAGGGTTAGGTTTCATGTTAGGGTTAGCGTTAGGGAATGGAGAGGGATTAGGGTACAGGTTAGGATACAGCTGCAGTTTAAGGCTAGCATACGTGTGAGGGCACGAGTTAGTGTTGGTGTCCTGGTTAAGATTAGGGCACGGGTGAGGGTAAGGCTTCGGGTGAGGGTCAGGGTTAGGGTTAGTGTTAGGGAATGGAGAGGGATTAGGGTACAGGCTAGGGTACGACAACGCTTAAGGGTTCGCATAATTGTGAGGGCACGAGTTAGTGTTGGTGTACTGGTTAAGACAAGGGCACCGGTGAGGCTAAGGCCTTGGAAAATGGTCACGTTCAGGGTTTGGGTTAGGGTTAGGGTTAGGGAATGGTGAGGGATTTCGGTACAGGATAGGGTACGACAACGCTTAAGTGTTAGAGTACGTTTGAGTGCACGAGTTAGTGTTTGTGTACTGGTTAAGATTAGGGCACGGATGAGGGTAAGGCTTTGGGTGAGGGTCAGGGTTAGGATTCGGGTTAGGGTTAGGGTTACGGAATGGAGAGGGATTAGGGTACAGGCTAGGGTACGACAACGCTTAAGGGTTCACATAATTGTGAGGGCACGAGTTAGTGTTGGTGTTCTGTTTAAGACAAGGGCACCGGTGAGGGTAAGGCCTTGGAAAAGGGTCACGTTCAGGGTTTGGGTTCGGGTTTGGGTTAGGGTTAGGGAATGGGGAGGGATTAGGGTACAGGATAGGTTACGACAACGCTTAAGGGTTAGCGTACGTTTGAGGGCACGAGTTAGTGTTTGTGTACTGGTTAAGGTTAGGGCATGGGTTAGGGTAGGGCCTCGGAAGAGGGTCAGGTTTAGTGATGCGGTTAGGTTTAGGGTTAGGCAATGGGAGGGATTAGGGAACAGGGTAGCGCATGGCAACAGTTTAGTGTTAGCCTACGTTGGAGGGCATGAGTTAGTGTTGATGGACTGTTTAAAATTAGGACACGGGTGAGGGTAAATCTTTGGGTGAGTGTCAGGGTTAGGGTTCAGGTTAGGGTTAGGGTTAGGGAATGGAGAGGGATTAGGGTACAGGTTAGGGTATGGCAATGGTTTAGGGTTAGCCTACGTAAGAGGGCAAGGGTTAGTGTTGATGTACTGGTTAAAATTAATACACGGGTGAGGGTAAAGTTTAGGGTGAGTGTCAGGGTTAGATTTCAGGTTAGGGATAGCGTTAGGGAATGGAGAGGGATTAGGGTACAGGTTAGGATACAGCTGCAGTTTAGGGTTAGCATACGTGTGAGGGCACGAGTTAGTGTTGGTGTCCCGGTTAAAATTAGGGCACGGGTGAGGGTAAGGCTTCGGGTGAGGGTCAGGGTTAGGGTTAGGGTTAGGGAATGGAGAGGGATTAGGGTACAGGCTAGGGTATGACAACGCTTAAGGGTTCGCATAATTGTGAGGGCACGAGTTAGTGTTGGTGTACTGGTTAAGACAAGGGCACCGGTGAGGGTAAGGCCTTGGAAAATGGTCACGTTCAGGGTTGGGGTTAGGGTTAGTGTTAGGGAATGGTGAGGGATTTCGGTACAGGATTGGGTACGACAACGCTTAAGTGTTACAGTACGTTTGAGTGCACGAGTTAGTGTTTGTGTACTGGTTAAGATTAGGGCACGGGTGAGGGTAAGGCTTTAGGTGAAGGTCAGGGTTAGGATTCGGGTTAGGGTTAGGGTTAGGGAATGGAGAGGGATTAGGGTACAGGCTAGGGTACGACAACGCTTAAGGGTTCACATAATTGTGAGGGCACGAGTTAGTGTTGGTGTCCTGGTTAAGACAAGGGGACCGGTGAGGGTAAGGCCTTGGAAAAGGGTCACGTTTAGGGTTTGGGTTCGGGTTCGGGTTAGGGTTAGGGAATGGGGAGGGATTAGGGTACAGGATAGGGTACGACAACGCTTAAGGGTTAGCGTACGTTTGAGGGGACGACTTAGTGTTTGTGTACTGGTTAAGATTAGGGCATGGGTTAGGGTAGGGCCTCGGAAGAGGGTCAGGTTTACTGATGCGGTTAGGTTTAGGGTTAGGCAATGGGAGGGATTAGGGAACAGGGTAGCGCACGGCAACAGTTTAGTGTTAGCCTACGTTGGAGGGCATGAGTTAGTGTTGATGGAGTGTTTAAAATTAGGACACGGGTGAGGGTAAAACTTCGTGTGAGTGTCAGGGTTAGGGTTCAGGTTAGGGTTAGGGTTAGAAAATGGAGAGGGATTAGGGTACAGGTTAGGGTACGGCTGCAGTTTAGGGTTAGCGTACGTGTGAGGGCACGGTTTAGTGATGGTGTATTGGTTAAGATTACGTCACGGGTGAGGGTAAGGCTTAGGGTGAGGCTCAGGGTTAGGATTCGGGTTAGGGTTAGGGTTAGGGAATGGGGAGGGATAAGGGTACAATTTAGGGTATGACAAGGCTTAAGGGTTAGCGTACGTGTGAGGGCACGAGTTAGTGTTGGTGTCCTGGTTAAGATTAGGGCACAGGTGAGGGTAAGGCTTCGGGTGAGGGTCAGGTTTAGGATTCGTGTTAGGGTTAGTTTTAGGGAATGGGGAGGGATTAGGGTACAATTTAGGGTATGACAACGCTTAAGGGTTAGCGTACGTGTGAGGGCACGAGTTAGTGTTTGTGTCCTGGTTAAGAGTAGGGCACGGGTGAGGGTAAAGTTTAGGGTGAGTGTCAGGGTTAGGTTTCAGGTTAGGGTTAGGGTTAGGGAATGGAGAGGGAATAGGGTACAGGTTAGGGTACAGCTGCGGTTTAGGGTTAGTGTACGTGTGAAGGCATGAGTTAGTGTTGGTTTCCTAGTTAAGATTAGGTCACGGGTGAGGGTAAGGCTTCGGGTGAGGGTCAGGGTTAGGATTCTGGTTAGGGTTAGGGAAAGGAGAGGGATTAGGGTACAATTTAGTGTATGACAACGCTTAAGGGTTAGCGTACGTGTGAGGGCAAGAGTTAGTGTTAGTGTCCTGGTTCAGATTAGGGCACGGGTGAGGGTAAGGCTTCAGGTTAGGGTCAGGGTTAGGATTCGGGTTAGGGTTAGTGTTAGGGAATGGGGAGGGATTAGGGTACAGTTTAGGGTACGACAACGCTTAAGGGTTAGCGTACGTGTGAGCCACAAATTAGTGTTGGTGTGCTGGTTAAGATTAGGGCACGGGTGAGGGTAAGGGTCCTAGTGAGGGTCAGGTTTACGATTCAGGTTAGGGTTAGGGTTAGGGAATGGGGAGGGATTAAGGTACAGTTTAGTGTACGATGATTCTTAAGGGTTAGCGTGCGTGTGAGGTCACTAGTTAGTGTTAGTTTACTGGTTACGTTTAGGGCACGGGTGAGGGCAATGCCTCGAAAGAAGGTCACGTTAAGGGTTTGGGTTAGGGTTATGGTTTGGGAATGGGGATTGATTAGGGTACAGGTTAGGGTACGGCAATGGTTTAGGGTTAGCCTACGTAAGAGGGCAAGGGTTAGTGTTGATGTACTGGTTAAAATTAGGACACGGGTGAGGGTAAAGTTTAGGGTGAGTGTCAGGGTTAGGTTTCAGGTTAGGGTTAGCGTTAGGGAATGGAGAGGGATTAGGGTACAGGTTAGGATACAGCTGCAGTTTACGGTTAGCATACGTGTGAGGGCACGAGTTAGTGTTAGTGTCCTGGTTAAGATTAGGGCACGGGTGAGGGTAAGGCTTCGGGTGAGTGTCAGGTTTAGGATTCGTGTTAGGGTTAGTTTTAGGGAATGGGGAGGGATTAGGGTGCAATTTAGGGTATGACAACGCTTAAGGGTTAGCGTACGTGTGAGGGCACGAGTTATTATTAGTTTACTGGTTACGATTAGGGCACGGGTGAGGGTAAGGCCTCGGACGAAGTTCACGTTAAGGGTTTGTGTTATTGTTATGGTTAGGGAACGGGGATTGTTTAGGGTACAGGTTAGGGTACGGCAATGGTTTAGGGATAGCCTACGTAAGAGGGCATGGGTTAGTGTTGATGTCCTGGTTAAAATTAGGACACCGGTGAGGGTAAAGGTTATGGTGAGTGTCAGGGTTAGGTTTCAGGTTAGGGTTAGGGTTAGGGAATGGAGAGGGATTACGGTACAGGTTAGGGTACAGCTGCAGTTTAGGGTTAGCGTACTTGTGAGGGCACGAGTTAGTGTTGGTGGCCTGGTTAAGATTTGGGCACGGGTGAGGGTAAGGGTCCGGGTGAGGGTCAGGTTTACAATTCAGGTTAGGATTAGGGTTAGGGAATGGGGAGGGATTAAGGTACAGTTTAGGGTACAATGACGCTTAAGGGTTAGCGTACGTGTGAGGGCACTAGTTAGTGTTAGTTTACAGGTTACGATTAGGGCACGGGTGAGGGTAAAGCCTCGGACGAAAGTCACGTTAAGGGTTTGGGATAGGGTTATCGTTAGGGAATGGGGATTGATTAGGGTACAGGTTAGGGTACGGCAATGGTTTAGGGATAGCCTACGTAAGATTGCATGGGTTAGTGTTGATGTACTGGTTAAAATTAGGACACGGTTGAGGGTAAAGTTTAGGGTGAGTGTCAGGGTTAGGTTTCAGGTTAGGGTTAGGGTTAGGGAATGGAGAGGGATTAGGGTACAGGTTAGGGTACAGTTGCAGTTTAGGGTTAGCGTACGTGTGAGGGCATGAGTTAGTGTTGGTGTCCTGGTTAAGATTAGGGCACGGGTGAGGGTAAAGCTTCGGGTGAGGGTCAGGGTTAGGGCTAGGGAATGGAGAGGGATTAGGGTACAGGCTAGGGTACGACAACGCTTAAGGGTTCGCATAATTGTGAGGGCACGAGTTAGTGTTGGTGTACTGGTTAAGACAAGGGCACCGGTGAGGGTAAGGCCTTGGAAAATGGTCACGTTCAGGGTTGGGGTTAGGGTTAGGGTTAGGGAATGGTGAGGGATTTCGGTACAGGATTGGGTACGACAACGCTTAAGTGTTACAGTACGTTTGAGTGCACGAGTTAGTGTTTGTGTACTGGTTAAGATTAGGGCACGGGTGAGGGTAAGACTTTAGGTGAGGGTCAGGGTTAGGATTCGGGTTAGGGTTAGGGTTAGGGAATGGAGAGGGATTAGGGTACAGGCTAGGGTACGACAACGCTTAAGGGTTCACATAATTGTGAGGGCACGAGTTAGTGTTGGTGTCCTGGTTAAGACAAGGGGACCGGTGAGGGTAAGGCCTTGGAAAAGGGTCACGTTTAGGGTTTGGGTTCGGGTTCGGGTTAGGGTTAGGGAATGGGGAGGGATTAGGGTACAGGATAGGGTACGACAACGCTTAAGGGTTAGCGTACGTTTGAGGGGACGACTTAGTGTTTGTGTACTGGTTAAGATTAGGGCATGGGTTAGGGTAGGGCCTCGGAAGAGGGTCAGGTTTACTGATGCGGTTAGGTTTAGGGTTAGGCAATGGGAGGGATTAGGGAACAGGGTAGCGCACGGCAACAGTTTAGTGTTAGCCTACGTTGGAGGGCATGAGTTAGTGTTGATGGAGTGTTTAAAATTAGGACACGGGTGAGGGTAAAACTTCGTGTGAGTGTCAGGGTTAGGGTTCAGGTTAGGGTTAGGGTTAGAAAATGGAGAGGGATTAGGGTACAGGTTAGGGTACGGCTGCAGTTTAGGGTTAGCGTACGTGTGAGGGCACGGTTTAGTGATGGTGTATTGGTTAAGATTACGTCACGGGTGAGGGTAAGGCTTAGGGTGAGGCTCAGGGTTAGGATTCGGGTTAGGGTTAGGGTTAGGGAATGGGGAGGGATAAGGGTACAATTTAGGGTATGACAAGGCTTAAGGGTTAGCGTACGTGTGAGGGCACGAGTTAGTGTTGGTGTCCTGGTTAAGATTAGGGCACAGGTGAGGGTAAGGCTTCGGGTGAGGGTCAGGTTTAGGATTCGTGTTAGGGTTAGTTTTAGGGAATGGGGAGGGATTAGGGTACAATTTAGGGTATGACAACGCTTAAGGGTTAGCGTACGTGTGAGGGCACGAGTTAGTGTTTGTGTCCTGGTTAAGAGTAGGGCACGGGTGAGGGTAAAGTTTAGGGTGAGTGTCAGGGTTAGGTTTCAGGTTAGGGTTAGGGTTAGGGAATGGAGAGGGAATAGGGTACAGGTTAGGGTACAGCTGCGGTTTAGGGTTAGTGTACGTGTGAAGGCATGAGTTAGTGTTGGTTTCCTAGTTAAGATTAGGTCACGGGTGAGGGTAAGGCTTCGGGTGAGGGTCAGGGTTAGGATTCTGGTTAGGGTTAGGGAAAGGAGAGGGATTAGGGTACAATTTAGTGTATGACAACGCTTAAGGGTTAGCGTACGTGTGAGGGCAAGAGTTAGTGTTAGTGTCCTGGTTCAGATTAGGGCACGGGTGAGGGTAAGGCTTCAGGTTAGGGTCAGGGTTAGGATTCGGGTTAGGGTTAGTGTTAGGGAATGGGGAGGGATTAGGGTACAGTTTAGGGTACGACAACGCTTAAGGGTTAGCGTACGTGTGAGCCACAAATTAGTGTTGGTGTGCTGGTTAAGATTAGGGCACGGGTGAGGGTAAGGGTCCTAGTGAGGGTCAGGTTTACGATTCAGGTTAGGGTTAGGGTTAGGGAATGGGGAGGGATTAAGGTACAGTTTAGTGTACGATGATTCTTAAGGGTTAGCGTGCGTGTGAGGTCACTAGTTAGTGTTAGTTTACTGGTTACGTTTAGGGCACGGGTGAGGGCAATGCCTCGAAAGAAGGTCACGTTAAGGGTTTGGGTTAGGGTTATGGTTTGGGAATGGGGATGGATTAGGGTACAGGTTAGGGTACGGCAATGGTTTAGGGTTAGCCTACGTAAGAGGGCAAGGGTTAGTGTTGATGTACTGGTTAAAATTAGGACACGGGTGAGGGTAAAGTTTAGGGTGAGTGTCAGGGTTAGGTTTCAGGTTAGGGTTAGCGTTAGGGAATGGAGAGGGATTAGGGTACAGGTTAGGATACAGCTGCAGTTTACGGTTAGCATACGTGTGAGGGCACGAGTTAGTGTTAGTGTCCTGGTTAAGATTAGGGCACGGGTGAGGGTAAGGCTTCGGGTGAGTGTCAGGTTTAGGATTCGTGTTAGGGTTAGTTTTAGGGAATGGGGAGGGATTAGGGTGCAATTTAGGGTATGACAACGCTTAAGGGTTAGCGTACGTGTGAGGGCACGAGTTATTATTAGTTTACTGGTTACGATTAGGGCACGGGTGAGGGTAAGGCCTCGGACGAAGTTCACGTTAAGGGTTTGTGTTATTGTTATGGTTAGGGAACGGGGATTGTTTAGGGTACAGGTTAGGGTACGGCAATGGTTTAGGGATAGCCTACGTAAGAGGGCATGGGTTAGTGTTGATGTCCTGGTTAAAATTAGGACACCGGTGAGGGTAAAGGTTATGGTGAGTGTCAGGGTTAGGTTTCAGGTTAGGGTTAGGGTTAGGGAATGGAGAGGGATTACGGTACAGGTTAGGGTACAGCTGCAGTTTAGGGTTAGCGTACTTGTGAGGGCACGAGTTAGTGTTGGTGGCCTGGTTAAGATTTGGGCACGGGTGAGGGTAAGGGTCCGGGTGAGGGTCAGGTTTACAATTCAGGTTAGGATTAGGGTTAGGGAATGGGGAGGGATTAAGGTACAGTTTAGGGTACAATGACGCTTAAGGGTTAGCGTACGTGTGAGGGCACTAGTTAGTGTTAGTTTACAGGTTACGATTAGGGCACGGGTGAGGGTAAAGCCTCGGACGAAAGTCACGTTAAGGGTTTGGGATAGGGTTATCGTTAGGGAATGGGGATTGATTAGGGTACAGGTTAGGGTACGGCAATGGTTTAGGGATAGCCTACGTAAGATTGCATGGGTTAGTGTTGATGTACTGGTTAAAATTAGGACACGGTTGAGGGTAAAGTTTAGGGTGAGTGTCAGGGTTAGGTTTCAGGTTAGGGTTAGGGTTAGGGAATGGAGAGGGATTAGGGTACAGGTTAGGGTACAGTTGCAGTTTAGGGTTAGCGTACGTGTGAGGGCATGAGTTAGTGTTGGTGTCCTGGTTAAGATTAGGGCACGGGTGAGGGTAAAGCTTCGGGTGAGGGTCAGGGTTAGGGCTAGGGAATGGAGAGGGATTAGGGTACAGGCTAGGGTACGACAACGCTTAAGGGTTCGCATAATTGTGAGGGCACGAGTTAGTGTTGGTGTACTGGTTAAGACAAGGGCACCGGTGAGGGTAAGGCCGTGGAAAAGTGTCACGTTCAGGGTTTGGGTTAGTGTTAGGGTTAGGCAATGGGAGGGTTTAAGGAACAGGGTAGGGCACGGCAACGGTTTAGTGTTAGCCTACGGTGGAGGGCATGGGTTAGTGTTGATGGACTGTATAAAATTAGGACACGGGTGAGGATAAATCTTCGGGTGAGTGTCAGGGTTAGGGTTTGTGATAGGGTTTGGGTTTGGGAATGGACAGGGATTAGGGTACAGGTTAGGGTACGGCTGCGGTTTAGGGTTAGCATACGTGTGAGGGCACGGTTTAGTGATGGTATATTGGTTAAGATTAGGGGACGGGTGAGGGTAACGCTTCAGGTGAGGGTCAGGGTTAGGATTTGGGTTAGGGTTAGGGTTAGGGAATGGGGAGGGATTAGGGTACAGTTTAGGGTACGACAATGCTTAAGGGTTAGCGTACGTGTGAGGCCACAAATTATTGTTGGTGTGCTCATTATGATTAGGGCACGGGTGAGGGTAAGCGTCCGGGTGAGGGTCAGGTTTACGATTCAGGTTAGGTTTAGGGTTAGGGAATGGGGAGGGATTAGGGTACAGTTTAGGGTACGATGACGCTTAAGAGTTAGCGTACGTGTGAGGTCACTAGTTACTGTTAGTTTACTGGTTACGATTAGGACACGAGTGAGGGTAAGGCCTCGGACGAAGGTAACGTTAAGGGTTTGGCTTAGAGTTATAGTTAGGGAATGGGGATTGATTAGGTTACATGTTAGGGTACGGCAATGGTTTAGGGTGAGCCTACGTAAGAGAGCATGGGTTAGTGTTGATGTACTGGTTAAAATTAGGACACGGGTGAGGGTAAAGTTTAGGGTGAGTGTCAGGGTTGGGTTTCAGGTTAGGGTTAGGGTTAGGGAATGGAGAGGGATTAGGGTACAGGTTAGGGTACGGCTGCAGTTTAGGGTTAGCGTACGTGTGAGTGCACGGTTTAGTGATGGTGTATTGTTTAAGATTAGGTCACGGGTGAGGGTATGGCTTAGGGTGAGGCTCAGGGTTAGGATTCGGGTTAGGGCTAGGGTTACGGAATGGGGAGGGATTAGGGTACAATTTAGGGTATGACAAGGCTTAAGGGTTAGCGTACGTGTGCGGGCACGAGTTAGTGTTGGTGTCCTGGTTAAGATTAGGGCACGGGTGAGGGTAAGGCTTCGGTTGAGGGTCAGGCTTAGGATTCGTGTTATGGCTATTTTTAGGGAATGGGGAGGGATTAGGGTACAATTTAGGGTATGACAACGCTTAAGGGTTAGCGTACGTGTGAGGGCACAAGTTAGTGTTTCTGTCCTGGTTAAGATTAGGGCACGGGTGAGGGTAAGGCTTCGGGTGAGGGTCAGGGTTAGGATTTGTGTTAGGGTTAGGCTTAGGGAATGGGGAGGGTTTAGGGTACAATTTAAGGTATGACAACGCTTAACGGTTAGCGTACGTGTGAGGGCACGAGTTAGTGTTTGTGTCCTGGTTAAGTTTAGGGCACGGGTGAGGGTAAGGTTTTGGGTGAGGCTCAGGGTTAGGATTCGTGTTAGGGTTAGGGTTAGGGAATCGGGAGGGATTAGGGTACAGTTTAGGGTACGACAGTGCTTATGTGTTACCGTTCGTGTGAGGGCAAGAGTTAGTGATAGTGTCCTGGTTAAGATTAGGGCACGGGTGAGGGTAAGCCTTCAGGTGAGGGTCAGGGTTAGGATTCGGGTTAGGGTTAGGGTTAGGGAATGGGGAGGGATTAGGGTACAGTTTAGGGCACGACAACGCTTAAGGGTTAGCGTACGTGTGAGGGCACGAGTTAGTGTTGGTGTCCTGCTTAGGATTAGGGCACGGGTGAGGGTATGGCTTCGGGTAAGGGTCAGGGTTAAGATTCGTGTTAGGGTTAGGGTTAGGGAATGGGGAGGGATTAGGGTACAGTTTAGGGTCCGACAGTGCTTAAGTGTTACCGTTCGTGTGAGGGCAAGTGTTAGTGTTAGTGTCCTGGTTAAGATTGGAGCACGGGTGAGGGTAAGGCTTCAGGTGAGGGTCAGGGTTAGGATTCGGTTTAGGGTTAGGGTTAAGGAATGGGGAGGGATTAGGGTTCAGTTTAGGGTACGACAATGCTTAAGGGTTAGCGTACGTGTTAGGCCACAAATTAGTGTTGGTGTGCTGGTTAAGATTAGGGCACGGGTGAGAGTAAGGGTCCGGGTGAGGGTCAGGTTTACGATTCAGGTTAGGGTTAGGGTTAGAGAATGGAGAGGGATTAAGGTACAGTTTAGGGTACGAAGACGCTTAATGGTTAGCGTACGTGTGAGGTCACTAGTTAGTATTAGTTTACTGGTTACGATTAGGGCACGGGTGAGGGTAAAGCCTCGGACGAAGGTCACGTTAAGGGTTTGGGATAGGGTTATCGTTAGGGAATGGGGATTGATTAGGGTACAGGTTAGGGTACGGCAATGGTTTAGGGATAGCCTACGTAAGAGGGCATGGGTTACTGTTGATGTACTGGTTAAAATTAGGACACGGGTGAGGGTAAACTTTAGGGTGAGTGTCAGGGTTAGGTTTCAGGTTAGGGTTAGGGTTAGGGAATGGAGAGGGATTAGGGTACAGGTTAGGGTACAGCTGCAGTTTAGGGTTAGCGTACGTGTGAGGGCATGAGTTAGTGTTGGTGTCCTGGTTAAGATTAGGGCACGGGTGAGGGTAAGGCTTCGGGTTAGGGTCAGGGTTAGGGCTAGGGAATGGAGAGGAATTAGGATACAGGCTAGGGTACTACAACGCTTAAGGGTTCGCATAATTGTGAGGGCACGAGTTAGTGTTGGTGTACTGGTTAAGACAAGGGCACCGGTGAGGGTAAGGCCGTGGAAAAGTGTCACGTTCACGGTTTGGGTTAGTGTTAGGGTTAGGCAATGGGAGGGATTAAGGAACAGGGTAGGGCATGGCAACGGTTTAGTGTTAGCCTACGGTGGAGGGCATGGGTTAGTGTTGATGGACTGTATAAAATTAGGACACGGGTGAGGGTAAATCTTCGGGTGAGTGTCAGGGTTAGGGTTTGGGTTAGGGTTAGGGTTAGGGAATGGAGAGGGATTAGGGTACAGTTTAGGGTACGACAGTGCTTATGTGTTACCGTTCGTGTGAGGGCAAGAGTTAGTGATAGTGTCCTGGTTTAGATTAGGGCACGGGTGAGGGTAAAGCTACAGGTGAGGGCAGGGTTAGGATTCCGGTTAGGGTTAGGGTTAGGGAATGGGGAGGGATTAGGGTATAGTTTAGGGCACGACAACGCTTAAGGGTTAGCGTACGTGTGAGGCCACAAATTAGTGTTGGTGTGCTGGTTAAGATTAGGGCACGGGTGAGGGTAAGGGTCCGGGTGTGGGTCAGCTTTACGATTCAGGTTAGGGTTAGGGTTAGGGAATGGGGAGGGATTAGGGTACAGTTTAGGGTACGATGACGCTTAAGGGTTAGCGTACGTGTGAGGTCACTATTTAGTGTTAGTTTACTGGTTACGATTCGGGCACGGTTGAGGGTAAGGCTTCGGACGAAGGTCAAGTTAAGGGTTTGGGTTAGGGTTATGGTTAGGGAATGGGGATTGATTAGGGTACAGGTTAGGGTACGACAATGGTTTAGGGTTAGCCTACGTAAGGGGGCATGGGTTAGTGTTGATGTACTGGTTAAAATTAGGACACGGGTGAGAGTAAAGTTTAGGGTGAGTGTCAGTGTTAGGTTTCAGGTTAGGGTTAGGGTTAGGGAATGGAGAGAGTTTAGGGTACAGGTTAGGGTACAGCTGCAGTTTAGGGTTAGCGTACGTGTGAGGGCACGAATTAGTGTTGGTGTCCTGGTTAAGATTAGGGCACGGGTGAGGGTAAGGCCTCGGGCGAGGGTCAGGTTTAGGATTCGTGTTTGGGTTAGGTTTAGGGAATAGGGAGGGATTAGGGTACAGTTTAGGGTATGACAGTGATAAAGGGATACCGTTCGTGTGAGGGCAAGTGTTAGTGTTAGTGTCCTGGTTAAGATTAGGGTACGGGTGAGGGTAAGGCTTCAGGTGAGGAT
Source organism: Inia geoffrensis (assembly GCA_036417435.1). Classification (NCBI taxonomy): domain Eukaryota; kingdom Metazoa; phylum Chordata; class Mammalia; order Artiodactyla; family Iniidae; genus Inia; species Inia geoffrensis. The sequence continues at coordinate 73,195,561 of CM070910.1, read as the reverse complement.
CAGGGTTAGTATTCGGGTTAGGGTTAGGGTTAGGGAATGGGGAGGGATTAGGGTACAGTTTAGGGTATGACAACGCTTAAGGGTTAGCGTACGTTTGAGGCCAAAAATTAGTGTTGATGTGCTGGTTAAGATTAGGGCACGGGTGAGAGTAAGGGTCCGGGTGAAGGTCAGGTTTACGATTCAGTTTAGGGTTAAGGTTAGGGAATGGGGAGGGACTAGGGTACAGTTTAGGGTACGATGACGCTTAAGGGTTAGCGTACGTGTGAGGTCACTAGTTAGTGTTAGTTTACTGGTTAAGATTAGGTCACGGGTGAGGGTAAGGCCTCGGACGAAGGTCACGTTAAGGGTTTGAGTTAGGGTTATGGTTAGGGAATGGGGATTGATTAGCATACAGGTTAGGGTACGGCAATGGTTTAGGTTTAGCCTACGTAAGAGGGCATGGGTTAGTGTTGATGTACTGGTTAAAATTAGGACACGGGTGAAGGGTAAGTTTAGTGTGAGTGTCAGGGTTAGGTTTCAGGTTAGGGTTAGGGTTAGGGAATGGAGAGGGATTAGGGTACAGGCTAGGGTACGACAAAGCTTAAGGGTTCGCATAATTGTGAGGGGACGGGTTAGTTTTGGTGTACTGGTTAAGACAAGGGCACCGGTGAGGGTAAGGCCTTGGAAAAGGGTCACGTTCAGGCTTTGGGTTAGGGTTAGGGTTAGGGAATGGGGAGGGATTAGGGTACAGTTTAGTGTACGATGACGCTTTAGGGTTAGCGTACGTGTGAGGGCACTAGTTAGTGTTAGTTTACTGGTTACGATTAGGGCACGGGTGAGGGTAAAGCCTCGGACGAAGGTAACGTTAAGGGTTTGGGATAGGGTTATCGTTAGGGAATGGGGATTGATTAGGGTACAGTTTAGGGTACGGCAATGGTTTAGGGATAGCCTACGTAAGAGGGAATGGGTTAGTGTTGATGTACTGGTTAAAATTAGGACACGGGTGAGGGTAAAGTTTAGGGTGAGTGTCAGGGTTAGGTTTCAGGTTAGGGTTAGGGTTAGGGAATGGAGAGGGATTAGGGTACAGGTTAGGGTACAGCTGCAGTTTAGGGTTAGCGTACGTGTGAGGGCATGAGTTAGTGTTGGTGTCCTGGTTAAGATTAGGGCACGGGTGAGGGTAATGCTTCGGGTGAGGGTCAGGGTTAGGGCTAGAAAATGGAGAGGGATTAGGGTACAGGCTAAGGTACGACAACGCTTAAGGGTTCGCATAATTGTGAGGGCACGAGTTAGTGTTGGTGTACTGGTTAAGACAAGGGCACCGGTGAGGGTAAGGCAGTGGAAAAGTGTCACGTTCAGGGTTTGGGTTAGTGTTAGGGTTACGCAATGGGAGGGATTAAGGTGCAGGGTTGGGCACGGCAACGGTTTAGTGTTAGCCTACGGTGGAGGGCATGGGTTAGTGTTGATGGACTGTATAAAATTAGGACACGGGTGAGGGTAAATCTTCGGGTGAGTGTCAGGGTTAGGGTTTGGGTTAGGGTTAGGGTTAGGGTATGGAGAGGGATTAGGGTACAATTTAGGGTATGACAAGGCTTAAGGGTTAGCGTACATGTGAGGGCACGAGTTAGTGTTTTTGTCCTGGTTAAGATTAGGGCACGGGTGAGGGTAAGGCTTCGGGTGAGCGTCAGGTTTAGTATTAGTGTTAGGGTTAGGTTTAGGGAATGGGGAGGGATTATGGTACAGTTTAGGGTACGACAGTGATTAAGGGTTACCATTCGTGTGAGGGCAAGAGTTAGTGTTAGTGTCCTGGTTAAGATAAGGGCACGGGTGAGGGTAAGGCTTCAGGTGAGGGTCAGGGTTAGGATTCGGTTTAGGGTTAGGGTTAGGTTATGGGGAGGGATTAGGGTACAGTTTAGGGTACAACAACGCTTAAGGGATAGCGTACATGTGAGGGCACGAATTAGTGTTGGTGTGCTCGTTAAGATTAGGGCACGGTTGAGGGTAAGGGTTCGGGTGAGGGTCAGGTTTACGATTCGGGTTAGGGTTAGGTTTAGGGAATGGGGAGGGATTAGGGTACAGTTTAGGGTATGATGACGCTTAAGGGTCAGCGAACGTGTTAGGTCAGTAGTTAGTGTTAGTGTACCGGTTACTATTAGGACACGGATGAAGGTAAGGCCTTGGAAGAGGGTCACGTTAAGGGTTTGGCTTAGGGTTATGGTTAGGGAATGTGGATTGATTAGGGTACAGGTTAGGGTACAGCAATGGTTTAGGGTTAGCCTACGTAAGAGGGCATGGGTTAGTGTTGATGTACTGGTTAAAATTAGGACACGGGTGAGGGTAAAGTTTAGGGTGAGTGTCAGGGTTAGGTTTCAGGTTACGGTTAGGGTTAGGGAATGGAGAGGGATTAGGGTACAGGTTAGGGTACAGCTGCGGTTTAGGGTTAGAGTACGTGTGAGGGCACGAGTTAGTGTTGGTGTCCTGGTTACGATTAGGGTACGAGTGAGGGTAAGGCTTCGGGTGAGGTTCAGCGTTAGGATTCGTGTTGGGGTTAGGGTTAGGGAATGGGGAGGGATTAGGGTACAGTTTAGGGTACGACAGCGCTTACGGGATAGCATACGTGTGAGGGCACGAATTAGTGTTGGTGTGCTGGTTAAGATTAGGGCACAGGTGAGGGTAAGGGTTCGGGTGAGGGTCAGGTTTATGATTCAGGTTATGGTTAGTGTTAGGGAATGGGGAGGATTAAGGGTACAGTTTAGGGTACGATGACGCTTAAGGTTTAGCGTACGTGTGAGGTCAGTAGTTAGTGTTAGTGTACTGGTTACGATTAGGGCACGGGTGAGGGTAAGGCCTCGGAAGAGGGTCACGTTAAGGGTTTGGGTTAGGGTTATGTTTAGGGAATGGGGATTGATTAGGGTACAGGTTAGGGTACGGCAATGGTTTATGGTTAGCCTACGTAAGAGGGCATGGGTTAGTGTTGATGGACTGGTTAAAATTATGACACGGGTGAGGGTAAAGTTTAGGGTGAGTATCAGGGTTAGGTTTCCAGTTAGGGTTAGTGTTAGGGAATGGAGAGGATTTAGGGTACAGGATAGGGAACAGCTGCCGTTTAGGGTTAGCGTACGTGTGAAGGCACGAGTTAGTGTTGGTGTCCTGGTTAAGATTAGGGCACGGGTGAGGGTAAGGCTTCGGGTGAGGGTCAGGTTTAAGATTCGGGATAGGGTTAGGGTTAGGTAATGGAGAGGGATTAGGGTACAATTTAGGGTATGACAACGCTTAAGGGTTAGCGTACGTGTGAGGGCACGAGTTAGTGTTGGTGTCCTGGTTAAGTTTAGGTCACGGGTGAGGGTAAGGTTTCGGGTGAGGGTCAGGGTTAGGATTCGTGTTAGGGTTAGGGTTAGGGAATGGGGAGGGATTAGGGTACAATTTAGGGCACGACAACGCTTAAGGGTTAGCGTACATTTGAGGCCACAAATTAGTGTTGGTGTGCAGGTTAAGATTAGGGCACGGGTGAGGGTAAGGGTCCGGGTGAGGGTCAGGTTTACGATTCAGGTTAGGGTTAGGGTTAGGGAATGGGGAGGGACTAGGGTACAGTTTAGAGTACGATGACGCTTAAGGGTTAGCGTACGTGTGAGGTCACCAGTTAGTGTTAGTTTACTGGTTACGATTAGGGCACGGGTAGGGTAAGGCCTCGGATGAAGGTCACGTTAAGGGTTTGAGTTAGGGTTATGTTTAGGGAATGGGGATTGATTAGCATACAGGTTAGGGTACGGCAATGGTTTAGGGGTAGCCTACGTAAGAGGGCATGGGTTAGTGTTGATGTACTGGTTAAAATTAAGACACGGCTGAGGGTAAAGTTTAGGGTGAGTGTCAGGGTTAGGTTTCAGGTTAGGGTTAGGGTTAGGGAATGGAGAGGGATTAGGGTACAGGATAGGGTACGACAACGCTTAGGGTTCGCATAATTGTGAGGGCATGAGTTAGTGTTGGTGTACTGGTTAAGACAAGGGCACCGGTGAGGGTAAGGCCTTGGAAAAGGGTCACGTTCAGGGTTTGCGTTAGGGTTAGGGTTAGGGAATGGGGATTGATTAGCGTACAGGTTAGGGTACAGCTGTAGTTTAGGGTTAGCGTACGTGTGAAGGCACGAGTTAGTGTTGGTGTCCTGCTTAAGTTTAGGGCACGGTTGAGGGTAAGGCTTCGGGTGAGGGTCATGGTTAGGGTTAGGGTTAGGGTTAGGGTTAGGCAATGGGAGGGATTAGGGAACAGGGTAGGGCACGGCAACGGTTTAGTGTTAGCTTACGTTGGAGGGCATGGGTTAGTGTTGATGGACTGTTTCAAATTAGGACACGGATGAGGGTAAGTCTTCGGGTGAGTGTCAGGGTTAGGGTTCGGGTTAGGGTTAGGGTTAGGGAATGGAGAGGGATTAGGGTACAGGTTAGGGTACGGCTGCGGTTTAGGGTTAGCGTACGTGTGAGGGCACGGTTTAGTGATGGTGTATTGGTTAAGATTAGGACACGGGTGAGGGTAAGGCCTCAGGTGAGGGTCAGGGTTAGGATTCGTGTTAGGGTTAGGGTTAGGGAATGGGGAGGGATTAGGGTATAGTTTACGGTACGACAGCGCTTAAGGGTAAGCGTACGTGTGAGGGCACAAATTAGTGTTGGTGTGCTGGTTAAGATTAGGGCACGGGTGAGGGTAAGGGTTCGGGTGAGGTTCAGGTTTACGATTCGGGTTAGGGTTAGGGTTAGGGAATGGGGAGGGATTAGGGTAGTGTTTAGGGTACAATGACGTTTAAGGGTTGGCGTACGTTTGAGGTCACTAGTTAGTGTTAGTGTACAGGTTACGATTAGGGCACGGGTGAGGGTAAGGCCTCGGACGAAGGTCACGTTAAGGGTTTGGGTTAGGGTTATGGTTAGTGAATGGGGATTGATTAAGGTACAGGTTAGGGTACGGCAAAGATTTAGGGATAGCCTACGTAAGTGGGCATGGGTTAGTGTTGATGTACTGGTTAAAATTAAGACACGGGTGAGGGTAAAGTTTAGGGTGAGTGTCAGGGTTAGGTTTCAGGTTAGGGTTAGGGTTAGGGAATGGAGAGGGATTAGGGTACTGGTTAGGGTACAGCTGCAGTTTAGGGTTAACGTACGTGTGAGGGCATGAGTTAGTGTTGGTGTCCTGGTTAAGATTAGGGCACGGGTGAGGGTAAGGCTTCGGGTGAGGGTCAGGGTTAGGGCTAGGGAATGGAGAGGGATTAGGGTACAGGCTAGGGCACGACAATGCTTAAGAGTTCGCATACTTGTGAGGGCACGAGTTAGTGTTGGTGTACTGGTTAAGACAAGTTCCCCAGTGAGGGTAAGGCCTCGGAAAAGGGTCACGTTTAGGGTTTGGGTTAGGGTTAGGGTTAGGGAATGGGGAGGGATTAGGGTACAGGATAGGAAACGACAACGCTTAAGGGTTAGCGTAAGTTTGAGGGCACGAGTTAGTGTTTGTGTACTGGTTAAGATTAGGGCATGGGTTAGGGTACGGCCTCGGAAGAGGGTCAGGTTTAGGGATGGGGTTAAGGTTAGGGTTAGGCAATGGGAGGGATTAGGGAACAGGGTAGGGCACGGTAACCGTTTAGTGTTAGCCTACGTTGGAGGGCATGGGTTAGTGTTGATGGACTGTTTAAAATTAGGAAACGGGTGAGGGTAATGTTTAGGGTGAGTGTCAGGGTTAGGTTTCAGGTTACGGTCAGGGTTAGGGATTGGAGAGGGATTAGGGTACAGGTTAGGGTACAGTTGCGGTTTAGGGTTAGCGTACGTGTGAGAGCACGGTTTAGTGATGGTGTATTTGTTAAGATTAGGGTATGGGTGAGGGTAAGGTTTCGGGTGAGGGTCAGGGTTAGGATTCGTGTTAGGGTTAGGGTTAGGGAATGGAGAGGGATTAGGGAACAGGCTAGGGTACGACAACGCTTAAGGGATCGCATAATTGTGAGGGCACGAATTAGTGTTGGTGTACTGGTTAAGATTAGGGCATGGGTTAGGGTAGGGCCTCCGAAGAGGGTCAGGTTTAGGGATGGGGTAGGGTTAGGGTTAGACAATGGGAGGGATAAGGGTACAGGGTAGGGCACGGCAACGATTTAGTGTTAACCTACGTTGGAGGGCATGAGTTAGTGTTGATGGACTGTTTAAAATTAGGACACGGATGAGGGTAAAACTTCGGGTGAATGTCAGGGTTGTGTTTCAGGTTAGGGTTAGGGTTAGGGAATGGAGAGGGATTAGGGTACAGGTTAGGGTACGGCTGCGGTTTAGGGTTAGCGTACGTGTGAGGGCACGGTTTAGTGATGGTGTATTGGTTAAGATTAGGGCACGGGTGAGGGTAAGTCTTCAGGTGAGGGTCAGGGTTAGGATTCGGGTTAAGGTTAGTGTTAGGGAATGGGGACGGATTAGGGTACAGGTTAGGGTACAGCAATTATTTAGGGTTAGCCTACGTAAGAGGGCATCGGTTAGTGTTGATGTACTGGTTAAAATTAGGACACGGGTGAGGGTAAAGTTTAGGGTGAGTGTCAGGGTTAGGTTTCAGTTGAGGGTTAGGGTTAGAGAATGGAGAGGGATTAGGGTACAGGTTAGGGTACGGCTGAGGTTTAGGGTTGGCGACCGTGTGCGGGCATGGTTTAGTGATGGTGTATTGGTTAAGATTAGGTCACGGGTGAGGGTAAGGCTTAGGGTGAGGCTCAGGGTTAGGATTCGGGTTAGGGTTAGGGTTAGGGAATGGAGAGGGATTAGGGTACAGTTTAGGGTACAGCTGCGGTTTAGGGTTAGCGTACGTGTGAGGGCACGAGTTAGTGTTGGTGTCCTGGTTAAGATTAGGGCACGGGTGAGTGTAAGGCTTCAGGTGAGGGTCAGGGTTAGGATTCGGGTTAGGGTTAGTGTTAGGGAATGGGGAGGAATTAGGGTACAGTTTAGGGTACGACAACGCTTAAGGGTTAGTGTACGTGTGAGGGCACAAATTAGTGTTGGTGTGCTGGTTAAGATTAGGGCACGTGTGAGGGTAAGTGTTCGGGTGAGGGTCAGGTTTACGACTCGGGTTAGGGTTAGGGTTAGGGAAAGGGGAGGGATTAGGGTACAGTTTAGGGTACAATGACGTTTAACGGTTAGCGTACTTTTGAGGTCACTAGTTAGTTTTTCTGTACCTGTTATGATTAGGGCACGGGTGAAGGTAACGCTTCGGGTGAGGGTCAGGGTTAGGATTCGGGTTAGGGTTAGGGTTAGGGAATGGAGAGGGTTTAGGGTAAAGGCTAAGGTACGACAACGCTTAAGTGTTAGTGTACGTTTGAGGGCACGATTTAGTGTTTGTGTACTGGTTAAGATTAGGACATGGGTTAGGGTAGGGCCTCGGAAGAGGGTCAGGTTTAGGGATGGGGCTAGGGTTAGGGATAGGCAATGGGAGGGATTAGGGAACAGGGGAGGGCACGGCCACGATTTAGTGTTAGCCTACGTTGGAGGGCATGGGTTAGTGTTGATGGACTGTTTCAAATTAGGACAGGGGTGAGGGTAAATCTTCGGGTGAGTGTCAGGGTTAGGGTTCGGATTAGGGAATGGAGAAGGATTAGGGTACAGGCTAGGGTACGACAACGCTTAAGGGTTCGCATAATGGTGTGGGCACGATTTAGTGTTGGTGTACTGGTTAAGACAAGGGCACCGGTGAGGGTAAGGCCTCGGAAAAGGGTCACGTTCAGGGTTTGGGTTAGGGTTAGGGTTAGAGAATGGGGAGGGATTAGGGTTGAGGAGAGGGTACAACAACGCTTAAGGGTTAGTGTACATTTGAGGGTACGAGTTAGTCTTTGTGTACTGGTTAAGATTAAGGCATGGGTCAGGATACGGCCTCGGAAGAGGGTCAGGCTTAGGGATGGGGTTAGGGTTAGGGTTAGGCAATGGGAGGGATTAGGGAACAGGGTAGGGCACGGCAACTCTTTAGTGTTAGCCTACATTGGAAGGCATGGGTTAGTGTTGATGGACTGTTTAAAATTAGGAAATGGGTGAGGGTAATGTTTAGGGTGAGTGTCAGGGTTAGGTTTCAGGTTAGGGTCAGGGTTACGGATTGGAGAGGGATTAGGGTACAATTTAGGGTATGACAGGGCTTAAGGGTTAGCGTACGTGTGAGGGCACGAGTTAGTGTTGGTGTCCTGGTTAAGATTAGGACACGGGTGAGGGTAAGGCCTCGGAAGAGGTTCACGTTAAGGGTTTGGGTTAGTGTTATGGTTAGGGAATGGGGATTGATTAGGGTACATGTTAGGGTACGGCAATGGTTTAGGGTTAGCCTACGTAAGAGGGCATCGGTTAGTGTTGATGTACTGGTTAAAATTAGGACACAGGTGAGGGTAAAGTTTAGGGTGAGTGTCATTGTTAGGTTTCAGGTTAGGGTTAGGGTTAGAGAATGGAGAGGGATTAGGGTACAGGTTAGGGTACAGCTGCGGTTTAGGGTTAGCGTAAGTGTGAGGGCACGAGTTAGTGTTGGTGTCCTGGTTAAGATTAGGGCACGGGTGAGGGTAAGGCTTCGGGTTAGGGTCAGGGTTAGGATTCGTGTTTGGGTTAGGGTAAGGGAATGGAGAGGGATTAGGGTACAGGCTAGGGTACGACAATGCTTAACGGTTCGCATAATTGTGAGGGCACGAGTTAGTGTTGGTGTACTGGTTAAGACAAGGGCAACGGTGAGGGTAAGGCTTCGGAAAAGGGTCACATTCAGGGTTTGGGTTAGGGTTAGGGTTAGGGAATGGGGAGGGATTAGGGTGGAGGAGAGGGTACGACAACGCGTAAGGGTTAGTGTACGTTTGAGGGCACGAGTTAGTGTTTGTGTACTGGTTAAGATTAGGGCATGGGTTAGGGTACGGCCTCGGAAGAGGGTCAGGTTTAGGGATGGGGTTAGGGTTAGGGTTAGGCAATGGGAGGGATTAGGGAACAGGGCAGGGCACAGCAACTGTTTAGTGTTAGCCTACGTTGGAGGGCATGGGTTAGTGTTGATGGGCTGTTTATAATTAGGAAACGGGTGAGGGTAATGTTTAGGGTGAGTGTCAGGGTTAGGTTTCAGGTTAGGGTCAGGGTTAGGTCTTGGAGAGGGATTAGGGTACAGGTTAGGGTACAGCTGCGGTTTACGGTTAGCGTACGTGTGAGCGCATGAGTTAGTGTTGGTGTCCTGGTTAAGATTAGGGCATGGGTGAGGGTAAGGTTTCGGGTGAGGGTAAGGGTTAGGATTCACGTTAGGGTTAGGGTTAGGTAATGGAGAGGGATTAGGGTACAGGTTAGGGTACGACAACGCTTAAGGGTTCGCATAATTGTGAGGACACGAGTTAGTGTTGGTGTCCTGGTTAAGATTAATGCACGGGTGAGTGTAAGGCTTCGGGTGAGGGTCAGGGTTAGGGTTAGGGTTAGGGAATGGAGAGGGATTAGGGTACAGGATAGGGTACGACAACGCTTAAGGGTTCGCATAATTGTGAGGGCATGAGTTAGTGTTGGTGTACTGGTTAAGACAAGGGCACCGGTGAGGGTAAGGCCTCGGAAAATGGTCACATTCAGGGTTTGGGTTACTGTTAGGGTTAGGGAATGGGGAGGGATGAGGGTGCAGGATAGGGTACAACAACGCTTAAGGGTTAGTGTACGTTTGAGGGCACGAGTTAGTGTTTGTGTACTGGTTAAGATTAGGGCATGGGTTAGGGTAGGGCCTCGGAACAGGTTCAGGTTTAGGGATGGGGTTAGGGTTAGGGTTAGGTAATGGGAGGGATTAGGGATCAGGGTAGGGAACGGCAACGATTTAGTGTTAGCCTACGTTGGAGGGCATGGGTTAGTGTTGATGGACTGTTTAAAATTAGGACACGGATGAGGGTAAATCTTCGGGTGAGTGTCAGGGTTAGGGTTCGGGTTAGGGTTAGGGTTAGGGAATGGAGAGGGATTAGGGTACAGGTTAGGGTACGGTTGTGGTTTAGTGTTAGCGTACGTGTGAGGGCATGGGTTAGTGATGGTGTATTGGTTAGGATTAGTTCACGGGTGTGGGTAAGGCTTAGGGTGAGGCTCAGGGTTAGGATTCGGGTTAGGGTTAGGGTTAGGGAATGGGGAGGGATTAGAGTACAATTTAGTGTATGACAATGCTTCAGGGTTAGCGTACGTGTGAGGGCACGAGTTAGTGTTGGTGTCCTGGTTAAGATTAGGGCACGGGTGAGGGTAAGGCTTCAGGTGAGGGTCAGGGTTAGGATTCGGGTTAGGGTTAGAGTTAGGGAATGGGGAGGGATTAGGGTACAGTTTAGGGTACTACAACGCTTAAGGGTTAGTGTACGTGTGAGGGCACGAATTAGTGTTGGTGTGCTGGTTAAGATTAGGTCACAGGTGAGGGTAAGGTTTCGGGTGAGGGTCAGGTTTAGGATTCGGGTTAGGGTTAGGGTTAGGGAATTGGGAGGGATTATGGTACAGTTTAGGGTACGATGACGTTTAAGGGTTAGCGTATGTTTGAGGTCACTAGTTAGTGTTAGTGTACCTGTTATGATTAGGGCACGGGTGAGGGTAAGGCCTCGGAAGAGGGTCAGGTTAAGGGATTGGGTTAGTGTTATGGTTAGGGAATGGGGATTGATTAGGGTACAGGTTAGGGTATGGCAATGGATTAGGGTTAGCCTACATAAGTGGGCAAGGGTTACTGTTGATGTACTGGTTAAAATTAGGACACGGGTGAGGGTAAAGTTTAGGGTGAGTGTCAGTGTTAGGTTTCAGGTTACGGTTAGGGTTAGGGAATGGAGAGGGATTAGGGGACAGGTTAGGGTACAGCTGCGGTTTAGGGTTAGCGTACGTGTGAGGGCACGAGTTAGTGTTGCTGTCCTGGTTAAGATTTGGGCATGGGTGAGGGTAAGCTTTCGGGTGAAGTTCAGGGTTAGGATTCGTGTTAGGGTTATGGTTAGGGAATGGAGAGGGATTAGGGTACAGGCTAGGGTACGACAACGCTTAAGGTTTCTCATAATTGTGAGGCCACGAGTTAGTCTTGGTGTACTGGTTAAGATTAGGGCATGGGTTAGGGTAGGGCCTCGGAAGAGGTTCAGGTTTAGGGATGGGGTAGGGTTAGGGTTAGACAATGGGAGGGATGAGGGTACATGGTAGGGCACGGCAACGGTTTAGTGTTAGCCTACGTTGGAGGGCATGGGTTAGTGTTGATGGACTGTTTAAAATTAGGACACGGGTGAGGGTAAATCGTCTGGTGAGTGTCAGGGTTAGGGTTCGGGTTAGGGTTAGGGAATGGAGAGGGATTAGGGTACAATTTAGGGTATGACAGGGCTTAAGGGTTAGCGTACGTGTGAGGGCACGAGTTAGTGTTGGTGTCCTGGTTAAGATTAGGACACGGGTGAGGGTAAGGCCTCGGAAGAGGGTCACGTTAAGGGTTTGGGTTAGTGTTATGGTTAGGGAATGGGGATTGATTAGGGTACATGTTAGGGTACGGCAATGGTTTAGGGTTAGCCTACGTAAGAGGGCATCGGTTAGTGTTGATGTACTGGTTAAAATTAGGACACGGGTGAGGTTAAAGTTTAGGGTGAGTGTCATTGTTAGGTTTCAGGTTAGGGTTAGAGTTAGAGAATGGAGAGGGATTAGGGTACAGGTTAGGGTACAGCTGCGGTTTAGGGTTAGCGTACGTGTGAGGGCACGAGTTAGTGTTGGTGTACTGGTTAAGATTAGGGCACAGGTGAGGGTAAGGCTTCGGGTTAGGGTCAGGGTTAGGATTCGTGTTTGGGTTAGGGTAAGGGAATGGAGAGGGATTAGGGTACAGGCTAGGGTACGACAACGCTTAACGGTTCGCATAATTGTGAGGGCACGAGTTAGTGTTGGTGTACTGGTTAAGACAAGGGCAACGGTGAGGGTAAGGCCTCGGAAAAGGGTCACGTTCAGTGTTTGGGTTAGGGTTAGGGTTAGGGAATGGGGAGGGATTAGGGTGGAGGAAAGGGTACGACAACGCGTAAGGGTTAGTGTACGTTTGAGGGCACGAGTTAGTGTTTGTGTACTGGTTAAGATTAGGGCATGGGTTAGGGTATGGCCTCGGAAGAGGGTCAGGTTTAGGGATGGGGTTAGGGTTAGGGTTAGGCAATGGGAGGGATTAGGGAACAGGGCAGGGCACAGCAACTGTTTAGTGTTAGCCTACGTTGGAGGGCATGGGTTAGTGTTGATGGGCTGTTTAAAATTAGGAAACGGGTGAGGGTAATGTTTAGGGTGAGTGTCAGGGTTAGGTTTCAGGTTAGGGTCAGGGTTAGGTCTTGGAGAGGGATTAGGGTACAGGTTAGGGTACAGCTGCGGTTTACGGTTAGCGTACGTGTGAGGGCATGAGTTAGTGTTGGTGTCCTGGTTAAGATTAGGGCATGTGTGAGGGTAAGGTTTCGGGTGAGGGTAAGGGTTAGGATTCACGTTAGGGTTAGTGTTAGGGAATGGAGAGGGATTAGGGTACAGGCTAGGGTACGACAACGCTTAAGGGTTCGCATAATTGTGAGGACACGAGTTAGTGTTGGTGTCCTGGTAAAGATTAGGGCACGGGTGAGTGTAAGGCTTCGGGTGAGGGTCAGGGTTAGGGTTAGGGTTAGGGAATGGAGAGGGATTAGGATACAGGCTAGGGTACGACAACGCTTAAGGTTTCTCATAATTGTGAAGCCACGAGTTAGTGTTGGTGTACTGGTTAAGATTAGGGCATGGGTTAGTGTAGGACCTCGGAAGAGGTTCAGGTTTAGGGATGGGGTAGGGTTAGGGTTAGACAATGGGAGGGATTAGGGTACAGGGTAGGGCACGGCAATGGTTTAGTGTTAGCCTACGTTGGAGGGCATGGGTTAGTGTTGATGGACTGTTTAAAATTAGGACACGGGTGAGGGTAAATCGTCTGGTGAGTGTCAGGGTTAGGGTTCGGGTTAGGGTTAGGGTTAGGGAATGGAGAGGGATTAGGGTACAATTTAGGGTATGACAGGGCTTAAGGGTTAGCGTACGTGTGAGGGCACTAGTTAGTGTTGGTGTCCTGGTTAAGATTAGGACACGGGTGTGGGTAAGGCTTCGGGTGAGGGTCAGGGTTAGGATTCGTGTTAGGGTTAGGGTTAGGGAATGGGGAGGGATTAGGGTACAGTTTAGGGTACGACAACTCATAAGGGTTAGCGTACGTGTGAGGGCACAAATTAGTGTTGCTGTGCTAGTTAAGATTAGGGCACGGGTGAGGGTAATGTTTCGGGTGAGGGTCAGGTTTACAATTCGGGTTAGGGTTAGGATTAGGGAATGGGGACGATTTAGGCTACAATTTAGGGTATGATGACGCTTAAGGGTTAGTGTACGTTTGAGGGCACGAGTTAGTGTTGGTGTCCTGGGTAAGATTAGGGCACGGATGAGGGTAAGGCTTCGGGTGAGGGTCAGGTTTAGGATTCGTGTTAGGGTTAGGTTTAGGGAAAGGGGAGGGATTAGGGTACAGTTTATGGTACGACAGTGATTAAGGGTTACCGTTCGTGTGAGGGCAAGAGTTAGTGTTATTGTCCTGTTTAAGATTAGGGCACGGGTGAGGGTAAGGCTTCAGGTGAGGGTCAGGGTTAGGATTCGGGTTACGGTTAGGATTAGGGAATGGTGAGTGATTAGGGTACAGTTTAGGGTACGACAACGCTTAAGGGATAGCGTACGTGTAAGGGCATGAATTAGTGTTGGTGTGCTGGTGAAGATTAGGGCACGGGTGAGTGTAAGGGTTCGGGTGAGGGTCACTTTTACGATTCGGGTTAGGGTAAGGGTTAGGGAATGGGGAGGGATTAGGGTACAGTTTAGGGTACGATGACGCTTAAGGGTTAGCGTACGTGTGAGGTCAGTAGTTAGTGTTAGTGTACCGGTTACGATTAGGGCACGGGAGAGGGTAAGGCCTCGGAAGAGGGTCACATTAAGAGTTTCGGTTAGGGTTATGGTTAGGGAATGGGGATTGATTATGGTACAGGTTATGGTACGGCAATGGTTTAGGGTTAGCCTACGTAAGAGGGCATGGGTTAGTGTTGATGTACTTGTTAAAATAAGGACACGGGTGAGGGTAATGTTTAGGGTGAGTGTCATTGTTAGGTTTCAGTTTAGGGTTAGGGTTAGAGAATGGAGAGGGATTAGGGTACAAGTTAGGGTACAGCTGCGGTTTACGGTTAGCGTAAGTGTGAGGGCACGAGTTAGTGTTGGTGTCCTGGTTAAGATTAGGGCACGGGTGAGGGTAAGGCTTCGGGTTAGGGTCAGGGTTAGGATTCGTGTTTGGGTTAGGGTTAGGGAATGGAGAGGGATTAGGGTACAGGCTAGGGTACGACAACGCTTAAGGGTTCGCATAATTGTGAGGACACGAGTTAGTGTTGGTGTCCTGGTTAAGATTAGGGCACGGGTGAGTGTAAGGCTTCGGGTGAGGGTCAGGGTTAGGGTTAGGGTTAGGGAATGGAGAGGGATTAGGGTACAGGATAGGGTACGACAACGCTTAAGGGTTCGCATAATTGTGAGGGCATGAGTTAGTGTTGGTGTACTGGTTAAGACAAGGGCACCGGTGAGGGTAAGGCCTCGGAAAAGGGTCACATTCAGGGTTTGGGTTACTGTTAGGGTTAGGGAATGGGGAGGGATTAGGGTGCAGGATAGGGTACGACACCGCTTAAGGGTTAGTGGACGTTTGAGGGCACGAGTTAGTGTTTGTGTACTGGTTAAGATTAGGGCATGGGTTAGGGTAGGGCCTCGGAACAGGTTCAGGTTTAGGGATGGGGTTAGGGTTAGGGTTAGGTAATGGGAGGGATTAGGGATCAGGGTAGGGCACGGAAACGATTTAGTGTTAGCCTACGTTGGAGGGCATGGGTTAGTGTTGATGGACTGTTTAAAATTAGGACACGGAAGAGGGTAAATCTTCGGGTGAGTGTCAGGGTTAGGGTTCGGGTTAGGGTTAGGGTTAGGGAATGGGGAGGGATTAGGGTAAAGTTTAGGGTACGACAACGCATAAGGGTTAGCGTACGTGTGAGGGCACAAATTAGTGTTGCTGTGCTGGTTAAGATTAGGGCACGGGTGAGGGTAATGGTTCGGGTGAGGGTCAGGTTTACAATTCGGGTTAGGGTCAGGGTTAGGGAATGGGGAGGATTTAGGCTACAATTTAGGGTATGATGACGCTTAAGGGTTAGCGTACGTGTGAGGTCACTAGTTAGTGTTAGTGTACTGGTTACGATTAGGGCACGGGTGAGTGTAAGGCCTCGGAAGAGGGTCACATTAAGGGTTTGGGTTAGGGTTATGGTTAGCGAATGGGGATTGTTTATGGTACAGGTTACAGTACGGCAATGGTTTAGGGTTAGCCTACGTAAGAGGGCATGGGTTAGTGTTGATGTACTGGGTAAAATTAGGACACGGGTGAGGGTAAAGTTTAGGTTGAGTGTCAGGGTTAGGTTTCAGGTTAGGGTTAGGGGTAGGGAATGGAGAGGGATTAGTGTACAGGTTATGGTACAGCTGCGGTTTAGGGTTAGCGTACGTGTGAGGGCACGAGTTAGTGTTGGTGTCCTCGTTAAGATTAGGCCACGGGTGAGGGTAAGGCTTCGGGTGCGGGTCAGGGTTAGGATTCGGGTTAGGTTTAGGGTTAGGGAATGGAGAGGGATTAGGGTACAGGCTAGGGTACGACAACGCTTAAGGGTTCGCCTTATTGTGAGGGCACGAGTTAGTGTTGGCGTACTGGATATGACAAGGGCACCGGTGAGGGTAAGGCCTCGGAAAAGGGTCACATTCAGGGTTTGGGTTACGGTTAGGGTTAGGGAATGGGGAAGGATTAGGGTGCAGGATAGGGTACGACAACGCATAAGGGTTAGTGTACGTTAGAGGGCATGAGTTAGTGTTGGTGTCCTGGGTAAGATTAGGGCACGGGTGAGGGTAAGGCTTCGGGTGAGGGTCAGGTTTAGGATTCGTGTTAGGGTTAGGTTTAGGGTATGGGGAGGGATTAGTGTACAGTTTATGGTACGACAGTGATTAAGGGTTACCGTTCGTGTGAGGGCAAGAGTTAGTGTTAGTGTCCTGGTTAATATTAGGGCACGGGTGAGGGTAAGGTCTCGGAAGAGGGTCAGAGTTAGGATTGGGTTAGGGTTAGGTTTAGGGAATGGTGAGGGATTAGGGTACAGTTTAGGGTACGACAACGCTTAAGGGATAGCGTACGTGTAGGGGCATGAATTAGTGTTGGTGTGCTGGTGAAGATTAGGGCACGGGTGAGTGTAAGGGTTCGGGTGAGGGTCAGGTTTACAATTCGGGTTAGGGTCAGGGTTAGGGAATGGGGAGGATTTAGGCTACAATTTAGGGTATGATGACGCTTAAGGGTTAGCGTACGTGTGAGGTCACTAGTTAGTGTTAGTGTACTGGTTACGATTAGGGCACGGGTGAGTGTAAGGCCTCGGAAGAGGGTCACATTAAGGGTTTGGGTTAGGGTTATGGTTAGCGAATGGGGATTGTTTATGGTACAGGTTACAGTACGGCAATGGTTTAGGGTTAGCCTACGTAAGAGGGCATGGGTTAGTGTTGATGTACTGGGTAAAATTAGGACACGGGTGAGGGTAAAGTTTAGGTTGAGTGTCAGGGTTAGGTTTCAGGTTAGGGTTAGGGGTAGGGAATGGAGAGGGATTAGTGTACAGGTTATGGTACAGCTGCGGTTTAGGGTTAGCGTACGTGTGAGGGCACGAGTTAGTGTTGGTGTCCTCGTTAAGATTAGGCCACGGGTGAGGGTAAGGCTTCGGGTGCGGGTCAGGGTTAGGATTCGGGTTAGGTTTAGGGTTAGGGAATGGAGAGGGATTAGGGTACAGGCTAGGGTACGACAACGCTTAAGGGTTCGCCTTATTGTGAGGGCACGAGTTAGTGTTGGCGTACTGGTTATGACAAGGGCACCGGTGAGGGTAAGGCCTCGGAAAAGGGTCACATTCAGGGTTTGGGTTACGGTTAGGGTTAGGGAATGGGGAAGGATTAGGGTGCAGGATAGGGTACGACAACGCATAAGGGTTAGTGTACGTTAGAGGGCATGAGTTAGTGTTGGTGTCCTGGGTAAGATTAGGGCACGGGTGAGGGTAAGGCTTCGGGTGAGGGTCAGGTTTAGGATTCGTGTTAGGGTTAGGTTTAGGGTATGGGGAGGGATTAGTGTACAGTTTATGGTACGACAGTGATTAAGGGTTACCGTTCGTGTGAGGGCAAGAGTTAGTGTTAGTGTCCTGGTTAATATTAGGGCACGGGTGAGGGTAAGGTCTCGGAAGAGGGTCAGAGTTAGGATTGGGTTAGGGTTAGGTTTAGGGAATGGTGAGGGATTAGGGTACAGTTTAGGGTACGACAACGCTTAAGGGATAGCGTACGTGTAGGGGCATGAATTAGTGTTGGTGTGCTGGTGAAGATTAGGGCACGGGTGAGTGTAAGGGTTCGGGTGAGGGTCACTTTTACGATTCGGGTTAGGGTTAGGGTTAGGGAATGGGGAGGGATTAGGGTACAGTTTAGGGTACGATGACGCTTAAGGGTTAGCGTACGTGTGAGGTCAGTAGTTAGTGTTAGTGTACCGGTTACGATTAGGGCACGGATGAGTGTAAGGCCTCGGAAGAGCATCATGTTAAGGGTTTGGTTTAGGGTTATGGTTAGGTAATGGGGATTGTTTAGGGTACAGGTTAGGGTACGACAATCGTTTAGTGTTAGCCAACGTAAGAGGGCACGGGTTAGTGTTGATGTACTGGTTAAAATTAGGACACGGGTGAGGGTAAAGTTTAGCGTGAGTGTCAGGGTTAGGTTTCAGGTTAGGGTTAGGGTTAGGGAATGGAGAGGGATTAGGGTACAGGTTAGGGTACGGCTGCGGTTTAGTGTTAGCGTACGTGTGAGGGCACGAGTTAGTGTTAGTTGCCTGGTTAAGATTAGGGCACGGGTGAGGGTAAGGCTTCCGGTGAGGGTCAGGGTTAGGGTTAGGGTTAGGGAATGGAGAAGGATTAGGGTACAGGCTAGGCTATGACAACGCTTAAGGGTTCGCATAATTGTGAGGGCACGAGTTAGTGTTGGTGTACTGGTTAAGACAAGGGCACCGGTGAGGGTAAGGTCTCGGAAAAGGGGTACGTTCAGGGTTTGGGTTAGGGTTATGGTTAGGGAATGGGGAGGGATTAGGGTGCAGGATAGGGTACGACAACGCTTAAGCGTTAGTGTACGTTTGAGGGCACGAGTTAGTGTTGGTGTCCTGGGTAAGATTAGGGCACGGGTGAGGGTAAGGCTTCGGGTGAGGGTCAGGGTTAGGGTGCGTGTTAGGGTTAGGGTTCGTGTTAGGGTTAGGGTTAGGGAATTGGGAGGGATTAGGGTACAGTTTAGGGTATGACAACGCTTAAGGTTTCGCGTAAGTGTGAGGGCACGAATTAGTGTTGGTGTGCTGGTTAAGATTAGGGCACGTGTGAGGGTAAGGCTTAGGGTGAGGCTCAGGGTTAGGATTCGCATTAGGGTTAGGGTTAAGGAATGGGGAGGGATTAGGGTACAGGTTAAGGTACAGTTGTGGTTTAGGGTTAGCATACGTGTGAGGGCACGAGTTAGTGTTGGTGTCCTGGTTAAGATTAGGGCACGGGTGAGGGTAAGGCTTCGGGTGAGGGTCAGGGTTAGGATTCGTGTTAGGGTTATGGTTAGGGAATGATGAGGGATTAGGGTACAGGCTAGGGTATGACAACGCTTAAGGGTTCGCATAATTCTGAGGGCACGAGTTAGTTTTGGTGTACTGGTTAAGATTAGGGCATGGGTTAGGGTAGGGCCTTGGAAGAGGGTCAGGTTTAGGGATGGGGTAGGGTTAGGGTTAGACAATGGGAGGGATTAGGGTACAGGGTAGGGCACGGCAACGGTTTAGTGTTAGCCTACGTTGGAGGGCATGGGTTAGTGTTGATGGACTGTTTAAAATTAGGACACGGGTGAGGGTAAATCGTCGGGTGAGTGTCAGGGTTAGGGTTCGGGTTAGGGTTAGGGTTAGGGAATGGAGAGGGATTAGGGTACAATTTAGGGTATGACAAGGCTTAAGGGTTAGCGTACGTGTGAGGGCACGAGTTAGTGTTGATGTCCTGGTTAAGATTAGGACACGGGTGAGGGTAAGGGTTCGGGTGAGGGTCAGGGTTAGGAATCGTGTTAGGGTTAGGGTTAGGGAATGGGGAGGGATTAGGGTACAGTTTAGGGTATGACAACGCATAAGGGTTAGCGTACGTGTGAGGGCACAAATTAGTGTTGCTGTGCTGGTTAAGATTAGGGCACGGGTGAGGGTAATGGTTCGGGTGAGGGTCAGGTTTACAATTCGGGTTAGGGTTAGGGTTAGGGAATGGGGAGGATTTAGGCTACAATTTAGGGTATGATGACGCTTAAGGGTTAGCGTACGTGTGAGGTCACTAGTTAGTGTTAGTGTACTGGTTACGATTAGGGCACGGGTGAGTGTAAGGCCTCGGAAGAGGGTCACATTAAGGGTTTGGGTTAGGGTTATGGTTAGCGAATGGGGATTGTTTATGGTACAGGTTACAGTACGGCAATGGTTTAGGGTTAGCCTACGTAAGAGGGCATGGGTTAGTGTTGATGTACTGGGTAAAATTAGGACACGGGTGAGGGTAAAGTTTAGGTTGAGTGTCAGGGTTAGGTTTCAGGTTAGGGTTAGGGGTAGGGAATGGAGAGGGATTAGTGTACAGGTTATGGTACAGCTGCGGTTTAGGGTTAGCGTACGTGTGAGGGCACGAGTTAGTGTTGGTGTCCTCGTTAAGATTAGGCCACGGGTGAGGGTAAGGCTTCGGGTGCGGGTCAGGGTTAGGATTCGGGTTAGGTTTAGGGTTAGGGAATGGAGAGGGATTAGGGTACAGGCTAGGGTACGACAATGCTTAAGGGTTCGCCTTATTGTGAGGGCACGAGTTAGTGTTGGCGTACTGGTTATGACAAGGGCACCGGTGAGGGTAAGGCCTCGGAAAAGGGTCACATTCAGGGTTTGGGTTACGGTTAGGGTTAGGGAATGGGGAAGGATTACGGTGCAGGATAGGGTACGACAACGCATAAGGGTTAGTGTACGTTAGAGGGCATGAGTTAGTGTTGGTGTCCTGGGTAAGATTAGGGCACGGGTGAGGGTAAGGCTTCGGGTGAGGGTCAGGTTTAGGATTCGTGTTAGGGTTAGGTTTAGGGTATGGGGAGGGATTAGTGTACAGTTTATGGTACGACAGTGATTAAGGGTTACCGTTCGTGTGAGGGCAAGAGTTAGTGTTAGTGTCCTGGTTAATATTAGGGCACGGGTGAGGGTAAGGTCTCGGAAGAGGGTCAGGGTTAGGATTGGGTTAGGGTTAGGTTTAGGGAATGGTGAGGGATTAGGGTACAGTTTAGGGTACGACAACGCTTAAGAGATAGCGTACGTGTAGGGGCATGAATTAATTTTGGTGTGCTGGTGAAGATTAGGGCACGGGTGAGTGTAAGGGTTCGGGTGAGGGTCACTTTTACGATTCGGGTTAGGGTTAGGGTTAGGGAATGGGGAGGGATTAGGGTACAGTTTAGGGTACGATGACGCTTAAGGGTTAGCGTACGTGTGAGGTCAGTAGTTAGTGTTAGTGTACCGGTTACGATTAGGGCACGGATGAGTGTAAGGCCTCGGAAGAGCATCATGTTAAGGGTTTGGTTTAGGGTTATGGTTAGGTAATGGGGATTGTTTAGGGTACAGGTTAGGGTACGACAATGGTTTAGTGTTAGCCAACGTAAGAGGGCACGGGTTAGTGTTGATGTA
Source organism: Inia geoffrensis (assembly GCA_036417435.1). Lineage (NCBI taxonomy): Eukaryota > Metazoa > Chordata > Mammalia > Artiodactyla > Iniidae > Inia > Inia geoffrensis. The sequence continues at coordinate 73,174,882 of CM070910.1, read as the reverse complement.
CTGGTTAAAATTAGGACACGGGTGAGGGTAAAGTTTAGCGTGAGTGTCAGGGTTAGGTTTCAGGTTAGGGTTAGGGTTAGGGAATGGAGAGGGATTAGGGTACAGGTTAGGGTACGGCTGCGGTTTAGTGTTAGCGTACGTGTGAGGGCACGAGTTAGTGTTAGTTGCCTGGTTAAGATTAGGGCACGGGTGAGGGTAAGGCTTCCGGTGAGGGTCAGGGTTAGGGTTAGGGTTAGGGAATGGAGAAGGATTAGGGTACAGGCTAGGGTATGACAACGCTTAAGGGTTCGCATAATTGTGAGGGCACGAGTTAGTGTTGGTGTACTGGTTAAGACAAGGGCACCGGTGAGGGTAAGGTCTCGGAAAAGGGGTACGTTCAGGGTTTGGGTTAGGGTTATGGTTAGGGAATGGGGAGGGATTAGGGTGCAGGATAGGGTACGACAACGCTTAAGCGTTAGTGTACGTTTGAGGGCACGAGTTAGTGTTGGTGTCCTGGGTAAGATTAGGGCACGGGTGAGGGTAAGGCTTCGGGTGAGGGTCAGGGTTAGGGTGCGTGTTAGGGTTAGGGTTCGTGTTAGGGTTAGGGTTAGGGAATTGGGAGGGATTAGGGTACAGTTTAGGGTACGACATCGCTTAAGGTTTCGCGTAAGTGTGAGGGCACGAATTAGTGTTGGTGTGCTGGTTAAGATTAGGGCACGGGTGAGGGTAAGGCTTAGGGTGAGGCTCAGGGTTAGGATTTGCATTAGGGTTAGGGTTAAGGAATGGGGAGGGATTAGGGTACAGGTTAAGGTACAGTTGTGGTTTAGGGTTAGCATACGTGTGAGGGCACGAGTTAGTGTTGGTGTCCAGGTTAAGATTAGGGCACGGGTGAGGGTAAGGCTTCGGGTGAGGGTCAGGGTTAGGATTCGTGTTAGGGTTATGGTTAGGGAATGATGAGGGATTAGGGTACAGGCTAGGGTATGACAACGCTTAAGGGTTCGCATAATTCTGAGGGCACGAGTTAGTTTTGGTGTACTGGTTAAGATTAGGGCATGGGTTAGGGTAGGGCCTTGGAAGAGGGTCAGGTTTAGGGATGGGGTAGGGTTAGGGTTAGACAATGGGAGGGATTAGGGTACAGGGTAGGGCACGGCAACGGTTTAGTGTTAGCCTACGTTGGAGGGCATGGGTTAGTGTTGATGGACTGTTTAAAATTAGGACACGGGTGAGGGTAAATCGTCGGGTGAGTGTCAGGGTTAGGGTTCGGGTTAGGGTTAGGGTTAGGGAATGGAGAGGGATTAGGGTACAATTTAGGGTATGACAAGGCTTAAGGGTTAGCGTACGTGTGAGGGCACGAGTTAGTGTTGGTGTCCTGGTTAAGATTAGGACACGGGTGAGGGTAAGGGTTCGGGTGAGGGTCAGGGTTAGGAATCGTGTTAGGGTTAGGGTTAGGGAATGGGGAGGGATTAGGGTACAGTTTAGGGTATGACAACGCATAAGGGTTAGCGTACGTGTGAGGGCACAAATTAGTGTTGCTGTGCTGGTTAAGATTAGGGCACGGGTGAGGGTAATGGTTCGGGTGAGGGTCAGGTTTACAATTCGGGTTAGGGTTAGGGTTAGGGAATGGGGAGGATTTAGGCTACAATTTAGGGTATGATGACGCTTAAGGGTTAGCGTACGTGTGAGGTCACTAGTTAGTGTTAGTGTACTGGTTACGATTAGGGCACGGGTGAGTGTAAGGCCTCGGAAGAGGGTCACATTAAGGGTTTGGGTTAGGGTTATGGTTAGCGAATGGGGATTGTTTATGGTACAGGTTACAGTACGGCAATGGTTTAGGGTTAGCCTACGTAAGAGGGCATGGGTTAGTGTTGATGTACTGGGTAAAATTAGGACACGGGTGAGGGTAAAGTTTAGGTTGAGTGTCAGGGTTAGGTTTCAGGTTAGGGTTAGGGGTAGGGAATGGAGAGGGATTAGTGTACAGGTTATGGTACAGCTGCGGTTTAGGGTTAGCGTACGTGTGAGGGCACGAGTTAGTGTTGGTGTCCTCGTTAAGATTAGGCCACGGGTGAGGGTAAGGCTTCGGGTGCGGGTCAGGGTTAGGATTCGGGTTAGGTTTAGGGTTAGGGAATGGAGAGGGATTAGGGTACAGGCTAGGGTACGACAACGCTTAAGGGTTCGCCTTATTGTGAGGGCACGAGTTAGTGTTGGCGTACTGGTTATGACAAGGGCACCGGTGAGGGTAAGGCCTCGGAAAAGGGTCACATTCAGGGTTTGGGTTACGGTTAGGGTTAGGGAATGGGGAAGGATTAGGGTGCAGGATAGGGTACGACAACGCATAAGGGTTAGTGTACGTTAGAGGGCATGAGTTAGTGTTGGTGTCCTGGGTAAGATTAGGGCACGGGTGAGGGTAAGGCTTCGGGTGAGGGTCAGGTTTAGGATTCGTGTTAGGGTTAGGTTTAGGGTATGGGGAGGGATTAGTGTACAGTTTATGGTACGACAGTGATTAAGGGTTACCGTTCGTGTGAGGGCAAGAGTTAGTGTTAGTGTCCTGGTTAATATTAGGGCACGGGTGAGGGTAAGGTCTCGGAAGAGGGTCAGGGTTAGGATTGGGTTAGGGTTAGGTTTAGGGAATGGTGAGGGATTAGGGTACAGTTTAGGGTACGACAACGCTTAAGGGATAGCGTACGTGTAGGGGCATGAATTAGTGTTGGTGTGCTGGTGAAGATTAGGGCACGGGTGAGTGTAAGGGTTCGGGTGAGGGTCACTTTTACGATTCGGGTTAGGGTTAGGGTTAGGGAATGGGGAGGGATTAGGGTACAGTTTAGGGTACGATGACGCTTAAGGGTTAGCGTACGTGTGAGGTCAGTAGTTAGTGTTAGTGTACCGGTTACGATTAGGGCACGGATGAGTGTAAGGCCTCGGAAGAGCATCATGTTAAGGGTTTGGTTTAGGGTTATGGTTAGGTAATGGGGATTGTTTAGGGTACAGGTTAGGGTACGACAATGGTTTAGTGTTAGCCAACGTAAGAGGGCACGGGTTAGTGTTGATGTACTGGTTAAAATTAGGACACGGGTGAGGGTAAAGTTTAGCGTGAGTGTCAGGATTAGGTTTCAGGTTAGGGTTAGGGTTAGGGAATGGAGAGGGATTAGGGTACAGGTTAGGGTACGGCTGTGGTTTAGTGTTAGCGTACGTGTGAGGGCACGAGTTAGTGTTAGTTGCCTGGTTAAGATTAGGGCACGGGTGAGGGTAAGGCTTCCGGTGAGGGTCAGGGTTAGGGTTAGGGTTAGGGAATGGAGAAGGATTAGGGTACAGGCTAGGGTATGACAACGCTTAAGGGTTCGCATAATTGTGAGGGCACGAGTTAGTGTTGGTGTACTGGTTAAGACAAGGGCACCGGTGAGGGTAAGGTCTCTGAAAAGGGGTACGTTCAGGGTTTGGGTTAGGGTTATGGTTAGGGAATGGGGAGGGATTAGGGTGCAGGATAGGGTACGACAACGCTTAAGCGTTAGTGTACGTTTGAGGGCACGAGTTAGTGTTGGTGTCCTGGGTAAGATTAGGGCACGGGTGAGGGTAAGGCTTCGGGTGAGGGTCAGGGTTAGGGTGCGTGTTAGGGTTAGGGTTCGTGTTAGGGTTAGGGTTAGGGAATTGGGAGGGATTAGGGTACAGTTTAGGGTACGACAACGCTTAAGGTTTCGCGTAAGTGTGAGGGCACGAATTAGTGTTGGTGTGCTGGTTAAGATTAGGGCACGGGTGAGGGTAAGGCTTAGGGTGAGGCTCAGGGTTAGGATTCGCATTAGGGTTAGGGTTAAGGAATGGGGAGGGATTAGGGTACAGGTTAAGGTACAGTTGTGGTTTAGGGTTAGCATACGTGTGAGGGCACGAGTTAGTGTTGGTGTCCTGGTTAAGATTAGGGCACGGGTGAGGGTAAGGCTTCGGGTGAGGGTCAGGGTTAGGATTCGTGTTAGGGTTATGGTTAGGGAATGATGAGGGATTAGGGTACAGGCTAGGGTATGACAACGCTTAAGGGTTCGCATAATTCTGAGGGCACGAGTTAGTTTTGGTGTACTGGTTAAGATTAGGGCATGGGTTAGGGTAGGGCCTTGGAAGAGGGTCAGGTTTAGGGATGGGGTAGGGTTAGGGTTAGACAATGGGAGGGATTAGGGTACAGGGTAGGGCACGGCAACGGTTTAGTGTTAGCCTACGTTGGAGGGCATGGGTTAGTGTTGATGGACTGTTTAAAATTAGGACACGGGTGACGGTAAATCGTCAGGTGAGTGTCAGGGTTAGGGTTCGGGTTAGGGTTAGGGTTAGGGAATGGAGAGGGATTAGGGTACAATTTAGGGTATGACAAGGCTTAAGGGTTAGCGTACGTGTGAGGGCACGAGTTAGTGTTGGTGTCCTGGTTAAGATTAGGACACGGGTGAGGGTAAGGGTTCGGGTGAGGGTCAGGGTTAGGAATCGTGTTAGGGTTAGGGTTAGGGAATGGGGAGGGATTAGGGTACAGTTTAGGGTATGACAACGCATAAGGGTTAGCGTACGTGTGAGGGCACAAATTAGTGTTGCTGTGCTGGTTAAGATTAGGGCACGGGTGAGGGTAATGGTTCGGGTGAGGGTCAGGTTTACAATTCGGGTTAGGGTTAGGGTTAGGGAATGGGGAGGATTTAGGCTACAATTTAGGGTATGATGACGCTTAAGGGTTAGCGTACGTGTGAGGTCACTAGTTAGTGTTAGTGTACTGGTTACGATTAGGGCACGGGTGAGGGTAAGGCCTCGGAAGAGGGTCACATTAAGGGTTTGGGTTAGGGTTATGGTTAGCGAATGGGGATTGATTATGGTACAGGTTACGGTACGGCAATGGTTTAGGGTTAGCCTACGTAAGAGGGCATGGGTTAGTGTTGATGTACTGGGTAAAATTAGGACACGGGTGAGGGTAAAGTTTAGGTTGAGTGTCAGGGTTAGGTTTCAGGTTAGGGTTAGGGTTAGGGAATGGAGAGGGATTAGTGTACAGGTTATGGCACAGCTGCGGTTTAGGGTTAGCGTACGTGTGAGGGCACGAGTTAGTGTTGGTGTCCTGGTTAAGATTAGGCCACGGGTGAGGGTAAGGCTTCGGGTGCGGGTCAGGGTTAGGATTCGTGTTAGGGTTAGGTTTAGGGAATGGGGAGGGATTAGGGTATAGTTTATGGTACAACAATGATTAAGGGTTACCATTCGTGTGAGGGCAAGAGTTAGTGTTAGTGTCCTGGTTAAGATTAGGGCACGGGTGAGGGTAAGGCTTCAGGTGAGGGTCAGGGTTAGGATTGGGTTAGGGTTAGGGTTAGGGAATGGTGAGGGATTAGGGTACAGTTTAGGGTACGACAACGCTTAAGGGATAGCGTACGTGTAGGGGCATGAATTAGTGTTGGTGTGCTGGTGAAGATTAGGGCACGGGTGAGTGTAAGGGTTCGGGTGAGGGTCACTTTTACGATTCGGGTTAGGGTTAGGGTTAGGGAATGGGGAGGGATTAGGGTGCAGGATAGGGTACGATGACGCTTAAGGGTTAGCGTACGTGTGAGGTCAGTAGTTAGTGTTAGTGTACCGGTTACGATTAGGGCACGGATGAGTGTAAGGCCTCGGAAGAGGATCATGTTAAGGTTTTGGGTTAGGGTTATGGTTAGGTAATGGGGATTGTTTAGGGTACAGGTTAGGGTACGACAATGGTTTAGGGTTAGCCAACGCAAGAGGGCACGGGTTAGTGTTGATGTACTGGTTAAAATTAGGACACGGGTGAGGGTAAAGTTTAGCGTGAGTGTCAGGGTTAGGTTTCAGGTTAGGGTTAGGGTTAGGGAATGGAGAGGGATTAGGGTACAGGTTAGAGTACAGCTGCGGTTTAGTGTTAGCGTACGTGTGAGGGCACGAGTTAGTGTTGGTTGCCTGGTTAAGATTAGGGCACGGGTGAGGGTAAGGCTTCGGGTGAGGGTCAGGGTTAGGGTTAGGGTTAGGGAATGGCGAAGGATTAGGGTACGGGCTAGGGTATGACAACGCTTAAGGGTTCGCATAATTGTGAGGGCACGAGTTAGTTTTGGTGTACTGGTTAAGACAAGGGCACCGGTGAGGGTAAGGCCTAGGAAAAGGGGTACGTTCAGGGTTTGGGTTAGGGTTATGGTTAGGGAATGGGGAGGGATTAGGGTGCAGGATAGGGTACGACAACACTTAAGGGTTACTGTACGTTTGAGGGCACGAGTTAGTGTTGGTGTCCTGGTTAAGATTAGGGCACGGGTGAGGGTAAGGCTTAGGGTGAGGCTCAGGGTTAGGATTCGGATTAGGGTTAGGGTTAGGGAATGGGGAGGGATTAGGGTACAGTTTAGGGTACGACAACGCTTAAGGGTTAGTGTACGTGTGAGGGCACGAATTAGTGTTGGTGTGCTGGTTAAGATTAAGTCACAGGGGAGGGTAAGGGTTCAGGTGAGGGTCAGGTTTAGGATTCGGGTTAGGGTTAGGGTTAGGGAATGGGGAGGGATTATGGTACAGTTTAGGGTACGATGGCGTTTAAGGGTTAGCCTATGTTTGAGGTCACTAGTTAGTGTTAGTGTACCTGTTATGATTAGGGTACGGGTGAGGGTAAGGCCTCGGAAGAGTCTCACGTTAAGGGTTTGGGTTAGTGTTATGGTTAGGGAATGGGGATTGATTAGGGTACAACTTAGGGTATGGCAATGGATTAGGGTTAGCATACGTAAGTGGGCATGGGTTAGTGTTGATGTACTGGTTAAAATTAGGACACGGGTGAGGGTAAAGTTTAGGGTGAGTGTCAGGGTTAGGTTTCAGGTTACGGTTAGGGTTAGAGAATGGAGACGGATTAGGGTACAGGTTAGGGTACAGCTGCGGTTTACGGTTAGCGTACGTGTGAGGGCACGAGTTAGTGTTGCTGTCCTGGTTAAGATTAGGGCATGGGTGAGGGTAAGGTTTCGGGTGAGGGTCAGGGTTAGGATTCGAATTAGGGTTAGGGTTAGGGAATGGAGAGGGATTAGGGTACAGGCTAGGGTACGACAACGCTTATGGGTTCGCATAATTGTGAGGGCACGAGTTAGTGTTGGTGTACTGGTTAAGATTAAGGTATGGGTTAGAGTAGGGCCTCAGAAGAGGGTCAGGTTTAGGGATGGGTTTAGGGTTAGGGTTAGGCAATGGGAGGGATTACGGAACAGGGTAGGGCACGGCAACGGTTTAGTGTTAGCCTAGGTTGGACGGATTGTTTAGTGTTGATGGACTGTTTAAAATTAGAACACGGGTGAGGGTAAATCGTCGGATGAGTGTCAGGGTTAGGGTTCGGGTTAGGGTTAGGGTTAGGGAATGGAGAGGAATTAGGGTACAAGTTAGGGTACGACTGCGGTTTAGGGATAGCATACGTTTGACGCATGGTATAGTGATGGTGTATTGGTTAAGATTATTTCACGGGTGAGGGTAAGGCTTAGGGTGAGGCCCAGGGTTAGGATTCGGGTTATGGTTAGGGTTAGGGAATGGGGAGTGGTTAGGGTACAGTTTAGAGTACAGTGAGTTTTAAGGGTTAGCATATGTTTGAGGTCACTAGTTCGTGTTAGTGTACCTGTTACGATTAGGGCACTGGTGAGAATAAGGCCTCGGAAGAGGGTCACGTTAAGGGTTTGGTTTAGGGTTATGGTTAGGGAATGGGGATTGATTAGGGTACAGGTTAGGGTACGGCAATTGTATAGGGTTAGCCTACGTAAGAGGGCATGGGTTAGTGTTCATGTACTGGTTAAAATTAGGACACGGGTGAGGGTAAAGTTTAGGGTGAGTGTCAGGGTTAGGTTTCAGGTTAGGGTTAGGGGTAGAGAATCAAGAGGGATTAGGATACAGGTTAGGGTACAGCTGCGGTTTAGGGTTAGCATACGTGTGAGGGCACGAATTAGTGTTGGTGTCCTGGTTAAGATTAGGTCACGGGTGAGGGTAAGGCTTCGGGTGAGGGCCAGGGTTAGTATTCGGGTTAGGGTTAGGGTTAGGGAATGGAGAGGGATTAGGGTACAGGCTAGGGTACGACAACGCTTAAGTGTTCGCATAATTGTGAGGGCACCAGTTGGTGTTGGTGTACTGGTTAAGACAAGGTCACCGGTGAGGGTAAGGCCTCGGAAAAGGGTCACATTCAGCGTTTGGGTTACGGTTAGGTTTAGGGAATCGGGAGGGATTAAGGTGCAGGATAGGGTACAACAACGCTTAAGGGTTAGTGTACGTTTGAGGGCACGAGTTAGTGTTTGTGTACTGGTTATGATTAGGGCATGGGTTAGGGTAGGGCCTCGGAAGAGGGTCAGGTTTAGGGATGGGGCTAGGTTAAGGGTTAGGCAATGGGAGGGTTTAGGGAACAGGGTAGGGCACGGCAACGATTTAGTGTTAGCCTACGTTGGAGGGCATGGGTTAGTGTTGATGGACTGTTTAAAATTAGGACACGGGTGAGGGTAAATCGTCGGGTGAGTGTCAGGGTTAGGGTTCGGGTTAGGGTTAGGGTTACGGAATCGAGAGGGATTAGGGTACAGGTTAGGGTATGGCTGTGGTTTAGGTTTAGCGTACGTGTAAGGGCACGGTTTAGCGATGGTGTATTAGTTAAGATTAGGTCATGGTTGAGGGTAAGGCTTAGGGTGAGGCTCAGGGTTAGGATTCGGGTTAGGGTTAGGGTTAGGGAATGGGGAGGGATTAGGGTACAATTTAGGGTATGACAACGCTTAAGGGTTAGCGTACGTGTGAGGGCACGAGTTAGTGTTGGTGTCCTGGTTAAGATTAGGGCACCGGTGAGGGTAAGGCTTCGGGTGAGGGTCAGGTTTAGGTTTCGTGTTTGGGTTAGGGTAAGGGAATGGAGAGGGATTAGGGTAGAGGCTAGGGTTCGACAACGCTTAAGGGTTCACATAATTGTGAGGGCACGAGTTAGTGTTGGGGTACTGGTTAAGACAAGGGCACCGGTGAGGGTAAGGCCTCAGAAAAGGTTCACGTTCAGGGTTTGGGTTAGGGTTAGGGTTAGGGAATTGGGAGGGATTAGGGTGGAGGATAGGGTACGACAAGGCTTAAGGGTTAGTGTACGTTTGAGGGCAGGAGTTAGTGTTTGTGTACTGGTTAAGATTAGGGCATGGGTTAGGGTAGGGCCTCGGAACCGGGTGAGGTTTAGGGATGGGGTTAGGGTCAGTGTTAGGCAATGGGGGGATTAGGGAACAGGGTAGGGCACGGCAACTGTTTTGTGTTAGCCTACGTTGGAGGGCATGGGTTACTGTTGATGGACTGTTTAAAATTAGGAAACGGGTGAAGGTAAAGTTTAGGGTGAGTGTCAGGGTTAGGTTTCAGGCTAGGGTCAGGGTTAGGCAATGGAGAGGGATTAGGGTACAGGTTAGGGTACAGCTGCGGTTTACGGTTAGCGTACGTGTGAGGGCACGAGTTTGTGTTGCTGTCCTGGTTAAGATTGGGGCATGGGTGAGGGTAAGGTTTCGGGTGAGAGTCAGGGTTAGGATTCGCGTTAGGGTTAGGGTTAGGGAATGGAGAGGGATTAGGGTACAGGCTAGGGTACGACAACGCTTATGGGTTCGCATAATTGTGAGCGCACGAGTTAGTGTTGGTGTACTGGTTAAGATTAGGGTATGGGTTAGGGTAGGGCCTCGGAAGAGGGTCAGGTTTAGGGATGGGGTTAGGGTTAGGGTTAGGCAATGGGAGGGATTAGGGAACAGGGTAGGGCACGGCAACGGTTTAGTGTTAGCCTACGTTGGAGGGAATGGGTTAGTGTTGATGGACTGTTTACAATTAGAACACCGGTGAGGGTAAATCGTCGGATGAGTGTCAGGGTTAGGGTTCGGGTTAGGGTTATTGTTAGGGAATGGAGAGGGATTAGGGTACAGGTTTGGGTACGACTGCGGTTTAGGGATAGCGTACGTTTGAGGGCATGGTATACTGATGGTGTATTGGTTAAGATTATTTCACGGGTGAGGGTAAGGCTTAGGGTGAGGCTCAGGGTTAGGATTCCGGTTACGGTTAGGGTTAGGGAATGGGGAGGGATTAGGGTACACTTTATGGTACAATGAGGTTTAAGGGTTAGCACATGTTTGAAGACACTAGTTCGTGTTAGTGTACCTGTTACGATTAGGGCACTGGTGAGGGTAAGGCCTCGGAAGAGGATCACGCTAAGGGTTTGGGTTAGGGTTATGGTTAGGGAATGGGGATTGATTAGGGTACAGGTTAGCGTACGGCAATTGTTTAGGGTTAGCTACGTAAGAGGGCATGGGTTAGTGTTGATGTACTGGTTAAAATTAGGACACGGGTGAGGGTAAAGTTTAGGGTGAGTGTCAGGGTTAGGTTTCAGGTTAGGGTTAGGGGTAGAGAATGAAGAGGGATTAGGGTACAGGTTAGGGTACAGCTGCGGTTTACGGTTAGCATACGTGTGAGGGCACTAGTTAGTGTTGGTGTCCTGGTTAAGACTAGGGCACGGGTGAGGGTAAGGCTTCGGGTGAGGGCCAGGGTTAGTATTCGGGTTAGGGTTAGGGTTAGGGAAAGGAGAGGGATTAGGGTACAGGCTAGGGTACGACAACGCTTAAGGGTTCGCATAATTGTGAGGGCACGAGTTAGTGTTGTTGTACTGGTTAAGACAAGGGCACCGGTGAGGGTAAGGCCTCGGAAAAGGGTCACATTCAGGGTTTGGGTTACGGTTAGGGTTAGGGAATGGGGAGGGATTAGGGTGCAGGATATGGTATGACAACGCTTAAGGGTTAGTGTACGTTTGAGGGCACGAGTTAGTGTTTGTGTACTGGTTATGATTAGGGCATGGGTTAGGGTAGGGCCTCGGAAGAGGATCAGGTTTAGGGATGGGGCTAGGGTTAGTGTTAGGCAATGGGAGGGAATAGGGAACAGGAAAGGGCACGGCAACGATTTAGTGTTAGCCTACGTTGGAGGGCATGGGTTAGTGTTGATGGACTGTTTAAAATTAGGACAAGGGTGAGGGTAAATCTTCGGGTGAGTGTCAGGGTTAGGGTTCGGTTTAGGGTTAGGGTTACGGAATGGATAGGGATGAGGGTACAGGTTAGGGTACGGCTGCGGTTTAGGGTTAGCGTACGTGTGAGGGCACGGTTTAGTGATAATGTATTGGTTAAGATTAGGTCACGGGTGAGGGTAAGGCTTAGGGTGAGGCTCAGGGTTAGGATTCGGGTTAGGGTTAGGGTTTGGGAATGGGGAGGGATTAGGGTACAATTTAGGGTATGACAAGGTTTAAGGGTTAGCGTACGTGTGAGGGCACAAATTAGTGTTGCTGTGCTGGTTAAGATTAGGGCACGGGTGAGGGTAAGTGTTCGGGTGAGGGTCAGGTTTACAATTCGGGTTAGGGTTAGGGTTAGGGAATGGGGAGGATTTAGGCTACAATTTAGGGTATGTTGACGCTTAAGGGTTAGCGTACGTGTGTGGTCACTAGTTAGTGTTTGTGCACTGGTTACGATTAGGGCACGGGTGAGGGTAAGGTCTCGGAAGAGGGTCACGTTAAGGGTTTGGGTTAGGGTTATGGTTAGGGAATGGGGATTGATCATGGTACAGGTTAGGGTACGGCAGTGGTTTAGGGTTAGCCTACGTAAGAGTGCATGGGTTAGTGTTGATGTACTGGTTAAAATTAGGACACGGGTGAGGGTAAAGTTTAGGTTGACTATCAGGGTTAGGTTTCAGGTTAGGGTTAGGGTTAGGGAATGGAGAGGGATTAGTGTACAGGTTATGGTACAGCTGCGGTTTAGGGTTAGCGTACATGTGAGGGCACGAGTTAGTGTTGGTGTACTGGTTAAGACAAGGGCACCGGTGAGGGTAAGTCTTAGGAAAAGGGTCACGTTCACGGTTTGGGTTAGGGTTAGGGTTAGGGAATGGGGAGGGATCAGGTTGAAGGATAGGATACGACAACGCTTAAGGGTTAGTGTACGTTTGAGGGCAGGAGTTAGTGTTGATGGACTGTTTAAAATTAGGACACGGGCGAGGGGAAATCTTCAGGTGAGTGTCAGGGTTAGGGTTCGGGTTAGGGTTAGGGTTAGGAAATGGAGAGGGATTAGGGTACAGGTTAGGGTACGGCTGCGGTTTAGGGTTAGCGTACGTGTGAGAGCACGGTTTAGTGATGGTGTATTGGTTAAGATTAGGGCATGGGTGAGGGTAAGGTTTCGGGTGAGGGTCAGCTTTAGGATTCGTGTTAGGGTTAGTTTTAGGGAATGGAGAGGGATTAGGGAACAGGCTAGGGTACGACAACGCTTAAGGGTTCGCATAATTGTGAGGGCACGAGTTAGTGTTGGTGTACTGGTTAAGATTAGGGCATGGGTTAGGGTAGGGCCTCCGAAGAGGGTCAGGTTTAGGGATGGGGTAGGCTTAGGGTTAGACAATGGGAGGGATTAGGGTACATGGTAGGGCACGGCAACGGTTTAGTGTTAGGCTACGTTGGAGGGCATGGTTTAGTGTTGATGGACTGTTTAAAATTAGGACAGGGGTGAGGGTAAATCGTCGGGTGAGTGTCAGGGTTAGGGTTCGGGTTAGGGTTAGGCTTAGGGAATGGAGAGGGATTAGGGTACAGGTTAGGGTACGACTGCGGTTTAGGATTAGCGTACGTTTGAGGGCATGGTTTAGTGATGGTGTATTGGTTAAGATTAGGTCACGGGTGAGGGTAAGGCTTAGGGTGAGGCTCAGGGTTAGGATGCGGGTTAGGGTTAGGGTTAGGGAATGGGGAGGGTTTAGGGTACAATTTAGGGTATGACAAGGCTTAAGGGTTAGCGTACGTGTGAGGGCACGAGTTAGTGTTGGTGTCCTGGTTAACATTAGGGCACGGGTGAGGTTAAGGCTTAGGGTGAGGGTCAGGGTTAGGATTCGTGTTAGGGTTAGGGATAGGGAATGGGGAGGGATTAGGGTACAGTTTAGGGTACAACTGCGGTTTAGGGTTAGCGTACGTTTGAGGGCATGGTTTAGTGATGGTGTATTGGTTAAGATTAGGGCACGGGTGAGGGTAAGTGTTCGGGTGAGGGTCAGGTTTACAATTCGGGTTAGGGTTAGGGTTAGGGAATGGGGAGGATTTAGGCTACAATTTAGGGTATGTTGACGCTTAAGGGTTAGCGTACGTGTGTGGTCACTAGTTAGTGTTAGTGCACTGGTTACGATTAGGGCACGGGTGAGGGTAAGGTCTCGGAAGAGGGTCACATTAAGGGTTTGGGTTAGGGTTATGGTTAGGGAATGGGGATTGATCATGGTACAGGTTAGGGTACGGCAATGGTTTAGGGTTAGCCTACGTAAGAGTGCATGGGTTAGTGTTGATGTACTGGTTAAAATTAGGACACGGGTGAGGGTAAAGTTTAGGTTGACTATCAGGGTTAGGTTTCAGGTTAGGGTTAGGGTTAGGGAATGGAGAGGGATTAGTGTACAGGTTATGGTACAGCTGCGGTTTAGGGTTAGCGTACATGTGAGGGCACGAGTTAGTGTTGGTGTCCTGGTTAAATTTAGGGCACGGGTGAGGGTAAGGCTTCGGGTGAGGGTCACGGTTGGGATTCGGGTTAGGGTTAGGGGTAGGGAATGGAGAGGGAATAGGGTACAGACTAGGGTACGACAACGCTTAAGGGTTCGCATAATTGTGAGGGCACGAGTTAGTGTTGGTGTACTGGTTAAGACAAGGGCACCGGTGAGGGTAAGTCCTAGGAAAAGGGTCACGTTCACGGTTTGGGTTAGGGTTAGGGTTAGGGAATGGGGAGGGATCAGGCTGAAGGATAGGGTACGACAACGCTTAAGGGTTAGTGTACGTTTGAGGGCAGGAGTTAGTGTTGATGGACTGTTTAAAATTAGGACACGGGTGAGGGGAAATCTTCAGGTGAGTGTCAGGGTTAGGGTTCGGGTTAGGGTTAGGGTTAGGGAATGGAGAGGGATTAGGGTACAGGTTAGGGTACGGCTGCGGTTTAGGGTTAGCGTACGTGTGAGAGCACGGTTTAGTGATGGTGTATTGGTTAAGATTAGGGCATGGGTGAGGGTAAAGTTTCGGGTGAGGGTCAGCTTTAGGATTCGTGTTAGGGTTAGTTTTAGGGAATGGAGAGGGATTAGGGAACAGGCTAGGGTACGACAACGCTTAAGGGTTCGCATAATTGTGAGGGCACGAGTTAGTGTTGGTGTACTGGTTAAGACAAGGGCACCGGTGAGGGTAAGTCCTAGGAAAAGGGTCACATTCACGGTTTGGGTTAGGGTTAGGGTTAGGGAATGGGGAGGGATCAGGCTGAAGGATAGGGTACGACAACGCTTAAGGGTTAGTGTACGTTTGAGGGCAGGAGTTAGTGTTTGTGTACTGTTTAAGATTAGGGCATGAGTTAGTGTAGGGCCTCGGAAGAGGGTCAGGTTTAGGGATGGGGCTAGGGTTAGGGTTAGGCAATGGGAGGGATTGGCGAACACGGTAGGGCATGGCAACGATTTAGTGTTAGCCTACGTTGGAGGGTATGAGTTAGTGTTGATGGACTGTTTAAAATTAGGACACGGGTGAGGGGAAATCTTCAGGTGAGTGTCAGGGTTAGGGTTCGGGTTAGGGTTAGGGTTAGGGAATGGAGACGGATTAGGGTACAGGTTAGGGTACGGCTGAGGTGTAGGGTTAGCGTACGTGTGAGAGCACGGTTTAGTGATGGTGTATTGGTTAAGATTAGGTCACGGATGAGGGTAAGGCTTAGGGTGAGGCTCAGGGTTAGGATTCGGGGTAGGGTTAGGGTTAGGGAATGGGGAGGGATTAGGGTACAATTTAGGCTATGACAACGCTTAAGGGTTAGCCTACGTGTGAGGGGACGACTTAGTGTTGGTGTCCTGGTTAAGATTGGGGCACGAGTGAGGGTAAGGCTTCGGGTGAGGGTCAGGGTTAGGATTCGTGTTAGGGTTATGGTTAGGGAATGGGGAGGGATTAGGGTACTGTTTAGGGTACGACAGTGCTTAAGGGTTACTGTTCGTGTGAGGGCAAGTGTTAGTGTTAGTGTCCTGTTTAAGATTAGGGCATTGGTGAGGGTAAGCCTGCAGGTGAGGGTCAGGGTTAGGATTCGGGTTAGGGTTTGTGTTAGGGAATGATGAGTGACTAGGGTACACTTTAGGGTACGACAATGCTTAAGGGTTAGTGTACGTGTGAGGGCACGAATTAGTGTTGCTGTGCTGCTTAAGATTAGGGCACGGGTGAGGCTAAGGTTTCGGGTGAGGGTGAGGTTTACGATTCGGGTTAGGGTTAGGGTTAGGGAATGGGGAGGGATTAGGGTACAGTTTAGGGTACGATGACCCTTAAGGGTTAGCGTACTTGTGAGGTCACTAGCTAGTGTTAGTGTACTGGTTACGATTAGGGCACGGGTGAGTGTAAAGCCTTGGAAGAAGGTCACGTTAAGGGTTTGGGTTAGGGTTATGGTTAGGGAATCGGGATTGATTAGGGTACAGGTTAGGGTACGGCAATGGTTTAGGGTTAGCCTACGTAAGAGGGCATGGGTTAGTGTTGATGTACTGGTTAAAATTAGGACCCAGGTGAGGGTAAAGTTTAGGGTGAGTGTCAGGGTTAGGTTTCAGGTTAGGGTTAGGGTTAGAGAATGAAGAGGGATTAGGGTACAGGTTAGGGTACAGATGCAGTTTAGGGTTAGCATACGTGTGAGGGCACGGTTTAGTGATGGTGTATTGGTTAAGATTAGGTCACGGGTGTGGGTAAGGCTTAGGGAGAGGCTCAGGGTTAGGATTCGGGTTAGGGTTAGGGTTAGGGAATGGGGAGGGATTAGGGTACAGGATAGGGTACGACAACGCTAAAGGGTTAGCGTACGTTTGAGGGCACGAGTTAGTGTTTGTGTACTGGTTAAGATTAGGGCATGGGTTAGGGTAGGGCCTCGGAAGAGGGTCAGGTTTAGGGATGGGGTTAGGGTTAGGCTTAGGCAATGGGAGGGATTAGCGAACAGGGTAGGGCAAGGCAACGATTTAGTGTTAGCCTACGTTGGAGGGCATGGGTTAGTGTTGATGGACTGTTTAAAATTAGGACATGGGTGAGGGTAAATCTTCAGGTGAGTGTCAGGGTTAGGGTTCGGGTTAGGGTTAGGGTTAGGGAATGGAGAGGGATTAGGGTACACGTTAGGGTACGGCTGTGGTTTAGGGTTAGCGTACGTGTGAGAGCACGGTTTAGTGATGGTGTATTGGTTAAGATTAGGGCATGGGTGAGGGTAAGGTTTCGGGTGAGGGTCAGCTTTAGGATTCGTGTTAGGGTTAGGGTTAGGGAATGGAGAGGGATTAGGGAACAGGCTAGGGTACGACAACGCTTAAGGGTTCGCATATTTGTGAGGGCACGAGTTAGTGTTGGTGTACTGGTTAAGATTAGGGCATGGGTTAGGGTAGGGCCTCGGAAGAGGGTCAGGTTTAGGGATGGGGTTAGGGTTAGGGTTAGGCAATGGGAGGGATTAGGAAACAGGGTACGGCACGGCAACGGTTTAGTGTTAGGCTACGTTGGAGGGCATGGTTTAGTGTTGATGGACTGTTTAAAATTAGGACAGGGGTGAGAGTAAATCGTCGGGTGAGTGTCAGGGTTAGGGTTCGGGTTAGGGTTAGGCTTAGGGAATGGAGAGGGATTAGGGTACAGGTTAGGGTACGACTGCGGTTTAGGGTTAGCGTACGTTTGAGGGCATGGTTTAGTGATGGTGTATTGGTTAAGATTAGGTCACGGGTGAGGGTAAGGCTTAGGGTGAGGCTCAGGGTTAGGATTCGGGTTAGGGTTAGGGTTAGGGAATGGGGAGGGTTTAGGGTACAGTTTAGGGTATGACAAGGCTTAAGGGTTAGCGTACGTGTGAGGGCACGAGTTAGTGTTGGTGTCCTGTTTAACATTAGGGCACGGGTGAGGGTAAGGCTTCGGGTGAGGGTCAGGGTTACGATTCGTGTTAGGGTTAGGGATAGGGAATGGGGAGGGATTAGGGTACAGTTTAGGGTACGACTGCAGTTTAGGGTTAGCGTACGTTTGAGGGCATGCTTTAGTGATGGTGTATTGGTTAAGATTAGGTCACGGGTGAGGGTAAGGCTTAGGGTGAGGTTCAGGGTTAGGATTCGGGTTAGGGTTAGGGTTAGGGAATGGGGAGGGTTTAGAGTACAATTTAGGGTATGACAAGGCTTAAGGGTTAGCGTACGTGTGAGGGCACAAATTAGTGTTGCTGTGCTGGTTAAGATTAGGGCACGGGTGAGGGTAAGTGTTCGGGTGAGGGTCAGGTTTACAATTCGGGTTAGGGTTAGGGTTAGGGAATGGGGAGGATTTAGGCTACAATTTAGTGTATGTTGACCCTTAAGGGTTAGCGTACGTGTGAGGTCACTAGTTAGTGTTAGTGCACTGGTTACGATTAGGGCACGGGTGAGGGTAAGGTCTCGGAAGAGGGTCACGTTAAGGGTTTGGGTTAGGGTTATGGTTAGGGAATGGGGATTGATCATGGTACAGGTTAGGGTACGGCAATGGTTTAGGGTTAGCCTACGTAAGAGTGCATGGGTTAGTGTTGATGTACTGGTTAAAATTAGGACACGGGTGAGGGTAAAGTTTAGGTTGACTATCAGGGTTAGGTTTCAGGTTAGGGTTAGGGTTAGGGAATGGAGAGGGATTAGTGTACAGGTTATGGTACAGCTGCGGTTTAGGGTTAGCGTACATGTGAGGGCACGAGTTAGTGTTGGAGTCCTGGTTAAGATTAGGGCACGAGTGAGGGTAAGGCTTCGGGTGAGGGTCACGGTTAGGATTCGGGTTAGGGTTAGGGGTAGGGAATGGAGAGGGAATAGGGTACAGACTAGGGTACGACAACGCTTAAGAGTTCGCATAATTGTGAGGGCACGAGTTAGTGTTGGTGTACTGGTTAAGACAAGGGCACCGGTGAGGGTAAGTCCTAGGAAAAGGGTCACGTTCACGGTTTGGTTTAGGGTTAGGATTAGGGAATGGGGAGGGATCAGGCTGAAGGATAGGGTACGACAACGCTTAAGGGTTAGTGTACGTTTGAGGGCAGGAGTTAGTGTTTGTGTACTGTTTAAGATTAGGGCATGAGTTAGGGTAGGGCCTCGGAAGAGGGTCAGGTTTAGGGATGGGGCTAGGGTTAGGGTTAGGCAATGGAGGGATTAGCGAACACGGTAGGGCATGGCAACGATTTAGTGTTAGCCTACGTTGGAGGGCATGAGTTATTGTTGATGGACTGTTTAAAATTAGGACACGGGTGAGGGGAAATCTTCAGGTGAGTGTCAGGGTTAGGGTTCCCGTTAGGGTTAGGGTTAGGGAATTGAGAGGGATTAGGGTACAGGTTAGGTTACGGCTGCGGTGTAGGGTTAGCGTACGTGTGAGAGCACGGTTTAGTGATGGTGTATTGGTTAAGATTAGGTCACGGGTGAGGGTAAGGCTTAGGGTGAGGCTCAGGGTTAGGATTCGGGTTAGGGTTAGGGTTAGGGAATGGGGAGGGTTTAGGGTACAATTTAGGGTATGACAAGGCTTAAGGGTTAGCGTACGTGTGAGGGCACGAGTTAGTGTTGGTGTCCTGGTTAACATTAGGGCACGGGTGAGGGTAAGGCTTCGGGTGAGGGTCAGGGTTAGGATTCGTGTTAGGGTTAGGGATAGGGAATGGGGAGGGATTAGGGTACAGTTTAGGGTACGACTGCGGTTTAGGGTTAGCGTACGTTTGAGGGCATGCTTTAGTGATGGTGTATTGGTTAAGATTAGGTCACGGGTGAGGGTAAGGCTTAGGGTGAGGCTCAGGGTTAGGATTCGGGTTAGGGTTAGGGTTAGGGAATGGGGAGGGTGTAGGGTACAATTTAGGGTATGACAAGGCTTAAGGCTTAGCGTACGTGTGAGGGCACAAATTAGTGTTGCTGTGCTGGTTAAGATTAGGGCACGGGTGAGGGTAAGTGTTCGGGTGAGGGTCAGGTTTACAATTCGGGTTAGGGTTAGGGTTAGGGAATGGGGAGGATTTAGGCTACAATTTAGGGTATGTTGACGCTTAAGGGTTAGCGTACGTGTGAGGTCACTAGTTAGTGGTAGTGCACTGGTTACGATTAGGGCACGGGTGAGGGTAAGGTCTCGGAAGAGGGTCACGTTAAGGGTTTGGGTTAGGGTTATGGTTAGGGAATGGGGATTGATCATGGTACAGGTTAGGGTACGGCAATGGTTTAGGGTTAGCCTACGTAAGAGTGCATGGGTTAGTGTTGATGTACTGGTTAAAATTAGGACACGGGTGAGGGTAAAGTTTAGGTTGACTATCAGGGTTAGGTTTCAGGTTAGGGTTAGGGTTAGGGAATGGAGAGGGATTAGTGTACAGGTTATGGTAGAGCTGCGGTTTAGGGTTAGCGTACATGTGAGGGCACGAGTTAGTGTTGGTGTCCTGGTTAAGATTAGGGCACGGGTGAGGGTAAGGCTTCGGGTGAGGGTCACGGTTAGGATTCGGGTTAGGGTTAGGGGTAGGGAATGTAGAGGATATAGGGTACAGACTAGGGTACGAAAACGCTTAAGGGTTCGCATAATTGTGAGGGCACGAGTTAGAGTTGGTGTACTGGTTAAGACAAGGGCACCGGTGAGGGTAAGTCCTAGGAAAAGGGTCACGTTCACGGTTTGGTTTAGGGTTAGTGTTAGGGAATGGGGAGGGATCAGGCTGAAGGATAGGGTACGACAACGCTTAATGGTTAGTGTACGTTTGAGGGCAGGAGTTAGTGTTTGTGTACTGTTTAAGATTAGGGCATGAGTTAGGGTAGGGCCTCGGAAGAGGGTCAGGTTTAGGGATGGGGCTAGGGTTAGGGTTAGGCAATGGGAGGGATTAGCGAACACGGTAGGGCATGGCAACGATTTAGTGTTAGCCTACGTTGGAGGGCATGAGTTAGTGTTGATAGACTGTTTAAAATTAGGACACGGGTGAGGGGAAATCTTCAGGTGAGTGTCAGGGTTAGGGTTCGGGTTAGGGTTAGGGTTAGGGAATGGAGAGGGATTAGGGTACAGGTTAGGGTACGGCTGCGGTTTAGGGTTAGCGTACGTGAGAGAGCACGGTTTAGTGATGGTGTATTGGTTAAGATTAGGGCATGGGTGAGGGTAAGGTTTCGGGTGAGGGTCAGCTTTAGGATTCGTGTTAGGGTTAGTTTTAGGGAATGGAGAGGGATTAGGGAACAGGCTAGGGTACGACAACGCTTAAGGGTTCGCATAATTGTGAGGGCATGAGTTAGTGTTGGTGTACTGGTTAAGATTAGGGCATGGGTTAGGGTAGGGCCTCCGAATAGGGTCAGGTTTAGGGATGGGGTAGGGTTAGGGTTAGACAATGGGATGGATTAGGGTACAGGGTAGGGCACGGCAACGGTTTAGTGTTAGCCTACGTTGGAGGGCATGGTTTAGTGTTGATGGACTGTTTAAAATTAGGACAGGGGTGAGGGTAAATCGTCGGGTGAGTGTCAGGGTTAGGGTTCGGGTTAGAGTTAGGCTTAGGGAATGGAGAGTGATTAGGGTACAGGTTAGGGTACGACTGCGGTTTAGGGTTAGCGTACGTTTGAGAGCACGGTTTGGTGATGGTGTATTGGTTAAGATTAGGTCACGGATGAGGGTAAGGCTTAGGGTGAGGCTCAGGGTTAGGATTCGGGTTAGGGTTAGGGTTAGGGAATGGGGAGGGATTAGGGTACAATTTAGGCTATGACAACGCTTAAGGGTTAGCCTACGTGTGAGGGGACGAGTTAGTGTTGGTGTGCTGTTTAAGATTAGGGCACGGGTGAGGGTAAGGTTTCGGGTGAGGGTCAGGTTTACGATTTGGGTTAGGGTTAGGGTTAGGGAATGGGGAGGGATTAGGGTACAGTTTAGGGTATGACAACGCTTAAGGTTTAGCGTACGTGTGAGGGCACGAGTTAGTGTTGGTGTCCTGGTTAAGATTAGGGCATGGGTGAGGGTAAGGCTGCAGGTGAGGGTCAGGGTTAGGATTCGGGTTAGGGTTAGGGTTAGGGAATGATGAGGGATTAGGGTACACTTTAGGGTACGACAATGCTTAAGGGTTAGCGTACGTGTGAGGGCAGTAGTTAGTGTTTGTGTACTGGTTAAGATTAAGGCATGGGTTAGGGTAGGGCCTCGGAAGAGGGTCAGGTTTAGGGATGGGGTTAGGGTTAGGGTTAGGGAATTGGGAGGGATTAGGGTACAGTTTAGGGTACGACAGTGCTTAAGGGTTAGCGTACGTGTGAGGCCACTAATTAGTGTTGGTGTGCTGGTTAAGATTAGGGCACGGGTGAGGGTAAGGTTTCGGGTGAGGGTCAGTTTTACGATTCGGGTTAGGGTTAGGGTTGGGAATGCGGAGGGATTAGGGTACAGTTTAGGGTACGGTGACACTTAAGGGTTAGCGTACGTGTGAGGGCACGAGTTAGTGTTGGTGTCCTGGTTAAGATTAGGGCACGGGTGAGTGTAAGGCTTCGGGTGAGGGTCATAGTTAGGATTCGGTTTAGGGTTAGGGTTAGGGAATGGGGAGGGATTAGGGTACAGTTTAGGGTACGATGACGCTTAATGGTTAGCGTAAGTGTGAGGTCACTAGTTAGTGTTAGTGTACTGGTTACGATTAGGGCACGGGTGATTGTAAGGCCTCGGAAGAGGGTCACGTTAATGGTTTGGGTTAGGGTTATGGTTAGGGAATGGGGGTTGATTAGGGTACAGGTTAGGGTACGGCAATGATTTAGGGTTAACCTACGTAAGATGGCATGGGTTAGTGTTCATGTACTGGTTAAAATTAGGACACGGGTGAGGGTAAAGTTTAGGGTGAGTGTCAGGATTAGGTTTCAGGTTAGGGTTAGGGTTCGGGAATGGAGAGGGATTAGGGTACAGGTAAGGGTACAGCAGCGGTTTAGGGTTAGCGTACGTTTGAGGGCACGAGTTAGTGTTGGTGTCCTGGTTAAGATTAGGGCATGGGTGAGGGTAAGGCTTTGGGTGAGGGACAGGGTTAGGATTCCGGTTATTGTTAAGGTTAGGGAATGGAGAGGGATTAGGGTACAGGCTAGGGTATGACAACGCTTAAGGGTTCGCATAATTGTGAGGGCACATGTTAGTGTTGGTGTACTGGTTAAGACAAGGGACCGGTGAATGTAAGGCCTCGGAAAAGGGTCACGTTCAGGGTTTTGGTTAGGTTTAGGCTTAGGGAATGGGGAGGGATTAGGGTACAGTTTGGGGTACGACAGTGCTTAAGGGTTACTGTTCGTGTGAGGGCAAGAGTTAGTGTTAGTGACCTGGTTAAGATTAAGGCACGGGTGAGGGTAAGGCTTCAGGTGAGGGTCAGGGTTAGGATTCGGTTTAGGGTTAGGGTTAGGGAATGGGGAGGGATTAGGGTACAGTTTAGGGTACGACAACGCTTAAGGGTTAGCGTACGTGTGAGTCCATGAATTAGTGATGGTGTGCTGGTTAAGATTAGGGCACGTGTGAGGGTAAGGGTTCGGGTGATGTTCAGGTTTACGATTCGGGTTAGGGTTAGGGTTAGGGAATGTGGAGGGATTAGGGTACAGTTTAGTGTACGATGATGTTTAAGGGTTAGCGTACATGTGAGGTCACTAGTTAGTGTTAGTGTACCTGTTACGATTAGGGCACGTGTGAGGGCAAGGCCTCGGAAGAGGGTCACGTTAAGCGTTTGGGTTAGGGTTATGGTTAGGGAATGGGAATTGATTAGGGTACAGGTTAGTGTACGGCAATGGTTTAGGGTTAGCCTACGTAAGAGGGCATGGGTTAATGTTGATGCACTGGTTAAAATTAGGACACGGGTGAGGGTAAAGTTTAGGGTGAGTGTCAGGATTAGGTTTCAGGTTAGGGTTAGGGTTAGGGAATGGAGAGGGATTAGGGTACAGGTTAGGGTACAGCTGCGGTTTAGGGTTAGCGTACGTGTGAGGGCACGAGTTAGTGTTGGTGTCCTGGTTAAGATTAGGGCACGGATGAGGGTAAGGCTTCGGGTGAGGATCAGGGTTAGGATTCGCGTTAGGGTTAGGGTTAGGGAATGGAGAGGGATTAGGTTACAGGCTAGGGTACGACAACACTTAAGTGTTCGAATAATTGTGAGGGCATGAGTTAGTGTTGGTGTACTGGTTAAGACAAGGGCACCAGTGAGGGTAAGGTCTCGGAAAAGGGTCACGTTCAGGGTTTGGGTTAGGGTTAGGGTTAGGGAATGGGGAGAGTTTAGGGTGCAGGATAGGGTACGACAACGCTTAAGGGTTAGTGTACGTTTGAGGGCAGGAGTTAGTGTTTTTGTACTGGTTAAGATTAGGGCATGGGTTAGGGTAGGGCCTCGGAAGAGGGTCAGGTTTAGGGATGGGGCTAGGGTTAGGGTTAGACAATGGGAGGGATTAGCGAACAGGGTAAGGCAAGGCAACGGTTTAGTGTTAGCCTACGTTGGAGGGCATGGGTTAGTGTTGATGGACTGTTTAAAATTAGAACACGGGTGAGGGTAAATCGTCGGATGAGTGTCAGGGTTAGGGTTCGGGTTAGGGTTAGGGTTAGGGAATGGAGGGGGATTAGGGTACAGGTTACGGTACAGCTGCGGTTTAGGGTTAGCGTACGTGTGAGGGCACGAATTAGTTTTGGTGTGCTGGTTAAGATTAGGGCACGGGTGAGGGTAAGGCTTAGGGTGAGGCTCAGGGTTAGGATTCGGATTAGGGTTAGGGTTAGGGAATGGGGAGGGATTAGGGTACAGTTTAGGGTACAACAGTGCTTAAGGGTTAGCATACGTGTGAGGCCACGAATTAGTGTTGGTGTGCTGGTTAAGGTTAGGGCACGGCTGAGGGTAAGGCTTCAGGTGAGGGTCAGGGTTAGGATTCGTGTTAGGGTTAGGGTTAGGGAATGCGGAGGGATTAGGGTACAATTTAGGGTATGACAACGCTTAAGGGTTAGCGTACGTGTGAGGGCACCAGTTAGTGTTGGTGTCCTGGTTAAGTTTAGGTCACGGGTGAGGGTAAGGCTTCGGGTGAGGGTCATTGTTAGGGTTCGTGTTAGGGTTAGGGTTAGGGAATGGGGTGGAATTAGGGTACAGTTTAGGGTACGATGACGCTTAAGGGTTAGCGTTTGTGTGAGGTCACTAGTTAGTGTTAGTGTACTGGTTACGATTAGGGCACGGGTGAGGGTAAGGCTTCAGGTGAGGGTCAGGATTTGGATTCGTGTTAGGGTTAGGGTTAAGGAATGGGGAGGGATTAGGGTACAGTTTAGGGTACGATGACGCTTAAGGGTTAGCGTACGTGTGAGGTCACTAGTTAGTGTTAGTGTACTGGTTACGATTAGGGCACGGGTGAGCGTAAGGCCTCGGAAGAGGGTCACGTTAAGCGTTTGGGTAAGGGTTATGGTTAGGGAATGGGGATTGATTAGGGTACAGGTTAGGATACGGCAATGGTTTTGGGATAGCCTACGTAAGAGGGCTTGTGTTAGTGTTGATATACTGGTAAAAATTAGGACACGGGTGAGGGTAAAGTTTAGGGTGAGTGTCAGGGTTAGGTTTCAGTTTAGGGTTAGGGTTAGGGAATGGAGAGGGATTAGGGTACAGGTTAGGGTACAGCTGCGGTTTAGGGTTAGCGTACGTGTCAGGGCACGAGTTAGTGTTGGTGTCCTGGTTAAGATTAGGGCACGGCTGAGGGTAAGGCTTCGGGTGAGGGTCAGGGTTAGGATTCGTGTTAGGGTTAGGGTTAGGGAATGGAGAGGGATTAGGGTACAGGCTAAGGTACGACAACGTTTAAGGGTTGGCATAATTGTGAGGGCACGAGTTAGTGTTGGTGTACTGGTTAAGACAAGGGCACCAGTGAGTGTAGGCCTCGGAAAAGTGTCACGTTCAGGGTTTGGGTTAGGGTTACGGAATGGGGAGGTATTAGGGTACAGGATGGGGTACGACAGCGCTTAAGTGTTAACGTACGTTTGAAGGCACGAGTTAGTGTTTGTGTACTGGTTAAGATTAGGGCATGGGTTAGGGTAGGGCCTCGGAAGAGGGTCAGGTTTAGGGATGGGGTTACGGTTAGGGTTAGTCAATGGGAGGGATTAGCGAACACGGTAGGGCACGGCAACGGTTTAGTGTTAGCCTACGTTGGAGGGCACGGGTTAGTGTTGATGGACTGTTTCAAATTAGGACACGGGTGAGGGTAAATCTTCGGGTGAGTGTCAGGGTTAGGGTTCGGGTTAGGGTTAGGGTTAGGGAATGGAGAGGGATTAGGGTACAGGTTAGTGTATGGCTGCGATTTAGGGTTAGCGTACGTGTGAGGGCACGGTTTAGTGATGGTGTATTGGTTAAGATTAGGTTACGGGTGAGGGTAAGGCTTAGGGTGAGGCTCAGGGTTAAGATTCGGGTTAGGGTTAGGGTTTGGGAATGGGGAGGGATTAGGGTTCAGTTTAGGGTACGACAGTGATTAAGGGTTACCGTTCGTGTGAGGGCAAGAGTTAGTGTTAGTGTCCTGGTTAAGATTAGGGCACGTGTGAGGGTAAGGCTTCAGGTGAGGGTCAGGGTTAGGATTCAGGTTAGGGTTAGGGTTAGGGAATGGGGAGGGATTAGGGTACAGTTTAGGGTACGACAACGCTTACGGGATAGCGTACGTGTGAGGGCACGAATTAGTGTTGGTGTGCTGGTTAAGATTAGGGCACGGGTGAGGGTAAGGTTTCGGGTGAGGGTCAGGTTTACGATTCGGGTTAGGGTTAGGGTTAGGGAATGGGGAGGGATTAGGGTACAGAATAGGGTACGACAACGCTTAATGGTTAGCGTACGTTTGAGGGCACGAGTTAGTGTTTGTGTACTGGTTAAGGTTAGTGCATGGGTTAGGGTAGGGGCTCGGAAGAGGGTCAGGTTTAGGGATGGGATTAGGGTTAGGGTTAGGCAATGGGAGGGATTAGGGAACAGGGTAGGGCACGGCAACGGTTTAGTGTTAGCTTACGTTGGAGGGCATGGGTTAGTGTTGATGGACTGTTTCAAATTAGGACACGGATGAGGGTAAATCTTCGGGTGAGTGTCAGGGTTAGGGTTCGGGTTAGGGTTAGGGTTAGGGAATGGAGAGGGATTAGGGTACAGATAAGGGTACGGCTGCGGTTTAGGGTTAGCGTACGTGTGAGGGCATGGTTTAGTGATGGTGTATTGGTTAAGATTAGGTCACGGGTGAGGATAAGGCTTAGGGTGAGGCTCAGGGTTAGGATTCGTGTTAGGGTTAGGGTTAGGGAATGCGGAGGGATTAGGGTAAAATTTAGGGTATGACAACGTTTAAGGGTTAGCGTACGTGTGAGGGCACCAGTTAGTGTTGGTGTCCTGGTTAAGATTAGGGCACGGGTGAGGGTAAGGCTTCAGGTGAGGGTTAGGGTTAGGATTCAGGTTAGGGTTAGGGTTAGGGAATGGGGAGGCATTAGGGTACAGTTTAGAGTACGACAACGCTTAAGGGTCAGCGTATGTGTGAGACCACGATTTAGTGTTGGTGTGCTGGTTAAGATTAGGGCACGGGTGTGGTTAAGGGTTGGGGTGAGTGTCAAGTTTACGATTCGGGTTAGGGTTAGGTTTAGGGAATGGGGAGGGATTAGGGTACAGTTTAGGGTACGATGAGGCTTAAGGGTTAGCATACGTGTGAGGTCACTAATTAGTGTTAGTGTACTGGTTACGATTAGGGCACAGGTGAGGGTAAGGCCTCGGAAGAGTGTCACGTTAAGGGTTTGGGTTAGGGTTATGGTTAGGGAATGGGGATTGATTAGTGTATAGGTTAGGGTACGGCAATGGTTTAGGTTTAGCCTACTTAAGAAGACATGGGTTAGTGTTGATGTACTGGTTAAAATTAGGACAAGGGTCAGGGTAAAGTTTAGGGTGAGTGTCAGGGTTAGGTTTCAGGTTAGTGTTAGGGTTAGGGAATGGAGAGGGTTTAGGGTACAGGTTAGGGTACAGCTGCGGTTTAGGGTTAGCATACGTGTGAGGGCACGAGTTAGTGTTGGTGTCCTGGTTAAGATAAGGGCACAGGTGAGGGTAAGGCTTCGGGTGAGAGTCAGGGTTAGGATTCGTGTTAGGGTTAGGGTTAGGGAATGCGGAGGGATTAGGGTACAATCTAGGGTATGACAACGCTTAAGGTTTAGCGTACGTGTGAGGGCACGAGTTAGTGTTGGTGTCCTGGTTAAGATTAGGGCACGGGTGAGGGTAAGGATTCTGGTAAGGGTCAGGGTTAGGATTCGTGTTAGGGTTAGGTTTAGGGAATGGGGAGGGATTAGGGTACAGTTTAGGGTACGAGAGTGCTTAAGGGTTACTGTTCGTGTGAGGGCAAGAGTTAGTGTTAGTGTCCTGGTTAATATTAGGGCACGGGTGAGGGTAAGTCTTCAGGTGAGTGTCAGGGTTAGGATTCGTGTTCGTGTTAGGGTTAGGGAATGGGGAGGGATTAGGGTACAGTTTAGGTTACGACAACGCTTAAGGGTTAGCATATGTGTGAGGCCACTAATTAGTGTTGGTTTGCTGGTTAAGATTAGGGCACGGGTGAGGGTAAGGGTTCGGGTGAGGGTCAGGTTTACTATTCTGGTTAGGGTTAGGGTTAGGGAATGGGGAGTGATTAGGGTACAGTTTTGGGTACGATGACGCTTAAGGGTTAGCGTACGTTTGAGGTCACTAGTTAGTGTTAGTGTACAGGTTACGATTAGGGCACGGGTGAGGGTAAGGCCACGGAATAGGGTCACGTTAAGGGTTTGGGTTAGGATTATGGTTAGGGAATGGGAATTGATTAGGGTACAGGTTAGGGTACGGCAATGATTTAGGGTTAGCCTACGTAAGAGTGCATGGGTTAGTGTTGATGTACTGGTTAAATTTAGGACACGGGTGAGGGTAAAGTTTAGGATGAGTGTCAGGGTTAGGTTTCAGTTTAGGGTTAGGGTTAGAGAATGAAGAGGGATTAGGGTACAGGTTAGGGTACAGCTGCGGTTTAGGGTTAGCATACGTGTGAGGGCCCAGTTTAGTGATGGTGTATTGGTTAATATTAGGTCACGGGTGGGGGTAAGGCTTAGGGTGAGGCTCAGGGTTAGGATTCGGGTTAGGGTTAGGGTTAGGGAATGGGGAGGGATTAGGGTAAAATTTAGGGTATGACAACGCTTAAGGGTTAGTGTACGTGTTAGGGTACGAGTTAGTGTTGGTGTCCTGGTTAAGATTAGGGCACCGGTGAGGGTAAGGCTTCGGGTGAGTGTCAGGGTTAGGATTCGTGTTTGGGTTAGGGGAAGGGAATGGAGAGGGATTAGGGTACAGGCTGGGGTACGACAACGCTTAAGGGTTCGAATAATTGTGAGGGCACGAGTTAGTGTTGGTGTACTGGTTAAGACAAGGGCACCGGTGATGGTAAGGCCTCAGAGAACGGTCACGTTCAGGGTTTGGGTTAGGGTTAGGGTTAGGGAATGGGGAGGGATTAGGGTGGAGAATATGGTACGACAACGCTTAAGGGTTAGTGTAGGTTTGAGGGCAAGAGTTAGTGTTTGTTTACTGGTTAAGATTAGGGCATGGGTTAGGGCAGGGCCTCGGAAGAGGGTCAGGTTTAGGGATGGGGTTAGGGTTAGGGTTAGGGAATGGAGAGGGATTAGGGTACAGGTTAGGGTACAGCTGCGGTTTAGGGTTAGCGTACGTGTCAGGGCACGAGTTAGTGTTGGTGTCCTGGTTAAGATTAGGGCACGGGTGAGGGTAAGGCTTCGGGTGAGGGTCAGGGTTAGGATTCGTGTTAGGGTTAGGGTTAGGGAATGGAGAGGGATTAGGGTACAGGGTAGGGTACGACAACGTTTAAGGGTTGGCATAATTGTGAGTGCACGAGTTAGTGTTGGTGTACTGGTTAAGACAAGGGCACCGGTGAGTGTAGGCCTCGGAAAAGCGTCACGTTCAAGGTTTGGGTTAGGGTTAGGGAATGGGGAGGTATTAGGGTACAGGATGGGGTACGACAATGCTTAAGTGTTAGCGTACGTTTGAGGGCACGAGTTAGTGTTTGTGTACTGGTTAAGATTAGGGCATGGGTTAGGGTAGGGCCTCGGAAGAGGGTCAGGTTTAGGGATGGGTTTAGGGTTAGGGTTAGGCAATGGGAGGGATTAGGGAACAGGGTAGGGCACGGCAACGGTTTAGTGTTAGCCTACGTTGGAGGGCATGGGTTAGTGTTGATGGACTGTTTCAAATTAGGACACGGGTGAGGGTAAATCTTCGGGTGAGTGTCAGGGTTAGGGTTCGGGTTAGGGTTAGAGTTAGGGAATGGAGAGGGATTAGGGTACAGGTTAGTGTATGGCTGCGATTTAGGGTTAGCGTACGTGTGAGGGCACGGTTTAGTGATGGTGTATTGGTTAAGATTAGGTCACGGGTGAGGGTAAGGCTTAGGGTGAGGCTCAGGGTAAGGATTCGGGTTAGGGTTAGAGTTAGGGAATGGGGAGGGATTAGGGTTCAGTTTAGGGTACGAGAGTGATTAAGGGTTACCGTTCGTGTGAGGGCAAGAGTTAGTGTTAGTGTCCTGGTTAAGATTAGGGCACGTGTGAAGGTAAGGCTTCAGGTGAGGGTCAGGGTTAGGATTCAGGTTAGGGTTAGGGTTAGGGAATGGGGAGGGATTAGGGTACAGTTTAGGGTACGACAACGCTTACGGGATAGCGTACGTGTGAGGCCACGATTTAGTGTTGGTGTGCTGGTTAAGATTAGGGCATGGGTGTGGTTAAGGGTTGGGGTGAGTGTCAGGTTTACGATTCGGGTTAGGGTTAGGTTTAGGGAATGGGGAGGGATTAGGGTACAGTTTAAGGTACGATGAGGCTTAAGGGTTGGTATACGTGTGAGGTCACTAATTAGTGTTAGTGTACTGGTTACGATTAGGGCACGGGTGAGGGTAAGGCCTCGGAAGAGTGTCACGTTAAGGGTTTGGTTTAGGGTTATGGTTAGGGAATGGGGATTGATTAGTGTACAGGTTAGGGTACGGCAATGGTTTAGGGTTAGCCTACGTAAGAAGACATGGGTTAGTGTTGATGTACTGGTTAAAATTAGGACACGGGTGAGGGTAAAGTTTAGGGTGATTGTCAGGGTTAGGTTTCAGGTTAGTGTTAGGGTTAGGGAATGGAGAGGGATTAGGGTACAGGTTAGTGTACAGCTCCGGTTTAGGGTTAGCGTACGTGTGAGTGAACGAGTTAGTGTTGGTGTCCTGGTTAAGATTAGGGCACAGGTGAGGGTAAGGCTTCGGGTGAGGGTCAGGGTTAGGATTCGTGTTCGGGTTAGGGTTAGGGAATGGGGAGGGATTAGGGTTCAGTTTAGGGTACGACAGTGATTAAGGGTTACCGTTCGTGTGAGGGCGAAAGTTAGTGTTAGTGTCCTGGTTAAGATTAGGGCACGGCTGAGGGTAAGGCTTCAGGTGAGGGTCAGGGTTAGGATTCAGGTTAGGGTTAGTTTTAGGGAATGGGGAGGGACTAGGGTACAGTTTAGGGTACGACAACGCTTAAGCGTTAGCGTAAGCATGAGGCCACGAATTAGTGTTGGTGTGCTGGTTAAGGTTAGGGCACGGCTGAGGGTAATGCTTCAGGTAAGGGTCAGGGTTAGGATTCGTGTTAGGGTTAGGGTTAGGGAATGCGGAGGGATTAGGGTACAATTTAGGGTATGACAATGCTTAAGGGTTAGCGTACGTTTGAGGGCACCAGTTAGTGTTGCTGTCCTGGTTAAGATTAGGGCACGGGTGATGGTAAGTCTTCCGGTGAGGGTCAGGGTTAGGATTTGGGTTAGGGTTAGGGTTAATGAATGGGGAGGGTTTAGGGTACAGTTTAGGGTACGACAACGCTTAAGGGATAGCGTATGTGTGAGGGCACAAATTAGTGTTGGTGTGCTGGTTAAGATTAGGGCGCGGGTGAGGGTAAGTGTTCGGGTGAGGGTCAGGTTTACTATTCGGGTTAGGTTTAGGGTTAGGGAATGGGGAGGGATTAGGTACAGAATAGGGTACGACAACGCTTAATGGTTAGCGTACGTTTGAGGGCACGAGTTAGTGTTTGTGTACTGGTTAAGGTTAGTGCATGGGTTAGGGTAGGGGCTCGGAAGAGGGTCAGGTTTAGGGATGGGGTTAGGGTTAGGGTTAGGCAATGGGAGGGATTAGGGAACAGGGTAGGGCACGGCAACGGTTTAGTGTTAGCTTACGTTGGAGGGCATGGGTTAGTGTTGATGGACTGTTTCAAATTAGGACACGGATGAGGGTAAATCTTCGGGTGAGTGTCAGGGTTAGGGTTCGGGTTAGGGTTAGGGTTAGGGAATGGAGAGGGATTAGGTTAGAGATTAGGGTACGGCTGCGGTTTAGGGTTAGCGTACGTGTGAGGGCATGGTTTAGTGATGGTATATTGGTTAAGATTAGGTCACGGGTGAGGGTAAGGCTTAGGGTGAGGCTCAGGGTTAGGATTCGTGTTAGGGTTAGGGTTAGGGAATGCGGAGGGATTAGGGTACAATTTAGGGTATGACAACGCTTAAGGGTTAGCGTACGTGTGAGGGCACCAGTTAGTGTTGGTGTCCTGGTTAAGATTAGGGCACTGGTGAGGGTAAGGCTTCAGGTGAGGGTTAGGGTTAGGATTCAGGTTAGGGTTAGGGTTAGGGAATGGGGAGGCATTAGGGTACAGTTTAGAGTACGACAACGCTTAAGGGTCAGCGTACGTGTGAGACCACGATTTAGTGTTGATGTGCTGGTTAAGATTAGGGCACGGGTGTGGTTAAGGGTTGGGGTGAGTGTCAGGTTTACGATTCGGGTTAGGGTTAGGTTTAGGGAATGGGGAGGGATTAGGGTACAGTTTAGAGTACGATGAGGCTTAAGGGTTAGCATACGTGTGAGGTCACTAATTAGTGTTAGTGTACTGGTTACGATTAGGGCACAGGTGAGGGTAAGGCCTCGGAAGAGTGTCACGTTAAGGGTTTGGGTTAGGGTTATGGTTAGGGAATGGGGATTGATTAGTGTACAGGTTAGGGTACGGCAATGGTTTAGGTTTAGCCTACTTAAGAAGACATGGGTTAGTGTTGATGTACTGGTTAAAATTAGGACACGGGTGAGGGTAAAGTTTAGGGTGAGTGTCTGGGTTAGGTTTCAGGTTAGTGTTAGGGTTAGGGAATGGAGAGGGATTAGGGTACAGGTTAGGGTACAGCTTCGGTTTAGGGGTAGCGTACGTGTGAGGGCACGAGTTAGTGTTGGTGTCCTGGTTAAGATTGGGGCACGGGTGATGGTAAGTCTTCGGATGAGGGTCAGGGTTAGGATTCGTGTTAGGGTTAGGGTTACGGAATGGGGAGGGATTAGGGTACAGTTTAGGGTACGACAGTGCTTAAGGCTTACCGTTTGTGTGAGGGCAAGAGTTAGTGTTAGTGTCCTGTTTAAGATTAGGGCACGGGTGAGGGTAAGGCTTCAGGAGAGGGCCAGGGTTAGGATTTGGGTTAGGGTTAGGGTTAGGGAATGGGGAGGGATTAGGGTACAGTTTAGGGTACGACAACGCTTAAGGGTTAGCATATGTGTGAGGCCACTAATTAGTGTTGGTTTGCTGGTTAAGATTAGGGCACGGGTGAGGGTAAGGGTTCGGGTGAGGGTCAGGTTTACTATTCTGGTTAGGGTTAGGGTTAGGGAATGGGGAGGGATTAGGGTACAGTTTAGGGTATGACAACGCTTAAGGTATAGCGTACCTGTGAGGGCACGAATTAGTGTTGGTGTGCTGGTTAAGATTAGGGCATGGGTGAGGGTAACGTTTCGGGTGAGGGTCAGGTTTACGATTCGGGTTAGGGTTAGGGTTAGGGAATGGGGAGGGATTAGGGTACAATTTAGGGTATGACAACGCTTAAGGTTTAGCGTACGTGTGAGGGCACGAGTTAGTGTTGGTGTCCTGGTTAAGATTAGGGCACGGGTGTGGGTAAGGCTTCTGGTAAGGGTCAGGGTTAGGATTCGTGTTAGGGTTAGGTTTAGGGAATGGGGAGGGATTAGGGTACAGTTTAGGGTACGAGAGTGCTTAAGGGTTACTGTTCGTGTGAGGGCAAGAGTTAGTGTTAGTGTCCTGGTTAATATTAGGGCACGGGTGAGGGTAAGTCTTCAGGTGAGTGTCAGGGTTAGGATTCGTGTTCGTGTTAGGGTTAGGGAATGGGGAGGGATTAGGGTACAGTTTAGGGTACGACAACGCTTAAGGGTTAGCCTATGTGTGAGGCCACTAATTAGTGTTGGTTTGCTGGTTAAGATTAGGGCACGGGTGAGGGTAAGGGTTCGGGTGAAGGTCAGGTTTACTATTCTGGTTAGGGTTAGGGTTAGGGAATGGGGAGGGACTAGGGTACAGTTTAGGGTATGACAACGCTTAAGGTATAGCGTACCTGTGAGGGCACGAATTAGTGTTGGTGTGCTGGTTAAGATTAGGGCATGGGTGAGGGTAAGGTTTCGGGTGAGGGTCAGGTTTACCATTCGGGTTAGGGTTAGGTTTAGGGAATGGGGAGGGATTAGGGTACAATTTAGGGTATGACAACGCTTAAGGTTTAGCGTACGTGTGAGGGCACGAGTTAGTGTTGGTTTCCTGGTTAAGATTAGGGCACGGGTGAGGGTAAGGCTTCTGGTAAGGGTCAGGGTTAGGATTCGTGTTAGGGTTAGGTTTAGGGAATGGGGAGGGATTAGGGTACAGTTTAGGGTACGAGAGTGCTTAAGGGTTACTGTTCGTGTGAGGGCAAGAGTTAGTGTTAGTGTCCTGGTTAATATTAGGGCACGGGTGAGGGTAAGTCTTCAGGTGAGTGTCAGGGTTAGGATTCGTGTTCGTGTTAGGGTTAGGGAATGGGGAGGGATTAGGGTACAGTTTAGGGTACGACAACGCTTAAGGGTTAGCATATGTGTGAGGCCACTAATTAGTGTTGGTTTGCTGGTTAAGATTAGGGCACGGTGAGGGTAAGGGTTCGGGTGAGGGTCAGATTTACTATTCTGGTTAGGGTTAGGGTTAGGGAATGGGGAGGGATTAGGGTACAGTTTTGTGTACGATGACGCTTAAGGGTTAGCGTACGTTTGAGGTCACTAGTTAGTGTTAGTGTACAGGTTACGATTAGGGCACGGGTGAGGGTAAGGCCACGGAATAGGGTCACGTTAAGGGTTAGGGTTAGGATTATGGTTAGGGAATGGGGATTGATTAGGGTACAGGTTAGGGTACGGCAATGATTTAGGGTTAGCCTACGTAAGAGTGCATGGGTTAGTGTTGATGTACTGGTTAAATTTAGGACACGGGTGAGGGTAAAGTTTAGGGTGAGTGTCAGGGTTAGGTTTCAGGTTAGGGTTAGGGTTAGAGAATGAAGAGGGATTAGGGTACAGGTTAGGGTACAGCTGCGGTTTAGGGTTAGCATACGTGTGAGGGCACAGTTTAGTGATGGTGTATTGGTTAATATTAGGTCACGGGTGGGGGTAAGGCTTAGGGTGAGGCTCAGGGTTAGGATTCGGGTTAGGGTTATGGTTAGGGAATGGGGAGGGATTAGGGTACAATTTAGGGTATGACAACGCTTAAGGTTTAGCGTACGTATGAGGGCACGAGTTAGTGTTGGTGTCCTGTTTAAGATTAGGGCACGGGTGAGGGTAAGGCTTCTGGTAAGGGTCAGGGTTAGGATTCGTGTTAGGGTTAGGTTTAGGGAATGGGGAGGGATTAGGGTACAGTTTAGGGTACGAGAGTGCTTAAGGGTTACTGTTCGTGTGAGGGCAAGAGTTAGTGTTAGTGTCCTGGTTAATATTAGGGCACGGGTGAGGGTAAGTCTTCAGGTGAGTGTCAGGGTTAGGATTCGTGTTCGTGTTAGGGTTAGGGAATGGGGAGGGATTAGGGTACAGTTTAGGGTACGACAACGCTTAAGGGTTAGCGTATGTGTGAGGCCACAAATTAGTGTTGGTTTGCTGGTTAAGATTAGGGCACGGGTGAGGGTAAGGGTTCGGGTGAGGGTCAGGTTTACTATTCTGGTTAGGGTTAGGGTTACGGAATGGGGAGGGATTAGGGTACAGTTTTGGGTACGATGACGCTTAAGGGTTAGCGTACGTTTGAGGTCACTAGTTAGTGTTAGTGTACAGGTTACGATTAGGGCACGGGTGAGGGTAAGGCCACGGAATAGGGTCACGTTAAGGATTTGGGTTAGGATTATGGTTAGGGAATGGGGATTGATTAGGGTACAGGTTAGGGTATGGCAATGATTTAGGGTTAGCCTACGTAAGAGTGCATGGGTTAGTGTTGATGTACTCGTTAAAATTAGGACACGGGTGAGGGTAAAGTTTAGGGTGAGTGTCAGGGTTAGTTTTCAGGTTAGGGTTAGGGTTAGAGAATGCAGAGGGATTACGGTACAGGTTAGGGTACAGCTGCGGTTTAGGGTTAGCGTACGTGTGAGGGCACGAGTTAGTGTTGGTGTCCTGGTTAAGATTAGGGCACGGGTGAGGGTAAGGCTTCGGAAAAGGGTCACATTCACGGTTTGGGTTACGGTTAGGGTTAGGCAATGGGGAGGGTATAGGGTGCAGGATGGGGTACGACAACGCTTAAGGTTTAGTGTACGTTTGAGGGCACGAGTTAGTGTTTGTGTACTGGTTAAGATTAGGGCATTGGTTAGGGTACGGCCTCGGAAGAGGGTCAGGTTTAGGTATGGGGTTAGGGTTAGTGTAAGGCAATGGGAGGGATTAGGGAACAGGGTAGGGCACGGCAACGATTTAGTGTTAGCCTACGTTGGAGGGCGTGGGTTAAAGTTGATGGACTGTTTAAAATTAGGACACGGGTGAGGGTAAATCTTCGGGTGAGTGTCAGGTTTAGGGTTCGGGTTAGGGTTAGGGTTAGGGAATGGAGAGGGATTAGGGTACAGGTTAGGGTACAGCTGCGGTTTAGGGTTAGCGTACGTGTGAGGGCACGGTTTAGTGATGGTGTATTGGTTAAGATTAGGTCACGGGTGAGGGTAAGGCTTAGGGTGAGGCTCAGAGTTAGGATTCGGGTTAGGGTTAGGGTTAGGGAATGTGGACGGATTAGGATACAGTTTAGGGTACGATGACGTTTAAGGGTTAGCGTACATGTGAGGTCACTAGTTAGTGTTAGTGTACCTGCTACGATTAGGGCACGGGTGAAGATAAGTCTCCGAAGAGGGTCACGTTAAGGGTTTGTGTTAGGGTTATGGTTAGGGAATGGGGAATGATTAGGTACAGGTTAGGGTACGGCAATGCCTTCGGGTTAGCCTACGTAAGAAGGCATGGGTTAGTGTTGATGTACTGGTTAAAATTAGGACACGGGTGAGGGTAAAGTTTAGGGTGAGTGTTAGGGTTAGGTTTTAGGTTAGGGTTAGGGTTAGGGAATGGAGAGGGATTAGGGTACAGGTTAGGGTACAGCTGCAGTTTACTGTTAGCGTACGTGTGAAGGCACGAGTTAGTGTTGGTGTCCTGGTTAAGATTAGGGCACGGGTGAGTGTAAGGCTTCGGGTGACAGTCAGGGTTAGGGTTAGGGTTAGGGAATGGAGAGGGATTAGCGTACAGGCTAGGGTACGGCTGCGGTTTAGGGTTAGCATACGTTTGAGGGCACGTGTTAGTGTTGGTGTCCTGGTTAAGATTAGGGCACAGGTGAGGGTAAGGCTTCGGGTGAGGGTCAGGGTTAGGATTCGGGTTAGGGTTAGGGTTACGGAATGGAGAGGGTTTAGGGTACAGGCTAGGGTACGACAACGCTTAAGGGTTCGCATAATTGTGAGGGCACGAGTTAGTGTTGGTGTACTGGTTAAGACAAGGGCACCGGTGAGGGTAAGGCCTCGGAAAAGGGTCACATTCAGGGTTTGGGTTAGGGTTAGGGTTAGGGAATGGGGTGGAATTAGGGTACAGGATAGGGTATGACAACACTTAGGGGTTAGCGTACGTTTGAGGGCACGAGTTAGTGTTTGTGTACTAGTTAAGATTAGAGCCTGGGTTAGGGTAGGTCCTCGGAACAGGGTCAGGTTTAGGGATGTGTTTAGTGTTAGAGTTAGGCAATGGGAGGGATTAGGGATCAGGGTAGGGCACGGCAACGATTTAGTTTTAGCCTACGTTGGAGGGCATGGGTTAGTGTTAATGGA
Organism: Inia geoffrensis; assembly: GCA_036417435.1. Classification (NCBI taxonomy): domain Eukaryota; kingdom Metazoa; phylum Chordata; class Mammalia; order Artiodactyla; family Iniidae; genus Inia; species Inia geoffrensis. The sequence continues at coordinate 73,137,986 of CM070910.1, read as the reverse complement.
CTGTTTAAAATTAGGACACGGATGAGGGTAAATCTTCGGGTGCGTGTCAGGTTTAGGGTTCAGTTTAGGGTTAGGGTTAGGGAATGGACAGGGATTAGGGTACACGTTAGTGTACGGCTGCAGTTTAGGGTTAGCGTACGTGTGAGGGCACGGTTTAGTGATGATGTATTGGTTAAGATTAGGTCACGGGTGAGGGTAAGGCTTAGGGTGAGGCTCAGGGTTAGGATTCGGGTTAGGGTTGGGGTTACGGAATGGAGAGGGATTAGAGTACAATTTAGGGTATGACAAGTATTAAGGGTTAGCGTACGTGTGAGGGCACAAGTTAGTGTTGGTGTCCTGGTTAAGATTAGGGCCCGGGTGAGGGTAAGGCTTCAGGTGAGGGTCAGGTTTAGTATTCGGGTTAGGGTTAGGGTTAGGGAATGGGGAGGGATTAGGGTACAGTGTAGGGTACGATGACGTTTAAGGGTCAGCGTAGGTTTGAGGTCACTAGTTAGTGTTAGTGTACCTGTTATTATTAGGGCACGGGTGAGGGTAAGGCATCGGAAGAGGGTCACGTTAAGGGTTTGGGTTAGTGTTATGGTTAGGGAATTGGGATTGATTAGGGTACAGGTTAGGGTACGGCAATGGTTTAGGGTTAGCCTACGTAAGAGGGCTTGGGTTAGTGTTGATGTACTGGTTAAAATTAGGACACGGGTGTGGGTAAAGTTTAGGGTGAGTGTCAGGGTTAGGTTTGAAGTTAGGCTTAGGGTTAGACAATGGAGAGGGATTAGGGTAAAGGTTAGGGTACAGCTGCGGTTAAGGGTTAGCGTACGTGTGAGGGCACGAGTTAGTGTTGGTGTCCTGGTTAAGATTAGGGCACGGCTGAGGGTAAGGCTTCGGGTGAGGGTCAGGTTTAGGATTCGGGCTAGGGTTAGGGTTAGGGAATGGAGAGGGATTAGGGTACAGGCTAGGGTACGACAACGCTTAAGGGTTCGCATAATTGTGAGGGCACGAGTTAGTGTTGGGGTACTGGTTAAGACAAGGGCACCGGTGAGGGTAAGGCCTCGGGAAAGGGTCACATTCAGGGTTTGGGTTACGGTTAGGGTTAGGGAATGGGGAGGGATTAGGTTGGAGGATAGGGTATGACAACGCTTAAGGGTTAGTGTACGTTTGAGGGCACGAGTTATTGTTTGTGTACTGTTTAAGATTAGGGGATGGGTTAGTGTAGGGACTCGGAAGAGGGTCAGGTTTAGGGATGTGGTTAGGGTTAGGTTTAGGCAATGGGAGGGATTAGGGAATAAGGTAGGGCACGGCAACTGTTTAGTGTTAGCCTACGTTGGAGGGCATGGGTTAGTGTTGGTGGACTGTTTAAAATTAGGAAACGGGTGAGGGTAAATTTTAGGGTGAGTGTCAGGGTTAAGTTTAAGTTTAGGTTTAGGGTTAGGGAATGGAGAGGGATTAGGGTACAGGTTAGGGTACGCTGAGGTACAGGGTTAGCGTACGTGTGAGGGCACGAGTTAGTGTTGTTGCCCTGGTTAAGATTAGGGCACGGGTGAGGGTAAGGCATCGGGTGAGGGTCAGGGTTAGGATTCGTGTTCGGGTTAGGTTAAGGGAATGGAGAGGGATTAGGGTAGAGGCTAGGGTACGACAACGCTGAAGGATTCGCATAATTGTGAGGGCTCGAGTTAGTGTTAGAGTACTGGTTAAGACAAGGGCACCGGTGAGGGTAAGGCCTCGGGAAAGGGTCACGTTCAGGGTTTGGGTTAGGGTTAGGGTTAGGGAAATGGGAGGGATTAGGTTGGAGGATAGGGTATGACAACGCTTAAGGGTTAGTGTACGTTTGAGGGCACGAGTTAGTGTTTGTGTACTGTTTAAGATTAGGGCATGGGTTAGGGTAGGGACTCGGAAGAGGGTCAGGTTTAGGGATGGGGTTAGGGTTAGGGTTAGGCAATGGGAGGGATTAGGGAATAGGGTAGGGCATGGCAACTGTTTAGTGTTAGCCTACGTTGGAGGGCATGGGTTAGTGTCGATGGACTGTTTAAAATTAGGAAACGGGTGAGGGTAAATTTTAGGGTGAGTGTCAGGGTTAAGTTTAAGGTTAGGGTTAGGGTTAGGGAATGGAGAGGGATTAGGGTACAGGTTAGGGTACGTTGCGGTATAGGGTTAGAGTACGTGTGAGGGTCCGAGTTAGTTTTGGTGTCCTGGTTAAGATTAGGGCATGGGTGAGGGTAAGGTTTCGGGTGAGGGTCAGGGTTAGGATTCGCGTAAGGGTTAGGGTTAGGGAATGGAGAGGGATTAGGGTACAGGCTAGTGTACAACAACGCTTAAGGGTTCACATAATTGTGAGGGCACGAGTTAGTGTTGATGTACTGGTTAAGACAAGGGCACCGGTGAGGGTAAGGCCTCGGAAAAGGATCATGTTCAGGGTTTGAATTAGGGTTAGGGTTAGGGAATGGGGTGGAATTAGGGTACAGGATAGTGTACGACAATGCTTAGGGGTTAGCGTTCGTTTGAGGGCACGAGTTAGTGTTTGTGTACTAGTTAAGATTAGGGCCTGGGTTAGGGTAGGGCCTCGGAACAGGGTCAGGTTTAGGGATGTGTTTAGTGTTAGGGTTAGGCAATGGGAGGGATTAGGGATCAGGGTAGGGTACGGCAACGATTTAGTGTTAGCCTACGTTGGAGGGCATGGGTTAGTGTTGATGGACTCTTTAATATTAGGACACGGATGATCGTAAATCTTCGGGTGAGTGTCAGGGTTAGGGTTCGGGTTAGGGTTAGGGAATGGAGAGGGATTAGGGTACAGGTTAGTGTACGGCTGCGGTTTAGGGTTAGCGTACGTGTGAGGGCACGGTTTAGTGATGGTGTATTGGTTAAGATTAGGTCACGGGTGAGGGTAAGGCTTAGGGTGAGGCTCAGGTTTAGGATTCGGGTTAGGATTAGGGTTAGGGAATGGGGAGGGATTAGAGTACAATTTCGGGTATGACAAGGCTTAAGAGTTAGCGTACGTGTGAGGGCACGAGTTAGTGTTGGTGTCCTGGTTAAGATTAGGGCACAGGTGAGGGTAAGGCTTCAGGTGAGGGTCAGGGTTAGGATTCGGGTTAGGGTCAGGGTTAGGGAATGGGGAGGGATTAGGGTACAGTTTAGGGTACGACAACGCTTAAGGGTTAGTGTAAGTGTGAGGGCACGAATTAGTGTTGGTGTGCTTGTTAAGATTAGGGCACGGGTGAGGATAAGGCTTAGGGTGAGGCTCAGGGTTAGGATTCGGGTTAGGGTTAGGGTTAGGGAATGGGGAGGGATTAGGGTACAATTTAGGGTATGACAACGCTTAAGGGTTAGTGTACGTGTGAGGGCACGAGTTAGTGTTGGTGTCCTGGTTAAGATTAGGGCACGGGTGAGGGTAAGGCTTCGGGTGAGGGTCAGGGTTAGGATTCGTGTTTGGGTTAGGGTTAGGGAATGGAGAGGGATTAGGGTACAGTTTAGGGTACGATGACGTTTAAGGGTTAGCATACGTTTGAGGTCACTAGTTAGTGTTAGTGTACCTGTTATGATTAGGGCACGGGTGAGGGTAAGGCTTCGGGTGAGGGTCAGGGTTAGGATTCGTGTTTGGGTTAGTTTAAGGGAATGGAGAGGGATTAGGGTACAGGCTAGGGTACGACAACGCTTAAGGTTTCGCATTATTGTGAGGGCACGAGTTAGTGTTGGTGTACTGGTTAAGACAAGGGCACCGGTGATGGTAAGGCCTCGGAAAAGGGTCACGTTCAGGGTTTGGGTTAGGGTTAGGGTTAGGGAATGGGGAGGGATTAGGGTGGAGGAGAGGGTACGACAACTCTTAAGGGTTAGTGTACGTTTGAGGGCACGAGTTAGTGTTTGTGTACTGGTTAAGATTAGGGCATGGGTTAGGGTAGGGCCTCGGAAGAGGGTCAGGATTAGGGATGGGGTTAGGGTTACTGTTAGGCAATGGGAGGGATTAGGGAACAGGATAAGGCACGGCAACTGTTTAGTGTTAGCCTACGTTGGAGGGCATGGGTTAGTGTTGATGGACTGTTTAAAATTAGGAAACGGGTGAGGGTAAAGTTTAGGGTGAGTGTCAGGGTTAGGTTTCAGGTTAGCGTCAGGGTTAGGGATTGGAGAGGGATTAGGGTACAGGTTAGGGTACGGCTGCGGTTTAGGGTTAGCGTACGTGTGAGGGCACGAGTTAGTGTTGGTGTCCTGGTTAAGATTAGGGCATGGGTGAGGGTAAAGTTTCGGGTGAGGGTCAGGGTTAGGATTCGCGTTAGGAATAGGGTTAGGGAATGGAGAGGGATTAGGGTACAGGATAGGGTACGACAACGCTTAAGTGTTCGCATAGTTGTGAGGGCATGAGTTAGTGTTGGTGTACTGGTTAAGCCAAGGGCACCGGTGAGGGTAAGGCCTTGGAAAAGGGTCACGTTCAGGGTTTGGGTTAGGGTTAGGGTTAGGGAATGGGGAGGGATTAGGGTACAGGATAGGGTACGAAAATGCTTAATGGTTAGCATACGTTTGAGGGCACGAGTTAGTGTTTGTGTACTGGTTAAGATTAGGGCATGGGTTAGGGTAGGGCTTTGGAAGAGGGTCAGGTTTAGGGATGGGGTTAGGGTTAGGGTTAGGCAATGGGAGGGATTGGGAAACAGGGTAGGGCACGGCAACGGTTTAGTGTTACTCTACGTTGGAGGGCATAAGTTAGTGTTGATGGACTGTTTAAAATTAGGACACGGATGAGGGTAAAACTTCCAGTGAATGTCAGGGTTGTGTTTCGGGTTAGGGTTAGGTTTAGGGAATGGAGAGGGATTAGGGTACAGGTTAGGGTACGGCTGCGGTTTAGGTTTAGCGTACGTGTGAGGGCACGGTTTAGTGATGGTGTATTGGTTAAGATTAGGGCACGGGTGAGGGTAAGGCTTCAGGTGAGGGTCAGGGTTAGGATTCGGGTTAGGGTTAGGGTTAGGGAATGGGGAGCGATTAGGGTACAGTTTAGGGTACGACAACGCTTAAGGGTTAGCGTACGTTTGAGGTCACTAGTTAGTGTTAGTGTACCTGTTACGATTAGGGCAAGGGTAAGGGTAAGGCCTCGGAAGAGGGTCACGTTAAGGGTTTGGGTTAGGATTATGGTTAAGGAATGGGGATTGATTAGGGTACAGGTTAGAGTACGGCAATGGTAAAGGGTTAACCTCCGTAAGAGGGCATGGGTTAGTGTTGATGTACTGGTTAAAATTAGGACACGGTTGAGGGTAAAGTTTAGGGTGAGTGTCAGGGTTAGGTTTCAGGTTAGGGTTAGGGTTAGAGAATGGAGAGGGATTAGGGTACAGGTTAGGGTACAGCTGCGGTTTAGGGTTAGCATACGTATGAGGGCACGAGTTAGTGTTGGTGTCCTGGTTAAGATTAGGGCACGAGTGAGGGTAAGGCTTCGGGTGAGGGTCAGGGTAAGGATTCGGGTTAGGAATAGGGTTAGGGAATGGAGAGGGTTTAGGGTACAGGCTAGGGTACGACAACACTTAAGTGTTCGCATAATTGTGAGGGCACGAGTTAGTGTTGGTGTACTGGTTAAGATTAGGGCATGGGTTAGGGTAGGGCTTTGGAAGAGGGTCAGGTTTAGGGATGGGGTTAGGGTTAGGGTTAGGCAATGGGAGGGATTGGGGAACAGGGTAGGGCACGGCAACGGTTTAGTGTTACTCTACGTTGGAGGGCATAAGTTAGTGTTGATGGACTGTTTAAAATTAGGACACGGATGAGGGTAAAACTTCCAGTGAATGTCAGGGTTGTGTTTCGGGTTAGGGTTAGGTTTAGGGAATGGAGAGGGATTAGGGTACAGGTTAGGGTACGGCTGCGGTTTAGGTTTAGCGTACGTGTGAGGGCACGGTTTAGTGATGGTGTATTGGTTAAGATTAGGGCACGGGTGAGGGTAAGGCTTCAGGTGAGGGTCAGGGTTAGGATTCGGGTTAGGGTTAGGGTTAGGGAATGGGGAGCGATTAGGGTACAGTTTAGGGTACGACAACGCTTAAGGGTTAGCGTACGTTTGAGGTCACTAGTTAGTGTTAGTGTACCTGTTACGATTAGGGCAAGGGTAAGGGTAAGGCCTCGGAAGAGGGTCACGTTAAGGGTTTGGGTTAGGATTATGGTTAAGGAATGGGGATTGATTAGGGTACAGGTTAGAGTACGGCAATGGTAAAGGGTTAACCTCCGTAAGAGGGCATGGGTTAGTGTTGATGTACTGGTTAAAATTAGGACACGGTTGAGGGTAAAGTTTAGGGTGAGTGTCAGGGTTAGGTTTCAGGTTAGGGTTAGGGTTAGAGAATGGAGAGGGATTAGGGTACAGGTTAGGGTACAGCTGCGGTTTAGGGTTAGCATACGTATGAGGGCACGAGTTAGTGTTGGTTTCCTGGTTAAGATTAGGGCACGAGTGAGGGTAAGGCTTCGGGTGAGGGTCAGGGTAAGGATTCGGGTTAGGAATAGGGTTAGGGAATGGAGAGGGTTTAGGGTACAGGCTAGGGTACGACAACACTTAAGTGTTCGCATAATTGTGAGGGCACGAGTTAGTGTTGGTGTACTGGTTAAGACAAGGTTACCGGTGAGGGTAAGGCCTTGGAAAAGGGTCACATTCAGGGTGTGGGTTACGGTTAGGGTTAGGGAATGAGGAGGGATTAGGGTGCAGGATAGGGTACGACAACGCTTAAGGGTTAGTGTACGTTTGAGGGCACGAGTTAGTGTTTGTGTACTGGTTAAGATTAGGGCATGGGTTAGGGTAGGGCCTCGGAAGAGGTTTATGTTTAGGGATGGGGCTAGGGTTAGGGTTAGGCAATGGGAGGGATTAGGGAACAGGGTAGGGCACTGCAACGGTTTAGTGTTAGCCTACGTTGGAGGGCATGGGTTAGTGTTCATGGACTGTTTAAAATTAGGACACGGGTGAGGGTAAATCTTCGGGTGAGTGTCAGGGTTAGGGTTCGGTTTAGAGTTAGGGTTAGGGAATGGAGAGGGATTAGGGTACAGGTTAGGGTACGGCTGCAGTTTAGGGTTAGCGTACGTGTGAGGGCACGGTTTAGTGACGGTGTATTGGTTAAGATTAGGTCACGGGTGAGGGTAAGGCTTAGGGTGAGGCTCAGGGTTAGGATTCGGGTTAGGGTTAGGGTTAGGGAATGGGGAGGGATTAGGGTACAATTTAGGGTATGACAACGCTTAAGGGTTAGTGTACGTTTGAGGGCACGAGTTAGTGTTGGTGTCCTATTTAAGATTAGGGCACTGGTGAGGGCAAGGCTTCGGGTGAGGGTCAGGGTTAGGATTTGGGTTAGGGTTAGGGTTACGGAATGGGGAGGGATTAGGGTACAGTTTAGGGTACGACAACGCTTAAGGGTTAGTGTATGTGTGAGGGCACGAATTAGTGTTGGTGTGCTGGTTAAGATTAGGGCACGGGTGAGGGTAAGGGTTCGGGTGAGGGTCAGGTTTACGATTCGGGTTAGGGTTAATGTTAGGGAATGGGGAAGGATTAGGGTACATTTTAGGGTACGATCACGCTGAAGGGTTAGCGTACGTGTGAGGTCAGTAGTTAGTGTTAGTGTACCGGTTACGATTAGGGCACGGATGAGGGCAAGGCCTCGGAAGAGGGTCACGTTAAGGGTTTGGTTTAGGGTTATGGTTAGGGAATGGGGATTGATTAAGTTACAGGTTACGGTACGGCAATGGTTTAGGGTTAGTCAACGTAAGAGGGCATGGGTTAGTGTTGAGGTACTGGTTAAAATTAGGACACGGGTGAGGGTAAAGTTAAAGGTGAGTGTCAGGGTTAGGTTTCAGGTTAGTGTTAGGGTTAGGGAATGGAGAGGGATTAGGGTACAGTTTAAGGTACGACAACGCGTAAGGGTTAGTGTACGTGTGAGGGCACAAATTAGTGTTGGTGTGCTGGTTAAGATTACGGCACATGTGAGGGTAAGGGTTCGAGTTAGGGTCAGGTTTACGATTCGGCTTAGGGTTAGGGTTAGGGAATGGGGAGGGATTAGGGTACAGTTTAGGGTACGATGACGTTTAAGGGTTAGCATACGTTTGAGGTCACTAGTTAGTGTTAGTGTACCTGTTATGATTAGGGCACGGGTGAGGGTAAGGCTTCGGGTGAGGGTCAGGGTTAGGATTCGTGTTTGGGTTAGTTTAAGGGAATGGAGAGGGATTAGGGTACAGGCTAGGGTACGACAACGGTTAAGGGTTCGCATTATTGTGAGGGCACGAGTTAGTGTTGGTGTACTGGTTAAGACAAGGGCACCGGTGAGGGTAAGGCCTCGGAAAAGGGTCACGTTCAGGGTTTGGGTTAGGGTTAGAGTTAGGGAATGGGGAGGGATTAGGGTGGAGGAGAGGTTACGACAACTCTTAAGGGTTAGTGTTCGTTTGAGGGCACGAGTTAGTGTTTGTGTACTGGTTAAGATTAGGGCATGGGTTATGGTAGGGCCTCGGAAGAGGGTCAGGTTTAGGGATGGGGTTAGGGTTAGGTTTAGGCAATGGGAGGGATTAGGGAACAGGGTAAGGCACGGCAACTGTTTAGTGTTAGCCTACGTTGGAGGGCATGGGTTAGTGTTGATGGACTGTTTAAAATTAGGAAACGGGTGAGGGTAAAGTTTAGGGTGAGTGTCAGGTTTAGGTTTCAGGTTAGCGTCAGGGTTAGGTATTGGAGAGGGATTAGGGTACAGGTTAGGGTACGGCTGCGGTTTAGGGTTAGCGTACGTGTGAGGGCACGAGTTAGTGTTGGTGTCCTGGTTAAGATTAGGGCATGGGTGAGGGTAAAGTTTCGGGTGAGGGTCAGGGTTAGGATTCGCGTTAGGAATAGGGTTAGGGAATGGAGAGGGATTAGGGTACAGGATAGGGTACGACAACGCTTAAGGGTTCGCATAATTGTGAGGGCATGAGTTAGTGTTGGTGTACTGGTTAAGCCAAGGGCACCGGTGAGGGTAAGGCCTTGGAAAAGGGTCACGTTCAGGGTTTGGGTTAGGGTTAGGGTTAGGGAATGGGGAGGGATTAGGGTGCAGGATAGGGTATGACAACGCTTAAGGGTTAGTGTACGTTTGAGGGCACGAGTTAGTGTTTGTGTACTAGTTAAGATTAGGGCATTGGTTAGGGTAGGGCCTCGAAAGAGGGTCAGGTTTGCGGATGTGGCTAGGGTTAGGGTTAGGCAATGGGAGGGATTAGGGAACAGGGTAGGGCACTGCAACGGTTTAGTGTTAGCCTACGTTGGAGGGCATGGGTTAGTGTTGATGGACTGTTTAAAATTAGGACACGGGTGAGGGTAAATCTTCGGGTGAGTGTCAGGGTTAGGGTTCGGGTTAGGGTTAGGGTTAGGGAATGGAGAGGGATTATGGTACACGTTAGGGTACGGCAGCGGTTTAGGGTTAGCGTACGTGTGAGGGCACAGATTAGTGATGGTGTATTGGTTAAGATTAGGTCACAGGTGAGGGTAAGGCTTAGGGTGAGGCTCAGGGTTAGGATTCTGGTTAGGGTTAGGGTTAGGGAAGGGGGAGAGATTAGAGTCCTATTTAGGGTATGAGAATGCTTAAGGGTTAGCGTACGTGTGAGGGCACGAGTTAGTGTTGGTGTCCTGGTTAAGATTAGGGCACGGGTGAGGGTAAGGCTTTAGGTGAGGGTCAGGGTTAGGATTTGGGTTAGGGTTAGGGTTAGGGAATGGGGATGGATTAGGGTACAGTTTAGGGTACGACAACGCTTAAGGGTTAGTGTACGTGTGAGGGCACGAATTAGTGTTGGTGTGCTGGTTAAGATTAGGGCACGGGTGAGGGTAAGGGTTCGGGTGAGGGTCAGGTTTACGATTCGGGTTAGGGTTAATGTTAGGGAATGGGGAAGGATTAGGGTACATTTTAGGGTACGATCACGCTTAAGGGTTAGCGTACGTGTGAGGTCAGTAGTTAGTGTTAGTGTACCGGTTACGATTAGGGCACGGATGAGGGTAAGGCCTCGGAAGAGGGTCACGTTAAGGGTTTGGTTTAGGGTTATGGTTAGGGAATGGGGATTGATTAGGGTACAGGTTACGGTACGGCAATGGTTTAGGGTTAGTCAACGTAAGAGGGCATGGGTTAGTGTTGATGTACTGGTTAAAATTAGGACACGGGTGAGGGTAAAGTTAAAGGTGAGTGTCATGGTTAGGTTTCAGGTTAGTGTTAGGGTTAGGGAATGGAGAGGGATTAGGGTACAGGTTAGGGTACAGCTGTGGTTTAGGGTTAGCGTTCGTGTGAGGGCACGAGTTAGTGTTGGTGTCCTGGTTAACATTAGGGCACGGGTGAGGGTAAGGCTTCGGGTGAGGGTCAGGGTTAGGATTCGTGTTAGGGTTAGGGTTAGGGAATGGGGAGGGATTAGGGTACAGTTTAGGGTATGACAGTGCTTAAGGGTTACCGTTTGTGTGAGGGCAAGAGTTAGTTTTAGTGTCCCGGTTAAGATTAGGTCATGGGTGAGGGTAAGTGTTCGTGTGAGGGTCAGCTTTATGATTCGGGTTAGGGTTAGGGTTAGGGAAAGGGGAGGGATTAGGGCACAGTTTAGGGTACGATGACGCTTAAGGGTTAGCGTACGTGTGAGGTCACTACTTAGTGTTAGTTTACTGGTTACTATTAGGGCACGGATGAGTGTAAGGCCTCGGAAGAGGGTTACGATAAGGGTTTGGGTTAGGGTTATGGTTAGGGAATTGGGATTGATTAGGGTACAGGTTAGGGTACGGCAATGGTTTAGGGTTAGCCTACGTTGGAGGGCATGGGTTAGTGTTGATGTACTGGTTAAAATTAGGACACGGGTGAGGGTAAAGTTTAGGGTGAGTGTCAGGGTTAGGTTTCAGGTTAGGGTTAGGGTTAGGGAATGGAGAGGGATTAGGGTTCAGGTTAGGGTACAGCTGCGGTTTATTGTTAGCGTACGTGTGATGGAACGAGTTGGTGTTGGTGTCCTGGTTAAGATTAGGGCACGGGTGAGGGTAAGACTTCGGGTGAGGGTCAGTGTTAGGATTCGGGTTAGGGTTAGGGTTATGGAATGGAGAGGGATTAGGGTACAGGCTAGAGTACGACAACGCTTAAGGGTTCGCATAATTGTGAGGGCACAAGTAAGTGTTGGTGTACTGGTTAAGACAAGGGCACCGGTGAGGGTAAGGCCTCGGAAAAGGGTCACGTTCAGGGTTTGGGTTAGGGTTAGGGTTAGGGAATGGGGTGGGATTAGTGTACAGGATAGGGTACGACAACGCTTAGGGATTAGCATACGTTTGAGGCCACATGTTAGTGTTAGTGCACTGGTTAAGATTAGGGCATGGGTTAGCGTAGGGCCTCGGAACAGGGTCAGGTTTAGGGATGGGTATAGGTTTAGTGTTTGGCAGTGGGAGGGATTAGGGATCAGGGTAGGGCACAGCAACGATTCAGTGTTAGCCTACGTTGCAGGGCATGGGTTTGTGTTGATGGACTGTTTAAAATTAGGACACGGATGAGGGTAAATCTTCGGGTGAGTGTCAGTGTTAGGGTTCGGGTTACGGTTAGTGTAAGGGAATGGAGAGGGATTAGGGTACACGTTTTGGTACGGCTGAGGTTTAGAGTTAGCGTACGTGTGAGGGCACGGTTTAGTGATGGTGTATTGGTTAAGATTAGGTCACGGGTGAGGGTAAGGCTTAGGGTGAGGCTCAGGGTTAGGATTCTGGTTAGGGTTAGGGTTAGGGAATGGGGAGGTCTTAGGGTACAATTTAGGGTATGACAAGGCTTAAGGGTTAGCGTACGTGTGAGGGCACGAGTTAGTGTTGGTGTCCTGGTTAAGATTAGGGCACGGGTGAGGGTAAGGCTTCAGGTGAGGGTCAGGGTTAGGATTCGGGTTAGGGTTAGGGTTAGGGAATGGGGAGGGATTAGGGTACAGTTTGGAGTTCGACAACGCTAAAGGGTTAGCATACGTTTGAGGTCACTAGTTAGTGTTAGTGTACCTGTTACGATTAGGGCACGGGTGAGGGTAAGGCCTCGGAAGAGGGTCACGTTAAGGGTTTGGGTTAGGGTTATGGTTAGGGAATGGGGATGGATTAGGATACAGGTTAGGGTACGGCAATGGTTTAGGGTTAGCATACGTAAGAGGGCATGGGTTAGTGTTGATGTACTGGTTAAAATTAGGACACGGGTGAGGGTAAAGTTTAGGGTGAGTGTCAGGGTTAGGTTTCAGGTTAGGGTTAGGGTTAGAGAATGGAGAGGGATTAGGGTACAGGCTAGGGTACGACAACGCTTAATGGTTCGCATAATTGTAAGGACACGAGTTAGTGTTGGTGTACTGGTTAAGACAAGGGCACCGGTGAGGGTAAGGCCTCGGAAAAGGGTCACATTCAGGGTTTGGGTTATGGTTAGGGTTAGGGAATGGGGAGAGATTAGAGTACAATTTAGGGTATGACAAGGCTTAAGGGTTAGCGTACGTGTGCGGGCACGAGTTAGTGTTGGTGTCCTGGTTAAAATTAGGGCACGGGTGAGGGTAAGGCTTCAGTTGAGGGTCAGGGTTATGATTCGGGTTAGGGTTAGTGTTAGGGGATGGGGAGGGATTAGGGTACAGTTTAGGGTACGATGACGTTTAAGGGTTAGCGTACGTTTGAGGTCACTAGTTAGTGCTAGTGTACCTGTTATGATTAGAGCACGGGTGAGGGTAAGGCTTCGGGTGAGGGTCAGGGTTAAGATTCGTGTTTCGGTTAGTTTAAGGGAATGGAGAGGGATTAGGGTACAGGCTAGGTTACGACAACGCTTAAGGGTTCGCATAATTGTGAGTGCAAGAGTTAGTGTTGGTGTACTGGTTAAGACAAGGGCACCGGTGAGGGTAAGGCCTCGGAAAAGGGTCACGTTCATGGTTTGGGTTAGGGTTAGGGTTAGGGAATGGGGAGGGATTAGGGTGCAGGATAGGGTACGACAACGCTTAAGGGTTAGTGTACGTTTGAGGGCACGAGTTAGTGTTTGTGTACTGGTTAAGATTAGGGCATGGGTTAGGGTAGGGCCTCGGAAGAGGGTCAGGTTTAGGGATGGGGTTAGGGTTAGGGTAAGGCAATGGGAGAGGTTAGGGAACAGGGTAAGGCACGGCATCTGTTTAGTGTTAGCCTACGTTGGAGGGCATGGGTTAGTGTTGATGGACTGTTTAAAATTAGGAAACGGGTGAGGGTAAAGTTTAGGGTGAGTGTCAGGATTAGGTTTCAGGTTAGGGTCAGGGTTAGGGAATGGAGAGGGATTAGGGTACAGGTTAGGGTACAGCTGCGGTTTAGGGTTAGCGTACGTGTGAGGGCACGAGTTAGTGTTGGTGTCCTGGTTAAGATTAGGGCATGGGTGAGGGTAAGGTTTCGGGTGAGTGTCAGGGCTAGGATTCGCGTTACGGTAAGGGTTAGGGAATGGAGAGGGATTAGGGTACAGGACAGGGTACGACAACGCATAAGGGTTCGCATAATTGTGAGGGCATTAGTTCGTGTTGGTGTACTGGTTAAGTCAAGGGCACCGGTGAGGGTAAGGCCTTGGAAAAGGGTCACGTTCAGGGTTTGGGTTAGGGTTAGGGTTAGGGAATGGGGAGGGATTAGGGTACAGGATAGGGTACGACAACGCTTAAGGGTTAGCATACGTTTGAGGGCATGAGTTAGTGTTTGTGTACTGGTTAAGATTATGGCATGGGTTAGGGTAGGGCTTTGGAAGAGGGTCAAGTTTAGGGATGGGGTTACGGTTAGGGTTAGGCAATGGGAGGGATTGGGGAAAAGGGTAGGGCACGGCAACGGTTTAGTGTTAGCCTACGTTGGAGGGCATGAATTAATGTTGATGGACTGTTTAAAATTAGGACACGGATGAGGGTAAAACTTCGGGTGAGTGTCAGGGCTGTGGTTCGGGTTAGGGTTAGGGTTAGGGAATGGAGTGGGATTTTGGTACAGGTTAGGGTACGGCCGCGGTTTAGGGTTAGCGTACGTGTGAGGGCACGGTTTAGTGATGGTGTATTGGTTAAGATTAGGGCACGGGTGAGGGTAAGGCTTCAGGTGAGGGTCAGGGTTAGGATTCGGGTTAGGGTTAGGGTTAGGGAATGGGGAGGGATTAGGGTACAGTTTAGGGTACGACAACGCTTAAGGGTTAGCATACGTTTGAGGTCACTAGTTAGTGTTAGTGTACCTGTTACGATTAGGGCACGGGTGAGGGTAAGGCCTCGGAAGAAGGTCACGTTAAGGGTTTGGGTTAGGATTATGGTTAGGGAATGGGGATTGATTAGGGTACAGGTTAGGGTACGGCAATGGTTTAGGGTTAGCCTCCGTAAGAGGGCATGGGTTAGTGTTGATGTACTGGTTAAAATTAGGACAGGGGTGAGGTTAAAGTTTAGGGTGAGTGTCAGGGTTAGGTTTCAGGTTAGGGTTAGGGTTGGCGAATGGAGAGGGATTAGGGTACAGGTTAGGGTACAGCTGCGGTTTAGGGTTAGCATACGTATGAGGACACGAGTTAGTGTTGGTGTCCTGGTTAAGATTAGGGCATGGGTGAGGGTAAGGCTTCGGGTGAGGGTCAGGGTAAGGATTCGGGTTAGGAATAGGGTTAGGGAATAGAGAGGGTTTAGGGTACAGGCTAGGGTACGACAACACTTAAGGGTTCGCATAATTGTGAGGGCACGAGTTAGTGTTGGTGTACTGGTTAAGACAAGGGCACCGGTGAGGGTAAGGCCTCGGAAAAGGGTAACATTCAGGGTTTGGATTACGGTTAGGGTTAGGGAATGGGGAGGGATTAGGGTGCAGGATAGGGTACGACAACGCTTAAGGGTTAGTGTACGTTTGAGGGCACGAGTTAGTGTTTGTGTACTGGTTAAGATTAGGACATGGGTTAGGGTAGGGCCTCGGAAGAGGGTCAGGTTTAGGGACGGGGCTAGGGTTAGGGTTAGGCAATCTGAGGGATTAGGGAACAGGGTAGGGCACGGCAACGATTTAGTGTTAGCCTACGTTGGAGGGCATGGGTTAGTGTTGATGGACTGTTTAAAATTAGGACATGGGTGAGGGTAAATCTTCGGGTGAGTGTCAGGGTTAGGGTTCGGATTAGGGTTAGGGTTAGGGAATGGAGAGGGATTATGGTACACGTTAGGGTACGGCAGCGGTTTAGGGTTAGCGTACGTGTGAGGGCACAGATTAGTGATGGTGTATTGGTTAAGATTAGGTCACAGGTGAGGGTAAGGCTTAGGGTGAGGCTCAGGGTTAGGATTCTGGTTAGGGTTAGGGTTAGGGAAGGGGGAGAGATTAGAGTCCTATTTAGGGTATGAGAATGCTTAAGGGTTAGCGTACGTGTGAGGGCACGAGTTAGTGTTGGTGTCCTGGTTAAGATTAGGGCACGGGTGAGGGTAAGGCTTCAGGTGAGGGTCAGGGTTAGGATTTGGGTTAGGGTTAGGGTTAGGGAATGGGGATGGATTAGGGTACAGTTTAGGGTACGACAACGCTTAAGGGTTAGTGTACGTGTGAGGGCACGAATTAGTGTTGGTGTGCTGGTTAAGATTAGGGCACGGGTGAGGGTAAGGGTTCGGGTGAGGGTCAGGTTTACGATTCGGGTTAGGGTTAATGTTAGGGAATGGGGAAGGATTAGGGTACATTTTAGGGTACGATCACGCTTAAGGGTTAGCGTACGTGTGAGGTCAGTAGTTAGTGTTAGTGTACCGGTTACGATTAGGGCACGGATGAGGGTAAGGCCTCGGAAGAGGGTCACGTTAAGGGTTTGGTTTAGGGTTATGGTTAGGGAATGGGGATTGATTAGGGTACAGGTTACGGTACGGCAATGGTTTAGGGTTAGTCAACGTAAGAGGGCATGGGTTAGTGTTGATGTACTGGTTAAAATTAGGACACGGGTGAGGGTAAAGTTAAAGGTGAGTGTCATGGTTAGGTTTCAGGTTAGTGTTAGGGTTAGGGAATGGAGAGGGATTAGGGTACAGGTTAGGGTACAGCTGTGGTTTAGTGTTAGCGTTCGTGTGAGGGCACGAGTTAGTGTTGGTGTCCTGGTTAAGATTAGGGCACGGGTGAGGGTAAGGCTTCGGGTGAGGGTCAGGGTTAGGATTCGTGTTAGGGTTAGGGTTAGGGAATGGGGAGGGATTAGGGTACAGTTTAGGGTATGACAGTGCTTAAGGGTTACCGTTTGTGTGAGGGCAAGAGTTAGTGTTAGTGTCCCGGTTAAGATTAGGGCATGGGTGAGGGTAAGTGTTCGTGTGAGGGTCAGCTTTATGATTCGGGTTAGGGTTAGGGTTAGGGAAAGGGGAGGGATTAGGGCACAGTTTAGGGTACGATGACGCTTAAGGGTTAGCGTACGTGTGAGGTCACTACTTAGTGTTAGTTTACTGGTTACTATTAGGGCACGGATGAGTGTAAGGCCTCGGAAGAGGGTTACGATAAGGGTTTGGGTTAGGGTTATGGTTAGGGAATTGGGATTGATTAGGGTACAGGTTAGGGTACGGCAATGGTTTAGGGTTAGCCTACGTTGGAGGGCATGGGTTAGTGTTGATGTACTGGTTAAAATTAGGACACGGGTGAGGGTAAAGTTTAGGGTGAGTGTCAGGGTTAGGTTTCAGGTTAGGGTTAGGGTTAGGGAATGGAGAGGGATTAGGGTTCAGGTTAGGGTACAGCTGCGGTTTATTGTTAGCATACGTGTGACGGAACGAGTTGGTGTTGGTGTCCTGGTTAAGATTAGGGCACGGGTGAGGGTAAGACTTCGGGTGAGGGTCAGTGTTAGGATTCGGGTTAGGGTTAGGGTTATGGAATGGAGAGGGATTAGGGTACAGGCTAGAGTACGACAACGCTTAAGGGTTCGCATAATTGTGAGGGCACGAGTAAGTGTTGGTGTACTGGTTAAGACAAGGGCACCGGTGAGGGTAAGGCCTCGGAAAAGGGTCACGTTCAGGGTTTGGGTTAGGGTTAGGGTTAGGTAATGGGGTGGGATTAGTGTACAGGATAGGGTACGACAACGCTTAGGGGTTAGCATACGTTTGAGGCCACATGTTAGTGTTAGTGCACTGGTTAAGATTAGGGCATGGGTTAGCGTAGGGCCTCGGAACAGGGTCAGGTTTAGGGATGGGTATAGGTTTAGTGTTTGGCAGTGGGAGGGATTAGGGATCAGGGTAGGGCACAGCAACGATTCAGTGTTAGCCTACGTTGCAGGGCATAGGTTTGTGTTGATGGACTGTTTAAAATTAGGACACGGATGAGGGTAAATCTTCGGGTGAGTGTCAGTGTTAGGGTTCGGGTTACGGTTAGTGTAAGGGAATGGAGAGGGATTAGGGTACACGTTTTGGTACGGCTGAGGTTTAGAGTTAGCGTACGTGTGAGGGCACGGTTTAGTGATGGTGTATTGGTTAAGATTAGGTCACGGGTGAGGGTAAGGCTTAGGGTGAGGCTCAGGGTTAGGATTCTGGTTAGGGTTAGGGTTAGGGAATGGGGAGGGCTTAGGGTACAATTTAGGGTATGACAAGGCTTAAGGGTTAGCGTACGTGTGAGGGCACGAGTTAGTGTTGGTGTCCTGGTTAAGATTAGGGCACGGGTGAGGGTAAGGCTTCAGGTGAGGGTCAGGGTTAGGATTCGGGTTAGGGTTAGGGTTAGGGAATGGGGAGGGATTAGGGTACAGTTTGGAGTTCGACAACGCTAAAGGGTTAGCATACGTTTGAGGTCACTAGTTAGTGTTAGTGTACCTGTTACGATTAGGGCACGGGTGAGGGTAAGGTCTCGGAAGAGGGTCACGTTAAGGGTTTGGGTTAGGGTTATGGTTAGGGAATGGGGATGGATTAGGATACAGGTTAGGGTACGGCAATGGTTTAGGGTTAGCATACGTAAGAGGGCATGGGTTAGTGTTGATGTACTGGTTAAAATTAGGACACGGGTGAGGGTAAAGTTTAGGGTGAGTGTCAGGGTTAGGTTTCAGGTTAGGGTTAGGGTTAGAGAATGGAGAGGGATTAGGGTACAGGCTAGGGTACGACAACGCTTAATGGTTCGCATAATTGTAAGGACACGAGTTAGTGTTGGTGTACTGGTTAAGACAAGGGCACCGGTGAGGGTAAGGCCTCGGAAAAGGGTCACATTCAGGGTTTGGGTTATGGTTAGGGTTAGGGAATGGGGAGAGATTAGAGTACAATTTAGGGTATGACAAGGCTTAAGGGTTAGCGTACGTGTGAGGGCACGAGTTAGTGTTGGTGTCCTGGTTAAAATTAGGGCACGGGTGAGGGTAAGGCTTCAGTTGAGGGTCAGGGTTATGATTCGGGTTAGGGTTAGGGTTAGGGGATGGGGAGGGATTAGGGTACAGTTTAGGGTACGATGACGTTTAAGGGTTAGCGTACGTTTGAGGTCACTAGTTAGTGCTAGTGTACCTGTTATGATTAGAGCACGGGTGAGGGTAAGGCTTCGGGTGAGGGTCAGGGTTAAGATTCGTGTTTCGGTTAGTTTAAGGGAATGGAGAGGGATTAGGGTACAGGCTAGGTTACGACAACGCTTAAGGGTTCGCATAATTGTGAGTGCAAGAGTTAGTGTTGGTGTACTGGTTAAGACAAGGGCACCGGTGAGGGTAAGGCCTCGGAAAAGGGTCACGTTCATGGTTTGGGTTAGGGTTAGGGTTAGGGAATGGGGAGGGATTAGGGTGCAGGATAGGGTACGACAACGCTTAAGGGTTAGTGTATGTTTGAGGGCACGAGTTAGTGTTTGTGTACTGGTTAAGATTAGGGCATGGGTTAGGGTAGGGCCTCGGAAGAGGGTCAGGTTTAGGGATGGGGCTAGGGTTAGGGTAAGGCAATGGGAGGGGTTAGGGAACAGGGTAAGGCACGGCATCTGTTTAGTGTTAGCCTACGTTGGAGGGCATGGGTTAGTGTTGATGGACTGTTTAAAATTAGGAAACGGGTGAGGGTAAAGTTTAGGGTGAGTGTCAGGATTAGGTTTCAGGTTAGGGTCAGGGTTAGGGAATGGAGAGGGATTAGGGTACAGGTTAGGGTACAGCTGCGGTTTAGGGTTAGCGTACGTGTGAGGGCACGAGTTAGTGTTGGTGTCCTGGTTAAGATTAGGGCATGGGTGAGGGTAAGGTTTCGGGTGAGTGTCAGGGCTAGGATTCGCGTTACGGTAAGGGTTAGGGAATGGAGAGGGATTAGGGTACAGGACAGGGTACGACAACGCATAAGGGTTCGCATAATTGTGAGGGCATTAGTTCGTGTTGGTGTACTGGTTAAGTCAAGGGCACCGGTGAGGGTAAGGCCTTGGAAAAGGGTCACGTTCAGGGTTTGGGTTAGGGTTAGGGTTAGGGAATGGGGAGGGATTAGGGTACAGGATAGGGTACGACAACGCTTAAGGGTTAGCATACGTTTGAGGGCATGAGTTAGTGTTTGTGTACTGGTTAAGATTATGGCATGGGTTAGGGTAGGGCTTTGGAAGAGGGTCAAGTTTAGGGATGGGGTTACGGTTAGGGTTAGGCAATGGGAGGGATTGGGGAAAAGGGTAGGGCACGGCAACGGTTTAGTGTTAGCCTACGTTGGAGGGCATGAATTAATGTTGATGGACTGTTTAAAATTAGGACACGGATGAGGGTAAAACTTCGGGTGAGTGTCAGGGCTGTGGTTCGGGTTAGGGTTAGGGTTAGGGAATGGAGTGGGATTTTGGTACAGGTTAGGGTACGGCCGCGGTTTAGGGTTAGCGTACGTGTGAGGGCACGGTTTAGTGATGGTGTATTGGTTAAGATTAGGGCACGGGTGAGGGTAAGGCTTCAGGTGAGGGTCAGGGTTAGGATTCGGGTTAGGGTTAGGGTTAGGGAATGGGGAGGGATTAGGGTACAGTTTAGGGTACGACAACGCTTAAGGGTTAGCATACGTTTGAGGTCACTAGTTAGTGTTAGTGTACCTGTTACGATTAGGGCACGGGTGAGGGTAAGGCCTCGGAAGAAGGTCACGTTAAGGGTTTGGGTTAGGATTATGGTTAGGGAATGGGGATTGATTAGGGTACAGGTTAGGGTACGGCAATGGTTTAGGGTTAGCCTCCGTAAGAGGGCATGGGTTAGTGTTGATGTACTGGTTAAAATTAGGACAGGGGTGAGGTTAAAGTTTAGGGTGAGTGTCAGGGTTAGGTTTCAGGTTAGGGTTAGGGTTGGCGAATGGAGAGGGATTAGGGTACAGGTTAGGGTACAGCTGCGGTTTAGGGTTAGCATACGTATGAGGACACGAGTTAGTGTTGGTGTCCTGGTTAAGATTAGGGCACGGGTGAGGGTAAGGCTTCGGGTGAGGGTCAGGGTAAGGATTCGGGTTAGGAATAGGGTTAGGGAATAGAGAGGGTTTAGGGTACAGGCTAGGGTACGACAACACTTAAGGGTTCGCATAATTGTGAGGGCACGAGTTAGTGTTGGTGTACTGGTTAAGACAAGGGCACCGGTGAGGGTAAGGCCTCGGAAAAGGGTAACATTCAGGGTTTGGATTACGGTTAGGGTTAGGGAATGGGGAGGGATTAGGGTGCAGGATAGGGTACGACAACGCTTAAGGGTTAGTGTACGTTTGAGGGCACGAGTTAGTGTTTGTGTACTGGTTAAGATTAGGACATGGGTTAGGGTAGGGCCTCGGAAGAGGGTCAGGTTTAGGGACGGGGCTAGGGTTAGGGTTAGGCAATCTGAGGGATTAGGGAACAGGGTAGGGCACGGCAACGATTTAGTGTTAGCCTACGTTGGAGGGCATGGGTTAGTGTTGATGGACTGTTTAAAATTAGGACATGGGTGAGGGTAAATCTTCGGGTGAGTGTCAGGGTTAGGGTTCGGGTTAGGGTTAGGGTTAGGGAATGGAGAGGGATTAGGGTACAGGTTAGGGTACGGCTGCGGTTTAGGGTTAGCTTACGTGTGAGGGCACGGTTCAGTGATGCTTTATTGGTTAAGATTAGGTCACGCGAGAGGCTAAGGCTTAGAGTGAGGCTCAGTGTTAGGATTCTGGTTAGGGTTAGGGTTAGGGAATGGGGAGGGATTAGGGTACAATTTAGGGTATGACAACGCTTAAGGGTTGTCGTACGTGTGAGGGCACGAGTTAGTGTTGGTGTCCTGGTTAAGATTAGGGCACGGGTGAGGGTAAGGCTTCGGGTGAGGGCCAGGGTTAGGATTCGTTTTTGGGTTAGTTTAAGGGAATGGAGAGGGAATAGCGTACAGGCTAGGGTACGACAGCGCTTAAGGGTTCGCATAATTGTGAGGGCACGAGTTAGTGTTAGTGTACTGGTTAAGACAAGGGCACCGGTGAGGGTAAGGCCTCGGAAAAGGGTCACGTTCAGGGTTTGGGTTAGGGTTAGGGTTAGGGAATGGGGATGGATTAGGATGGAGGATAGGGAACGACAACGCTTAAGGGTTAGTGTACGTTTGAGGGTACGAGTTAGTGTTTGTGTACTGGTTAAGATTAGGGCATGGGTTGGGGTAGGGCCTCGGAAGAGGGTCATGTTTAGGGATGGGGTTAGGGTTAGGGTTAGGCAATGGGAGGGATTAGGGAACAGGGTAGGGCACGGCAACTGTTTAGTGTTAACCTATGTTGGAGGGCATGGGTTAGTGTTGATGGACTGTTTAAAATTAGGAAACGGGTGAGGGCAAATTTTAAGGTGAGTGTCAGGGTTAGATTTCATGTTAGGGTCAGGGTTAGGGAATGGAGATTGGTTAGGGTACAGGTTAGGGTAGAGCGGCGGTTTAGTGTTAGCGTACGTGTGAGGGCATGAGTTAGTGTTGGTGTCCTGGTTAAGATTAGGGCACGGGTCAGGGTAAGGCTTCAGGTGAGGGTCAGGGTTAGGATTCGGGTTAGGGTTAGGGTTAGGGAATGGGGAGGGATTAGGGTACAGTTTTGGGTTCGACAACGCTAAAGGGTTAGCATACGTTTGAGGTCACTAGTTAGTGTTAGTGTACCTGTTACGATTAGGGCACGGGTGAGGGTAAGGCCTCGGAAGAGGGTCACGTTAAGGGTTTGGGTTAGGGTTATGGTTAGGGAATGGGGAAGGATTAGGATACAGGTTAGGGTACGGCAATGATTTAGGGTTAGCATACGTAAGAGGGCATGGGTTAGTGTTGATGTACTGGTTAAAATTAGGACACGGGTGAGGGTAAAGTTTAGGGTGAGTGTCAGGGTTAGGTTTCAGGTTAGGGTTAGGGTTAGAGAATGGAGAGGGATTAGGGGACAGGGTAGGGTACGACAACGCTTAATGGTTCGCATAACTGTAAGGACACAAGTTAGTGTTGGTGTACTGGTTAAGACAAGGGCACCGGTGAGGGTAAGGCCTCGGAAAAGGGTCACATTCAGGGTTTGGGTTATGGTTAGGGTTAGGGAATGGGGAGAGATTAGAGGACAATTTAGGGTATGACAAGGCTTAAGGGTTAGCGTACGTGTGAGGGCACGAGTTAGTGTTGGTGTCCTGGTTAAAATTAGGGCACGGGTGAGGGTAAGGCTTCAGTTGAGGGTCAGGGTTATGATTCGGGTTAGGGTTAGGTTTAGGGGATGGGGTGGGATTAGGGTACAGTTTAGGGTACGATGACGTTTAAGGGTTAGCGTACGTTTGAGGTCACTAGTTAGTGCTAGTGTACCTGTTATGATTAGAGCACGGGTGAGGGTAAGGCTTCGGGTGAGGGTCAGGGTTAGGATTCGTGTTTCGGTTAGTTTAAGGGAATGGAGAGGGATTAGTGTACAGGCTAGGGTACGACAACGCTTAAGGGTTCGCATAATTGTGAGTGCACGAGTTAGTGTTGGTGTACTGGTTAAGACAAGGGCACCGGTGAGGGTAAGGCCTCGGAAAAGGGTCACGTTCAGGGTTTGGGTTAGGGTTAGGGTTAGGGAATGGGGAGGGATTAGGGTACAGGATAGGGTATCACAACGCTTAAGGGTTAGCGTACGTTTGAGGGCATGAGTTAGTGTTTGTGTACTGGTTAAGATTAGGGCATGGGTTAGGGTAGGGCCTCGGAAGAGGGTCAGGTTTAGGGATGGGGTTTGGATTAGGGTTAGGCAATGGGAGGGGTTTGGGAACAGGGTAAGGCACGGCAACTGTTTAGTGTTAGCCTACGTTGGAGGGCATGGGTTAGTGTTGATGGACTGTTTAAAATTAGGAAACGGGTGAGGGTAAAGTTTAGGGTGAGTGTCAGGATTAGGTTTCAGGTTAGGGTCAGGGTTAGGGATTGGAGAGGGTTTAGGGTACAGGTTAGGGTACAGCTGCGGTTTAGGGTTAGCGTATGTGTGAGGGCACGAGTTAGTGTTGGTGTCCTGGTTAAGATCAGGGCATGTGTGAGGGTAAGGTTTCTGGTGAGGGTCAGGGCTAGGATTCGCGTTAGGGTTAGTGTTAGGGAATGGAGAGGGATTAGGGTACAAGACAGGGTACGACAACGCTTAAGGGTTCGCATAATTGTGAGGGCATTAGTTCGTGTTGGTGTACTGGTTAAGTCAAGGGCACCGGTGAGGGTAAGGCCTTGGAAAAGGGTCACGTTCAGGGTTTGGGTTAGGGTTAGGGTTAGGGAATGGGGAGGGATTAGGGTACAGGATAGGGTATCACAACGCTTAAGGGTTAGCGTACGTTTGAGGGCATGAGTTAGTGTTTGTGTACTGGTTAAGATTAGGGCATGGGTTAGGGTAGGGCTTTGGAAGAGGGTCAGGTTTAGGGATGGGGTTACGGTTAGGGTTAGGCAATGGGAGGGATTGGGGAACAGGGTAGGGCACGGCCACGGTTTAGTGTTAGCCTATGTTGGAGGGCATGAGTTAATGTTGATGGACTATTTAAAATTAGGACACGGATGAGGGTAAAACTTCGGGTGAGTGTCAGGGCTGTGGTTCGGGTTAGGGTTAGGGTTAGGGAATGGAGTGGGATTTAGGTACAGGTTAGGATACGGCCGCGGTTTAGGGTTAGCGTACGTGTGAGGGCACGGTTTAGTGATGGTGTATTGGTTAAGATTAGGGAACGGGTGAGGGTAAGGCTTCAGGTGAGGGTCAGGGTTAGGATTCGGGTTAGGGTTAGGGTTAGGGAATGGGGAGGGATTAGGGTACAGTTTAGGGTACGACAACACTTAAGGGTTAGCATAAGTTTGAGGTCACTAGTTAGTGTTAGTGTACCTGTTACGATTAGGGCACGGGTGAGGGTAAGGCCTCGGAAGAAGGTCACGTTAAGGGTTTGGGTTAGGATTATGATTAGGGAATGGGGATTGATTAGGGTACAGGTTAGGGTACGGCAATGGTTTAGGGTTAGCCTCCGTAAGAGGGCATGGGTTAGTGTTGATGTACTGGTTAAAATTAGGACAGGGGTGAGGTTAAAGTTTAGGGTGAGTGTCAGGGTTAGGTTTCAGGTTAGGTTTAGGGTTAGCGAATGGAGAGGCATTAGGGTACAGGTTAGGGTACAGCTGCGGTTTAGGGATAGCATACGTATGAGGACACGAGTTAGTGTTTGTGTCCTGGTTAAGATTAGGGCACGGGTGAGGGTAAGGCTTCGGGTGAGGGTCAGGGTAAGGATTCGGGTTAGGAATAGGGTTAGGGAATAGAGAGGGTTTAGGGTACAGGCTAGGGTACGACAACACTTAAGGGTTCGCATAATTGTGAGGGCACGAGTTAGTGTTGGTGTACTGGTTAAGACAAGGGCACCGGTGAGGGTAAGGCCTCGGAAAAGGGTAACTTTCAGGGTTTGGATTACGGTTAGGGTTAGGGAATGGGGAGGGATTAGGGTGCAGGATAGGGTACGACAACGCTTAAGGGTTAGTGTACGTTTGAGGGCACGAGTTAGTGTTTGTGTACTGGTTAAGATTAGGACATGGGTTAGGGTAGGGCCTCGGAAGAGGGTCAGGTTTAGGGATGGGGCTAGGGTTAGGGTTGGGCAATGGGAGGGATTAGGGAACAGGGTAGGGCACGGCAACGATTTAGTGTTAGCCTACGTTGGAGGGCATGGGTTAGTGTTGATGGACTGTTTAAAATTAGGACATGGGTGAGGGTAAATCTTTGGGTGAGTGTCAGGGTTAGGGTTCGGGTTAGGGTTAGGGTTAGGGAATGGAGAGGGATTAGGGTACAGGTTAGGGTACGGCTGCGGTTTAGGTTTAGCGTACGTGTGAGGGCACGGTTTACTGATGGTTTATTGGTTAAGATTAGGTCACGCGACAGGCTCAGGCTTAGAGTGAGGCTCAGGGTTAGGATTCTGGTTAGGGTTAGGGTTAGGGAATGGGGAGGGATTAGGGTACAATTTAGGGTATGAAAACGCTTAAGGGTTGTCGTACGTGTGAGGGCACGAGTTAGTGTTGGTGTCCTGGTTAAGATTAGGGCACGGGTGAGGGTAAGGCTTCGGGTGAGGGCCAGGGGTAGGATTCCTTTTTGGGTTAGTTTAAGGGAATGGAGAGGGATTAGGGTACAAGACAGGGTACGACAACCCTTAAGGGTTCGCATAATTGTGAGGGCATTAGTTCGTGTTGGTGTACTGGTTAAGTCAAGGGCACCGGTGAGGGTAAGGCCTTGGAAAAGGGTCACGTTCAGGGTTTGGGTTAGGGTTAGGGTTAGGGAATGGGGAGGGATTAGGTTACAGGATAGGGTACGACAACGCTTAAGGGTTAGCGTACGTTTGAGGGCATGAGTTAGTGTTTGTGTACTGGTTAAGATTATGGCATGGGTTAGGGTAGGGCTTTGGAAGAGGGTCAGGTTTAGGGATGGGGTTACGGTTAGGGTTAGGCAATGGGAGGGATTGGGGAAAAGGGTAGGGCACGGCCACGGTTTAGTGTTAGCCTACGTTGGAGAGCATGAGTTAATGTTGATGGACTATTTAAAATTAGGACACGGATGAGGGTAAAACTTCGGGTGAGTGTCAGGGCTGTGGTTCGGGTTAGGGTTAGGGTTAGGGAATGGAGTGGGATTTGGGTACATGTTAGGGTACGGCCGCGGTTTAGGGTTAGCGTACGTGTGAGGGCACGGTTTAGTGTTGGTGTATTGGTTAAGATTAGGGCACGGGTGAGGGTAAGGCTTAGGTGAGGCTCAGGGTTAGGATTCGGCTTAGGGTTAGGGTTAGGGAATGGGGAGGGATTAGGGTACAGGCTAGGGTACTACAACGCTTAATGGTTCGCATAATTGTAAGGACACGAGTTAGTGTTGGTGTACTGGTTAAGACAAGGGCACCGGTGAGGGTAAGGCATCGGAAAAGGGTCACATTCAGGGTTTGGGTTATTGTTAGGGTTAGGGAATGGGGAGAGATTAGAGTACAATTTAGGGTATGACAAGGCTTAAGGGTTAGCGTACGTGTGAGGGCATGAGTTAGTGTTGGTGTCCTGGTTAAAATTAGGGCACGGGTGAGGGTAAGGCTTCAGTTGAGGGTCAGGGTTATGATTCGGGTTAGGGTTAGGGTTAGGGGATGGGGAGGGATTAGGGTAGAGTTTAGGGTACGATGACGTTTAAGGGTTAGCGTACGTTTGAGGTCACTAGTTAGTGCTAGTGTACCTGTTATGATTAGAGCACGGGTGAGGGTAAGGCTTCGGGTGAGGGTCAGGGTTAGGATTCGTGTTTCGGTTAGTTTAACGGAATGGAGAGGGATTAGGGTACAGGCTAGGGTACGACAACGCTTAAGGGTTCGCATAATTGTGAGTGCACGAGTTAGTGTTGGTGTACTGGTTAAGACAAGGGCACCGGTGAGGGTAAGGCCTCGGAAAAGGGTCACGTTCAGGGTTTGGGTTAGGGTTAGGGTTAGGGAATGGGGAGGGATTAGGGTGCAGGATAGGGTACGACAATGCTTAAGAGTTAGTGTACGTTTGAGGGCACGAGTTAGTGTTTGTGTACTGGTTAAGATTAGGGCATGGGTTAGGGTAGGGCCTCGGAAGAGGGTCAGGTTTAGGGATGGGGTTAGGGTTAGGGTTAGGCAATGGGAGGGGTTAGGGAACAGGGTAAGGCACGGCAACTGTTTAGTGTTAGCCTACGTTGGAGGGCATGGGTTAGTGTTGATGGACTGTTTAAAATTAGGAAACGGGTGAGGGTAAAGTTTAGGGTGAGTGTCAGGATTAGGTTTCAGGTTAGGGTCCCGGTTAAGGAATGGAGAGGGATTAGGGTACAGGTTAGGGTACAGCTGCGGTTTAGGGTTAGCGTACGTGTGAGGGCACGAGTTAGTGTTGGTGTCCTGGTTAAGATTAGGGCATGGGTGAGGGTAAGGTTTCGGGTGAGGGTCAGGGCTAGGATTCGCGTTAGGGTTAGGGTTAGGGAATGGAGAGGGATTAGGGTACAGGACAGGGTACGACAACGCTTAAGGGTTCGCATAATTGTGAGGGCATTAGTTCGTGTTGGTGTACTGGTTAAGTCAAGGGCACCGGTGAGGGTAAGGCCTTGGAAAAGGGTCACGTTCAGGGTTTGGGTTAGGGTTAGGGTTAGGGAATGGGGAGGGATTAGGGTACAGGATAGGGTACGACAACGCCTAAAGGTTAGCGTACGTTTGAGGGCATGAGTTAGTGTTTGTGTACTGGTTAAGATTATGGCATGGGTTAGGGTAGGGCTTTGGAAGAGGCTCAGGTTTAGGGATGGGGTTACGGTTAGGGTTAGGCAATGGGAGGGATTGGAGAACAGGGTAGGGCACGGCAACGGTTTAGTGTTAGCCTACGTTGGAGGGCATGAGGTAATGTTGATGGACTGTTTAAAATTAGGACACGGATGAGGGTAAAACTTCGGGTGAGTGTCAGGGCTGTGGTTCGGGTTAGGGTTAGGGAATGGAGTGGGATTTAGGTACAGGTTAGGATACGGCCGCGGTTTAGGGTTAGCGTACGTGTGAGGGCACGGTTTAGTGATGGTGTATTGGTTAAGATTAGGGAACGGGTGAGGGTAAGGCTTCAGGTGAGGGTCAGGGTTAGGATTCGGGTTAGGGTTAGGGTTAGGGAATGGGGAGGGATTAGGGTACAGTTTAGGGTACGACAACGCTTAAGTGTTAGCATACGTTTGAGGTCACTAGTTAGTGTTAGTGTACCTGTTACGATTAGGGCACGGGTGAGTGTAAGGCCTCGGAAGAAGGTCACGTTAAGGATTTGGGTTAGGATTATGGTTAGCGAATGGGGATTGATTAGGGTACAGGTTAGGGTACGGCAATCGTTTAGGGTTAGCCTCCGTAAGAGGGCATGGGTTAGTGTTGATGTACTGGTTAAAATTAGGACAGGGGTGAGGTTAAAGTTTAGGGTGAGTGTCAGGGTTAGGTTTCAGGTTAGGGTTAGGATTAGCGAATGGAGAGGGATTAGGGTACAGGTTAGAGTACTGCTGCGGTTTAGGGTTAGCATACGTATGAGGACACGAGTTAGTGTTGGTGTCCTGGTTAAGATTAGGGCACGGGTGAGGGTAAGGTTTCGGGTGAGGGTCAGGGTAAGGATTCGGGTTAGGAATAGGGTTAGGGAATAGAGAGGGTTTAGGGTACAGGCTAGGGTACGACAACACTTAAGGGTTCGCATAATTGTGAGGGCACGAGTTAGTGTTGGTGTACTGGTTAAGACAAGGGCACCGGTGAGGGTAAGGCTTCGGAAAAGGGTAACATTCAGGGTTTGGATTACGGTTAGGGTTAGGGAATGGGGAGGGATTAGGGTGCAGGTTAGGGTACGACAACGCTTAAGGGTTAGTGTACGTTTGAGGGCACGAGTTAGTGTTTGTGTACTGGTTAAGATTAGGACATGGGTTAGGGTAGGGCCTCGGAAGAGGGTCAGGTTTAGGGATGGGGCTAGGGTTAGGGTTAGGCAATGGGAGGGATTAGGGAACAGGGTAGGGCACGGCAACGATTTAGTGTTAGCCTACGTTGGAGGGCATGGGTTAGTGTTGATGGACTGTTTAAAATTAGGACATGGGTGAGGGTAAATCTTCGGGTGAGTGTCAGGGTTAGGGTTCGGGTTAGGGTTAGGGTTAAGGAATGGAGAGGGATTAGGGTACAGGTTAGGGTACGGCTGCAGTTTAGGGTTAGCGTACGTGTGAGGGCACGGTTTAGTGATGGTTTATTGGTTAAGATTAAGTCACGCGAGAGGCTAAGGCTTAGAGTGAGGCTCAGTGTTAGGATTCTGGTTAGGGTTAGTGTTAGGGAATGGGGAGCGATTAGGGTACAATTTAGGGTATGACAACGCTTAAGTGTTGTCGTACGTGTGAGGGCACGAGTTAGTGTTGGTGTCCTGGTTAAGATTAGGGCACGGGTGAGGGTAAGGCTTCGGGTGAGGGTCAGGGTTAGGATTCGTTTTTGGGTTAGTTTAAGGGAATGGAGAGGGATTAGCGTACAGGCTAGGGTACGACAACGCTTAAGGGTTCGCATAATTGTGAGGGCACGAGTTAGTGTTAGTGTACTGGTTAAGACAAGGGAACCGGTGAGGGTAAGGCCTCGGAAAAGGGTCACGTTCAGGGTTTAGGTTAGGGTTAGGGTTAGGGAATGGGGATGGATTAGGATGGAGAATAGGGAATGACAACGCTTAAGGGTTAGTGTACGTTTGAGGGTACGAGTTAGTGTTTGTGTACTGGTTAAGATTAGGGCATGGGTTAGGGTAGGGCCTTGGAAGAGGGTCATGTTTAGGGATGGGCTTAGGGTTAGGGTTAGGCAATGGGAGGGATTAGGGAACAGGGTGGGGCACGGCAACTGTTTAGTGTTAGCCTACGTTGGAGGGCATGGGTTAGTGTTGATGGACTGTTTAAAATTAGGAAACGGGTGAGGGCAAATTTTAGGGTGAGTGTCAGGGTTAGATTTCATGTTAGGGTCAAGTTTAGGGAATGGAGAGGGATTAGGGTACAGGTTAGGGTACAGCGGCGGTTTAGTGTTAGCCTACGTGTGAGGGCACGAGTTAGTGTTGGTGTCCTGGTTAAGATTAGGGCACGGGTGAGGGTAAGGCTTCAGGTGAGGGTCAGGGTTAGGATTCGGGTTAGGGTTAGGGTTAGGGAATGGGGAGGGATTAGGGTACAGTTTGGGGTTCGACAACGCTAAAGGGTTAGCATACGTTTGAGGTCACTAGTTAGTGTTAGTGTACCTGTTACGATTAGGGCACGGGTGAGGGTAAGGCCTCGGAAGAGGGTCACGTTAAGGGTTTGGGTTAGGGTTATGGTTAGGGAATGGGGATGGATTAGGATACAGGTTAGGGTACGGCAATGGTTTAGGGTTAGCATATGTAAGAGGGCATGGGTTAGTGTTGATGTACTGGTTAAAATTAGGACACGGGTGAGGGTAAAGTTTAGGGTGAGTGTCAGGTTTAGGTTTCAGGTTAGGGTTAGGGTTAGAGAATGGAGAGGGATTAGGGTACAGGCTAGGGTACGACAACGCTTAATGGTTCGCATAATTGTAAGGACACGAGTTAGTGTTTGTGTACTGGTTAAGACAAGCGCACCGGTGAGGGTAAGGCCTTGGAAAAGGGTCACATTCAGGGTTTGGGTTATGGTTAGGGTTAGGGAATGGGGAGAGATTAGAGTACAATTTAGGGTATGACAAGGCTTAAGGGTTAGCGTACGTGTGAGGGCACGAGTTAGTGTTGGTGTCCTCGTTAAAATTAGGGCACGGGTGAGAGTAAGGCTTCAGTTGAGGGTCAGGTTTATGATTCGGGTTAGGGTTAGGGTTGGGGGATGGGGAGGGATTAGGTTACAGTTTAGGGTACGATGACGTTTAAGGGTTAGCGTACGTTTGAGGTCACTAGTTAGTGCTAGTGTACCTGTTATGATTAGAGCACGGGTGAGGGTAAGGCTTCGGGTGAGGGTCAGGGTTAGGATTCGTGTTTCGGTTAGTTTAAGGGAATGGAGAGGGATTAGTGTACAGGCTAGGGTACGACAACGCTTAAGGGTTCGCATAATTGTGAGTGCACGAGTTAGTGTTGGTGTACTGGTTAAGACAAGGGCACCGGTGAGGGTAAGGCCTCGGAAAAGGGTCACGTTCAGGGTTTGGGTTAGGGTTAGGGTTAGGGAATGGGGAGGGATTAGGGTGCAGGATAGGGTACGACAACGCTTAAGGGTTAGTGTACGTTTGAGGGCACGAGTTAGTGTTTGTGTACTGTTTAAGATTAGGGCATGGGTTAGGGTAGGGCCTCGGAAGAGGGTCAGGTTTAGGGATGGGGTTAGGGTTAGGGTTAGGCAATGGGTGGGGTTAGGGAACAGGGTAAGGCACGGCAACTGTTTAGTGTTAGCCTACGTTGGAGGGCATGGGTTAGTGTTGATGGACTGTTTAAAATTAGGAAACGGGTGAGGGTAAAGTTTAGGGTGAGTGTCAGGATTAGGTTTCAGGTTAGGGTCAGGGTTAGGGAATGGAGAGGGATTAGGGTACAGGTTAGGGTACAGCTGCGGTTTAGGGTTAGCGTACGTGTGAGGGCACGAGTTAGTGTTGGTGTCCTGGTTAAGATTAGGGCATGGGTGAGGGTAAGGTTTCGGGTGAGGGTCAGGGCTAGGATTCGCGTTAGGGTTACGGTTAGGGAATGGAGAGGGATTAGGGTACAGGACAGGGTAGGACAACGCTTAAGGTTTCGCATAATTGTGAGGGCATTAGTTCGTGTTGGTGTACTGGTTAAGTCAAGGGCACCGGTGAGGGTAAGGCCTTGGAAAAGGGTCACGTTCAGGGTTTGGGTTAGGGTTAGGGTTAGGGAATGGGGAGGGATTAGGGTACAGGATAGGGTACGACAATGCCTAAGGGTTAGCGTACGTTTGAGGGCATGAGTTAGTGTTTGTGTACTGGTTAAGATTATGGCATGGGTTAGGGTAGGGCTTTGGAAGAGGGTCAGGTTTAGGGATGGGGTTACGGTTAGGGTTAGGCAATGGGAGGGATTGGGAAACAGGGTAGGGCACGGCAACGGTTTAGTGTTAGCCTACGTTGGATGGCATGAGGTAATGTTGATGGACTGTTTAAAATTAGGACACGGATGAGGGTAAAACTTCGGGTGAGTGTCAGGGCTGTGGTTCGGGTTAGGGTTAGGGTTAGGTTTAGGGAATGGAGTGGGATTTAGGTACAGGTTAGGGTACGGCCGCGGTTTAGGGTTAGCGTACGTGTGAGGGCACGGTTTAGTGATGGTGTATTGGTTAAGATTAGGGCACGGGTGAGGGTAAGGCTTCAGGTGAGGGTCAGGGTTAGGATTCGGGTTAGGGTTAGGGTTAGGGAATGGGGAGGGATTAGGGTACAGTTTAGGGTACGACAACGCTTAAGGGTTATCATACGTTTGAGGTCACTAGTTAGTGTTAGTGTACCTGTTACGATTAGGGCACGGGTGAGGGTAAGGCCTCGGAAGAAGGTCACGTTAAGGGTTTGGGTTAGGATTATGGTTAGGGAATGGGGATTCATTAG
Source organism: Inia geoffrensis (assembly GCA_036417435.1). Taxonomy (NCBI): domain Eukaryota; kingdom Metazoa; phylum Chordata; class Mammalia; order Artiodactyla; family Iniidae; genus Inia; species Inia geoffrensis. The sequence goes on along the minus strand of CM070910.1, from coordinate 73,105,837 downwards.
GGTACAGGTTAGGGTACGGCAATGGTTTAGGGTTAGCCTCCGTAAGAGGGCATGGGTTAGTGTTGATGTACTGGTAAAATTAGGACAGGGGTGAGGTTAAAGTTTAGGGTGAGTGTCAGGATTAGGTTTCAGGTTAGGGTTAGGGTTAGCGAATGGAGAGGGATTAGGGTACAGGTTAGGGTACAGCTGCGGTTTAGGGTTAGCATACGTATGAGGACACGAGTTAGTGTTGGTGTCCTGGTTAAGATTAGGGCACGGGTGAGGGTAAGGCTTCGCGTGAGGGTCAGGGTAAGGATTCGGGTTAGGAATAGGGTTAGGGAATAGAGAGGGTTTAGGGTACAGGCTAGGGTACGACAACACTTAAGGGTTCGCATAATTGTGAGGGCACGAGTTAGTGTTGGTGTACTGGTTAAGACAAGGGCACCGGTGAGGGTAAGGCCTCGGAAAAGGGTAACATTCAGGGTTTGGATTACGGTTAGGGTTAGGCAATGGGAGGGATTAGGGAACAGGGTAGGGCACGGCAACGATTTAGTGTTAGCCTACGTTGGAGGGCATGGGTTAGTGTTGATGGACTGTTTAAAATTAGGACATGGGTGAGGGTAAATCTTCGGGTGAGTGTCAGAGTTAGGGTTCGGGTTAGGGTTAGGGTTAGGGAATGGAGAGGGATTAGGGTACAGGTTAGGGTACGGCTGTGGTTTAGTGTTAGCGTACATGTGAGGGCACGGTTTAGTGATGGTTTATTGGTTAAGATTAGGTCACGCGAGAGGCTAAGGCTTAGAGTGAGGCTCAGTGTTAGGATTCTGGTTAGGGTTAGTGTTAGGGAATGGGGAGGGATTAGGGTACAATTTAGGGTATGACAACGCTTAAGGGTTGTCGTACGTGTGAGGGCACGAGTTAGTGTTGGTGTCCTGGTTAAGATTAGGGCACGGGTGAGGGTAAGGCTTCGGCTGAGGGCCAGGGTTAGGATTCGTTTTTGGGTTAGTTTAAGGGAATGGAGAGGGATTAGCGTACAGGCTAGGGTACGACAACGCTTAAGGGTTCGCATAATTGTGAGGGCACGAGTTAGTGTTTATGTATTGGTTAAGACAAGGGCACTGGTGAGGGTAAGGCCTCGGCAAAGGGTCACGTTCAGGGTTTGGGTTTGGGTTAGGGTTAAGGAATGGGGTGGAATTAGGGTACAGGATAGGGTACGGCAACTCTTAGGGGTTAGCGAACGTTTGAGGGCACGAGTTAGTGTCTGTATACTGGTTAAGATTAGGGCATGGGTTAGGGTAGGGCCTCGGACCAGGGTCAGGTTTAGGGATGGGTTTAGTGTTAGGGTTAGGCAATGGGAGGGATTAGGGATCAGGGTAGGGCCCGGCAACGATTTAGTGTTAGCCTACGTTGGAGGGCATGGGTTAGCGTTAATGGACTGTTTGAAATTAGGACACGGATGAGGGTAAATCTTCGGGTGAGTGTCAGGGTTAGGGTTCGGGTTAGAGTTAGGGTCAGGGAATGGAGAGGGATTAGGGTACAGGTTAGGGAACGGCTGCGGTTTAGGGTTAGCGTACGTGTGAGGGCACGGTTTAGTGATGGTTTATTGGTTAAGATTAGGTCACGCGTGAGGGTAAGGCTTAGAGTGAGGCTCAGTGTTAGGATTCTGGTTAGGGTTAGGGTTAGGGAATGGGGAGGGATTAGGGTACAATTTAGGGTATGACAACACTTAAGGGTTGTCGTACGTGTGAGGGCACGAGTTAGTGTTGTTGTCCTGGTTAAGATTAGGGCACGGGTGAGGGTAAGGCTTCGGGTGAGGGCCAGGGTTAGGATTCGTTTTTCGGTTAGTTTAAGGGAATGGAGAGGGATTAGGGTACAGGCTAGGGTACGACAACGCTTAAGGGTTCGCATAATTGTGAGGGCACGAGTTAGTGTTAGTGTACTGGTTAAGACAAGGGCACCGGTGAGGGTAAGGCCTCGGAAAAGGGTCACGTTCAGGGTTTGGGTTAGGTTTAGGGTTAGGGAATGGGGATGGATTAGGGTGGAGGATAGGGAACGACAACGGTTAAGGGTTAGTGTAGGTTTGAGGGTACGAGTTAGTGTTTGTGTACTGGTTAAGATTAGGGCATGGGTTAGGGTAGGGCCTCGGAAGAGGTTTATGTTTAGGGATGGGGTTAGGGTTATGGTTAGGCAATGGGAGGGTTTAGGGAACAGGGTAGGGCACGGCAACTGTTTAGTGTTAGCCTACATTGGAGGGCATGGGTTAGTGTTGATGGACTGTTTAAAATTAGGAAACGGGTGAGGGTAAATTTTAGGGTGAGTGTCAGGGTTAGATTTCATGTTAGGGTCAGGGTTAGGGAATGGAGAGGGATTAGGGCACAGTTTAGGGTACAATGAGGCTTAAGGGTTAGCGTACGTGTGAGGTCACTAGTTAGTGTTAGTGTACTGGTTACTATTAGGGCACGGGTGAGTGTAAGGCCTCGGAAGAGGGTCACGATAAGGGTTTGGGATAGGGTTATGGTTAGGAAATAGCATTGATTAGGGTACAGGTTACGGTACAGCTGCGGTTTAGGGTTAGCGTACGTGTGAGGGCACAAGTTAGTGTTGGTGTCCTGGTTAAGATTAGGGCACGGGTAATGGTAAGGCTTCGGGTGAGGGTCAGGGTTAGGATTCGGGTTAGGGTTAGGGTTATGGAACGGAGAGGGATTAGGGTACAGGCTAGGGTACGCCAACGCTTAAGGTTTTGCATAATTGTGAGGGCACGAGTTAGTGTTCGTGTACTGGTAAAGACAAGGGCACCGGTGAGGGTAAGGCCTCGGAAAAGGGTCATGTTCAGGGTTTGGGTTAGGGTTAGGGGTAGAGAATGGGGAGGGATTAGGGTACAGGATAGTGTAAGACAATGCTTAAGGGTTAGCGTACGTTTGACGGCACGATTTAGTGTTTGTGTACTGGTTAAGATTAGGGCATCGGTTAGGGTAGGGCCTCAGAAGAGGGTCAGGATTAGGGATGGGGTTAGGGTTAGGGTTAGGCAATTGGAGGGATTAGGGAACAGGGTAGGGCACGGCAACGATTTAATGTTAGCCTAAGTGGAGGGCATGGGTTAGTGTTTAGTGTTTATGTGTTAGTGTTTATGTGTTTATGCTTAAGTGTTAGCATACGTGTGAGGGCACCATTTAGTGTTGCTGTATCGGTTAATATTAGGTGATGGGTGAGGGTAAGGCTTCGGGTGAGGGTCAAGTTTAGGAGTAGGGTTAGGGTTAGAGTTAGGGAATGGGGAGGGATTAGGGTACAGGTTAATGTACGGCAACGGTTTAGGGTTAGCCTACGTTGGAGGGCATGGTTTATTGTTTATGTACTGGATAAATTAGGACACGGGTGAGGGTAATGCATCGATGAGTTTTAGGGTTAGTGTTCGGGTTAGGGTTAGGGTTAGGGAATGGAGAGGGATTAGGGTAGAGGTTAGGGTAGGGCAGTTGTTTAGGGTTAGCGTATATGTGAGGGCACAGTTTAGTGTTGGCGTACTGGTTAAGATTAGGTCACAGGTGAGGGTAAGGCTTCAGATGAGGGTCAAGATTAGGATTCGGGTTACGGTTAGAGTTAGGGAATGGGGAGGGATTAGGGTACAGTTTAGGGTTTGACAAAGTTTTAGGGTTAGCGTACGTGTGAGGGCATGAGTTAGTGTTGGTGTACTGGTTAAGATTAGTGCATGGGTGAGGGTAAGGCTTCGGGTGAGAGAAAGGATTAGGGATCGGTTTAGGGTTAGTGTCAGGCAATGTGGAGGGTTTAGGGTACAGGTTAGGCTACGGCAATGGTTTAGGGATAACCTACGTTGGAGGGAATGTGTTAGTGTTGATTTACTGCTTAAAATTAGGACATGGGTGAGGGTAAAACTTCGGAGGAGTGTTAGGGTTAGGGTTCGGTTTAGAGTTAGGGTTAGTGAATGGAGAGGGATTAGCATATAGGTTAGGGAACGGCTGCGGTTTAGGGTTAGCGTACGTGTGAGGGCACGGTTTAGTGTTGGTGTACCGGTTAAGAATAGGTCACAGGTGAGGGTAAGGCTTCAGAAGAGGGTCAAGGTTAATATTCGGGTTAGGGTTAGTGTTACTGACTGGGGATCGATTAGGGTACAGTTTAGTGCACGACAAAGCTTAAGGGTTAGCGTCCGTGTGAGGGCACGAGTTAGTGTTGGTGTCCTGGTTAAGATTAGGGCACGGGTGAGGGTAAGGCTTCGGGTTAGGGACACTTTTAGGGATCGGGTTAGGGTTAAGGTTAGGCAATGGGGAGTGATAAGTGTACAGGTTAGGGTACGGCAACAGCTTAGGGTTAGCCTACGTTGGAGGGCATGGTTTAGTGTTGATATACTGGTTAAAATTAGGACACGGGTGAGGGTAAAGCTTCGGGTCAGGGTCAGTGTTTGGTTTAGGTTTAGGGTTAGTGTTAGGGAATGGGGAGGGATTAGGGTACAGTTAAGGGTACGACAATGCTTAAGGGGTAGAATAAGTGTGAGGGCACAAGTTAATGTTGGTGTACTGGTTAAGATTAGAGCACGGGTGACGGTAAGGCTCTGAGTGAGGGTCAGTGTTAGGATTTGTGTTAGGGTTAGGGTTAGGGAATGGTGGGGGATTAAGGTACTGTTTAGGGTATCACAGCGATCAAGGGTTAGCATACGTGTGAGGGCACGAGTTAGTGTTGGTGTACTGGTTAAGATTAGGGCACGGGTGAGGGTAAGTCTTCGGGTGAGGGTCAGGGTTAGGGTTCGGGTTCGGGTTAGGGTTAGGGGATGGGGAGGGATTACGGTACAGTTTATGGTACGACAACGCTTAAGGGTTAGCGTAAGTGTGAGGGCACCAGTTACTGTTGGTGTACTGGTTAAGATTAGGGCACGGGTGAAGGTAAGGCTTCGGGTGAGAGAAAGGATTAGGGATCGGTTTATGGTTAGGGTTAGGAATTGTGGAGGGTTTACGGTACAGGTTAGCCTACGGCAATGGTTTAGTGTTAGCCTACGTTGCAGGGCATGGGTTAGTGTTGATTTATTGCTTAAAATTAGGACATGGGTGAGGGTAAAATTTCGGGTGAGTGTTAGGGTTACGGTTCGGGTTAGGGTTAGGGTTAGGTAATGGAGAGGGATTAGCGTACAAGTAAGGGTACGGCTGCGGTTTAGGGTTAGCGTACGTGTGATGGCACGGTTTAGTGTTGGTGTACTGGTTAAGATTAGGTCACGGGTGAGGGCAAAGCTTCGGTTGAGGGTCAGGGTTAGGATTCGGGTTGGGGTTAGGGTTAGGGAATGGTGAGGGATTAGGGTACAGTTTAGGGTTTGACAACGATTAATTGTAAGCGTACGGTTGAGGGCACGAGTTAGTGTTGGTGTACTGGTTAAGATTAGTGCACGGGTGAGGGTAAAGCTTCGGTTTAGGGCCAGGGTTAGGATTCTGGTTAGGGTTAGGGTTAGGGAATTGATAGGGATTAGGGTAATATTTAGGATATGACAACGCTTTGGCGTTAACGTACGTTTCAGGGCACGAGTTAGGGTTGGTGTACTGGTTAAGATTAGGGCACGGGTGAGGGTAAGGCTTTTAGTGAGGGTCAGTGTTAGGGTTTGTGTTAGGGTTAGGGTTAGGGAATGGTGAGGGATTAATGTACTGTTTAGGGTATGACAGCGATCAAGGGGTAGCGGACGTGTGAGGGCACGAGTTAGTGTTGGTGTACTGGTTAAGATTAGAGCAAGGGTAAGGGTATGGCTTCAGGTGAGTGAGTGTTAGGATTCGGGTTAGGGTTAGGATTAAGAAATGGGGAGGGATTAGGGTACAGTTTAGGGTACAACAATGCTTAAGGGTTAGCGTACGTGTGAGGGCACGAGTTAGTGTTGGTGTACTGGTTAAGATTAGGGCACGGGTGAGGGTAAGGCTTCGGTTTAGGGCCAGGGTTAGGATTCTGGTTAGTGTTAGGGTTAAGAAATGGGGAGGGATTAGGGTACAGTTTAGGGTACAACAATGCTTAAGGGTTAGCGTACGTGTGAGGGCACGAGTTAGTGTTGGTGTACTGGTTAAGATTAGTGCATGGGTGAGGGTAAGGCTTCGGGTGAGAGAAAGGATTAGGGATCGGTTTAGGGTTAGTGTTAGGCAATGTGGATGGTTTAGGGTACAGGTTAGGCTACGGCAATGGTTTAGGGTTAACCTACTTTGGAGGGAATGTGTTAGTGTTGATTTACTGCTTAAAATTAGGACATGGGTGAGGGTAAAACTTCGGGGGAGTGTTAGGGTTAGGGTTCGGTTTAGAGTTAGGGTTAGTGAATGGAGAGGGATTAGCGTACAGGTTAGGTTACGGCTGCGGTTTAAGGTTAGCGTACGTGTGAGGGCACGGTTTAGTGTTGGTGTACTGGTTAAGAATAGGTCACAGGTGAGGGTAAGGCTTCAGGAGAGGGTCAGGGTTAATATACGGGTTAGGGTTAGGGTTACCGTTTGGGGATCGATTAGGGTACAGTTTAGTGCACGACAACGCTTAAGGGTTAGCATCCGTGTGAGGGCACGAGTTAGTGTTGGTGTACTGGTTAAGTTTAGGGCACGGGTGAGGGTAAGACTTCGGGTTAGGGACACTTTTAGGGATCGGGTTAGGGTTAAGGTTAGGCAATGGGGAGTGATTAGGGTACAGGTTAGGGTACGGCAACAGCTTAGTGTTAGCCTACGTTGGAGGGCATGGTTTAGTGTTGATATACTGGTTAAAATTAGAACACGGGTGAGGGTAAAGCTTCGGGTCAGGGTCAGTGTTTGGTTTAGGTTTAGGGTTAGTGTTAGGGAATGGGGAGGGTTTAGGGTACAGTTAAGGGCACGACAATGCTTAAGGGTTAGAATATGTGTGAGGGCACAAGTTAGTGTTGGTGTACTGGTTAAGATTAGGGCACGGGTGAGGGTAAGGCTTCGGGTGAGGGTCAGGGTTAGGATTCGGGTTAGGGTTAAGGCTAGGGAATGGGGAGGGATTAGGGTACAGTTTAGCGTATGACAACGCTTAACTGTTAGCGTACGTGTGAAAGCATGAGTTAGTTTTGGTGTACTGGCTAAGATTAGGGCACGGGTGAGGGTAAGGCTTCGGGTGAGGGACAGGATTAGGGATCGATTTAGGGTTATGGTTAGGAAATGGGGAGGGATTAGGTTACAGGTTAGTGTATGGAAACGGTTTAGAGTTCGTGTACGTGTGAGGGCACAGGTTAGTATTGATATATTGATTAAGATTAGGTCACGGGTGAATGTAAGGCTTCTGGGGAGAGTCAGGTTTAGGGTTAGGTTTAGGGTTAGGGAATGGAGAGGGATTAGGGTACAGGTTAGGGTACGGCTGCAGTTTACGGTTAACATACGTGTGAGGGCACAGTTTATTGTTAGTGTACTGGTTAAGATTAGGACACGGGTGAGGTTAAGGCCTCGGAAGAGAGTCATGTTTAGGGTTAGGGTTAGGGTTACGGAATCGGGAGGGATTAGTGTACAGGTTAGGGTACGGCAACGATTTAGTGTTAGAATACGCTGGAGGTCATGGGTTAGTGTTGATGTACAGGTTAAAATTAGTGCACAGGTCAAGGTAAAGCTTCGGGTGAATGTCAGGTTTAGGGTTCGGGTTAGGGTTAGCATTAGGGAATTGATAGGGATTAGGGTAGAGGTTATGGTACGGCTGTTGTTTAGGGTTAGCCTACCTGTGAGGGCATGGTTTCGTGTTGGCGTACTGGTTAAGATTAGGTCACAGGTGAGGGTAAGGCTTCGGGTGACGGTCAGGATTAGGATTAGGTTTAGGGTTACAGTTAGGGAATGGGAGGGATTAGGCTACAGTTTAGGGTACGACAACGCTTAAGGGTTAGCGTACGTGTGTGGGCACGAGTTAGTGTTGGTGTACTGGTTAATATTAGGGCACGGGTGAGATTAAGGCTTCGGGTGAGGGTCAGGGCTAGAATTCGGGTTAGGGTTAGCGTTAGGGAATGGGGAAGGATTAGGGTACAGTTTAGGGTACGACAGCGCTTAAGGGTTAATGTACGTGTGAGAGCACGTGTTAGGGTTGGTGTACTGTTTAAGATTAGGGCACGGGTGATGGTAAGGGTTCGGGTGGGGGTCAGGGTTAGAATTTGTGTTAGGTTTAGGGTTAGGGAATGGGGAGGGATTAGGGTACAGGTTAGGTTATGACAACACTTAAGGGTTATGGTACGTGTGAGGGTACAAGTTACTGTTGGTGTACTGGTTTAGATTAGGGTACGGGTGAGTGTAAGGACTCTGAAGAGGGTCAGGTTTAGGGTTTGGTTTAGGTTTAGAGTTCAGGAATGGGGAGTTATTAGGGTACATGTTAGGTTATGTCAACAGGTTAGGGTTAGCCTACGTTGGAGGGCATGTGTTAGTGTTGGTGTACTGGTTAAAATTAGGACACGGGTGAGTGTAAATCTTCGGGTGAGTGTCAGGTTTAGGGTTAGTATTCGGGTTAGGGTCAGGGTTACGGAATGGGGAGGGATTAGCGTACAGGTTAGGGTACGGCAACAGTTTATGTTGCGAATACGTTGGAGGGCATGGTTTAGTGTTGATGTACTGGTTAAAGTTAGGACACAGGTGAGGGTAAGGCTTCGTGTGAGGGTCAGGTTTAGGATTAGGGTTAGGGTTAGTGATAGGGAATGGGGAGGGATTCGGGTACGCTTTATGGTATGGCTGCAGTTTAGGGTTAGCGTATGTGTGAGGGCACGGTTTAGTGTTGGTGTACTGGTTAAGATTAGGTCACTGGTGAGTGTAAGGCTTCGGGTGAGGGTCAGGGTTAGTATTCGGGTTAGGGTTAGTATTAGGGAATGGTGAGGGTTTAGGGTACAATTTAGTGTAAGACAACACTTAAGGGTTAGCGTACGTGTGAGGGCACGAGTTAGTGTTGGTGTACTGGTTAAGATTAGGTCACGGGTGAGAGTAAGGCTTCGGGTGATGGTCAGGTTTAGGGTTCTGGTTAGGGTTAGGGTTAGGGATTGGGGAGGGATTAGGGTACAGTTTAGGGTATGACAACGCTTAAGTGTTAGTGTGCGTGTGAGGGCACGAGTCAGTGTTGGTGTACTGGTTAAGATTCGGGCACAGGTGAGGGTAAGGCTTCGGGTGAGTGTCAGGTTTACGGTTAGGGTTAGAGTTAGAGTTAGGGAATAGGAGGGATTAGGGTACAGGTTAGGGTACGACAACACTTAAGGATTAGAGTACATGTGAGTGCACAAGTTAGTGTTGGTGTACTGGTTAAGATTAGGGCACGGGAGAGGGTAAGGTTTCAGGTGAGGGTCAGGGTTAGGATTCGTGTTAGAGTTAGGGTTAGGGAATGGGGAGGGATTGGGGTACAGGTTAAGGTACGGCAACGGTTTAGGGTTAGCCTACTTTGGAGGGCAGGGGTGAGTGTGGATGTCCTGGTTAAAATTAGAACACGGGTGAGGGTAAAGTTTTGGCCGAGTGTCAGGGTTAGGGTTCGGGTTAGGGTTAGGATTACGGAATGGAGAGCGATTAGGGTACAGGTTAGAGTACGAAAATGCTTAAGTGTTAGCATACGTGTGAGGGCACCATTTAGTGTTGCTGTATCGGTTAATATTAGGTGATGGGTGAGGGTAAGGCTTCGGGTGAGGGTCAAGTTTAGGATTAGGGTTAGTGTTAGAGTTAGGGAATGGGGAGGGATTAGGGTACAGGTTAATGTACGGCAACGGTTTAGGGTTAGCCTACGTTGGAGGGCATAGTTTATTGTTTATGTACTGGATAAATTAGGACACGGGTGAGGGTAATGCATCGGGTGAGTTTTAGGGTTAGGGTTCGGGTTAGGGTTAGGGTTAGGGAATGGAGAGGGATTAGGGTAGAGGTTAGGGTACGGCAGTTGTTTAGGGTTAGCGTATATGTGAGGGCACAGTTTAGTGTTGGCGTACTGGTTAAGATTAGGTCACAGGTGAGGGTAAGGCTTCAGATGAGGGTAAAGATTAGGATTCGGGTTACGGTTAGAGTTAGGGAATGGAGAGGGATTAGGGTACAGTTTAGGGTTCGACAAAGTTTAAGGGTTAGCGTACGTGTGAGGGCACGAGTTAGTGTTGGTGTACTGGTTAAGATTAGTGCATGGGTGAGGGTAAGGCTTCGGGTGAGAGAAAGGATTAGGGATCGGTTTAGGGTTAGTGTTAGGCAATGTGGAGGGTTTAGGGTACAGGTTAGGCTACGGCAATGGTTTAGGGTTAACCTACGTTGGAGGGAATGTGTTAGTGTTGATTTACTGCTTAAAATTAGGACATGGGTGAGGGTAAAACTTCGGAGTAGTGTTAGGGTTAGGGTTCGGTTTAGAGTTAGGGTTAGTGAATAGAGAGGGATTAGCGTACAGGTTAGGGTACGGCTGCGGTTTAGGGTTAGCGTACGTGTGAGGGCACGGTTTAGTGTTGGTGTACTGGTTAAGAATAGGTCACAGGTGAGGGTAAGGCTTCAGGAGAGGGTCAGGGTTAATATTCGGGTTAGGGTTAGGGTTACCGATTGGGGATCGATTAGGGTACAGTTTAGTGCACGACAACGCTTAAGGGTTAGCATCCGTGTGAGGGCACGACTTAGTGTTGGTGTACTGGTTAAGTTTAGGGCACGGGTGAGGGTAAGGCTTCGGGTTAGGGACACTTTTAGGGATCGGGTTAGGGTAAAGGTTAGGCAATGGGGAGTGATTAGGGTACAGGTTAGGGTACGGCAACAGCTTAGTGTTAGCCTACGTTGGAGGGCATGGTTCAGTGTTGATATACTGGTTAAAATTAGAACACGTGTGAGGGTAAAGCTTCGGGTCAGGGTCAGTGTTTGGTTTAGGTTTAGGGTTAGTGTTAGGGAATGGGGAGGGATTAGGGTACAGTTAAGTGTACGACAATGCTTAAGGGTTAGATTATGTGTGAGGGCACAAGTTAGTGTTGGTGTACTGGTTAAGATTAGGGCACGAGTGATGGTAAGCCTCTGAGTGAGGGTCAGTGTTAGAAGTTGTGTTAGGGTTAGGGTTAGGGAATGGTGAGGGTTTAAGGTACTGTTTAGGGTATGACAGCGATCAAGGGTTAGCGTACGTGTGAGGGCACGAGTTAGTGTTGGTGTACTGGTTAAGATTAGGGCACGGGTGAGGGTAAGGCTTCAGGTGAGAGTCAGGGTTAGGATTCGGGTTAGGGTTAAGGTTAGGGAATGGGGAGGGATTAGGGTACAGTTTAGCATATGACAACGCTTAACTGTTAGCGTACGTGTGAAAGCATGAGTTAGTTTTGGTGTACTGGCTAAGATTAGGGCACGGGTGAGGGTAAGGCTTCGGGTGAGGGACAGGATTAGGGATCAGGTTAGGGTTATGGTTAGGAAATGGGGAGGGATTAGGTTACAGGTTACTGTATTGAAACGGTTTAGAGTTCGTGTACGTGTGAGGGCACAGGTTAGTATTCATATATTGATTAAGATTAGCGCACGGGTGAATGTAAGGTTTCTGGGGAGAGTCAGGTTTAGGGTTAGGTTTAGGGTTAGGGAATGGAGAGGGATTAGGGTACAGGTTAGGGTACGGCTGCAGTTTACGGTTAACGCACGTGTGAGGGCAGAGTTTATTGTTAGTGTACTGGTTAAGATTAGGACACGGGTGAGGTTAAGGCCTCGGAAGAGAGTCATGTTTAGGGTTAGAGTTAGGGTTACGGAATCGGGAGGGATTAGTGTACAGGTTAGGGTACGGCAACGATTTAGTGTTAGAATACGTTGGAGGTCATGGGTTAGTGTTGATGTACAGGTTAAAATTAGTACACGGGTGAGGGTAAAGCTTCGGGTGAATGTCAGGTTTAGGGTTCGTGTTAGGGTTAGCATTAGGGAATTGATAGGGATTACAGTAGAGGTTATGGTACGGCTGTTGTTTAGGGTTAGCGTACCTGTGAGGGCATGGTTTCGTGTTGGCGTACTGGTTAAGATTACGTCACAGGTGAGGTTAAGGCTTCGGGTGACGGTCAGGATTAGGATTAGGTTTAGGGTTACAGTTAGGGAATGGGAGGGATTAGGCTACAGTTTAGGGTACGACAACGCTTAAGGGTTAGCGTACGTGTGTGGGCACGAGTTAGTGTTGGTGTACTGGTTAATATTAGGGCACGGGTGAGGTTAAGGCTTCGGGTGAGGGTCAGGGCTAGAATTCGGGTTAGGGTTAGCGTTAGGGAATGGGGAAGGATTATGGTAGAGTTTAGGGTACGACAGCGCTTAAGGATTAATGTACGTGTGAGAGCACGTGTTAGGGTTGGTGTACTGTTTAAGATTAGGGCACGGGTGATGGTAAGGGTTCGGGTGGGGGTCAGGGTTAGGATTCGTGTTAGGTTTAGGGTTAGGGAATGGGGAGGGATTAGGGTACAGGTTAGGTTATGACAACACTTAAGGGTTATGGTAGGTGTGAGGGCACGAGTTATGGTTGGTGTACTGGTTTAGATTAGGGCACGGGTGAGTGTAAGGACTCTGAAGAGGTTCAGGCTTAGGGTTTGGTTTAGGTTTAGAGTTCAGGAATGGGGAGTTATTAGGGTACATGTTAGGTTATGTCAACAGGTTAGGGTTAGCCTACATTGGAGGGCATGAGTTAGTGTTGGTGTACTGGTTAAAATTAGGACACGGGTGAGTGTAAATCTTCGGGTGAGTGTCAGGTTTAGGGTTAGTATTCGGGTTAGGGTCAGGGTTACGGAATGGGGAGGGATTAGGGTACAGTTTAGGATACGACTACGCTTAAGGGTTAACGTACGTGTGAGGTCACAAGTTAGTGTTGGTGTACTGGTTAAGATTAGGGCACGGGTGAGGGTAAGGCTTCGGGTGAAGGTTAGGGTTAGGATTTTGGTTAGTTTTAGGGTTAGGAAATGGGAAGGGATTAGGGTACAGTTTAGGGTAAGACAACACTTAAGCGTTAGTGTACGTGTAAGGGCACGAGTTAGTGTTGGTGTCCTGATTAAGTTTAGGGCACGGGTGAGGGTAAGGCCATGGAAGAGGGTCAGGTTAACGGTTTCGTTTAGGGTTAGTGTTAGGTAAAGGGGAGGGATTAGGGTACAGATTAGGGTACGGAAAGAGTTTAGGGTTAGCCTACGTCGGAGGGCATGGTTTAGTGTTGATGCACTTGTTAAAATTAGGACACTGGTGAGGGTAAAGCTTCGAGTGAGTGTCAGGGTTAGGGTTCGGGTTCGGATTAGGGTTAGGGAATGGGGAGGGATTACGGTACAGTTTATGGTACGACAACGCTTAAGGGTTAGCGTAAGTGTGAGGGCACCATTTAGTGTTGGTGTACTGGTTAAGATTAGGGCACGGGTGAAGGAAAGGCTTCGGGTGAGAGAAAGGATTAGGGATCGGTTTAGGGTTAGGGTTAGGAATTGTGAAGGGTTTACGGTACAGGTTAGGCTTCGGCAATGGTTTAGTGTTAGCCTACGTTGGAGGGCATGGGTTAGTGTTAATTTATTGCTTAAAATTAGGACATGGGTGAGGGTAAAATTTCGGGTGAGTGTTAGGGTTACGGTTCGGGTTAGGGTTAGGGTTACGGAATGGAGAGGGATTAGCGTACAAGTAAGGGTACGGCTGCGGTTTAACGTTAGCGTACGTGTGATGGCACGGTTTAGTGTTGGTGTGCTGGTTAAGATTAGGTCACGGATGAGGGTAAGGCTTCGGTTGAGGGTCAGGGTTAGGATTCGGGTTGGGGTTAGGGTTAGGGAATGGTGAGGGATTAGGGTACAGTTTAGGGTTTGACAACGATTAAGGGTTAGCGTACGGGTGAGGGCATGAGTTAGTGTTGGTGTACTGGTTAAGATTAGGGCACGGGTGAGGGTAAGGCTTCGGTTTAGGGCCAGGGTTAGGATTCTGGTTAAGGTTAGGGTTAGGGCATGGATAGGGATTAGGGTAATATTTAGGATACGACAACGCTTTAGCGTTAACGTATGTGTGAGGGCTCGAGTTAGGGTTGGTGTACTGGTTAAGATTAGGGCACGGGTGAGGGTAAGGCTTTTAGTGAGGGTCAGTGTTAGGATTTGTGTTAGGGTTAGGGTTAGCGAATGGTGAGGGATTAAGGTACTGTTTAGGGTATGACAGCGATCAAGAGTTAGACGACGTGTGAGGGCATGAGTTAGTGTTGGTGTACTGGTTAAGATTAGGGCATGGGTGAGGGTATGCCTTCGGGTGAGGGTGAGGGTTAGGATTCGGGTTAGGGTTAGGGTTAAGAAATGGGGAGGAATTAGGGTACAGTTTAGGGTACAACAACGCTTAAAGGTTAGCGTGCGTGTGAGGGCACGGTTTAGTGTTGGTGTACTGCTTAAGAATAGGTCACAGGTGAGGGTAAGGCTTCAGGAGAGGGTCAGGGTTAATATTCGGGTTAGGGTTAGGGTTACCGATTGGGGATCGATTAGGGTACAGTTTAGTGCACGGCAACGCTTAAGGGTTAGCGTCCGTGTGAGGACACGAGTTAGTGTTGGTGTACTGGTTAAGTTTAGGGCACGGGTGAGAGTAAGGCTTCGGGTTAGGGACACTTTTAGGGATCGGGTTAGGGTTAAGGTTAGGCAATGGGGAGGGATTAGGGTACAGGTTAGGGTATGGCAACAGCTTAGGGTGAGCCTACGTTGGAAGGCATGGTTTAGTGTTGATATACTGGTTAAAATTAGGACACGGGTGAGGGTAAAGCTTCGGGTCAGGGTCAGTGTTTGGTTTAGGTTTAGGGTTAGTGTTAGGGAATGGGGACGGATTAGGGTACAGTTAAGGGTACGACAATGCTTAAGGGTTAGAATATGTGTGAGGGCACAAGTTAGTGTTGGTGTACTGGTTAAGATTAGGGCACGGGTGATGGTAAGGCTCTGAGTGTGGGTCAGTGTTAGGATTTGTGTTAGGGTTAGGGTTAGGGAATGGTGAGGGATTAAGTTACTGTTTAGGGTATGACAGCGATCAAGGGTTAGCGTACGTGTGAGGGCACGAGTTAGTGTTGGTGTACTGGTTAAGATTAGGGCACGGGTGAGGGTAAGGCTTCAGGTGAGAGTCAGGGTTAGGATTCGGGTTAGGGTTAAGGTTAGGGAATGGGGAGGGATTAGGGTACAGTTTAGAATATGACAACGCTTAACTGTTAGCGTACGTGTGAAGGCATGAGTTAGTTTTGGTGTACTGGCTAAGATTAGGGCACGGGTGAGGGTAAGTCTTCGGGTGAGGGACAGGATTAGGGATCGGGTTAGGGTTATGGTTAGGAAATGGGGAGGGATTAGGTTACAGGTTAGTGTATGGAAACGGTTTAGAGTTCGTGTACGTGTGAGGGCACAGGTTAGTATTGATATATTGATTAAGATTAGGGCACGGGTGAATGTAAGGCTTCTGGGGAGAGTCAGGTTTAGGGTTAGGTTTAGGGTTAGTGAATGGAGAGGGATTAGGGTACAGGTTAGGGTACGGCTGCAGTTTACGGTTAACGTACGTGTGAGGCCACAGTTTCTTGTTAGTGTACTGGTTAAGATTAGGACACGGGTGAGGTTAAGGCCTCGGAAGAGAGTCATGTTTAGGGTTAGGGTTAGGGTTACGGAATCGGGAGGGATTAGTGTACAGGTTAGGGTACGGCAATAATTTAGTGTTAGAATATGTTGGAGGTCATGAGTTAGTGCTGATGTACAGGTTAAAATTAGTACACGGGTGAGGGTAAAGCTTCGGGTGAATGTCAGGTTTAGGGTTCGGGTTAGGGTTAGCATTAGGGAATTGATAGGGATTAGGGTAGAGGTTATGGTACGGCTGTTGTTTAGGGTTAGCGTACCTGTGAGGGCATGGTTTCGTGTTGGCGTACTGGTTAAGATTAGGTCACAGGTGAGGGTAAGGCTTTGGGTGACGGTCAGGATTAGGATTAGGGTTAGGGTTACAGTTAGGGAATGGGAGGGATTAGGCTACAGTTTAGGGTACGACAACGCTTAAGGGTTAGCGTACGTGTGTGGGCACGAGTTAGTGTTGGTGTACTGGTTAATATTAGGGCAGGGGTGAGGTTAAGGCTTCGGGTGAGGGTCAGGGCTAGAATTCGGGTTAGGTTTAGCGTTAGGGAATGGGGAAGGATTAGGGTACAGTTTAGGGTACGACAGCATTTAAGGGTTAATGTACGTGTGAGAGCACGTGTTAGGGTTGGTGTACTGTTTAAGATTAGGGCACGGATGATGGTAAGGGTTCGGGTGGGTGTCAGGGTTAGGATTCGTGTTAGGTTTAGGGTTAGGGAATGAGGAGGGATTAGGGTACAGGTTAGGTTATGACAACACTTAAGGGTTATGGTACGTGTGAGGGCACGAGTTATGGTTGGTGTACTGGTTTAGATTAGGGCACGGGTGAGTGTAAGGACTCTGAAGAGGGTCAGGTTTAGGGTTTGGTTTAGGTTTAGAGTTCAGGAATGGGGAGTTATTAGGGTACATGTTAGGTTATGTCAACGGGTTAGGGTTAGCCTACGTTGGAGGGCATGTGTTAGTGTTGGTGTACTGGTTAAAATTAGGACACGGGTGAGTGTAAATCTTTGGGTGAGTGTCAGGTTTAGGGTTAGTATTCGGGTTAGGGTCAGGGTTACGGAATGGGGAGGGATTAGGGTACAGTTTAGGGTACGACTACGCTTAAGGGTTAACGTACGTGTGAGGTCACAAGTTAGTGTTGGTGTACTGGTTAAGATTAGGGCACGGGTGAGGGTAAGGCTTCGGGTGAAGGTTAGGGTTACGATTTTGGTTAGTTTTAGGGTTAGGAAATGTGAAGGGATTAGGGTACATTTCAGGGTACGACAACACTTAAGCGTTAGTGTACGTGTGAGGGCACGAGTTAGTGTTGGTGTCCTGATTAAGATTAGGGCATGGGTGAGGGTAAGGCCATGGAAGAGGGTCAGGTTTAGGGTTTCGTTTAGGGTTAGGGTTAGGTAAAGGGGAGGGATTAGGGTACAGATTAGGGTACGGCAACTGTTTAGGGTTAGCCTACGTTGGAGGGCATGGTTTAGTGTTGATGCACTTGTTAAAATTAGGACACTGGTGAGGGTAAAGCTTCGAGTGAGTGTCAGGGTTAGGGTTCGGGTTCGGGTTAGGGTTAGGGAATGGGGAGGGATTACGGTACAGTTTATGGTACGACAACGCTTAAGGGTTAGCGTAAGTGTGAGGGCACCAGTTAGTGTTGGTGTACTGGTTAAGATTAGGGCACGGGTGAAGGAAAGGCTTCGGATGAGAGAAAGGATTAGGGATCGGTTTAGGGTTAGGTTTAGGAATTGTGGAGGGTTTACGGTACAGGTTAGGCTACGGCAATGGTTTAGTGTTAGCCTACGTTGGAGGGCATGGGTTAGTGTTGATTTATTGCTTAAAATTAGGACATGGGTGAGGGTAAAATTTCGGGTGAGTGTTAGGTTTACGGTTCGGGTTAGGGTTAGGGTTAGGGAATGGAGAGGGATTAGCGTACAAGTAAGGGTACGGCTGCGGTTTAGCGTTAGCGTACGTGTGATGGCATGGTTTAGTGTTGGTGTGCTGGTTAAGATTAGGTCACGGGTGAAGGTAAGGCTTCGGTTGAGGGTCAGGGTTAGGATTCGGGTTGGGGTTAGTGTTAGGGAATGGTGAGGGATTAGGGTACAGTTTAGGGTTTGACAACGATTAAGGGTTAGCGTACGTGTGAGGGCACGAGTTAGTGTTGGTGTACTGGTTAAGATTAGGGCACGGGTGAGGGTAAAGCTTCGGTTTAGGGCCAGGGTTAGGATTCTGGTTAGGGTTAGGGTTAGACAATGGATAGGGATTAGGGTAATATTTAGGATAAGACAACGCTTTGGCATTAACGTACGTGTGAGGGCACGAGTTAGGGTTGGTGTACTGGTTAAGATTAGGGCACGGGTGAGGGTAAGACTTCGGTTTAGGGCCAGGGTTAGGATTCTGGTTAGGGTTAGGGTTAGGGAATGGATAGGGATTAGGGTAATATTTAGGATACGACAATGCTTTATCGTTAACGTACGTGTGAGGGCACGAGTTAGGGTTGGTGTACTGGTTAAGATTAGGACACGGGTGAGGGTAAGGCTTTTAGTGAGGGTCAGTGTTAGGATTTGTGTTAGGGTTAGGGTTAGCGAATTGTGAGGGATTAAGGTACTGTTTAGGGTACGACAGCGACCAAGGGTTAGCAGACGTGTGAGGGCACAAGTTAGTGTTTGTGTACTGGTTAAGATTAGGGCATGGGTGAGGGTATGGCTTCGGGTGAGGGTGAGGGTTAAGATTCGGGTTAGGGTTAGGGTTAGGAAATGGGGAGGGATTAGGGTACAGTTTAGGGTACAACAATGCTTAAGGGTTAGCGTATGTGTGAGGGCATGAGTTAGTGTTGGTGTACTGGTTAAGAATAGGGCTTGGGTGAGTGTAAGGCTTCGGGTTAGGGACAGTTTTAGGGATCGGGTTAGGGTTAGAATTAGGCAATGGGGAGGGATTAGGGTACAGGTTAGGGTACGGCAATGGTTTAGGTTGCGAATACGTTGGAGGGCATGGTTTAGTGTTGATGTACTGGTTAAAATTAGGACACGCGTGAGGGTAATGCTTCGTGTGAGGGTCAGGTTTAGGATTAGGGTTAGGGTTAGTGATAGGGAATGGGGAGGGATTCGGGTACGCTTTATGGTATAGCTGCAGTTTAGGGTTAGCGTATGTGTGAGGGCACTGTTTAGTGTTGGTGTACTGGTTATGATTAGGTCACTGGTGAGTGTAAGGCTTCGGGTGAGGGTCAGGGTTAGGATTCGGGTTAGGGTTAGTATTAGGGAATGGTGAGGGATTAGGGTACAATTTAGTGTAAGACAACACTTAAGGGTTAGCGTACGTGTGAGGGCATGAGTTAGTGTTGGTGTACTGGTTAAGATTAGGTCACGGGTGAGAGTAAGGCTTCGGGTGATGGTCAGGTTTAGGGTTTGGGTTAGGGTTAGGGTTAGGGATTGGGGAGGGATTAGGGTACAGTTTAGGGTATGACAACGCTTAAGTGTTAGTGTGCGTGTGAGGGCACGAGTCAGTGTTGGTGTACTGGTTAAGATTAGGGCCCGGGTGAGGGTAAGGCTTCGGGTGAGTGGTAGGTTTACGGTTAGGGTTAGAGTTAGAGTTAGGGAATGGGAGGGATTAGGGTAGAGGTTAGGGTACGACAACACTTAAGGATTAGAGTACATGTGAGTGCACAAGTTAGTGTTGGTGTACTGGTTAAGATTAGGGCACGGGAGAGGGTAAGGTTTCAGGTGAGGGTCAGGGTTAGGATTCGTGTTAGAGTTAGGGTTAGGGAATGGGGAGGGATTGGGGTACAGGTTAAGGTACGGCAACGGTTTAGGGTTAGCCTACTTTGGAGGGCAGGGGTTAGTGTGGATGTCCTGGTTAAAATTAGAACACTGGTGAGGGTAAAGTTTTGGTCGAGTGTCAGGGTTAGGGTTCGGGTTAGGGTTAGGATTACGGAATGGAGAGCGATTAGGGTACAGGTTAGAGTACGACAATGCTTAAGTGTTAGCATACGTGTGAGGGCACAGTTTAGTGTTGCTGTATCGGTTAATATTAGGTGATGTGTGAGGGTAAGGCTTCGGGTGAGGGTCAAGTTTAGGATTAGGGTTAGGGTTAGAGTTAAGGAATGGGGAGGGATTAGGGTACAGGTTAATGTACGGCAACGGTTTAGGGTTAGCCTACGTTGGAGGGCATGGTTTATTGTTTATGTACTGGATAAATTAGGACACGTGTGAGGGTAATGCATCGGGTGAGTTTTAGGGTTAGGGATCGGGTTAGGGTTAGGGTTAGGGAATGGAGAGGTATTAGGGTAGAGGTTAGGGTACGGCAGTTGTTTAGGGTTAGCGTATATGTGAGGGCACAGTTTAGTGTTGGCGTACTGGTTAAGATTAGGTCACAGGTGAGGGTAAGGCTTCAGATGAGGGTCAAGATTAGGATTCGGGTTACGGTTAGAGTTAGGGAATGGGGAGGGATTAGGGTACAGTTTAGAGTTCGACAAAGTTTAAGGGTTAGCGTACGTGTGAGGGCACGAGTTAGTGTTGGTGTACTGGTTAAGATTAGTGCATGGGTGAGGGTAAGGCTTCGGGTGAGAGAAAGGATTAGGGATCAGTTTAGGGTTAGTGTTAGGCAATGTGGAGGGTTTAGGGTACAGGTTAGCTACGGCAATGGTTTAGGGTTAACCTACGTTGGAGGGAATGTGTTAGTGTTGATTTACTGCTTAAAATTAGGACATGGGTGAGGGTAAAACTTCGGGGGAGTGTTAGGGTTAGGGTTCAGTTTAGAGTTAGGGTTAGTGAATGGAGAGGGATTAGCGTACAGGTTAGGGTACGGCTGCGGTTTAGGGTTAGCGTACGTGTGAGGGCACGGTTTAGTGTTGGTGTACTGGTTAAAAATAGGTCACAGGTGAGGGTAAGGCTTCAGGAGAAGGTCAGGGTTAATATTCGGGTTAGGGTTAGGGTTACCGATTGGGGATCGATTAGGGTACAGTTTAGTGCACGACAACGCTTAAGGGTTAGCGTCCGTGTGAGGGCACGAGTTAGTGTTGGTGTACTGGTTAAGTTTAGGGCATGGGTGAGGGTAAGGCTTCGGGTTAGGGACACTTTTAGGGATCGGGTTAGGGTTAAGGTTAGGCAATGGGGAGGGATTAGGGTACAGGTTAGGGTACGGCAACAGATTAGGGTTAGCCTACGTTGGAGGGCATGGTTTAGTGTTGATATACTGGTTGAAATTAGGACACGGGTGAGGGTAAAGCTTCGGGTCAGGGTCAGTGTTTGGTTTAGGTTTAGGTTTAGTGTTAGGGAATGGGGAGGGATTAGGGTACAGTTAAGGGTACGACAATGCTTAAGGGTTAGAATATGTGTGAGGGCACAAGTTAGTGTTGGTGTACTGGTTAAGATTAGGGCACGGGTGATGGTAAGGCTCTGAGTGAGGGTCAGTGTTAGGATTTGTGTTAGGGTTAGGGTTAGGGAATGGTGAGGGATTAAGTTACTGTTTAGGGTATGACAGCGATCAAGGGTTAGCGTACGTGTGAGGGCACGAGTTAGTGTTGGTGTACTGGTTAAGATTAGGGCACGGGTGAGGGTAAGGCTTCGGGTGAGGGTCAGGGTTAGGATTCGGGTTAGGGTTAAGGCTAGGGAATGGGGAGGGATTAGGGTACAGTTTAGCATATGACAACGCTTAACTGTTAGCGTACGTGTGAAAGCATGAGTTAGTTTTGGTGTACTGGCTAAGATTAGGGCACGGGTGAGGGTAAGGCTTCGGGTGAGGGACAGGATTAGGGATCGGGTTAGGGTTATGGTTAGGAAATGGGGAGGGATTAGGTTACAGGTTAGTGTATGGAAACGGTTTAGAGTTCGTGTACGTGTGAGGGCACAGGTTAGTATTGATATATTGATTAAGATTAGGGCACGGGTGAATGTAAGGCTTCTGGGGAGAGTCAGGTTTAGGGTTAGGTTTAGGGTTAGGGAATGGAGAGGGATTAGGGTACAGGTTAGGGTACGGCTGCAGTTTACGGTTAACGTACATGTGAGGGCACAGTTTATTGTTAGTGTACTGGTTAAGATTAGGACACGGGTGAGGTTAAGGCCTCGGAAGAGAGTCATGTTTAGGGTTAGAGTTAGGGTTACGGAATCGGGAGGGATTAGTGTACAGGTTAGGGTACGGCAACGATTTCGTGTTAGAATACGTTGGAGGTCATGGGTTAGTGTTGATGTACAGGTTAAAATTAGTACACGGGTGAGGGTAAAGCTTCGGGTGAATGTCAGGTTTAGGGTTCGGGTTAGGGTTAGCATTAGGGAATTGATAGGGGTTAGGGTAGAGGTTATGGTACGGCTGTTGTTTAGGGTTAGCGTACCTGTGAGGGCATGGTTTCGTGTTGGCGTACTGGTTAAGATTAGGTCACAGGTGAGGGTAAGGCTTCGGGTGACGGTCAGGATTAGGATTAGGTTTAGGGTTACAGTTAGGGAATGGGAGGGATTAGGCTACAGTTTAGGGTACGACAACGCTTAAGGGTTAGCGTACGTGTGTGGGCACGAGTTAGTGTTGGTGTACTGGTTAATATTAGGGCACGGGTGAGGTTAAGGCTACGGGTGAGGGTCATGGCTAGAATTCGGGTTAGGGTTAGCGTTAGGGAATGGGGAAGGATTAGGGTACAGTTTAGGGTACGACAGCGCTTAAGGGTTAATGTACGTGTGAGAGCACGTGTTAGGGTTGGTGTACTGTTTAAGATTAGGGCACGGGTGATGGTAAGGGTTCGGGTGGGGGTCAGGTTTAGGATTCGTGTTAGGTTTAGGGTTAGGGAATGGGGAGGGATTAGGGTACAGGTTAGGTTATGACAACACTTAAGGGTTATGGTACGTGTGAGGGCACGAGTTACTGTTGGTGTACTGGTTTAGATTAGGGCACGGGTGAGTGTAAGGACTCTGAAGAGGGTCAGGCTTAGGGTTTGGTTTAGGTTTAGAGTTCAGGAATGGGGAGTTATTAGGATACATGTTAGTTTATGTCAACAAGTTAGGGTTAGCCTACATTGGAGGGCATGTGTTAGTGTTGGTGTACTGGTTAAAATTAGGACACGGGTGAGTGTAAATCTTCGGGTGAGTGTCAGGTTTAGGGTTAGTATTCGGGTTAGGGTCAGGGTTACGGAATGGGGAGGGATTAGGGTACAGTTTAGGGTACGACTACGCTTAAGGGTTAACGTACGTGTGAGGTCACAAGTTAGTGTTGGTGTACTGGTTAAGATTAGGGCACGGGTGAGGGTAAGGCTTCGGGTGAAGGTTAGGGTTAGGATTTTGGTTAGTTTTAGGGTTAGGAAATGGGAAGGGATTAGGGTACAGTTTAGGGTAAGACAACACTTAAGCGTTAGTGTACGTGTGAGGGCACGAGTTAGTGTTTGTGTCCTGATTAAGATTAGGGCATGGGTAAGGGTAAGGCCATGGAAGAGGGTCAGGTTAACGGTTTCGTTTAGGGTTAGTGTTAGGTAAAGGGGAGGGATTAGGGTAGAGATTAGGGTACGGCAACTGTTTAGGGTTAGCCTACGTTGGAGGGCATGGTTTAGTGTTGATGCACTTGTTAAAATTAGGACACTGGTGAGGGTAAAGCTTCGAGTGAGTGTCAGGGTTAGGGTTCGGGTTCGGGTTAGGGTTAGGGAATGGGGAGGGATTACAGTACAGTTTATGGTACGACAACGCTTAAGGGTTAGCGTAAGTGTGAGGACACCAGTTAGTGTTGGTGTACTGGTTAAGATTAGGGCACGGGTGAAGGTAAGGCTTCGGGTGAGAGAAAGGATTAGGGATCGGTTTAGGGTTAGGGTTAGGAATTGTGGAGGGTTTACGGTACAGGTTAGGCTACGGCAATGGTTTAGTGTTAGCCTACGTTGGAGGGCATGGGTTAGTGTTGATTTATTGCTTAAAATTAGGACATGGGTGAGGGTAAAATTTCGAGTGAGTGTTAGGGTTACGGTTCGGGTTAGGGTTAGGGTTAGGGAATGGAGAGGGTTTAGCGTACAAGTAAGGGTACGGCTGCGGTTTAGCGTTAGCGTACGTGTGATGGCACGGTTTAGTGTTGGTGTACTGGTTAAGATTAGGTCACGGGTGAGGGTAAGGCTTCGGTTGAGGGTCAGGGTTAGGATTCGGGTTGGGGTTAGGGTTAGGGAATGGTGAGGGATTAGGGTACAGTTTAGGGTTTGACAACGATTAAGGGTTAGCGTACGGGTGAGGGCATGAGTTAGTGTTGGTGTACTGGTTAAGATCAGGGCACGGGTGAGGGTAAGGCTTCGGTTTAGGGCCAGGGTTAGGATTCTGGTTAAGGTTAGGGTTAGGGAATGGATAGGGATTAGGGTAATATTTAGGATACGACAACGCTTTAGCGTTAACGTACGTGTGAGGGCACGAGTTACGGTTGGTGTACTGGTTAAGATTAGGGCATGGGTGAGGGTATGGCTTCGGGTGAGGGTGAGGGTTACGATTCGGGTTAGGATTAGGGTTAGGAAATGGGGAGGAATTAGGGTACAGTTTAGGGTACAACAACGCTTAAAGGTTAGCGTACGTGTGAGGGCACGAGTTAGTGTTGGTGTACTGGTTAAGTATAGGGCATGGGTGAGGGTAAGGCTTCGGGTTAGCGACAGTTTTAGGGATCGGGTTAGGGTTAGAATTAGGCAATGGGGAGGGATTAGGGTACAGGTTAGGGTACGGCAACGGTTTATGTTGCGAATACGTTGGAGGGCATGGTTTAGTGTTGATGTACTGGTTAAAATTAGGACACGGGTGAGGGTAATGCTTCGTGTGAGGGTCAGGTTTAGGATTAGGGTTAGGGTTAGTGATAGGGAATGGGGAGGGATTCGGGTACGCTTTATGGTATGGCTGCAGTTTAGGGTTAACCTATGTGTGAGGGCATGGTTTAGTGTTGGTGTACTGCTTAAGATTAGGTCACTGGTGAGTGTAAGGCTTCGGGTGAGGGTCAGGGTTAGGATTCGAGTTAGGGTTAGTATTAGGGAATGGTGAGGGATTAGGGTACAATTTAGTGTAAGACAACACTTAAGGGTTATCGTACGTGTGAGGGCACGAGTTAGTGTTGGTGTACTGGTTAAGATTAGGTCACGGGTGAGAGTAAGGCTTCGGGTGATTGTCAGGTTTAGGGTTTGGGTTAGGGTTAGGGTTAGGGATTGGGGAGGGATTAGGGTACAGTTTAGGGTATGACAACGCTTAAGTGTTAGTGTGCGTGTGAGGGCACGAGTCAGTGTTGGTGTACTGGTTAAGATTAGGGCCCGGGTGAGGGTAAGGCTTCGGGTGAGTGTCAGGTTTACGGTTAGGGTTAGAGTTAGAGTTAGGGAATGGGAGGTATTAGGGTACAGGTTAGGGTACGACAACACTTAAGGATTAGAGTACATGTGAGTGCACAAGTTAGTGTTGGTGTACTGGTTAAGATTAGGGCACGGGAGAGGGTAAGGTTTCGGGTGAGGGTCAGGGTTAGGATTCGTGTTAGAGTCAGGGTTAGGGAATGGGGAGGGATTGGGGTACAGGTTAAGGTACGGCAACGGTTTAGGGTTAGCCTACTTTGGAGCGCAGGGGTTAGTGTGGATGTCCTGGTTAAAATTAGAAGACGGGTGAGGGTAAAGTTTTGGCCGAGTGTCAGGGTTAGGGTTCGGGTTAGGGTTAGGATTACGGAATGGAGAGCGATTAGGGTACAGGTTAGAGTACGACAATGCTTAAGTGTTAGCATACGTGTGAGGGCACCATTTAGTGTTGCTGTATCGGTTAATATTAGATGATGGGTGAGGGTAAGGCTTCGGGTGAGGGTCAAGTTTAGGATTAGGATTAGGGTTAGAGTTAGGGAATGGGGAGGGATTAGGGTACAGGTTAATGTACGGCAACAGTTTAGGGTTAGCCTACGTTGGAGGGCATGGTTTATTGTTTATGTACTGGATAAATTAGGACACGGGTGAGGGTAATGCATCGGGTGAGTTTTAGGGTTAGGGTTCGGGTTAGGGTTAGGGTTAGGGAATGGAGAGGGATTAGGATAGAGGTTAGGGTATGGCAGTTGTTTAGGGTTAGCGTATATGTGAGGGCACAGTTTAGTGTTGGCGTACTGGTTAAGATTAGGTCACAGGTGAGGGTAAGGCTTCAGATGAGGGTCAAGATTAGGATTAGGGTTACGGTTAGAGTTAGGGAATGGGGAGGGATTAGGGTACAGTTTAGGGTTCGACAAAGTTTAAGGGTTAGCATACGTGTGAGGGCACGAGTTAGTGTTGGTGTACTGGTTAAGATTAGTGCATGGGTGAGGGTAAGGCTTCGGGTGAGAGAAAGGATTAGGGACCGGTTTCGGGTTAGTGTTAGGCAATGTGGAGTGTTTAGGGTACAGTTTAGGCTACGACAATAGTTTAGGGTTAACCTACGTTGGAGGGAATGTGTTAGGGTTGATTTACTGCTTAAAATTAGGACATGGGTGAGGGAAAAACTTCGGGGGAGTGTTAGGGTTAGGGTTCGGTTTAGAGTTAGGGTTAGTGAATGGAGAGGGATTAGCGTACAATAAGGGTACAGCTGCGGTTTAGCGTTAACGTACGTGTGATGGCACGGTTTAGTGTTGGTGTACTGGTTAAGATTAGGTCACGGGTGAGGATAAGGCTTTGGTTGAGGGTCACCGTTAGGATTCGGGTTGGGGTTAGGGTTAGGGAATGGTGAGGGATTAGGGTACAGTTTAGTGTTTGACAACGATTAAGGGTTAGCGTACGTGTGAGGGTACGAGTTAGTGTTGGTGTACTGGTTAAGATTAGGGCAAGGGTGAGGGTATGGCTTTGGGTGAGTGAGGGTTAGGATTCGGGTTAGGGTTAGGGTTAGGAAATGGGGAGGGATTAGGGTACAGTTTAGGGTACAACAATGCTTAAGGGTTAGCGTACGTGTGATGTCACGAGTTAGTGTTGGTGTACTGGTTAAGATTAGGTCACAGGTGAGGGTAAGGCTACGGATGAGGGTCAAGATTAGGATTCGGGTTACGGTTAGAGTTAGGGAATGGGGAGGGATTAGGGTACAGTTTAGGGTTCGACAAAGTTCAAGGGTTAGCATACATGTGAGGGCACGAGTTAGTGTTGGTGTACTGGTTAAGATTAGTGCATGGGTGAGGGTAAGGCTTCGGGTGAGAGAAAGGATTAGGGATCGGTTTAGGGTTAGTGTTAGGCAATGTGGATGGTTTAGGGTACAGGTTAGGCTACGGCAATGGTTTAGGGTTAACCTACGTTGGAGGGCATGGGTTAATGTTGATTTACTGCTTAAAATTAGGACATGGGTGAGGGGAAAACTTCCGGGGAGTGTTAGGGTTAGGGTTCGGTTTAGAGTTAGGGTTAGTGAATGGAGAGGGATTAGCGTACAGGTTAGGGTACGGCTGCGGTTTAGGGTTAGCGTACGTGTTAGGGCACGGTTTACTGTTGGTGTACTGGTTAAGAATAGGTCACAGGTGAGGGTAAGGCTTCAGGAGAGTGTCAGGGTTAATATTCGCGTTAGGGTTAGGGTTACCGATTGGGGATCGATTAGGGTACAGTTTAGTGCACGGCAACGCTTAAGGGTTAGCGTCCGTGTGAGGGCACGAGTTAGTGTTGGTGTACTGGTTAAGTTTAGGGCACGGGTGAGGGTAAGGCTTCGGGTTAGGGACACTTTTAGGGATCGGGTTAGGGTTAAGGTTAGGCAATGGGGAGGGATTAGGGTACAGGTTAGGGAACGGCAACAGCTTAGGGTTAGCCTACGTTGGAGGGCATGGTTTAGTGTTGATATACTGGTTAAAATTAGGACACGGGTGAGGGTAAAGCTTCAGGTCAGGGTCAGTATTTGGTTTAGGTTTAGGGTTAGTGTTAGGGAATGGGGAGGGATTAGGGTACAGTTAAGGGTACAACAATGCTTAAGGGTTAGAATATGTGTGAGGGCACAAGTTAGTGTTGGTGTACTGGTTAAGATTAGGGCACGGGTGATGGTAAGGCTCTGAGTGAGGGTCAGTGTTAGGATTTGTGTTAGGGTTAGGGTTACGGAATGGTGAGGGATTAAGGTACTGTTTAGGGTATGAAAGCAATCAAGGGTTAGCGTATGTGTGAGGGCACGAGTTAGTGTTCGTGTACTGGTTAAGATTAGGGCACGGGCGAGGGTAAGGCTTCGGGTGAGGGTCAGGGTTAGGATTCGGGTTA
This sequence comes from Inia geoffrensis, assembly GCA_036417435.1. Taxonomy (NCBI): domain Eukaryota; kingdom Metazoa; phylum Chordata; class Mammalia; order Artiodactyla; family Iniidae; genus Inia; species Inia geoffrensis. Next base: position 73,078,292 of record CM070910.1, on the reverse strand, counting down.
GGGTTAAGGTTAGGGAATGGGGAGGGATTAGGGTACAGTTTAGCGTATGACAACGCTTAACTGTTTGCGTACGTGTGAAGGCATGAGTTAGTTTTGGTGTACTGGCTAAGATTAGGGCACGGGTGAGGGTAAGGCTTCGGGTGAGGGACAGGATTAGGGATCGGGTTAGGGTTATGGTTAGGAAATGGGGAGGGATTAGGTTACAGGTTAGTGTATGGAAACGGTTTAGAGTTCATGTACGTGTGAGGGCACAGGTTAGTATTGATATATTGATTAAGATTAGGGCACGGGTGAATGTAAGGCTTCTGGGGAGAGTCAGGTTTAGGGTTAGGGAATGGAGAGGGATTAGCGTACAAGTAAGGGTACGGCTGCGGTTTTGCGTTAGCGTACATGTGATGGCACGGTTTAGTGTTGGTGTACTGGTTAAGATTAGGTCACGGGTGAGGGTAAGGCTTCGGTTGAGGGTTACGGTTAGGATTCGGGTTGGGGTTAGGGTTAGGGAATGGTGAGGGATTAGGGTACAGTTTAGGGTTTGACAACGATTAAAGGTTAGCGTACGGTTGAGGGCACGAGTTAGTGTTGGTGTACTGGTTAAGATTAGGGCACGGGTGAGGGTAAAGCTTCGGTTTAGGGCCAGGTTTAGGATTCTGGTTAGGGTTAGGGTTAGGGAATGGATAGGGATTAGGGTAATATTTAGGATACGACAACGCTTTGGCGTTAACGTACGTGTGAGGGCACGAGTTAGGGTTGGTGTACTGGTTAAGATTAGGGCACGGGTGAGGGTAAGGCTTTTAGTGAGGGTCAGTGTTAGGATTTGTGTTAGGGTTAGAGTTAGCGAATGGTGAGGGATTAAGGTACTGTTTAGGGTATGACAGCGATCAAGGGTTAGCGGACGTGTGAGGGCACGAGTTAGTGTTGGTGTACTGGTTAAGATTAGGGCATGGGTGAGGGTATGGCTTCGGGTGAGGGTGACGGTTAGGATTCGGGTTAGGGTTAGGGTTAGGAAATGGGGAGGGATTAGGGTACAGTTTAGGGTACAACAATGCTTAAGGGTTAGCGTACGTGTGAGGGCACGAGTTAGTGTTGGTGTACTGGTTAAGATTAAGGCACGGGTGAGGGTAAGGCTTCGGTTTAGGGCCAGGGTTAGGATTCTGGTTAGGGTTAGTGTTAGGGAATGGATAGGGATTAGGTTAATATTTAGGATACGACAACGCTTTGGCGTTAACGTACGTGTGAGGGCACGAGTTAGGGTTGGTGTACTGGTTAAGATTAGGGCACGGGTGAGGGTAAGGCTTTTAGTGAGGGTCAGTGTTAGGATTTGTGTTAGGGTTAGGGTTAGCGAATGGTGAGGGATTAAGGTACTGTTTAGGGTATGACAGCGATCAAGGGTTAGCGGACGTGTGAGGGCACGAGTTAGTGTTGGTGTACTGGTTAAGATTAGGGCATGGGTGAGGGTATGGCTTCGGGTGAGGGTGAGGGTTACGATTCGGGTTACGGTTAGGGTTAGGAAATGGGGAGGAATTAGGGTACAGTTTAGGGTACAACAACGCTTAAAGTTTAGCGTACGTGTGAGGGCACGAGTTAGTGTTGGTGTACTGGTTAAGTATAGGGCATGGGTGAGGGTAAGGCTTCGGGTTAGGGACAGTTTTAGGGATCGGGTTAGGGTTAGAATTAGGCAATGGGGGGGGATTAGGGTACAGGTTAGGGTACGGCAACGGTTTATGTTGCGAATACGTTGGAGGGCATGGTTTAGTGTTGATGTACTGGTTAAAATTAGGACACGGGTGAGGGTAATGCTTCGTGTGAGGGTCAGGTTTAGGATTAGGGTTAGGGTTAGTGATAGGGAATGGGGAGGGATTCGGGTACGCTTTATGGTATGGCTGCAGTTTAGGGTTAGCGTATGTGTGAGGGCACGGTTTAGTGTTGGTGTACTGCTTAAGATTAGGTCACTGGTGAGTGTAAGGCTTCGGGCGAGGGTCAGGGTTAGGATTCGGGTTAGGGTTAGGATTAGGGAATGGTGAGGGATTAGGGTACAATTTATTGTAAGACAACACTTAAGGGTTAGCGTACGTGTGAGGGCACGAGTTAGTGTTGGTGTACTGGTTAAGATTAGGTCACGGGTGAGAGTAAGGCTTCGGGTGATGGTCAGGTTTAGGGTTTGAGTTAGGGTTAGGGTTAGGGATTGGGGAGGGATTAGGGTACAGTTTAGGGTATGACAACGCTTAAGTGTTAGTGTGCGTGTGAGGGCACGAGTCAGTGTTGGTGTACTGGTTAAGATTAGGGCCCGGGTGAGGGTAAGGCTTCGGGTGACTGTCAGGTTTACGGTTAGGGTTAGAGTTAGAGTTAGGGAATGGGAGGGATTAGGGTACAGGTTAGGGTACGACAACACTTAAGGATTAGAGTACATGTGAGTGCACAAGTTAGTGTTGGTGTACTGGTTAAGATTAGGGCACGGGAGAGGGTAAGGTTTCGGGTGAGGGTCAGGGTTAGGATTCGTGTTAGAGTTAGGGTTAGGGAATGGGGAGGGATTGGGGTACAGGTTAAGGTACGGCAACGGTTTAGGGTTAGCCTACTTTGGAGGGCAGGGGTTAGTTTGGATGTCCTGGTTAAAATTAGAACACGGGTGAGGGTAAAGTTTTGGCCGAGTGTCAGGGTTAGGGTTCAGGTTAGGGTTAGGATTACGGAATGGAGAGCGATTAGGGTACAGGTTAGAGTACGACAATGCTTAAGTGTTAGCATACGTGTGAGGGCACCGTTTAGTGTTGCTGTATCGGTTAATATTAGGTGATGGGTGAGGGTAAGGCTTCGGGTGAGGGTCAAGTTTAGGATTAGGGTTAGGGTTAGAGTTAGGGAATGGGGAGGGATTAGGGTACACGTTAATGTACGGCAACGGTTTAGGGTTAGCCTACGTTGGAGGGCATGGTTTATTGTTAATGTACTGGATAAATTAGGACACGGGTGAGGGTAATGCATCGGGTGAGTTTTAGGGTTAGGGTTCGTGTTAGGGTTAGGGTTAGGGAATGGAGAGGGATTAGGGTAGAGGTTAGGGTATGGCAGTTGTTTAGGGTTAGCGTTTATGTGAGGGCACAGTTTAGTGTTGGCGTACTGGTTAAGATTAGGTCACAGGTGAGAGTAAGGCTTCAGATGAGGGTCAAGATTAGGATTCGTGTTACGGTTAGAGTTAGGGAATGGGGAGGGATTAGGGTACAGTTTAGGGTTCGACAAAGTAAGGGTTAGCGTACGTGTGAGGGCACGAGTTAGTGTTGGTGTACTGGTTAAGATTAGTGCATGGGTGAGGGTAAGGCTTCGGGTGAGAGAAAGGATTAGGGATCGGTTTAGGGTTAGTGTTAGGCAATGTGGAGGGTTTAGGGTACAGGTTAGGCAACGGCAATGGTTTAGGGTTAACCTACGTTGGAGGGAATGTGTTAGTGTTGATTTACTGCTTAAAATTAGGACATGGGTGAGGGTAAAACTTCGGGGGAGTGTTATGGTTAGGGATCGGTTTACAGTTAGGGTTAGTGAATGGAGAGAGATTAGCGTACAGTTTCGGGGATAGCTGTGGTTTAAGGTTAGCGTACGTGTGAGGGCACGGTTTAGTGTTGGTGTACTGGTTAAGATTAGGTCACGGGTGAGGGTAAGGCTTCGGTTGAGGGTCAGGGTTAGGATTCGGGTTGGGGTTAGGGTTAGGGAATGGTGAGGGATTAGGGTACAGTTTAGGGTTTGACAACGATTAAGGGTTAGCGTACGGGTGAGGGCATGAGTTAGTGTTGGTGTACTGGTTAAGATTAGGGCACGGGTGAGGGTAAGGCTTCGGTTTAGGGCCAGGGTTAGGATTCTGGTTAAGGTTAGGGTTAGGGAATGGATAGGGATTAGGGTAATATTTAGGATACGACAACGCTTTAGCGTTAACGTACGTGTGAGGGCACGAGTTACGGTTGGTGTACTGGTTAAGATTAGGGCATGGGTGAGGGTATGGCTTCGGGTGAGGGTGAGGGTTACGATTCGGGTTAGGATTAGGGTTAGGAAATGGGGAGGAATTAGGGTACAGTTTAGGGTACAACAACGCTTAAAGGTTAGCGTACGTGTGAGGGCACGAGTTAGTGTTGGTGTACTGGTTAAGTATAGGGCATGGGTGAGGGTAAGGCTTCGGGTTAGCGACAGTTTTAGGGATCGGGTTAGGGTTAGAATTAGGCAATGGGGAGGGATTAGGGTACAGGTTAGGGTACGGCAACGGTTTATGTTGCGAATACGTTGGAGGGCATGGTTTAGTGTTGATGTACTGGTTAAAATTAGGACACGGGTGAGGGTAATGCTTCGTGTGAGGGTCAGGTTTAGGATTAGGGTTAGGGTTAGTGATAGGGAATGGGGAGGGATTCGGGTACGCTTTATGGTATGGCTGCAGTTTAGGGTTAACCTATGTGTGAGGGCATGGTTTAGTGTTGGTGTACTGCTTAAGATTAGGTCACTGGTGAGTGTAAGGCTTCGGGTGAGGGTCAGGGTTAGGATTCGAGTTAGGGTTAGTATTAGGGAATGGTGAGGGATTAGGGTACAATTTAGTGTAAGACAACACTTAAGGGTTATCGTACGTGTGAGGGCACGAGTTAGTGTTGGTGTACTGGTTAAGATTAGGTCACGGGTGAGAGTAAGGCTTCGGGTGATTGTCAGGTTTAGGGTTTGGGTTAGGGTTAGGGTTAGGGATTGGGGAGGGATTAGGGTACAGTTTAGGGTATGACAACGCTTAAGTGTTAGTGTGCGTGTGAGGGCACGAGTCAGTGTTGGTGTACTGGTTAAGATTAGGGCCCGGGTGAGGGTAAGGCTTCGGGTGAGTGTCAGGTTTACGGTTAGGGTTAGAGTTAGAGTTAGGGAATGCGAGGTATTAGGGTACAGGTTAGGGTACGACAACACTTAAGGATTAGAGTACATGTGAGTGCACAAGTTAGTGTTGGTGTACTGGTTAAGATTAGGGCACGGGAGAGGGTAAGGTTTCGGGTGAGGGTCAGGGTTAGGATTCGTGTTAGAGTCAGGGTTAGGGAATGGGGAGGGATTGGGGTACAGGTTAAGGTACGGCAACGGTTTAGGGTTAGCCTACTTTGGAGCGCAGGGGTTAGTGTGGATGTCCTGGTTAAAATTAGAAGACGGGTGAGGGTAAAGTTTTGGCCGAGTGTCAGGGTTAGGGTTCGGGTTAGGGTTAGGATTACGGAATGGAGAGCGATTAGGGTACAGGTTAGAGTACGACAATGCTTAAGTGTTAGCATACGTGTGAGGGCACCATTTAGTGTTGCTGTATCGGTTAATATTAGGTGATGGGTGAGGGTAAGGCTTCGGGTGAGGGTCAAGTTTAGGATTAGGATTAGGGTTAGAGTTAGGGAATGGGGAGGGATTAGGGTACAGGTTAATGTACGGCAACAGTTTAGGGTTAGCCTACGTTGGAGGGCATGGTTTATTGTTTATGTACTGGATAAATTAGGACACGGGTGAGGGTAATGCATCGGGTGAGTTTTAGGGTTAGGGTTCGGGTTAGGGTTAGGGTTAGGGAATGGAGAGGGATTAGGATAGAGGTTAGGGTATGGCAGTTGTTTAGGGTTAGCGTATATGTGAGGGCACAGTTTAGTGTTGGCGTACTGGTTAAGATTAGGTCACAGGTGAGGGTAAGGCTTCAGATGAGGGTCAAGATTAGGATTAGGGTTACGGTTAGAGTTAGGGAATGGGGAGGGATTAGGGTACAGTTTAGGGTTCGACAAAGTTTAAGGGTTAGCATACGTGTGAGGGCACGAGTTAGTGTTGGTGTACTGGTTAAGATTAGTGCATGGGTGAGGGTAAGGCTTCGGGTGAGAGAAAGGATTAGGGACCGGTTTCGGGTTAGTGTTAGGCAATGTGGAGTGTTTAGGGTACAGGTTAGGCTACGGCAATAGTTTAGGGTTAACCTACGTTGGAGGGAATGTGTTAGGGTTGATTTACTGCTTAAAATTAGGACATGGGTGAGGGAAAAACTTCGGGGGAGTGTTAGGGTTAGGGTTCGGTTTAGAGTTAGGGTTAGTGAATGGAGAGGGATTAGCGTACAATAAGGGTACAGCTGCGGTTTAGCGTTAACGTACGTGTGATGGCACGGTTTAGTGTTGGTGTACTGGTTAAGATTAGGTCACGGGTGAGGATAAGGCTTTGGTTGAGGGTCAGCGTTAGGATTCGGGTTGGGGTTAGGGTTAGGGAATGGTGAGGGATTAGGGTACAGTTTAGTGTTTGACAACGATTAAGGGTTAGCGTACGTGTGAGGGTACGAGTTAGTGTTGGTGTACTGGTTAAGATTAGGGCAAGGGTGAGGGTATGGCTTTGGGTGAGTGAGGGTTAGGATTCGGGTTAGGGTTAGGGTTAGGAAATGGGGAGGGATTAGGGTACAGTTTAGGGTACAACAATGCTTAAGGGTTAGCGTACGTGTGATGTCACGAGTTAGTGTTGGTATACTGGTTAAGATTAGGTCACAGGTGAGGGTAAGGCTACGGATGAGGGTCAAGATTAGGATTCGGGTTACGGTTAGAGTTAGGGAATGGGGAGGGATTAGGGTACAGTTTAGGGTTCGACAAAGTTCAAGGGTTAGCATACATGTGAGGGCACGAGTTAGTGTTGGTGTACTGGTTAAGATTAGTGCATGGGTGAGGGTAAGGCTTCGGGTGAGAGAAAGGATTAGGGATCGGTTTAGGGTTAGTGTTAGGCAATGTGGATGGTTTAGGGTACAGGTTAGGCTACGGCAATGGTTTAGGGTTAACCTACGTTGGAGGGCATGGGTTAATGTTGATTTACTGCTTAAAATTAGGACATGGGTGAGGGGAAAACTTCCGGGGAGTGTTAGGGTTAGGGTTCGGTTTAGAGTTAGGGTTAGTGAATGGAGAGGGATTAGCGTACAGGTTAGGGTACGGCTGCGGTTTAGGGTTAGCGTACGTGTTAGGGCACGGTTTACTGTTGGTGTACTGGTTAAGAATAGGTCACAGGTGAGGGTAAGGCTTCAGGAGAGTGTCAGGGTTAATATTCGCGTTAGGGTTAGGGTTACCGATTGGGGATCGATTAGGGTACAGTTTAGTGCACGGCAACGCTTAAGGGTTAGCGTCCGTGTGAGGGCACGAGTTAGTGTTGGTGTACTGGTTAAGTTTAGGGCACGGGTGAGGGTAAGGCTTCGGGTTAGGGACACTTTTAGGGATCGGGTTAGGGTTAAGGTTAGGCAATGGGGAGGGATTAAGGTACAGGTTAGGGAACGGCAACAGCTTAGGGTTAGCCTACGTTGGAGGGCATGGTTTAGTGTTGATATACTGGTTAAAATTAGGACACGGGTGAGGGTAAAGCTTCAGGTCAGGGTCAGTATTTGGTTTAGGTTTAGGGTTAGTGTTAGGGAATGGGGAGGGATTAGGGTACAGTTAAGGGTACAACAATGCTTAAGGGTTAGAATATGTGTGAGGGCACAAGTTAGTGTTGGTGTACTGGTTAAGATTAGGGCACGGGTGATGGTAAGGCTCTGAGTGAGGGTCAGTGTTAGGATTTGTGTTAGGGTTAGGGTTACGGAATGGTGAGGGATTAAGGTACTGTTTAGGGTATGAAAGCGATCAAGGGTTAGCGTATGTGTGAGGGCACGAGTTAGTGTTCGTGTACTGGTTAAGATTAGGGCACGGGCGAGGGTAAGGCTTCGGGTGAGGGTCAGGGTTAGGATTCGGGTTAGGGTTAAGGTTAGGGAATGGGGAGGGATTAGGGTACAGTTTAGCGTATGACAACGCTTAACTGTTTGCGTACGTGTGAAGGCATGAGTTAGTTTTGGTGTACTGGCTAAGATTAGGGCACGGGTGAGGGTAAGGCTTCGGGTGAGGGACAGGATTAGGGATCGGGTTAGGGTTATGGTTAGGAAATGGGGAGGGATTAGGTTACAGGTTAGTGTATGGAAACGGTTTAGAGTTCATGTACGTGTGAGGGCACAGGTTAGTATTGATATATTGATTAAGATTAGGGCACGGGTGAATGTAAGGCTTCTGGGGAGAGTCAGGTTTAGGGTTAGGGAATGGAGAGGGATTAGCGTACAAGTAAGGGTACGGCTGCGGTTTTGCGTTAGCGTACATGTGATGGCACGGTTTAGTGTTGGTGTACTGGTTAAGATTAGGTCACGGGTGAGGGTAAGGCTTCGGTTGAGGGTTACGGTTAGGATTCGGGTTGGGGTTAGGGTTAGGGAATGGTGAGGGATTAGGGTACAGTTTAGGGTTTGACAACGATTAAAGGTTAGCGTACGGTTGAGGGCACGAGTTAGTGTTGGTGTACTGGTTAAGATTAGGGCACGGGTGAGGGTAAAGCTTCGGTTTAGGGCCAGGTTTAGGATTCTGGTTAGGGTTAGGGTTAGGGAATGGATAGGGATTAGGGTAATATTTAGGATACGACAACGCTTTGGCGTTAACGTACGTGTGAGGGCACGAGTTAGGGTTGGTGTACTGGTTAAGATTAGGGCACGGGTGAGGGTAAGGCTTTTAGTGAGGGTCAGTGTTAGGATTTGTGTTAGGGTTAGAGTTAGCGAATGGTGAGGGATTAAGGTACTGTTTAGGGTATGACAGCGATCAAGGGTTAGCGGACGTGTGAGGGCACGAGTTAGTGTTGGTGTACTGGTTAAGATTAGGGCATGGGTGAGGGTATGGCTTCGGGTGAGGGTGACGGTTAGGATTCGGGTTAGGGTTAGGGTTAGGAAATGGGGAGGGATTAGGGTACAGTTTAGGGTACAACAATGCTTAAGGGTTAGCGTACGTGTGAGGGCACGAGTTAGTGTTGGTGTACTGGTTAAGATTAAGGCACGGGTGAGGGTAAGGCTTCGGTTTAGGGCCAGGGTTAGGATTCTGGTTAGGGTTAGTGTTAGGGAATGGATAGGGATTAGGTTAATATTTAGGATACGACAACGCTTTGGCGTTAACGTACGTGTGAGGGCACGAGTTAGGGTTGGTGTACTGGTTAAGATTAGGGCACGGGTGAGGGTAAGGCTTTTAGTGAGGGTCAGTGTTAGGATTTGTGTTAGGGTTAGGGTTAGCGAATGGTGAGGGATTAAGGTACTGTTTAGGGTATGACAGCGATCAAGGGTTAGCGGACGTGTGAGGGCACGAGTTAGTGTTGGTGTACTGGTTAAGATTAGGGCATGGGTGAGGGTATGGCTTCGGGTGAGGGTGAGGGTTACGATTCGGGTTACGGTTAGGGTTAGGAAATGGGGAGGAATTAGGGTACAGTTTAGGGTACAACAACGCTTAAAGTTTAGCGTACGTGTGAGGGCACGAGTTAGTGTTGGTGTACTGGTTAAGTATAGGGCATGGGTGAGGGTAAGGCTTCGGGTTAGGGACAGTTTTAGGGATCGGGTTAGGGTTAGAATTAGGCAATGGGGGGGGATTAGGGTACAGGTTAGGGTACGGCAACGGTTTATGTTGCGAATACGTTGGAGGGCATGGTTTAGTGTTGATGTACTGGTTAAAATTAGGACACGGGTGAGGGTAATGCTTCGTGTGAGGGTCAGGTTTAGGATTAGGGTTAGGGTTAGTGATAGGGAATGGGGAGGGATTCGGGTACGCTTTATGGTATGGCTGCAGTTTAGGGTTAGCGTATGTGTGAGGGCACGGTTTAGTGTTGGTGTACTGCTTAAGATTAGGTCACTGGTGAGTGTAAGGCTTCGGGCGAGGGTCAGGGTTAGGATTCGGGTTAGGGTTAGGATTAGGGAATGGTGAGGGATTAGGGTACAATTTATTGTAAGACAACACTTAAGGGTTAGCGTACGTGTGAGGGCACGAGTTAGTGTTGGTGTACTGGTTAAGATTAGGTCACGGGTGAGAGTAAGGCTTCGGGTGATGGTCAGGTTTAGGGTTTGAGTTAGGGTTAGGGTTAGGGATTGGGGAGGGATTAGGGTACAGTTTAGGGTATGACAACGCTTAAGTGTTAGTGTGCGTGTGAGGGCACGAGTCAGTGTTGGTGTACTGGTTAAGATTAGGGCCCGGGTGAGGGTAAGGCTTCGGGTGACTGTCAGGTTTACGGTTAGGGTTAGAGTTAGAGTTAGGGAATGGGAGGGATTAGGGTACAGGTTAGGGTACGACAACACTTAAGGATTAGAGTACATGTGAGTGCACAAGTTAGTGTTGGTGTACTGGTTAAGATTAGGGCACGGGAGAGGGTAAGGTTTCGGGTGAGGGTCAGGGTTAGGATTCGTGTTAGAGTTAGGGTTAGGGAATGGGGAGGGATTGGGGTACAGGTTAAGGTACGGCAACGGTTTAGGGTTAGCCTACTTTGGAGGGCAGGGGTTAGTTTGGATGTCCTGGTTAAAATTAGAACACGGGTGAGGGTAAAGTTTTGGCCGAGTGTCAGGGTTAGGGTTCAGGTTAGGGTTAGGATTACGGAATGGAGAGCGATTAGGGTACAGGTTAGAGTACGACAATGCTTAAGTGTTAGCATACGTGTGAGGGCACCGTTTAGTGTTGCTGTATCGGTTAATATTAGGTGATGGGTGAGGGTAAGGCTTCGGGTGAGGGTCAAGTTTAGGATTAGGGTTAGGGTTAGAGTTAGGGAATGGGGAGGGATTAGGGTACACGTTAATGTACGGCAACGGTTTAGGGTTAGCCTACGTTGGAGGGCATGGTTTATTGTTAATGTACTGGATAAATTAGGACACGGGTGAGGGTAATGCATCGGGTGAGTTTTAGGGTTAGGGTTCGTGTTAGGGTTAGGGTTAGGGAATGGAGAGGGATTAGGGTAGAGGTTAGGGTATGGCAGTTGTTTAGGGTTAGCGTTTATGTGAGGGCACAGTTTAGTGTTGGCGTACTGGTTAAGATTAGGTCACAGGTGAGAGTAAGGCTTCAGATGAGGGTCAAGATTAGGATTCGTGTTACGGTTAGAGTTAGGGAATGGGGAGGGATTAGGGTACAGTTTAGGGTTCGACAAAGTTTAAGGGTTAGCGTACGTGTGAGGGCACGAGTTAGTGTTGGTGTACTGGTTAAGATTAGTGCATGGGTGAGGGTAAGGCTTCGGGTGAGAGAAAGGTTTAGGGATCGGTTTAGGGTTAGTGTTAGGCAATGTGGAGGGTTTAGGGTACAGGTTAGGCAACGGCAATGGTTTAGGTTTAACCTACGTTGGAGGGAATGTGTTAGTGTTGATTTACTGCTTAAAATTAGGACATGGGTGAGGGTAAAACTTCGGGGGAGTGTTAGGGTTAGGGATCGGTTTAGAGTTAGGGTTAGTGAATGGAGAGAGATTAGCGTACAGTTTCGGGTATAGCTGTGGTTTAAGGTTAGCGTACGTGTGAGGGCACGGTTTAGTGTTGGTGTACTGGTTAAGAATAGGTCACAGGTGAGGGTAAGGCTTCAGGAGAGGGTCAGGGTTAATATTCGGGTTAGGGTTAGGGTTACCGATTGGGGATCGATTAGGGTACAGTTTAGTGCACGGCAACGCTTAAGGGTTAGCGTCCGTGTGAGGGCACGAGTTAGTGTTGGTGTACTGGTTAAGTTTAGGGCACGGGTGAGAGTAAGGCTTCGGGTTAGGGACACTTTTAGGGATAGGGTTAGGGTTAAGGTCAGGCAATGGGAAGGGATTAGGGTACAGGTTAGGGTACGGCAACAGCTTAGGGTTAGCCTACGTTGGAGGGCATGGTTTAGTGTTGATATACTGGTTAAAATTAGGACACGGGTGAGGGTAAAGCTTCGGGTCAGGGTCAGTATTTGGTTTAGGTTTAGGGTTAGTGTTAGGGAATGGGGAGGGATTAGGGTACAGTTAAGGGTACGACAATGCTTAAGGGTTAGAATATGTGTGAGGGCACAAGTTAGTGTTGGTGTACTGGTTAAGATTAGGGCACGGGTGATGGTAAGGCTCTGAGTGAGGGTCAGTGTTAGGATTTGTGTTAGGGTTAGGGTTAGGGAATGGTGAGGGATTAAGGTACTGTTTAGGGTATGAAAGCGATCAAGGGTTAGCGTATGTGTGAGGGCACGAGTTAGTGTTCGTGTACTGGTTAAGATTAGGGCACGGGCGAGGGTAAGGCTTCGGGTGAGGGTCAGGGTTAGGATTCGGGTTAGGGTTAAGGTTAGGGAATGGGGAGGGATTAGGGTACAGTTTAGCGTATGACCACGCTTAACTGTTTGCGTACGTGTGAAGGCATGAGTTAGTTTTGGTGTACTGGCTAAGATTAGGGCACGGGTGAGGGTAAGGCTTCGGGTGAGGGACAGGATTAGGGATCGGGTTAGGGTTATGGTTAGGAAATGGGGAGGGATTAGGTTACAGGTTAGTGTATGGAAACGGTTTAGAGTTCATGTACGTGTGAGGGCACAGGTTAGTATTGATATATTGATTAAGATTAGGGCACGGGTGAATGTAAGGCTTCTGGGGAGAGTCAGGTTTAGGGTTAGGGAATGGAGAGGGATTAGCGTACAAGTAAGGGTACGGCTGCGGTTTAGCGTTAGCGTACATGTGATGGCACGGTTTAGTGTTGGTGTACTGGTTAAGATTAGGTCACGGGTGAGGGTAAGGCTTCGGTTGAGGGTTACGGTTAGGATTCGGGTTGGGGTTAGGGTTAGGGAATGGTGAGGGATTAGGGTACAGTTTAGGGTTTGACAACGATTAAGGTTTAGCGTACGGTTGAGGGCACGAGTTAGTGTTGGTGTACTGGTTAAGATTAGGGCACGGGTGAGGGTAAAGCTTCGGTTTAGGGCCAGGGTTAGGATTCTGGTTAGGGTTAGGGTTAGGGAATGGATAGGGATTAGGGTAATATTTAGGATACGACAACGCTTTGGCGTTAACGTACGTGTGAGGGCACGAGTTAGGGTTGGTGTACTGGTTAAGATTAGGGCACGGGTGAGGGTAAGGCTTTTAGTGAGGGTCAGTGTTAGGATTTGTGTTAGGGTTAGGGTTAGCGAATGGTGAGGGATTAAGGTACTGTTTAGGGTATGACAGCGATCAAGGGTTAGCGGACGTGTGAGGGCACGAGTTAGTGTTGGTGTACTGGTTAAGATTAGGGCATGGGTGAGGGTATGGCTTCGGGTGAGGGTGACGGTTAGGATTCGGGTTAGGGTTAGGGTTAGGAAATGGGGAGGGATTAGGGTACAGTTTAGGGTACAACAATGCTTAAGGGTTAGCGTACGTGTGAGGGCACGAGTTAGTGTTGGTGTACTGGTTAAGATTAAGGCACGGGTGAGGGTAAGGCTTCGGTTTAGGGCCAGGGTTAGGATTCTGGTTAGGGTTAGTGTTAGGGAATGGATAGGGATTAGGTTAATATTTAGGATACGACAACGCTTTGGCGTTAACGTACGTGTGAGGGCACGAGTTAGGGTTGGTGTACTGGTTAAGATTAGGGCACGGGTGAGGGTAAGGCTTTTAGTGAGGGTCAGTGTTAGGATTTGTGTTAGGGTTAGGGTTAGCGAATGGTGAGGGATTAAGGTACTGTTTAGGGTATGACAGCGATCAAGGGTTAGCGGACGTGTGAGGGCACGAGTTAGTGTTGGTGTACTGGTTAAGATTAGGGCATGGGTGAGGGTATGGCTTCGGGTGAGGGTGAGGGTTACGATTCGGGTTACGGTTAGGGTTAGGAAATGGGGAGGAATTAGGGTACAGTTTAGGGTACAACAACGCTTAAAGTTTAGCGTACGTGTGAGGGCACGAGTTAGTGTTGGTGTACTGGTTAAGTATAGGGCATGGGTGAGGGTAAGGCTTCGGGTTAGGGACAGTTTTAGGGATCGGGTTAGGGTTAGAATTAGGCAATGGGGGGGGATTAGGGTACAGGTTAGGGTACGGCAACGGTTTATGTTGCGAATACGTTGGAGGGCATGGTTTAGTGTTGATGTACTGGTTAAAATTAGGACACGGGTGAGGGTAATGCTTCGTGTGAGGGTCAGGTTTAGGATTAGGGTTAGGGTTAGTGATAGGGAATGGGGAGGGATTCGGGTACGCTTTATGGTATGGCTGCAGTTTAGGGTTAGCGTATGTGTGAGGGCACGGTTTAGTGTTGGTGTACTGCTTAAGATTAGGTCACTGGTGAGTGTAAGGCTTCGGGTGAGGGTCAGGGTTAGGATTCGGGTTAGGGTTAGGATTAGGGAATGGTGAGGGATTAGGGTACAATTTATTGTAAGACAACACTTAAGGGTTAGCGTACGTGTGAGGGCACGAGTTAGTGTTGGTGTACTGGTTAAGATTAGGTCACGGGTGAGAGTAAGGCTTCGGGTGATGGTCAGGTTTAAGGTTTGAGTTAGGGTTAGGGTTAGGGATTGGGGAGGGATTAGGGTACAGTTTAGGGTATGACAACGCTTAAGTGTTAGTGTGCGTGTGAGGGCACGAGTCAGTGTTGGTGTACTGGTTAAGATTAGGGCCCGGGTGAGGGTAAGGCTTCGGGTGACTGTCAGGTTTACGGTTAGGGTTAGAGTTAGAGTTAGGGAATGGGAGGGATTAGGGTACAGGTTAGGGTACGACAACACTTAAGGATTAGAGTACATGTGAGTGCACAAGTTAGTGTTGGTGTACTGGTTAAGATTAGGGCACGGGAGAGGGTAAGGTTTCGGGTGAGGGTCAGGGTTAGGATTCGTGTTAGAGTTAGGGTTAGGGAATGGGGAGGGATTGGGGTACAGGTTAAGGTACGGCAACGGTTTAGGGTTAGCCTACTTTGGAGGGCAGGGGTTAGTTTGGATGTCCTGGTTAAAATTAGAACACGGGTGAGGGTAAAGTTTTGGCCGAGTGTCAGGGTTAGGGTTCAGGTTAGGGTTAGGATTACGGAATGGAGAGCGATTAGGGTACAGGTTAGAGTACGACAATGCTTAAGTGTTAGCATACGTGTGAGGGCACCGTTTAGTGTTGCTGTATCGGTTAATATTAGGTGATGGGTGAGGGTAAGGCTTCGGGTGAGGGTCAAGTTTAGGATTAGGGTTAGGGTTAGAGTTAGGGAATGGGGAGGGATTAGGGTACACGTTAATGTACGGCAACGGTTTAGGGTTAGCCTACGTTGGAGGGCATGGTTTATTGTTAATGTACTGGATAAATTAGGACACGGGTGAGGGTAATGCATCGGGTGAGTTTTAGGGTTAGGGTTCGTGTTAGGGTTAGGGTTAGGGAATGGAGAGGGATTAGGGTAGAGGTTAGGGTATGGCAGTTGTTTAGGGTTAGCGTTTATGTGAGGGCACAGTTTAGTGTTGGCGTACTGGTTAAGATTAGGTCACAGGTGAGAGTAAGGCTTCAGATGAGGGTCAAGATTAGGATTCGTGTTACGGTTAGAGTTAGGGAATGGGGAGGGATTAGGGTACAGTTTAGGGTTCGACAAAGTAAGGGTTAGCGTACGTGTGAGGGCACGAGTTAGTGTTGGTGTACTGGTTAAGATTAGTGCATGGGTGAGGGTAAGGCTTCGGGTGAGAGAAAGGATTAGGGATCGGTTTAGGGTTAGTGTTAGGCAATGTGGAGGGTTTAGGGTACAGGTTAGGCAACGGCAATGGTTTAGGGTTAACCTACGTTGGAGGGAATGTGTTAGTGTTGATTTACTGCTTAAAATTAGGACATGGGTGAGGGTAAAACTTCGGGGGAGTGTTATGGTTAGGGATCGGTTTACAGTTAGGGTTAGTGAATGGAGAGAGATTAGCGTACAGTTTCGGGGATAGCTGTGGTTTAAGGTTAGCGTACGTGTGAGGGCACGGTTTAGTGTTGGTGTACTGGTTAAGAATAGGTCACAGGTGAGGGTAAGGCTTCAGGAGAGGGTCAGGGTTAATATTCGGGTTAGGGTTAGGGTTACCGATTGGGGATCGATTAGGGTACAGTTTAGTGCACGGCAACGCTTAAGGGTTAGCGTCCGTGTGAGGGCACGAGTTAGTGTTGGTGTACTGGTTAAGTTTAGGGCACGGGTGAGAGTAAGGCTTCGGGTTAGGGACACTTTTAGGGATAGGGTTAGGGTTAAGGTCAGGCAATGGGAAGGGATTAGGGTACAGGTTAGGGTACGGCAACAGCTTAGGGTTAGCCTACGTTGGAGGGCATGGTTTAGTGTTGATATACTGGTTAAAATTAGGACACGGGTGAGGGTAAAGCTTCGGGTCAGGGTCAGTATTTGGTTTAGGTTTAGGGTTAGTGTTAGGGAATGGGGAGGGATTAGGGTACAGTTAAGGGTACGACAATGCTTAAGGGTTAGAATATGTGTGAGGGCACAAGTTAGTGTTGGTGTACTGGTTAAGATTAGGGCACGGGTGATGGTAAGGCTCTGAGTGAGGGTCAGTGTTAGGATTTGTGTTAGGGTTAGGGTTAGGGAATGGTGAGGGATTAAGGTACTGTTTAGGGTATGAAAGCGATCAAGGGTTAGCGTATGTGTGAGGGCACGAGTTAGTGTTCGTGTACTGGTTAAGATTAGGGCACGGGCGAGGGTAAGGCTTCGGGTGAGGGTCAGGGTTAGGATTCGGGTTAGGGTTAAGGTTAGGGAATGGGGAGGGATTAGGGTACAGTTTAGCGTATGACAACGCTTAACTGTTTGCGTACGTGTGAAGGCATGAGTTAGTTTTGGTGTACTGGCTAAGATTAGGGCACGGGTGAGGGTAAGGCTTCGGGTGAGGGACAGGATTAGGGATCGGGTTAGGGTTATGGTTAGGAAATGGGGAGGGATTAGGTTACAGGTTAGTGTATGGAAACGGTTTAGAGTTCATGTACGTGTGAGGGCACAGGTTAGTATTGATATATTGATTAAGATTAGGGCACGGGTGAATGTAAGGCTTCTGGGGAGAGTCAGGTTTAGGGTTAGGGAATGGAGAGGGATTAGCGTACAAGTAAGGGTACGGCTGCGGTTTAGCGTTAGCGTACATGTGATGGCACGGTTTAGTGTTGGTGTACTGGTTAAGATTAGGTCACGGGTGAGGGTAAGGCTTCGGTTGAGGGTTACGGTTAGGATTCGGGTTGGGGTTAGGGTTAGGGAATGGTGAGGGATTAGGGTACAGTTTAGGGTTTGACAACGATTAAGGTTTAGCGTACGGTTGAGGGCACGAGTTAGTGTTGGTGTACTGGTTAAGATTAGGGCACGGGTGAGGGTAAAGCTTCGGTTTAGGGCCAGGGTTAGGATTCTGGTTAGGGTTAGGGTTAGGGAATGGATAGGGATTAGGGTAATATTTAGGATACGACAACGCTTTGGCGTTAACGTACGTGTGAGGGCACGAGTTAGGGTTGGTGTACTGGTTAAGATTAGGGCACGGGTGAGGGTAAGGCTTTTAGTGAGGGTCAGTGTTAGGATTTGTGTTAGGGTTAGGGTTAGCGAATGGTGAGGGATTAAGGTACTGTTTAGGGTATGACAGCGATCAAGGGTTAGCGGACGTGTGAGGGCACGAGTTAGTGTTGGTGTACTGGTTAAGATTAGGGCATGGGTGAGGGTATGGCTTCGGGTGAGGGTGACGGTTAGGATTCGGGTTAGGGTTAGGGTTAGGAAATGGGGAGGGATTAGGGTACAGTTTAGGGTACAACAATGCTTAAGGGTTAGCGTACGTGTGAGGGCACGAGTTAGTGTTGGTGTACTGGTTAAGATTAAGGCACGGGTGAGGGTAAGGCTTCGGTTTAGGGCCAGGGTTAGGATTCTGGTTAGGGTTAGTGTTAGGGAATGGATAGGGATTAGGTTAATATTTAGGATACGACAACGCTTTGGCGTTAACGTACGTGTGAGGGCACGAGTTAGGGTTGGTGTACTGGTTAAGATTAGGGCACGGGTGAGGGTAAGGCTTTTAGTGAGGGTCAGTGTTAGGATTTGTGTTAGGGTTAGGGTTAGCGAATGGTGAGGGATTAAGGTACTGTTTAGGGTATGACAGCGATCAAGGGTTAGCGGACGTGTGAGGGCACGAGTTAGTGTTGGTGTACTGGTTAAGATTAGGGCATGGGTGAGGGTATGGCTTCGGGTGAGGGTGAGGGTTACGATTCGGGTTACGGTTAGGGTTAGGAAATGGGGAGGAATTAGGGTACAGTTTAGGGTACAACAACGCTTAAAGTTTAGCGTACGTGTGAGGGCACGAGTTAGTGTTGGTGTACTGGTTAAGTATAGGGCATGGGTGAGGGTAAGGCTTCGGGTTAGGGACAGTTTTAGGGATCGGGTTAGGGTTAGAATTAGGCAATGGGGGGGGATTAGGGTACAGGTTAGGGTACGGCAACGGTTTATGTTGCGAATACGTTGGAGGGCATGGTTTAGTGTTGATGTACTGGTTAAAATTAGGACACGGGTGAGGGTAATGCTTCGTGTGAGGGTCAGGTTTAGGATTAGGGTTAGGGTTAGTGATAGGGAATGGGGAGGGATTCGGGTACGCTTTATGGTATGGCTGCAGTTTAGGGTTAGCGTATGTGTGAGGGCACGGTTTAGTGTTGGTGTACTGCTTAAGATTAGGTCACTGGTGAGTGTAAGGCTTCGGGTGAGGGTCAGGGTTAGGATTCGGGTTAGGGTTAGGATTAGGGAATGGTGAGGGATTAGGGTACAATTTATTGTAAGACAACACTTAAGGGTTAGCGTACGTGTGAGGGCACGAGTTAGTGTTGGTGTACTGGTTAAGATTAGGTCACGGGTGAGAGTAAGGCTTCGGGTGATGGTCAGGTTTAAGGTTTGAGTTAGGGTTAGGGTTAGGGATTGGGGAGGGATTAGGGTACAGTTTAGGGTATGACAACGCTTAAGTGTTAGTGTGCGTGTGAGGGCACGAGTCAGTGTTGGTGTACTGGTTAAGATTAGGGCCCGGGTGAGGGTAAGGCTTCGGGTGACTGTCAGGTTTACGGTTAGGGTTAGAGTTAGAGTTAGGGAATGGGAGGGATTAGGGTACAGGTTAGGGTACGACAACACTTAAGGATTAGAGTACATGTGAGTGCACAAGTTAGTGTTGGTGTACTGGTTAAGATTAGGGCACGGGAGAGGGTAAGGTTTCGGGTGAGGGTCAGGGTTAGGATTCGTGTTAGAGTTAGGGTTAGGGAATGGGGAGGGATTGGGGTACAGGTTAAGGTACGGCAACGGTTTAGGGTTAGCCTACTTTGGAGGGCAGGGGTTAGTTTGGATGTCCTGGTTAAAATTAGAACACGGGTGAGGGTAAAGTTTTGGCCGAGTGTCAGGGTTAGGGTTCAGGTTAGGGTTAGGATTACGGAATGGAGAGCGATTAGGGTACAGGTTAGAGTACGACAATGCTTAAGTGTTAGCATACGTGTGAGGGCACCGTTTAGTGTTGCTGTATCGGTTAATATTAGGTGATGGGTGAGGGTAAGGCTTCGGGTGAGGGTCAAGTTTAGGATTAGGGTTAGGGTTAGAGTTAGGGAATGGGGAGGGATTAGGGTACACGTTAATGTACGGCAACGGTTTAGGGTTAGCCTACGTTGGAGGGCATGGTTTATTGTTAATGTACTGGATAAATTAGGACACGGGTGAGGGTAATGCATCGGGTGAGTTTTAGGGTTAGGGTTCGTGTTAGGGTTAGGGTTAGGGAATGGAGAGGGATTAGGGTAGAGGTTAGGGTATGGCAGTTGTTTAGGGTTAGCGTTTATGTGAGGGCACAGTTTAGTGTTGGCGTACTGGTTAAGATTAGGTCACAGGTGAGAGTAAGGCTTCAGATGAGGGTCAAGATTAGGATTCGTGTTACGGTTAGAGTTAGGGAATGGGGAGGGATTAGGGTACAGTTTAGGGTTCGACAAAGTAAGGGTTAGCGTACGTGTGAGGGCACGAGTTAGTGTTGGTGTACTGGTTAAGATTAGTGCATGGGTGAGGGTAAGGCTTCGGGTGAGAGAAAGGATTAGGGATCGGTTTAGGGTTAGTGTTAGGCAATGTGGAGGGTTTAGGGTACAGGTTAGGCAACGGCAATGGTTTAGGGTTAACCTACGTTGGAGGGAATGTGTTAGTGTTGATTTACTGCTTAAAATTAGGACATGGGTGAGGGTAAAACTTCGGGGGAGTGTTATGGTTAGGGATCGGTTTACAGTTAGGGTTAGTGAATGGAGAGAGATTAGCGTACAGTTTCGGGGATAGCTGTGGTTTAAGGTTAGCGTACGTGTGAGGGCACGGTTTAGTGTTGGTGTACTGGTTAAGAATAGGTCACAGGTGAGGGTAAGGCTTCAGGAGAGGGTCAGGGTTAATATTCGGGTTAGGGTTAGGGTTACCGATTGGGGATCGATTAGGGTACAGTTTAGTGCACGACAACGCTTAAGGGTTAGCGTCCGTGTGAGGGCACGAGTTAGTGTTGGTGTACTGGTTAAGTTTAGGGCACGGGTGAGAGTAAGGCTTCGGGTTAGGGACACTTTTAGGGATAGGGTTAGGGTTAAGGTCAGGCAATGGGGAGGGATTAGGGTACAGGTTAGGGTACGGCAACAGCTTAGGGTTAGCCTACGTTGGAGGGCATGGTTTAGTGTTGATATACTGGTTAAAATTAGGACACGGGTGAGGGTAAAGCTTCGGGTCAGGGTCAGTGTTTGGTTTAGGTTTAGGGTTAGTGTTAGGGAATGGAGAGGGATTAGGGTACAGTTAAGTGTACGACAATGCTTAAGGGTTAGAATATGTGTGAGGGCACAAGTTAGTGTTGGTGTACTGGTTAAGATTACGGCACGGGTGATGGTAAGGCTCTGAGTGAGGGTCAGTGTTAGGATTTGTGTTAGGGTTAGGGTTAGGGAATGGTGAGGGATTAAGGTGCTCTTTAGGGTATGACAGCGATCAAGGGTTAGCGTACGTGTGAGGGCACGAGTTAGTGTTGGTGTACTGGTTAAGATTAGGGCACGGGCGAGGGTAAGGCTTCGGGTGAGGGTCAGGGTTAGGATTCGGGTTAGGGTTAAGGTTAGGGAATGGGGAGGGATTAGGGTACAGTTTAGCGTATGACAACGCTTAACTGTTAGCGTACGTGTGAAGGCATGAGTTAGTTTTGGTGTACTGGCTAAGATTAGGGCACGGGTGAGGAACAGGATTAGGGATCGCGTTAGGGTTATGGTTAGGAAATGGGGAGGGATTAGGTTACAGGTTAGTGTATGGAAACGGTTTAGAGTTCGTGTACGTGTGAGGGCACAGGTTAGTATTGATATATTGATTAAGATTAGGGCACGGTTGAATGTAAGGCTTCTGGGGAGAGTCAGGTTTAGGGTTAGGTTTAGGGTTAGTGAATGGAGAGGGATTAGGGTACAGGTTAGGGTACGGCTGCAGTTTACGGTTAACGTATGTGTGAGGCCACAGTTTCTTGTTAGTGTACTGGTTAAGATTAGGACACGGGTGAGGTTAAGGCCTCGGAAGAGAGTCATGTTTAGGGTTAGGGTTAGGGTTACGGAATCGGGAGGGATTAGTGTACAGGTTAGGGTACGGCAACGATTTAGTGTTAGAATACGTTGGAGGTCATGGGTTAATGTTGATGTACAGGTTAAAATTAGTACACGGTTGAGGGTAAAGCTTCGGGTGAATGTCAGGCTTAGGGTTCGGGTTAGGGTTAGCATTAGGGAATTGATAGGGATTAGGGTAGAGGTTATGGTACGGCTGTTGTTTAGGGTTAGCGTACCTGTAAGGGCATGGTTTCGTGTTGGCGTACTGTTTAAGATTAGGTCACAGGTGAGGGTAAGGCTTCGGGTGACGGTCAGGATTAGGATTAGGGTTAAGGTTACAGTTAGGGAATGGGAGGGATTAGGCTACAGTTTAGGGTACGACAACGCTTAAGGGTTAGCGTACGTGTGTGGGCACGAGTTAGTGTTGGTGTACTGGTTAATATTAGGGCACGGGTGAGGTTAAGGCTTCGGGTGAGTGTCAGGGCTAGAATTCGGGTTAGGGTTAGCGTTAGGGAATGGGGAAGGATTAGGGTACAGTTTAGGGTACGACAGCGCTTAAGGGTTAATGTACGTGTGAGAGCACGTGTTAGGGTTGGTGTACTGTTTAAGATTAGGGGACGGGTGATGGTAAGGGTTCGGGTGGGGGTCAGGGTTAGGACTCGTGTTAGGTTTAGGGTTAGGGAATGGGGAGGGATTAGGGTACAGGTTAGGTTATGACAACACTTAAGGGTTATGGTACGTGTTAGGGCACGAGTTACTGTTGGTGTACTGGTTTAGATTAGGGCACGGGTGAGTGTAAGGACTCTGAAGAGTGTCAGGTTTAGGGTTTGGTTTAGGTTTAGAGTTAAGGAATGGGGAGTTATTAGGGTACATGTTAGGTTATGTCAACGGGTTAGGGTTAGCCTACGTTGGAGGGCATGTGTCAGTGTTGGTGTACTGGTTAAAATTAGGACACAGGTGAGTGTAAATCCTCGGGTGAGTGTCAGGTTTAGGGTTAGTATTCGGGTTAGGTTCAGGGTTACGGAATGGGGAGGGATTAGGGTACAGTTTAGGGTACGACTACGCTTAAGGGTTAACGTACGTGTGAGGTCACAAGTTAGTGTTGGTGTGCTGGTTAAGATTAGGGCTCGGGTAAGGGTAAGGCTTCGGGTGAAGATTAGGGTTAGGATTTTGTTTAGTTTTAGGGTTAGGAAATGGGAAGGGATTAGGGTACAGTTTAGGGTATGACAACACTTAAGCGTTAGTGTACGTGTGAGGGCACGAGTTAGTGTTGGTGTCCTGATTAAGATTAGGGCATGGGTGAGGGTAAGGCCATGGAAGAGGGTCAGGTTTAGGGTTTCGTTTAGGGTTAGGGTTAGGTAAAGGGGAGGGATTAGGGTACAGATTAGGGTACGGCAACGGTTTAGGGTTAGCCTACGTTGGAGGGCATGTTTTAGTGTTGATGCACTTGTTAAAATTAGGACACTGGTGAGGGTAAAGCTTCGAGTGAGTGTCAGGGTTAGGGTTCGGGTTCGGGTTAGGGTTAGGGAATGGGGAGGGATTACAGTACAGTTTATGGTACGACAACGCTTAAGGGTTAGCGTAAGTGTGAGGGCACCAGTTAGTGTTGGTGTACTGGTTAAGATTAGGGCACGGGTGAAGGTAAGGCTTCGGTTGAGAGAAAGGATTAGGAATCGGTTTAGGGTTAGGGTTAGGAATTGTGGAGGGTTTACGGTACAGGTTAGGCTACGGCAATGGTTTATTGTTAGCCTACTTTGGAGGGCGTGGGTTAGTGTTGATTTATTGCTTAAAATTAGGACATGGGTGAGGGTAAAATTTCGGGTGAGTGTTAGGGTTACGGTTCCGGTTAGGGTTAGGGTTAGGGAATGGAGAGGGATTAGCATACAAGTAAGGGTACGGCTGCGGTTTAGCGTTAGCGTACGTGTGATGGCACGGTTTAGTGTTTGTGTACTGGTTAAGATTAGGTCACGGGTGAGGGTAAGGCTTCGGTTGAGGGTCAGGGTTAGGATTCGGGTTGGGGTTAGGGTTAGGGAATGGTGAGGGATTAGGGTACAGTTTAGGGTTTGACAACGATTAAGGGTTAGTGTACGTGTGAGGGCACGAGTTAGTGTTGGTGTACTGGTTAATATTAGGGCACGGGTGAGGGTAAAGCTTCGGTTTAGGGCCAGGGTTAGGATTCTGGTTAGGGTTAGGGTTAGCGAATGGATAGGGATTAGGATAATATTTAGGATACGACAACGCTTTGGCCTTAACGTACGTGTGAGGGCACGAGTTAGGGTTGGTGTACTGATTAAGATTAGGGCACGGGTGAGGGTAAGGCTTTTAGTGAGGGTCAGTGTTAGGATTTGTGTTAGGGTTAGGGTTAGGGAATGGTGAGGGATTAATGTACTGTTTAGGGTATGACAGCGATCAAGTGTTAGCGGACGTGTGAGGGCACGAATTAGTGTTGGTGTACTGGTTAAGATTAGGGCAAGGGTGAGGGTATGGCTTCGGGTGAGTGAGGGTTAGGATTCGGGTTATGGTTAGGGTTAGGAAATGGGGAGGGATTAGGGTACAGTTTAGGGTACAACAACGCTTAAGGGTTAGCGTACGTGTGAGGGCACGAGTTAGTGTTGGTGTACTGGTTAAGAATAGGGCATGGGTGAGGGTAAGGCTTCGGGTTAGGGACAGTTTTAGGGATCAGGTTAGGGTTAGAGTTAGGCAATGGGGAGGGATTAGGTTACAGGTTAGTGTACGGCAACGGTTTAGGTTTCGAATACGTTGGAGGGCATGGTTTAGTGTTGATGTATTGGTTAAAATTAGGACACGGGTGAGGGTAATGCTTCGGGTGAGGGTCAGGTTTAGGATTAGGGTTAGGGTTAGTTATAGCGAATGGGGAGGGATTCGAGTACAGGTTAGGGTACGGCAACGGTTTAGGTTTCGAATACTTTGGAGGGCATGGTTTAGTGTTGATGTACTGGTTAAAATTAGGACACGGGTGAGGGTAATGCTTCGGGTGAGGGTCAGGTTTAGGATTAGGCTTAGGGTAAGTGATAGGGAATGGGGAGGGATTTGGTACGCTTTATGGTATGGCTGCAGTTTAGGGTTAGCGTATGTGTGAGGGCACGGTTTAGTGTTTGTGTACTGGTTAAGATTAGGTCACTGGTGAGTGTAAGGATTCGGGTGAGGGTCAGGGTTAGGATTCGGGTTAGGTTTAGTATTAGGGAATGGTGAGGGATTAGGGTAAAATTTAGTGTAAGACAACGCTTAAAGGTTAGCGTACGTGTGAGGGCACGAGTTAGTGTTGGTGTACTGGTTAAAATTAGGTCACGGGTGAGAGTAAGGCTTCGGGTGATGGTCAGGTTTAGTGTTTGGGTTAGGGTTAGGGTTAGGGATTGGGGAGGGATTAGGGTACAGTTTAGGGTATGACAACACTTAAGTGTTAGTGTGCGTGTGAGGGCACGAGTCAGTGTTGGTGTACTGGTTAAGATTAGGGTACGACAACACTTAAGGATTAGAGTACATGTGAGTGCACAAGTTAGTGTTGGTGTACTGGTTAACATTAGGGCACGGGAGAGGGTAAGGTTTCGGGTGAGGTTCAGGGTTAGGATTCGTGTTAGAGTTAGGGTTAGGGAATGGGGATGGATTGGGTTACAGGTTAAGGTACAGCAAACGGTTTAGGCTTAGCCTACTTTGGAGGGCAGAGGTTAGTTTGGATGTCCTGGTTAAAATTAGAACACGGGTGAGGGTAAAGTTTTGGCTGAGTGTCAGGGTTAGGGTTCGGGTTAGGGTTAGGATTACGGAATGGAGAGGAATTAGGGTAGAGGTTAGAGTACGACAATGCTTAAGTGTTAGCCTACGTGTGAGGGCACCGTTTAGTGTTGCTGTATCGGTTAATATTAGGTCATGGGTGAGCGTAAGGCTTCGGGTGAGGGTCAGGTTTAGGATTCGGGTTAGGGTTAGATTTAGAGAATGGGGAGGGATTAGGGTACAGGTTAATGTACTGCAACGGTTTAGGGTTAGCGTACGTTGGAGGGCATGGTTTAGTGTTTATGTACTGGATAAATTAGGACACGGGTGAGGGTAATGCATCGGGTGAGTTTTAGGGTTAGGGTTCGTGTTAGGGTTAGGGTTAGGGAATGGAGAGGGATTAGGGTAGAGGTTAGGGTATGGCAGTTGTTTAGGGTTAGCGTATATGTGAGGGCACGGTTTAGTGTTGGCGTACTGGTTAAGATTAGGTCACAGGTGAGGGTAAGGCTACGGATGAGGGTCAAGATTAGGATTCGGGTTATGGTTAGAGTTAGGGAATGGGGAGGGATTAGGGTACAGTTTAGGGTTCGACAAAGTTTAAGGGTTAGCGTACGTGTGAGGGCACGAGTTAGTGTTGGTGTACTGGTTAAGATTAGTGCATGGGTGAGGGTAAGGCTTCGGGTGACAGAAAGGATTAGAGATCGGTTTAGGGTTAGTGTTAGGCAATGTGGAGGGTTTAGGGCACAGGTTAGGCTACGACAATGGTTTAGGGTTAACCTACGTTGGAGGGAATGTGTTAGTGTTGATTTACTGCTTAAAATTAGGACATGGTTGAGGGTAAAACTTCGGGGGAGTGTTAGGGTTAGGGTTCAGTTTAGAGTTAGGGTTAGTGAATGGAGAGGGATTAGCGTACAGGTTAGGGTACGGCTGCGGTTTAGGGTTAGCGTACGTGTGAGGGCACGGTTTAGTGTTGGTGTACTGGTTAAGAATAGGTCACAGGTGAGGGTAAGGCTTCAGGAGAGGGTCAGGGTTAATATTAGGGTTAGGGTTAGGGTTACCGATTGGGGATCAATTAGGGTACAGTTTAGTGCACGACAATGCTTAAAGGTTAGCGTCCGTGTGAGGGCACGAGTTAGTGTTGGTGTACTGGTTAAGTTTAGGGCATGGGTGAGGGTAAGGCTTCGGGTTAGGGACACTTTTAGGGATCGGGTTAGGGTTAAGGTTAGGCAATGGGGAGGTATTAGGGTACAGGTTAAGATACGGCAACAGCTTAGGGTTAGCCTACGTTGGAGGGCATGGTTTAGTGTTGATATACTGGTTGAAATTAGGACACGGGTGAGGGTAAAGCTTCGGGTCAGGGTCAGTGTTTGGTTTAGGTTTAGGGTTAGTGTTAGGGAATGGGGAGGGATTAGGATACAGTTAATGGTACGACAATGCTTAAGGTTTAGAATATGTGTGAGGGCACAAGTTAGTGTTGGTGTACTGGTTAAGATTAGGGCACGGGTGATGGTAAGGCTCTGAGTTAGGGTCAGTGTTAGGATTTGTGTTAGGGTTAGGGTTAGGGAATGGTGAGGGATTAAGGTACTGTTTAGGGTATGACAGCGATCAAGGGTTAGCGTACGTGTGAGGGCACGAGTTAGTGTTGGTGTACTGGTTAAGATTAGGGCACGGGCGAGGGTAAGGCTTCGGGTGAGGGTCAGGGTTAGGATTCGGGTTAGGGTTAAGGTTAGGGAATGGGGAGGGATTAGGGTACAGTTTAGCGTATGACAACGCTTAACTGTTAGCGTACGTGTGAAGGCATGAGTTAGTTTTGGTGTACTGGCTAAGATTAGGGCACGGGTGAGAGTAAGGCTTCGGGTGAGGAACAGGATTAGGGATCGCGTTAGGGTTATGGTTAGGAAATGGGGAGGGATTAGGTTACAGGTTAGTGTATGGAAACGGTTTAGAGTTCGTGTACGTGTGAGGGCACAGGTTAGTATTGATATATTGATTAAGATTAGGGCACGGTTGAATGTAAGGCTTCTGGGGAGAGTCAGGTTTAGGGTTAGGTTTAGGGTTAGTGAATGGAGAGGGATTAGGGTACAGGTTAGGGTACGGCTGCAGTTTACGGTTAACGTATGTGTGAGGGCACAGTTTATTGTTAGTGTACTGGTTAAGATTAGGACACGGGTGAGGTTAAGGCCTCGGAAGAGAGTCATGTTTAGGGTTAGGGTTAGGGTTACGGAATCGGGAGGGATTAGTGTACAGGTTAGGGTACGGCAACGATTTAGTGTTAGAATACGTTGGAGGTCATGGGTTAATGTTGATGTACAGGTTAAAATTAGTACACGGTTGAGGGTAAAGCTTCGGGTGAATGTCAGGTATAGGGTTCGGGTTAGGGTTAGCATTAGGGAATTGATAGGGATTAGGGTAGAGGTTATGGTACGGCTGTTGTTTAGGGTTAGCGTACCTGTAAGGGCATGGTTTCGTGTTGGCCTACTGGTTAAGATTAGGTCACAGGTGAGGGTAAGGCTTCGGGTGATGGTCAGGATTAGGATTAGGGTTAGGGTTACAGTTAGGGAATGGGAGGGATTAGGCTACAGTTTAGGGTACGACAACGCTTAAGGGTTAGCGTACGTGTGTGGGCACGAGTTAGTGTTGGTGTACTGGTTAATATTAGGGCACGGGTGAGGTTAAGGCTTCGGGTGAGTGTCAGGGCTAGAAATCGGGTTAGGGTTAGCGTTAGGGAATGGGGAAGGATTAGGGTACAGTTTAGGGTACGACAGCGCTTAAGGGTTAATGTACGTGTGAGAGCACGTGTTAGGGTTGGTGTACTGTTTAAGATTAGGGCACGGGAGATGGTAAGGGTTCGGGTGGGGGTCAGGGTTAGGACTCGTGTTAGGTTTAGGGTTAGGGAATGGGGAGGGATTAGGGTACAGGTTAGGTTATGACAACACTTAAGGGTTATGGTACGTGTGAGGGCACGAGTTACTGTTGGTGTACTGGTTTAGATTAGGGCACGGGTGAGTGTAAGGACTCTGAAGAGGGTCAGGTTTAGGGTTTGGTTTAGGTTTAGAGTTAAGGAATGGGGAGTTATTAGGGTACATGTTAGGTTATGTCAACGGGTTAGGGTTAGCCTACATTGGAGGGCATGTGTCTGTGTTGGTGTACTGGTTAAAATTAGGACACGGGTGAGTGTAAATCCTCTGGTGAGTGTCAGGTTTAGGGTTAGTATTCGGGTTAGGGTCAGGGTTACGGAATGGGGAGTGATTAGGGTACAGTTTAGGGTACGACTACGCTTAAGGGTTAACGTACGTGTGAGGTCACAAGTTAGTGTTGGTGTACTGGTTAAGATTAGGGCACGGGTGAGGGTAAGGCTTCGGGTGAAGATTAGGGTTAGAATTTTGGTTAGTTTTAGAGTTAGGAAATGGGAAGGGATTAGGGTACAGTTTAGGGTATGACAACACTTAAGCGTTAGTGTACGTGTGAGGGCACGAGTTAGTGTTGGTGTCCTGATTAAGATTAGGGCATGGGTGAGGGTAAGGCCATGGAAGAGGGTCAGGTTTAGGGTTTCGTTTAGGGTTAGGGTTAGGTTAAGGGGAGGGATTAGGGTACAGATTAGGGTACGGCAACGGTTTAGGGTTAGCCTACGTTGGAGGGCATGGTTTAGTGTTGATGCACTTGTTAAAATTAGGACACTGGTGAGGGTAAAGCTTCGAGTGAGTGTCAGGGTTAGGGTTCGGGTTCGGGTTAGGGTTAGGGAATGGGGAGGGATTACAGTACAGTTTATGGTACGACAACGCTTAAGGGTTAGCGTAAGTGTGAGGGCACCAGTTAGTGTTGGTGTACTGGCTAAGATTAGGGCACGGGTGAAGGTAAGGCTTCGGGTGAGAGAAAGGATTAGGGATCGGTTTAGGTTTAGGGTTAGGAATTGTGTAGGGTTTACGGTACAGGTTAGGCTACGGCAATGGTTTAGTGTTAGCCTACTTTGGAGGGCATGGGTTAGTGTTGATTTATTGCTTAAAATTAGGACATGGGTGAGGGTAAAATTTCGGGTGAGTGTTAGGGTTACGGTTCGGGATAGGGTTAGGGTTAGGGAATGGAGAGGGATTAGCATACAAGTAAGGGTACGGCTGCGGTTTAGCGTTAGCGTACGTGTGATGGCACGGTTTAGTGTTGGTGTACTGGTTAAGATTAGGTCACGGGTGAGGGTAAGGCTTCGTTTGAGGGTCAGGGTTAGGATTCGGGTTGGGGTTAGGGTTAGGGAATGGTGAGGGATTAGGGTACAGTTTAGGGTTTGACAACGATTAAGGGTTAGTGTACGTGTGAGGGCACGAGTTAGTGTTGGTGTACTGGTTAATGTTAGGGCACGGGTGAGTGTAAAGCTTCGGTTTAGAGCCAGGGTTAGGATTCTGGTTAGGGTTAGGTTTAGGGAATGGATAGGGATTAGGATAATATTTAGGATACGACAACGCTTTGGCCTTAACGTACGTGTGAGGGCACGAGTTAGGGTTGGTGTACTGATTAAGATTAGGGCACGGGTGAGGGTAAGGCTTTTAGTGAGGGTCAGTGTTAGGATTTGTGTTAGGTTTAGGGTTAGGGAATGGTGAGGGATTAATGTACTGTTTAGGGTATGACAGCGATCAAGGGTTAGCGGACGTGTGAGGGCACGAGTTAGTGTTGGTGTACTGGTTAAGATTAGGGCAAGGGTGAGGGTATGGCTTCGGGTGAGTGAGGGTTAGGATTCGGGTTAGGGTTAGGGTTAGGAAATGGGGAGGGATTAGGGTACAGTTTAGGGTACAACAACGCTTAAGGGTTAGCGTACGTGTGAGGGCACGAGTTAGTGTTGGTGTACTGGTTAAGAATAGGGCATGGGTGAGGGTAAGGCTTCGGGTTAGGGACAGTTTTAGGGATCGGGTTAGGGTTAGAGTTAGGCAATGGGGAGGGATTAGGTTACATGTTAGTGTACGGCAACGGTTTAGGTTTCGAATACGTTGGAGGGCATGGTTTAATGTTGATGTACTGGTTAAAATTAGGACACGGGTGAGGGTAATGCTTCGGGTGAGGGTCAGGTTTAGGATTAGGGTTAGGGTAAGTGATAGGGAATGGGGAGGGATTTGGTACGCTTTATGGTATGGCTGCAGTTTAGGGTTAGCGTATGTGTGAGGGCACGGTTTAGTGTTTGTGTACTGGTTAAGATTAGGTCACTGGTGAGTGTAAGGATTCGGGTGAGGGTCAGGGTTAGGATTCGGGTTAGGTTTAGCATTAGGGAATGGTGAGGGATTAGGGTAAAATTTAGTGTAAGACAACGCTTAAAGGTTAGCGTACGTGTGAGGGCACGAGTTAGTGTTGGTGTACTGGTTAAGATTAGGTCACGGGTGAGAGTAAGGCTTCGGGTGATGGTCAGGTTTAGTGTTTGGGTTAGGGTTAGGGTTAGGGATTGGGGAGGGATTAGGGTACAGTTTAGGGTATGACAACGCTTAAGTGTTAGTGTGCGTGTGAGGACACGAGTCAGTGTTGGTGTACTGGTTAAGATTAGGGTACGACAACACTTAAGGATTACAGTACATGTGAGTGCACAAGTTAGTATTGGTGTACTGGTTAAGATTAGGGCACGGGAGAGGGTAAGGTTTCGGGTGAGGTTCAGGGTTAGGATTTGTGTTAGAGTTAGGGTTAGGGAATGGGGAGGGATTGGGTTACAGGTTAAGGTATAGCAACGGTTTAGGGTTAGCCTACTTTGGAGGGCAGCGGTTAGTTTGGATGTCCTGGTTAAAATTAGAACACGGGTGAGGGTAAAGTTTTGGCTGAGTGTCAGGGTTAGGGTTCGGGTTAGGGTTAGGATTACGGAATGGAGAGTAATTAGGGTAGAGGTTAGAGTACGACAATGCTTAAGTGTTAGCCTACGTGTGAGGGCACCGTTTAGTGTTGCTGTATCGGTTAATATTAGGTCATGGGTGAGGGTAAGGCTTCGGGTGAGGGTCAGGTTTAGGATTCGGGTTAGGGTTAGATTTAGAGAATGGGGAGGGATTAGGGTACAGGTTAATGTACGGCAACGGTTTAGGGTTAGCCTACGTTGGAGGGCATGGTTTAGTGTTTATGTACTGGATAAATTAGGACACGGGTGAGGGTAATGCATCGGGTGAGTTTTAGGGTTAGGGTTCGGGTTAGGGTTAGGGTTAGGGAATGGAGAGGGATTAGGGTAGAGGTTAGGGTATGGCAGTTGTTTAGGGTTAGCGTATATGTGAGGGCACGGTTTAGTGTTAGCGTACTGGTTAAGATTAGGTCACAGGTGAGGGTAAGGCTACGGATGAGGGTCAAGATTAGGATTCAGGTTACGGTTAGAGTTAGGGAATGGGGAGGGATTAGGGTACAGTTTAGGGTTCGACAAAGTTTAACGGTTAGCGTACGTGTGAGGGCACGAGTTAGTGTTGGTGTACTGGTTAAGATTAGTGCATGGGTGAGGGTAAGGCTTCAGGTGAGAGAAAGGATTAGGGATCGGTTTAGGGTTAGTGTTAGGCAATGTGGAGGGTTTAGGGTACAGGTTAGGCTACGGCAATGGTTTAGGGTTAACCTACGTTGGAGGGAATGTCTTAGTGTTGATTTACTGCTTAAAATTAGGACATGGGTGAGGGTAAAACTTCGGGGGAGTGTTAGGGTTAGGGTTCAGTTTAGAGTTAGGGTTAGTGAATGGAGAGGGATTAGCGTACAGGTTAGGGTACAGCTGCGGTTTAGGGTTAGCGTACGTGTGAGGGCACGGTTTAGTGTTGGTGTACTGGTTAAGAATAGGTCACAGGTGAGGGTAAGGCTTCAGGAGAGGGTCAGGGTTAATATTCGGGTTAGGGTTAGGGTTACCGATTGGGGATCGATTAGGGTACAGTTTAGTGCACGACAACGCTTAAGGGTTAGCGTCCGTGTGAGGGCACGAGTTAGTGCTGGTGTACTGGTTAAGTTTAGGGCATGGGTGAGGGTAAGGCTTCGGGTTAGGGACACTTTTAGGGATTGGGTTAGGGTTAAGGTTAGGCAATGGGGAGGGATTAGGGTACAGGTTAGGGTACGGCAACAGCTTAGTGTTAGCCTACGTTGGAGGACATGGTTTATTGTTGATATACTGGTTGAAATTAGGACACGGGTGAGGGTAAAGCTTCGGGTCAGGGTCAGTGTTTGGTTTAGGTTTAGGGTTAGTGTTAGGGAATGGGGAGGGATTAGGGTACAGTTAAGGGTACAACAATGCTTAAGGGTTAGAATATGTGTGAGGGCACAAGTTAGTGTTGGTGTACTGGTTAAGATTAGGGCACGGGTGATGGTAAGGCTCTGAGTGAGGGTCAGAGTTAGGATTTGTGTTAGGGTTAGGGTTAGGGAATGGTGAGGGATTAAGGTACTGTTTAGGGTATGACAGCGATCAAGGGTTAGCGTACGTGTGAGGGCACGAGTTAGTGTTGGTGTACTGGTTAAGATTAGGGCACGGGCGAGGGTAAGTCTTCGGGTGAGGGTCAGGGTTAGGATTCGGGTTAGGGTTAAGGTTAGGGAATGGGGAGGGATTAGGGTACAGTTTAGCGTATGACAACGCTTAACTGTTAGCGTACGTGTGAAGGCATGAGTTAGTTTTGGTGTACTGGCTAAGATTAGGGCACGGGTGAGAGTAAGGCTTCGGGTGAGGAACAGGATTAGGGATCGCGTTAGGGTTATGGTTAGGAAATGGGGAGGGATTAGGTTACAGGTTAGTGTATGGAAACGGTTTAGAGTTCGTGTACGTGTGAGGGCACAGGTTAGTATTGATATATTGATTAAGATTAGGGCACGGTTGAATGTAAGGCTTCTGGGGAGAGTCAGGTTTAGGGTTAGGTTTAGGGTTAGTGAATGGAGAGGGATTAGGGTACAGGTTAGGGTACGGCTGCAGTTTACGGTTAACGTATGTGTGAGGGCACAGTTTATTGTTAGTGTACTGGTTAAGATTAGGACACGGGTGAGGTTAAGGCCTCGGAAGAGAGTCATGTTTAGGGTTAGGGTTAGGGTTACGGAATCGGGAGGGATTAGTGTACAGGTTAGGGTACGGCAACGATTTAGTGTTAGAATACGTTGGAGGTCATGGATTAATGTTGATGTACAGGTTAAAATTAGTACACGGTTGAGGGTAAAGCTTCGGGTGAATGTCAGGTTTAGGGTTCGGGTTAGGGTTAGCATTAGGGAATTGAAAGGGATTAGGGTAGAGGTTATGGTACGGCTGTTGTTTAGGGTTAGCGTACCTGTAAGGGCATGGTTTCGTGTTGGCGTACTGGTTAAGATTAGGTCACAGGTGAGGGTAAGGCTTCGGGTGACGGTCAGGATTAGGATTAGGGTTAGGGTTACAGTTAGGGAATGGGAGGGATTAGGCTACAGTTTAGGGTACGACAACGCTTAAGGGTTAGCGTACGTGTGTGGGCACGAGTTAGTGTTGGTGTACTGGTTAATATTAGGGCACGGGTGAGGTTAAGGCTACGGGTGAGGGTCAGGGCTAGAATTCGGGTTAGGGTTAGCGTTAGGGAATGGGGAAGGATTAGGGTACAGTTTAGGGTACGACAGCGCTTAAGGGTTAATGTACGTGTGAGAGCACGTGTTAGGGTTGGTGTACTGTTTAAGATTAGGGCACGGGTGATGGTAAGGGTTCGGGTGGGGGTCAGGGTTAGGACTCGTGTTAGGTTTAGGGTTAGGGAATGGGGAGGGATTAGGGTACAGGTTAGGTTATGACAACACTTAAGTGTTATGGTACGTGTGAGGGCACGAGTTACTGTTGGTGTACTGGTTTAGATTAGGGCACGGGTGAGTGTAAGGACTCTGAAGAGGGTCAGGTTTAGGGTTTGGTTTAGGTTTAGAGTTAAGGAATGGGGAGTTATTAGGGTACATGTTAGGTTATGTCAACGGGTTAGGGTTAGCCTACGTTGGAGGGCATGTGTCAGTGTTGGTGTACTGGTTAAAATTAGGACACGGGTGAGTGTAAATCCTCGGGTGAGTGTCAGGTTTAGGGTTAGTATTCGGGTTAGGGTCAGGGTTACGGAATGGGGGGGGATTAGGGTACAGTTTAGGGTACGACTACGCTTAAGGGTTAACGTACGTGTGAGGTCACAAGTTAGTGTTGGTGTACTGGTTAAGATTAGGGCACGGTTGAGGGTAAGGCTTCGGGTGAAGATTAGGGTTAGGATTTTGGTTAGTTTTAGGGTTAGGAAATGGGAAGGGATTAGGGTACAGTTTAGGGTATGACAACACTTAAGCGTTAGTGTACGTGTGAGGGCACGAGTTAGTGTTGGTGTCCTGATTAAGATTAGGGCATGGGTGAGGGTAAGGCCATGGAAGAGGGTCAGGTTTAGGGTTTCGTTTAGGGTTAGGGTTAGGTAAAGGGGAGGGATTAGGGTAGAGATTAGGGTACGGCAACGGTTTAGGGTTAGCCTACGTTGGAGGGCATGGTTTAGTGTTGATGCACTTGTTAAAATTAGGACACTGGTGAGGGTAAAGCTTCGAGTGTGTGTCAGGGTTAGGGTTCGGGTTCGGGTTAGGGTTAGGGAATGGGGAGGGATTACAATACAGTTTATGGTACGACAACACTTAAGGGTTAGCGTAAGTGTGAGGGCACCAGTTAGTGTTGGTGTACTGGTTAAGATTAGGGCACGGGTGAAGGTAAGGCTTCGGGTGAGAGAAAGGATTAGGGATCGGTTTAGGGTTAGGGTTAGGAATTGTGGAGGGTTTACGGTACAGGTTAGGCTACGGCAACGGTTTAGTGTTAGCCTACTTTGGAGGGCATGGGTTAGTGTTGATTTATTGCTTAAAATTAGGACATGGGTGAGGGTAAAATTTCGGGTGAGTGTTAGGGTTACGGTTTGGGTTAGGGTTAGGGTTAGGGAATGGAGAGGGATTAGCATACAAGTAAGGGTACGGCTGCGGTTTAGCGTTAGCATACGTGTGATGGCACGGTTTAGTGTTGGTGTACTGGTTAAGATTAGGTCACGGGTGAGGGTAAGGCTTCGGTTGAGGGTCAGGGTTAGGATTCGGGTTGGGGTTAGGGTTAGGGAATGGTGAGGGATTAGGGTAGAGTTTAGGGTTTGACAACGATTAAGGGTTAGTGTACGTGTGAGGGCACGAGTTAGTGTTGGTGTACTGGTTAATATTAGGGCACGGGTGAGGGTAAAGCTTCGGTTTAGGACCAGGGTTAGGATTCTGGTTAGGGTTAGGGTTAGGGAATGGATAGGGATTAGGATAATATTTAGGATACGACAACGCTTTGGCCTTAACGTACGTGTGAGGGCACGAGTTAGGGTTGGTGTACTGATTAAGATTAGGGCACGGGTGAGGGTAAGGCTTTTAGTGAGGGTCAGTGTTAGGATTTGTGTTAGGGTTAGGGTTAGGGAATGGTGAGAGATTAATGTACTGTTTAGGGTATGACAGCGATCAAGGGTTAGCGGACGTGTGAGGGAACAAGTTAGTGTTGGTGTACTGGTTAAGATTAGGGCAAGGGTGAGGGTATGGCTTCGGGTGAGTGAGGGTTAGGATTCGGGTTAGGGTTAGGGTTAGGAAATGGGGAGGGATTAGGGTACAGTTTAGGGTACAACAACGCTTAAGGGTTAGCGTACGTGTGAGGGCACGAATTAGTGTTGGTGTACTGGTTAAGAATAGGGCATGGGTGAGGGTAAGGCTTCGGGTTAGGGACAGTTTTAGGGATCGGGTTAGGGTTAGAGTTAGGCAATGGGGAGGGATTAGGTTACAGGTTAGTGTACGGCAACGGTTTAGGTTTCGAATACGTTGGAGGGCATGGTTTAGTGTTGATGTATTGGTTAAAATTAGGACATGGGTGAGGGTAATGCTTCGGGTGAGGGTCAGGTTTAGGATTAGGGTTAGGGTTAGTTATAGGGAATGGGGAGGGATTAGGGTACAGGTTAGGTTATGACAACACTTAAGGGTTATGGTACGTGTGAGGGCACGAGTTACTGTTGGTGTACTGGTTTAGATTAGGGCACGGGTGAGTGTAAGGACTCTGAAGAGGGTCAGGTTTAGGGTTTGGTTTAGGTTTAGAGTTAAGGAATGGGGAGTTATTAGGGTACATGTTAGGTTATGTCAACGGGTTAGGGTTAGCCTACGTTGGAGGGCATGTGTCAGTGTTGGTGTACTGGTTAAAATTAGGACACGGGTGAGTGTAAATCCTCGGGTGAGTGTCAGGTTTAGGGTTAGTATTCGGGTTAGGGTCAGGGTTACGGAATGGGGAGGGATTAGGGTACAGTTTAGGGTACGACTACGCTTAAGGGTTAACGTACGTGTGAGGTCACAAGTTAGTGTTGGTGTACTGGTTAAGATTAGGGCACGGGTGAGGGTAAGGCTTCGGGTGAAGATTAGGGTTAGGATTTTGGTTAGTTTTAGGGTTAGGAAATGGGAAGGGATTAGGGTACAGTTTAGGGTATGACAACACTTAAGCGTTAGTGTACGTGTGAGGGCACGAGTTAGTGTTGGTGTACTGGTTAAGTTTAGGGCATGGGTGAGGGTAAGGCTTCGGGTTAGGGACACTTTTAGGGATCGGGTTAGGGTTAAGGTTAGGCAATGGGGAGGGATTAGGGTACAGGTTAAGGTACGGCAACAGCTTAGGGTTAGCCTACGTTGGAGGACATGGTTTAGTGTTGATATACTGGTTGAAATTAGGACACGGGTGAGGGTAAAGCTTCGGGTCAGGGTCAGTGTTTGGTTTAGGTTTAGGGTTAGTGTTAGGGAATGGGGAGGAATTAGGGTACAGTTAAGGGTACGACAATGCTTAAGGGTTAGAATATGTGTGAGGGCACAAGTTAGTGTTGGTGTACTGGTTAAGATTAGGGCACGGGTGATGGTAAGGCTCTGAGTTAGGGTCAGTGTTAGGATTTGTGTTAGGGTTAGGGTTAGGGAATTGTGAGGGATTAAGGTACTGTTTAGGGTATGACAGCGATCAAGGGTTAGCGTACGTGTGAGGGCACGAGTTAGTGTTGGTGTACTGGTTAAGATTAGGGCAAGGGTGACGGTATGGCTTCGGGTGAGTGAGGGTTAGGATTCGGGTTAGGGTTAGGGTTAGGAAATGGGGAGGGATTAGGGTACAGTTTAGGGTACAACAACGCTTAAGGGTTAGCGTACGTGTGAGGGCACGAAATAGTGTTGGTGTACTGGTTAAGAATAGGGCATGGGTGAGGGTAAGGCTTCGGGTTAGGGACAGTTTTAGGGATCGGGTTAGGGTTAGAGTTAGGCAATAGGGAGGGATTAGGTTACAGGTTAGTGTACGGCAACGGTTTAGATTTCGAATACGTTGGAGGGCATTGTTTAGTGTTGATGTATTGGTTAAAATTAGGACACGGGTGAGGGTAATGCTTCGGGTGAGGGTCAGGTTTAGGATTAGGGTTAGGGTTAGTTATAGGGAATGGGGAGGGATTCGAGTACAGGTTAGGGTACGGCAACGGTTTAGGTTTCGAATACTTTCGTAGGCATGGTTTAGTGTTGATGTACTGGTTAAAATTAGGACACGGGTGAGGGTAATGCTTCGGGTGAGGGTCAGGTTTAGGATTAGGGTTAGGGTAAGTGATAGGGAATGGGGAGGGATTTGGTACTCTTTATGGTATGGCTGCAGTTTAGGGTTAGCGTATGTGTGAGGGCACGGTTTAGTGTTTGTGTACTGGTTAAGATTAGGTCACTGGTGAGTGTAAGGATTCGGGTGAGGGTCAGGGTTAGGATTCGGGTTAGGTTTAGTATTAGGGAATGGTGAGGGATTAGGGTAAAATTTAGTGTAAGACAACGCTTAAAGGTTAGCGTACATGTGAGGGCACAAGTTAGTGTTGGTGTACTGGTTAAGATTAGGTCACGGGTGAGAGTAAGGCTTCGGGTGATGGTCAGGTTTAGTGTTTGGGTTAGGGTTAGGGTTAGGGATTGGGGAGGGATTAGGGTACAGTTTAGGGTATGACAACGCTTAAGTGTTAGTGTGCGTGTGAGGACACGAGTCAGTGTTGGTGTACTGGTTAAGATTAGGGCACGGGTGAGTGTAAGGCTTCGGGTGATGGTCAGGTTTAGTGTTTGGGTTAGGGTTAGGGTTAGGGATTGGGGAGGGATTAGGGTACAGTTTAGGGTATGACAACACTTAAGTGTTAGTGTGCGTGTGAGGACACGAGTCAGTGTTGGTGTACTGGTTTAAGATTAGGGCACAGGTGAGGGTAAGGCTTCGGGTGAGTGTCAGGTTTACGGTTATGGTTAGAGTTAGGGTTAGGGAATGGGGAGGGATTGGGGTACAGGTTAAGGTACAGCAACGGTTTAGGGTTAGCCTACTTTGGAGGGCAGAGGTTAGTTTGGATGTCCTGGTTAAAATTAGAACACGGGTGAGGGTAAAGTTTTGGCTGAGTGTCAGGGTTAGGGTTCGGGTTAGGGTTAGGATTACGGAATGGAGAGGAATTAGGGTAGAGGTTAGAGTACGACAATGCTTAAGTGTTAGCCTACGTGTGAGGGCACCGTTTAGTGTTGCTGTATCGGTTAATATTAGGTCATGGGTGAGGGTAAGGCTTCGGGTGAGGGTCAGGTTTAGGATTCGGGTTAGGGTTAGATTTAGAGAATGGGGAGGGATTAGGGTACAGGTTAATGTACGGCAACGGTTTAGGGTTAGCCCACGTTGGAGGGCATGGTTTAGTGTTTATGTACTGGATAAATTAGGACACGGGTGAGGGTAATGCATAGGGTGAGTTTTAGGGTTAGGGTTCGGGTTAGGGTTAGGGTTAGGGAATGGAGAGGGATTAGGGTAGAGGTTAGGGTATGGCAGTTGTTTAGGGTTAGCGTATATGTGAGGACACGGTTTAGTGTTGGCGTACTGGTTAAGATTAGGTCACAGGTGAGGGTAAGGCTACGGATGAGGTTCAAGATTAGGATTCAGGTTACGGTTAGAGTTAGGGAATGGGGAGGGATTAGGGTACAGTTTAGGGTTCGAAAAAGTTTAAGGGTTAGCGTACATGTGAGGGCACGAGTTAGTGTTGGTGTACTGGTTAAGATTAGTGCCTGGGTGAGGGTAAGGCTTCAGGTGAGAGAAAGGATTAGGGATCGGTTTAGGCTTAGTGTTAGGCAATGTGGAGGGTTTAGGGTACAGGTTAGGCTACAGCAATGGTTTAGGGTTAACCTACGTTGGAGGGAATGTGTTAGTGTTGATTTACTGCTTAAAATTAGGACATGGGTGAGGGTAAAACTTCGGGGGAGTGTTAGGGTTAGGGTTCGGTTTAGAGTTAGGGTTAGTGAATGGAGAGGGATTAGCATACATGTTAGGGTACGGCTGCGGTTGAGGGTTAGCGTACGTGTGAGGGCACGGTTTAGTGTTGGTGTACTGGTTAAGAATAGGTCACAGGTGAGGGTAAGGCTTCAGGAGAGGGTCAGGGTTAATATTCGGGTTCGGGTTAGGGTTATCGATTGCGGATCGATTAGGGTACAGTTTAGTGCACAACAACGCTTAAGGGTTAGTGTCCGTGTGAGGGCACGAGTTAGTGTTGGTGTACTGGTTAAGTTTAGGGCACGGGTGAGGGTAAGGCTTCGGGTTAGGGACACTTTTAGTGATCGGGTTAGGGTTAGGGTTAGGCAATGGGGAGGGATTAGGGTACAGGTTAGGGTACGGCAACAGCTTAGGGTTAGACTACGTTGGAGGGCATGGTTTAGTGTTGATATACTGGTTACAATTAGGACACGAGTGAGGGTAAAGCTTCGGGTCAGGGTCAGTGTTTGGTTTAGGTTTAGGGTTAGTGTTAAGGAATGGGGACGGATTAGGTTACAGTTAAGGGTACGACAGTGCTTAAGGGTTAGAATATGTGTGAGGGCACAAGATAGTGTTGGTGTACTGGTTAAGATTAGGGCACGGGTGATGGTAAGGCTTTGAGTGAGGGTCAGTGTTAGGATTTGTGTTAGGGTTAGTGTTAGGGAATGGTGAGGGATTAATGTACTGTTTATGGTATGACAGCGATCAAGGGTTAGCGGACGTGTGAGGGCACGAGTTAGTGTTGGTGTACTGGTTAAGATTAGGGCAAGGGTGAGGGTATGGCTTCGGGTGAGTGAGGGTTAGGATTCGGGTTAGGGTTAGGGTTAGGAAATGGGGAGGGATTAGGGTACAGGTTAGGGTACAACAACGCTTAAGGGTTAGCGTACGTGTGAGGGCACGAAATAGTGTTGGTGTACTGGTTAAGAATAGGGCATGGGTGAGGGTAAGGCTTCGGGTTAGGGACAGTTTTAGGGATCCGGTTAGGGTTAGAGTTAGGCAATGGGGTGGGATTAGGTTACAGGTTAGTGTACGGCAACGGTTTAGGTTTCGAATACGTTGGAGGGCATGGTTTAGTGTTGATGTATTGGTTAAAATTAGGACACGGGTGAGGGTAATGCTTCGGGTGAGGGTCAGGTTTAGGATTAGGGTTAGGGTTAGTTATAGGGAATGGGGAGGGATTCGAGTACAGGTTAGGGTACAGCAACGGTTTAGGTTTCGAATACTTTGGAGGGCATGGTTTAGTGTTGATGTACTGGTTAAAATTAGGACACGGGTGAGGGTAATGCTTCGGGTGAGGGTCAGGTTTAGGATTAGGGTTAGGGTAAGTGATAGGGAATGGGGAGGGATTTGGTACGCTTTATGGTATGGCTGCAGTTTAGGGTTAGCGTATGTGTGAGGGCACGGTTTAGTGTTTGTGTACTGCTTAAGATTAGGTCACTGGTGAGTGTAAGGATTCGGGTGAGGGTCAGGGTTAGGATTCGGGTTAGGTTTAGTATTAGGGAATGGTGAGGGATTAGGGTAAAATTTAGTGTAAGACAACGCTTAAAGGTTAGCGTCCGTGTGAGGGCACGAGTTAGTGTTGGTGTACTGGTTAAGTTTAGGGCACGGGTGAGGGTAAGGCTTCGGGTTAGGGACACTTTTAGTGATCGGGTTAGTGTTAGGGTTAGGCAATGGGGAGGGATTAGGGTACAGGTTAGGGTACGGCAACAGCTTAGGGTTAGACTACGTTGGAGGGCATGGTTTAGTGTTGATATACTGGTTACAATTAGGCCACGGGTGAGGGTAAAGCTTCGGGTCAGGGTCAGTGTTTGGTTTAGGTTTAGGGTTAGTGTTAAGGAATGGGGACGGATTAGGTTACAGTTAAGGGTACGACAATGCTTAAGGGTTAGAATATGTGTGAGGGCACAAGATAGTGTTGGTGTACTGGTTAAGATTAGGGCACGGGTGATGGTAAGGCTTTGAGTGAGGGTCAGTGTTAGGATTTGTGTTAGGGTTAGGGTTAGGGAATGGTGAGGGATTAAGGTACTGTTTAGGGTATGACAGCGATCAAGGGTTAGCGTAAGTGTGAGGGCACGAGTTAGTGTTGGTGTACTGGTTAAGATTAAGGCACGGGTGAGGGTATGGCTTCGGGTGAGGGAGAGGGTTAGGATTCAGGTTAGGGTTATGGTTAGGGAATGGGGAGGGATTAGGGTACAGTTTAGGGTACGACAAAGCTTAAGGGTAAGCGTTCGTGTGAGGGCACGAGTTAGTGTTGGTGTACTGGTTAAGATTAGGGCACGGGTGAGGGTAAGGCTTCGGTTTTGGGCCAGGGTTAGGATTCTGGTTAGCGTTAGGGTTAGGGAATGGATAGGGATTAGTGTAATATTTAGGATACGACAACGCTTTAGCGTTAACGTACGTGTGAGGGCACGAGTTAGGGTTGGTGTACTGGTTAAGATTAGGGCACGCGTGAGGGTAAGGCTTCAGTTGAGGTACAGGATTAGGGACCAGGTTAGGTTTAGGTTTAGGCAATGGGGAGGGATTAGGGTACATGTTAGGCTCCGCCAACAGTTTAGGTTTAGCCTTCGTTGCAGGGCATGGGTTAGTGTTGATGTACTGGTTAAAATAAGGACACGGGTGAAGGTAAAGCTTCGGGTAAGTGTTAGGTTTAGGGTTTGGGTTAGGGTTAGGGTTAGGGAATGGAGAGGGATTAGGGTACAGGTTAGGATACGGCTGCGGTTTAGGGTTAGCGTACGTGTGAGGGCACGGTTTAGTGTTGGTTTACTGGTTAAGATTACGTCACGGATGAGGGTAAGCCTTCGGCTGAGGGTCAGGGTTAGGATTCGGGTTAGGGTTAGGGTTAGGGAATGGGTAGGGATTAGGGTACAGTTTAGGATACGACCACGCTTTAGGGTTAGCGTACGTGTTAATGCACGAGGTAGTGTTGGCATACTGGTTAAGATTAGGGCACGGGTGAGGGTAAGGCTTTGGGTGAGGGTCAGGGTTACGATTCGGGTGAGGGTTAGTGTTAGGGAATGGGGAGGGATTAGGGTACAGTTTAGGGTACGATAATGCTTAAGGGTTAGTGTACGTGTGACAGCACGAGTTAGTGTTGGTTTACTGGTTAAGATTAGGGCACGAGTGAGGGTACGGCTTCGGAAGA
This sequence comes from Inia geoffrensis, assembly GCA_036417435.1. Classification (NCBI taxonomy): domain Eukaryota; kingdom Metazoa; phylum Chordata; class Mammalia; order Artiodactyla; family Iniidae; genus Inia; species Inia geoffrensis. Next base: position 73,035,975 of record CM070910.1, on the reverse strand, counting down.
GTGTCAGGTTTAGGGATTGGTTTAGGGTTAGGGTTAGGGAATGGGGAGGGATTAGGGTACAGTTTAGGGTATGGCAACGGTTTAGGGTTAGCCTACATTGGAGGGCATGTGTTAGTGTTGATGTACTGGTTAAAATTAGGACATGGGTGAGGGCAAAGCTTCGGGTGAGTTTCAGAGTTAGGGTTCGGGTTAGGGTTAGTGTTAAGGAATGGAGAGGGATTGGGGTACAGGTTAAAGTACGACAATGCTTAAGGGTTAGCCTGCGTGTGAGGGCACAGGTTAGTGTTGGTGTACTGGTTAAGATTAGATCACGGGTGAGGGTAAGGCATCGGGTAATGGTCATGATTGGGATTCGGGTTAGGGTTAGGCTTAGGGAATGTGGAGGCAATAGAGTACATTTTAGGGAACAACAACTCTTAAGGGTTAGCGTACGTGTGAGGGTACAAGTTAGTGTTGCTGTACTTGTTAATATTAGGGCACGCTTCAGGGTAAGGCTTTGGGAAAGGGTTAGGATTAGGATTCGGTTTAGGGTTACGGTTAGAGAATGGAGAGGGATTAGGGTACAGTTTAGTGTATGACAATGCTTAAGGGTTAGTGTACGTGTGAGGGCACGAGTTAGTGTTGGTGTACTGGTTAAGATCAGGGCACGGGTGAGGGTAAGACTTCGGAATAGGGTCAGGTTTAGGGTTTGGGTTAGGGTTAGGTTAGGGAATGGGGAGGGATAAGTGTACAGGTTAGGGAACGGCAACTGTTTAATTGTAGCCTACGTTAGAGGACATGGGTTAGTGTTGATGTCCTCTTTTAAATTAGTACACGGGTGAGGGTAAATCTTCGGGTGAGGGTCAGCGTTAGGATTCGGGTTAGGGTTAATGTTAGGGAATGGGGAGGGATTATGGTACAGGGTAGGGTACGGCTGCAGTTTAGGGTTAGCCTACGTGTGAGGGCATGGTTTAGTGTTGGTGTACTGGCTAAGATTAGTTCACGGATGAGGGTAAGGCTTAGGGTGAGGGTCAGGTTTAGGATTCGTGTTAGGGTTAGGGTTAGGGAATGGAGAGGGATTAAGGTACAGTTTAGCGTATGAAAGTGCTTAAGGGTTAGCGTACGTGTGAGGGCACGACTTACTGTTGGTGTACTGGTTAAGATTATGGCAGGGCTGAGGGTAAGGCCTCGGAAGAGGGTCGGGTTTAGGCTTTGGGTTAGGGTTAGGGTTAGGGAATTGGGAGGGATTAGGGTACAGGTTAGGGTACGGCAATGCTTAAGGGTTAGCGTACGTGTGATGGCATGTGTTAGTGTTGGTGTACTGGTTAAGATTAGGGCAGGGGTGTGGGTAAGGCTTCAGGTGAGCGTCAGGGTTAGGATTCGGGTCAGTGTTAGGGTTAGGGAATGGTGAGGGATTAGGGTACAAGTTGGGGTACGGCAACGCTTAAGTGTTAGCGTACATGTGAGGGCACGAGTTAGTGATGGTATACTGTTTATGAGTAGGGCACGGGTGAGGGTAAGGCCTCGGAAGAGGGTCAGGTTTAGGGTTTGGGTTAGGGTTAGGGTTAGGGAATGAGGAGGGAGTAGGGTACAGGTTAGGGTATGGCAACGGTTTTGGTTAGCTTACGTGAGAGGACATGGGTTAGTGTTGATGTCCTGGTTAAAATTAGGACACGGGTGAGGGTAAAGCTTCAGGTGAGTGTGAGGGTTAGGTTTCGGGTTAGGGTTAGGGTTAGGGAATGAAGCGGGATTAGGGTACAGGTTAGGGTATGACAACGCTTAAGGGTTAGCGTACATGTGAGGGCACGAGTTAGTGTTGGTGTACTGGTTAAGATTAGGGCACGGGTGATGGTAAGTCTTCGAGTGAGGGTCAGGGTTAAAATTCGTTTAGGGTTTGGATTAGTTAATGGGGAGGGATTAGTGAACAGTTTAGGGTACGACAACACTTTAGGTTTAGAGTACGTGTGAGGGCACAAGTTAGTGTTGGTGTACTGGTTAACGTTAGGTCACGGGTGAGGGTAAGGCCTCGGAAGAGGGTCAGGTTTAGGGTTTGGGTTAGGGTTAGGTTTAAGGAATGGCTAGGGCTTAGGGTACAGCTTGCGTATGACAATGCTTAAGGGTTAGCGTACGTGTGAGGGCACGAGTTAGTGTTGGTGTCCTGGTTATGTTAAGGGTACGAGTGAGGGTAAGGCCTCCAAAGAGGGTCACGTTTAGGGTTTGGGTTAGGGTTAGGGTTAGGGAATTGGGAGGGATTAGGGTACAGGTCAGGGTACGGGAACTGTTTAGTTTTAGCCTACATTGGAGGACATGGGTTAGTGTTGATGTCCTGGTTAAAATTAGGACACGGGTGAGGGTAGTGCTTCGGGTGAGTGTCATGGTTAGGGTTCGGGTTAGGGTTAGGGTTATGGAATCGAGAGGTATTATGGTACAGGTTAGTGTGCGACAACGCTTAAGGGTTAGCGTACGTGAGAGGGCACAAGTTAGTGTTGGTGTACTGGTTAAGATTAGTGCACGGTTGATGGTAAGGCTTCGAGTGAGGGTCAGGGTTAGGATTTGTTTAGGGTTAGGGTTAGTTAATGGGTAGGGATTAGGGTACAGTTTAGGGTACGACAACACTTTAGGTTTAGAGTACGTGTGAGGGTACAAGTTAGTGTTGTTGTAGTGGTTAACATTAGGGTACGGGTGAGGGTAAGGCCTCGGAAGAGGGTTAGGTTTAGGGTTTGGGTTAGGGTTAGGTTTAGGGAATGGGGAGGGATTAGTGTACAGGTTAGCGTACGTCAACGGTTTAGGGTTAGCCTACGTTGGAGGGCATGGGTTAGTGTTGATGTAGTGTTACATGTATGTCATGGGTGAGGGTAAATCTTCGGGTGACTTTCAGGGTTAGAATTCGGGTTAGGGTTAAGTTTAGGTAATGGAGAGGGATTAAGGTACAGGTTAGTGTAGGACAACGCTTAAGGGTTAGCGTACGTGTGAGGGCACGGTTTAGTGTTGGTGTACTGGTTAAGATTAGGTAATGGGTGAGGGTAAGGTTTCGGGCGAGGGTCAGGGATAGGATTCGGGTTAGGGTTAGGGTTAGGGAATGGGGTTGGATTAGGGTACAGTTTAGGGTATGAGAGCGCTTAAGGGTTAGCGTACGTGTGAGGGCAGGAGTTAGTGTTGGTGTACTGGTTAAGTTTAAGGCATGGGTGAGGGTAAGGCTTCGGGTCAAGGTTAGGTTTAGGATTCGGTTTAGGGTTAGGGTTAGGGAATGGAGAGGGATTAGGGTACAGCTTAGCGTAAGACAACGCTTAAGGGTTAGCATACGTGTGAGGACACGAGTTAGTGTTGGTGTATTGGTTAAGATTAGGGCACGGGTATGGTTAAGGCCTCCGAAGAGGGTCAGGTTTAGGGATTGGTTTAGGGTTAGGGTTAGGGAATGGGGAGGGTTTAGGGTACAGGTTAGTGTACGGCAACGCTTAAGGCTTAGCGTACGTGTGAGGGTATGAGTTAGTGTTGGTGTACTGGTTAAGATTAGGACACGGGTGATGGTAAGGCTTCGGGTGAGGGTCAGGGTTAGGATTCTGTTAGGGTTAGTGTTAGTTAATGGGGAGGGATTAGGGTAAAGTTTAGGGTAAGACAACGCTAAAGGGTTAGCTTACGTGTGAGGGCACGACTTACTGTGGCTGTACGGGTTAAGATTAGGGCACGGGTGAGGTTAAGACCACGGAAGAGGGACAGGTTTAGGGTTTGGGTTAGGGTTAGGGTTAGGGAATAGGGAGGGATTAGAGTACAGGTTTGGTTATGGCAACGGTTTAGGGTTAGTCTATGTTGGAGGCATGGGTTAGTGTTGATGTACTAGTTAAAATTAGGACACGGGTGAGGGTAAAGCTTCGGGTGAGTGTCAGGGTTAGGGTTTGGGTTAGGGTTAGGGTTAGGGAATGCAGAGGGATTACGGTACAGTTTAGTGTATGACAACGCTTAAGGGTTAGCATACGTGTGAGGGCACAAGTTAGTGTTGCTGTACTGGTTAAGATTAGGGCACGGTTCAGTGTAAGGCTTCGGGTGAGGTTTAGGATTAGGATTCGGGTTAGGGTTAGGGTGAGAGAATGGAGAGGGATTAGGGTACAGTTTAGGGTACGATGATGTTTAAGGGTTAGCGTACGTGTGAGGGCACGAGTTAGTGTTGGTGTACTGGTTAAGATCAGGGCAAGGGTGAGGGTAAGACTTCGGAATAGGGTCAGGTTTAGGGTTTGGGGAATGGGGAGGGATAAGGGTAGAGGTTAGGAAACGGCAACTGTTTAATTTTAGCCTACGTTGGAAGTCATGGGTTAGTGTTGATGTCCTGGTTAAAATTAGTAGAAGTGTGAGGGTAAATCTTCAGGTGAGGGTCAGGATTAGGATTCGGGTTAGGGTTAAGTTTAGGGAATGGGGAGGGATTAGGGTACAGGGTAGGGTACGGCTTCAGTTTAGGATTAGCGTACGTGTGAGGGCACGGTTTAGTGTTGGTGTACTGGTTAAGATTAGTTCACGGATGAGGGTAAGGCTTCAGGTTACGGTCAGGGTTAGGATTCCAGTTGGGGTTAGGGTTAGGGAATTGAGATGGATTAGGGTACAGTTTAGGGTACGAAAACGCTTAAAGGTTAGCGACCGTGTGAGGGCACAAGTTAGTGTTGGTGTACTGGTTAAGATTAGGGCACGGTTCAGGGTAAGGTTTCGGTTGAGGGTCAGGGTTAGGGTTCGGGTTAAGGTGAGGGTTAGATTATGGGGAGTGATTAGGGTACAATTCAAGGCGCGACCATACTTAAGGGTTAGTATACGTGTGAGGGCACGAGTTAGTGCTGGTGTACTGGTTAAGATTAGTGCATGGGTGAGGGTAAGGCTTCGGAAGAGGGTCAGGTTTAGGGTTTGGGTTAGGGTTAGGGTTAGGGTATGGGGAGGGTTTAGGGTTCAGGTTAGGGTACGGCAACGGTTTATGGTTAGCCAACGTTAGAGAGCATGTGTTGGTGTTGATGTTCTGGTTAAAATTAGGACACGGGTGAGGGTAAAGCTTCGTGTGAGTTTCAGGGTTAGGGTTCGGGTTAGGGTTAGGGTTAGGGAATGGAGAGGGTTTAGGGTAAAGTTTAATGTACAACAACGCTTAAGGGTTACCGTACGTGTGAGTGCACGAGGTGGTTTTGGTGTCCTGGTTAACATTCGGGCACGGGTGAGAGTAAGGCTTCGGGCGAGGGTCAAGGTTAGGATTCCGGTTAGGGTTAGTGTTAAGGAATAGGGAGGGTTTAGGGTACTGTTTAGGGTACGACAAAGCTTAAGGGTTAGCGTACGTGAGACGGCACGAGTTAGTGTTGGTATACTGGTTAAGATTAGGGCACGGGTGAGAGTAAGGCTTAGTGTGAGGGTCAGGATTAGGATTCGAGTTGGGGTTAGGGTTAGGGAATCGGGAGGGCTTAGGGTACAGTTTAGGGTACGACAATGCTTTAGGGTTAGCTTACACGTGAGGGCACGAGTTAGTGTTCGTGTACTGGTTAAGATTAGGGAACGGGTGACGGTAAGATTTCGGGTGAGGGTCACGGTTAGGATTCGGTTAGGGTAAGGGTTAGGGAATGGGGAGGGATTAGGGTACAGGTTAGGTTATGGCAACGGTTTAGGGTTAGCCTACGTTGGAGGGCATGCGTTAGTGTTGATATACTAGTTAAAATAATGACACGGGTGAGGGTAAAGCTTCGGGTGAGTGTCAGGGTTACGGTCCTGGTTAGGGTTAGGGTTTGGGAATGGGGAGGGATTAGGTTACCGATTAGGGTACGAGAACGCTTAAGGCTTAGCGTACGTGTGAGGGCACGAGTTAGTGTTGATGTACTGGTTAAGATTAGGGCACATGTGATGGTAAGGCTTCGGGTGAGGGTCAGGGTTACGATTCTGTTAGGGTTAGTGTTAGTTAATGGGGAGGGATTAGGGTACAGTTTAGGGTAAGACAATGCTTAAGGGTTAGCTTACGTGTGAGGGCACGACTTAGTGTTGGTGTACTGGATAAGACTAGGGCACGGGTGAGGTTAAGGCCTCGGAAGAGGTACAGGTTTAGGGTTTGGGTTAAGGTTAGGGTTAGGGAATGGGGAGGGATTAGGGTACAGGTTTGGTTATGGCAACGGTTTAGGGTTAGCCTATGTTGGAGGGCATGGGTTAGTGTTTCTGTACTAGTTAAAATAAGGACACCGGTGAGTGTAAAGCTTCTGGTGAGTGTCAGGCTTAGGGTTCGTGTTAAGGTTTGGGTTAGGGAATCCGGCGGTATTAGGGTACAGTTTAATGTACGACAAAGCTTAAGGGTTAGCATACGTGTGAGGGCACAAGTTAGTGTTGGTTTACTGGTTAAGATTAGGTCACGGTTCATGGTAAGGCTTCGGGTGAGGGTCAGGGTTAGGATTCGGGTTAAGGTTAGGGTTAGATTAAGGGGAGGGGTTAGGGTACAATTTAGGGTACGACCATGCTTAAGGGTTAGTGTACGTGTGAGGGCACGAGTTAGTGCTGGTGTACTGGTTAAGATTAGGGCATGGGTGAGGGTAAGGCCTCGGAAGAGGGTCAGGTTTAGGGTTTGGGTTAGGGTTAAGGTTAGGGAATGGGGAGGGTTTAGGGTACAGGTTAGGGTACGGCAACAATTTATGGTTAGCCTACGTTAGAGAGCATGTGTTAGTGTTGATGTTCTGGTTAAAATTAGGACACGGGTGAGGTTAAAGCTTCGTGTGAGTTTCAGGGTTAGGGTTCGGGTTAGGGTTAGTGTTAGGGAATGGAGAGGGTTTAGGGTAAAGGTTAATGTAAAACAACGCTTAAGGTTTACCGTACGTGTGAGGGCACAAGTTGGTTTTGGTGTCCTGGTTAACATTCGGGCACGGGTGAGAGTAAGGCTTCGGGCGAGGGTAAAGTTTAGGATTCCGGTTAGGGTTAGTGTTAAGGAATAGGGAGGGTTTAGGGTACAGTTTAGGGTATGACAACGCTTAAGGGTTAGCGTACGTGAGACGGCACGAGTTAGTGTTGCTATACTGGTTAAGATTAGGGCACGGGTGGGGGTAAGGCTTAGTGTGAGGGTCAGGATTATGATTCGAGTTGGGGTTAGGGCTAGGGAATGGGGAGGGTTTAGGGTACAGTTTAGGTTACGAAAACGCTTAAGGGTTAGCGTACACATGAGGGCACGAGTTAGTGTTCGTGTACTCGTTAAGATTAGGGAACGGGTGATGGTAAGGTTTTGAGTGAGGGTCACGGTTAGGATTCGGTTAGGGTAAGGGTTAAGGAATGGGGAGGGATTAGGGTACAGGTTAGGTTATGGCAACGGTTTAGGGTTAGCCTACGTTGGAGGGCATGCGTTAGTGTTGATATACTAGTTAAAATAAGGACACGGGTGAGGGTAAAGCTTTAGGTGAGTGTCAGGGTTACGGTCCTGGTTAGGGTTAGGGTTTGGGAATGAGGAAGGATTAGGGTACAGGTTAGGGTACGAGAACGCTTAAGGCTTAGCGTACGTGTGAGGGCACGAGTTAGTGTTGATGTACTGGTTAAGATTAGGGCACATGTGATGGTAAGGCTTCGGGTGAGGGTCAGGGTTAGGATTCAGTTAGGGTTAGTGTTAGTTAATGGGGAGGGATTAGGGTACAGTTTAGGGTAAGACAATGCTTAAGGGTTAGCTTACGTGTGAGGGCACGACTTAGTGTTGGTGTACTGGATAAGACTAGGGCACGGGTGAGGTTATGGCCTCGGAAGAGGTACAGGTATAGGGTTTGGGTTAGGGTTAGGGTTAGGGAATGGGGAGGGATTAGGGTACAGGTTTGGTTATGGCAACGGTTTAGGGTTAGCCTATGTTGGAGGGCATGGGTTAGTGTTGATGACTAGTTAAAATAAGGACACCGGTGAGTGTAAAGCTTCGGGTGAGTGTCAGGCTTAGGGTTCGTGTTAGAGTTAGGGTTAGGGAATCCAGTGGGATTAGGGTACAGTTTAATGTACGACAAAACTTAAGGGTTAGCATACGTGTGAGTGCACAAGTTAGTGTTGGTGTACTGGTTAAGATTAAGGCATGGGTGAGGGTGAGGCCTCGGAAGAGGGTCAGGTTTAGGGTTTGGGTTAGGGTTAGGGTTAGGGAATGAGGAGGGTTTAGGGTACAGGTTAGGGCTCGGCAACGGTTTACGGTTAGCCTATGTTAGAGAGCATGTGTTAGTGTTGATGTTCTGGTTAAAATTAGGACATGGGTGAGGGTAAAGCTTCGTGTGAGTTTCAGGGTTAGGGTTCGGGTTAGGGTTAGTGTTAGGGAATGGAGAGGGTTTAGGGTAAAGGTTAATGTACAACAACGCTTAAGGGTTACCGTACATGTGAGGGCACGATGTGGTTTTGGTGTCCTGGTTAACATTCGGGCACGGGTGAGGGTAAGGCTTCGGGTGAGGTTCAGGGTTAGGATTCGGCTTAGGGTTAGGGTTAGGATATGGGGAGGGATTAGGGTACAATTTTGGGTATGACCACGCTTAAGGGTTAGTGTACGTGTGAGCACACAAGTTAGTGTTGGTGTACTCGTTAAGATTAGGGCTCGGGTGAGGGTAAGGCTTCGGGTGAGGGTTACGGTTAGTATTCGGGTTATGGTTATGGTTAGGGAATGGAGAGGGATGAGGGTAGAGTTTAGTGTATGACAACACTTAATGGTTAGTGTACGTGTGAGGGCACGAGTGAGTGTTGGTGTACTGGTTAAGAGTAGGGCACGGGTGAGTTTAAGGCCTCGGAAGAGGGTCAGGTTTAGGGTTTGGGTTAGGGTTATGATTAGGGAATGGGGAGGGATTAGGGTACAGGTTAGGATATGGAAACGCTTAAAGGTTAGCGTACGTGTGAGGGCAACAATTAGTGTTGGTGTACTGGTTAAGATTAGGGCACGTGTGATGGTAAGGCTTCGGGTGAGGGTGAGGGTTAAGATTCGTATGGGGTTTGGTTTAGTTAATGTGGAGGGATTAGGGTACAGTTTAAGGTATGACAGTGCGTAAGGGTTAGCGTACGTGTGAGGGCACGACTTACTGTTGGTGTACTGGTTTAGATTAGGGCATGGGTGAGTGTAAGGCCTCGGAAGAGGGTCAGGTTTAGCGTTCGGTTTAGGGTTAGGGTTAGGGAATGGGGAGGGATTAGGGTACAGGTTTGGTTATGGCAAAGGTTTAGGGTTAGCCTGTGTTGGAGGGCATGGGTTAGTGTTGAAGTACTAGTTGAAATTAGGACAGGGGTAAGCGTAAAGCTTTGGGTGAGTGTCAGGTTTAGGGTAACGGTTACGGTTACTGTTAGGGAATGCGGAGGGATTAGGGTACAGTTTAGTGTATGACAACGTTTAAGGGTTAACATACGTGTGAGGGCACAAGTTAGTGTTGGTGTACTGGTTAAGATTAGGGCACGGGTTAGTGTAAGGCTTCAGGTGAGGGTCATGTTTAGGATTCAGGTGAGGATTAGGGTTAAGGAATGGGGAGGAATTACGGTACAGTTTAGGGTACGAGAACATTTAATGGATAGCGTACGTGTGAGGGCACGAGTTAGTGTTGGTGTACTGGTTAAGACTAGGGCATGGGTGAGTGTAAGGCTTTGGGTCAGGGACAGGATTAGTGATCAGGTTAGGATAATAGTTAGGCAATGGGGAGGGATTAAGATACAGGTTAGTGTATGGCAAAGGTTTAGGTTCAGCCTACGTAGGAGGGCATGGGTTAGTGTTGATGTCCTGGTTAAAATTAGAACATGGATCAGGGTAAATCGTCAGGGAGTGTCAGGGTTAGGGTTAGGGTTAGGGTTAGGGAATGGAGAGGGATTAGGGTACAGGTAAGGGTACAACAACGTTTAAGGTTTAGCGTACGTGTGAGGGCACGAGTTAGTGTTGGTTTACTGGTTAAGATTAGGTCACGGTTGAGGGTAAGGCTTCGGGTGAGGGACAGGATTAAGGATCGGCTTAGTGGTAGAGTTAGGCAATGGGGAGGGATTAGGGTCCAGGTTAGGGTACGGCTGCGGTTTAGGGTTAGCGTACGTGTGAGGGCACGGTTTTGTGTTGGTGTATTCGTTAAGATTCGGTCACGGGTGAGGCTAAAGCTTCGGGTTAGGGTCAGGGTTAGGATTCGTGTTCGGGTTAGGGTTAGGGTTAGGAAATGGGGAGCGATTAGGGTGCAATTTAGTGTACGACCACGCTTAAGGGTTAGTGTATGTGTGATGGCATGAGTTAGTGTTGGTGTACTGGTTAAGATAAGGGCACGGGTGAGGGTAAGGCTTCGGGTGAGGTTGCGGGTAAGGATTCGGGTTAGGGTTAGGGTTAGGGAATGGAGAGGGTTTAGGACATAGTTTAGCGTACAACAAAAATTAAGGGTTAGCGTTCGTGTGCAGTCACGAGTTAGTGTTATTGTACTGGTTAAGATTAGGGCACGGGTGAGGGAAAGAGCTCGGAAGAGGGTCAGGCTTAGGGTTTGGGTTACGGTTTGTGTTAGCGAATGGTGAGGGATTAGGGTACAGATTAGGGTACGGCAAAGTTTTAGGGTTAGCCTACGAAGGAGGACATGGGATAGTGTTGATGTCCTGGTAAAATTTAGGACACGGGTGAGGGTAAAGCTTCGGGTGAGTGTCCGGTTTATGGTTCGGATTAGGGTTAGGATAGGGAATAGAGAGGGGTTAGGGTACAGGTTAGGGTACGGCTGCGGATTAGGGTTAGCGTAAGTGTGAGGGCAGGGTTTAGTGACGGTGTACTGGTTAATATTAGGTCACGTATGAGGATAAGGCTTCGGGTGAGGGTCAGGGTTGGGATTCGTGTTAGGGTTAGGTTAGGGAATGGGGAGGGATTAGGGTACCGATTAGGGTACGACAACACTTAAGGATTAGAGTACGTGTGAAGGCACGAGTTAGTGTTGGCGTACTGGTTAAGATTAGGACACGGGTGAGGTTAAGGCCTCTGAAGAGGGTCAGGTTTAGGGTTTGGGTTAGGGTTAGGGTTAGGGAATGGGGAGGGAATAGGGCACAGTTTAGAGTACGGCAATGGTTTAGGGTTAGCCTACGTAGGAGGGCATTGGTTAGTTTTGATGTCCTGGTTAAAATTAGAACACGGATGAGGGTAAATCTTCGAGTGAGTGTCAGGGTTAGGGTTCGGGTTAGGGTTACGGTTACGGAATGGAGATGGTTTTGGGTACAGGTTAGGGTACGACAACGTTTAAGGTTTAGCGTACGTGTGAGGGCACCGCTTAGTGTTGTTGTGCTGGTTAAGATTAGGTCATATTTGAGGGTAAGGCTTAGGGTGAGTGTCAGTGTTATGATTCGGGTTAGTGTTAGATTTAGGGAATGGGGAGGGATTAGGGTACATTTTAGGGTATGACAACGCTTAAGGGTTATTGTACGTGTGAGGGCACGAGTTAGTGTTGGTGTACTTGTTAAGATTAGGTCACGGGTGAGGGTAAGGCTTCGTGTGAGGGACAGGATTAGGGATCGGGTTAGGGTTAGGGTTAGGCACTGGGGAGGGATTAGGGTACAGTTTATGGTACGACAACGATTAAGGGTTAGTGTTCGTGTGAGGGCACAAGTTAGTGTTGGTGTACTGGTTAAGATTAGGGCACTGGTGAGGGTTAGGCCTCGGAAGAGGGTCAGGTTTAAGGTTTGGGTTAGGGTTAGGTTTTGGGAATGGGGAGGGATGAGTGTACAGTTTAGTGTATGGCAACGCTTTAGGGTTAACCTACGTAGGAGGGCATGGGCTAGTGTTGATGTCCTGGTTAAAATTAGAACAAGGGTGAGGGTAAATCTTCGGGTGAGTGTCAGGGTTAGGAATCGGGTTATGGTTAGGGTTAGGCAATGGGGAGGGATTAGGGTACAGGTTAGGGTACGGCTGCGGTTTAGGGTTAGCGTACGTGTGAGGACTCGATTTAGTTTTGGTGTACTCGTTAAGATTAGGGCACGGGTGAGGGTAAGGCTTCGGGTGAGTGTCAGAGTTAGGGTTCGTGTTAGGGTTAGGGTTAGGGAATGGAGAGGGAATAGGGTACAGGTTAGTGTACGACAACGCTTAAGGGTTAGCGTACGTGTGAAGGCACCATTTAGTGTTGGTGTACTGGTTAAGATTAGGGCATGGGTGAGTGTAAGGCCTCGGAAGAGGGTCAGGTTTAGGGTTTGGGTTAGGGTTATGATTAGGGAATGGGGAGGGATTAGGGTACAGGTTAGGATATGGAAACGCTTAAAGGTTAGCGTACGTGTGAGGGCAACAATTAGTGTTGGTGTACTGGTTAAGATTAGGGCACGTGTGATGGTAAGGCTTCGGGTGAGGGTGAGGGTTAAGATTCGTATGGGGTTTGGTTTAGTTAATGGGGAGGGATTAGGGTACAGTTTAAGGTATGACAGTGCGTAAGGGTTAGCGTACGTGTGAGGGTACGACTTACTGTTGGTGTACTGGTTAAGATTAGGGCATGGGTGAGTGTAAGGCCTCGGAAGAGGGTCAGGTTTAGCGTTCGGTTTAGGGTTAGGGTTAGGGAATGGGGAGGGATTAGGGTACAGGTTTGGTTATGGCAAAGGTTTAGGGTTAGCCTGTGTTGGAGAGCATGGGTTAGTGTTGAAGTACTAGTTGAAATTAGGACAGGGGTAAGCGTAAAGCTTTGGGTGAGTGTCAGGTTTAGGGTAACGGTTACGGTTACTGTTAGGGAATGCGGAGGGATTAGGGTACAGTTTAGTGTATGACAACGTTTAAGGGTTAACATACGTGTGAGGGCACAAGTTAGTGTTGGTGTACTGGTTAAGATTAGGGCACGGGTTAGTGTAAGGCTTCGGGTGAGGGTCATGTTTAGGATTCAGGTGAGGATTAGGGTTAAGGAATGGGGAGGAATTACGGTAAAGTTTAGGGTACGAGAACATTTAATGGATAGCGTACGTGTGAGGGCACGATTTAGTGTTGGTGTACTGCTTAAGACTAGGGCATGGGTGAGTGTAAGACTTTGGGTCAGGGACAGGATTAGTGATCAGGTTAGGATAATAGTTAGGCAATGGGGAGGGATTAAGATACAGGTTAGGGTATGGCAAAGGTTTAGGTTCAGCCTACGTAGGAGGGCATGGGTTAGTGTTGATGTCCTGGTTAAAATTAGAACATGGATCAGGGTAAATCGTCAGGGAGTGTCAGGGTTAGGGTTAGGGTTAGGGTTAGGGAATGGAGAGGGATTAGGGTACAGGTAAGGGTACAACAACGTTTAAGGTTTAGCGTACGTGTGAGGGCACCGCTTAGTGTTGTTGTGCTCGTTAAGATTAGGTCATATTTGAGGGTAAGGCTTCAGGTGAGTGTCAGTGTTATGATTCGGGTTAGTGTTAGATTTAGGGAATGGGGAGGGATTAGGGTACATTTTAGGGTATGACAACGCTTAAGGGTTATTGTACGTGTGAGGGCACGAGTTAGTGTTGGTGTACTAGTTAAGATTAGGTCACGGGTGAGGGTAAGGCTTCGTGTGAGGGACAGGATTAGGGATCGGGTTAGGGTTAGGGTTAGGCACTGGGGAGGGATTAGGGTACAGTTTATGGTACGACAACGATTAAGGGTTAGTGTTCGTGTGAGGGCACAAGTTAGTGTTGGTGTACTCGTTAAGATTAGGGCACTGGTGAGGGTTAGGCCTCGGAAGAGGGTCAGGTTTAAGGTTTGGGTTAGGGTTAGGTTTTGGGAATGGGGAGGGATGAGTGTACAGTTTAGTGTATGGCAACGCTTTAGGGTTAACCTACGTAGGAGGGCATGGGCTAGTGTTGATGTCCTGGTTAAAATTAGAACAAGGGTGAGGGTAAATCTTCGGGTGAGTGTCAGGGTTAGGAATCGTGTTATGGTTAGGGTTAGGCAATGGGGAGGGATTAGGGTACAGGTTAGGGTACGGCTGCGGTTTAGGGTTAGCGTACGTGTGAGGACTCGATTTAGTTTTGGTGTACTCGTTAAGATTAGGGCACGGGTGAGGGTAAGGCTTCGGGTGAGTGTCAGAGTTAGGGTTCGTGTTAGGGTTAGGGTTAGGGAATGGAGAGGGAATAGGGTACAGGTTAGTGTACGACAACGCTTAAGGGTTAGCGTACGTGTGAAGGCACCATTTAGTGTTGGTGTACTGGTTAAGATTAGGTCATGGGTGAGGGTAAGGCTTTTTAGTGAGGGTCAGGGATACGATTCGGGTTAGGGATAGAGTTAGGGACTGGGGAGGGATTAGGGTACAGTTTAGGGTACGACAATGCTTAAGGGTTAGCATACGTGTGAGGGAATGATTTAGTGTTGGTGTACTGGTTACGATTAGGTCACGGGTGAGGGTAATGCTTCAGGTGAGGGTAAGGGTTAGGATTCGGGTTAGGGTTAAGGTAAGGGAATGGGGAGAGATTAGGGTACAGGTTATGGTACGGCAACGGTTCAGGGTTAGCCTACATTGGATGGCATGGGTTAGTGTTGATATACTGGTTAAAGTTAGACACGGGTAAGGGTAAAGCATCAGGTGAGTGTCAGGTTTAGGGTTCGTGTTAGGGTTAGGGTTAGGGAATGGAGAGGGATTAGGGTACAGTTTTGGGTACGTCTGTGGTTTAGGGTTAGCGAAAGTGTGAGGGCACAGTTTATTGTTGGAGTACTGGTTAAGATTATGTCACGGTTGAGGGTAAGGCTTCGGGTGAGGGTCAGAGTTAGGATTCGGTTTAGGGTTAGGGTTGGGGAATGGGGAAGGATTAGGGTACAGTTTAGGGCACGACAACGCTTAAGTGTTAGCGTACGTTTGACGGCATGAGTTAGTGTTGGTGTACTAATTAAGTTTCGGGCACGGGTCAGTGTAAGGTTTCGGGTGAGTGTCAGGGTTAGGATTCGGGTTAGGTTTATGGTTAGGGAATGGGGAGGGTTTAGGGTACAGTTTAGGATACGACAACGTTTAAGGGTTAACGTACGTGTGAGGGCACGATTTAGTGTTGCTGTACTGGTGAAGTTTAGGTCACGGGTGAGGGTAAGGCCTCGGAAGAGGGTCAGGTTTAGGGTTTGTGTTAGGGTTATGGTTACGGAAAGGGGAGGGATTAGGGTACAGGTTAGGGTACGGCAACGGTTTAGGGTTGGCCTACTTTGGAGGGCATGGGTTAGTGTTGTTATCCTGGTTAGTATTAGAACATGGGTGAGGGTAAAGCTTCGGTGAGTGCCAGGGTTAGGGTTCGGGTTAGGGTTAGGGTTAGGGAATGGAGAGGGAATAGAGTATCAGTTAGGGCACGACAATGCTTACGTGTTAGCACACATGTGAGGGCACAGGTTAGTGTTTGTGTACTGGGTAATATCAGGGCACTGGTGAGTGTAAGGCTTCTGATGAGTGTCAGGGTTAGGGTTACGGTTAAGGTTAGGGTTAGGGTACGGGGAGGGATTTGGTATTATTTAGGTTACAGCAGCGTTTAGGGTTAGCGTTCATGTGAGTGCGCACGTTAGTGTTCGTGTACTGGTTAATATTAGAGCAAAGGTGAGGCTAGGGCTTTGGGTGCGGGTCAGGGTTAGCATTAGGGTTAGGGTTAATGTTAGGGAATGGGGAACGTTTTGGGTACAGGTTATTATACTGGTACTGTTTAGGGTTAGCATACGTGGGAGGCCACGAGTTAGTGTTGGTGTAATGGTTAATATTACGTCACGGGTGAGGGTAAGGCATCTGGTGATGGTCACGGTTAGGGTTCGTGTTAGGGAATGGGGAGCTTTTAAGGTACAGTTTAGGGTATGGGAACGGTTTAGTGTTGGCGTAGGTGTGAGGGCACAGGTTAGTGTTGGTGTACTGGTTAAGATTAGGGCATAGGTGAGATTAAGGCTTCGGGTGAGGGTCAGGGTTAGGTTTCGGGTTAGGGTTAGGGCATGGGGAGGGATTAGGGTACAGGTTAGGGTACGGCAAATGTTTAGCGCTAGCGTATATGTGAAGGCACGAGTTAGTGTTGGTGTACTGGTTAAGATTAGGGCACAGGTGAGGGTAAGGCCTCGGAAAAGGGTCACGTTCAGGGTTTGGGTTAGGGTTAGGGTTAGGGAATGGGGAGGGATTAGTGTACAGGATAGGGTACGACAACGCTTAAGGGTTAGCGTACGTTTGAGGGCACGAGTTAGTGTTTGTTTACTGGTTAAGATTAGGGCATGGGTTAGGGTAGGGCCTCGGAAGAGGGTCAGGTTTAGGGATGGGGTTAGGGTTAGGGTTAGGCAATGGGAGGGATTAGGGTACAGGTTAGGGTACAGCAATGGTTTATTGTTAGAGTACATGTGAAGGCATGGGTTTGTGTTTGTGTACTGGTTAAGATTAGAGCACAGGTGAGGGTATGGCTTCAGGTGAGGGCCAGGGTTATGGTGCTGGTTAGGGTTGAGGTTAGGGAATGGGGAGGGATTAGGGTACAGGTTAGGGTACGGCAACGGTTTAGGGTTCGCGTACGTGTGAGGGCACTGGTTAGTGTTGGTGTACTGGTTAAGATTAGGGCACGGGTGATGGTAAGTCTTCGGGTGAGGGTCAGTGTTAGGTTTCTGTTTAGGGTTTGGGTTAAGGAAGAGGGAAGGATTAGGGTACATGTTTTTGGATGGCAACGGTTTCGGTTTAGCGTCCGTGTGAGGGCACGGGTTAGTTTTGGTGTACTGGTTAAGATTAGGGCACAGGTGAGGGTAAGGCTTCGGGTGAGGGTCAGGGGTGGGGTTCGGGTTAAGGTTAGTGTTAGGGAATGGGAGTGATTAAGGTACAACTTAGGGTGCAGCAACGGTTTAGGGCTAGCGCACATGTGACGGCGTGGGTTCGTGTTCTTGTACGGTATAGGGTTTGGGCACAGGAGAGGGTAGGGCTTCTGGTGAGGTTCACGGTTAGTGTTCAGGTTAGGGTTAGGATTACGGAAAGGGGTGGGTTTAGGTTAAAGGTTAATGTATGGCATCAATTTAGGGTTATTGTAAATTTGAGGTCATGGTTTAGGTTTAGTTTTAGGATTAGGGTTAGGTTTAGGGAACAGGGAAGGTTTAGGGTACAAGTTAGGGTATGCAAAATTTTAGGAATAGTGTATGTGTGGGGGCACGGTTTACTGTTCGTGTAGGGTTTAGGATTAAGGCACATGTGAGTGTAAGGCTTTGGGTGATGTTCAGGGTCAGGTGTCTTGTTAGGGTTAGGGTAAGGGAACAGGGAAGGTTTAGGGTAAAGTTTATGTTACGGCAACATTTTTGGGTTAGCCTTCATGTGAGGGCACGGGTTAGTATTCGTGTTCGGGTTAGGATTATGGCACAGTTGACAGTAAGGTTTCTGGTGAGGGTCAGGGCATGAGTTCAGTTTAGGGTTACGGTTAGGGAATGGGGAGGGTTTAGGGTACAGTTTAAGGTACGGCAATGGTTTGGGGTTAGCGTATGTGTGAGTGCATGGGTTAGTGTTCGTGTATGGTTTGGGATTAGGGCACGGGTTATGGTAATGCTTCGGGTGAGGTTCAGTGTTAGGTTTCGGTTTAGGGTTAGGGTTAGGGTTAGGGAATGGCGACAGTTTAGGGTACATATTAGTGTACGGCAATGGGTTAGGGTTAGCGTACGTTTGAGGGCACGGTTAGTGTTCATGTACGGGTTAGGATTTGGGCACGGGTGATGGTAAGTCTTCTTGTGAGGGTCAGAGATAGAGTTTGGTTTAGGGTTAGGGTTAGGGAATGGGGACGGGTTACGGTACAGGTTAGGGTACAGCAACGGTTTAGGGTTAGCGTACGTGTGAGGGCAAGGTTTAGTGTTGGTGTTCTGGTTAAGATTAGGGCACGGGTGAGGGTAAGGCTTCGGGTGATGGTCAGGATTTGGGTTCGGGTTAGGGTTAGGGTTAAGGAATGTGGAGGGATTAGTGTACAGGTTAGGGTACGGCAACGGTTTACGGTTCGCCTACCTTTGAGGGTATGGGTTAGTGTTGGTGTGGTGGTTAAGATTAGGGCATGGGTGAGAGTAATGCTTCGGGTGAGGGTCAAGGTTAGGTTTCAGTTTAGGGTTAGTGTTAGGGAATAATGAGGGATTAGCGTACAGGTTAGGGTACGGTAACGGTTTAGGGTTAGCGTGCATGTGAGGGCAGGGGTTAGTGTCGGTGTACTGGTTAAGATTTGGGCATTGGTTAGGGTAAGGCTTTGGGTAAGTGTTAGGGTTAGGTTTCAGGTTAGGGCGAGGGTTAGGGAATGGGGAGGTATTAGGGTACAGTTTAGGGTACAGCAACGGTTTAGGGTTAGTGTACTTGTGAGCGTATGTGTTAGTGTTGGATTAGAGGTTAAGATTAGGGCACGGGTGAGGGTAATGCTTCGTGTGAGAGTCAAGGTTAGTGTTCAGGTTAGTGTTATGGCTTGGGAATGGGGAGGGATTAGGGTACAAGTTAGGGTTCAGCAACGGTTTAGGGTTAGCGTACGTGTGATGGCACGGGTTAATGATCGTGTGTGGGTTAGGGTTAGGGCACGGGTGAGGGTAAGGCTTTGGGTGAGGGTGAGGGTTCGGGTTCATGTTAGGGTTAGGGTTACGGAACGGGTAGGGTTTAGGGAGCAGGTTAGGGTACGGCAATGGTTTAGTGTTAGTGTACGTGTGAGGGCATGGGTTAGTGTTTTTGTATTGGTTAAGATTAGGGCAAGGGTGGATGTAAGGCTCCGTTTGAGGGTCAGTGGTAGGGTTCGGGTTAGGGTTTGCATTTGGGATTTGGGAGGGTTTAGGGTACAGGTTACGTTTCAGGAATGACTTAGGGTTAACATGCATTTGAGAGCACCGGTTAGTGTTTGTGTACGGGTTTGTAGTAGTGCTCGGGTGAAGGTAAGGCTTCGTGTGATGGTCATTGTTAGGGTTCTGATTAGGGTTAGGGTTACGGAACGGTGAGGGTTTGGGTACACTTTAGGGTACGGCAACAGTTTAGAGATAGTGTACATGTGAGGGCGAGGGTTAGTGTTCGTGTATGGGTTAGGATTAGGGTACGTGTGAGGTTAAGGTTTTGGGTGAAGGTCAGGGTTAGAGTTCGGTTTAGGGTTAGGGTTAGAGAACTGGAAGTGTTTAGGGTACTGGTTAGGGTACAGCAACAATTTAGGTTTAGCATACGTGTGAGGGTAAGGGTTAGTTTTGGTGTACTGGATAAGATTAAGGCACGTGATAGGTTAAGGCTTCGGGTGAGTGTCATGGTTAGGGTTCGGTTTAGGGTTAGGATTAGGGAATGGGGACCTTTAGGGTACAGGTTAGGGTATGCAAACAATTAAGGTTTAGCGTACATGTGAGGGAACAGGCTAGTGTTTGTGTACTGGGTAATATCAGGGCACAGGTGAGGGTATGGCTTCGGGTGAGTGTCAGGGTTAGGGTTACGGTTAGGGTTAGGGTTAGGGAACGGGGAGGTATGCGGTATAATTTAAGTTACAGCAACGGTTTAGGGTTAGCATACGTGTGAGTGCACGCATTAGTGTTGGTGTACTGTTTAATATTAGGGCAAAGGTGAGAGTAAGGCTTTGGGTGCGGGTCAGGGTTAGCATTAGGGTTAGGGTTAGTGTTAGGGAACGGGGAACGTTTAGGGTACAGGTTATGGTACTGGTACGGTTTAGGGTTCGCATACATGGGAGGCCACGAGTTAGTGTTGATGTAATGGTTAATATTAGGTCACGGGTGAGGGTAAGGCTTCTGGTGATGGTCACGTTTATGGTTCGTGTTTGGCTTAGGGTTAGGGAATGGGGAGCTTTTAGGGTACAGTTTAGGGTATGGGAACGGTTTAGGGTTGACGTACGTGTGAGGGCACAGGTTAGTGTTGGAGTACAGGTTAATATTAGGGCACAAGGGAGGGTAAGGCTTCTGGTGAGTGTTAGGGTTAAGGTTCTGGTTAGCATTAGTGTTAGGGAATGGGGAGAGATTAGCGTACAATTTAGGGTACAGTAGCTGTTTACGGGTAACGTCCATTTGAGGGCATGGGTTAGTGTTCATTTATGGGTTAGGATTAGGTCACGGGAGAGGGTAAGTCTTCGTGAGATGGTCAGGGTTAGGGTTCGGGTTCGGGGTATGGTTGTTGAACAGGGAGGATTTAGGGTACAGGTTAGGGTAGGGGAACAATTTAGGTTCACATACATGTGAGAGCACTGTTTAGTGTTGGTGTACTGCTTAATATTAGGGCACGGATGAGGGTAAGGTTTCGGGTGAGGGTCAGGTTTAGGGTTCAATTTAGGTTTTTTGTTAAGGAATGGGGAGGGATTAGGGTACAAGTTAGGGTTCAGCAACGGTTTACGGTTAGCGTACGTGTGAGGCCACAGGTTAGTGTTCTTTTACGGGTTAGGATTAGAGCACAGGTGAGGGTATGGCTTTTGGTGAGTCTCAGTGTTAGGGTTCGGGTTAGGGTTAGGGTTAGGGAATGGGGAGGGTTTAGGGTACAGGTTAGAGTACGGGAACAATTTAGTGTTAGCATACTTGTGGGGGCATGGGTTAGTGTTGCTCTACTGCTTAACATTAGGGCACAGTTGAGGGTACGGCTTTGGGTGAGTCTCAGGGTTCAGGTTCGGGTTAGGGTTACGGAATGGGGAGGGTTTAGAGTACAGGTTAGGGTACAGGAATGATTTACGGTTAGCGTACGTGTGAGGGCATGGTTTAGTGTTGGCGTGCTGCTTAATATTAGGGCACGGATGAGGTTAAGGCTTCGGGTGAGGGTCAGGTTTAGGGTTCAGGTTAGGGTTAGGTTTAGGGAAAGAGAGGGATTAGGGTAGAAGTTAGGGTACAGCAACGGTTTAGGGTTAGCGTACCTGTGAGGGCACGGGTTATTGTTTGTGTACGGGTTAGGATTAGGGAACAGGTGAGGGTACGGCATCGGGTGAGTCTATGGGTTAGGGTTAGGGTTAGGTTTAGTTAATGGGGAGGGTTTAGGGTACAGGTTAGGGTACTGGAACAATTTAATGTTAGCATAAGTGTGGGGGCATGGGTTAATGTTGGTGTACTGTTTAACATTAAGGCACGGGAGAGGGTAAGGCTTCGTGTGAGGGTCAGGGTTAGCATTAGGGTTAGGGTTAGTGTTAGGGAATGGGGAGCATTTAGGGTACAGGTTAGGGTAGTGGAACGGTTTAGGGCTCGTGTACGTGTGAGGGCACGGGTTAGTGTTGGTGTACTGATTAATATTAGTGCACGGGTGAGGGTATGGCTTCGGTTGAGGGTCAGGATTAAGGTTCAGGTTAGAGTTAGAGTTAGGGAAAATGGAGGTTTTAGGGTACAGTTTAGGGTACGGGAAAGGTTTAGGGTTACCGTACGTGTGAGGGCACGGGTTAGTGTTGGTGTACTAGTTAATATTAGGGCATGGGTTAGAGTAAGGCTTCGGGTGAGTGTCAGGGTTAGCATTAGGGTTAGGGTTAGTGATAGGGAACGGGGAACATTTAGGGTACAGGTTAAGGTACCAGAATGTTTTAGTGTTAGTGTACTTGTGTGGGCACGAGTTAGTGTTGGTGTAATTGTTAATATTAGGTCACTGGTGAGGGTAAGGCTTCTGGTGAGTGTCAGGGTTAAGGTTCAGGTTAGGGTTAGTGTTAGGGAACGGGGAGGGTTTAGGGTACAATTTATGGTAGGGGAGCTGTTTAGGGGTAGCGTCCGTGTGAAGGCATGGGTTAGTGTTCGTGTACGGGTTAGGATTAGGGCACGGGTGAGAGTAAGGCTTCGGGTGAGGTTCAGGGTTAGGGTTCTGGCTAGGGTTAGTGTTAGGGAACGGGGAGTGTTTAGGGTGCCAGTTAGCATACGGGAAAGTTTTAGGTTTAGCGTTCGTGTTAGGGCATGGGTTAGTTTTGGAGTACTCATTAATATTATGGCACCGATGAGGGTAACGCTTCGGGTGTGTGTCAGGGTTAGGGCTCGTGTTAGGGTTAGGGTTAGGGAATGGGGAGTGTTTAGGGTACATGTTAGTGTATGGGAACGTTTTATGGTTAATGTACGTTTGAGTGCACGGGTTAGTGATGGTGTACTGGTTAAGGTTAGGGCACGGGTGAGGGTAAGGCTTCGGGTGAGGGGCAGTGTTAGGTTTCAGGTTAGGGTTAGTGTTAAGGAACGGGGCGGGTTTAGGGTAGAGTTTAGGGTACCGGAACAGTTTAGTGTTAGTGTACGTGTGAGGCCATGGGTTACTGTTCTTGTACGGGTTTGCATTAGGACACCGGTGAAGGTAAGGCTTCGGGTGATGGTCAGGGTTAGGGTTCGTGTTAGGGTTAGGATTAGGGTACGGGGGTATTAGGGTACAGGTTAGGGTACGGCAACGGTTTAGTGTTACCCTATGTGTGAGGGCACAGATTAGTGTTCATGTACGGATTAGGATTAGGGCACGGGTGAGGGTAAGGCTTTGGGTGAGGGTCAGGTTTATGGTTCAGGTTAGGGTTAGTGTTAGTTATTGAGGAGGCTTTAGGGTACAGGTTAAGGTATGGCAACGGTTTAGGGTTAGCATATGTGTGAGGGCATGGGTTAGTGTTGGTGTACTGGTTAAGATTAGGGCACTTGTGAGGGTAAGTCTTCGGGTGAGTGTTAGGTTTAGGGTTCGGGTTAGGTTTAGGGTTAGGGAACGTGGAGGGATTAGGGTACAGATTAGGGTATGGCAACGGTTTAGCCTTGCTGTACAAGTGAGGGCATGTGTTAGTGTTCGTGTACGGGTTAGGATTAGGGAACAGGTGAGTGTAGGGTTTTGGGTGAGGGTCAGGGTTAGGGTTCGGGTTAGGGTTAGGGTTAGGGAACGGGGAGGGTGTAGGATACAGGTTAACGTACGGAAACTGTTTAGTGTTAGTGTACCTGTGAGGGCATAGATTAGTGTTTGTGTACTGGTTAATATTAGGTCACGGGTGAGGGTAAGGCTTCGGGTGAGAGTCAGTGTTAGGTTTCTGTTTAGGGTTTGGGTTAAGGAAGAGGGAAGGATTAGAGTACATGTTTTTGGAAGGCAACGGTTTCGGTTTAGTGTCCGTGTGAGGGCACAGGTTAGTTTTAGTGTGCTGGTTAAGATTAGGGCACGGGTGAGGGTAAGGCTTCGGGTGAGGGTCAGGGGTGGGGTTCGGGTTAAGGTTAGGGTTAGGGAATGGGAGTGATTAAGGTACAACTTAGGGTGCAGCAGCGGTTTAGGGCTAGCGTACATGTGACGGCATGGGTTCGTGTTCGTGTACGGTATAGGGTTTGGGCACAGGAGAGGGTAGGGCTTCTGGTGAGGTTCACGGTTAGTGTTCAGGTTAGGGTTAGGATTACGGAAAGGGGAGGGTTTAGGTTAAAGGTTAAGGTATGGCATCAATTTAGGGTTATCGTAAATTTGAGGTCATGGTTTAGGTTTAGTTTTAGGATTAGGGTTAGGTTTAGGGAACAGGGAAGATTTAGGGTACAAGTTAGGGTATGCAAAATTTTAGGAATAGTGTATGTGTGGGGGCACGGTTTACTGTTCGTGTAGGGTTTAGGATTAAGGCACATGTGAGTGTAAGGCTTTGGGTGATGTTCAGGGTCAGGTGTCTTGTTAGGGTTAGGGTAAGGGAACAGGGAAGGTTTAGGGTAAAGTTTATGTTACGGCAACATTTTTGGGTTAGCCTTCATGTGAGGGCACGGGTTAGTATTCGTGTTCGGGTTAGGATTATGGCACAGTTGACAGTAAGGTTTCGGGTGAGGGTCAGGGCATGGGTTCAGTTTAGGGTTACGGTTAGGGAATGGGGAGGGTTTAGGGTACAGTTTAAGGTACAGCAATGGTTTGGGGTTAGCGTATGTGTGAGTGCATGGGTTAGTGTTCGTGTATGGTTTGGGATTAGGGCACGGGTTATGGTAATGCTTCGGGTGAGGTTCAGTGTTAGGTTTCGGTTTAGGGTTAGGGTTAGGGAATGGCGACAGTTTAGGGTACATATTAGTGTACGGCAATGGGTTAGGGTTAGCGTACGTTTGAGGGCATGGTTAGTGTTCATGTACGGGTTAGGATTTGGGCACGGGTGATGGTAAGTCTTCTTGTGAGGGTCAGAGATAGAGTTCGGTTTAGGGTTAGGGTTAGGGAATGGGGAAGGTTTAGGGTACAGGTTAGGGTACGGCAACGGTTTAGTGTTAGCGTATGTGTGAGGGCATGGTTTAGCATTATTGTACGTGTTAGGATTAGGGCACGGGTGAGGTTAAGTCTTTGGGTGAATCTAAGGGTAAGGTTTCGGGTTAGTGTTAGGGTTAGGGAACGGGAGGGTTTAGGTTACAGGTTAGGTTATGACAATGTTTTAGGGTTAGCATACATATGGAGGCATGGGTTAGTGTACGTGTATGTTTTAGGATTAGTGCACAGGAGAGGATAAGTCTTTGGGTGAGTTTCAGGGTTAGGGAGCGGTTTAGGGTTAGGGTTACCAAACGGGGAGTGTTTAAGGTAGAGGTTAGGGTACGCTAATGGATTAGGGTTAGCATACGTGTGAGGGCATGGGTTAGTGTTCATTTTCGGTTTAGGATTCGGGCACGGTTGAGGGTAAGGTTTCGGGTGAGGGACCGGGTTAGGGTTCGGGTTAGGGTTAGGGTTAGGGAATGGGGACGGTTTAGGGTACATGTTAGTGTACTTCAATGATTTATGGTTAGTGTACGTGTGACGGCATGGGTTAGTGTTCATGTACAGGTTAGGATTAGAGCACGGGAGAGGGTAAAGTTTCAGGTGAAAGTCAGGGTAAGGTTTCGGGTTAGGGTTAGGGTTAGGGAACGCGGAGTGTTTAGGTAACAGATTAGGGTACGGCCACATTTTAGGGTTAGCGTACGTGTGAGGGCACGGGTTAGTGTTCGTGTACGGTTTAAGATTAGGGCACAGGAGAGCTTACCGCTTCGGGTGAGGTTCAGGGTTAGGGTTCGAGTTAGGGTTATGGTTACGGAACGGGGAGGGCTTAGGATATAATTTAGGGTACGGCAACGGTTTAGCTTTAGCGTACTTTTGAGGGCACAGGTTAGTGTTCATGTACGGTTTAGGATTAGGGTACGAGTGAGGGTAAGGCTTCGGGTGAGGGTCAGGTTTTATGTTCGGCCTAGGGTTAATGTTATGGAATGGGGAGGGTTTAGGGTAAAGGTTTGGGTACGGCAACGGTTTAGGATCAGCATATGTGAGAGGGCACGGGTTCGTGTTCATTTATGGTTTAGGGTTAGGGCACGTGGGTGTGTAAGGCTTAGGTTTTGCGTCCGGTTTAGGGTTCCGTTTAGGATTAGGGTTAGGGAATTGAGTCGGTTTAGGGTACAGGTTAGGTTACGGCAACTGTTTAGGGTAACTGTATGTTTGAGGGCCTGTTTTAGTGTTCATATACAGGTTACCATTAGGGCACGGTTGAGGGTAAGGCTTCGAGTAAGCGTCAGTCAGGTTGAGATTTCTGGTTAGTGAAAGTGTTAGGGAATGGGGAGTGTTTAGGGTACAGGTTAGGGTACAGCAACGGTTTTGGGGTTAGCGTACCTGTGAGGGAACACGTTAGTGTTCGTTTACGGGTTAGGATTAGGGCACGTGTGAGGGTAAGGCTTCGAGTGAGGATTAGTGTTAGGGTTCTGGTTAGGGATAGGGTTAGAAAATGGGGAGGGTTTAGGGTACAGGTTAGGGTAAGGCAATGGTTTAGGGTCTATTTAACAGTCTTTGTGTGTTGTTTTTACAAATTATTTTTATAATGGGATTTAGCTTATTTTCAATGCTGTGTTTTTGCCACTGTACACACATATGATTCTATTATGGAGACGTATTAATACATGGGTTTTCAGTTTCTTCATAATAAGGTATATTCCTAGGCATTGAATACGGGGTGTTCAGTCCATTTAATTGAGAAAGGGAGTAGGTCTTGGCTACTATACATATGGCTTATGGAACGGTATCTGTACTAATTTCAACCTCTGGTTTTATGCAGCCTCCTTACTCACCTTTCCTCTTAAGCCACCATAAGTTTCTTTTGTAAAGGTGAGACTCTGTTGTGTTTCGTAATACATTTCATGTGTAGCCGTGTTTACATTCCCGGTATTAGTGATATCTTATGATGTTTCTTTTTCTGTGTGACTTATTTCACTTAGAATCATCGTACCTAAATCCACTCATTATGCTGCTACTGGCCTGATGCCATTGATTTCATTGATGAGTGATATTCCATTGTAGGTAAGTACCACAACTTCTATATCCATTTTTCTCTCTCTGGGCTATTGAAGTTGTACCGTAGTCGAGGTTCTTGTAAACAGAGCAGCCCCAAAATTTGAGGTGGCTGTGTCTTTTTCAGTTGAATTTTCCTAATCTATAGGACCATGAGTGGAAGTGCCCTCGGTTCTGTAGCTTTGTTTTTTATATGTTTCCGAAAACACCTTATACTTCTCCAGAGTGGCTGTTGACAATTTACATCCCGCCCAAAAGCATAAAAAGACTGCCTGTTCTCCACTTTCTGTCCTGCCTCTCTGGAATTTACAATTTTTTTCAGACAGCTCTTTTGAGCATTGGGACGTGAGACTTCATTGTAGTGCGGATTTCAATTGCAGGCTTTCTTGGTTGGCCAAAAAGGTTGTATGCGTCTTGTCCTGAATATAATCAGGAAAAAACGCATACGTCCTTTTTGGCCATGTGCATCATTGTTGAAGTTGTGCCTCTTTTCCTATGCTTTAAATGTAATTCCAATCTACCACCTGAAATCGCTTTCCTGCAATTCTCCCTCGCTTTCAAGTCTTCTTCACATCCTTACTTCAATATATTTCTGGATGATAGCGGTCATTTGTAACTCTGCTGTTTTGTTAATTACAGTTCCTCTGAGCTCCTTTTTGCAACTTCCTTTCTTGTGAGCTGACTGAAAAACTGCAAGATTGCTTCAATCCATATTCTTGTTTTCAGGCGACTTGCTGAGCCTTTGGTTAATACTTCTTCCTGATGTGACATGAGAGTGAAATGTGCCCATCAAAGCCCTTACAGCTAATTTCTCATTGTTTCTCCCTCTTCCCATTCATCCTCTGCACTAATTGCAGACTGTGCAAAACAGGAAATTAAAGGCATTGACTATCCAAGTGGTGTGATTGTTAGTAAAGCGGCTGGAAAGTCAATCCTGTGACTCAGTAGAGGAAAAATGAGGTGCACTTTAGAAACCTTTCCCAATCACATGGTATACCATCTGTTGGGTTTCTCATGCATGGTTTCACTGTAAGAAGATTCCCTTAAACCTGGAGTGTTGTGACCAATGGAATGAATAGCTTTAAGTATTGTAGTAGAGGGTCAGCATTTGCTCACCAAAGCTCACCAATCCTCACATCCCCATGTGTCCAGCCTTATGTCTTATCCAGCTATGGGTTTATATGTGGTCAATCCACTTTGCATCACAGCCCCTGAAACAATTTTGTACGAATGTTTCTCTCTTTCTTTGTCTCTGTGTTTTGTTTTTAAAATTTATTTTTATAATGGTGTTTAGCTGATTTTCACTGCTGTGTTTGTGCCACTCTGCACACACTTGATTCCCTTATGGAGATGTATCAATACATAGGTTTTAAGATTGCTACTACTCACATATATTCCTCTGTGGTGAATAGGGTGTGTTGAGGCCAGTTCATTGAGCAAGGTGTAGATCTTGTCTATTACGTATTTGGTTTATTGAATGGTATCTGTGTTAATTTCAAACTCTGATTTTATGCATCACCCCACTTCACCTTTCCCCTTAAGCTGACATAAGTGTGTTTTCTAAATGTGAGGCACTCTTGTTTTGTAATTCAGTTGTTGTGCAGTCATATTTACATTCCCTCTATGAGTGATATCTTATTATATGTTTCTTTTTCTGTGTGACTTAACTCAAGCAGTATCATCAAAACTCAATCCATTCTTTATGCTTCTACTAGCCTTATTACATTGATTTCATAGTGAAGAGATATTCCATTGTACGTAAGTACCACACCTTCTTTATCCATTGTTCTCTTTCCTGGGATATTTAAGGTGTACTGAAGTCGAGGTTCTAGTAAACAGAGCAGCCCTAAACTTTGTTGTGCCTGTGTCTTTTTGATTTTTAGACTTCCCTAGATATACTCCTGTGATTGCAAGTGCCCTATGCTCTGTAGCTCTGCTTTTTAGATGATTTACAAACCAGGATACACTTGCCCAGAGTGCCTCTTCTCAGTTTACACACCGCCCATCAGTGTATAAAGGCTGCCCGTTCTTCATGGCCTGTCCTGCATTTCTGCGTTTTACAATTTTTTCGGATGGCCCTTTTGACCGGTGGGAAATGAGACTTCTTTGGTGTGGAGATTTGCATTGCTTGCTTGCTTGGTTGCCCATAATGTGCATATGCGTGTTTTCCTGAATATATTCAGGAGAAAATGCATACTCCCTTTTTGGCCAACTGCACCATTTTAGAAATCCTGCCGCCTTGGGCCTTGGGATGTAGTCAGAGTGCAAATTTTAGATGATTGTTGTCGTCAGGGTCAGAAGCACTCACCAACGGCTTCCCTTAGGTTACATTTTAAGTGCCATTGACAGATGATGTCAATAAAAGTATCTATTCTTTTTCAGATTTTTTCCCCTTATATGTTATTGCAAAATATTGAGTGTAGTTCCCTATGCTATACAGTAGTTCCTTGTTGATGATCTACTTTATACATAGCAGTGTGTATGTGTTAATCCCAAACTGTTAATTTATCCCTCCTCCCATTTTCCCCTTTGGTAATAATAAATTATAAGATTTTATACTGCTCAGAAATGGGGGAGCTGAAACAGCGGTATAATTTTCAACGGAAAAGCATTTAAAACAAGATTGAAGCTTTAACCAAGATTATTAGATGTACATCCTTGGAAAGATATCACTTCATTTCTCTAATATTGACCTGACAAATAAGACAAATCTTTTCACTGAACTTGCTTATAATAGAATGATGGAAATATAAAATGGAAGTTTTAGAAACATCTTATTTTACCCGAGCCTTATATACTGTTCTATGTTAATTACAGTTTGGCTCACACATCTGTTCATTGAAGTTACAATGTTATCAATTTCTGTTACTGATCCTCCAGAATGGACCCCAACAAGTATCCCCCTTCCCAGTGTCATTAGAGCCAACAGATCGAGACTGAGTTTGGTTCAGAAGCAAAGGAAACTATATTTTGATCAGAGAATGGAGAGATGAGAGAATGCGCTACCCCGCAGGCTGTGTGTTGGCCTGCTGTGTACAGGTCCTGTCAGAGTCAGTGAGAGGGAGGGGGCAGAGCTCTCAGGGGCCGGGTTGGATGCAGCTCAGGCTCTATATCTTGGAGCCTGCACTGGGCCCCAGGAGCTGAAGTGTCGACCCAGCCATTCTGTAGTAGGAAATCTGGTCTGAAGTGCCGGGTGTGACAGCTCTGCATGCGGGAACCTAGCAGCACGTGAAATTAGACAAAGCACAAAGGATAACAAAGGTTAGACTTTATTTTATTGCCCAGATTCTATTTTTATCTCCCAGGGATTTTTAATGGGCTTTGCTGGTGACAAAACCCTCCTCTGCCTTTTGTCCCATTCCTCATTCTTGGAGTGCTGAGTGTGCAGACCCCTCTTCTGTAACTGCTTAGTGCTGAGTTGGGAGCCCTCATACCCGGGGGTGAGGGTCAGAACTTCTCCCCAGCAGCCTCCAGGTGAGATTCATTGTCCCCAGGGCTGCTGCCTCCCTGCTCGTTCACCTGAGTACCAGCATTGGAAGTGTTATAGATTCTAATGACCTTTAAGGGTACAGGAAAGGGATGTGCAGAGACAATGTGGGGGCAGGTTTTACCCCACCCCACATTTGTTAGGCCACCTTAGGCTGACCGTTTCTGCCAGCCTAGATGCTCTGACCAGTAGTCTTTGTTTTCTTCAATTAGGTCCCTGAATTAATGTAAAAACAGTACCAGGTGTCAGAGCCTTGCCTGCTCAACTCCCAGTCAGTCCAGGGTCAGTGGTGATCCAAGACCATGATGGACACTGAGTCAACAGCCTTTTGAGGTAACCAGGACTCCAGCTGGTCTTATTGGCCACCATCATCTCAGTAGCTGTAGGCTTTTCTATGGTGACAGTGTGATATACTGTTCCCCTGCCAAGCTTATTAGCTCCCCTCTGGGTGCAGTAAGTCCTGAAAGCAGTAGTCTACTCTTTCTTGACACACTCTTGTTGTTTTCTGAGAGAAACTCCAGGTAAAGTGATGGTTACACGAGTCGCCGTGGGGCCTCGTTGCCCCCGGTTATCTCTCTGGAGGTTAGAGTTGGAGGGCCTCCTCACTCGAGGTCAGTGTGCCCATGGAGCAAACCCTGCAACCTCAGGGCATGTTTGGTGGTTAGGATCAACACATGGGGTCCTTTTCCCTTAGGAGGGAGGTGGCCTTTCAGGCTGCTGATTTCCAGGTTTTTAGATAGTGCCAGTATCCTGGTCAGATGTGGTGGTGGGCCAAGCCCCTTGGTGACCGTAGTTTATCCTACCTGGTTAGCATTCATCCGTTGTTCCTTTTCAAGTGGTCCCAGTTTTTGCACTAATACTCCAATGGCAATTCACCTTTCACCAGGAATGTAAAGGTCAAAGGGTTTAGTTAAATTAGGGAGTTCCATGTCAAGGGTCTGAATTGACTGCTCTTTCCATTCTTGAAAGACTACTTCTGGATTCTATTCAAAAGGATCATCATTTTTTCCTTTCAGTGTTTCATATAGAGGCCCAGCTATTAGACTGTAGTTCGGGATCCAGATGCAGCAAACCCCAGCCTCCCCAGGAACTCCTAAGCTGTCTTCTACTTTTAGAAGGGCTAAGGCTGAAAATGGTTTCTTCCCTTTCCTGGGATGGGCTTCTCAGACCTTGTGTGAGAATGAAGCCCAGGCAGGTCACCTTAGTGTGTGATATTTGAGCTTTTTCTTGGACAACTTCTATCCTATATTGGCTTGGTAGTTCAGAGGCCTCCTTAGTAGAGCTGGTGATCAGAATGGCGTCTGCATATTGAAGGAGGTTTTCCTTTTCCAGAGGTAGAACTTTTAGGTCTTTAGCTAAACTTTCCCAAAGATGGTGTGGGAATTTTTGTACCCTTGGGGCGAGACGGCCCAGCAGTATTGTTTTTGTTGTATGTTGTGTCCTGCCACTCACGAGGCAAAATTTCTTGTGACTCTGGGACTAACGGAATACAAAAGAAGGCATCATTGAAGTCTAATACAGAACACCATGTTCTGGTGGTTGGTAGAATGACTAGCAGTGTGTAGGGATCAGGAACTACTGGAGGTATACCCTTGGTGGCGTAACTGACTGTCCTGGCATTCTTTACCAGGTCCCCAGCAGCCCATTTGCCTCTCGTGGTCAGGCCAATACCAGGATATGGAGCTCACCTGGGCAGGTACCCCACCCCAACCCCAGCCCATTGGGCTCTCATGGTCAGGCCCCTACCAGGATATGGGTCTCACCTGGTCAGGTCACCAGCAGCCCACAAGGCTCTCCTGGTCAGGCCCATCCCAGGATACAGAGCTACCCTTGCAGGTACCATGGCAGGGCTGGGCAAAGAGGAACCGTGCACATAGCCCTCATTGCAGAGCAACCTCAGCTCACCTGTCTCTCAGAGCTGACACAGAGCACCGCAGAGCAGGACTTGAACTAACAAACAGCAGCTCCAACATGTCTGTGACCCTGGGCATCACTCTGTAGGGCCTCCCTCTGCCTGGTTTTCCAGAAACATCCACTGCACCCAGGGCACAAAGCCGCTGCCTCCAGCCACCACTCACTCCTCCTCTCCCTGACTTCTGTGTCCCTCTCATTAGGAGAGGATTTTCTTGAAGTTGTCTCCCACTCATGGGCCAGATAAAATGATTAGAAAACAAGCCAGAGCTGCAGCCCCTTGTGTATCCGGACTTTCAAGAGCCTACACCTGTTCCTTGGAGCTGGCCCTTTCAGCGATTTCAATTTTCTGCAACTGTGAGCCCCTGAGTGGTGAGGATTGGCTGACCTGTGCAGCCTGACCAATCGGGCCAGCCCTCCCCAGGTGTGCCTGTTTTGAGGTCAATATAAACACCGCACCAGGCAGCAAGAGCCCCTGCAGCTCTGCCTGACACCATATTCTCTGCCCTGTCATTAGTCTCGGGGCTGGGCTGCTGGGAGGGATTGAGAGGCCACGGCTTTGTGAGTGGCCTAGTGTGAGTTGGGCTCTGCTGAACTTTCTGCAGCAGTTTCCAGGCTGCCACCTGCTAAAGAAGAGGATGTGTCACCTATAAGTGCTGCTGGAATTTCTCCCTGGGCAGAGGTGAGGGAGGAAAAAAAGCAGTGGGGGCGGGACAGGAGGGGTTTCTCAGGCAGGGAAATGGAAGGCTTCCAGAAGAGCACCCAGGGCCAGGACCATCCTGGCTGGCCTGCAGGCACCAAGTCGGCCGGCATCCTGTTGCTCGTGTGGCTCCATGGCCCTTCCTCTAGGCTTTCAAGTCCTTGCACATATTCAGGTGTTTTACCTGGGAAGGGTGGGAACAGTTCAGCAGCAGCTGGCCTGGGGCTCAGCTCACGTTTACTCACAGAGGTCTCGGCACAGTCCCCCAGCTTTACAATGAGGATGCTTGTTGCGTGGGGGCTGCTGGTTGAATGGGAGATGATTCCCCACCACTGACCAACTTCAGAATTGTTTACAACTGGAGCAAGTGCCCTGATACGGTTTTCCTCTGTGTAACTGGCGGGTTCTGT
This sequence comes from Inia geoffrensis, assembly GCA_036417435.1. Classification (NCBI taxonomy): domain Eukaryota; kingdom Metazoa; phylum Chordata; class Mammalia; order Artiodactyla; family Iniidae; genus Inia; species Inia geoffrensis. The sequence continues at coordinate 73,003,530 of CM070910.1, read as the reverse complement.
TTAGTTTTTTTTTTATTTTTTTATTTTTTTTTATTTTTTTTTTTTTATTTTGGGTTCTGGGTGGATTTTATTCTTCTTTTTTGTATTTACAGATATAAGCATGGAAATAATGTATTCATATAAATACACGTATGTGAAGGGAAGAACCTTTTTTTCTGTTTTAATTATTTTTTAAATTTTGAAATATATTTTAGTTTTTTATACAGCAGGTATTTATTGGTTATCTATTTTATACTTGGTTATCTATTTATCTATTGGTTATCTATTTTATACATATAAATGCGAATCTGAATCTCTCAACTCCTCCCACCACCTACCCCCCACAGCTTTTCCCACTTGATGTCCATATGTTTTTTCTCTACATCTGTTGCTCTATTTCTGCTTACAAACTGGTTCATCTGCACAATTTTTCTAGGTTCCACATATATGCATTAATATACAATATTTGTTTTTCTCTTTCTGACATACTTCACTCTCTGTGACAGTCTCTAGATCCATTGACATCTCTACAAATGATCCAACTTCATTCATTCTTATGGCTGAGTAATATTCCATTTTATATATGCATCATCTCTTTATGCATTCACATGTCTGTGGACATTTAGGTTGCTTCCATTACCTGGCTATTATAGTGATGTAATGAACTTTGTGGTGAAAGTCTCCTCTTGATTTTTGATTTTTTTCTGGATATATGCCCAGGAGTGAGATGGCTGGATCATATGGTAATTTATGGTTAGTTTTTAAGGAACCTCCACACTGTTCTCTATTGTAACTGTATCAATTTACATTCCCAACAATAGTGGAAGAGGTTTCCTTTTCTCCACACCTTTCGAGCATTTGTTGTTTGCAGAATTTCTGATAATGCCCATTCTAACAGGTGTGAGATGATACTTAATTTTTGAGTTTATTTATTTGAGCAAGGAGTAGGTCCTGTCTATTACATACTTGGCTTATGGAATGGTTTTTGGGCTAATTTCAATCTCTGGTTTTATGACACACCCCAACTCAACTTTCCCCTTAAAAAAGCATAAGATTGTTTCCTAAATGTGAGACTCTGTTCTGTTTTGTAATTCAGTTCATGTGTAGCCAAGTTTACATTCCCTTTATTAGTGATAACTTATAATAATTTTCTTTTTCTGTGTGACTTATTTCACTTAGAATCATCGTACTGGAATGCATTCATTTTGCTTCTACAGGCCTGATTACATTAATATCATTGTTGAGTGATATTTCATTATACATAAGAAGCACAAAGTCTTTATCCATTTTTTTTCCAGGATATATAAGTTGTACTGTAGTGGAAATTGCTGAAAACACAGCAGCCCTAAATATTGGGGTGGTTGTGTCTTCCTCGGTAAATTTTCCTAAGCTATAGGGCCATAAGTGGAAGTGCCCTAGGCTCTGTGGCTTGGATATTTAGATGTTTCAGGTAACATCATACACATCTCCAGAGTACTTGTTGGCAAATTACATCCCGCCAATCAGCATAACCAAGCTTCCTGTACTCCATGCACAGTCCTGCCTCTCCGGATTTTACACTTTTTTCAGACGACCCTTTTAAGCGGTGGGAAGTGAGACTTCGTTGTAGTGCAGATTTCCATTACAGGCATGTTTGTTGGCCAAAAAGAGCGTATGCGTTTTTTTTGGAATATATTCAGGAAAAAACACATACGCCCATTTTGACCAAGTGCATCATTGTCGAAGTGCTGCCTCTTTACCTTTATTTTCAGAACAATTCTAATCTACCACCTGATATCTGTTTTCTGCAATTCTGCTTCACGTTCAAGTCCTCTTCACAGCCTTCCTTCAATATATTTTTGGATGATAGGGGTCATTTGTAATTGTGCAGGATTGTGAATTACAGTGTCCCCAACCTCCTTTTGTCAACTAGCTTCCTTGTGAGCTGACTGCAAAACCGAAGAGTTGCTTCAGGCTCTAATCTGGTTCTACCATGTCACACTGAGCCTTTGGTGAATTCTTCTTCCTGGTGGGAAATCAGAGTTCAGTGAGCCCGTCAAAACACATAGAGATAGTCGCTCAATGGTACTCCTTATTCCTGTTCATCTTGCACAGAAATTACTAACTGTGATACAGTTCATGTGGAGCCGTGATTACATTCCCAGTACTAGTGATATCTTATGATGTTTCTTTTTCTGTGTGACTGATTTCACTAAGAATCTTCGTACCAAATTCACTCATTATGCTGCAACTCGCCTGATGCCATTGATTTCATTGTTGAGAGATATTCCAATGTAGGTAAGCACCACAACTTCTATATCCACTTTTCTCTTTCTGGGCTATAAAACTTGTACCATAGTCAAGGTTCCCGTAAACAGAGCAGCCCCAAACTTTAGTGTGACTGTGTCATTTTCATTGAAATTTTCCAAATCTATAGCACCATAAGTGGAAGTGCCCTAGGCTCTCTAGCTAGTTTTTTTCTTTGTTCTAGGAAACACCATACACTTCTCCAGTGTGGCTGTTGCAATTTACATCCCACCCATCAGCATAAGAAGGCTGCTGGTTCTCCATGGCCTGTCCTGCCTCTCTGGATTTTACACTTTTTTCGGAAGGCCCTTTTGATTGGTGGGAAGTGAGACTTCTTTGTAGTGCGGATTTCCATTGCAGGCTTGCTTGGTTGGACAAAAAAGGCGTATGTGTTTTTTCCTGAATATATTCAGGAAAAAACGCATACGCCCTTTTTGGCCAAGTGCATCACTGTCGAAGTGCTGCCTCTTTTTCGATGCTTTCAGAGCAATTCTTATCTACCACCTGTTATATATTTTCTGCAATTCTTCATTGCCTTCAAGTCCTCTTCACAGCCTTCCTTCAATAAATTTTTGGATGATAGGGGTCATTTGTAACTCTGCAGGATTGTGAATTACAGTGCCCCAAATCTCCTTCTGTCAACTCGCTTTCTTGTTAGCTGACCGCAAACTTGAAGAAATGCTTCAGGTCCTTATCTCGTTACGGCACGACACGCTGAGCCTTTGGTGAATTCTTCTTCCTGGATGGAAATCAGAGTTCAATGTGCCCGTCCAAACACATAGAGTTAGTCGCTCATTGGTTCTCCTTGTTCCTGTTCATCTTCCGCAGAAATTGCAAACTGTGACAAACAAGAGGTTAAAGGCACTGACATTCAAAGTGGGGAGAGTGCTAATAACGCATCTGGAACGGCGAAATTGCGTACCAGGGGGCGAAAATGGCGAAGAGTTTTAGAAAGTTTGCCTGGTGACTTGGTGGACCATATTCTGGGTTTCCCATGCATATTTTAGCTGAAGGATAAATCCCTTAAACCTGGAGATTTGGGACCCGTAGAATGGGAACCATGCACCATTACCACAAAGGGTCTGTATCTCACCAATCCTATCAGCCCAAAGTGTCCAGCCTTATCTCTCCCCCAGATGTGGATGTAGAGGTGGTAAATCGAAGATTCCTCACAAGCCCTGAAGGACTTATTTAAGAATTTCTCTCTATTTCACAGTCTTTGTGTTTTTTCTTCAAATTTATTTTTATAAGGGGAGTTAGCTTATTTTCACTGTTGTGTTTATGCTGCTGTGCACAAATGATTTTCTTATAGAGACCTATAAATGTATGGGTTTTAAGTTTCTTCATAGGTATATTCCTAGGTTTTGAATACGGGGTGTTGAGTCCATTTTGTTGAGCAAGGAGTACGTCTTGTCTAATATATATTTGGCTTGTGGAATGGTATCTGTCCTAATGTCAACCTCTGTTTTTTTGCAGCCTCCCCACTCTCCTTTCCCCTTAAGCAAGCATAAGTTTCTTTTGTAAATGTGGGACTCTGTTGTGTTTTGTAATGCAGTTCATGCGTAGCCGTGTTTACATTCCCGGTATTAGTGATATCTTATGATGTTTCTTTTTCTGTGTGACTTATTTCACTTAGAATCATCGTACCTAAATACACTCATTATGCTGCTACTGGTCTGTTGCCATGGATATCATTGTTGAGTGATATTCCATTGTAGGCATGTACCACAATTTCTATATCCATTTTTCTCTTTCTGGGCTATTGAAGTTGTACCATAGTCAAGGTTCCCGTAAAAAGAGAAGCCACAAACTTTGGTGTGGCTGTGTCTTTTTAATTTAAATTTTCCGAATCTACAGCACCATAAGTGGAAATGCCCTAGGCTCTCTAGCCATGTTTTTGCTTTGTTCCAGGAAGCACCATACAATTCTCCAGTGTGGCTGTTGGCAATTTACATCCCGGCCATCAGCCTATCAAGGCTGCCGGTTCTCCATGGCCTGTCCTGCCTCTCTGGAATTTACACTTTTTTCAGACGGCCCTTTTGATCAGTGGGAAGTGAGACTTCAGTGTAGTGCAGATTTCCATTACAGGCTTGCTTGGTTGGCCAAAAAGGGCGTATGCGTTTTTTCCTGAATATATTCAGGAAAAAACGCATACGCCCTTTTTGGCCAAGTGCATCACTGTCGAAGTGCTGCCTCTTTTCCTATGCTTTCAGAGCAATTCTTATCTACCACCTGATATCTGTTTTCTGCCATTCTTCATTGCCTTCAAGTCCTCTTCACAGCCTTCCTTCAATAAATTTTTGGGTTTTAGTGGTCATTTGTAACTCTGCAGTATTGTGAATTACAGTGTGCCAAATCTCCTTTTGTCAACTCGCTTTCTTGTGAGCTGACCACAAACCCGAAGAAATGCTTCAGGTCCCAATCTGGTTCCGGCACGGCAGGCTGAGCCTTTGGTGAATTCTACTTCCTGGATGGAAATCACAGTTCAGTGTGCCTGGCCAAACACATAGAGTTAGTCGCTCATTTGTTCTCCTTTTTCCTGTTCATCTTCCGCAGATATTGTAAACTGTGCCAAACAAGAGGTTAAAGACACTGACTCTTCAAGTGGGGAGAGTGTTAATAACGCATCTGGAACGGTGAACTTGAGTACCAGGGGGCGAAAATGGCAAAGAGTTTTAGAAAGTTTGCCTGGTGACTTGGTGGACCATATTCTGGAATTTGCATGGATATTTTAGCTGAAGGATAAATCCCTTAAACCTGGAGATTTGGTACCCGTGGAATGGGAACCATGCACCATTACCTCAAAGGGTCTGCATTCCCTCACCAATCCTATCAGCCCAAAGTGTCCAGCCTTATCTCTCCCCCAGCTGTGGATGTAGAGGTGGTAAATCCAAGATCCCTCACAAGCCCTGAAGGATTTCTGTAAGAATTTCTCTCAATTTCACAGTCCTTGTGTTTTCTTTTTCAAATTTATTTTTATAAGGGGATTTAGATTATTTACACTGCTGTGTGTATGCTGCTGTACACAAGTGATTTTCTTATGGAGACCTATAAATGTATGGGTTTTAAGTTTCTTCATAGTCAGGTATATACCTAGGTTTTGAATACGGGGTGTTGAGTCCATTTGGTTGAGCAAGGAGTAAGCCTTGTCTAATATATATTTGGCTTATGGAATGGTATCTGTCCTAATGTCAACCTCTGGTTCTATGCAGACTCCCCACTCTCCTTTCCCCTTAAGCAAGCATAAGTTTCTAGTGTAAATGTGAGACTCTGTTGTGTTTTGTAATGCAGTTCATGCGTAGCCGTGTTTACATTCACGGTATTAGTGTTATCTTATGATGTTTCTTTTTCTGTGTCTCTTATTTCACTTAGAATCATCGTACCTAAATCCACTCATTATGCTGCTACTGGTCTGTTGCCATTGATTTCATTGTTGAGTGATATTCCATTGCAGGTATGTACCAAAACTTCTATATCCATTTTTCTATTTCCGGGCTCTTGAAGTTGTACCGTAGTCAAAGTTTCCAAAAACAGAGCAGCCCCAAACTTTGGTGTGGCTGTGTCTTTTTCGTTTAAATTTTCCGAATCTATAGCACCATAAGTGGAAGTGTCCTAGGCTCTCTAGCTTGGTTTTTGCTTTGTTCCAGGAAACACCATACATTTCTCCAGAGTGGCTGTTGGCAATTTATTTCCCGCCCATCAGCATAACAAGGCTGCCCGTTCTCCAAGGCCTGTCCTGCCTCTGTGTATTTTACACTTTTTTCAGACGGCCCTTTGGATTGGTGGGTAGTGAGAATTCATTGTAGTGCGGATATCAATTGCAGGATTGCTTCGTTGGACATAAAAGGGCGTATGCCTTTTTTCCTGAATATATTATATAATATATATATTATAATATTATATATACTGTCAAAGTGCTGCCTGTTTTCCTATACTTTCAGAGCAATTCTTATCTACCACCTGATGTCTGTTTTCTGCAATTCTTCATTGCCTTCAAGACCTCTTCACAGCCTTCCTTCATTAAATTTTTCGATGATAGGTGTCATTTGTAACTCTGCAGGATTGTGAATTACAGTGCCCCAAATCTCATTTTCTCAACTCGCTTTCTTGTGAGCTGACCACAAACCCGTAGAAATGCTTCAGGCCCTAATCTCGTTCCAGCACGGCAGGCTGAGCCTTTGGTGAATTCTTCTTCCAGGACGGAAATCACAGTTCAATGTGAACGTCCAAACACATAGAGTTAGTCGCTCATTGGTTCCCCTTATTCCTGTTCATCTTGCGCAGAAATTGCAAACTGTGCCAAACAAGAGATTGAAGGCACTGACTCTCCAAGTGGGGAGAGTGTTAATAACGCATCTGGAACGGCGAACACGAGAACCAGGGGGCGAAAATGTCGATGAGTTTTAGAAATTTTGCCTGGTCACTTGGTGGAACATATTCTGGCATTTCCATGCATATTTTAGCTGAAGGATAAATCCCTTAAACCTGGAGATTTAGGACCCGTGGAATGGGAACCATGCACCATTACCTCAAGGGTCTGCATTCCCTCACCAATCCTATCAGCCCCAAGTGTCCAGCCTTATCTCTCCCCCATCTGTGGATGTAGAGGTGGAAAATCCTAGATTCCTCACAAGCCCTGAATTACTTATTTAAGAATTTCTCTCTATTTCACAGTCTTTGTGTTTTGTTTTTCAAATTTATTTTTATAAGGGGAGATAGCTTATTTTCACTGTTGTGTATATGCCGCTATACACAAATGATTTTCTTACGGAGACCTATAAATATGTGGGTTTTAAGTTTCTTCAGAGTCACGTATATTCCTAGGTTTTGATTATGTGGTGTTGAGTCCATTTGGTTGAGCTAGGAGTAGGTCTTTTCTAATATATATTTGGCTTGTTGAATGGTATCAGTCCTAATGTCAACCTCTGGTTTTATGCAGCCCACCACTCTCCTTTCCCATTAAGCAAGCATAAGTTTCTTGTGTAACTGTGAGACTCTGTTGTGTTTTGTAATGCAGTTCATGCGTAGCAGTGTTTACATTCCCGGTATTAATGATATCTTATGATGTTTCTTTTTCTGTGTGACTTATTTCACTTAGAATCATCGTACCTAAATCCACATATTATGCTGCTACTGGTCTGTTGCCATTGATTTCATTGTTGAGTGATATTCCATTGTAGGTATGTACCACAACTTCTATATCCATTTTTCTCTTTCTGGGCTACTGAAGTTCTACCATAGTCAAGGTTCCCGTACACAGAGCAGCCCCAAACTTTGGTGTGGCTGTGTCTTTTTCATTTAAATTTTCAGAATCTATAGCACCATAAGTGGAAGTACCCTAGGCTCTCTAGCTTGGATTTTGCTTTGTTCCAGGAAACACCATACACTTCTCCAAAGTGGCTGTTGGCAATTTACATCCCGCCCATTAGCATATCAAGGCTGCCGGTTCTCCTTGGCCTGTCCTACCTCTCTGGATTTTACACTTTTTTCGGACGTCCCTTTTGATCGGGGGGAAGTGAGACTTCAGTGTACTGCGGATTTCCATTCAGGAAAAAAACGCATACGCCCTTTTTGGCCAAGTGAATCACTGTCCAAGTGCTGCCTCTTTTCCTATGCTTTCAGAGCAATTCTTATCTACCACCTGATATTTGTTTTCTGCAATTCTTCATTGCCTTCAAGTCCTCTTCACAGCCTTCCCTCAATAAATTTTTGGATGATAGGGGTCATTTGTATCTCTGCAGGATTGTGAATTACAGTGCCCCAAATCTCCTTTTGTCAACTCGCTTTCTTGAGAGCTGACCACAAATCCGAAGAAATGCTTCAGGCTCTAACCTCTTTCTGGCATGGCACGCTGAGCCTTTGGTGAATTCTACTTCCTGGAGGGAAATCAGAGTTCAATGTGCCCGTCCAAACACATAGAGTTAGTCGCTCATTGGTTCTCCTTATTCCTGTTCACCTTCCACAGAAAATGCAAACTGTGCCAAGCAAGAGGTTAAATACACTGACTCTCCAAGTGTGGCGAGTGTTAATAACGCATCTGGAATGGTGAACTCGACTACCAGGGGGCGAAAATGGCGATGAGTTTTAGAAAGTTTGCCTGGTCACTTGGTGGACCATATTCTTGGTTTTGCAAGCATATTTTAGCTGAAGGATAAATCCCTTAAACCTGGAGATTTGGGACCCTTGGAATGGGAACCATGCACCATTACCTCAAAGCGTCTGCATTCCCTCACCAATCCTATCAGTCCCAAGTGTGCAGCCTAATCTCTCCCCCAGGTGTGGATGTAGAGGTGGTAAATCCAACTGTCCTCACAAGCCTTGAAGGACTTATTTAAGAATTTCTCTCTATTTCACCGTCTTTGTGTTTTATTTTTCAAATTTATTTTTAAAAGGGGATTTTGCTTATTTTCACTGTTGTGTTTATGCCGCTGTTCACAAATGATATTCTTACGGAGACCTATAAATGTATGGGTTTTAAGTTTCTTCATAGTCAGGTATATTCCTAGGTTTTGAACATGGGGTGTTGACTCCTTTTGGTTGAGCATGGAGTAAGTCTTGTCTAATATATATTTGGCTTGTGGAATGGTATCTGTCCTAAGGTCAACCTCTGGTATATGCAGCCTGCCCACTCTGCTTTCCCCTTAAGCAAGCATAAGTTTCTTGTGTAATTGTGAGACTCTGTTGTGTTTTGTAATGTACTTCAGGCGTAGCCGTGTTTACATTCCCGGTATTAGTGATATCTTATGATGTTTCTATTTCTGTGTCACTTATTTCACTTAGAATCATCGTACCTAAATCCACTCATTATGCTGCTACTGGTCTGTTGCCATTTATTTCATTGTTGAGTGATATTCCATTTTAGGAATACACCACAACTTCTATATCCATTTTTCTCTATCTGGGCTATTGAAGTTGTACCATAGTCAAGGTTCCCGTAAACAGAGCAGCCCCAAACTTTGGTGTGGCTGTGTCTTTTTCATTAAAATTTTCCGAATCTGTAACACGATAAGTGGAAGTGCCCTAGGCTCTCTAGCTTGGTTTTTGCTTTGTTCCAGGAAACACCATCCACTTCTCCAGAGTGGCTGTTGGCATTTACATCCCGCCCATCAGCATAACAAGGCTGCCGGTTCTCCATGGCCTGCCCTGCCTCTCTGGATGTTACACATTTTTCAAACGACCCTTTCGATCGGTGGGAAGTGAGACTTCTTTGTAGTGCGGATTTCCATTGCAGGCTTTCTTGGTTGTCCAAAAAGGGCGCATGCGTTTTTTGCTGAATATATTCAGGGAAAAACGCATACACCCTTTTTGGCCAAGTGCATCACTGTCGAACTGCTGCCTCTTTCCCTGTGCTTTCAGAGCAATTCTTATCTACCCCCTGATATCTGTTTTCTGCAATTCTGCGTCGCCTTCGACTCCTCTTCACAGCCTTCCTTCAATACATTTTTGGATGATAGGGGTCATTTGTAACTCTGCAGGATTGTGAATTACACGGCCAAAAATCTCCTTTTCTCAGCTCGCTTTTTTGTGAGCTGACCGCAAACCCGAAGAAATGCTTCACGCCCTAATCTCGTTCCGGCACTGCACACTGAGCCTTTGGTGAATTCTTCTTCTTGGGGGGACATCAGAGTTCAATGTGCCCGTCCAAACACGTAGAGTTAGTTGCTCATTGGTTCTCCTTATTCCTGTTCATTTTCCGCAGAAATTGCAAATTGTGCCAAACAAGAGGTTAAAGGCACTGACTCTGCAAGTGGGGAGAGTGTTAATAACGCATCTGGAATGGCGAACTCGATTACCAGGGGGCGAAAATGGCGATCAGTTTTAGAAATTTTGCCTGGTCACTTGGTCGTCCATATTCTGGGTTTTCCATGAATATTTTAGCTGAAGGATAAATCCCTTAAACCTGGAGAATTAGGACCCGTGGAATGGGAACCATGCACCATTACATCAAAGGGTCTGCATTCGCTCACCACTCTTATCAGCCCCGAGGTTCCATCCTTATCTCTCCCCCAGCTGTGGATGTAGAGGTGGTAAATCCAAGATTCCTCACAAGCCCTGAAGGACTTATTTAATAATTTCTCCCTATTTCACAGTATTTGTGTTTTGTTTTTTAAATTTATTTTTATAAGGGGAGTTAGCTTATTTTCACTGCTATGTTTATGCCGCTGTACAGAAATGACTTTCTTATGGAGACCTATAAATGTAATTGTTTTAAGTTTCTTCATAGTAAGGTATATTCCTAGGTTTTGAATACGGACTGTTGAGTCCATTTAGTTTAGCAAGGAGTAGGTCTTGTCTAATATATATTTGGCTTGTGGAATGGTATTTGTCCTAATGTCAAGCCCTGGTTTTATGCAGCCTCCCCACTCTCCTTTCCCCTTAAGCTAGCAAAGGTTTCTTTTGTAAATGTGAGACTCTGTTGTGTTTTGTAATGCATTTTATGCGTAGACGTGTTTACATTCCCAGTATTAGTGATATCTAATGATGTTTCTTTTTCTGTGTGACTTATTTCACTTAGAATCATCGTACCTAAATCCACATATTATGCTGCTACTGGTCTGTTGCCATTGATTTCATTGTTGAGTGATATTCCATTGTAGGTATGTACCACAACTTCTATATCTATTTTTCTCTTTCTGGGCTATTGAAGTTGTACCATAGTCAAGGTTCCCGTACACAGAGCAGCCTCAAACTTTGGTGTGTCTGTGTCTTTTTCATTAAAATTTTCCGAATCTATAGCACCATAAGTGGAAGTGCCCTAGGCTCTCTAGCTTGGTTTTTGCTTTGTTCCAGGAAACACCATCCACTTCTCCAGAGTGGCTGTTGGCAATTTACATCCCGTCCATCAGCATAACATGGCTGCCAGTTATCCAAGGCCAGTCCTGCCTCTCTGTATTTTACACATTTTTCGGACAGCCCTTTTGAGCAGTGAGAAGTAAGACTTCATTGTAGTGCTGATTTCCATTGCAGGCTTGCTTGGTTGGCCAAAAAGGGCATATGCGTTTTTTCCTGAATATATTCAGGAAAAAGAACATACGCCCTTTTTGGCCAATTGCATCACTGTCGAGGTGCTGTCTCTTTTCCTATGCTTTCAGATCAATTCTTATCTACCACCTGTTACCTGTTTTCTGCAACTCTGTGTCACGTTCAAGTCCTCTTCACAGCATTCCTCAATACATTTTTGGATGATAAGGGTCATTTGTAACTCTGCAGGATTGTGAATTACAGTGACGAAAATCTCCTTTTCTCAACTCGCTTTTTGTGAGCTGACCGCAAACCCGAAGTATTTCTTCACGCCCTAATCTCGTTCCGGCACTGCACACTGAGCCTTTGGTGAATTCTTCTTCCTGGAGGGACATCAGAGTTCAATGTGCCCGTCCAAACACCTAGAGTTAATCGCTCATTGGTTTTCCTCATTCCAGTTCATCTTCCACAGAAATTGCAAACGGTGCCAAACAAGAGGTTAAAGGCACTGACTCTCCAAGTGGGGAGAATGTTAATATCGCATCTGGAATGGGGAACTCGAGTACCAGGGGGCGAAAATGTCGATGAGTTTTAGAAATTTTGCCTGGTCACTCTGTGGATGATATTCTGGGTTTTCCATGCATATTTTAGCCGAAGGATAAATCCCTTAAACCTGGATATTTGGGACCCGTGGAATGGGAACGACGCACCATTACTTCAAAGGGTCTGCCTTCCCTCACCAATAGTTTCAGCCCCAAGTGTCCAGCCTTATCTCTCCCACAGCTGTGGATGTAGAGGTGGTAAATCCAAGATTCCTCAAAAGCCCTGAAGGACTTATTTAAGAATTTCCCTCTATTTAACGGTCCTTGTGTTTTCTTTTTCAAATTTATTTTTCTAAGGGGATTTACCTTATTTACACTGCTGTGTGTATGCCACTGTACACAAATAATTTTCTTACGGAGACCTATAAATGTATGGGTTTTCAGTTTCTTCATAGTCAGGTATATTCCTGGGTTTTGAATACGGGGTGTTGAGACCATTTGGTTGAGCAAGGTGTAGGTCTTGTCTAACATATATTTGGCTTGTGGAATGGTATCACTCCTAATATCAACCTCTGGATTTATGCAGCCTCCCCACTCTCCTTTCCCGTTAAGCAAGCATAAGTTTCTTCTGTAAACGTGAGACTCTCTTTTGTTTTCTAATGCAGTTCATGCGTAGCTGTGTTTACATTCCCGGTATTAGTGATATCTGATGATGTTTCTTTTTCTGTGTGAGTTATTTCACTTAGAATCATAGTAACAAAATCCACTCATTGTGCTGTTACTGGTCTGTTGCCATTGATTTCATTGTTGAGTGATATTCTATTCTAGGTATGTACCACAACTTCTATATCCATTTTTCTCTTTCTGGGCTATTGAAGTTGTACCATAGTTGTACCAAAGTCAAGGTTGTACCAAAGTCAAGGTTTCCATACAGAGCAGCCCCAAACTTTGGTGTGGCTGTGTCTTTTCTATTTATAATTTCCGAATCTATAGCACCATAAGTGGAAATGCCCTAGGCTCTCTAACTTGTTTTTTTCTTTGTTCCAGGAAACACCATCCACTTCTCCAGAGTGGCTGTTGGCAATTTACAATCCGTCCATCAGCAAAACAAGGCTGCCGGTTCTCCATGGCATGTCCTGCCTCTCTGGATTTTACACTTTTATGGGACGGCCCTCTTGATCGGTGGGAACTGAGACTTCATTGTAGTGCGTATTTCCATTGCAGGCTTGCTTGGTTGGCCAAAAAGGGCGTATGCATTTTATCCTGAATATATTCAGGAAAAAACGCATACGCCCTTTTTGGCCAAGTGCATCACTGTCGAAACTTCTGCCTCTTTTCCTACGCTTTCAGAGCAATTCTTATCTACCACCTGATATCTGTTTTCTGCAATTCTGTGTTGTATTCAAGCCCTCTTCACAGCCTTCCTTCAATAAATTTTTGGATGATAGGGGTCATTTGGATCTCTGCAGGATTGTGAATTACAGTGCCAAAAATCTCCTTTTCTCAACTCGCTCTCTTGTGAGCTGACCGCAAACCCGACGAATTGCTTCAGGCCCTAATCTCGTTCCGACATGGCACTCTGAGCCTTCGGTGAATTCTTCTTCCTGGGGGGAAATCAGTCTTCAATGTGCCCTTCCAAACACATAGAGTTAGTCTCTCGTTGGTTCTCCTTATTCCTGTTCATCTTCCACAGAAATTGCAAATTGTGCCAAACAAGAGGTTAAAGGCACTGACTCTCTAAGTGGGGAGAATGTTAATATCGCACCTGGAACGGGGAACTCGAGTACCAGGGGGCGAAAATGTGGATGAGTATTAGAAATTTTGCCTGGTCACTTCGTGGACCATATTCTGGGTTTTCCATGCATATTTTAGATGAAGGATAAATCCCTTAAACCTGGAGATTTGGGACACATGGAATGGGAACGATGCACCATTACCACAAAGGGTCTGCCTTCCCTCACCAATAGTTTCAGCCCCAAGTGTCCAGCGTTATCTCTCCCATAGCTGTGGATGTAGAGGTTGTAAATCCAAGATTCCTCACAAGCCCTGAAGGACTTCTTTAAGAATTTCTCTCAATTTCACAGTCCTTGTGTTTTCTTTTTCAAATTTATTTTTATAAGGGGATTTAGCTTATTTACACAGCTGTGTGTATGCCGCTATACAAAAATGATTTTCTTATGGAGGCCTATAAATGTATGGGTTTTAAATTTCTTCATAGGCAGGTATATTCCTAGGTTTTGAATACGGGTTGCTGAGTCCATTTGGTTGAGCAAGGAGTAGGCCTTGTCCAATATATATTTGGCTTGTGGAATGGTACCTGTGCTAATGTCAACCTCTTGATTTATGCAGCCTCCCCACTCTCCTTTCCCCTTAAGCAAGCATAAGTTTCTTCTGTAAATATGAGACTCTGTTGTGTTTTCTAATGCAGTTCTTGCGTAGCCGTGTTTACATTCCCGGTATTAGTGATATCTGATGATGTTTCTTTTTCTGTGTGACTTATTTCACTTAGAATCATCGTAACTAAATCCACTCATTGTGCTGCTAGTGGTCTGTTGCCATTGATTTCATTGTTGAGTGATATTCCATTGTAGGTATGAACCACAACTTCTATATCCATTTTTCTCTTTCTGGGCTATTGATATTCTACCATAGTCAAGGTTCCCGTACACAGAGCAGCCCCAAACTTTGGTGTGGCTGTGTCTTTTTCATTTAAATTTTCCAAATCTATAGCACCATAAGTGGAAGTGCCCTAGGCTCTCTAGCTTGGTTTTTACTTTGTTCCAGGAAACACCATCCACTTCTCCAGAGTGGCTGTTGGCAATTTACATCCCGCCCATCAGCATAACAAGGCTGATGTTTCTGAATGGCCTGTCCTGCCTCTCTGGATTTTACACTTTTTTCGGACGGCGCTTTTGACCAGTTGGAAGTGAGACTTCATTGTAGTGCGGATTTCCATTGCAGGCTTGCTTGGTTGGCCAAAAAGGGCGTATGCGTTTTTTTTTGAATATATTCAGGAAAAAATATATACGCGATTTTTGGCCAAGTGCATCACTGTCGAACTGCTGCCTCTTTTCCTACGCTTTCAGAGCAATTCTTATCACCACCTGATATCTTGTTTCTGCAATTCTGCGTCGTGTCCAAGTCCTCTTCACAGCCTTCCTTCGATAAATTTTTGGATGATAGGGGTCATTAGGAACTCTGCAGGATTGTGAGTTACAGTGCCAAAAATCTCCTTTTCTCAACTCGCTCTCTTGTGAGCTGACCGCAAACCCGACGAATTGCTTCAGGCCCTAATCTCGTTCCGACATGGCACTCTGAGCCTTCGGTGAATTCTTCTTCCTGGGGGGAAATCAGTCTTCAATGTGCCCTTCCAAACACATAGAGTTAGTCTCTCGTTGGTTCTCCTTATTCCTGTTCATCTTCCACAGAAATTGCAAATTGTGCCAAACAAGAGGTTAAAGGCACTGACTCTCTAAGTGGGGAGAATGTTAATATCGCACCTGGAACGGGGAACTCGAGTACCAGGGGGCGAAAATGTGGATGAGTATTAGAAATTTTGCCTGGTCACTTCGTGGACCATATTCTGGGTTTTCCATGCATATTTTAGATGAAGGATAAATCCCTTAAACCTGGAGATTTGGGACACATGGAATGGGAACGATGCACCATTACCACAAAGGGTCTGCCTTCCCTCACCAATAGTTTCAGCCCCAAGTGTCCAGCGTTATCTCTCCCATAGCTGTGGATGTAGAGGTTGTAAATCCAAGATTCCTCACAAGCCCTGAAGAACTTCTTTAAGAATTTCTCTCAATTTCACAGTCCTTGTGTTTTCTTTTTCAAATTTATTTTTATAAGGGGATTTAGCTTATTTACACAGCTGTGTGTATGCCGCTATACAAAAGTGATTTTCTTATGGAGGCCTATAAATGTATGGGTTTTAAATTTCTTCATAGGCAGGTATATTCCTAGGTTTTGAATACGGGTTGCTGAGTCCATTTGGTTGAGCAAGGAGTAGGCCTTGTCCAATATATATTTGGCTTGTGGAATGGTACCTGTGCTAATGTCAACCTCTTGATTTATGCAGCCTCCCCACTCTCCTTTCCCCTTAAGCAAGCATAAGTTTCTTTTGTAAATGTGAGACTCTGTTGTGTTTTGTAATGCAGTTCATGCCTAGCCGTGTTTACATTCCCGGTATTAGTGATATCTTATGATGTTTCTTTTTCAGTGTGCCTTATTTCACTTAGAATCGTCGTAACTAAATCCACTCATTACGCTGCTACTGGTCTGTTGCCATTGATTTCATTGTTGAGTGATATTCCATTGTAGGGATGTACCACAACTTCTATATCCATGTTTCTCTTTCTGGGCTATTGTAGTTGTACCATAGTCAAGGTTCCCGTACACAGAGCAGCCCCAAACATTGCTGTGGCTGTGTCTTTTCATTTAAATTTTCCGAATCTATAGCACCATAAGTGGAAGTGCCCTAGGCTCTCTAGCTTGTTTTTTTCTTTGTTCCAGGAAACACCCTCCACTTCTCCCGAGTGGCTGTTGGCAATTTACATCCCGCCCATCAGCATAACAAGGCTGACGGTTCTGAATGGCCTGTCCTGCCTCTCTGGATTTTACACTTTTTTCAGACGGCCCTTTTGATCGGTGGGAAGTGAGACTTCATTGTAGTGCGGATTCCCATTGCAGGCTTGCTTGGTTGGCCAAAAAGGGCGTATGCGTTTTTTCCTGAATATATTCAGGAAAAAACGCATACGCCCTTTTTGGCCAAGTGCATCACTGTCGAACTGCTGCCTCTTTTCCTATGCTTTCAGAGCAATTCTTATCTACCACCTGATATCTGGTTTCTGCAATTCTGCGTCGCGTTCAAGTCCTCTTCACAGCCTTCCTTCAATAAATTTTTTGATGATAGGGGTCATTTGGAACTCTGCAGGATTGTGAGTTACAGTGCCAAAAGTCTCCTTTTCTCAACTCGTTTTCTTGTGAGCTGACCGCAACCCCGAAGAATTGCTTCAGGCCCTAATCTCGTTCCCGTATGGCACTCTGAGCCTTTGGTGAAATATTCTTCCTGTAGGGAAATCAAAGCTCAATGTGCCTGTCCAAACACATCGAGTTAGCCGCTCATTGGTTCTCCTTATTCCTGTTCATCTTCCACGGAAATTGCAAACTGTGCCAAAAAAGAGGTCAAAGGCACTGACTCTCCAAGTGGGGAGAACGTTAATATCGCATCTGGAACAGCAAACTCCATTATCACGGGACGAAAATGGCGATGAGTTTTAGAAATTTTGCCTGATCACTTCGTGGGCCATATTCTGGGTTTTCCATGCATATTTTACCTGAAGGATAAATCCCTGAAACGTGGAGATTTGGGACCCGTGGAATTGGAACCATGCACCATTACCTCAAACGGTCTGCATTCCCTCACCAATAGTATCAGCCCCAAGTGTCCAGTTTTATCTCTCACACAGCTGTGGATGTAGAGGTGGTAAATCCAAGATTCCTTACAAGCCCTGAAGGACTTATTTAAGAATTTCTCTCTATTTCACAGTCCTTGTGTTTTCTTTTTCAAATTTATTTTTATAAGGGGATTTTGCATATTTACACTGCTGTGTGTACGCCGCTGTACACAAATGATTTTCTTATGGAGACCTATAAATGTATGGGTTATAAGTTTATTCATACTCAGGTATATTTCTAGGTTTTGAATACGGGCTGTTGAGTCCATTTGGTTGAGCAAGGAGTAGGTCTTGTCTAATATATATTTGGCTTATGGAATGGTATCTGTCCTAATGTCAACCTCTGGTTCTATACAGCCTCCGCACTCTCCTTTCCCCTTAAGCAAGCATAAGTTTCTTTTGTAAATGTGAGACTCTGTTGTGTTTTGTAATGCAGTTCATGAGTAGCCGTGTTTACATTCCCGATATTAGTGATATCTTATGATGTTTCTTTTTCTGTGTGCCTTATTTCACTTAGAATCGTCGTAACTAAATCCACTCATTATGCTGCTACTGGTCTGTTGCCATTGATTTCATTGTTGAGTGATATTCCATTGTAGGGATGTACCACAACTTCTATATCCATTTTTCTCTTTATGGGCTATTGAAGTTGTACCATAGTCAAGATTCCCGTACACAGAGCAGCCCCAAACTTTGGTGTGGCTGTGTCTTTTTCATTTAAATTTTCCGAATCTATAGCACCATAAGTGGAAGTGCCCTAGGCTCTGTAGCTTGGTTTTTTTCTTTGTTCCAGGAAACACCATCCACTTCTCCAGAGTGGCTGTTGGCAATTTCCATCCCGCCCATCAGCATAACAAGGCTGACGGTTCTGAATGGCCTGTCCTGCCTCGCTGGATTTTACACTTTTTTCGGATGGCCCTTTTGATTGGTGCGAAGTGAGACTTCATTGTAGTGCGGATTTCCATTGCAGGCTTGCTTGGTAGGCCAAAAAGGGCGTATGCGTTTTTTCCTGAATATATTCAGGAAAAAACGTATACGCACTTTTTGGCCAAGTGCATCACTGTCGAACTGCTGCCTCTTTTCCTACGCTTTCAGAACAATTCTTATCTAACACCTGATATCTGGTTTCTGCAATTCTGCGTTGCGTTCAAGTCCTCTTCACAGCCTTCCTTCAATAAATTTTTGGATGATAGGTGTCATTTGGAACTCTGCAGGATTGTGAGTTACAGTGCCAAATATCTCCTTTTCTCAACTCGCTTTCTTGTGAGCTGACCGCAAACCCGAAGAGTTGATTCAGGCCCTAATCTCGTTCCCGTATGGCACGCTGAGCCTTTGGTGAATTCTTCTTCCTGTAGGGAAATCAAAGCTCAATGTGCCTGTCCAAACACATCGAGTTAGCCGCTCATTGGTTCTCCTTATTCCTGTTCATCTTCCACCGAAATTGCAAAGTGTGCCAAACAAGAGGTCAAAGGCACTGACTCTCCAAGTGGGGAGAAAGTTAATATCGCATCTGTTACGGCAAACTCCATTTTCACGGGGCGAAAATGGCGATGAGTTTTAGAAATTTTGCCTGATCACTAAGTGGACCATATTCGGGGATTTCCATGCATATTTTAGCTGAAGGATAAATCCCTGAAACGTGGAGATTTGGGACCCGTGGAATTGGAACCATGCACCATTACCTCAAAGGTCTGCATTCCCTCACCAATAGTATCAGCCCCAAGTGTCCAGTCTTATCTCTCACACAGCTGTGGATGTAGAGGTGGTAAATCCAAGATTCCTTACAAGCCCTGAGGGACTTATTTAAGAATTTCTCTCTATTTCACAGTCCTTGTGTTTTCTTTTTCAAATTTATTTTTATAAGGGGATTTATCTTCTTTACACTGCTGTGTGTACGCCGATGTACACAAATGATTTTCTTATGGAGACCTATAAATGTATGGGTTTTAAGTTTATTCATAGTCAGGTATATTCCTAGGTTTTGAATACGGGGTGTTGAGTCCATATGGTTTAGCAAGGAGTAGGTCTTGTCTAATATACATTTGGCTTATGGAATGGTATCTGTCCTAATGTCAACCTCTGGTTCTATGCAGCCTCCCCACTCTCCTTTCCCCTTAAGCAAGCATAAGTTTCTTTTGTAAATGTGAGACTCCGTTGTGTTTTGTAATGCAGTTCATGCGTAGCCGTGTTTACATTCCCGGTATTAGTGATATCTTATGATGTTTCTTTTTCTGTGTGCCTTATTTCACTTAGAATCATCGTAACTAAATCCACTCATTATGCTGCTACTGGTCTGTGGCCATTGATTTCATTGTTGAGTGATATTCCATTGTAGGGATGTACCACGACTTCTATATCCATTTTTCTCTTTCTGGGCTATTGAAGTTGTACCATAGTCAAGGTTCCCGTACACAGAGCAGCCCCAAACTTTGGTGTGGCTGTGTCTTTTCATTTAAATTTTCCGAATCTATAGCACCATAAGTGGAAGTGCCCTAGGCTCTCTAGCTTGTTTTTTTCTTTGTTCCAGGAAACACCATCCACTTCTCCAGAGTGGCTGTTGGCAATTTAAATCCCGCCCATCAGCATAACAAGGCTGACGGTTCTGAATGGCCTGTCCTGCCTCTCTAGATTTTACACTTTTTTCGGACGTCCCTTTTGATCGGTGGGAAGTGAGACTTCATTGTAGTGTGGATTCCCATTGCAGGCTTGTTTGGTTGGCCAAAAAGTGCGTATGCGTTTTTTCCTGAATATATTCAGGAAAAAACGCATACGCCCTTTTTGGCCAAGTGCATCACTGTCGAACTGCTGCCTCTTTTCCTATGCTTTCAGAGCAATTCTTATCTACCACCTGATATCTGGTTTCTGCAATTCTGCGTCGCTTTCAAGTCCTCTTCACAGCCTTCCTTCAATAAATTTTTGGATGATAGGGGTCATTTGGAACTCTGCAGGATTGTGAGTTACAGTGCCAAAAATCTCCTTTTCTCAACTCGCTTTTTTGTGAGCTGACCGCAAACCCGAAGTATTTCTTCACGCCCTAATCTCGTTCCGGCACTGCACACTGAGCCTTTGGTGAATTCTTCTTCCTGTAAGGAAATCAGAGTTGAATGTTCCCATCCAAACACATTGAGTTAGCCGTTCATTGGTTCTCCTTATTCCTGTTCATCTTCCACGGAAATTGCAAACTGTGCCAAACAAGAGGTCAAAGGCACTGACTCTCCAAGTGGGGAGAACGTTAATATCGCATCTGGAACGGCCAACTCCATTATCACGGGGCGAAAATGGCGATGAGTTTTAGAAATTTTGCCTGATCACTTCGTGGACCATATTCTGGGTTTTCCATGCATATTTTACCTGAAGGATAAATCCCTGAAACGTGGAGATTTGGGACCCGTGGAATTGGAACCATGCACCATTACCTTAAACGGTCTGCATTCCCTCACCAATAGTATCAGCCCCAAGTGTCCAGTCTTATCTCTCACACAGCTGTGGATGTAGAGGTGGTAAATCCAAGATTCCTTATAAGCCCTGAAGGACTTATTTAAGAATTTCTCTCTATTTCACAGTCCTTGTGTTTTCTTTTTCAAATTTATTTTTATAAGGGGATTTTGCATATTTACACTGCTGTGTGTACGCCGCTGTACACAAATGATTTTCTTATGGAGACCTATAAATGTATGGGTTTTAAGTTTATTCATATTCAGGTATATTTCTAGGTTTTGAATACGGGGTGTTGAGTCCATTTTGTTGAGCAAGGAGTAGGTCTTGTCTAATATATATTTGGCTTATGGAATGGTATCTGTCCTAATGTCAACCTCTGGTTCTATACAGCCTCCGCACTCTCCTTTCCCCTTAAGCAAGCATAAGTTTCTTTTGTAAATGTGAGACTCTATTGTGTTTTGTAATGCAGTTCATGAGTAGCCGTGTTTACATTCCCGGTATTAGTGATATCTTATGATGTTTCTTTTTCTGTGTGCCTTATTTCACTTAGAATCGTCGTAACTAAATCCACTCATTATGCTGCTACTGGTCTGTTGCCATTGATTTCATTGTTGAGTGATATTCCATTGTAGGGATGTACCACAACTTCTATATCCATTTTTCTCTTTCTGGGCTATTGAAGTTGTACCATAGTCAAGGTTCCCGTACACAGAGCAGCCCCAAACTTTGGTGTGGCTGTGTCTTTTTCATTTAAATTTTCCGAATCTATAGCACCATAAGTGGAAGTGCCCTAGGCTCTGTAGCTTGGTTTTTTCTTTGTTCCAGGAAACACCATCCACTTCTCCAGAGTGGCTGTTGGCAATTTACATCCCGCCCATCAGCATAACGAGGCTGATGGTTCTGAATGGCCTGTCCTGCCTCGCTGGATTTTACACTTATTTCGGACGGCCCTTTTGATTGGTGCGAAGTGAGACTTCATTGTAGTGCGGATTTCCATTGCAGGCTTGCTTGGTTGGCCAAAAATATATTCAGGAAAAAACGTATACGCACTTTTTGGCCAAGTGCATCACTGTCGAACTGCTGCCTCTTTATCTACGCTTTCAGAGCAATTGTTATCTAACACCTGATATCTGGTTTCTGCAATTCTGCATCGCGTTCAAGTCCTCTTCACAGCCTTCCTTCAATAAATTTTTGGATGATAGGCGTCATTTGGAACTCTGCAGGATTGTGAGTTACAGTGCCAAAAATCTCCTTTTCTCAACTCGCTTTCTTGTGAGCTGACCGCAAACCCGAAGAATTGCTTCAGGCCCTAATCTCGTTCCGGCACTGCACACTGAGCCTTTGGTGAATTCTTCTTCCTGTAAGGAAATCAGAGTTCAATGTGCCTGTCCAAACACATTGAGTTAGCCGCTCATTGGTTCTCCTTATTCCTGTTCATCTTCCACGGAAATTGCAAACTGTGCCAAACAAGAGGTCAAAGGCACTGACTCTCCAAGTGGGGAGAACGTTAATATCTCATCTGGAACGGCCAACTCCATTATCACGGGGCGAAAATGGCGATGAGTTTTAGAAATTTTGCCTGATCACTTCGTGGACCATATTCTGGGTTTTCCATGCATATTTTACCTGAAGGATAAATCCCTGAAACGTGGAGATTTGGGACCCGTGGAATTGGAACCATGCACCATTACCTCAAACGGTCTGCATTCCCTCACCAATAGTATCAGCCCCAAGTGTCCAGTCTTATCTCTCACACAGCTGTGGATGTAGAGGTGGTAAATCCAAGATTCCTTGCAAGCCCTGAAGGACTTATTTAAGAATTTCTCTCTATTTCACAGTCCTTGTGTTTTCTTTTTCAAATTTATTTTTATAAGGGGATTTTGCTTATTTACACTGCTGTGTGTATGCTGCTGTATACAAATGATTTTCTTATGGAGACCTATAAATGTATGGGTTTTAAGTTTATTCATTCTCAGGTATATTCCTAGGTTTTGAATATGGGGTGTTGAGTCCAGTTGGTTGAGCAAGGAGTAGGTCTTGTCTAATATATATTTGGCTTATGGAATGGTATCTGTCCTAATGTCAACCTCTGGTTCTATGCAGCCTCCCCACTCTCCTTTCCCCTTAAGCATGCATAAGTTTCTTTTGTAAATGTGAGACTCTGTTGTGTTTTGTAATGCAGTTCATGCCTAGCCGTGTTTACATTCCCGGTATTAGTGATATCTTATGATGTTTCTTTTTCAGTGTGCCTTATTTCTCTTAGAATCGTCGTAACTAAATCCACTCATTACGCTGCTACTGGTCTGTTGCCATTGATTTCATTGTTGAGTGATATTCCATTGTAGGGATGTACCACAACTTCTATATCCATGTTTCTCTTTCTGGGCTATTGTAGTTGTACCATAGTCAAGGTTCCCGTACACAGAGCAGCCCCAAACATTGCTGTGGCTGTGTCTTTTCATTTAAATTTTCCGAATCTATAGCACCATAAGTGGAAGTGCCCTAGGCTCTCTAGCTTGTTTTTTTCTTTGTTCCAGGAAACACCCTCCACTTCTCCCGAGTGGCTGTTGGCAATTTACATCCCGCCCATCAGCATAACAAGGCTGACGGTTCTGAATGGCCTGTCCTGCCTCTCTGGATTTTACACTTTTTTCAGACGGCCCTTTTGATCGGTGGGAAGTGAGACTTCATTGTAGTGCGGATTCCCATTGCAGGCTTGCTTGGTTGGCCAAAAAGGGCGTATGCGTTTTTTCCTGAATATATTCAGGAAAAAACGCATACGCCCTTTTTGGCCAAGTGCATCACTGTCGAACTGCTGCCTCTTTTCCTATGCTTTCAGAGCAATTCTTATCTACCACCTGATATCTGGTTTCTGCAATTCTGCGTCGCGTTCAAGTCCTCTTCACAGCCTTCCTTCAATAAATTTTTTGATGATAGGGGTCATTTGGAACTCTGCAGGATTGTGAGTTACAGTGCCAAAAGTCTCCTTTTCTCAACTCGTTTTCTTGTGAGCTGACCGCAACCCCGAAGAATTGCTTCAGGCCCTAATCTCGTTCCAGTATGGCACGCTGAGCCTTTGGTGAAATATTCTTCCTGTAGGGAAATCAGAGTTCAATGTGCCTGTCCAAAAACATCGAGTTAGCCGCTCATTGGTTCTCCTTATTCCTGTTAATCTTCCACCGAAATTGCAAAGTGTGCTAAACAAGAGGTCAAAGGCACTGACTCTCCAAGTGGGGAGAACGTTAATATCGCATCTGGCACGGCAAACTCCATTATCACGGGGCAAAAATGGCGACGAGTTTTAGAAATTTTGCCTGATCACTTCGTGGACCATATTCTGGGTTTTCCATGCATATTTTACCTGAAGGATAAATCCCTGAAACGTGGAGATTTGGGAACCGTGGAATTGGAACCATGCACCATTACCTCAAACGGTCTGCATTCCCTCACCAATAGTATCAGCCCCAAGTGTCCAGTCTTATCTCTCACACAGCTGTGGATGTACAGGTGGTAAATCCAATATTCCTTACAAGCCCTGAAGGACTTATTTAAGAATTTCTCTCTATTTCACAGTCCTTGTGTTTTCTTTTTCAAATTTATTTTTATAATGGGATTTTGCTTATTTAAACTGCTGTGTGTATGCTGCTGTATACAAATGATTTTCTTATGGAGACCTATAAATGTATGGGTTTTAAGTTTATTCATAGTCAGGTCTATTCCTAGGTTTTGAATACGGGGTGTTGAGTCCATTTGGTTGAACAAGGAGTAGGTCTTGTCTAATATATATTTGGCTTATGGAATGGTATCTGTCCTAATGTCAACCTCTGGTTCTATGCAGCCTCCCCACTCTCCTTTCCCCTTAAGCAAGCATAAGTTTCTTTTGTAAATGTGAGACTCTGTTGTGTTTTGTAATGCAGTTCCTGCGTAGCCGTGTTTACATTCCCGGTATTAGTGATATCTTATGATGTTTCTTTTTCAGTGTGCCTTATTTCACTTAGAATCGTCGTAACTAAATCCACTCATTATGCTGCTACTGGTCTGTTGCCATTGATTTCATTGTTGAGTGATATTGCATTGTAGGGATGTACCACAACTTCTATATCCATTTTTCTCTTTCTGGGCTATTTAAGTTGTACCATAGTCAAGGTTCCCGTACACAGAGCAGCCCCAAACTTTGGTGTGGCTGTGTCTTTTTCATTTAAATTTTCCGAATCTATAGCACCATAAGTGGAACTGCACTAGGCTCTCTAGCTTGGTTTTTTCTTTGTTCCAGGAAAAACCATCCACTTCTCCAGAGTGGCTGTTGGCAATTTACATCCTGCCCATCAGCATAACAAGGATGACGGTTCTGAATGGCCTGTCCTGCCTCGCTGGATTTTACACTTTTTTCGGACGGCCCTTTTTATCGGTGCGAAGTGAGACTTCATTGTAGTGCGGATTTCCATTGCAGGCTTGCTTGGTTGGCCAAAAAGGGCGTATGCGTTTTTTCCTGAATATATTCAGGAAAAAACGTATACGCGCTTTTTGGCCAAGTGCATCACTGTCGAACTGCTGCCTCTTTTCCTAGGCTTTCAGAGCAATTCTTATCTACCACCTGATATCTGGTTTCTGCAATTCTGCGTCGCGTTCAAGTCCTCTTCACAGCCTTCCTTCAATAAATTTTTGGATGATAGGCGTCATTTGGAACTCTGCAGCATTGTGAGTTACAGTGCCAAAAATCTCCTTTTCTCAACTCGCTTTCTTGTGAGCTGACCGCAAACCCGAAGAATTGCTTCAGGCCCTAATCTCGTTCCGGTATGGCACGCTGAGCCTTTGGTGAATTCTTCTTCCTGTAGGGAAATCAGAGTTCAATGTGCCTGTCCAAACACATCGAGTTAGCCGCTCATTGGTTCTCCTTATTCCTGTTCATCTTCCACCGAAATTGCAAAGTGTGCTAAACAAGAGGTCAAAGGCACTGACTCTCCAAGTGGGGAGTACGTTAATATCGCATCTGGAACGGCCAACTCCATTATCACGGGGCGAAAATGGCGATGAGTTTTAGAAATTTTGCCTGATCACTTCGTGGACCATATTCTGGGTTTTCCATGCATATTTTACCTGAAGGATAAATCCCTGAAACGTGGAGATTTGGGACCCGTGGAATTGGAACCATGCACCATTACCTCAAACGGTCTGCATTCCCTCACCAATAGTATCAGCCCCAAGTGTCCAGTCTTATCTCTCACACAGCTGTGGATGTAGAGGTGGTAAATCCAAGATTCCTTACAAGCCCTGAAGGACTTATTTAAGAATTTCTCTCTATTTCACAGTCCTTGTGTTTTCTTTTTCAAATTTATTTTTATAAGGGGATTTTGCTTATTTACACTGCTGTGTGTACGCCGCTGTACACAAATGATTTTCTTATGGAGACCTATAAATGTATGGGTTTTAAGTTTATTCATACTCAGGTATATTCCTAGGTTTTGAATACGGGTTGTTGAGTCCATTTGGTTGAGCAAGGAGTAGGTCTTTTCTAATATATATTTGGCTTATGGAATGGTATCTGTCCTAATGTCAACCTCTGGTTCTATGCAGCCTCCCCACTCTCCTTTCCCCTTAAGCAAGCATAAGTTTCTTTTGTAAATGTGAGACTCCGTTGTGTTTTGTAATGCAGTTCATGCGTAGCCGTGTTTACATTCCCGGTATTAGTGATATCTTATGATGTTTCTTTTTCTGTGTGCCTTATTTCACTTAGAATCATCGTAACTAAATCCACTCATTATGCTGCTACTGGTCTGTGGCCATTGATTTCATTGTTGAGTGATATTCCATTGTAGGGATGTACCACAACTTCTATATCCATTTTTCTCTTTCTGGGCTATTGAAGTTGTACCATAGTCAAGGTTCCCGTACACAGAGAAGCCCCAAACATTGCTGTGGCTGTGTCTTTTCACTTAAATTTTCCGAATCTATAGCACCATCAGTGGAAGTGCCCTAGGCTCTCTAGCTTGGTTTTTTCTTTGTTCCAGGAAACACCCTCCACTTCTACGGAGTGGCTGTTGGCAATTTACATCCCGCCCATCAGCATAACAAGGCTGACGGTTCTGAATGGCCTGTCCTGCCTCTCTGGATTTTACACTTTTTTCCGACGACCCTTTTGATCGGTGGGAAGTGAGACTTCATTGTAGTGTGGATTCCCATTGCAGGCTTGCTTGGTTGGCCAAAAAGGGCGTATGCGTTTTTTCCTGAATATATTCAGGAAAAAACGCATACGCCCTTTTTGGCCAAGTGCATCACTGTCGAACTGCTGCCTCTTTTCCTATGCTTTCAGAGCAATTCTTATCTACCACTTGATATCTGGTTTCTGCAATTCTGCGTCGCGTTCAAGTCCTCTTCACAGCCTTCCTTCAATAAATATTTGGATGATAGGGTTCATTTGGAACTCTGCAGGATTGTGAGGTACAGTGCCAAAAGTCTCCTTTTCTCAACTCGCTTTCTTGTGAGCTGACCGCAAACCCGAAGAATTGCTTCAGGCCCTAATCTCGTTCTGGTATGGCACGCTGAGCCTTTGGTGAATTCTTCTTCCTGTAGGGAAATCAGAGTTCAATGTGCCTGTCCAAACACATCGAGTTAGCCGCTCATTGGTTCTCCTTATTCCTGTTCATCTTCCACGGAAATTGCAAACTGTGCCAAACAAGAGGTCAAAGGCACTGACTCTCCAAGTGGGGAGAACGCTAATATCGCATCTGGAACGGCAAACTCCATTATCAAGGGGCGAAAATAGCGATGAGTTTTAGAAATTTTGCCTGATCACTTCGTGGACCATATTCGGGCTTTTCCATGCATATTTTAGCTGAAGGATAAATCCCTGAAACGTGGAGATTTGGGACCCGTGGAATTGGAACCATGCACCATTACCTCAAACGGTCTGCATTCCCTCACCAATAGTATCAGCCCCAAGTGTCCAGTCTTATCTCTCCCACAGCTGTGTATGTAGAGGTGGTAAATCCAAGATTCCTTACAAGCCCTGAACGATTTATTTAAGAATTTCTCTCTATTTCACAGTCCTTGTATTTTGTTTTTCAAAATTTATTTTTATAAGGGGATTTTGCTTATTTACACTGCTGTGTGTATGCCGCTGTATACAAATGATTTTCTTATGGAGACCTATAAATGTATGGGTTTTAAATTTATTCATACTCAGGTATATTCCTAGGTTTTGAATACGGGGTGTTGAGTCCATTTGGTTGAGCAAGGAGTAGGTCTTGTCTAATATATATTTGGCTTATGGAATGGTATCTATCCTAATGTCAACCTCTGGTTCTATACAGCCTCCCCACTCTCCTTTCCCCTTAAGCAAGCATAAGTTTCTTTTGTAAATGTGAGACTCCGTTGTGTTTTGTAATGCAGTTCATGCGTAGCCGTGTTTACATTCCCGGTATTAGTGATATCTTATGATGTTTCTTTTTCTGTTTGCCTTATTTCACTTAGAATCATCGTAACTAAATCCACTCATTATGCTGCTACTGGTCTGTGGCCATTGATTTCATTGTTGAGTGATATTCCATTGTAGGGATGTACCACAACTTCTTTATCCATTTTTCTCTTTCTGGGCTATTGAAGTTGAACCATAGTCAAGGTTCCCGTACACAGAGAAGCCCCAAACATTGGTGTGGCTGTGTCTTTTCACTTAAATTTTCCGAATCTATAGCACCATCAGTGGAAGTGCCCTAGGCTCTCTAGCTTGATTTTTTCTTTGTTCCAGGAAACACCCTCCACTTCTCCGGAGTGGCTGTTGGCAATTTACATCCCGCCCATCAGCATAACAAGCCTGACGGTTCTGAATGGACTGTCCTGCCTCTCTGGATTTTACACTTTTTTCGGACGGCCCTTTTGATCGGTGGGAAGTGAGACTTCATTGTAGTGTGGATTCCCATTGCAGGCTTGCTTGGTTGGCCAAAAAGGGCGTATGCGTTTTTTCCTGAATATATTCAGGAAAAAAACGCATATGCCCTTTTTGGAAAAGTGCATCACTGTCGAACTGCTGCCTCTTTTCCTATGCTTTCAGAGCAATTCTTATCTACCACCTGATATCTGGTTTCTACAATTCTGCGTCGCGTTCAAGTCCTCTTCTCAGCCTTCCTTCAATAAATTTTTGGATGATAGGGTTCATTTGGAACTCTGCAGGATTGTGAGTTACAGTGCCAAAAGTCTCCTTTTCTCAACTCGCTTTCTTGTGAGCTGACCGCAAACCCGAAGAATTGCTTCAGGCCCTAATCTCGTACCGGTATGGCACGCTGAGCCTTCGGTGAATTCTTCTTCCTGTAGGGAAATCAGAGTTCAATGTGCCTGTCCAAACACATCGAGTTAGCCGCTCATTGGTTCTCCTTATTCCTGTTCATTTTCCACGGAAATTGCAAACTGTGCCAAACAAGAGGTCAAAGGCACTGACTCTCCAACTGGGGAGAACGTTAATATCGCATCTGGAATGGCAAACTCCATTATCACAGGGCGTAAATGGTGATGAGTTTTAGGAATTTTACCTGATCACTTCGTGGACCCTATTCTGGGTTTTCCATGCATATTTTAGCTGAAGGATAAATCCCTGAAACGTGGAGATTTGGGACCCGTGGAATTGGAACCATGCACCATTACCTCAAACGGTCTGCATTCCCTCACCAATAGTATCAGCCCCAAGTGTCCAGTCTTATCTCTCCCACAGCTGTGTATGTAGAGGTGGTAAATCCAAGATTCCTTACAAGCCCTGAACGACTTATTTAAGAATTTCTCTCTATTTCACAGTCCTTGTATTTTGTTTTTCAAAATTTATTTTTATAAGGGGATTTTGCTTATTTACACTGCTGTGTGTATGCCGCTGTATACAAATGATTTTCTTATGGAGACCTATAAATGTATGGGTTTTAAATTTATTCATACTCAGGTATATTCCTAGGTTTTGAATACGGGGTGTTGAGTCCATTTGGTTGAGCAAGGAGTAGGTCTTGTCTAATATATATTTGGCTTATGGAATGGTATCTGTCCTAATGTCAACCTCTGGTTCTATACAGCCTCCCCACTCTCCTTTCCCCTTAAGCAAGCATAAGTTTCTTTTGTAAATGTGAGACTCCGTTGTGTTTTGTAATGCAGTTCATGCGTAGCCGTGTTTACATTCCCGGTATTAGTGATATCTTATGATGTTTCTTTTTCTGTTTGCCTTATTTCACTTAGAATCATCGTAACTAAATCCACTCATTATGCTGCTACTGGTCTGTGGCCATTGATTTCATTGTTGAGTGATATTCCATTGTAGGGATGTACCACAACTTCTATATCCATTTTTCTCTTTCTGGGCTATTGAAGTTGTACCATAGTCAAGGTTCCCGTACACAGAGAAGCCCCAAACATTGGTGTGGCTGTGTCTTTTCACTTAAATTTTCCGAATCTATAGCACCATCAGTGGAAGTGCCCTAGGCTCTCTAGCTTGGTTTTTTCTTTGTTCCAGGAAACACCATCCACTTCTCCAGAGTGGCTGTTGGCAATTTACATCCCGCCCATCAGCATAATAAGGCTGACGGTTCTGAATGGCCTGTTCTGCCTCTCTGGATTTTACACTTTTTTCGGACGCCCCTTTTGATCGGTGTTAAGTGAGACTTCATTATAGTGCGGAATTCCATTGCAGGCTTGCTTGGTTGGCCAAAAAGGGCGTATGCGTTTTTTCCTGAATATATTCAGGAAAAAACGCATACGTCCTCTTTGGCCAAGTGCATCACTGTCTAACTGCTGCCTCTTTTCCTATGCTTTCAGAGCAATTCTTATCTACCACCTGATATCTAGTTTCTGCAATTCTGCGTCGCGTTTAAGTCCTCTTCACAGCCTTCCTTCAATAAATTTTTGGATGATAGGGGTCATTTGGAACTCTGCAGGATTGTGAGTTACAGTGTCAAAAATCTCCTTTTCTCAACTCGCTTTCTTGTGAGCTGACCGCAAACCCGAGGAATTGCTTCAGGCCCTAATCTCGTTCCGGTACGGCATGCTGAGCCTTTGGTGAATTCTTTTTCCTGTAGGGAAATCATAGTTCAATGTGCCCGTCCAAACACATCGTGTTAGCCGCTCATTGGTTCTCCTTATTCCTGTTCATCTCCCACGGAAATTGCAAACTGTGCCAAACAAGAGGTCAAAGGCACTGACTCTCCAAGTGGGGAGAATGTTAATATCGCATCTGGAACGGCAAACTCCAGTATCACGGGGCGAAAATGGTGATGAGTTTTAGAAATTTTGCCTGATCACTTCGTGGACCATATTCTGGATTTTCCATCCATATTTTAGCTGAAGGATAAATCCCTTAAACGTGGAGATTTGGGACCCGTGGAATGGGAACCATGCACCATTACCTCAAACAGTCTGCATTCCCTCACCAATAGTATCAGCCCCAAGTGTCCAGTCTTATCTCTCCAACAGCTGTGGATGTAGATGTGGTAAATCCAAGATTCCTCACAAGCCCTGAAGGACTTATTTAAAAATTTCTCTCTATTTCACAGTCCTTGTATTTCCTTTTTCAAATTTATTTTTATAAGGGGATTTAGCTTATTTACACTGCTGTGTGTATGCTGCTGTACACAAATGATTTTCTTATGGAGACCTATAAATGTATGGGTTTTAAGTTTATTCATAGTCAGGAATATCCCTAGGTTTTTAATACGGGGTGTTGAGTCCATTTGGTTGAGCAAAGAGTAGGTCTTGTCTAATATATATTTGGCTTATGGAATGGTATCGGTCCTAATGTCATACTCTGGTTCTATGCAGCCTCCCCACTCTCCTTTCCCCTTAAGCTAGCATAAGTTTCTTTTGTAAATGTGAGACTCTGTTGTGTTTTTTAATGCAGTTCATGCGTAGCCGTGTTTACATTCCCGGTATTAGTGATATCTTATGATGTTTCTTTTTCTGTTTGCCTTGTTTCACTTAGAAACATCTTAACGAAATCCACTCATTATGCTGCTACTGGTCTGTTGCCATTGATTTCATTGTTGAGTGATATTCCATTGTAGGGATGTACCACAACTTCTATATCCATTTTTTTCTTTCTGGGTTATTGAAGCTGTACCATAGTCAAGATTCCCGTACACAGAGCAGCCCTAAACTTTGGTGTGGCTGTGTCTTTTTCATTTAAATATTCCGAATCTATAGCACCGTAAGTGGAAGTGCCCTAGGCTCTCTAGCTTGGTTTTTTTTCTTTGTTCCAGGAAACACCATCCACTTCTCCAGAGTGGCTGTTGGCAATTTACATCCCGCCCATCAGCATAACAAGGCTGACGGTTCTGAATGTCCTGTCCTGCCTCTCTGGATTTTTCACTTTTTTCGGACGGCCCTTTTGATCGGTGGGAAGTGAGACTTCATTGTAGTGCGGATTTCCATTGCAGGATTGCTTGTTTGGCCAAAAAGGGCGTATGCGTTTTTTCCTGAATATATTCAGGAAAAAACGCATACGCCCTTTTTGGGCAAGTGCATCACTGTCGAACTGCTGCCTCTTTTCCTACGCTTTCAGAGCAATTCTTATCTACCACCTGATATGTGGTTTCTGCAATTCTGCGTCGCGTTCAAGTCCTTTTCACAGCCTTCCTTCAATAAATTTTTGGATGATAGGCGTCATTTGGAACTCTGCAGTATTGTGAGTTACAGTGCCAAAAATCTCCTCTTCACAACTCGCTTTCTTGTGAGCTGACCGCAAACCCGAAAAATTGATTCAGGCCCTAATCTCGTTCCGGTATGGCATGCTGAGCCATTGGTGAATTCTTCTTCCTGTAGGGAAATCAGAGTTCAATGTGCCTGTCCAAACACATCGAGTTAGCCGCTCATTGGTTCTCTTTATTCCTGTTCATCTCCCACGGAAATTGCAAACTGTGCCAAAAAAGAGGTCAAAGGCACTGACTCTCTAAGTGGGGAGAACGTTAATATCGCATCTGGAACGGCAAACTCCATTATCACGGGGCGAAGATGAAGATGAGTTTTAGAAATTTTGCCTGATCACTTCATGGACCATATTCTGGGTTTTCCATGCATATTTTAGCTGAAGGATAAATCCCTGAAACGTGGAGATTTGGGACCCGTGGAATGGGAACCATGCACCATTACCTCAAACGGTCTGCATTCCCTCACCAATAGTATCAGCCCCAAGTGTCCAGTCTTATCTCTCCCACAGCTGTGGATGTAGAGGTGTTAAATCCAAGATTCTTCACAAGCCCTGAAGGACTTATTTAAGAATTTCTCTCTATTTCACAGTCCTTGTGATTTCTTTTTCAAATTTATTTTTATAAGGGGATTTAGCTTATTTACACTGCTGTGTGTATGCTGCTGTACACAAATGATTTTCTTATGGAGACCTATAAATTTATGGGTTTTAAGTTTATTCATAGTCAGGTATATTTCTAGGTTTTGAATACGGGGTGTTGAGACCATTTGGTCGAGCAAGGAGTACGTCTTGTCTAATATATATTTGGCTTATGGAATGGTATCTGTCCTAATGTCAACCTCTGGTTCTATGCAGCCTCCCCACTCTCCTTTCCCCTTAAGCAAGCATAAGTTTCTTTTGTAAATGTGAGACTCTGTTGTGTTTTCTAATGCAGTTCATGCATAGCCGTGTTTACATTCCCGGTATTAGTGATATCTGATGATGTTTCTTTTTCTGAGTGCCTTATTTCACTTAGAATCCTCGTAATTAAATCCACTCATTATGTTTCTACTGGTCTGTTGCCATTGATTTCATTGTTGAGTGATATTCCATTGTAGGGATGTACCACAACTTCTATATCCATTTTTCTCTTTCTGGGCTATTGAAGTTGTACCATAGTCAAGGTTCCCGTAAGCAGAGCAGCCCGAAACTTTGGTGTGGCTCTCTCTTTTTCATTTAAATTTTCCGAATCTATAGCACAATAAGTGGAAGTTCCCTAGGCTCTCTAGCTTGGTTTTTTCTTTGTTCCAGGAAACACCATCCACTTCTCCAGAGTGGCTGTTGGCAATTTACATCCCGCCCATCAGCATAATAAGGCTGACGGTTCTGAATGGCCTGTTCTGCCTCTCTGGATTTTACACTTTTTTCGGACGCCCCTTTTGATCGGTGTTAAGTGAGACTTCATTATAGTGCGGAATTCCATTGCAGGCTTGCTTGGTTGGCCAAAAAGGGCGTATGCGTTTTTTCCTGAATATATTCAGGAAAAAACGCATACGTCCTTTTTGGCCAAGTGCATCACTGTCTAACTGCTGCCTCTTTTCCTATGCTTTCAGAGCAATTCTTATCTACCACCTGATATCTAGTTTCTGCAATTCTGCGTCGCGTTTAAGTCCTCTTCACAGCCTTCCTTCAATAAATTTTTGGATGATAGGGGTCATTTGGAACTCTGCAGGATTGTGAGTTACAGTGTCAAAAATCTCCTTTTCTCAACTCGCTTTCTTGTGAGCTGACCGCAAACCCGAGGAATTGCTTCAGGCCCTAATCTCGTTCCGGTACGGCACGCTGAGCCTTTGGTGAATTCTTCTTCCTGTATGGAAATCAGAGTTCAATGTGCCCGTCCAAACACATCGTGTTAGCCGCTCATTGGTTCTCCTTATTCCTGTTCATCTCCCACGGAAATTGCAAACTGTGCCAAACAAGAGGTCAAAGGCACTGACTCTCCAAGTGGGGAGAATGTTAATATCGCATCTGGAACGGCAAACTCCAGTATCACGGGGCGAAAATGGTGATGAGTTTTAGAAATTTTGCCTGATCACTTCGTGGACCATATTCTGGGTTTTCCATCCATATTTTAGCTGAAGGATAAATCCCTTAAACGTGGAGATTTGGGACCCGTGGAATGGGAACCATGCACCATTACCTCAAACGGTCTGCATTCCCTCACCAATAGTATCAGCCCCAAGTGTCCAGTCTTATCTCTCCAACAGCTGTGGATGTAGATGTGGTAAATCCAAGATTCCTCACAAGCCCTGAAGGACTTATTTAAAAATTTCTCTCTATTTCACAGTCCTTGTATTTTCTTTTTCAAATTTATTTTTATAAGGGGATTTAGCTTATTTACACTGCTGTGTGTATGCTGCTGTACACAAATGATTTTCTTATGGAGACCTATAAATGTATGGGTTTTAATTTTATTCATAGTCAGGAATATTCCTAGGTTTTGAATACGGGGTGTTGAGTCCATTTGGTTGAGCAAAGAGTAGGTCTTGTCTAATATATATTTGGCTTATGGAATGGTATCTGTCCTAATGTCATACTCTGGTTCTATGCAGCCTCCCCACTCTCCTTTCCCCTTAAGCTAGCATAAGTTTCTTTTGTAAATGTGAGACTCTGTTGTGTTTTGTAATGCAGTTCATGCGTAGCCGTGTTTACATTCCCGGTATTAGTGATATCTTATGATGTTTCTTTTTTTGTTTGCCTTGTTTCACTTAGAAACATCTTAACGAAATCCACTCATTATGCTGCTACTGGTCTGTTGCCATTGATTTCATTGTTGAGTGATATTGCATTGTAGGGATGTACCACAACTTCTATATCCATTTTTTTCTTTCTGGGTTATTGAAGCTGTACCATAGTCAAGATTCCCGTACACAGAGCAGCCCTAAACTTTGGTGTGGCTGTGTCTTTTTCATTTAAATATTCCGAATCTATAGCACCGTAAGTGGAAGTGCCCTAGGCTCTCTAGCTTGGTTTTTTTCTTTGTTCCAGGAAACACCATCCACTTCTCCAGAGTGGCTGTTGGCAATTTACATCCCGCCCATCAGCATAACAAGGCTGCCGGTTCTCCATGGCCTGTCCTGCCTCTCTGGATTTTACATTTTTTTCGGAGGGCCCTTTTGATTGGTGCGAAGTGAGACTTCATTGTAGCGCGGATTTCCATTGCAGGCTTGCTTGTTTGGCCAAAAAGGGCGTATGCGTTTTTTCCTGAATATATTCAGGAAAAAAACACATACGCCCTTTTTGGCCAAGTGCATCACTGTCGAAGTCCTGCCTCTTTTCCTACGCTTTCAGAACAATTCTTATCTACCACGTGATATCTGGTTTCTGCAATTCTGTGTCTGGTTTAAGTCCTCTTCACAGCCTTCCTTCAATAAAGTTTTGGATGATAGGGGTCATTTGGAACTCTGCAGGATTGTGAGTTACAGTGCCAAAAATCTCCTTTTCTCAACTCGCTTTCTTGTGAGCTGACCGCAAACCCGAAGAATTGCTTCAGACCCTAATCTCGATCCGGTATGGCACGCTGAGACTTTGGTGAATTCTTCTTCCTGTAGGGAAATCAGAGTTCAATGTGACCGTCCAAACACATCGAGTTAGCCGCTCATTGGTTTTCCTTATTCCTGTTAATCTCCCTCGGAAATTGCTAACTGTGCCAAACAAGAGGTCAAAGACACTGACTCTCCAAGTGGGGAGAATGTTAATATCGCATCTGGAACGGCAAACTCAAGTATCACGGGGCGAAAATGGCGATGAGTTTTAGAAATTTTGCCTGATCATTTCGTGGACCATATTCTGGGTTTTCCATGCATATTTTAGCTGAAGGATAAGTCCCTTAAACGTGGAGATTTGGGACCCGTGGAATGGGAACCATGCACCATTACCTCAAAGGGTCTGCATTCCCTCACCAATATTATCAGCCCCAAGTGTCCAGTCTTATCTCTCCCACAGCTGTGGATGTAGAGGTGGTAAATCCAAGATTCCTCACAAGCCCTGAAGGACTTATGTAAGAATTTCTCCCTATTTAACAGTCCTTGTGTTTTCTTTTTCAAATTTATTTTTATAATTGGATTTAGCTTATTTACACTGCTGTGTGTATGCTGCTGTACGCAAATGATTTTCTTATGGAGACCTAAAAATGTATGGGTTTTAAGTTTATTCATAGTCAGGTATATTCCTAGGTTTTGAATACGGGGTGTTGAGTCCATTTGGTTGAGCAAGGAGTAGGTCTTGTCTAATATATATTTGGCTTATGGAATGGTATCTGTCCTAATGTCATACTCTGGTTCTATGCAGCCTCCCCACTCTCCTTTCCCCTTAAGCAAGCATAAGTTTCTTTTTTAAATGTGAGACTCTGTTGTGTTTTGTAATGCAGTTCATGTGTAGCCGAGTTTACATTCCCGGTATTAGTGATATCTTATGATGTTTCTTTTTCTGTGTGTCTTATTTCACTTAGAATCATCGTAACTAAATCCACTCATTATGCTGCTACTGGTCTGTTGCCATTGATTTCATTGTTGTGTGATATTCCTTTGTAGGGATGGACCACAGCTTCTATATCCATTTTTCTCTTTCTGGGCTATTGAAGTTGTACCATAGTCAAGGTTCCCGAACACAGAGCAGCCCTAAACTTCGGTGTGGCTGTGTCTTTTTCATTTTACTTTTCGGAATCTATAGCACCGTAAGTGAAAGTGCCCTAGGATCTCTAGCTTGGTTTTTTTCTTTGTTCCAGGAAACACCATCCACTTCTCCAGAGTGGCTGTTGACAATTTACATCCCGCCCATCAGCATAACAAGGCTGACGGTTCTGAATGTCCTGTCCTGCCTCTCTGGATTTTAAACTATTTTCGGAGGGCCCTTTTGATTGGTGCGAAGTGAGACTTCATTGTAGTGCGGATTTCCATTGCAGGCTTGCTTGTTTGGCCAAAAAGGGCGTATGCGTTTTTTCCTGAATATATTCAGGAAAAAAACACATACGCCCTTTTTGGCCAAGTGCATCACTGTCGAACTGCTGCCTCTTTTCCTACGTTTTCAGAGCAATTCTTATCGAACACTTGATATCTGGTTTCTGCAATTCTGCGTCGCGTTCAATTCCTCTTCACAGCCTTCCTTCAATAAATTTTTGTATGATAGGCGTCATTTGGAACTCTGCAGGATTGTGAGTTACAGTGCCAAAAATCTCCTTTTCTCAACTCGCTTTCTTGTGAGCTGACCGCAAACCCGAAGAATTGATTCAGGCACTAATCTCGTTCCGGTATGGCACGCTGAGCCTTCGGTGAATTCTTCTTCCTGTAGGGAAATCAGAGTTCAATTTGCCTGTCCAAACACATCGAGTTAGCCGCTCATTGGTTCTCCTTATTCCTGTTCATCTTCCACCGAAACTGCAAAGTGTGCCAAACAACAGGTCAAAGGCACTGACTCTCCAAGTGGGGAGAACGTTAATATCGCATCTGGAACGGCAAACTCCATTATCACGTGGCGAAAATGGTGATGAGTTTTAGAAATTTTGCCTGATCACTTCGTGGACCATATTCTGGGATTTCCATCCATATTTTAGCTGAAGGATAAATCCCTTAAACGTGGAGATTTGGGACCCGTGGAATTGGAACCATGCACCATTACCTCAAACGGTCTGCATTCCCTCACCAATAGTATCAGCCCCAAGAGTCCAGTCTTATCTCTCCAACAGCTGTGGATGTAGAGGTGGTAAATCCAAGATTCCACACAAGCCCTGAAGGACTTATTTAAAAATTTCTCTCTATTTCACAGTCCTGTATTTTCTTTTTCAAATTTATTTTTATAAGGGGATTTAGCTAATTTACACTGCTGTGTGTATGCTGCTGTACACAAATGATTTTCTTATGGAGACCTATAAATGTATGGGTTTTAAGTTTATTCATAGTCAGGAATATTCCTAGGTTTTGAATACGAGGTGTTGAGTCCATTTGGTTGAGCAAGGAGTAGGTCTTGTCTAATATATATTTGGCTTATGGAATGGTATCTGTCCTAATGTCATCCTCTGGTTCTATGCAGCCTCCCCACTCTCCTTTCCCCTTAAGCAAGCATAAGTTTCTTTTGTAAATGTGAGACTCTGTTGTGTTTTGTAATGCAGTTCATGCGTAGCCGTGTTTACATTCCCGGTATTAGTGATATCTTATGATGTTTCTTTTTCTGTTTGCCTTGTTTCACTTAGAAACATCTTAACGAAATCCACTCATTATGCTGCTACTGGTCTGTTGCCATTGATTTCATTGTTGAGTGATATTCCATTGTAGGGATGTACCACAACTTCTATATCCATTTTTTTCTTTCTGGGTTATTGAAGCTGTACCATAGTCAAGATTCCCGTACACAGAGCAGCCCTAAACTTTGGTGTGGCTGTGTCTTTTTCATTTAAATATTCCGAATCTATAGCACCGTAAGAGGAAGTGCCCTAGGCTCTCTAGCTTGGTTTTTTTCTTTGTTCCAGGAAACACCATCCACTTCTCCAGAGTGGCTGTTGGCAATTTACATCCCGCCCATCAGCATAACAAGGCTGACGGTTCTGAATGTGTTGTCCTGCCTCTCTGGATTTTTCACTTTTTTCAGACGGCCCTTTTGATCGGTGGGAAGTGAGACTTCATTGTAGTGCGGATTTCCATTGCAGGCTTGCTTGTTTGGCCAAAAAGGGCGTATGCGTTTTTTCCTGAATATATTCAGGAAAAAACGCATACGCCGTTTTTGGCCAAGTGCATCACTGTCGAACTGCTGCCTCTTTTCCTACGCTTTCAGAGCAATTCTTATCTACCACCTGATATCTGGTTTCTGCAATTCTGCGTCGCGTTCAAGTCCTTTTCACAGCCTTCCTTCAATAAATTTTTGGATGATAGGCGTCATTTGGAACTCTGCAGTATTGTGAGTTACAGTGCCAAAAATCTCCTTTTCACAACTCGCTTTCTTGTCAGCTGACCGCAAAACCGAAAAATTGATTCAGGCCCTAATCTCGTTCCGGTATGGCATGCTGAGCCTTTGGTGAATTCTTCTTCCTGTAGGGAAATCAGAGTTCAATGTGCCTGTCCAAACACATCGAGTTAGCCGCTCATTGGTTCTCCTTATTCCTGTTCATCTCCCACGGAAATTGAGAACTGTGCCAAAAAAGAGGTCAAAGGCACTGACTCTCCAAGTTGGGAAAATGTTAATATCGCATCTGGAACGGCAAACTCCAGTATCACGGGGCGAAAATGGCGATGAGTTTTAGAAATTTTGCCTGATCACTTTGTGGAACATATTCTGGGTTTTCCATGCATATATTAGCTGAAGGATAAATCCCTTAAACGTGGAGATTTGAGACCCGTGAAATGGGAACCATGCACCATTACCTCAAAGGGTCTGCATTCCCTCACCAATAGTATCAGCCCCAAGTGTCCAGTCTTATCTCTCCCACAGCTGTGGATGTAGAGGTGGTAAATCCAAGATTCCTCACAAGCCCTGAAGGACTTATTTAAGAATTTCTCTCTATTTCACAGTCCTTGTATTTTCTTTTTCAAATTTATTTTTATAAGGGGATTTAGCTTATTTACACTGCTGTGTGTATGCTGCTGTACACAAATGATTTTCTTATGGAGACCTATAAATGTATGGGTTTTAAGTTTATTCATAGTCAGGTATATTCTTAGGTTTTGAATACGGGGTGTTGAGTCCATTTGGTTGAGCAAGGAGTAGTTCTTGTCTAATATATATTTGGCTTATGAAATGGTATCTGTCCTAATGTCAACCTCTGGTTCTATGCAACCTCCACACTCTCCTTTCCCCTTAAGCAAGCATTAGTTTCTTTTGTAAATGTGAGACTCTGTTGTGTTTTGTAATGCAGTTCATGCATAGCCGTGTTTACATTCCCGGTATTAGTGATATCTTATGATGTTTCTTTTTCTGTTTGACTTATTTCACTTAGAATCATCGTAACTAAATCCACTCATTATGCTGCTACTGGTCTGTTGCCATTGATTTCATTGTTGAGTGATATTCCTTTGTAGGGATGGACCACAGCTTCTATATCCATTTTTCTCTTTCTGGGCTATTGAAGTTGTACCATAGTCAAGGTTCCCGAACACAGAGCAGCCCTAAACTTCGGTGTGGCTGTGTCTTTTTCATTTTAATTTTCCGAATCTATAGCACCGTAAGTGAAAGTGCCCTAGGCTCTCTAGCTTGGTTTTTTTCTTTGTTCCAGGAAACACCATCCACTTCTCCAGAGTGGCTGTTGGCAATTTACAACCCGCCCATCAGCATAACAAGGCTGACCGTTCTGAATGGCCTGTCCTGCCCCTCTGGATTTTACACTTTTTCCGGACGGCCCTTTTGATCGGTGCGAAGTGAGACTACATTGTAGTGCGGATTTCCATTGCAGGCTTGCTTGGTAGGCCAAAAAGGGCGTATGCGTTTTTTCCTGAATATATTCAGGAAAAAACGCATACGCCCTTTTTGGCCAAGTGCATCACTGTCGAACTGCTGCCTCTTTTCCTACGCTTTCAGAGCAATTCTTATCTACCACCTGATATCTGGTTTCTGCAATTCTGCGTCGCGTTCAAGTCCTTTTCACAGCCTTCCTTCAATAAATTTTTGGATGATAGGCGTCATTTGGAACTCTGCAGTATTGTGAGTTACAGTGTCAAAAATCTCCTTTTCACAACTCGCTTTCTTGTGAGCTGACCGCAAACCCGAAAAATTGATTCAGGCCCTAATCTCGTTCCGGTATGGCACGCTGAGCCTTTGGTGAATTCTTCTTCCTGTAGGGAAATCAGAGTTTAATGTGCCTGTCCAAACACATCGAGTTAGCCGCTCATTGGTTCTCCTTATTCCTGTTCATCTCCCACGGAAATTGCAAACTGTGCCAAAAAAGAGGTCAAAGGCACTGACTCTCCAAGTTGGGAAAATGTTAATATCGCATCTGGAACGGCAAACTCCAGTATCACGGGGCGAAAATGGCGATGAGTTTTAGAAATTTTGCCTGATCACTTCGTGGACCATATTCTGGGTTTTCCATGCATATATTAGCTGAAGGATAAATCCCTTAAACGTGGACATTTGAGACCCGTGGAATGGGAACCATGCACCATTACCTCAAAGGGTCTGCATTCCCTCACCAATAGTATCAGCCCCAAGTGTCCAGTCTTATCTCTCCCACAGCTGTGGATGTAGAGGTGGTAAATCCAAGATTCCTCACAAGCCCTGAAGGACTTATTTAAAAATTTCTCTCTATTTCACAGTCCTTGTATTTTCTTTTTCAAATTTATTTTTATAAGGGGATTTAGCTTATTTACACTGCTGTGTGTATGCTGTTGTACACAAATGATTTTCTTATGGAGACCTATAAATGTATGGGTTTTAAGTTTATTCATAGTCAGGTATATTCCTAGGTTTTGAATACGGGGTGTTGAGTCCATTTGGTTGAGCAAGGAGTAGGTCTTGTCTAATATATATTTGGCTTATGAATTGTTATCTGTCCTAATGTCATCCTCTGGTTCTATGCAGCCTCCCCACTCTCCTTTCCCCTTAAGCTAGCATAAGTTTCTTTTGTAAATGTGAGACTCTGTTGTGTTTTGTAATGCAGTTCATGCGGAGCCGTGTTTACATTCCCGGTATTAGTGATATCTTATGATGTTTCTTTTTCTGTTTGCCTTGTTTCACTTAGAAACATCTTAACGAAATCCACTCATTATGCTGCTACTGGTCTGTTGCCATTGATTTCATTGTTGAGTGATATTCCATTGTAGGGATGTACCACAACTTCTATATCCATTTTTTTCTTTCTGGGTTATTGAAGCTGTACCATAGTCAATATTCCCGTACACAGAGCAGCCCTAAACTTTGGTGTGGCTGTGTCTTTTTCATTTAAATATTCCGAATCTATAGCACCGTAAGTGAAAGTGCCCTAGGCTCTCTAGCTTGGTTTTTTTCTTTGTTCTAGGAAACATCATCCACTTCTCCAGAGTGGCTGTTGACAATTTACATCCCGCCCATCAGCATAACAAGGCTGACTGTTCTGAATGTCCTGTCCTGCCTCTCTGGATTTTTCACTTTTTTCAGACGGCCCTTTTGATCGGTGGGAAGTGAGACTTCATTGTAGTGCGGATTTCCATTGCAGGCTTGCTTGGTTGGCCAAAAAGGGCGTATGCGTTTTTTCCTGAATATATTCAGGAAAAAACGTATACGCGCTTTTTGGCCAAGTGCATCACTGTCGAACTGCTGCCTCTTTTCCTACGTTTTCAGAGCAATTCTTATCTAACACTTGATATCTGGTTTCTGCAATTCTGCGTCGCGTTCAAGTCCTCTTCACAGCCTTCCTTCAATAAATTTTTGTATGATAGGCGTCATTTGGAACTCTGCAGGATTGTGAGTTACAGTGCCAAAAATCTCCTTTTCTCAACTCGCTTTCTTGTGAGCTGACCGCAAACCCGAAGAATTGATTCAGGCACTAATCTCGTTCCGGTATGGCACGCTGAGCCTTCGGTGAATTCTTCTTCCTGTAGGGAAATCAGAGTTCAATGTGCCTGTCCGAACACATCGAGTTAGCCGCTCATTTGTTCTCCTTATTCCTGTTCATCTTCCACCGAAATTGCAAAGTGTGCCAAACAACAGGTCAAAGGCACTGACTCTCCAAGTGGGGAGAACGTTAATATCGCATCTGGAACGGCAAACTCCATTATCTCGGGGCGAAAATGGTGATGAGTTTTAGAAATTTTGCCTGATCACTTCGTGGACCATATTCGGGGTTTTCCATGCATATTTTAGCTGAAGGATAAATCCCTGAAACGTGGAGATTTGGGACCCGTGGAATTGGAACCATGCACCATTACCTCAAACGGTCTGCATTCCCTCACCAATAGTATCAGCCCCAAGTGTCCAGTCTTATCTTTCACACAGCTGTGGATGTAGAGCTGGTAAATACAAGATTCCTTACAAGCCCTGAAGGACTTATTTAAGAATTTCTCTCTATTTCACAGTCCTTGTGTTTTCTTTTTCAAATTTATTTTTATAAGGAGATTTATCTTCTTTACACTGCTGTGTGCACGCCGCTGTACACAAATGATTTTCTTATGGATACCTATAAATGTATGGGTTTTAAGTTTATTCATAGTCAGGTATATTCCTAGGTTTTGAATACTGGGTGTTGAGTCCATATGGTTGAGCAAGGAGTAGGTCTTGTCTAAAATACATTTGGCTTATGGAATGGTATCTGTCCTAATGTCAACCTCTGGTTCTATGCAGCCTCCCCACTCTCCTTTCCCCTTAAGCAAGCATAAGTTTCTTTTGTAAATGTGAGACTCCGTTGTGTTTTGTAATGCAGTTCATGCGTAGCCGTGTTTACATTCCCGGTATTAGTGATATCTTATGATGTTTCTTTTTCTGTGTGCCTTATTTCACTTAGAATCATAGTAACTAAATCCACTCATTATGCTGCTACTGGTCTGTTGCCATTGATTTCATTGTTGAGTGATATTCCATTGTAGGGATGTACCACAACTTCTATATACATTTTTCTCTTTCTGGGCTATTGAAGTTGTACCATAGTCAAGGTTCCCGTACACAGAGCAGCCCCAAACTTTGGTGTGGCTGTGTCTTTTTCATTTAAATTTTCCGAATCTATAGCACCATAAGTGGAAGTGCCCTAGGCTCTCTAGCTTGGTTTTCTCTTTTTCCAGGAAACACCATCCACTTCTCCAGAGTGGCTGTTGGCAATTTACATCCCGCCCATCAGCATAACAAGGCTGACTGTTCTGAATGTCCTGTCCTGCCTCTCTGGATTTTACACTTTTTTCGGACGGCCCTTTTGATCGGTGGGAAGTGAGACTTCA
Organism: Inia geoffrensis; assembly: GCA_036417435.1. Lineage (NCBI taxonomy): Eukaryota > Metazoa > Chordata > Mammalia > Artiodactyla > Iniidae > Inia > Inia geoffrensis. The sequence continues at coordinate 72,959,333 of CM070910.1, read as the reverse complement.
TTGTAGTGCGGATTTCCATTGCAGGCTTGCTTGGTTGGCCAAAAAGGGCGTATGCGTTTTTTCCTGAATATATTCAGGAAAAAACGTATACGTGCTTTTTGGCCAAGTGCATCACTGTCGAACTGCTGCCTCTTTTCCTACGTTTTCAGAGCAATTCTTATCGAACACTTGATATCTGGTTTCTGCAATTCTGCGTCGCGTTCAATTCCTCTTCACAGCCTTCCTTCAATAAATTTTTGTATGATAGGCGTCATTTGGAACTCTGCAGGATTGTGAGTTACAGTGCCAAAAATCTCCTTTTCTCAACTCGCTTTCTTGTGAGCTGACCGCAAACCCGAAGAATTGATTCAGGCACTAATCTCGTTCCGGTATGGCACGCTGAGCCTTCGGTGAATTCTTCTTCCTGTAGGGAAATCAGAGTTCAATTTGCCTGTCCAAACACATCGAGTTAGCCGCTCATTGGTTCTCCTTATTCCTGTTCATCTTCCACCGAAACTGCAAAGTGTGCCAAACAACAGGTCAAAGGCACTGACTCTCCAAGTGGGGAGAACGTTAATATCGCATCTGGAACGGCAAACTCCATTATCACGTGGCGAAAATGGCGATGAGTTTTAGAAATTTTGCCTGATCACTTCGTGGACCATATTCTGGGATTTCCATCCATATTTTAGCTGAAGGATAAATCCCTTAAACGTGGAGATTTGGGACCCGTGGAATTGGAACCATGCACCATTACCTCAAACGGTCTGCATTCCCTCACCAATAGTATCAGCCCCAAGAGTCCAGTCTTATCTCTCCAACAGCTGTGGATGTAGAGGTGGTAAATCCAAGATTCCACACAAGCCCTGAAGGACTTATTTAAAAATTTCTCTCTATTTCACAGTCCTGTATTTTCTTTTTCAAATTTATTTTTATAAGGGGATTTAGCTAATTTACACTGCTGTGTGTATGCTGCTGTACACAAATGATTTTCTTATGGAGACCTATAAATGTATGGGTTTTAAGTTTATTCATAGTCAGGAATATTCCTAGGTTTTGAATACGAGGTGTTGAGTCCAATTGGTTGAGCAAGGAGTAGGTCTTGTCTAATATATATTTGGCTTATGGAATGGTATCTGTCCTAATGTCATCCTCTGGTTCTATGCAGCCTCCCCACTCTCCTTTCCCCTTAAGCAAGCATAAGTTTCTTTTGTAAATGTGAGACTCTGTTGTGTTTTGTAATGCAGTTCATGCGTAGCCGTGTTTACATTCCCGGTATTAGTGATATCTTATGATGTTTCTTTTTCTGTTTGCCTTGTTTCACTTAGAAACATCTTAACGAAATCCACTCATTATGCTGCTACTGGTCTGTTGCCATTGATTTCATTGTTGAGTGATATTCCATTGTAGGGATGTACCACAACTTCTATATCCATTTTTTTCTTTCTGGGTTATTGAAGCTGTACCATAGTCAAGATTCCCGTACACAGAGCAGCCCTAAACTTTGGTGTGGCTGTGTCTTTTTCATTTAAATATTCCGAATCTATAGCACCGTAAGAGGAAGTGCCCTAGGCTCTCTAGCTTGGTTTTTTTCTTTGTTCCAGGAAACACCATCCACTTCTCCAGAGTGGCTGTTGGCAATTTACATCCCGCCCATCAGCATAACAAGGCTGACGGTTCTGAATGTGTTGTCCTGCCTCTCTGGATTTTTCACTTTTTTCAGACGGCCCTTTTGATCGGTGGGAAGTGAGACTTCATTGTAGTGCGGATTTCCATTGCAGGCTTGCTTGTTTGGCCAAAAAGGGCGTATGCGTTTTTTCCTGAATATATTCAGGAAAAAACGCATACGCCGTTTTTGGCCAAGTGCATCACTGTCGAACTGCTGCCTCTTTTCCTACGCTTTCAGAGCAATTCTTATCTACCACCTGATATCTGGTTTCTGCAATTCTGCGTCGCGTTCAAGTCCTTTTCACAGCCTTCCTTCAATAAATTTTTGGATGATAGGCGTCATTTGGAACTCTGCAGTATTGTGAGTTACAGTGCCAAAAATCTCCTTTTCACAACTCGCTTTCTTGTTAGCTGACCGCAAAACCGAAAAATTGATTCAGGCCCTAATCTCGTTCCGGTATGGCATGCTGAGCCTTTGGTGAATTCTTCTTCCTGTAGGGAAATCAGAGTTCAATGTGCCTGTCCAAACACATCGAGTTAGCCGCTCATTGGTTCTCCTTATTCCTGTTCATCTCCCACGGAAATTGAGAACTGTGCCAAAAAAGAGGTCAAAGGCACTGACTCTCCAAGTTGGGAAAATGTTAATATCGCATCTGGAACGGCAAACTCCAGTATCACGGGGCGAAAATGGCGATGAGTTTTAGAAATTTTGCCTGATCACTTTGTGGAACATATTCTGGGTTTTCCATGCATATATTAGCTGAAGGATAAATCCCTTAAACGTGGAGATTTGAGACCCGTGAAATGGGAACCATGCACCATTACCTCAAAGGGTCTGCATTCCCTCACCAATAGTATCAGCCCCAAGTGTCCAGTCTTATCTCTCCCACAGCTGTGGATGTAGAGGTGGTAAATCCAAGATTCCTCACAAGCCCTGAAGGACTTATTTAAGAATTTCTCTCTATTTCACAGTCCTTGTATTTTCTTTTTCAAATTTATTTTTATAAGGGGATTTAGCTTATTTACACTGCTGTGTGTATGCTGCTGTACACAAATGATTTTCTTATGGAGACCTATAAATGTATGGGTTTTAAGTTTATTCATAGTCAGGTATATTCTTAGGTTTTGAATACGGGGTGTTGAGTCCATTTGGTTGAGCAAGGAGTAGTTCTTGTCTAATATATATTTGGCTTATGAAATGGTATCTGTCCTAATGTCAACCTCTGGTTCTATGCAACCTCCACACTCTCCTTTCCCCTTAAGCAAGCATTAGTTTCTTTTGTAAATGTGAGACTCTGTTGTGTTTTGTAATGCAGTTCATGCATAGCCGTGTTTACATTCCCGGTATTAGTGATATCTTATGATGTTTCTTTTTCTGTTTGCCTTATTTCACTTAGAATCATCGTAACTAAATCCACTCATTATGCTGCTACTGGTCTGTTGCCATTGATTTCATTGTTGAGTGATATTCCTTTGTAGGGATGGACCACAGCTTCTATATCCATTTTTCTCTTTCTGGGCTATTGAAGTTGTACCATAGTCAAGGTTCCCGAACACAGAGCAGCCCTAAACTTCGGTGTGGCTGTGTCTTTTTCATTTTAATTTTCCGAATCTATAGCACCGTAAGTGAAAGTGCCCTAGGCTCTCTAGCTTGGTTTTTTTCTTTGTTCCAGGAAACACCATCCACTTCTCCAGAGTGGCTGTTGGCAATTTACAACCCGCCCATCAGCATAACAAGGCTGACCGTTCTGAATGGCCTGTCCTGCCCCTCTGGATTTTACACTTTTTCCGGACGGCCCTTTTGATCGGTGCGAAGTGAGACTACATTGTAGTGCGGATTTCCATTGCAGGCTTGCTTGGTAGGCCAAAAAGGGCGTATGCGTTTTTTCCTGAATATATTCAGGAAAAAACGCATACGCCCTTTTTGGCCAAGTGCATCACTGTCGAACTGCTGCCTCTTTTCCTACGCTTTCAGAGCAATTCTTATCTACCACCTGATATCTGGTTTCTGCAATTCTGCGTCGCGTTCAAGTCCTTTTCACAGCCTTCCTTCAATAAATTTTTGGATGATAGGCGTCATTTGGAACTCTGCAGTATTGTGAGTTACAGTGTCAAAAATCTCCTTTTCACAACTCGCTTTCTTGTGAGCTGACCGCAAACCCGAAAAATTGATTCAGGCCCTAATCTCGTTCCGGTATGGCACGCTGAGCCTTTGGTGAATTCTTCTTCCTGTAGGGAAATCAGAGTTTAATGTGCCTGTCCAAACACATCGAGTTAGCCGCTCATTGGTTCTCCTTATTCCTGTTCATCTCCCACGGAAATTGCAAACTGTGCCAAAAAAGAGGTCAAAGGCACTGACTCTCCAAGTTGGGAAAATGTTAATATCGCATCTGGAACGGCAAACTCCAGTATCACGGGGCGAAAATGGCGATGAGTTTTAGAAATTTTGCCTGATCACTTCGTGGACCATATTCTGGGTTTTCCATGCATATATTAGCTGAAGGATAAATCCCTTAAACGTGGACATTTGAGACCCGTGGAATGGGAACCATGCACCATTACCTCAAAGGGTCTGCATTCCCTCACCAATAGTATCAGCCCCAAGTGTCCAGTCTTATCTCTCCCACAGCTGTGGATGTAGAGGTGGTAAATCCAAGATTCCTCACAAGCCCTGAAGGACTTATTTAAAAATTTCTCTCTATTTCACAGTCCTTGTATTTTCTTTTTCAAATTTATTTTTATAAGGGGATTTAGCTTATTTACACTGCTGTGTGTATGCTGTTGTACACAAATGATTTTCTTATGGAGACCTATAAATGTATGGGTTTTAAGTTTATTCATAGTCAGGTATATTCCTAGGTTTTGAATACGGGGTGTTGAGTCCATTTGGTTGAGCAAGGAGTAGGTCTTGTCTAATATATATTTGGCTTATGAATTGTTATCTGTCCTAATGTCATCCTCTGGTTCTATGCAGCCTCCCCACTCTCCTTTCCCCTTAAGCTAGCATAAGTTTCTTTTGTAAATGTGAGACTCTGTTGTGTTTTGTAATGCAGTTCATGCGGAGCCGTGTTTACATTCCCGGTATTAGTGATATCTTATGATGTTTCTTTTTCTGTTTGCCTTGTTTCACTTAGAAACATCTTAACGAAATCCACTCATTATGCTGCTACTGGTCTGTTGCCATTGATTTCATTGTTGAGTGATATTCCATTGTAGGGATGTACCACAACTTCTATATCCATTTTTTTCTTTCTGGGTTATTGAAGCTGTACCATAGTCAATATTCCCGTACACAGAGCAGCCCTAAACTTTGGTGTGGCTGTGTCTTTTTCATTTAAATATTCCGAATCTATAGCACCGTAAGTGAAAGTGCCCTAGGCTCTCTAGCTTGGTTTTTTTCTTTGTTCTAGGAAACATCATCCACTTCTCCAGAGTGGCTGTTGACAATTTACATCCCGCCCATCAGCATAACAAGGCTGACTGTTCTGAATGTCCTGTCCTGCCTCTCTGGATTTTACACTTTTTTCGGACGGCCCTTTTGATCGGTGGGAAGTGAGACTTCATTGTAGTGCGGATTTCCATTGCAGGCTTGCTTGGTTGGCCAAAAAGGGCGTATGCGTTTTTTCCTGAATATATTCAGGAAAAAACGTATACGCGCTTTTTGGCCAAGTGCATCACTGTCGAACTGCTGCCTCTTTTCCTACGTTTTCAGAGCAATTCTTATCTAACACTTGATATCTGGTTTCTGCAATTCTGCGTCGCGTTCAAGTCCTCTTCACAGCCTTCCTTCAATAAATTTTTGTATGATAGGCGTCATTTGGAACTCTGCAGGATTGTGAGTTACAGTGCCAAAAATCTCCTTTTCTCAACTCGCTTTCTTGTGAGCTGACCGCAAACCCGAAGAATTGATTCAGGCACTAATCTCGTTCCGGTATGGCACGCTGAGCCTTCGGTGAATTCTTCTTCCTGTAGGGAAATCAGAGTTCAATGTGCCTGTCCGAACACATCGAGTTAGCCGCTCATTTGTTCTCCTTATTCCTGTTCATCTTCCACCGAAATTGCAAAGTGTGCCAAACAACAGGTCAAAGGCACTGACTCTCCAAGTGGGGAGAACGTTAATATCGCATCTGGAACGGCAAACTCCATTATCACGGGGCGAAAATGGTGATGAGTTTTAGAAATTTTGCCTGATCACTTCGTGGACCATATTCGGGGTTTTCCATGCATATTTTAGCTGAAGGATAAATCCCTGAAACGTGGAGATTTGGGACCCGTGGAATTGGAACCATGCACCATTACCTCAAACGGTCTGCATTCCCTCACCAATAGTATCAGCCCCAAGTGTCCAGTCTTATCTTTCACACAGCTGTGGATGTAGAGCTGGTAAATACAAGATTCCTTACAAGCCCTGAAGGACTTATTTAAGAATTTCTCTCTATTTCACAGTCCTTGTGTTTTCTTTTTCAAATTTATTTTTATAAGGAGATTTATCTTCTTTACACTGCTGTGTGCACGCCGCTGTACACAAATGATTTTCTTATGGATACCTATAAATGTATGGGTTTTAAGTTTATTCATAGTCAGGTATATTCCTAGGTTTTGAATACTGGGTGTTGAGTCCATATGGTTGAGCAAGGAGTAGGTCTTGTCTAAAATACATTTGGCTTATGGAATGGTATCTGTCCTAATGTCAACCTCTGGTTCTATGCAGCCTCCCCACTCTCCTTTCCCCTTAAGCAAGCATAAGTTTCTTTTGTAAATGTGAGACTCCGTTGTGTTTTGTAATGCAGTTCATGCGTAGCCGTGTTTACATTCCCGGTATTAGTGATATCTTATGATGTTTCTTTTTCTGTGTGCCTTATTTCACTTAGAATCATAGTAACTAAATCCACTCATTATGCTGCTACTGGTCTGTTGCCATTGATTTCATTGTTGAGTGATATTCCATTGTAGGGATGTACCACAACTTCTATATACATTTTTCTCTTTCTGGGCTATTGAAGTTGTACCATAGTCAAGGTTCCCGTACACAGAGCAGCCCCAAACTTTGGTGTGGCTGTGTCTTTTTCATTTAAATTTTCCGAATCTATAGCACCATAAGTGGAAGTGCCCTAGGCTCTCTAGCTTGGTTTTCTCTTTTTCCAGGAAACACCATCCACTTCTCCAGAGTGGCTGTTGGCAATTTACATCCCGCCCATCAGCATAACAAGGCTGACTGTTCTGAATGTCCTGTCCTGCCTCTCTGGATTTTACACTTTTTTCGGACGGCCCTTTTGATCGGTGGGAAGTGAGACTTCATTGTAGTGCGGATTTCCATTGCAGGCTTGCTTGGTTGGCCAAAAAGGGCGTATGCGTTTTTTCCTGAATATATTCAGGAAAAAACGTATACGTGCTTTTTGGCCAAGTGCATCACTGTCGAACTGCTGCCTCTTTTCCTACGTTTTCAGAGCAATTCTTATCGAACACTTGATATCTGGTTTCTGCAATTCTGCGTCGCGTTCAATTCCTCTTCACAGCCTTCCTTCAATAAATTTTTGTATGATAGGCGTCATTTGGAACTCTGCAGGATTGTGAGTTACAGTGCCAAAAATCTCCTTTTCTCAACTCGCTTTCTTGTGAGCTGACCGCAAACCCGAAGAATTGATTCAGGCACTAATCTCGTTCCGGTATGGCACGCTGAGCCTTCGGTGAATTCTTCTTCCTGTAGGGAAATCAGAGTTCAATGTGCCTGTGCAAACACATCGAGTTAGCCGCTCATTGGTTCTCCTTATTCCTGTTCATCTTCCACCGAAACTGCAAAGTGTGCCAAACAACAGGTCAAAGGCACTGACTCTCCAAGTGGGGAGAACGTTAATATCGCATCTGGAACGGCAAACTCCATTATCACGTGGCGAAAATGGCGATGAGTTTTAGAAATTTTGCCTGATCACTTCGTGGACCATATTCTGGGATTTCCATCCATATTTTAGCTGAAGGATAAATCCCTTAAACGTGGAGATTTGGGACCCGTGGAATTGGAACCATGCACCATTACCTCAAACGGTCTGCATTCCCTCACCAATAGTATCAGCCCCAAGAGTCCAGTCTTATCTCTCCAACAGCTGTGGATGTAGAGGTGGTAAATCCAAGATTCCACACAAGCCCTGAAGGACTTATTTAAAAATTTCTCTCTATTTCACAGTCCTGTATTTTCTTTTTCAAATTTATTTTTATAAGGGGATTTAGCTAATTTACACTGCTGTGTGTATGCTGCTGTACACAAATGATTTTCTTATGGAGACCTATAAATGTATGGGTTTTAAGTTTATTCATAGTCAGGAATATTCCTAGGTTTTGAATACGAGGTGTTGAGTCCATTTGGTTGAGCAAGGAGTAGGTCTTGTCTAATATATATTTGGCTTATGGAATGGTATCTGTCCTAATGTCATCCTCTGGTTCTATGCAACCTCCCCACTCTCCTTTCCCCTTAAGCAAGCATAAGTTTCTTTTGTAAATGTGAGACTCTGTTGTGTTTTGTAATGCAGTTCATGCGTAGCCGTGTTTACATTCCCGGTATTAGTGATATCTTATGATGTTTCTTTTTCTGTTTGCCTTGTTTCACTTAGAAACATCTTAACGAAATCCACTCATTATGCTGCTACTGGTATGTTGCCATTGATTTCATTGTTGAGTGATATTCCATTGTAGGGATGTACCACAACTTCTATATCCATTTTTTTCTTTCTGGGTTATTGAAGCTGTACCATAGTCAAGATTCCCGTACACAGAGCAGCCCTAAACTTTGGTGTGGCTGTGTCTTTTTCATTTAAATATTCCGAATCTATAGCACCGTAAGTGGAAGTGCCCTAGGCTCTCTAGCTTGGTTTTTTTCTTTGTTCCAGGAAACACCATCCACTTCTCCAGAGTGGCTGTTGGCAATTTACATCCCGCCCATCAGCATAACAAGGCTGACGGTTCTGAATGTGCTGTCCTGCCTCTCTGGATTTTTCACTTTTTTCAGACGGCCCTTTTGATCGGTGGGAAGTGAGACTTCATTGTAGTGCGGATTTCCATTGCAGGCTTGCTTGTTTGGCCAAAAAGGGCGTATGCGTTTTTTCCTGAATATATTCAGGAAAAAACGAATACGCCGTTTTTGGCCAAGTGCATCACTGTCGAACTGCTGCCTCTTTTCCTACGCTTTCAGAGCAATTCTTATCTACCACCTGATATCTGGTTTCTGCAATTCTGCGTCGCGTTCAAGTCCTTTTCACAGCCTTCCTTCAATAAATTTTTGGATGATAGGCGTCATTTGGAACTCTGCAGTATTGTGAGTTACAGTGCCAAAAATCTCCTTTTCACAACTCGCTTTCTTGTTAGCTGACCGCAAACCCGAAAAATTGATTCAGGCCCTAGTCTCGTTCCGGTATGGCATGCTGAGCCTTTGGTGAATTCTTCTTCCTGTAGGGAAATCAGAGTTCAATGTGCCTGTCCAAACACATCGAGTTAGCCGCTCATTGGTTCTCCTTATTCCTGTTCATCTCCCACGGAAATTGAGAACTGTGCCAAAAAAGAGGTCAAAGGCACTGACTCTCCAAGTTGGGAAAATGTTAATATCGCATCTGGAACGGCAAACTCCAGTATCACGGGGCGAAAATGGCGATGAGTTTTAGAAATTTTGCCTGATCACTTCGTGGAACATATTCTGGGTTTTCCATGCATATATTAGCTGAAGGATAAATCCCTTAAACGTGGAGATTTGAGACCCGTGGAACCATGCACCATTACCTCAAAGGGTCTGCATTCCCTCACCAATAGTATCAGCCCCAAGTGTCCAGTCTTATCTCTCCCACAGCTGTGGATGTAGAGGTGGTAAATCCAAGATTCCTCACAAGCCCTGAAGGACTTATTTAAGAATTTCTCTCTATTTCACAGTCCTTGTATTTTCTTTTTCAAATTTATTTTTATAAGGGGATTTAGCTTATTTACACTGCTGTGTGTATGCTGCTGTACACAAATGATTTTCTTATGGAGACCTATAAATGTATGGGTTTTAAGTTTATTCATAGTCAGGTATATTCTTAGGTTTTGAATACGGGGTGTTGAGTCCATTTGGTTGAGCAAGGAGTAGTTCTTGTCTAATATATATTTGGCTTATGAAATGGTATCTGTCCTAATGTCAACCTCTGGTTCTATGCAACCACCACACTCTCCTTTCCCCTTAAGCAAGCATTAGTTTCTTTTGTAAATGTGAGACTCTGTTGTGTTTTGTAATGCAGTTCATGCATAGCCGTGTTTACATTCCCGGTATTAGTGATATCTTATGATGTTTCTTTTTCTGTTTGCCTTATTTCACTTAGAATCATCGTAACTAAATCCACTCATTATGCTGCTACTGGTCTGTTGCCATTGATTTCATTGTTGAGTGATATTCCTTTGTAGGGATGGACCACAGCTTCTATATCCATTTTTCTCTTTCCGGGCTATTGAAGTTGTACCATAGTCAAGGTTCCCGAACACAGAGCAGCCCTAAACTTCGGTGTGGCTGTGTCTTTTTCATTTTAATTTTCCGAATCTATAGCACCGTAAGTGAAAGTGCCCTAGGCTCTCTAGCTTGGTTTTTTCTTTGTTCCAGGAAACACCATCCACTTCTCCAGAGTGGCTGTTGGCAATTTACAACCCGCCCATCAGCATAACAAGGCTGACAGTTCTGAATGGCCTGTCCTGCCCCTCTGGATTTTACACTTTTTCCGGACGGCCCTTTTGATCGGTGCGAAGTGAGACTACATTGTAGTGCGGATTTCCATTGCAGGCTTGCTTGCTTGGCCAAAAAGGGCGTATGCGTTTTTTCCTGAATATATTCAGGAAAAAACGCATACGCCCTTTTTGGCCAAGTGCATCACTGTCGAACTGCTGCCTCTTTTCCTACGCTTTCAGAGCAATTCTTATCTACCACCTGATATCTGGTTTCTGCAATTCTGCGTCGCGTTCAAGTCCTTTTCACAGCCTTCCTTCAATAAATTTTTGGATGATAGGCGTCATTTGGAACTCTGCAGGATTGTGAGTTACAGTGTCAAAAATCTCCTTTTCACAACTCGCTTTCTTGTGAGCTGACCGCAAACCCGAAAAATTGATTCAGGCCCTAATCTCGTTCCGGTATGGCACGCTGAGCCTTTGGTGAATTCTTCTTCCTGTAGGGAAATCAGAGTTCAATGTGCCTGTCCAAACACATCGAGTTAGCCGCTCATTGGTTCTCCTTATTCCTGTTCATCTCCCACGGAAATTGCAAACTGTGCCAAAAAAGAGGTCAAAGGCACTGACTCTCCAAGTGGGGAAAATGTTAATATCACATCTGGAACGGCAAACTCCAGTATCACGGGGCGAAAATGGCGATGAGTTTTAGAAATTTTGCCTGATCACTTCGTGGACCATATTCTGGGTTTTCCATGCATATATTAGCTGAAGGATAAATCCCTTAGACGTGGACATTTGAGACCCGTGGAATGGGAACCATGCACCATTACCTCAAAGGGTCTGCATTCCCTCACCAATAGTATCAGCCCCAAGTGTCCAGTCTTATCTCTCCCACAGCTGTGGATGTAGAGGTGGTAAACCCAAGATTCCTCACAAGCCCTGAAGGACTTATTTAAAAATTTCTCTCTATTTCACAGTCCTTGTATTTTCTTTTTCAAATTTATTTTTATAAGGGGATTTAGCTTATTTACACTGCTGTGTGTATGCTGCTGTACACAAATGATTTTCTTATGGAGACCTATAAATGTATGGGTTTTAAGTTTATTCATAGTCAGGTATATTCCTAGGTTTTGAATACGGGGTGTTGAGTCCATTTGGTTGAGCAAGGAGTAGGTCTTGTCTAATATATATTTGGCTTATGAATTGGTATCTGTCCTAATGTCATCCTCTGGTTCTATGCAGCCTCCCCACTCTCCTTTCCCCTTAAGCTAGCATAAGTTTCTTTTGTAAATGTGAGACTCTGTTGTGTTTTGTAATGCAGTTCATGCGTAGCCGTGTTTACATTCCCGGTATTAGTGATATCTTATGATGTTTCTTTTTCTGTTTGCCTTGTTTCACTTAGAAACATCTTAACGAAATCCACTCATTATGCTGCTACTGGTATGTTGCCATTGATTTCATTGTTGAGTGATATTCCATTGTAGGGATGTACCACAACTTCTATATCCATTTTTTTCTTTCTGGGTTATTGAAGCTGTACCATAGTCAAGATTCCCGTACACAGAGCAGCCCTAAACTTTGGTGTGGCTGTGTCTTTTTCATTTAAATATTCCGAATCTATAGCACCGTAAGTGGAAGAGCCCTAGGCTCTCTAGCTTGGTTTTTTTCTTTGTTCCAGGAAACACCATCCACTTCTCCAGAGTGGCTGTTGGCAATTTACATCCCGCCCATCAGCATAACAAGGCTGACGGTTCTGAATGTGCTGTCCTGCCTCTCTGGATTTTTCACTTTTTTCAGACGGCCCTTTTGATCGGTGGGAAGTGAGACTTCATTGTAGTGCGGATTTCCATTGCAGGCTTGCTTGTTTGGCCAAAAAGGGCGTATGCGTTTTTTCCTGAATATATTCAGGAAAAAACGAATACGCCGTTTTTGGCCAAGTGCATCACTGTCGAACTGCTGCCTCTTTTCCTACGCTTTCAGAGCAATTCTTATCTACCACCTGATATCTGGTTTCTGCAATTCTGCGTCGCGTTCAAGTCCTTTTCACAGCCTTCCTTCAATAAATTTTTGGATGATAGGCGTCATTTGGAACTCTGCAGTATTGTGAGTTACAATGCCAAAAATCTCCTTTTCACAACTCGCTTTCTTGTTAGCTGACCGCAAACCCGAAAAATTGATTCAGGCCCTAGTCTCGTTCCGGTATGGCATGCTGAGCCTTTGGTGAATTCTTCTTCCTGTAGGGAAATCAGAGTTCAATGTGCCTGTCCAAACACATCGAGTTAGCCGCTCATTGGTTCTCCTTATTCCTGTTCATCTCCCACGGAAATTGAGAACTGTGCCAAAAAAGAGGTCAAAGGCACTGACTCTCCAAGTTGGGAAAATGTTAATATCGCATCTGGAACGGCAAACTCCAGTATCACGGGGCGAAAATGGCGATGAGTTTTAGAAATTTTGCCTGATCACTTCGTGGAACATATTCTGGGTTTTCCATGCATATATTAGCTGAAGGATAAATCCCTTAAACGTGGAGATTTGAGACCCGTGGAACCATGCACCATTACCTCAAAGGGTCTGCATTCCCTCACCAATAGTATCAGCCCCAAGTGTCCAGTCTTATCTCTCCCACAGCTGTGGATGTAGAGGTGGTAAATCCAAGATTCCTCACAAGCCCTGAAGGACTTATTTAAGAATTTCTCTCTATTTCACAGTCCTTGTATTTTCTTTTTCAAATTTATTTTTATAAGGGGATTTAGCTTATTTACACTGCTGTGTGTATGCTGCTGTACACAAATGATTTTCTTATGGAGACCTATAAATGTATGGGTTTTAAGTTTATTCATAGTCAGGTATATTCTTAGGTTTTGAATACGGGGTGTTGAGTCCATTTGGTTGAGCAAGGAGTAGTTCTTGTCTAATATATATTTGGCTTATGAAATGGTATCTGTCCTAATGTCAACCTCTGGTTCTATGCAACCACCACACTCTCCTTTCCCCTTAAGCAAGCATTAGTTTCTTTTGTAAATGTGAGACTCTGTTGTGTTTTGTAATGCAGTTCATGCATAGCCGTGTTTACATTCCCGGTATTAGTGATATCTTATGATGTTTCTTTTTCTGTTTGCCTTATTTCACTTAGAATCATCGTAACTAAATCCACTCATTATGCTGCTACTGGTCTGTTGCCATTGATTTCATTGTTGAGTGATATTCCTTTGTAGGGATGGACCACAGCTTCTATATCCATTTTTCTCTTTCCGGGCTATTGAAGTTGTACCATAGTCAAGGTTCCCGAACACAGAGCAGCCCTAAACTTCGGTGTGGCTGTGTCTTTTTCATTTTAATTTTCCGAATCTATAGCACCGTAAGTGAAAGTGCCCTAGGCTCTCTAGCTTGGTTTTTTCTTTGTTCCAGGAAACACCATCCACTTCTCCAGAGTGGCTGTTGGCAATTTACAACCCGCCCATCAGCATAACAAGGCTGACAGTTCTGAATGGCCTGTCCTGCCCCTCTGGATTTTACACTTTTTCCGGACGGCCCTTTTGATCGGTGCGAAGTGAGACTACATTGTAGTGCGGATTTCCATTGCAGGCTTGCTTGCTTGGCCAAAAAGGGCGTATGCGTTTTTTCCTGAATATATTCAGGAAAAAACGCATACGCCCTTTTTGGCCAAGTGCATCACTGTCGAACTGCTGCCTCTTTTCCTACGCTTTCAGAGCAATTCTTATCTACCACCTGATATCTGGTTTCTGCAATTCTGCGTCGCGTTCAAGTCCTTTTCACAGCCTTCCTTCAATAAATTTTTGGATGATAGGCGTCATTTGGAACTCTGCAGGATTGTGAGTTACAGTGTCAAAAATCTCCTTTTCACAACTCGCTTTCTTGTGAGCTGACCGCAAACCCGAAAAATTGATTCAGGCCCTAATCTCGTTCCGGTATGGCACGCTGAGCCTTTGGTGAATTCTTCTTCCTGTAGGGAAATCAGAGTTCAATGTGCCTGTCCAAACACATCGAGTTAGCCGCTCATTGGTTCTCCTTATTCCTGTTCATCTCCCACGGAAATTGCAAACTGTGCCAAAAAAGAGGTCAAAGGCACTGACTCTCCAAGTGGGGAAAATGTTAATATCGCATCTGGAACGGCAAACTCCAGTATCACGGGGCGAAAATGGCGATGAGTTTTAGAAATTTTGCCTGATCACTTCGTGGACCATATTCTGGGTTTTCCATGCATATATTAGCTGAAGGATAAATCCCTTAAACGTGGACATTTGAGACCCGTGGAATGGGAACCATGCACCATTACCTCAAAGGGTCTGCATTCCCTCACCAATAGTATCAGCCCCAAGTGTCCAGTCTTATCTCTCCCACAGCTGTGGATGTAGAGGTGGTAAACCCAAGATTCCTCACAAGCCCTGAAGGACTTATTTAAAAATTTCTCTCTATTTCACAGTCCTTGTATTTTCTTTTTCAAATTTATTTTTATAAGGGGATTTAGCTTATTTACACTGCTGTGTGTATGCTGCTGTACACAAATGATTTTCTTATGGAGACCTATAAATGTATGGGTTTTAAGTTTATTCATAGTCAGGTATATTCCTAGGTTTTGAATACGGGGTGTTGAGTCCATTTGGTTGAGCAAGGAGTAGGTCTTGTCTAATATATATTTGGCTTATGAATTGGTATCTGTCCTAATGTCATCCTCTGGTTCTATGCAGCCTCCCCACTCTCCTTTCCCCTTAAGCTAGCATAAGTTTCTTTTGTAAATGTGAGACTCTGTTGTGTTTTGTAATGCAGTTCATGCGTAGCCGTGTTTACATTCCCGGTATTAATGATATCTTATGATGTTTCTTTTTCTGTTTGCCTTGTTTCACTTAGAAACATCTTAACGAAATCCACTCATTATGCTGCTACTGGTCTGTTGCCATTGATTTCATTGTTGAGTGATATTCCATTGTAGGGATGTACCACAACTTCTATATCCATTTTTTTCTTTCTGGGTTATTGAAGCTGTACCATAGTCAATATTCCCGTACACAGAGCAGCCCTAAACTTTGGTGTGCCTGTGTCTTTTTCATTTAAATATTCCGAATCTATAGCACCGTAAGTGAAAGTGCCGTAGGCTCTCTAGCTTGGTTTTTTTCTTTGTTCCAGGAAACACCATCCACTTCTCCAGAGTGGCTGTTTGCAATTTACAACCCGCCCATCAGCATAACAAGGCTGACCGTTCTGAATGGCCTGTCCTGCCCCTCTGGATTTTACACTTTTTCCGGACGGCCCTTTTGATCGGTGCGAAGTGAGACTACATTGTAGTGAGGATTTCCATTGCAGGCTTGCTTGGTTGGCCAAAAAGGGCGTATGCGTTTTTTCCTGAATATATTCAGGAAAAAACGCATACGCCCTTTTTGGCCAAGTGCATCACTGTCGAACTGCTGCCTCTTTTCCTACGCTTTCAGAGCAATTCTTATCTACCACCTGATATCTGGTTTCTGCAATTCTGCGTCGCGTTCAAGTCCTTTTCACAGCCTTCCTTCAATAAATTTTTGGATGATAGGCGTCATTTGGTACTCTGCAGTATTGTGAGTTACAGTGTCAAAAATTTCCTTTTCACAACTCGCTTTCTTGTGAGCTGACCGCAAACCCGAAAAATTGATTCAGGCCCTAATCTCGTTCCGGTATGGCACGCTGAGCCTTTGGTGAATTCTTCTTCCTGTAGGGAAATCAGAGTTCAATGTGCCTGTCCAAACACATCGAGTTAGCCGCTCATTGGTTCTCCTTATTCCTGTTCATCTCCCACGGAAATTGCAAACTGTGCCAAAAAAGAGGTCAAAGGCACTGACTCTCCAAGTGGGGAAAATGTTAATATCGCATCTGGAACGGCAAACTCCAGTATCACGGGGCGAAAATGGCGATGAGTTTTAGAAATTTTGCCTGATCACTTCGTGGACCATATTCTGGGTTTTCCATGCATATATTAGCTGAAGGATAAATCCCTTAAACGTGGACATTTGAAACCCGTGGAATGGGAACCATGCACCATTACCTCAAAGGGTCTGCATTCCCTCACCAATAGTATCAGCCCCAAGTGTCCAGTCTTATCTCTCCCACAGCTGTGGATGTAGAGGTGGTAAATCCAAGATTCCTCACAAGCCCTGAAGGACTTATTTAAAAATTTCTCTCTATTTCACAGTCCTTGTATTTTCTTTTTCAAATTTATTTTTATAAGGGGATTTAGCTTATTTACACTGCTGTGTGTATGCTGCTGTACACAAATGATTTTCTTATGGAGACCTATAAATGTATGGGTTTTAAGTTTATTCATAGTCAGGTATATTCCTAGGTTTTGAATACGGGGTGTTGAGTCCATTTGGTTGAGCAAGGAGTAGGTCTTGTCTAATATATATTTGGCTTATGAATTGGTATCTGTCCTAATGTCATCCTCTGGTTCTATGCAGCCTCCCCACTCTCCTTTCCCCTTAAGCTAGCATAAGTTTCTTTTGTAAATGTGAGACTCTGTTGTGTTTTGTAATGCAGTTCATGCGTAGCCGTGTTTACATTCCCGGTATTAGTGATATCTTATGATGTTTCTTTTTCTGTTTGCCTTGTTTCACTTAGAAACATCTTAACGAAATCCACTCATTATGCTGCTACTGGTCTGTTGCCATTGATTTCATTGTTGAGTGATATTCCATTGTAGGGATGTACCACAACTTCTATATCCATTTTTTTCTTTCTGGGTTATTGAAGCTGTACCATAGTCAAGATTCCCGTACACAGAGCAGCCCTAAACTTTGGTGTGGCTGTGTCTTTTTCATTTAAATATTCCGAATCTATAGCACCGTAAGTGGAAGTGCCCTAGGCTCTCTAGCTTGGTTTTTTTCTTTGTTCCAGGAAACACCATCCACTTCTCCAGAGTGGCTGTTGGCAATTTACATCCCGCCCATCAGCATAACAAGGCTGACTGTTCTGAATGTCCTGTCCTGCCTCTCTGGATTTTACACTTTTTTCGGACGGCCCTTTTGATCGGTGGGAAGTGAGACTTCATTGTAGTGCGGATTTCCATTGCAGGCTTGCTTGGTTGGCCAAAAAGCGCGTATGCGTTTTTTCCTGAATATATTCAGGAAAAAACGTATACACGCTTTTTGGCCAAGTGCATCACTGTCGAACTGCTGCCTCTTTTCCTACGCTTTCAGAGCAATTCTTATCTAACACTTGATATCTGGTTTCTGCAATTCTGCGTCGCGTTCAAGTCCTCTTCACAGCCTTCCTTCAATAAATTTTTGGATGATAGGCGTCATTTGGAACTCTGCAGGATTGTGAGTTACAGTGCCAAAAATCTCCTTTTCTCAACTCGCTTTCTTGTGAGCTGACCGCAAACCCGAAGAATTGATTCAGGCACTAATCTCGTTCCGGTATGGCACGCTGAGCCTTTGGTGATTTCTTCTTCCTGTAGGGAAATCAGAGTTCAATGTGACCGTCCAAACACATCGAGTTAGCCGCTCATTGGTTTTCCTTATTCCTGTTAATCTGCCTCGGAAATTGCTAACTGTGCCAAACAAGAGGTCAAAGGCACTGACTCTCCAAGTGGGGAGAATGTTAATATCGCATCTGGAACGGCAAACTCAAGTATCACGGGGCGAAAATGGCGATGAGTTTTAGAAATTTTGCCTGATCATTTCGTGGACCATATTCTGGGTTTTCCATGCATATTTTAGCTGAAGGATAAGTCCCTTAAACGTGGAGATTTGGGACCCGTGGAATGGGAACCATGCACCATTACCTCAAAGGGTCTGCATTCCCTCACCAATAGTATCAGCCCCAAGTGTCCAGTCTTATCTCTCCCACAGCTGTGGATGTAGAGGTGGTAAATCCAAGATTCCTCACAAGCCCTGAAGGACTTATGTAAGAATTTCTCCCTCTTTAACAGTCCTTGTGTTTTCTTTTTCAAATTTATTTTTATAATTGGATTTAGCTTATTTACACTGCTGTGTGTATGCTGCTGTACGCAAATGATTTTCTTATGGAGACCTAAAAATGTATGGGTTTTAAGTTTATTCATAGTCAGGTATATTCCTAGGTTTTGAATACGGGGTGTTGAGTCCATTTGGTTGAGCAATGAGTAGGTCTTGTCTAATATATATTTGGCTTATGGAATGGTATCTGTCCTAATGTCATACTCTGGTTCTATGCAGCCTCCCCACTCTCCTTTCCCCTTAAGCAAGCATAAGTTTCTTTTTTAAATGTGAGACTCTGTTGTGTTTTGTAATGCAGTTCATGCGTAGCCGAGTTTACATTCCCGGTATTAGTGATATCTTATGATGTTTCTTTTTCTGTGTGTCTTATTTCACTTAGAATCATCGTAACTAAATCCACTCATTATGCTGCTACTGGTCTGTTGCCATTGATTTCATTGTTGAGTGATATTCCTTTGTAGGGATGGACCACAGCTTCTATATCCATTTTTCTCTTTCTGGGCTATTGAAGTTGTACCATAGTCAAGGTTCCCGAACACAGAGCAGCCCTAAACTTCGGTGTGGCTGTGTCTTTTTCATTTTAATTTTCCGAATCTATAGCACCGTAAGTGAAAGTGCCCTAGGCTCTCTAGCTTGGTTTTTTCTTTGTTCCAGGAAACACCATCCACTTCTCCAGAGTGGCTGTTGGCAATTTACATCCCGCCCATCAGCATAACAAGGCTGACCATTCTGAATGGCCTGTCCTGCCCCTCTGGATTTTACACTTTTTCCGGACGGCCCTTTTGATCGGTGCGAAGTGAGACTACATTGTAGTGCGGATTTCCATTGCAGGCTTGCTTGGTTGGCCAAAAAGGGCGTATGCGTTTTTTCCTGAATATATTCAGGAAAAAAACACATACGCCCTTTTTGGCCAAGTGCATCACTGTCGAACTGCTGCCTCTTTTCCTACGCTTTCAGAGCAATTCTTATCTACCACCTGATATCTGGTTTCTGCAATTCTGCGTCGCGTTCAAGTCCTTTTCACAGCCTTCCTTCAATAAATTTTTGGATGATAGGCGTCATTTGGAACTCTGCAGTATTGTGAGTTACAGTGCCAAAAATCTCCTTTTCACAACTCGCTTTCTTGTGAGCTGACCGCAAACCCGAAAAATTGATTCAGGCCCTAATCTCGTTCCGGTATGGCACGCTGAGCCTTTGGTGAATTCTTCTTCCTGTAGGGAAATCAGAGTTCAATGTGCCTGTCCAAACACATCGAGTTAGCCGCTCATTGGTTCTCCTTATTCCTGTTCATCTCCCACGGAAATTGCAAACTGTGCCAAAAAAGAGGTCAAAGGCACTGACTCTCCAAGTGGGGAAAATGTTAATATCGCATCTGGAACGGCAAACTCCAGTATCACGGGGCGAAAATGGCGATAAGTTTTAGAAATTTTGCCTGATCACTTCGTGGAACATATTCTGGGTTTTCCATGCATATATTAGCTGAAGGATAAATCCCTTAAACGTGGACATTTGAGACCCGTGGAATGGGAACCATGCACCATTACCTCAAAGGGTCTGCATTCCCTCACCAATAGTATCAGCCCCAAGTGTCCAGTCTTATCTCTCCCACAGCTGTGGATGTAGAGGTGGTAAATCCAAGATTCCTCACAAGCCCTGAAGGAGTTATTTAAGAATTTCTCTCTATTTCACAGTCCTTGTATTTTCTTTTTCAAATTTATTTTTATAAGGGGATTTAGCTTATTGACACTGCTGTGTGTATGCTGCTGTACACAAATGATTTTCTTATGGAGACCTATAAATGTATGGGTTTTAAGTTTATTCATAGTCAGGTATATTCCTAGGTTTTGAATACGGGGTGTTGAGTCCATTTGGTTGAGCAAGGAGTAGGTCTTGTCTAATATATATTTGGCTTATGAATTGGTATCTGTCCTAATGTCATACTCTGGTTCTATGCAGCCTCCCCACTCTCCTTTCCCCTTAAGCTAGCATAAGTTTCTTTTGTAAATGTGAGACTCTGTTGTGTTTTGTAATGCAGTTCATGCGTAGCCGTGTTTACATTCCCGGTATTAGTGATATCTTATGATGTTTCTTTTTCTGTTTGCCTTGTTTCACTTAGAAACATCTTAACGAAATCCACTCATTATGCTGCTACTGGTCTGTTGCCATTGATTTCATTGTTGAGTGATATTCCATTATAGGGATGTACCACAACATCTATATACATTTTTCTCTTTCTGGGCTATTGAAGTTGTACCATAGCCAAAGTTCCCGTACACAGAGCAGCCCTAAACTTTGGTGTGGCTGTGTCTTTTTCATTTAAATATTCCGAATCTATAGCACCATAAGTGGAAGTGCCCTAGGCTCTCTAGCTTGGTTTTTTTCTTTGTTCCAGGAAACACCATCCACTTCTCCAGAGTGGCTGTTGGCAATTTACATCCCGCCCATCAGCATAACAAGGCTGACGGTTCTGAATGTCCTGTCCTGCCTCTCTGGATTTTTCACTTTTTTCAGACGGCCCTTTTGATCGGTGGGAAGTGAGACTTCATTGTAGTGCGGATTTCCATTGCAGGCTTGCTTGTTTGGCCAAAAAGGGCGTATGCGTTTTTTCCTGAATATATTCAGGAAAAAACGCATACGCCGTTTTTGGCCAAGTGCATCACTGTCGAACTGCTGCCTCTTTTCCTACGCTTTCAGAGCAATTCTTATCTACCACCTGATATCTGGTTTCTGCAATTCTGCGTCGCGTTCAAGTCCTTTTCACAGCCTTCCTTCAATAAATTTTTGGATGATAGGCGTCATTTGGAACTCTGCAGTATTGTGAGTTACAGTGCCAAAAATCTCCTTTTCACAACTCGCATTCTTGTGAGCTGACCGCAAACCCGAAAAATTGATTCAGGCCCTAATCTCGTTCCGGTATGGCACGCTGAGCCTTTGGTGAATTCTTCTTCCTGTAGGGAAATCAGAGTTCAATGTGCCTGTCCAAACACATCGAGTTAGCCGCTCATTGGTTCTCCTTATTCCTGTTCATCTCCCACGGAAATTGCGAACTGTGCCAAAAAAGAGGTCAAAGGCACTGACTCTCCAAGTGGGGAAAATGTTAATATCGCATCTGGAACGGCAAACTCCAGTATCACGGGGCGAAAATGGCGATGAGTTTTAGAAATTTTGCCTGATCACTTCGTGGAACATATTCTGGGTTTTCCATGCATATATTAGCTGAAGGATAAATCCCTTAAACGTGGAGATTTGAGACCCGTGGAATGGGAACCATGCACCATTACCTCAAAGGGTCTGCATTCCCTCACCAATAGTATCAGCCCCAAGTGTCCAGTCTTATCTCTCCCACAGCTGTGGATGTAGAGGTGGTAAATCCAAGATTCCTCACAAGCCCTGAAGGACTTATTTAAGAATTTCTCTCTATTTCACAGTCCTTGTATTTTCTTTTTCAAATTTATTTTTATAAGGGGATTTAGCTTATTTACACTGCTGTGTGTATGCTGCTGTACACAAATGATTTTCTTATGGAGACCTATAAATGTATGGGTTTTAAGTTTATTCATAGTCAGGTATATTCCTAGGTTTTGAATACGGGGTGTTGAGTCCATTTGGTTGAGCAAGGAGTAGGTCTTGTCTAATATATATTTGGCTTATGAAATGGTATCTGTCCTAATGTCAACCTCTGGTTCTATGCAACTTCCACACTCTCCTTTCCTCTTAAGCAAGCATTAGTTTCTTTTGTAAATGTGAGACTCTGTTGTGTTTTGTAATGCAGTTCATGCATAGCCGTGTTTACATTCCCGGTATTAGTGATATCTTATGATGTTTCTTTTTCTGTTTGCCTTATTTCACTTAGAATCATCGTAACTAAATCCACTCATTATTCCGCTACTGGTCTGTTGCCATTGATTTCATTGTTGAGTGATATTCCATTATAGGGATGTACCACAACATCTATATCCATTTTTCTCTTTCTGGGCTATTGAAGTTGTACCATAGCCAAAGTTCCCGTACACAGAGCAGCCCTAAACTTTGGTGTGGCTGTGTCTTTTTCATTTAAATATTCCGAATCTATAGCACCGTAAGTGGAAGTGCCCTAGGCTCTCTAGCTTGTTTTTTTCTTTGTTCCAGGAAACACCATCCACTTCTCCAGAGTGGCTGTTGACAATTTACATCCCGCCCATCAGCATAACAAGGCTGACGGTTCTGAATGTCCTGTCCTGCCTCTCTGGATTTTAAACTTTTTTCGGAGGGCCCTTTTGATTGGTGCGAAGTGAGACTTCATTGTAGTGCGGATTTCCATTGCAGGCTTGCTTGTTTGGCCAAAAAGGGCGTATGCGTTTTTTCCTGAATATATTCAGGAAAAAAACACATACGCCCTTTTTGGCCAAGTGCATCACTGTCGAAGTCCTGCCTCTTTTCCTACGCTTTCAGAACAATTCTTATCTACCACGTGATATCTGGTTTCTGCAATTCTGTGTCTGGTTTAAGTCCTCTTCACAGCCTTCCTTCAATAAAGTTTTGGATGATAGGGGTCATTTGGAACTCTGCAGGATTGTGAGTTACAGTGCCAAAAATCTCCTTTTCTCAACTCGTTTTCTTGTGAGCTGACCGCAAACCCGAAGAATTGCTTCAGACCCTAATCTCGATCCGGTATGGCACGCTGAGCCTTTGGTGATTTCTTCTTCCTGTAGGGAAATCAGAGTTCAATGTGACCGTCCAAACACATCGAGTTAGCCGCTCATTGGTTTTCCTTATTCCTGTTAATCTCCCTCGGAAATTGCTAACTGTGCCAAACAAGAGGTCAAAGGCACTGACTCTTCAAGAGGGGAGAATGTTAATATCGCATCTGGAACGGCAAACTCAAGTATCACGGGGCGAAAATGGCGATGAGTTTTAGAAATTTTGCCTGATCATTTCGTGGACCATATTCTGGGTTTTCCGTGCATATTTTAGCTGAAGGATAAGTCCCTTAAACGTGGACGTTTGAGACCCGTGGAATGGGAACCATGCACCATTACCTCAAACGGTCTGCATTCCCTCACCAATAGTATCAGCCCCAAGTGTCCAGTCTTATCTCTCCCACAGCTGTGGATGTAGAGGTGGTAAATCCAAGATTCCTCACAAGCCCTGAAGGACTTATTTAAGAATTTCTCTCTATTTCACAGTCCTTGTATTTTCTTTTTCAAATTTATTTTTATAAGGAGATTTAGCTTATTTACACTGCTGTGTGTATGCTGCTGTACACAAATGATTTTCTTATGGAGACCTATAAATGTATGGGTTTTAAGTTTATTCATAGTCAGGTATATTCCTAGGTTTTGAATACAGGGTGTTGAGTCCATTTGGTTGAGCAAGGAGTAGGTCTTGTTTAATATATATTTGGCTTATGAATTGGTATCTGTCCTAATGTCATACTCTGGTTCTATGCAGCCTCCCCACTCTCCTTTCCCCTTAAGCTAGCATAAGTTTCTTTTGTAAATGTGAGACTCTGTTGTGTTTTGTAATGCAGTTCATGCGTAGCCGTGTTTACATTCCCGGTATTAGTGATATCTTATGATGTTTCTTTTTCTGTTTGCCTTGTTTCACTTAGAAACATCTTAACGAAATCCACTCATTATGCTGCTACTTGTCTGTTGCCATTGATTTCATTGTTGAGTGATATTCCATTGTAGGGATGTACCACAACTTCTATATCCATTTTTTTCTTTCTGGGTTATTGAAGCTGTACCATAGTCAAGATTCCCGTACACAGAGCAGCCCTAAACTTTGGTGTGGCTGTGTCTTTTTCATTTAAATATTCCGAATCTATAGCACCGTAAGTGGAAGTGCCCTAGGCTCTCTAGCTTGTTTTTTTTCTTTGTTCCAGGAAACACCATCCACTTCTCCAGAGTGGCTGTTGGCAATTTACATCCCGCCCATCAGCATAACAAGGCTGACGGTTCTGAATGTCCTGTCCTGCCTCTCTGGATTTTTCACTTTTTTCAGACGGCCCTTTTGATCGGTGGGAAGTGAGACTTCATTGTAGTGCGGATTTCCATTGCAGGCTTGCTTGTTTGGCCTAAAAGGGCGTATGCGTTTTTTCCTAAATATATTCAGGAAAAAACGCATATGCCGTTTTTGGCCAAGTGCATCACTGTCGAACTGCTGCCTCTTTTCCTACGCTTTCAGAGCAATTCTTATCTACCACCTGATATCTGGTTTCTGCAATTCTGCGTCGCGTTCAAGTCCTTTTCACAGCCTTCCTTCAATAAATTTTTGGATGATAGGCGTCATTTGGAACTCTGCAGTATTGTGAGTTACAGTGCCAAAAATCTCCTTTTCACAGCTCGCTTTCTTGTGAGCTGACCGCAAACCCGAAAAATTGATTCAGGCCCTAATCTCGTTCCGGTATGGCATGCTGAGCCTTTGGTGAATTCTTCTTCCTGTAGGGAAATCAGAGTTCAATGTGCCTGTCCAAACACATCGAGTTAGCCGCTCATTGGTTCTCCTTATTCCTGTTCATCTCCCACGGAAATTGCGAACTGTGCCAAAAAAGAGGTCAAAGGCACTGACTCTCCAAGTGGGGAAAATGTTAATATCGCATCTGGAACGGCAAACTCCAGTATCACGGGGCGAAAATGGCGATGAGTTTTAGAAATTTTGCCTGATCACTTCGTGGAACATATTCTGGGTTTTCCATGCATATATTAGCTGAAGGATAAATCCCTTAAACGTGGAGATTTGAGACCCGTGGAATGGGAACCATGCACCATTACCTCAAAGGGTCTGCATTCCCTCACCAATAGTATCAGCCCCAAGTGTCCAGTCTTATCTCTCCCACAGCTGTGGATGTAGAGGCGGTAAATCCAAGATTCCTCACAAGCCCTGAAGGACTTATTTAAGAATTTCTCTCTATTTCACAGTCCTTGTGTTTTCTTTTTCAAATTTATTTTTATAATTGGATTTAGCTTATTTACACTGCTGTGTGTATGCTGCTGTACGCAAATGATTTTCTTATGGAGACCTAAAAATGTATGGGTTTTAAGTTTATTCATAGTCAGGTATATTCCTAGGTTTTGAATACGGGGTGTTGAGTCCATTTGGTTGAGCAAGGAGTAGGTCTTGTCTAATATATATTTGGCTTATGAATTGGTATCTGTCCTAATGTCATTCTCTGGTTCTATGCAGCCTCCCCACTCTCCTTTCCCCTTAAGCTAGCATAAGTTTCTTTTGTAAATGTGAGACTCTGTTGTGTTTTGTAATGCAGTTCATGTGTAGCCGTGTTTACATTCCCGGTATTAGTGATATCTTATGATGTTTCTTTTTCTGTTTGCCTTGTTTCACTTAGAAACATCTTAACGAAATCCACTCATTATGCTGCTACTGGTATGTTGCCATTGATTTCATTGTTGAGTGATATTCCATTGTAGGGATGTACCACAACTTCTATATCCATTTTTTTCTTTCTGGGTTATTGAAGCTGTACCATAGTCAAGATTCCCGTACACAGAGCAGCCCTAAACTTTGGTGTGGCTGTGTCTTTTTCATTTAAATATTCCGAATCTATAGCACCGTAAGTGGAAGTGCCCTAGGCTCTCTAGCTTGGTTTTTTTCTTTGTTCCAGGAAACACCATCCACTTCTCCAGAGTGGCTGTTGGCAATTTACATCCCGCCCATCAGCATAACAAGGCTGACGGTTCTGAATGTGCTGTCCTGCCTCTCTGGATTTTTCACTTTTTTCAGACGGCCCTTTTGATCGGTGGGAAGTGAGACTTCATTGTAGTGCGGATTTCCATTGCAGGCTTGCTTGTTTGGCCAAAAAGGGCGTATGCGTTTTTTCCTGAATATATTCAGGAAAAAACGAATACGCCGTTTTTGGCCAAGTGCATCACTGTCGAACTGCTGCCTCTTTTCCTACGCTTTCAGAGCAATTCTTATCTACCACCTGATATCTGGTTTCTGCAATTCTGCGTCGCGTTCAAGTCCTTTTCACAGCCTTCCTTCAATAAATTTTTGGATGATAGGCGTCATTTGGAACTCTGCAGTATTGTGAGTTACAGTGCCAAAAATCTCCTTTTCACAACTCGCTTTCTTGTTAGCTGACCGCAAACCCGAAAAATTGATTCAGGCCCTAGTCTCGTTCCGGTATGGCATGCTGAGCCTTTGGTGAATTCTTCTTCCTGTAGGGAAATCAGAGTTCAATGTGCCTGTCCAAACACATCGAGTTAGCCGCTCATTGGTTCTCCTTATTCCTGTTCATCTCCCACGGAAATTGAGAACTGTGCCAAAAAAGAGGTCAAAGGCACTGACTCTCCAAGTTGGGAAAATGTTAATATCGCATCTGGAACGGCAAACTCCAGTATCACGGGGCGAAAATGGCGATGAGTTTTAGAAATTTTGCCTGATCACTTTGTGGAACATATTCTGGGTTTTCCATGCATATATTAGCTGAAGGATAAATCCCTTAAACGTGGAGATTTGAGACCCGTGAAATGGGAACCATGCACCATTACCTCAAAGGGTCTGCATTCCCTCACCAATAGTATCAGCCCCAAGTGTCCAGTCTTATCTCTCCCACAGCTGTGGATGTAGAGGTGGTAAATCCAAGATTCCTCACAAGCCCTGAAGGACTTATTTAAGAATTTCTCTCTATTTCACAGTCCTTGTATTTTCTTTTTCAAATTTATTTTTATAAGGGGATTTAGCTTATTTACACTGCTGTGTGTATGCTGCTGTACACAAATGATTTTCTTATGGAGACCTATAAATGTATGGGTTTTAAGTTTATTCATAGTCAGGTATATTCTTAGGTTTTGAATACGGGGTGTTGAGTCCATTTGGTTGAGCAAGGAGTAGTTCTTGTCTAATATATATTTGGCTTATGAAATGGTATCTGTCCTAATGTCAACCTCTGGTTCTATGCAACCTCCACACTCTCCTTTCCCCTTAAGCAAGCATTAGTTTCTTTTGTAAATGTGAGACTCTGTTGTGTTTTGTAATGCAGTTCATGCATAGCCGTGTTTACATTCCCGGTATTAGTGATATCTTATGATGTTTCTTTTTCTGTTTGCCTTATTTCACTTAGAATCATCGTAACTAAATCCACTCATTATGCTGCTACTGGTCTGTTGCCATTGATTTCATTGTTGAGTGATATTCCTTTGTAGGGATGGACCACAGCTTCTATATCCATTTTTCTCTTTCTGGGCTATTGAAGTTGTACCATAGTCAAGGTTCCCGAACACAGAGCAGCCCTAAACTTCGGTGTGGCTGTGTCTTTTTCATTTTAATTTTCCGAATCTATAGCACCGTAAGTGAAAGTGCCCTAGGCTCTCTAGCTTGGTTTTTTTCTTTGTTCCAGGAAACACCATCCACTTCTCCAGAGTGGCTGTTGGCAATTTACAACCCGCCCATCAGCATAACAAGGCTGACCGTTCTGAATGGCCTGTCCTGCCCCTCTGGATTTTACACTTTTTCCGGACGGCCCTTTTGATCGGTGCGAAGTGAGACTACATTGTAGTGCGGATTTCCATTGCAGGCTTGCTTGGTAGGCCAAAAAGGGCGTATGCGTTTTTTCCTGAATATATTCAGGAAAAAACGCATACGCCCTTTTTGGCCAAGTGCATCACTGTCGAACTGCTGCCTCTTTTCCTACGCTTTCAGAGCAATTCTTATCTACCACCTGATATCTGGTTTCTGCAATTCTGCGTCGCGTTCAAGTCCTTTTCACAGCCTTCCTTCAATAAATTTTTGGATGATAGGCGTCATTTGGAACTCTGCAGTATTGTGAGTTACAGTGTCAAAAATCTCCTTTTCACAACTCGCTTTCTTGTGAGCTGACCGCAAACCCGAAAAATTGATTCAGGCCCTAATCTCGTTCCGGTATGGCACGCTGAGCCTTTGGTGAATTCTTCTTCCTGTAGGGAAATCAGAGTTTAATGTGCCTGTCCAAACACATCGAGTTAGCCGCTCATTGGTTCTCCTTATTCCTGTTCATCTCCCACGGAAATTGCAAACTGTGCCAAAAAAGAGGTCAAAGGCACTGACTCTCCAAGTTGGGAAAATGTTAATATCGCATCTGGAACGGCAAACTCCAGTATCACGGGGCGAAAATGGCGATGAGTTTTAGAAATTTTGCCTGATCACTTCGTGGACCATATTCTGGGTTTTCCATGCATATATTAGCTGAAGGATAAATCCCTTAAACGTGGACATTTGAGACCCGTGGAATGGGAACCATGCACCATTACCTCAAAGGGTCTGCATTCCCTCACCAATAGTATCAGCCCCAAGTGTCCAGTCTTATCTCTCCCACAGCTGTGGATGTAGAGGTGGTAAATCCAAGATTCCTCACAAGCCCTGAAGGACTTATTTAAAAATTTCTCTCTATTTCACAGTCCTTGTATTTTCTTTTTCAAATTTATTTTTATAAGGGGATTTAGCTTATTTACACTGCTGTGTGTATGCTGTTGTACACAAATGATTTTCTTATGGAGACCTATAAATGTATGGGTTTTAAGTTTATTCATAGTCAGGTATATTCCTAGGTTTTGAATACGGGGTGTTGAGTCCATTTGGTTGAGCAAGGAGTAGGTCTTGTCTAATATATATTTGGCTTATGAATTGTTATCTGTCCTAATGTCATCCTCTGGTTCTATGCAGCCTCCCCACTCTCCTTTCCCCTTAAGCTAGCATAAGTTTCTTTTGTAAATGTGAGACTCTGTTGTGTTTTGTAATGCAGTTCATGCGGAGCCGTGTTTACATTCCCGGTATTAGTGATATCTTATGATGTTTCTTTTTCTGTTTGCCTTGTTTCACTTAGAAACATCTTAACGAAATCCACTCATTATGCTGCTACTGGTCTGTTGCCATTGATTTCATTGTTGAGTGATATTCCATTGTAGGGATGTACCACAACTTCTATATCCATTTTTTTCTTTCTGGGTTATTGAAGCTGTACCATAGTCAATATTCCCGTACACAGAGCAGCCCTAAACTTTGGTGTGGCTGTGTCTTTTTCATTTAAATATTCCGAATCTATAGCACCGTAAGTGAAAGTGCCCTAGGCTCTCTAGCTTGGTTTTTTTCTTTGTTCTAGGAAACATCATCCACTTCTCCAGAGTGGCTGTTGACAATTTACATCCCGCCCATCAGCATAACAAGGCTGACTGTTCTGAATGTCCTGTCCTGCCTCTCTGGATTTTTCACTTTTTTCAGACGGCCCTTTTGATCGGTGGGAAGTGAGACTTCATTGTAGTGCGGATTTCCATTGCAGGCTTGCTTGGTTGGCCAAAAAGGGCGTATGCGTTTTTTCCTGAATATATTCAGGAAAAAACGTATACGCGCTTTTTGGCCAAGTGCATCACTGTCGAACTGCTGCCTCTTTTCCTACGTTTTCAGAGCAATTCTTATCTAACACTTGATATCTGGTTTCTGCAATTCTGCGTCGCGTTCAAGTCCTCTTCACAGCCTTCCTTCAATAAATTTTTGTATGATAGGCGTCATTTGGAACTCTGCAGGATTGTGAGTTACAGTGCCAAAAATCTCCTTTTCTCAACTCGCTTTCTTGTGAGCTGACCGCAAACCCGAAGAATTGATTCAGGCACTAATCTCGTTCCGGTATGGCACGCTGAGCCTTCGGTGAATTCTTCTTCCTGTAGGGAAATCAGAGTTCAATGTGCCTGTCCGAACACATCGAGTTAGCCGCTCATTTGTTCTCCTTATTCCTGTTCATCTTCCACCGAAATTGCAAAGTGTGCCAAACAACAGGTCAAAGGCACTGACTCTCCAAGTGGGGAGAACGTTAATATCGCATCTGGAACGGCAAACTCCATTATCTCGGGGCGAAAATGGTGATGAGTTTTAGAAATTTTGCCTGATCACTTCGTGGACCATATTCGGGGTTTTCCATGCATATTTTAGCTGAAGGATAAATCCCTGAAACGTGGAGATTTGGGACCCGTGGAATTGGAACCATGCACCATTACCTCAAACGGTCTGCATTCCCTCACCAATAGTATCAGCCCCAAGTGTCCAGTCTTATCTTTCACACAGCTGTGGATGTAGAGCTGGTAAATACAAGATTCCTTACAAGCCCTGAAGGACTTATTTAAGAATTTCTCTCTATTTCACAGTCCTTGTGTTTTCTTTTTCAAATTTATTTTTATAAGGAGATTTATCTTCTTTACACTGCTGTGTGCACGCCGCTGTACACAAATGATTTTCTTATGGATACCTATAAATGTATGGGTTTTAAGTTTATTCATAGTCAGGTATATTCCTAGGTTTTGAATACTGGGTGTTGAGTCCATATGGTTGAGCAAGGAGTAGGTCTTGTCTAAAATACATTTGGCTTATGGAATGGTATCTGTCCTAATGTCAACCTCTGGTTCTATGCAGCCTCCCCACTCTCCTTTCCCCTTAAGCAAGCATAAGTTTCTTTTGTAAATGTGAGACTCCGTTGTGTTTTGTAATGCAGTTCATGCGTAGCCGTGTTTACATTCCCGGTATTAGTGATATCTTATGATGTTTCTTTTTCTGTGTGCCTTATTTCACTTAGAATCATAGTAACTAAATCCACTCATTATGCTGCTACTGGTCTGTTGCCATTGATTTCATTGTTGAGTGATATTCCATTGTAGGGATGTACCACAACTTCTATATACATTTTTCTCTTTCTGGGCTATTGAAGTTGTACCATAGTCAAGGTTCCCGTACACAGAGCAGCCCCAAACTTTGGTGTGGCTGTGTCTTTTTCATTTAAATTTTCCGAATCTATAGCACCATAAGTGGAAGTGCCCTAGGCTCTCTAGCTTGGTTTTCTCTTTTTCCAGGAAACACCATCCACTTCTCCAGAGTGGCTGTTGGCAATTTACATCCCGCCCATCAGCATAACAAGGCTGACTGTTCTGAATGTCCTGTCCTGCCTCTCTGGATTTTACACTTTTTTCGGACGGCCCTTTTGATCGGTGGGAAGTGAGACTTCATTGTAGTGCGGATTTCCATTGCAGGCTTGCTTGGTTGGCCAAAAAGGGCGTATGCGTTTTTTCCTGAATATATTCAGGAAAAAACGTATACGTGCTTTTTGGCCAAGTGCATCACTGTCGAACTGCTGCCTCTTTTCCTACGTTTTCAGAGCAATTCTTATCGAACACTTGATATCTGGTTTCTGCAATTCTGCGTCGCGTTCAATTCCTCTTCACAGCCTTCCTTCAATAAATTTTTGTATGATAGGCGTCATTTGGAACTCTGCAGGATTGTGAGTTACAGTGCCAAAAATCTCCTTTTCTCAACTCGCTTTCTTGTGAGCTGACCGCAAACCCGAAGAATTGATTCAGGCACTAATCTCGTTCCGGTATGGCACGCTGAGCCTTCGGTGAATTCTTCTTCCTGTAGGGAAATCAGAGTTCAATTTGCCTGTCCAAACACATCGAGTTAGCCGCTCATTGGTTCTCCTTATTCCTGTTCATCTTCCACCGAAACTGCAAAGTGTGCCAAACAACAGGTCAAAGGCACTGACTCTCCAAGTGGGGAGAACGTTAATATCGCATCTGGAACGGCAAACTCCATTATCACGTGGCGAAAATGGCGATGAGTTTTAGAAATTTTGCCTGATCACTTCGTGGACCATATTCTGGGATTTCCATCCATATTTTAGCTGAAGGATAAATCCCTTAAACGTGGAGATTTGGGACCCGTGGAATTGGAACCATGCACCATTACCTCAAACGGTCTGCATTCCCTCACCAATAGTATCAGCCCCAAGAGTCCAGTCTTATCTCTCCAACAGCTGTGGATGTAGAGGTGGTAAATCCAAGATTCCACACAAGCCCTGAAGGACTTATTTAAAAATTTCTCTCTATTTCACAGTCCTGTATTTTCTTTTTCAAATTTATTTTTATAAGGGGATTTAGCTAATTTACACTGCTGTGTGTATGCTGCTGTACACAAATGATTTTCTTATGGAGACCTATAAATGTATGGGTTTTAAGTTTATTCATAGTCAGGAATATTCCTAGGTTTTGAATACGAGGTGTTGAGTCCAATTGGTTGAGCAAGGAGTAGGTCTTGTCTAATATATATTTGGCTTATGGAATGGTATCTGTCCTAATGTCATCCTCTGGTTCTATGCAGCCTCCCCACTCTCCTTTCCCCTTAAGCAAGCATAAGTTTCTTTTGTAAATGTGAGACTCTGTTGTGTTTTGTAATGCAGTTCATGCGTAGCCGTGTTTACATTCCCGGTATTAGTGATATCTTATGATGTTTCTTTTTCTGTTTGCCTTGTTTCACTTAGAAACATCTTAACGAAATCCACTCATTATGCTGCTACTGGTCTGTTGCCATTGATTTCATTGTTGAGTGATATTCCATTGTAGGGATGTACCACAACTTCTATATCCATTTTTTTCTTTCTGGGTTATTGAAGCTGTACCATAGTCAAGATTCCCGTACACAGAGCAGCCCTAAACTTTGGTGTGGCTGTGTCTTTTTCATTTAAATATTCCGAATCTATAGCACCGTAAGAGGAAGTGCCCTAGGCTCTCTAGCTTGGTTTTTTTCTTTGTTCCAGGAAACACCATCCACTTCTCCAGAGTGGCTGTTGGCAATTTACATCCCGCCCATCAGCATAACAAGGCTGACGGTTCTGAATGTGTTGTCCTGCCTCTCTGGATTTTTCACTTTTTTCAGACGGCCCTTTTGATCGGTGGGAAGTGAGACTTCATTGTAGTGCGGATTTCCATTGCAGGCTTGCTTGTTTGGCCAAAAAGGGCGTATGCGTTTTTTCCTGAATATATTCAGGAAAAAACGCATACGCCGTTTTTGGCCAAGTGCATCACTGTCGAACTGCTGCCTCTTTTCCTACGCTTTCAGAGCAATTCTTATCTACCACCTGATATCTGGTTTCTGCAATTCTGCGTCGCGTTCAAGTCCTTTTCACAGCCTTCCTTCAATAAATTTTTGGATGATAGGCGTCATTTGGAACTCTGCAGTATTGTGAGTTACAGTGCCAAAAATCTCCTTTTCACAACTCGCTTTCTTGTTAGCTGACCGCAAAACCGAAAAATTGATTCAGGCCCTAATCTCGTTCCGGTATGGCATGCTGAGCCTTTGGTGAATTCTTCTTCCTGTAGGGAAATCAGAGTTCAATGTGCCTGTCCAAACACATCGAGTTAGCCGCTCATTGGTTCTCCTTATTCCTGTTCATCTCCCACGGAAATTGAGAACTGTGCCAAAAAAGAGGTCAAAGGCACTGACTCTCCAAGTTGGGAAAATGTTAATATCGCATCTGGAACGGCAAACTCCAGTATCACGGGGCGAAAATGGCGATGAGTTTTAGAAATTTTGCCTGATCACTTTGTGGAACATATTCTGGGTTTTCCATGCATATATTAGCTGAAGGATAAATCCCTTAAACGTGGAGATTTGAGACCCGTGAAATGGGAACCATGCACCATTACCTCAAAGGGTCTGCATTCCCTCACCAATAGTATCAGCCCCAAGTGTCCAGTCTTATCTCTCCCACAGCTGTGGATGTAGAGGTGGTAAATCCAAGATTCCTCACAAGCCCTGAAGGACTTATTTAAGAATTTCTCTCTATTTCACAGTCCTTGTATTTTCTTTTTCAAATTTATTTTTATAAGGGGATTTAGCTTATTTACACTGCTGTGTGTATGCTGCTGTACACAAATGATTTTCTTATGGAGACCTATAAATGTATGGGTTTTAAGTTTATTCATAGTCAGGTATATTCTTAGGTTTTGAATACGGGGTGTTGAGTCCATTTGGTTGAGCAAGGAGTAGTTCTTGTCTAATATATATTTGGCTTATGAAATGGTATCTGTCCTAATGTCAACCTCTGGTTCTATGCAACCTCCACACTCTCCTTTCCCCTTAAGCAAGCATTAGTTTCTTTTGTAAATGTGAGACTCTGTTGTGTTTTGTAATGCAGTTCATGCATAGCCGTGTTTACATTCCCGGTATTAGTGATATCTTATGATGTTTCTTTTTCTGTTTGCCTTATTTCACTTAGAATCATCGTAACTAAATCCACTCATTATGCTGCTACTGGTCTGTTGCCATTGATTTCATTGTTGAGTGATATTCCTTTGTAGGGATGGACCACAGCTTCTATATCCATTTTTCTCTTTCTGGGCTATTGAAGTTGTACCATAGTCAAGGTTCCCGAACACAGAGCAGCCCTAAACTTCGGTGTGGCTGTGTCTTTTTCATTTTAATTTTCCGAATCTATAGCACCGTAAGTGAAAGTGCCCTAGGCTCTCTAGCTTGGTTTTTTTCTTTGTTCCAGGAAACACCATCCACTTCTCCAGAGTGGCTGTTGGCAATTTACAACCCGCCCATCAGCATAACAAGGCTGACCGTTCTGAATGGCCTGTCCTGCCCCTCTGGATTTTACACTTTTTCCGGACGGCCCTTTTGATCGGTGCGAAGTGAGACTACATTGTAGTGCGGATTTCCATTGCAGGCTTGCTTGGTAGGCCAAAAAGGGCGTATGCGTTTTTTCCTGAATATATTCAGGAAAAAACGCATACGCCCTTTTTGGCCAAGTGCATCACTGTCGAACTGCTGCCTCTTTTCCTACGCTTTCAGAGCAATTCTTATCTACCACCTGATATCTGGTTTCTGCAATTCTGCGTCGCGTTCAAGTCCTTTTCACAGCCTTCCTTCAATAAATTTTTGGATGATAGGCGTCATTTGGAACTCTGCAGTATTGTGAGTTACAGTGTCAAAAATCTCCTTTTCACAACTCGCTTTCTTGTGAGCTGACCGCAAACCCGAAAAATTGATTCAGGCCCTAATCTCGTTCCGGTATGGCACGCTGAGCCTTTGGTGAATTCTTCTTCCTGTAGGGAAATCAGAGTTTAATGTGCCTGTCCAAACACATCGAGTTAGCCGCTCATTGGTTCTCCTTATTCCTGTTCATCTCCCACGGAAATTGCAAACTGTGCCAAAAAAGAGGTCAAAGGCACTGACTCTCCAAGTTGGGAAAATGTTAATATCGCATCTGGAACGGCAAACTCCAGTATCACGGGGCGAAAATGGCGATGAGTTTTAGAAATTTTGCCTGATCACTTCGTGGACCATATTCTGGGTTTTCCATGCATATATTAGCTGAAGGATAAATCCCTTAAACGTGGACATTTGAGACCCGTGGAATGGGAACCATGCACCATTACCTCAAAGGGTCTGCATTCCCTCACCAATAGTATCAGCCCCAAGTGTCCAGTCTTATCTCTCCCACAGCTGTGGATGTAGAGGTGGTAAATCCAAGATTCCTCACAAGCCCTGAAGGACTTATTTAAAAATTTCTCTCTATTTCACAGTCCTTGTATTTTCTTTTTCAAATTTATTTTTATAAGGGGATTTAGCTTATTTACACTGCTGTGTGTATGCTGTTGTACACAAATGATTTTCTTATGGAGACCTATAAATGTATGGGTTTTAAGTTTATTCATAGTCAGGTATATTCCTAGGTTTTGAATACGGGGTGTTGAGTCCATTTGGTTGAGCAAGGAGTAGGTCTTGTCTAATATATATTTGGCTTATGAATTGTTATCTGTCCTAATGTCATCCTCTGGTTCTATGCAGCCTCCCCACTCTCCTTTCCCCTTAAGCTAGCATAAGTTTCTTTTGTAAATGTGAGACTCTGTTGTGTTTTGTAATGCAGTTCATGCGGAGCCGTGTTTACATTCCCGGTATTAGTGATATCTTATGATGTTTCTTTTTCTGTTTGCCTTGTTTCACTTAGAAACATCTTAACGAAATCCACTCATTATGCTGCTACTGGTCTGTTGCCATTGATTTCATTGTTGAGTGATATTCCATTGTAGGGATGTACCACAACTTCTATATCCATTTTTTTCTTTCTGGGTTATTGAAGCTGTACCATAGTCAATATTCCCGTACACAGAGCAGCCCTAAACTTTGGTGTGGCTGTGTCTTTTTCATTTAAATATTCCGAATCTATAGCACCGTAAGTGAAAGTGCCCTAGGCTCTCTAGCTTGGTTTTTTTCTTTGTTCTAGGAAACATCATCCACTTCTCCAGAGTGGCTGTTGACAATTTACATCCCGCCCATCAGCATAACAAGGCTGACTGTTCTGAATGTCCTGTCCTGCCTCTCTGGATTTTACACTTTTTTCGGACGGCCCTTTTGATCGGTGGGAAGTGAGACTTCATTGTAGTGCGGATTTCCATTGCAGGCTTGCTTGGTTGGCCAAAAAGGGCGTATGCGTTTTTTCCTGAATATATTCAGGAAAAAACGTATACGCGCTTTTTGGCCAAGTGCATCACTGTCGAACTGCTGCCTCTTTTCCTACGTTTTCAGAGCAATTCTTATCTAACACTTGATATCTGGTTTCTGCAATTCTGCGTCGCGTTCAAGTCCTCTTCACAGCCTTCCTTCAATAAATTTTTGTATGATAGGCGTCATTTGGAACTCTGCAGGATTGTGAGTTACAGTGCCAAAAATCTCCTTTTCTCAACTCGCTTTCTTGTGAGCTGACCGCAAACCCGAAGAATTGATTCAGGCACTAATCTCGTTCCGGTATGGCACGCTGAGCCTTCGGTGAATTCTTCTTCCTGTAGGGAAATCAGAGTTCAATGTGCCTGTCCGAACACATCGAGTTAGCCGCTCATTTGTTCTCCTTATTCCTGTTCATCTTCCACCGAAATTGCAAAGTGTGCCAAACAACAGGTCAAAGGCACTGACTCTCCAAGTGGGGAGAACGTTAATATCGCATCTGGAACGGCAAACTCCATTATCACGGGGCGAAAATGGTGATGAGTTTTAGAAATTTTGCCTGATCACTTCGTGGACCATATTCGGGGTTTTCCATGCATATTTTAGCTGAAGGATAAATCCCTGAAACGTGGAGATTTGGGACCCGTGGAATTGGAACCATGCACCATTACCTCAAACGGTCTGCATTCCCTCACCAATAGTATCAGCCCCAAGTGTCCAGTCTTATCTTTCACACAGCTGTGGATGTAGAGCTGGTAAATACAAGATTCCTTACAAGCCCTGAAGGACTTATTTAAGAATTTC
Source organism: Inia geoffrensis (assembly GCA_036417435.1). Taxonomy (NCBI): domain Eukaryota; kingdom Metazoa; phylum Chordata; class Mammalia; order Artiodactyla; family Iniidae; genus Inia; species Inia geoffrensis. Next base: position 72,922,008 of record CM070910.1, on the reverse strand, counting down.
TCTCTATTTCACAGTCCTTGTGTTTTCTTTTTCAAATTTATTTTTATAAGGAGATTTATCTTCTTTACACTGCTGTGTGCACGCCGCTGTACACAAATGATTTTCTTATGGATACCTATAAATGTATGGGTTTTAAGTTTATTCATAGTCAGGTATATTCCTAGGTTTTGAATACTGGGTGTTGAGTCCATATGGTTGAGCAAGGAGTAGGTCTTGTCTAAAATACATTTGGCTTATGGAATGGTATCTGTCCTAATGTCAACCTCTGGTTCTATGCAGCCTCCCCACTCTCCTTTCCCCTTAAGCAAGCATAAGTTTCTTTTGTAAATGTGAGACTCCGTTGTGTTTTGTAATGCAGTTCATGCGTAGCCGTGTTTACATTCCCGGTATTAGTGATATCTTATGATGTTTCTTTTTCTGTGTGCCTTATTTCACTTAGAATCATAGTAACTAAATCCACTCATTATGCTGCTACTGGTCTGTTGCCATTGATTTCATTGTTGAGTGATATTCCATTGTAGGGATGTACCACAACTTCTATATACATTTTTCTCTTTCTGGGCTATTGAAGTTGTACCATAGTCAAGGTTCCCGTACACAGAGCAGCCCCAAACTTTGGTGTGGCTGTGTCTTTTTCATTTAAATTTTCCGAATCTATAGCACCATAAGTGGAAGTGCCCTAGGCTCTCTAGCTTGGTTTTCTCTTTTTCCAGGAAACACCATCCACTTCTCCAGAGTGGCTGTTGGCAATTTACATCCCGCCCATCAGCATAACAAGGCTGACTGTTCTGAATGTCCTGTCCTGCCTCTCTGGATTTTACACTTTTTTCGGACGGCCCTTTTGATCGGTGGGAAGTGAGACTTCATTGTAGTGCGGATTTCCATTGCAGGCTTGCTTGGTTGGCCAAAAAGGGCGTATGCGTTTTTTCCTGAATATATTCAGGAAAAAACGTATACGTGCTTTTTGGCCAAGTGCATCACTGTCGAACTGCTGCCTCTTTTCCTACGTTTTCAGAGCAATTCTTATCGAACACTTGATATCTGGTTTCTGCAATTCTGCGTCGCGTTCAATTCCTCTTCACAGCCTTCCTTCAATAAATTTTTGTATGATAGGCGTCATTTGGAACTCTGCAGGATTGTGAGTTACAGTGCCAAAAATCTCCTTTTCTCAACTCGCTTTCTTGTGAGCTGACCGCAAACCCGAAGAATTGATTCAGGCACTAATCTCGTTCCGGTATGGCACGCTGAGCCTTCGGTGAATTCTTCTTCCTGTAGGGAAATCAGAGTTCAATGTGCCTGTGCAAACACATCGAGTTAGCCGCTCATTGGTTCTCCTTATTCCTGTTCATCTTCCACCGAAACTGCAAAGTGTGCCAAACAACAGGTCAAAGGCACTGACTCTCCAAGTGGGGAGAACGTTAATATCGCATCTGGAACGGCAAACTCCATTATCACGTGGCGAAAATGGCGATGAGTTTTAGAAATTTTGCCTGATCACTTCGTGGACCATATTCTGGGATTTCCATCCATATTTTAGCTGAAGGATAAATCCCTTAAACGTGGAGATTTGGGACCCGTGGAATTGGAACCATGCACCATTACCTCAAACGGTCTGCATTCCCTCACCAATAGTATCAGCCCCAAGAGTCCAGTCTTATCTCTCCAACAGCTGTGGATGTAGAGGTGGTAAATCCAAGATTCCACACAAGCCCTGAAGGACTTATTTAAAAATTTCTCTCTATTTCACAGTCCTGTATTTTCTTTTTCAAATTTATTTTTATAAGGGGATTTAGCTAATTTACACTGCTGTGTGTATGCTGCTGTACACAAATGATTTTCTTATGGAGACCTATAAATGTATGGGTTTTAAGTTTATTCATAGTCAGGAATATTCCTAGGTTTTGAATACGAGGTGTTGAGTCCATTTGGTTGAGCAAGGAGTAGGTCTTGTCTAATATATATTTGGCTTATGGAATGGTATCTGTCCTAATGTCATCCTCTGGTTCTATGCAACCTCCCCACTCTCCTTTCCCCTTAAGCAAGCATAAGTTTCTTTTGTAAATGTGAGACTCTGTTGTGTTTTGTAATGCAGTTCATGCGTAGCCGTGTTTACATTCCCGGTATTAGTGATATCTTATGATGTTTCTTTTTCTGTTTGCCTTGTTTCACTTAGAAACATCTTAACGAAATCCACTCATTATGCTGCTACTGGTATGTTGCCATTGATTTCATTGTTGAGTGATATTCCATTGTAGGGATGTACCACAACTTCTATATCCATTTTTTTCTTTCTGGGTTATTGAAGCTGTACCATAGTCAAGATTCCCGTACACAGAGCAGCCCTAAACTTTGGTGTGGCTGTGTCTTTTTCATTTAAATATTCCGAATCTATAGCACCGTAAGTGGAAGTGCCCTAGGCTCTCTAGCTTGGTTTTTTTCTTTGTTCCAGGAAACACCATCCACTTCTCCAGAGTGGCTGTTGGCAATTTACATCCCGCCCATCAGCATAACAAGGCTGACGGTTCTGAATGTGCTGTCCTGCCTCTCTGGATTTTTCACTTTTTTCAGACGGCCCTTTTGATCGGTGGGAAGTGAGACTTCATTGTAGTGCGGATTTCCATTGCAGGCTTGCTTGTTTGGCCAAAAAGGGCGTATGCGTTTTTTCCTGAATATATTCAGGAAAAAACGAATACGCCGTTTTTGGCCAAGTGCATCACTGTCGAACTGCTGCCTCTTTTCCTACGCTTTCAGAGCAATTCTTATCTACCACCTGATATCTGGTTTCTGCAATTCTGCGTCGCGTTCAAGTCCTTTTCACAGCCTTCCTTCAATAAATTTTTGGATGATAGGCGTCATTTGGAACTCTGCAGTATTGTGAGTTACAGTGCCAAAAATCTCCTTTTCACAACTCGCTTTCTTGTTAGCTGACCGCAAACCCGAAAAATTGATTCAGGCCCTAGTCTCGTTCCGGTATGGCATGCTGAGCCTTTGGTGAATTCTTCTTCCTGTAGGGAAATCAGAGTTCAATGTGCCTGTCCAAACACATCGAGTTAGCCGCTCATTGGTTCTCCTTATTCCTGTTCATCTCCCACGGAAATTGAGAACTGTGCCAAAAAAGAGGTCAAAGGCACTGACTCTCCAAGTTGGGAAAATGTTAATATCGCATCTGGAACGGCAAACTCCAGTATCACGGGGCGAAAATGGCGATGAGTTTTAGAAATTTTGCCTGATCACTTCGTGGAACATATTCTGGGTTTTCCATGCATATATTAGCTGAAGGATAAATCCCTTAAACGTGGAGATTTGAGACCCGTGGAACCATGCACCATTACCTCAAAGGGTCTGCATTCCCTCACCAATAGTATCAGCCCCAAGTGTCCAGTCTTATCTCTCCCACAGCTGTGGATGTAGAGGTGGTAAATCCAAGATTCCTCACAAGCCCTGAAGGACTTATTTAAGAATTTCTCTCTATTTCACAGTCCTTGTATTTTCTTTTTCAAATTTATTTTTATAAGGGGATTTAGCTTATTTACACTGCTGTGTGTATGCTGCTGTACACAAATGATTTTCTTATGGAGACCTATAAATGTATGGGTTTTAAGTTTATTCATAGTCAGGTATATTCTTAGGTTTTGAATACGGGGTGTTGAGTCCATTTGGTTGAGCAAGGAGTAGTTCTTGTCTAATATATATTTGGCTTATGAAATGGTATCTGTCCTAATGTCAACCTCTGGTTCTATGCAACCACCACACTCTCCTTTCCCCTTAAGCAAGCATTAGTTTCTTTTGTAAATGTGAGACTCTGTTGTGTTTTGTAATGCAGTTCATGCATAGCCGTGTTTACATTCCCGGTATTAGTGATATCTTATGATGTTTCTTTTTCTGTTTGCCTTATTTCACTTAGAATCATCGTAACTAAATCCACTCATTATGCTGCTACTGGTCTGTTGCCATTGATTTCATTGTTGAGTGATATTCCTTTGTAGGGATGGACCACAGCTTCTATATCCATTTTTCTCTTTCCGGGCTATTGAAGTTGTACCATAGTCAAGGTTCCCGAACACAGAGCAGCCCTAAACTTCGGTGTGGCTGTGTCTTTTTCATTTTAATTTTCCGAATCTATAGCACCGTAAGTGAAAGTGCCCTAGGCTCTCTAGCTTGGTTTTTTCTTTGTTCCAGGAAACACCATCCACTTCTCCAGAGTGGCTGTTGGCAATTTACAACCCGCCCATCAGCATAACAAGGCTGACAGTTCTGAATGGCCTGTCCTGCCCCTCTGGATTTTACACTTTTTCCGGACGGCCCTTTTGATCGGTGCGAAGTGAGACTACATTGTAGTGCGGATTTCCATTGCAGGCTTGCTTGCTTGGCCAAAAAGGGCGTATGCGTTTTTTCCTGAATATATTCAGGAAAAAACGCATACGCCCTTTTTGGCCAAGTGCATCACTGTCGAACTGCTGCCTCTTTTCCTACGCTTTCAGAGCAATTCTTATCTACCACCTGATATCTGGTTTCTGCAATTCTGCGTCGCGTTCAAGTCCTTTTCACAGCCTTCCTTCAATAAATTTTTGGATGATAGGCGTCATTTGGAACTCTGCAGGATTGTGAGTTACAGTGTCAAAAATCTCCTTTTCACAACTCGCTTTCTTGTGAGCTGACCGCAAACCCGAAAAATTGATTCAGGCCCTAATCTCGTTCCGGTATGGCACGCTGAGCCTTTGGTGAATTCTTCTTCCTGTAGGGAAATCAGAGTTCAATGTGCCTGTCCAAACACATCGAGTTAGCCGCTCATTGGTTCTCCTTATTCCTGTTCATCTCCCACGGAAATTGCAAACTGTGCCAAAAAAGAGGTCAAAGGCACTGACTCTCCAAGTGGGGAAAATGTTAATATCACATCTGGAACGGCAAACTCCAGTATCACGGGGCGAAAATGGCGATGAGTTTTAGAAATTTTGCCTGATCACTTCGTGGACCATATTCTGGGTTTTCCATGCATATATTAGCTGAAGGATAAATCCCTTAGACGTGGACATTTGAGACCCGTGGAATGGGAACCATGCACCATTACCTCAAAGGGTCTGCATTCCCTCACCAATAGTATCAGCCCCAAGTGTCCAGTCTTATCTCTCCCACAGCTGTGGATGTAGAGGTGGTAAACCCAAGATTCCTCACAAGCCCTGAAGGACTTATTTAAAAATTTCTCTCTATTTCACAGTCCTTGTATTTTCTTTTTCAAATTTATTTTTATAAGGGGATTTAGCTTATTTACACTGCTGTGTGTATGCTGCTGTACACAAATGATTTTCTTATGGAGACCTATAAATGTATGGGTTTTAAGTTTATTCATAGTCAGGTATATTCCTAGGTTTTGAATACGGGGTGTTGAGTCCATTTGGTTGAGCAAGGAGTAGGTCTTGTCTAATATATATTTGGCTTATGAATTGGTATCTGTCCTAATGTCATCCTCTGGTTCTATGCAGCCTCCCCACTCTCCTTTCCCCTTAAGCTAGCATAAGTTTCTTTTGTAAATGTGAGACTCTGTTGTGTTTTGTAATGCAGTTCATGCGTAGCCGTGTTTACATTCCCGGTATTAGTGATATCTTATGATGTTTCTTTTTCTGTTTGCCTTGTTTCACTTAGAAACATCTTAACGAAATCCACTCATTATGCTGCTACTGGTATGTTGCCATTGATTTCATTGTTGAGTGATATTCCATTGTAGGGATGTACCACAACTTCTATATCCATTTTTTTCTTTCTGGGTTATTGAAGCTGTACCATAGTCAAGATTCCCGTACACAGAGCAGCCCTAAACTTTGGTGTGGCTGTGTCTTTTTCATTTAAATATTCCGAATCTATAGCACCGTAAGTGGAAGAGCCCTAGGCTCTCTAGCTTGGTTTTTTTCTTTGTTCCAGGAAACACCATCCACTTCTCCAGAGTGGCTGTTGGCAATTTACATCCCGCCCATCAGCATAACAAGGCTGACGGTTCTGAATGTGCTGTCCTGCCTCTCTGGATTTTTCACTTTTTTCAGACGGCCCTTTTGATCGGTGGGAAGTGAGACTTCATTGTAGTGCGGATTTCCATTGCAGGCTTGCTTGTTTGGCCAAAAAGGGCGTATGCGTTTTTTCCTGAATATATTCAGGAAAAAACGAATACGCCGTTTTTGGCCAAGTGCATCACTGTCGAACTGCTGCCTCTTTTCCTACGCTTTCAGAGCAATTCTTATCTACCACCTGATATCTGGTTTCTGCAATTCTGCGTCGCGTTCAAGTCCTTTTCACAGCCTTCCTTCAATAAATTTTTGGATGATAGGCGTCATTTGGAACTCTGCAGTATTGTGAGTTACAATGCCAAAAATCTCCTTTTCACAACTCGCTTTCTTGTTAGCTGACCGCAAACCCGAAAAATTGATTCAGGCCCTAGTCTCGTTCCGGTATGGCATGCTGAGCCTTTGGTGAATTCTTCTTCCTGTAGGGAAATCAGAGTTCAATGTGCCTGTCCAAACACATCGAGTTAGCCGCTCATTGGTTCTCCTTATTCCTGTTCATCTCCCACGGAAATTGAGAACTGTGCCAAAAAAGAGGTCAAAGGCACTGACTCTCCAAGTTGGGAAAATGTTAATATCGCATCTGGAACGGCAAACTCCAGTATCACGGGGCGAAAATGGCGATGAGTTTTAGAAATTTTGCCTGATCACTTCGTGGAACATATTCTGGGTTTTCCATGCATATATTAGCTGAAGGATAAATCCCTTAAACGTGGAGATTTGAGACCCGTGGAACCATGCACCATTACCTCAAAGGGTCTGCATTCCCTCACCAATAGTATCAGCCCCAAGTGTCCAGTCTTATCTCTCCCACAGCTGTGGATGTAGAGGTGGTAAATCCAAGATTCCTCACAAGCCCTGAAGGACTTATTTAAGAATTTCTCTCTATTTCACAGTCCTTGTATTTTCTTTTTCAAATTTATTTTTATAAGGGGATTTAGCTTATTTACACTGCTGTGTGTATGCTGCTGTACACAAATGATTTTCTTATGGAGACCTATAAATGTATGGGTTTTAAGTTTATTCATAGTCAGGTATATTCTTAGGTTTTGAATACGGGGTGTTGAGTCCATTTGGTTGAGCAAGGAGTAGTTCTTGTCTAATATATATTTGGCTTATGAAATGGTATCTGTCCTAATGTCAACCTCTGGTTCTATGCAACCACCACACTCTCCTTTCCCCTTAAGCAAGCATTAGTTTCTTTTGTAAATGTGAGACTCTGTTGTGTTTTGTAATGCAGTTCATGCATAGCCGTGTTTACATTCCCGGTATTAGTGATATCTTATGATGTTTCTTTTTCTGTTTGCCTTATTTCACTTAGAATCATCGTAACTAAATCCACTCATTATGCTGCTACTGGTCTGTTGCCATTGATTTCATTGTTGAGTGATATTCCTTTGTAGGGATGGACCACAGCTTCTATATCCATTTTTCTCTTTCCGGGCTATTGAAGTTGTACCATAGTCAAGGTTCCCGAACACAGAGCAGCCCTAAACTTCGGTGTGGCTGTGTCTTTTTCATTTTAATTTTCCGAATCTATAGCACCGTAAGTGAAAGTGCCCTAGGCTCTCTAGCTTGGTTTTTTCTTTGTTCCAGGAAACACCATCCACTTCTCCAGAGTGGCTGTTGGCAATTTACAACCCGCCCATCAGCATAACAAGGCTGACAGTTCTGAATGGCCTGTCCTGCCCCTCTGGATTTTACACTTTTTCCGGACGGCCCTTTTGATCGGTGCGAAGTGAGACTACATTGTAGTGCGGATTTCCATTGCAGGCTTGCTTGCTTGGCCAAAAAGGGCGTATGCGTTTTTTCCTGAATATATTCAGGAAAAAACGCATACGCCCTTTTTGGCCAAGTGCATCACTGTCGAACTGCTGCCTCTTTTCCTACGCTTTCAGAGCAATTCTTATCTACCACCTGATATCTGGTTTCTGCAATTCTGCGTCGCGTTCAAGTCCTTTTCACAGCCTTCCTTCAATAAATTTTTGGATGATAGGCGTCATTTGGAACTCTGCAGGATTGTGAGTTACAGTGTCAAAAATCTCCTTTTCACAACTCGCTTTCTTGTGAGCTGACCGCAAACCCGAAAAATTGATTCAGGCCCTAATCTCGTTCCGGTATGGCACGCTGAGCCTTTGGTGAATTCTTCTTCCTGTAGGGAAATCAGAGTTCAATGTGCCTGTCCAAACACATCGAGTTAGCCGCTCATTGGTTCTCCTTATTCCTGTTCATCTCCCACGGAAATTGCAAACTGTGCCAAAAAAGAGGTCAAAGGCACTGACTCTCCAAGTGGGGAAAATGTTAATATCGCATCTGGAACGGCAAACTCCAGTATCACGGGGCGAAAATGGCGATGAGTTTTAGAAATTTTGCCTGATCACTTCGTGGACCATATTCTGGGTTTTCCATGCATATATTAGCTGAAGGATAAATCCCTTAAACGTGGACATTTGAGACCCGTGGAATGGGAACCATGCACCATTACCTCAAAGGGTCTGCATTCCCTCACCAATAGTATCAGCCCCAAGTGTCCAGTCTTATCTCTCCCACAGCTGTGGATGTAGAGGTGGTAAACCCAAGATTCCTCACAAGCCCTGAAGGACTTATTTAAAAATTTCTCTCTATTTCACAGTCCTTGTATTTTCTTTTTCAAATTTATTTTTATAAGGGGATTTAGCTTATTTACACTGCTGTGTGTATGCTGCTGTACACAAATGATTTTCTTATGGAGACCTATAAATGTATGGGTTTTAAGTTTATTCATAGTCAGGTATATTCCTAGGTTTTGAATACGGGGTGTTGAGTCCATTTGGTTGAGCAAGGAGTAGGTCTTGTCTAATATATATTTGGCTTATGAATTGGTATCTGTCCTAATGTCATCCTCTGGTTCTATGCAGCCTCCCCACTCTCCTTTCCCCTTAAGCTAGCATAAGTTTCTTTTGTAAATGTGAGACTCTGTTGTGTTTTGTAATGCAGTTCATGCGTAGCCGTGTTTACATTCCCGGTATTAATGATATCTTATGATGTTTCTTTTTCTGTTTGCCTTGTTTCACTTAGAAACATCTTAACGAAATCCACTCATTATGCTGCTACTGGTCTGTTGCCATTGATTTCATTGTTGAGTGATATTCCATTGTAGGGATGTACCACAACTTCTATATCCATTTTTTTCTTTCTGGGTTATTGAAGCTGTACCATAGTCAATATTCCCGTACACAGAGCAGCCCTAAACTTTGGTGTGCCTGTGTCTTTTTCATTTAAATATTCCGAATCTATAGCACCGTAAGTGAAAGTGCCGTAGGCTCTCTAGCTTGGTTTTTTTCTTTGTTCCAGGAAACACCATCCACTTCTCCAGAGTGGCTGTTTGCAATTTACAACCCGCCCATCAGCATAACAAGGCTGACCGTTCTGAATGGCCTGTCCTGCCCCTCTGGATTTTACACTTTTTCCGGACGGCCCTTTTGATCGGTGCGAAGTGAGACTACATTGTAGTGAGGATTTCCATTGCAGGCTTGCTTGGTTGGCCAAAAAGGGCGTATGCGTTTTTTCCTGAATATATTCAGGAAAAAACGCATACGCCCTTTTTGGCCAAGTGCATCACTGTCGAACTGCTGCCTCTTTTCCTACGCTTTCAGAGCAATTCTTATCTACCACCTGATATCTGGTTTCTGCAATTCTGCGTCGCGTTCAAGTCCTTTTCACAGCCTTCCTTCAATAAATTTTTGGATGATAGGCGTCATTTGGTACTCTGCAGTATTGTGAGTTACAGTGTCAAAAATTTCCTTTTCACAACTCGCTTTCTTGTGAGCTGACCGCAAACCCGAAAAATTGATTCAGGCCCTAATCTCGTTCCGGTATGGCACGCTGAGCCTTTGGTGAATTCTTCTTCCTGTAGGGAAATCAGAGTTCAATGTGCCTGTCCAAACACATCGAGTTAGCCGCTCATTGGTTCTCCTTATTCCTGTTCATCTCCCACGGAAATTGCAAACTGTGCCAAAAAAGAGGTCAAAGGCACTGACTCTCCAAGTGGGGAAAATGTTAATATCGCATCTGGAACGGCAAACTCCAGTATCACGGGGCGAAAATGGCGATGAGTTTTAGAAATTTTGCCTGATCACTTCGTGGACCATATTCTGGGTTTTCCATGCATATATTAGCTGAAGGATAAATCCCTTAAACGTGGACATTTGAAACCCGTGGAATGGGAACCATGCACCATTACCTCAAAGGGTCTGCATTCCCTCACCAATAGTATCAGCCCCAAGTGTCCAGTCTTATCTCTCCCACAGCTGTGGATGTAGAGGTGGTAAATCCAAGATTCCTCACAAGCCCTGAAGGACTTATTTAAAAATTTCTCTCTATTTCACAGTCCTTGTATTTTCTTTTTCAAATTTATTTTTATAAGGGGATTTAGCTTATTTACACTGCTGTGTGTATGCTGCTGTACACAAATGATTTTCTTATGGAGACCTATAAATGTATGGGTTTTAAGTTTATTCATAGTCAGGTATATTCCTAGGTTTTGAATACGGGGTGTTGAGTCCATTTGGTTGAGCAAGGAGTAGGTCTTGTCTAATATATATTTGGCTTATGAATTGGTATCTGTCCTAATGTCATCCTCTGGTTCTATGCAGCCTCCCCACTCTCCTTTCCCCTTAAGCTAGCATAAGTTTCTTTTGTAAATGTGAGACTCTGTTGTGTTTTGTAATGCAGTTCATGCGTAGCCGTGTTTACATTCCCGGTATTAGTGATATCTTATGATGTTTCTTTTTCTGTTTGCCTTGTTTCACTTAGAAACATCTTAACGAAATCCACTCATTATGCTGCTACTGGTCTGTTGCCATTGATTTCATTGTTGAGTGATATTCCATTGTAGGGATGTACCACAACTTCTATATCCATTTTTTTCTTTCTGGGTTATTGAAGCTGTACCATAGTCAAGATTCCCGTACACAGAGCAGCCCTAAACTTTGGTGTGGCTGTGTCTTTTTCATTTAAATATTCCGAATCTATAGCACCGTAAGTGGAAGTGCCCTAGGCTCTCTAGCTTGGTTTTTTTCTTTGTTCCAGGAAACACCATCCACTTCTCCAGAGTGGCTGTTGGCAATTTACATCCCGCCCATCAGCATAACAAGGCTGACTGTTCTGAATGTCCTGTCCTGCCTCTCTGGATTTTACACTTTTTTCGGACGGCCCTTTTGATCGGTGGGAAGTGAGACTTCATTGTAGTGCGGATTTCCATTGCAGGCTTGCTTGGTTGGCCAAAAAGCGCGTATGCGTTTTTTCCTGAATATATTCAGGAAAAAACGTATACACGCTTTTTGGCCAAGTGCATCACTGTCGAACTGCTGCCTCTTTTCCTACGCTTTCAGAGCAATTCTTATCTAACACTTGATATCTGGTTTCTGCAATTCTGCGTCGCGTTCAAGTCCTCTTCACAGCCTTCCTTCAATAAATTTTTGGATGATAGGCGTCATTTGGAACTCTGCAGGATTGTGAGTTACAGTGCCAAAAATCTCCTTTTCTCAACTCGCTTTCTTGTGAGCTGACCGCAAACCCGAAGAATTGATTCAGGCACTAATCTCGTTCCGGTATGGCACGCTGAGCCTTTGGTGATTTCTTCTTCCTGTAGGGAAATCAGAGTTCAATGTGACCGTCCAAACACATCGAGTTAGCCGCTCATTGGTTTTCCTTATTCCTGTTAATCTGCCTCGGAAATTGCTAACTGTGCCAAACAAGAGGTCAAAGGCACTGACTCTCCAAGTGGGGAGAATGTTAATATCGCATCTGGAACGGCAAACTCAAGTATCACGGGGCGAAAATGGCGATGAGTTTTAGAAATTTTGCCTGATCATTTCGTGGACCATATTCTGGGTTTTCCATGCATATTTTAGCTGAAGGATAAGTCCCTTAAACGTGGAGATTTGGGACCCGTGGAATGGGAACCATGCACCATTACCTCAAAGGGTCTGCATTCCCTCACCAATAGTATCAGCCCCAAGTGTCCAGTCTTATCTCTCCCACAGCTGTGGATGTAGAGGTGGTAAATCCAAGATTCCTCACAAGCCCTGAAGGACTTATGTAAGAATTTCTCCCTCTTTAACAGTCCTTGTGTTTTCTTTTTCAAATTTATTTTTATAATTGGATTTAGCTTATTTACACTGCTGTGTGTATGCTGCTGTACGCAAATGATTTTCTTATGGAGACCTAAAAATGTATGGGTTTTAAGTTTATTCATAGTCAGGTATATTCCTAGGTTTTGAATACGGGGTGTTGAGTCCATTTGGTTGAGCAATGAGTAGGTCTTGTCTAATATATATTTGGCTTATGGAATGGTATCTGTCCTAATGTCATACTCTGGTTCTATGCAGCCTCCCCACTCTCCTTTCCCCTTAAGCAAGCATAAGTTTCTTTTTTAAATGTGAGACTCTGTTGTGTTTTGTAATGCAGTTCATGCGTAGCCGAGTTTACATTCCCGGTATTAGTGATATCTTATGATGTTTCTTTTTCTGTGTGTCTTATTTCACTTAGAATCATCGTAACTAAATCCACTCATTATGCTGCTACTGGTCTGTTGCCATTGATTTCATTGTTGAGTGATATTCCTTTGTAGGGATGGACCACAGCTTCTATATCCATTTTTCTCTTTCTGGGCTATTGAAGTTGTACCATAGTCAAGGTTCCCGAACACAGAGCAGCCCTAAACTTCGGTGTGGCTGTGTCTTTTTCATTTTAATTTTCCGAATCTATAGCACCGTAAGTGAAAGTGCCCTAGGCTCTCTAGCTTGGTTTTTTCTTTGTTCCAGGAAACACCATCCACTTCTCCAGAGTGGCTGTTGGCAATTTACATCCCGCCCATCAGCATAACAAGGCTGACCATTCTGAATGGCCTGTCCTGCCCCTCTGGATTTTACACTTTTTCCGGACGGCCCTTTTGATCGGTGCGAAGTGAGACTACATTGTAGTGCGGATTTCCATTGCAGGCTTGCTTGGTTGGCCAAAAAGGGCGTATGCGTTTTTTCCTGAATATATTCAGGAAAAAAACACATACGCCCTTTTTGGCCAAGTGCATCACTGTCGAACTGCTGCCTCTTTTCCTACGCTTTCAGAGCAATTCTTATCTACCACCTGATATCTGGTTTCTGCAATTCTGCGTCGCGTTCAAGTCCTTTTCACAGCCTTCCTTCAATAAATTTTTGGATGATAGGCGTCATTTGGAACTCTGCAGTATTGTGAGTTACAGTGCCAAAAATCTCCTTTTCACAACTCGCTTTCTTGTGAGCTGACCGCAAACCCGAAAAATTGATTCAGGCCCTAATCTCGTTCCGGTATGGCACGCTGAGCCTTTGGTGAATTCTTCTTCCTGTAGGGAAATCAGAGTTCAATGTGCCTGTCCAAACACATCGAGTTAGCCGCTCATTGGTTCTCCTTATTCCTGTTCATCTCCCACGGAAATTGCAAACTGTGCCAAAAAAGAGGTCAAAGGCACTGACTCTCCAAGTGGGGAAAATGTTAATATCGCATCTGGAACGGCAAACTCCAGTATCACGGGGCGAAAATGGCGATAAGTTTTAGAAATTTTGCCTGATCACTTCGTGGAACATATTCTGGGTTTTCCATGCATATATTAGCTGAAGGATAAATCCCTTAAACGTGGACATTTGAGACCCGTGGAATGGGAACCATGCACCATTACCTCAAAGGGTCTGCATTCCCTCACCAATAGTATCAGCCCCAAGTGTCCAGTCTTATCTCTCCCACAGCTGTGGATGTAGAGGTGGTAAATCCAAGATTCCTCACAAGCCCTGAAGGAGTTATTTAAGAATTTCTCTCTATTTCACAGTCCTTGTATTTTCTTTTTCAAATTTATTTTTATAAGGGGATTTAGCTTATTGACACTGCTGTGTGTATGCTGCTGTACACAAATGATTTTCTTATGGAGACCTATAAATGTATGGGTTTTAAGTTTATTCATAGTCAGGTATATTCCTAGGTTTTGAATACGGGGTGTTGAGTCCATTTGGTTGAGCAAGGAGTAGGTCTTGTCTAATATATATTTGGCTTATGAATTGGTATCTGTCCTAATGTCATACTCTGGTTCTATGCAGCCTCCCCACTCTCCTTTCCCCTTAAGCTAGCATAAGTTTCTTTTGTAAATGTGAGACTCTGTTGTGTTTTGTAATGCAGTTCATGCGTAGCCGTGTTTACATTCCCGGTATTAGTGATATCTTATGATGTTTCTTTTTCTGTTTGCCTTGTTTCACTTAGAAACATCTTAACGAAATCCACTCATTATGCTGCTACTGGTCTGTTGCCATTGATTTCATTGTTGAGTGATATTCCATTATAGGGATGTACCACAACATCTATATACATTTTTCTCTTTCTGGGCTATTGAAGTTGTACCATAGCCAAAGTTCCCGTACACAGAGCAGCCCTAAACTTTGGTGTGGCTGTGTCTTTTTCATTTAAATATTCCGAATCTATAGCACCATAAGTGGAAGTGCCCTAGGCTCTCTAGCTTGGTTTTTTTCTTTGTTCCAGGAAACACCATCCACTTCTCCAGAGTGGCTGTTGGCAATTTACATCCCGCCCATCAGCATAACAAGGCTGACGGTTCTGAATGTCCTGTCCTGCCTCTCTGGATTTTTCACTTTTTTCAGACGGCCCTTTTGATCGGTGGGAAGTGAGACTTCATTGTAGTGCGGATTTCCATTGCAGGCTTGCTTGTTTGGCCAAAAAGGGCGTATGCGTTTTTTCCTGAATATATTCAGGAAAAAACGCATACGCCGTTTTTGGCCAAGTGCATCACTGTCGAACTGCTGCCTCTTTTCCTACGCTTTCAGAGCAATTCTTATCTACCACCTGATATCTGGTTTCTGCAATTCTGCGTCGCGTTCAAGTCCTTTTCACAGCCTTCCTTCAATAAATTTTTGGATGATAGGCGTCATTTGGAACTCTGCAGTATTGTGAGTTACAGTGCCAAAAATCTCCTTTTCACAACTCGCATTCTTGTGAGCTGACCGCAAACCCGAAAAATTGATTCAGGCCCTAATCTCGTTCCGGTATGGCACGCTGAGCCTTTGGTGAATTCTTCTTCCTGTAGGGAAATCAGAGTTCAATGTGCCTGTCCAAACACATCGAGTTAGCCGCTCATTGGTTCTCCTTATTCCTGTTCATCTCCCACGGAAATTGCGAACTGTGCCAAAAAAGAGGTCAAAGGCACTGACTCTCCAAGTGGGGAAAATGTTAATATCGCATCTGGAACGGCAAACTCCAGTATCACGGGGCGAAAATGGCGATGAGTTTTAGAAATTTTGCCTGATCACTTCGTGGAACATATTCTGGGTTTTCCATGCATATATTAGCTGAAGGATAAATCCCTTAAACGTGGAGATTTGAGACCCGTGGAATGGGAACCATGCACCATTACCTCAAAGGGTCTGCATTCCCTCACCAATAGTATCAGCCCCAAGTGTCCAGTCTTATCTCTCCCACAGCTGTGGATGTAGAGGTGGTAAATCCAAGATTCCTCACAAGCCCTGAAGGACTTATTTAAGAATTTCTCTCTATTTCACAGTCCTTGTATTTTCTTTTTCAAATTTATTTTTATAAGGGGATTTAGCTTATTTACACTGCTGTGTGTATGCTGCTGTACACAAATGATTTTCTTATGGAGACCTATAAATGTATGGGTTTTAAGTTTATTCATAGTCAGGTATATTCCTAGGTTTTGAATACGGGGTGTTGAGTCCATTTGGTTGAGCAAGGAGTAGGTCTTGTCTAATATATATTTGGCTTATGAAATGGTATCTGTCCTAATGTCAACCTCTGGTTCTATGCAACTTCCACACTCTCCTTTCCTCTTAAGCAAGCATTAGTTTCTTTTGTAAATGTGAGACTCTGTTGTGTTTTGTAATGCAGTTCATGCATAGCCGTGTTTACATTCCCGGTATTAGTGATATCTTATGATGTTTCTTTTTCTGTTTGCCTTATTTCACTTAGAATCATCGTAACTAAATCCACTCATTATTCCGCTACTGGTCTGTTGCCATTGATTTCATTGTTGAGTGATATTCCATTATAGGGATGTACCACAACATCTATATCCATTTTTCTCTTTCTGGGCTATTGAAGTTGTACCATAGCCAAAGTTCCCGTACACAGAGCAGCCCTAAACTTTGGTGTGGCTGTGTCTTTTTCATTTAAATATTCCGAATCTATAGCACCGTAAGTGGAAGTGCCCTAGGCTCTCTAGCTTGTTTTTTTCTTTGTTCCAGGAAACACCATCCACTTCTCCAGAGTGGCTGTTGACAATTTACATCCCGCCCATCAGCATAACAAGGCTGACGGTTCTGAATGTCCTGTCCTGCCTCTCTGGATTTTAAACTTTTTTCGGAGGGCCCTTTTGATTGGTGCGAAGTGAGACTTCATTGTAGTGCGGATTTCCATTG
Organism: Inia geoffrensis; assembly: GCA_036417435.1. NCBI lineage: Eukaryota > Metazoa > Chordata > Mammalia > Artiodactyla > Iniidae > Inia > Inia geoffrensis. Next base: position 72,905,504 of record CM070910.1, on the reverse strand, counting down.
CAGGCTTGCTTGTTTGGCCAAAAAGGGCGTATGCGTTTTTTCCTGAATATATTCAGGAAAAAAACACATACGCCCTTTTTGGCCAAGTGCATCACTGTCGAAGTCCTGCCTCTTTTCCTACGCTTTCAGAACAATTCTTATCTACCACGTGATATCTGGTTTCTGCAATTCTGTGTCTGGTTTAAGTCCTCTTCACAGCCTTCCTTCAATAAAGTTTTGGATGATAGGGGTCATTTGGAACTCTGCAGGATTGTGAGTTACAGTGCCAAAAATCTCCTTTTCTCAACTCGTTTTCTTGTGAGCTGACCGCAAACCCGAAGAATTGCTTCAGACCCTAATCTCGATCCGGTATGGCACGCTGAGCCTTTGGTGATTTCTTCTTCCTGTAGGGAAATCAGAGTTCAATGTGACCGTCCAAACACATCGAGTTAGCCGCTCATTGGTTTTCCTTATTCCTGTTAATCTCCCTCGGAAATTGCTAACTGTGCCAAACAAGAGGTCAAAGGCACTGACTCTTCAAGAGGGGAGAATGTTAATATCGCATCTGGAACGGCAAACTCAAGTATCACGGGGCGAAAATGGCGATGAGTTTTAGAAATTTTGCCTGATCATTTCGTGGACCATATTCTGGGTTTTCCATGCATATTTTAGCTGAAGGATAAGTCCCTTAAACGTGGACATTTGAGACCCGTGGAATGGGAACCATGCACCATTACCTCAAACGGTCTGCATTCCCTCACCAATAGTATCAGCCCCAAGTGTCCAGTCTTATCTCTCCCACAGCTGTGGATGTAGAGGTGGTAAATCCAAGATTCCTCACAAGCCCTGAAGGACTTATTTAAGAATTTCTCTCTATTTCACAGTCCTTGTATTTTCTTTTTCAAATTTATTTTTATAAGGGGATTTAGCTTATTTACACTGCTGTGTGTATGCTGCTGTACACAAATGATTTTCTTATGGAGACCTATAAATGTATGGGTTTTAAGTTTATTCATAGTCAGGTATATTCCTAGGTTTTGAATACAGGGTGTTGAGTCCATTTGGTTGAGCAAGGAGTAGGTCTTGTTTAATATATATTTGGCTTATGAATTGGTATCTGTCCTAATGTCATACTCTGGTTCTATGCAGCCTCCCCACTCTCCTTTCCCCTTAAGCTAGCATAAGTTTCTTTTGTAAATGTGAGACTCTGTTGTGTTTTGTAATGCAGTTCATGCGTAGCCGTGTTTACATTCCCGGTATTAGTGATATCTTATGATGTTTCTTTTTCTGTTTGCCTTGTTTCACTTAGAAACATCTTAACGAAATCCACTCATTATGCTGCTACTGGTCTGTTGCCATTGATTTCATTGTTGAGTGATATTCCATTGTAGGGATGTACCACAACTTCTATATCCATTTTTTTCTTTCTGGGTTATTGAAGCTGTACCATAGTCAAGATTCCCGTACACAGAGCAGCCCTAAACTTTGGTGTGGCTGTGTCTTTTTCATTTAAATATTCCGAATCTATAGCACCGTAAGTGGAAGTGCCCTAGGCTCTCTAGCTTGTTTTTTTTCTTTGTTCCAGGAAACACCATCCACTTCTCCAGAGTGGCTGTTGGCAATTTACATCCCGCCCATCAGCATAACAAGGCTGACGGTTCTGAATGTCCTGTCCTGCCTCTCTGGATTTTTCACTTTTTTCAGACGGCCCTTTTGATCGGTGGGAAGTGAGACTTCATTGTAGTGCGGATTTCCATTGCAGGCTTGCTTGTTTGGCCTAAAAGGGCGTATGCGTTTTTTCCTAAATATATTCAGGAAAAAACGCATATGCCGTTTTTGGCCAAGTGCATCACTGTCGAACTGCTGCCTCTTTTCCTACGCTTTCAGAGCAATTCTTATCTACCACCTGATATCTGGTTTCTGCAATTCTGCGTCGCGTTCAAGTCCTTTTCACAGCCTTCCTTCAATAAATTTTTGGATGATAGGCGTCATTTGGAACTCTGCAGTATTGTGAGTTACAGTGCCAAAAATCTCCTTTTCACAGCTCGCTTTCTTGTGAGCTGACCGCAAACCCGAAAAATTGATTCAGGCCCTAATCTCGTTCCGGTATGGCATGCTGAGCCTTTGGTGAATTCTTCTTCCTGTAGGGAAATCAGAGTTCAATGTGCCTGTCCAAACACATCGAGTTAGCCGCTCATTGGTTCTCCTTATTCCTGTTCATCTCCCACGGAAATTGCGAACTGTGCCAAAAAAGAGGTCAAAGGCACTGACTCTCCAAGTGGGGAAAATGTTAATATCGCATCTGGAACGGCAAACTCCAGTATCACGGGGCGAAAATGGCGATGAGTTTTAGAAATTTTGCCTGATCACTTCGTGGAACATATTCTGGGTTTTCCATGCATATATTAGCTGAAGGATAAATCCCTTAAACGTGGAGATTTGAGACCCGTGGAATGGGAACCATGCACCATTACCTCAAAGGGTCTGCATTCCCTCACCAATAGTATCAGCCCCAAGTGTCCAGTCTTATCTCTCCCACAGCTGTGGATGTAGAGGCGGTAAATCCAAGATTCCTCACAAGCCCTGAAGGACTTATTTAAGAATTTCTCTCTATTTCACAGTCCTTGTGTTTTCTTTTTCAAATTTATTTTTATAATTGGATTTAGCTTATTTACACTGCTGTGTGTATGCTGCTGTACGCAAATGATTTTCTTATGGAGACCTAAAAATGTATGGGTTTTAAGTTTATTCATAGTCAGGTATATTCCTAGGTTTTGAATACGGGGTGTTGAGTCCATTTGGTTGAGCAAGGAGTAGGTCTTGTCTAATATATATTTGGCTTATGAATTGGTATCTGTCCTAATGTCATTCTCTGGTTCTATGCAGCCTCCCCACTCTCCTTTCCCCTTAAGCTAGCATAAGTTTCTTTTGTAAATGTGAGACTCTGTTGTGTTTTGTAATGCAGTTCATGCGTAGCCGTGTTTACATTCCCGGTATTAGTGATATCTTATGATGTTTCTTTTTCTGTTTGCCTTGTTTCACTTAGAAACATCTTAACGAAATCCACTCATTATGCTGCTACTGGTATGTTGCCATTGATTTCATTGTTGAGTGATATTCCATTGTAGGGATGTACCACAACTTCTATATCCATTTTTTTCTTTCTGGGTTATTGAAGCTGTACCATAGTCAAGATTCCCGTACACAGAGCAGCCCTAAACTTTGGTGTGGCTGTGTCTTTTTCATTTAAATATTCCGAATCTATAGCACCGTAAGTGGAAGTGCCCTAGGCTCTCTAGCTTGGTTTTTTTCTTTGTTCCAGGAAACACCATCCACTTCTCCAGAGTGGCTGTTGGCAATTTACATCCCGCCCATCAGCATAACAAGGCTGACGGTTCTGAATGTGCTGTCCTGCCTCTCTGGATTTTTCACTTTTTTCAGACGGCCCTTTTGATCGGTGGGAAGTGAGACTTCATTGTAGTGCGGATTTCCATTGCAGGCTTGCTTGTTTGGCCAAAAAGGGCGTATGCGTTTTTTCCTGAATATATTCAGGAAAAAACGAATACGCCGTTTTTGGCCAAGTGCATCACTGTCGAACTGCTGCCTCTTTTCCTACGCTTTCAGAGCAATTCTTATCTACCACCTGATATCTGGTTTCTGCAATTCTGCGTCGCGTTCAAGTCCTTTTCACAGCCTTCCTTCAATAAATTTTTGGATGATAGGCGTCATTTGGAACTCTGCAGTATTGTGAGTTACAGTGCCAAAAATCTCCTTTTCACAACTCGCTTTCTTGTTAGCTGACCGCAAACCCGAAAAATTGATTCAGGCCCTAGTCTCGTTCCGGTATGGCATGCTGAGCCTTTGGTGAATTCTTCTTCCTGTAGGGAAATCAGAGTTCAATGTGCCTGTCCAAACACATCGAGTTAGCCGCTCATTGGTTCTCCTTATTCCTGTTCATCTCCCACGGAAATTGAGAACTGTGCCAAAAAAGAGGTCAAAGGCACTGACTCTCCAAGTTGGGAAAATGTTAATATCGCATCTGGAACGGCAAACTCCAGTATCACGGGGCGAAAATGGCGATGAGTTTTAGAAATTTTGCCTGATCACTTCGTGGAACATATTCTGGGTTTTCCATGCATATATTAGCTGAAGGATAAATCCCTTAAACGTGGAGATTTGAGACCCGTGGAACCATGCACCATTACCTCAAAGGGTCTGCATTCCCTCACCAATAGTATCAGCCCCAAGTGTCCAGTCTTATCTCTCCCACAGCTGTGGATGTAGAGGTGGTAAATCCAAGATTCCTCACAAGCCCTGAAGGACTTATTTAAGAATTTCTCTCTATTTCACAGTCCTTGTATTTTCTTTTTCAAATTTATTTTTATAAGGGGATTTAGCTTATTTACACTGCTGTGTGTATGCTGCTGTACACAAATGATTTTCTTATGGAGACCTGTAAATGTATGGGTTTTAAGTTTATTCATAGTCAGGTATATTCTTAGGTTTTGAATACGGGGTGTTGAGTCCATTTGGTTGAGCAAGGAGTAGTTCTTGTCTAATATATATTTGGCTTATGAAATGGTATCTGTCCTAATGTCAACCTCTGGTTCTATGCAACCACCACACTCTCCTTTCCCCTTAAGCAAGCATTAGTTTCTTTTGTAAATGTGAGACTCTGTTGTGTTTTGTAATGCAGTTCATGCATAGCCGTGTTTACATTCCCGGTATTAGTGATATCTTATGATGTTTCTTTTTCTGTTTGCCTTATTTCACTTAGAATCATCGTAACTAAATCCACTCATTATGCTGCTACTGGTCTGTTGCCATTGATTTCATTGTTGAGTGATATTCCTTTGTAGGGATGGACCACAGCTTCTATATCCATTTTTCTCTTTCCGGGCTATTGAAGTTGTACCATAGTCAAGGTTCCCGAACACAGAGCAGCCCTAAACTTCGGTGTGGCTGTGTCTTTTTCATTTTAATTTTCCGAATCTATAGCACCGTAAGTGAAAGTGCCCTAGGCTCTCTAGCTTGGTTTTTTCTTTGTTCCAGGAAACACCATCCACTTCTCCAGAGTGGCTGTTGGCAATTTACAACCCGCCCATCAGCATAACAAGGCTGACAGTTCTGAATGGCCTGTCCTGCCCCTCTGGATTTTACACTTTTTCCGGACGGCCCTTTTGATCGGTGCGAAGTGAGACTACATTGTAGTGCGGATTTCCATTGCAGGCTTGCTTGCTTGGCCAAAAAGGGCGTATGCGTTTTTTCCTGAATATATTCAGGAAAAAACGCATACGCCCTTTTTGGCCAAGTGCATCACTGTCGAACTGCTGCCTCTTTTCCTACGCTTTCAGAGCAATTCTTATCTACCACCTGATATCTGGTTTCTGCAATTCTGCGTCGCGTTCAAGTCCTTTTCACAGCCTTCCTTCAATAAATTTTTGGATGATAGGCGTCATTTGGAACTCTGCAGGATTGTGAGTTACAGTGTCAAAAATCTCCTTTTCACAACTCGCTTTCTTGTGAGCTGACCGCAAACCCGAAAAATTGATTCAGGCCCTAATCTCGTTCCGGTATGGCACGCTGAGCCTTTGGTGAATTCTTCTTCCTGTAGGGAAATCAGAGTTCAATGTGCCTGTCCAAACACATCGAGTTAGCCGCTCATTGGTTCTCCTTATTCCTGTTCATCTCCCACGGAAATTGCAAACTGTGCCAAAAAAGAGGTCAAAGGCACTGACTCTCCAAGTGGGGAAAATGTTAATATCACATCTGGAACGGCAAACTCCAGTATCACGGGGCGAAAATGGCGATGAGTTTTAGAAATTTTGCCTGATCACTTCGTGGACCATATTCTGGGTTTTCCATGCATATATTAGCTGAAGGATAAATCCCTTAGACGTGGACATTTGAGACCCGTGGAATGGGAACCATGCACCATTACCTCAAAGGGTCTGCATTCCCTCACCAATAGTATCAGCCCCAAGTGTCCAGTCTTATCTCTCCCACAGCTGTGGATGTAGAGGTGGTAAACCCAAGATTCCTCACAAGCCCTGAAGGACTTATTTAAAAATTTCTCTCTATTTCACAGTCCTTGTATTTTCTTTTTCAAATTTATTTTTATAAGGGGATTTAGCTTATTTACACTGCTGTGTGTATGCTGCTGTACACAAATGATTTTCTTATGGAGACCTATAAATGTATGGGTTTTAAGTTTATTCATAGTCAGGTATATTCCTAGGTTTTGAATACGGGGTGTTGAGTCCATTTGGTTGAGCAAGGAGTAGGTCTTGTCTAATATATATTTGGCTTATGAATTGGTATCTGTCCTAATGTCATCCTCTGGTTCTATGCAGCCTCCCCACTCTCCTTTCCCCTTAAGCTAGCATAAGTTTCTTTTGTAAATGTGAGACTCTGTTGTGTTTTGTAATGCAGTTCATGCGTAGCCGTGTTTACATTCCCGGTATTAGTGATATCTTATGATGTTTCTTTTTCTGTTTGCCTTGTTTCACTTAGAAACATCTTAACGAAATCCACTCATTATGCTGCTACTGGTATGTTGCCATTGATTTCATTGTTGAGTGATATTCCATTGTAGGGATGTACCACAACTTCTATATCCATTTTTTTCTTTCTGGGTTATTGAAGCTGTACCATAGTCAAGATTCCCGTACACAGAGCAGCCCTAAACTTTGGTGTGGCTGTGTCTTTTTCATTTAAATATTCCGAATCTATAGCACCGTAAGTGAAAGTGCCGTAGGCTCTCTAGCTTGGTTTTTTTCTTTGTTCCAGGAAACACCATCCACTTCTCCAGAGTGGCTGTTTGCAATTTACAACCCGCCCATCAGCATAACAAGGCTGACCGTTCTGAATGGCCTGTCCTGCCCCTCTGGATTTTACACTTTTTCCGGACGGCCCTTTTGATCGGTGCGAAGTGAGACTACATTGTAGTGAGGATTTCCATTGCAGGCTTGCTTGGTTGGCCAAAAAGGGCGTATGCGTTTTTTCCTGAATATATTCAGGAAAAAACGCATACGCCCTTTTTGGCCAAGTGCATCACTGTCGAACTGCTGCCTCTTTTCCTACGCTTTCAGAGCAATTCTTATCTACCACCTGATATCTGGTTTCTGCAATTCTGCGTCGCGTTCAAGTCCTTTTCACAGCCTTCCTTCAATAAATTTTTGGATGATAGGCGTCATTTGGTACTCTGCAGTATTGTGAGTTACAGTGTCAAAAATCTCCTTTTCACAACTCGCTTTCTTGTGAGCTGACCGCAAACCCGAAAAATTGATTCAGGCCCTAATCTCGTTCCGGTATGGCACGCTGAGCCTTTGGTGAATTCTTCTTCCTGTAGGGAAATCAGAGTTCAATGTGCCTGTCCAAACACATCGAGTTAGCCGCTCATTGGTTCTCCTTATTCCTGTTCATCTCCCACGGAAATTGCAAACTGTGCCAAAAAAGAGGTCAAAGGCACTGACTCTCCAAGTGGGGAAAATGTTAATATCGCATCTGGAACGGCAAACTCCAGTATCACGGGGCGAAAATGGCGATGAGTTTTAGAAATTTTGCCTGATCACTTCGTGGACCATATTCTGGGTTTTCCATGCATATATTAGCTGAAGGATAAATCCCTTAAACGTGGACATTTGAGACCCGTGGAATGGGAACCATGCACCATTACCTCAAAGGGTCTGCATTCCCTCACCAATAGTATCAGCCCCAAGTGTCCAGTCTTATCTCTCCCACAGCTGTGGATGTAGAGGTGGTAAACCCAAGATTCCTCACAAGCCCTGAAGGACTTATTTAAAAATTTCTCTCTATTTCACAGTCCTTGTATTTTCTTTTTCAAATTTATTTTTATAAGGGGATTTAGCTTATTTACACTGCTGTGTGTATGCTGCTGTACACAAATGATTTTCTTATGGAGACCTATAAATGTATGGGTTTTAAGTTTATTCATAGTCAGGTATATTCCTAGGTTTTGAATACGGGGTGTTGAGTCCATTTGGTTGAGCAAGGAGTAGGTCTTGTCTAATATATATTTGGCTTATGAATTGGTATCTGTCCTAATGTCATCCTCTGGTTCTATGCAGCCTCCCCACTCTCCTTTCCCCTTAAGCTAGCATAAGTTTCTTTTGTAAATGTGAGACTCTGTTGTGTTTTGTAATGCAGTTCATGCGTAGCCGTGTTTACATTCCCGGTATTAATGATATCTTATGATGTTTCTTTTTCTGTTTGCCTTGTTTCACTTAGAAACATCTTAACGAAATCCACTCATTATGCTGCTACTGGTCTGTTGCCATTGATTTCATTGTTGAGTGATATTCCATTGTAGGGATGTACCACAACTTCTATATCCATTTTTTTCTTTCTGGGTTATTGAAGCTGTACCATAGTCAATATTCCCGTACACAGAGCAGCCCTAAACTTTGGTGTGGCTGTGTCTTTTTCATTTAAATATTCCGAATCTATAGCACCGTAAGTGAAAGTGCCGTAGGCTCTCTAGCTTGGTTTTTTTCTTTGTTCCAGGAAACACCATCCACTTCTCCAGAGTGGCTGTTTGCAATTTACAACCCGCCCATCAGCATAACAAGGCTGACCGTTCTGAATGGCCTGTCCTGCCCCTCTGGATTTTACACTTTTTCCGGACGGCCCTTTTGATCGGTGCGAAGTGAGACTACATTGTAGTGAGGATTTCCATTGCAGGCTTGCTTGGTTGGCCAAAAAGGGCGTATGCGTTTTTTCCTGAATATATTCAGGAAAAAACGCATACGCCCTTTTTGGCCAAGTGCATCACTGTCGAACTGCTGCCTCTTTTCCTACGCTTTCAGAGCAATTCTTATCTACCACCTGATATCTGGTTTCTGCAATTCTGCGTCGCGTTCAAGTCCTTTTCACAGCCTTCCTTCAATAAATTTTTGGATGATAGGCGTCATTTGGTACTCTGCAGTATTGTGAGTTACAGTGTCAAAAATCTCCTTTTCACAACTCGCTTTCTTGTGAGCTGACCGCAAACCCGAAAAATTGATTCAGGCCCTAATCTCGTTCCGGTATGGCACGCTGAGCCTTTGGTGAATTCTTCTTCCTGTAGGGAAATCAGAGTTCAATGTGCCTGTCCAAACACATCGAGTTAGCCGCTCATTGGTTCTCCTTATTCCTGTTCATCTCCCACGGAAATTGCAAACTGTGCCAAAAAAGAGGTCAAAGGCACTGACTCTCCAAGTGGGGAAAATGTTAATATCGCATCTGGAACGGCAAACTCCAGTATCACGGGGCGAAAATGGCGATGAGTTTTAGAAATTTTGCCTGATCACTTCGTGGACCATATTCTGGGTTTTCCATGCATATATTAGCTGAAGGATAAATCCCTTAAACGTGGACATTTGAGACCCGTGGAATGGGAACCATGCACCATTACCTCAAAGGGTCTGCATTCCCTCACCAATAGTATCAGCCCCAAGTGTCCAGTCTTATCTCTCCCACAGCTGTGGATGTAGAGGTGGTAAATCCAAGATTCCTCACAAGCCCTGAAGGACTTATTTAAAAATTTCTCTCTATTTCACAGTCCTTGTATTTTCTTTTTCAAATTTATTTTTATAAGGGGATTTAGCTTATTTACACTGCTGTGTGTATGCTGCTGTACACAAATGATTTTCTTATGGAGACCTATAAATGTATGGGTTTTAAGTTTATTCATAGTCAGGTATATTCCTAGGTTTTGAATACGGGGTGTTGAGTCCATTTGGTTGAGCAAGGAGTAGGTCTTGTCTAATATATATTTGGCTTATGAATTGGTATCTGTCCTAATGTCATCCTCTGGTTCTATGCAGCCTCCCCACTCTCCTTTACCCTTAAGCTAGCATAAGTTTCTTTTGTAAATGTGAGACTCTGTTGTGTTTTGTAATGCAGTTCATGCGTAGCCGTGTTTACATTCCCGGTATTAGTGATATCTTATGATGTTTCTTTTTCTGTTTGCCTTGTTTCACTTAGAAACATCTTAACGAAATCCACTCATTATGCTGCTACTGGTCTGTTGCCATTGATTTCATTGTTGAGTGATATTCCATTGTAGGGATGTACCACAACTTCTATATCCATTTTTTTCTTTCTGGGTTATTGAAGCTGTACCATAGTCAAGATTCCCGTACACAGAGCAGCCCTAAACTTTGGTGTGGCTGTGTCTTTTTCATTTAAATATTCCGAATCTATAGCACCGTAAGTGGAAGTGCCCTAGGCTCTCTAGCTTGGTTTTTTTCTTTGTTCCAGGAAACACCATCCACTTCTCCAGAGTGGCTGTTGGCAATTTACATCCCGCCCATCAGCATAACAAGGCTGACTGTTCTGAATGTCCTGTCCTGCCTCTCTGGATTTTACACTTTTTTCGGACGGCCCTTTTGATCGGTGGGAAGTGAGACTTCATTGTAGTGCGGATTTCCATTGCAGGCTTGCTTGGTTGGCCAAAAAGCGCGTATGCGTTTTTTCCTGAATATATTCAGGAAAAAACGTATACACGCTTTTTGGCCAAGTGCATCACTGTCGAACTGCTGCCTCTTTTCCTACGCTTTCAGAGCAATTCTTATCTAACACTTGATATCTGGTTTCTGCAATTCTGCGTCGCGTTCAAGTCCTCTTCACAGCCTTCCTTCAATAAATTTTTGGATGATAGGCGTCATTTGGAACTCTGCAGGATTGTGAGTTACAGTGCCAAAAATCTCCTTTTCTCAACTCGCTTTCTTGTGAGCTGACCGCAAACCCGAAGAATTGATTCAGGCACTAATCTCGTTCCGGTATGGCACGCTGAGCCTTTGGTGATTTCTTCTTCCTGTAGGGAAATCAGAGTTCAATGTGACCGTCCAAACACATCGAGTTAGCCGCTCATTGGTTTTCCTTATTCCTGTTAATCTGCCTCGGAAATTGCTAACTGTGCCAAACAAGAGGTCAAAGGCACTGACTCTCCAAGTGGGGAGAATGTTAATATCGCATCTGGAACGGCAAACTCAAGTATCACGGGGCGAAAATGGCGATGAGTTTTAGAAATTTTGCCTGATCATTTCGTGGACCATATTCTGGGTTTTCCATGCATATTTTAGCTGAAGGATAAGTCCCTTAAACGTGGAGATTTGGGACCCGTGGAATGGGAACCATGCACCATTACCTCAAAGGGTCTGCATTCCCTCACCAATAGTATCAGCCCCAAGTGTCCAGTCTTATCTCTCCCACAGCTGTGGATGTAGAGGTGGTAAATCCAAGATTCCTCACAAGCCCTGAAGGACTTATGTAAGAATTTCTCCCTCTTTAACAGTCCTTGTGTTTTCTTTTTCAAATTTATTTTTATAATTGGATTTAGCTTATTTACACTGCTGTGTGTATGCTGCTGTACGCAAATGATTTTCTTATGGAGACCTAAAAATGTATGGGTTTTAAGTTTATTCATAGTCAGGTATATTCCTAGGTTTTGAATACGGGGTGTTGAGTCCATTTGGTTGAGCAATGAGTAGGTCTTGTCTAATATATATTTGGCTTATGGAATGGTATCTGTCCTAATGTCATACTCTGGTTCTATGCAGCCTCCCCACTCTCCTTTCCCCTTAAGCAAGCATAAGTTTCTTTTTTAAATGTGAGACTCTGTTGTGTTTTGTAATGCAGTTCATGCGTAGCCGAGTTTACATTCCCGGTATTAGTGATATCTTATGATGTTTCTTTTTCTGTGTGTCTTATTTCACTTAGAATCATCGTAACTAAATCCACTCATTATGCTGCTACTGGTCTGTTGCCATTGATTTCATTGTTGAGTGATATTCCTTTGTAGGGATGGACCACAGCTTCTATATCCATTTTTCTCTTTCTGGGCTATTGAAGTTGTACCATAGTCAAGGTTCCCGAACACAGAGCAGCCCTAAACTTCGGTGTGGCTGTGTCTTTTTCATTTTAATTTTCCGAATCTATAGCACCGTAAGTGAAAGTGCCCTAGGCTCTCTAGCTTGGTTTTTTCTTTGTTCCAGGAAACACCATCCACTTCTCCAGAGTGGCTGTTGGCAATTTACATCCCGCCCATCAGCATAACAAGGCTGACCATTCTGAATGGCCTGTCCTGCCCCTCTGGATTTTACACTTTTTCCGGACGGCCCTTTTGATCGGTGCGAAGTGAGACTACATTGTAGTGCGGATTTCCATTGCAGGCTTGCTTGGTTGGCCAAAAAGGGCGTATGCGTTTTTTCCTGAATATATTCAGGAAAAAAACACATACGCCCTTTTTGGCCAAGTGCATCACTGTCGAACTGCTGCCTCTTTTCCTACGCTTTCAGAGCAATTCTTATCTACCACCTGATATCTGGTTTCTGCAATTCTGCGTCGCGTTCAAGTCCTTTTCACAGCCTTCCTTCAATAAATTTTTGGATGATAGGCGTCATTTGGAACTCTGCAGTATTGTGAGTTACAGTGCCAAAAATCTCCTTTTCACAACTCGCTTTCTTGTGAGCTGACCGCAAACCCGAAAAATTGATTCAGGCCCTAATCTCGTTCCGGTATGGCACGCTGAGCCTTTGGTGAATTCTTCTTCCTGTAGGGAAATCAGAGTTCAATGTGCCTGTCCAAACACATCGAGTTAGCCGCTCATTGGTTCTCCTTATTCCTGTTCATCTCCCACGGAAATTGCAAACTGTGCCAAAAAAGAGGTCAAAGGCACTGACTCTCCAAGTGGGGAAAATGTTAATATCGCATCTGGAACGGCAAACTCCAGTATCACGGGGCGAAAATGGCGATAAGTTTTAGAAATTTTGCCTGATCACTTCGTGGAACATATTCTGGGTTTTCCATGCATATATTAGCTGAAGGATAAATCCCTTAAACGTGGACATTTGAGACCCGTGGAATGGGAACCATGCACCATTACCTCAAAGGGTCTGCATTCCCTCACCAATAGTATCAGCCCCAAGTGTTCAGTCTTATCTCTCCCACAGCTGTGGATGTAGAGGTGGTAAATCCAAGATTCCTCACAAGCCCTGAAGGAGTTATTTAAGAATTTCTCTCTATTTCACAGTCCTTGTATTTTCTTTTTCAAATTTATTTTTATAAGGGGATTTAGCTTATTGACACTGCTGTGTGTATGCTGCTGTACACAAATGATTTTCTTATGGAGACCTATAAATGTATGGGTTTTAAGTTTATTCATAGTCAGGTATATTCCTAGGTTTTGAATACGGGGTGTTGAGTCCATTTGGTTGAGCAAGGAGTAGGTCTTGTCTAATATATATTTGGCTTATGAATTGGTATCTGTCCTAATGTCATACTCTGGTTCTATGCAGCCTCCCCACTCTCCTTTCCCCTTAAGCTAGCATAAGTTTCTTTTGTAAATGTGAAACTCTGTTGTGTTTTGTAATGCAGTTCATGCGTAGCCGTGTTTACATTCCCGGTATTAGTGATATCTTATGATGTTTCTTTTTCTGTTTGCCTTGTTTCACTTAGAAACATCTTAACGAAATCCACTCATTATGCTGCTACTGGTCTGTTGCCATTGATTTCATTGTTGAGTGATATTCCATTATAGGGATGTACCACAACATCTATATACATTTTTCTCTTTCTGGGCTATTGAAGTTGTACCATAGCCAAAGTTCCCGTACACAGAGCAGCCCTAAACTTTGGTGTGGCTGTGTCTTTTTCATTTAAATATTCCGAATCTATAGCACCATAAGTGGAAGTGCCCTAGGCTCTCTAGCTTGGTTTTTTTCTTTGTTCCAGGAAACACCATCCACTTCTCCAGAGTGGCTGTTGGCAATTTACATCCCGCCCATCAGCATAACAAGGCTGACGGTTCTGAATGTCCTGTCCTGCCTCTCTGGATTTTTCACTTTTTTCAGACGGCCCTTTTGATCGGTGGGAAGTGAGACTTCATTGTAGTGCGGATTTCCATTGCAGGCTTGCTTGTTTGGCCAAAAAGGGCGTATGCGTTTTTTCCTGAATATATTCAGGAAAAAACGCATACGCCGTTTTTGGCCAAGTGCATCACTGTCGAACTGCTGCCTCTTTTCCTACGCTTTCAGAGCAATTCTTATCTACCACCTGATATCTGGTTTCTGCAATTCTGCGTCGCGTTCAAGTCCTTTTCACAGCCTTCCTTCAATAAATTTTTGGATGATAGGCGTCATTTGGAACTCTGCAGTATTGTGAGTTACAGTGCCAAAAATCTCCTTTTCACAACTCGCATTCTTGTGAGCTGACCGCAAACCCGAAAAATTGATTCAGGCCCTAATCTCGTTCCGGTATGGCACGCTGAGCCTTTGGTGAATTCTTCTTCCTGTAGGGAAATCAGAGTTCAATGTGCCTGTCCAAACACATCGAGTTAGCCGCTCATTGGTTCTCCTTATTCCTGTTCATCTCCCACGGAAATTGCGAACTGTGCCAAAAAAGAGGTCAAAGGCACTGACTCTCCAAGTGGGGAAAATGTTAATATCGCATCTGGAACGGCAAACTCCAGTATCACGGGGCGAAAATGGCGATGAGTTTTAGAAATTTTGCCTGATCACTTCGTGGAACATATTCTGGGTTTTCCATGCATATATTAGCTGAAGGATAAATCCCTTAAACGTGGAGATTTGAGACCCGTGGAATGGGAACCATGCACCATTACCTCAAAGGGTCTGCATTCCCTCACCAATAGTATCAGCCCCAAGTGTCCAGTCTTATCTCTCCCACAGCTGTGGATGTAGAGGTGGTAAATCCAAGATTCCTCACAAGCCCTGAAGGACTTATTTAAGAATTTCTCTCTATTTCACAGTCCTTGTATTTTCTTTTTCAAATTTATTTTTATAAGGGGATTTAGCTTATTTACACTGCTGTGTGTATGCTGCTGTACACAAATGATTTTCTTATGGAGACCTATAAATGTATGGGTTTTAAGTTTATTCATAGTCAGGTATATTCCTAGGTTTTGAATACGGGGTGTTGAGTCCATTTGGTTGAGCAAGGAGTAGGTCTTGTCTAATATATATTTGGCTTATGAAATGGTATCTGTCCTAATGTCAACCTCTGGTTCTATGCAACTTCCACACTCTCCTTTCCTCTTAAGCAAGCATTAGTTTCTTTTGTAAATGTGAGACTCTGTTGTGTTTTGTAATGCAGTTCATGCATAGCCGTGTTTACATTCCCGGTATTAGTGATATCTTATGATGTTTCTTTTTCTGTTTGCCTTATTTCACTTAGAATCATCGTAACTAAATCCACTCATTATTCCGCTACTGGTCTGTTGCCATTGATTTCATTGTTGAGTGATATTCCATTATAGGGATGTACCACAACATCTATATCCATTTTTCTCTTTCTGGGCTATTGAAGTTGTACCATAGCCAAAGTTCCCGTACACAGAGCAGCCCTAAACTTTGGTGTGGCTGTGTCTTTTTCATTTAAATATTCCGAATCTATAGCACCGTAAGTGGAAGTGCCCTAGGCTCTCTAGCTTGTTTTTTTCTTTGTTCCAGGAAACACCATCCACTTCTCCAGAGTGGCTGTTGACAATTTACATCCCGCCCATCAGCATAACAAGGCTGACGGTTCTGAATGTCCTGTCCTGCCTCTCTGGATTTTAAACTTTTTTCGGAGGGCCCTTTTGATTGGTGCGAAGTGAGACTTCATTGTAGTGCGGATTTCCATTGCAGGCTTGCTTGTTTGGCCAAAAAGGGCGTATGCGTTTTTTCCTGAATATATTCAGGAAAAAAACACATACGCCCTTTTTGGCCAAGTGCATCACTGTCGAAGTCCTGCCTCTTTTCCTACGCTTTCAGAACAATTCTTATCTACCACGTGATATCTGGTTTCTGCAATTCTGTGTCTGGTTTAAGTCCTCTTCACAGCCTTCCTTCAATAAAGTTTTGGATGATAGGGGTCATTTGGAACTCTGCAGGATTGTGAGTTACAGTGCCAAAAATCTCCTTTTCTCAACTCGTTTTCTTGTGAGCTGACCGCAAACCCGAAGAATTGCTTCAGACCCTAATCTCGATCCGGTATGGCACGCTGAGCCTTTGGTGATTTCTTCTTCCTGTAGGGAAATCAGAGTTCAATGTGACCGTCCAAACACATCGAGTTAGCCGCTCATTGGTTTTCCTTATTCCTGTTAATCTCCCTCGGAAATTGCTAACTGTGCCAAACAAGAGGTCAAAGGCACTGACTCTTCAAGAGGGGAGAATGTTAATATCGCATCTGGAACGGCAAACTCAAGTATCACGGGGCGAAAATGGCGATGAGTTTTAGAAATTTTGCCTGATCATTTCGTGGACCATATTCTGGGTTTTCCATGCATATTTTAGCTGAAGGATAAGTCCCTTAAACGTGGACATTTGAGACCCGTGGAATGGGAACCATGCACCATTACCTCAAACGGTCTGCATTCCCTCACCAATAGTATCAGCCCCAAGTGTCCAGTCTTATCTCTCCCACAGCTGTGGATGTAGAGGTGGTAAATCCAAGATTCCTCACAAGCCCTGAAGGACTTATTTAAGAATTTCTCTCTATTTCACAGTCCTTGTATTTTCTTTTTCAAATTTATTTTTATAAGGGGATTTAGCTTATTTACACTGCTGTGTGTATGCTGCTGTACACAAATGATTTTCTTATGGAGACCTATAAATGTATGGGTTTTAAGTTTATTCATAGTCAGGTATATTCCTAGGTTTTGAATACAGGGTGTTGAGTCCATTTGGTTGAGCAAGGAGTAGGTCTTGTTTAATATATATTTGGCTTATGAATTGGTATCTGTCCTAATGTCATACTCTGGTTCTATGCAGCCTCCCCACTCTCCTTTCCCCTTAAGCTAGCATAAGTTTCTTTTGTAAATGTGAGACTCTGTTGTGTTTTGTAATGCAGTTCATGCGTAGCCGTGTTTACATTCCCGGTATTAGTGATATCTTATGATGTTTCTTTTTCTGTTTGCCTTGTTTCACTTAGAAACATCTTAACGAAATCCACTCATTATGCTGCTACTGGTCTGTTGCCATTGATTTCATTGTTTAGTGATATTCCATTGTAGGGATGTACCACAACTTCTATATCCATTTTTTTCTTTCTGGGTTATTGAAGCTGTACCATAGTCAAGATTCCCGTACACAGAGCAGCCCTAAACTTTGGTGTGGCTGTGTCTTTTTCATTTAAATATTCCGAATCTATAGCACCGTAAGTGGAAGTGCCCTAGGCTCTCTAGCTTGTTTTTTTTCTTTGTTCCAGGAAACACCATCCACTTCTCCAGAGTGGCTGTTGGCAATTTACATCCCGCCCATCAGCATAACAAGGCTGACGGTTCTGAATGTCCTGTCCTGCCTCTCTGGATTTTTCACTTTTTTCAGACGGCCCTTTTGATCGGTGGGAAGTGAGACTTCATTGTAGTGCGGATTTCCATTGCAGGCTTGCTTGTTTGGCCTAAAAGGGCGTATGCGTTTTTTCCTAAATATATTCAGGAAAAAACGCATATGCCGTTTTTGGCCAAGTGCATCACTGTCGAACTGCTGCCTCTTTTCCTACGCTTTCAGAGCAATTCTTATCTACCACCTGATATCTGGTTTCTGCAATTCTGCGTCGCGTTCAAGTCCTTTTCACAGCCTTCCTTCAATAAATTTTTGGATGATAGGCGTCATTTGGAACTCTGCAGTATTGTGAGTTACAGTGCCAAAAATCTCCTTTTCACAGCTCGCTTTCTTGTGAGCTGACCGCAAACCCGAAAAATTGATTCAGGCCCTAATCTCGTTCCGGTATGGCATGCTGAGCCTTTGGTGAATTCTTCTTCCTGTAGGGAAATCAGAGTTCAATGTGCCTGTCCAAACACATCGAGTTAGCCGCTCATTGGTTCTCCTTATTCCTGTTCATCTCCCACGGAAATTGCGAACTGTGCCAAAAAAGAGGTCAAAGGCACTGACTCTCCAAGTGGGGAAAATGTTAATATCGCATCTGGAACGGCAAACTCCAGTATCACGGGGCGAAAATGGCGATGAGTTTTAGAAATTTTGCCTGATCACTTCGTGGAACATATTCTGGGTTTTCCATGCATATATTAGCTGAAGGATAAATCCCTTAAACGTGGAGATTTGAGACCCGTGGAATGGGAACCATGCACCATTACCTCAAAGGGTCTGCATTCCCTCACCAATAGTATCAGCCCCAAGTGTCCAGTCTTATCTCTCCCACAGCTGTGGATGTAGAGGCGGTAAATCCAAGATTCCTCACAAGCCCTGAAGGACTTATTTAAGAATTTCTCTCTATTTCACAGTCCTTGTGTTTTCTTTTTCAAATTTATTTTTATAATTGGATTTAGCTTATTTACACTGCTGTGTGTATGCTGCTGTACGCAAATGATTTTCTTATGGAGACCTAAAAATGTATGGGTTTTAAGTTTATTCATAGTCAGGTATATTCCTAGGTTTTGAATACGGGGTGTTGAGTCCATTTGGTTTAGCAAGGAGTAGGTCTTGTCTAATATATATTTGGCTTATGAATTGGTATCTGTCCTAATGTCATCCTCTGGTTCTATGCAGCCTCCCCACTCTCCTTTCCCCTTAAGCTAGCATAAGTTTCTTTTGTAAATGTGAGACTCTGTTGTGTTTTGTAATGCAGTTCATGCGTAGCCGTGTTTACATTCCCGGTATTAGTGATATCTTATGATGTTTCTTTTTCTGTTTGCCTTGTTTCACTTAGAAACATCTTAACGAAATCCACTCATTATGCTGCTACTGGTATGTTGCCATTGATTTCATTGTTGAGTGATATTCCATTGTAGGGATGTACCACAACTTCTATATCCATTTTTTTCTTTCTGGGTTATTGAAGCTGTACCATAGTCAAGATTCCCGTACACAGAGCAGCCCTAAACTTTGGTGTGGCTGTGTCTTTTTCATTTAAATATTCCGAATCTATAGCACCGTAAGTGGAAGTGCCCTAGGCTCTCTAGCTTGGTTTTTTTCTTTGTTCCAGGAAACACCATCCACTTCTCCAGAGTGGCTGTTGGCAATTTACATCCCGCCCATCAGCATAACAAGGCTGACGGTTCTGAATGTGCTGTCCTGCCTCTCTGGATTTTTCACTTTTTTCAGACGGCCCTTTTGATCGGTGGGAAGTGAGACTTCATTGTAGTGCGGATTTCCATTGCAGGCTTGCTTGTTTGGCCAAAAAGGGCGTATGCGTTTTTTCCTGAATATATTCAGGAAAAAACGAATACGCCGTTTTTGGCCAAGTGCATCACTGTCGAACTGCTGCCTCTTTTCCTACGCTTTCAGAGCAATTCTTATCTACCACCTGATATCTGGTTTCTGCAATTCTGCGTCGCGTTCAAGTCCTTTTCACAGCCTTCCTTCAATAAATTTTTGGATGATAGGCGTCATTTGGAACTCTGCAGTATTGTGAGTTACAGTGCCAAAAATCTCCTTTTCACAACTCGCTTTCTTGTTAGCTGACCGCAAACCCGAAAAATTGATTCAGGCCCTAGTCTCGTTCCGGTATGGCATGCTGAGCCTTTGGTGAATTCTTCTTCCTGTAGGGAAATCAGAGTTCAATGTGCCTGTCCAAACACATCGAGTTAGCCGCTCATTGGTTCTCCTTATTCCTGTTCATCTCCCACGGAAATTGAGAACTGTGCCAAAAAAGAGGTCAAAGGCACTGACTCTCCAAGTTGGGAAAATGTTAATATTGCATCTGGAACGGCAAACTCCAGTATCACGGGGCGAAAATGGCGATGAGTTTTAGAAATTTTGCCTGATCACTTCGTGGAACATATTCTGGGTTTTCCATGCATATATTAGCTGAAGGATAAATCCCTTAAACGTGGAGATTTGAGACCCGTGGAACCATGCACCATTACCTCAAAGGGTCTGCATTCCCTCACCAATAGTATCAGCCCCAAGTGTCCAGTCTTATCTCTCCCACAGCTGTGGATGTAGAGGTGGTAAATCCAAGATTCCTCACAAGCCCTGAAGGACTTATTTAAGAATTTCTCTCTATTTCACAGTCCTTGTATTTTCTTTTTCAAATTTATTTTTATAAGGGGATTTAGCTTATTTACACTGCTGTGTGTATGCTGCTGTACACAAATGATTTTCTTATGGAGACCTATAAATGTATGGGTTTTAAGTTTATTCATAGTCAGGTATATTCTTAGGTTTTGAATACGGGGTGTTGAGTCCATTTGGTTGAGCAAGGAGTAGTTCTTGTCTAATATATATTTGGCTTATGAAATGGTATCTGTCCTAATGTCAACCTCTGGTTCTATGCAACCACCACACTCTCCTTTCCCCTTAAGCAAGCATTAGTTTCTTTTGTAAATGTGAGACTCTGTTGTGTTTTGTAATGCAGTTCATGCATAGCCGTGTTTACATTCCCGGTATTAGTGATATCTTATGATGTTTCTTTTTCTGTTTGCCTTATTTCACTTAGAATCATCGTAACTAAATCCACTCATTATGCTGCTACTGGTCTGTTGCCATTGATTTCATTGTTGAGTGATATTCCTTTGTAGGGATGGACCACAGCTTCTATATCCATTTTTCTCTTTCCGGGCTATTGAAGTTGTACCATAGTCAAGGTTCCCGAACACAGAGCAGCCCTAAACTTCGGTGTGGCTGTGTCTTTTTCATTTTAATTTTCCGAATCTATAGCACCGTAAGTGAAAGTGCCCTAGGCTCTCTAGCTTGGTTTTTTCTTTGTTCCAGGAAACACCATCCACTTCTCCAGAGTGGCTGTTGGCAATTTACAACCCGCCCATCAGCATAACAAGGCTGACAGTTCTGAATGGCCTGTCCTGCCCCTCTGGATTTTACACTTTTTCCGGACGGCCCTTTTGATCGGTGCGAAGTGAGACTACATTGTAGTGCGGATTTCCATTGCAGGCCTGCTTGCTTGGCCAAAAAGGGCGTATGCGTTTTTTCCTGAATATATTCAGGAAAAAACGCATACGCCCTTTTTGGCCAAGTGCATCACTGTCGAACTGCTGCCTCTTTTCCTACGCTTTCAGAGCAATTCTTATCTACCACCTGATATCTGGTTTCTGCAATTCTGCGTCGCGTTCAAGTCCTTTTCACAGCCTTCCTTCAATAAATTTTTGGATGATAGGCGTCATTTGGAACTCTGCAGGATTGTGAGTTACAGTGTCAAAAATCTCCTTTTCACAACTCGCTTTCTTGTGAGCTGACCGCAAACCCGAAAAATTGATTCAGGCCCTAATCTCGTTCCGGTATGGCACGCTGAGCCTTTGGTGAATTCTTCTTCCTGTAGGGAAATCAGAGTTCAATGTGCCTGTCCAAACACATCGAGTTAGCCGCTCATTGGTTCTCCTTATTCCTGTTCATCTCCCACGGAAATTGCAAACTGTGCCAAAAAAGAGGTCAAAGGCACTGACTCTCCAAGTGGGGAAAATGTTAATATCGCATCTGGAACGGCAAACTCCAGTATCACGGGGCGAAAATGGCGATGAGTTTTAGAAATTTTGCCTGATCACTTCGTGGAC
The DNA here is from genome assembly GCA_036417435.1 of Inia geoffrensis. Lineage (NCBI taxonomy): Eukaryota > Metazoa > Chordata > Mammalia > Artiodactyla > Iniidae > Inia > Inia geoffrensis. The sequence continues at coordinate 72,884,053 of CM070910.1, read as the reverse complement.
CATATTCTGGGTTTTCCATGCATATATTAGCTGAAGGATAAATCCCTTAAACGTGGACATTTGAGACCCGTGGAATGGGAACCATGCACCATTACCTCAAAGGGTCTGCATTCCCTCACCAATAGTATCAGCCCCAAGTGTCCAGTCTTATCTCTCCCACAGCTGTGGATGTAGAGGTGGTAAACCCAAGATTCCTCACAAGCCCTGAAGGACTTATTTAAAAATTTCTCTCTATTTCACAGTCCTTGTATTTTCTTTTTCAAATTTATTTTTATAAGGGGATTTAGCTTATTTACACTGCTGTGTGTATGCTGCTGTACACAAATGATTTTCTTATGGAGACCTATAAATGTATGGGTTTTAAGTTTATTCATAGTCAGGTATATTCCTAGGTTTTGAATACGGGGTGTTGAGTCCATTTGGTTGAGCAAGGAGTAGGTCTTGTCTAATATATATTTGGCTTATAAATTGGTATCTGTCCTAATGTCATCCTCTGGTTCTATGCAGCCTCCCCACTCTCCTTTCCCCTTAAGCTAGCATAAGTTTCTTTTGTAAATGTGAGACTCTGTTGTGTTTTGTAATGCAGTTCATGCGTAGCCGTGTTTACATTCCCGGTATTAATGATATCTTATGATGTTTCTTTTTCTGTTTGCCTTGTTTCACTTAGAAACATCTTAACGAAATCCACTCATTATGCTGCTACTGGTCTGTTGCCATTGATTTCATTGTTGAGTGATATTCCATTGTAGGGATGTACCACAACTTCTATATCCATTTTTTTCTTTCTGGGTTATTGAAGCTGTACCATAGTCAATATTCCCGTACACAGAGCAGCCCTAAACTTTGGTGTGGCTGTGTCTTTTTCATTTAAATATTCCGAATCTATAGCACCGTAAGTGAAAGTGCCGTAGGCTCTCTAGCTTGGTTTTTTTCTTTGTTCCAGGAAACACCATCCACTTCTCCAGAGTGGCTGTTTGCAATTTACAACCCGCCCATCAGCATAACAAGGCTGACCGTTCTGAATGGCCTGTCCTGCCCCTCTGGATTTTACACTTTTTCCGGACGGCCCTTTTGATCGGTGCGAAGTGAGACTACATTGTAGTGAGGATTTCCATTGCAGGCTTGCTTGGTTGGCCAAAAAGGGCGTATGCGTTTTTTCCTGAATATATTCAGGAAAAAACGCATACGCCCTTTTTGGCCAAGTGCATCACTGTCGAACTGCTGCCTCTTTTCCTACGCTTTCAGAGCAATTCTTATCTACCACCTGATATCTGGTTTCTGCAATTCTGCGTCGCGTTCAAGTCCTTTTCACAGCCTTCCTTCAATAAATTTTTGGATGATAGGCGTCATTTGGTACTCTGCAGTATTGTGAGTTACAGTGTCAAAAATCTCCTTTTCACAACTCGCTTTCTTGTGAGCTGACCGCAAACCCGAAAAATTGATTCAGGCCCTAATCTCGTTCCGGTATGGCACGCTGAGCCTTTGGTGAATTCTTCTTCCTGTAGGGAAATCAGAGTTCAATGTGCCTGTCCAAACACATCGAGTTAGCCGCTCATTGGTTCTCCTTATTCCTGTTCATCTCCCACGGAAATTGCAAACTGTGCCAAAAAAGAGGTCAAAGGCACTGACTCTCCAAGTGGGGAAAATGTTAATATCGCATCTGGAACGGCAAACTCCAGTATCACGGGGCGAAAATGGCGATGAGTTTTAGAAATTTTGCCTGATCACTTCGTGGACCATATTCTGGGTTTTCCATGCATATATTAGCTGAAGGATAAATCCCTTAAACGTGGACATTTGAGACCCGTGGAATGGGAACCATGCACCATTACCTCAAAGGGTCTGCATTCCCTCACCAATAGTATCAGCCCCAAGTGTCCAGTCTTATCTCTCCCACAGCTGTGGATGTAGAGGTGGTAAATCCAAGATTCCTCACAAGCCCTGAAGGACTTATTTAAAAATTTCTCTCTATTTCACAGTCCTTGTATTTTCTTTTTCAAATTTATTTTTATAAGGGGATTTAGCTTATTTACACTGCTGTGTGTATGCTGCTGTACACAAATGATTTTCTTATGGAGACCTATAAATGTATGGGTTTTAAGTTTATTCATAGTCAGGTATATTCCTAGGTTTTGAATACGGGGTGTTGAGTCCATTTGGTTGAGCAAGGAGTAGGTCTTGTCTAATATATATTTGGCTTATGAATTGGTATCTGTCCTAATGTCATCCTCTGGTTCTATGCAGCCTCCCCACTCTCCTTTCCCCTTAAGCTAGCATAAGTTTCTTTTGTAAATGTGAGACTCTGTTGTGTTTTGTAATGCAGTTCATGCGTAGCCGTGTTTACATTCCCGGTATTAGTGATATCTTATGATGTTTCTTTTTCTGTTTGCCTTGTTTCACTTAGAAACATCTTAACGAAATCCACTCATTATGCTGCTACTGGTCTGTTGCCATTGATTTCATTGTTGAGTGATATTCCATTGTAGGGATGTACCACAACTTCTATATCCATTTTTTTCTTTCTGGGTTATTGAAGCTGTACCATAGTCAAGATTCCCGTACACAGAGCAGCCCTAAACTTTGGTGTGGCTGTGTCTTTTTCATTTAAATATTCCGAATCTATAGCACCGTAAGTGGAAGTGCCCTAGGCTCTCTAGCTTGGTTTTTTTCTTTGTTCCAGGAAACACCATCCACTTCTCCAGAGTGGCTGTTGGCAATTTACATCCCGCCCATCAGCATAACAAGGCTGACTGTTCTGAATGTCCTGTCCTGCCTCTCTGGATTTTACACTTTTTTCGGACGGCCCTTTTGATCGGTGGGAAGTGAGACTTCATTGTAGTGCGGATTTCCATTGCAGGCTTGCTTGGTTGGCCAAAAAGCGCGTATGCGTTTTTTCCTGAATATATTCAGGAAAAAACGTATACACGCTTTTTGGCCAAGTGCATCACTGTCGAACTGCTGCCTCTTTTCCTACGCTTTCAGAGCAATTCTTATCTAACACTTGATATCTGGTTTCTGCAATTCTGCGTCGCGTTCAAGTCCTCTTCACAGCCTTCCTTCAATAAATTTTTGGATGATAGGCGTCATTTGGAACTCTGCAGGATTGTGAGTTACAGTGCCAAAAATCTCCTTTTCTCAACTCGCTTTCTTGTGAGCTGACCGCAAACCCGAAGAATTGATTCAGGCACTAATCTCGTTCCGGTATGGCACGCTGAGCCTTTGGTGATTTCTTCTTCCTGTAGGGAAATCAGAGTTCAATGTGACCGTCCAAACACATCGAGTTAGCCGCTCATTGGTTTTCCTTATTCCTGTTAATCTGCCTCGGAAATTGCTAACTGTGCCAAACAAGAGGTCAAAGGCACTGACTCTCCAAGTGGGGAGAATGTTAATATCGCATCTGGAACGGCAAACTCAAGTATCACGGGGCGAAAATGGCGATGAGTTTTAGAAATTTTGCCTGATCATTTCGTGGACCATATTCTGGGTTTTCCATGCATATTTTAGCTGAAGGATAAGTTCCTTAAACGTGGAGATTTGGGACCCGTGGAATGGGAACCATGCACCATTACCTCAAAGGGTCTGCATTCCCTCACCAATAGTATCAGCCCCAAGTGTCCAGTCTTATCTCTCCCACAGCTGTGGATGTAGAGGTGGTAAATCCAAGATTCCTCACAAGCCCTGAAGGACTTATGTAAGAATTTCTCCCTCTTTAACAGTCCTTGTGTTTTCTTTTTCAAATTTATTTTTATAATTGGATTTAGCTTATTTACACTGCTGTGTGTATGCTGCTGTACGCAAATGATTTTCTTATGGAGACCTAAAAATGTATGGGTTTTAAGTTTATTCATAGTCAGGTATATTCCTAGGTTTTGAATACGGGGTGTTGAGTCCATTTGGTTGAGCAATGAGTAGGTCTTGTCTAATATATATTTGGCTTATGGAATGGTATCTGTCCTAATGTCATACTCTGGTTCTATGCAGCCTCCCCACTCTCCTTTCCCCTTAAGCAAGCATAAGTTTCTTTTTTAAATGTGAGACTCTGTTGTGTTTTGTAATGCAGTTCATGCGTAGCCGAGTTTACATTCCCGGTATTAGTGATATCTTATGATGTTTCTTTTTCTGTGTGTCTTATTTCACTTAGAATCATCGTAACTAAATCCACTCATTATGCTGCTACTGGTCTGTTGCCATTGATTTCATTGTTGAGTGATATTCCTTTGTAGGGATGGACCACAGCTTCTATATCCATTTTTCTCTTTCTGGGCTATTGAAGTTGTACCATAGTCAAGGTTCCCGAACACAGAGCAGCCCTAAACTTCGGTGTGGCTGTGTCTTTTTCATTTTAATTTTCCGAATCTATAGCACCGTAAGTGAAAGTGCCCTAGGCTCTCTAGCTTGGTTTTTTCTTTGTTCCAGGAAACACCATCCACTTCTCCAGAGTGGCTGTTGGCAATTTACATCCCGCCCATCAGCATAACAAGGCTGACCATTCTGAATGGCCTGTCCTGCCCCTCTGGATTTTACACTTTTTCCGGACGGCCCTTTTGATCGGTGCGAAGTGAGACTACATTGTAGTGCGGATTTCCATTGCAGGCTTGCTTGGTTGGCCAAAAAGGGCGTATGCGTTTTTTCCTGAATATATTCAGGAAAAAAACACATACGCCCTTTTTGGCCAAGTGCATCACTGTCGAACTGCTGCCTCTTTTCCTACGCTTTCAGAGCAATTCTTATCTACCACCTGATATCTGGTTTCTGCAATTCTGCGTCGCGTTCAAGTCCTTTTCACAGCCTTCCTTCAATAAATTTTTGGATGATAGGCGTCATTTGGAACTCTGCAGTATTGTGAGTTACAGTGCCAAAAATCTCCTTTTCACAACTCGCTTTCTTGTGAGCTGACCGCAAACCCGAAAAATTGATTCAGGCCCTAATCTCGTTCCGGTATGGCACGCTGAGCCTTTGGTGAATTCTTCTTCCTGTAGGGAAATCAGAGTTCAATGTGCCTGTCCAAACACATCGAGTTAGCCGCTCATTGGTTCTCCTTATTCCTGTTCATCTCCCACGGAAATTGCAAACTGTGCCAAAAAAGAGGTCAAAGGCACTGACTCTCCAAGTGGGGAAAATGTTAATATCGCATCTGGAACGGCAAACTCCAGTATCACGGGGCGAAAATGGCGATAAGTTTTAGAAATTTTGCCTGATCACTTCGTGGAACATATTCTGGGTTTTCCATGCATATATTAGCTGAAGGATAAATCCCTTAAACGTGGACATTTGAGACCCGTGGAATGGGAACCATGCACCATTACCTCAAAGGGTCTGCATTCCCTCACCAATAGTATCAGCCCCAAGTGTCCAGTCTTATCTCTCCCACAGCTGTGGATGTAGAGGTGGTAAATCCAAGATTCCTCACAAGCCCTGAAGGAGTTATTTAAGAATTTCTCTCTATTTCACAGTCCTTGTATTTTCTTTTTCAAATTTATTTTTATAAGGGGATTTAGCTTATTGACACTGCTGTGTGTATGCTGCTGTACACAAATGATTTTCTTATGGAGACCTATAAATGTATGGGTTTTAAGTTTATTCATAGTCAGGTATATTCCTAGGTTTTGAATACGGGGTGTTGAGTCCATTTGGTTGAGCAAGGAGTAGGTCTTGTCTAATATATATTTGGCTTATGAATTGGTATCTGTCCTAATGTCATACTCTGGTTCTATGCAGCCTCCCCACTCTCCTTTCCCCTTAAGCTAGCATAAGTTTCTTTTGTAAATGTGAGACTCTGTTGTGTTTTGTAATGCAGTTCATGCGTAGCCGTGTTTACATTCCCGGTATTAGTGATATCTTATGATGTTTCTTTTTCTGTTTGCCTTGTTTCACTTAGAAACATCTTAACGAAATCCACTCATTATGCTGCTACTGGTCTGTTGCCATTGATTTCATTGTTGAGTGATATTCCATTATAGGGATGTACCACAACATCTATATACATTTTTCTCTTTCTGGGCTATTGAAGTTGTACCATAGCCAAAGTTCCCGTACACAGAGCAGCCCTAAACTTTGGTGTGGCTGTGTCTTTTTCATTTAAATATTCCGAATCTATAGCACCATAAGTGGAAGTGCCCTAGGCTCTCTAGCTTGGTTTTTTTCTTTGTTCCAGGAAACACCATCCACTTCTCCAGAGTGGCTGTTGGCAATTTACATCCCGCCCATCAGCATAACAAGGCTGACGGTTCTGAATGTCCTGTCCTGCCTCTCTGGATTTTTCACTTTTTTCAGACGGCCCTTTTGATCGGTGGGAAGTGAGACTTCATTGTAGTGCGGATTTCCATTGCAGGCTTGCTTGTTTGGCCAAAAAGGGCGTATGCGTTTTTTCCTGAATATATTCAGGAAAAAACGCATACGCCGTTTTTGGCCAAGTGCATCACTGTCGAACTGCTGCCTCTTTTCCTACGCTTTCAGAGCAATTCTTATCTACCACCTGATATCTGGTTTCTGCAATTCTGCGTCGCGTTCAAGTCCTTTTCACAGCCTTCCTTCAATAAATTTTTGGATGATAGGCGTCATTTGGAACTCTGCAGTATTGTGAGTTACAGTGCCAAAAATCTCCTTTTCACAACTCGCATTCTTGTGTGCTGACCGCAAACCCGAAAAATTGATTCAGGCCCTAATCTCGTTCCGGTATGGCACGCTGAGCCTTTGGTGAATTCTTCTTCCTGTAGGGAAATCAGAGTTCAATGTGCCTGTCCAAACACATCGAGTTAGCCGCTCATTGGTTCTCCTTATTCCTGTTCATCTCCCACGGAAATTGCGAACTGTGCCAAAAAAGAGGTCAAAGGCACTGACTCTCCAAGTGGGGAAAATGTTAATATCGCATCTGGAACGGCAAACTCCAGTATCACGGGGCGAAAATGGCGATGAGTTTTAGAAATTTTGCCTGATCACTTCGTGGAACATATTCTGGGTTTTCCATGCATATATTAGCTGAAGGATAAATCCCTTAAACGTGGAGATTTGAGACCCGTGGAATGGGAACCATGCACCATTACCTCAAAGGGTCTGCATTCCCTCACCAATAGTATCAGCCCCAAGTGTCCAGTCTTATCTCTCCCACAGCTGTGGATGTAGAGGTGGTAAATCCAAGATTCCTCACAAGCCCTGAAGGACTTATTTAAGAATTTCTCTCTATTTCACAGTCCTTGTATTTTCTTTTTCAAATTTATTTTTATAAGGGGATTTAGCTTATTTACACTGCTGTGTGTATGCTGCTGTACACAAATGATTTTCTTATGGAGACCTATAAATGTATGGGTTTTAAGTTTATTCATAGTCAGGTATATTCCTAGGTTTTGAATACGGGGTGTTGAGTCCATTTGGTTGAGCAAGGAGTAGGTCTTGTCTAATATATATTTGGCTTATGAAATGGTATCTGTCCTAATGTCAACCTCTGGTTCTATGCAACTTCCACACTCTCCTTTCCTCTTAAGCAAGCATTAGTTTCTTTTGTAAATGTGAGACTCTGTTGTGTTTTGTAATGCAGTTCATGCATAGCCGTGTTTACATTCCCGGTATTAGTGATATCTTATGATGTTTCTTTTTCTGTTTGCCTTATTTCACTTAGAATCATCGTAACTAAATCCACTCATTATTCCGCTACTGGTCTGTTGCCATTGATTTCATTGTTGAGTGATATTCCATTATAGGGATGTACCACAACATCTATATCCATTTTTCTCTTTCTGGGCTATTGAAGTTGTACCATAGCCAAAGTTCCCGTACACAGAGCAGCCCTAAACTTTGGTGTGGCTGTGTCTTTTTCATTTAAATATTCCGAATCTATAGCACCGTAAGTGGAAGTGCCCTAGGCTCTCTAGCTTGTTTTTTTCTTTGTTCCAGGAAACACCATCCACTTCTCCAGAGTGGCTGTTGACAATTTACATCCCGCCCATCAGCATAACAAGGCTGACGGTTCTGAATGTCCTGTCCTGCCTCTCTGGATTTTAAACTTTTTTCGGAGGGCCCTTTTGATTGGTGCGAAGTGAGACTTCATTGTAGTGCGGATTTCCATTGCAGGCTTGCTTGTTTGGCCAAAAAGGGCGTATGCGTTTTTTCCTGAATATATTCAGGAAAAAAACACATACGCCCTTTTTGGCCAAGTGCATCACTGTCGAAGTCCTGCCTCTTTTCCTACGCTTTCAGAACAATTCTTATCTACCACGTGATATCTGGTTTCTGCAATTCTGTGTCTGGTTTAAGTCCTCTTCACAGCCTTCCTTCAATAAAGTTTTGGATGATAGGGGTCATTTGGAACTCTGCAGGATTGTGAGTTACAGTGCCAAAAATCTCCTTTTCTCAACTCGTTTTCTTGTGAGCTGACCGCAAACCCGAAGAATTGCTTCAGACCCTAATCTCGATCCGGTATGGCACGCTGAGCCTTTGGTGATTTCTTCTTCCTGTAGGGAAATCAGAGTTCAATGTGACCGTCCAAACACATCGAGTTAGCCGCTCATTGGTTTTCCTTATTCCTGTTAATCTCCCTCGGAAATTGCTAACTGTGCCAAACAAGAGGTCAAAGGCACTGACTCTTCAAGAGGGGAGAATGTTAATATCGCATCTGGAACGGCAAACTCAAGTATCACGGGGCGAAAATGGCGATGAGTTTTAGAAATTTTGCCTGATCATTTCGTGGACCATATTCTGGGTTTTCCATGCATATTTTAGCTGAAGGATAAGTCCCTTAAACGTGGACATTTGAGACCCGTGGAATGGGAACCATGCACCATTACCTCAAACGGTCTGCATTCCCTCACCAATAGTATCAGCCCCAAGTGTCCAGTCTTATCTCTCCCACAGCTGTGGATGTAGAGGTGGTAAATCCAAGATTCCTCACAAGCCCTGAAGGACTTATTTAAGAATTTCTCTCTATTTCACAGTCCTTGTATTTTCTTTTTCAAATTTATTTTTATAAGGGGATTTAGCTTATTTACACTGCTGTGTGTATGCTGCTGTACACAAATGATTTTCTTATGGAGACCTATAAATGTATGGGTTTTAAGTTTATTCATAGTCAGGTATATTCCTAGGTTTTGAATACAGGGTGTTGAGTCCATTTGGTTGAGCAAGGAGTAGGTCTTGTTTAATATATATTTGGCTTATGAATTGGTATCTGTCCTAATGTCATACTCTGGTTCTATGCAGCCTCCCCACTCTCCTTTCCCCTTAAGCTAGCATAAGTTTCTTTTGTAAATGTGAGACTCTGTTGTGTTTTGTAATGCAGTTCATGCGTAGCCGTGTTTACATTCCCGGTATTAGTGATATCTTATGATGTTTCTTTTTCTGTTTGCCTTGTTTCACTTAGAAACATCTTAACGAAATCCACTCATTATGCTGCTACTGGTCTGTTGCCATTGATTTCATTGTTGAGTGATATTCCATTGTAGGGATGTACCACAACTTCTATATCCATTTTTTTCTTTCTGGGTTATTGAAGCTGTACCATAGTCAAGATTCCCGTACACAGAGCAGCCCTAAACTTTGGTGTGGCTGTGTCTTTTTCATTTAAATATTCCGAATCTATAGCACCGTAAGTGGAAGTGCCCTAGGCTCTCTAGCTTGTTTTTTTTCTTTGTTCCAGGAAACACCATCCACTTCTCCAGAGTGGCTGTTGGCAATTTACATCCCACCCATCAGCATAACAAGGCTGACGGTTCTGAATGTCCTGTCCTGCCTCTCTGGATTTTTCACTTTTTTCAGACGGCCCTTTTGATCGGTGGGAAGTGAGACTTCATTGTAGTGCGGATTTCCATTGCAGGCTTGCTTGTTTGGCCTAAAAGGGCGTATGCGTTTTTTCCTAAATATATTCAGGAAAAAACGCATATGCCGTTTTTGGCCAAGTGCATCACTGTCGAACTGCTGCCTCTTTTCCTACGCTTTCAGAGCAATTCTTATCTACCACCTGATATCTGGTTTCTGCAATTCTGCGTCGCGTTCAAGTCCTTTTCACAGCCTTCCTTCAATAAATTTTTGGATGATAGGCGTCATTTGGAACTCTGCAGTATTGTGAGTTACAGTGCCAAAAATCTCCTTTTCACAGCTCGCTTTCTTGTGAGCTGACCGCAAACCCGAAAAATTGATTCAGGCCCTAATCTCGTTCCGGTATGGCATGCTGAGCCTTTGGTGAATTCTTCTTCCTGTAGGGAAATCAGAGTTCAATGTGCCTGTCCAAACACATCGAGTTAGCCGCTCATTGGTTCTCCTTATTCCTGTTCATCTCCCACGGAAATTGCGAACTGTGCCAAAAAAGAGGTCAAAGGCACTGACTCTCCAAGTGGGGAAAATGTTAATATCGCATCTGGAACGGCAAACTCCAGTATCACGGGGCGAAAATGGCGATGAGTTTTAGAAATTTTGCCTGATCACTTCGTGGAACATATTCTGGGTTTTCCATGCATATATTAGCTGAAGGATAAATCCCTTAAACGTGGAGATTTGAGACCCGTGGAATGGGAACCATGCACCATTACCTCAAAGGGTCTGCATTCCCTCACCAATAGTATCAGCCCCAAGTGTCCAGTCTTATCTCTCCCACAGCTGTGGATGTAGAGGCGGTAAATCCAAGATTCCTCACAAGCCCTGAAGGACTTATTTAAGAATTTCTCTCTATTTCACAGTCCTTGTGTTTTCTTTTTCAAATTTATTTTTATAATTGGATTTAGCTTATTTACACTGCTGTGTGTATGCTGCTGTACGCAAATGATTTTCTTATGGAGACCTAAAAATGTATGGGTTTTAAGTTTATTCATAGTCAGGTATATTCCTAGGTTTTGAATACGGGGTGTTGAGTCCATTTGGTTGAGCAAGGAGTAGGACTTGTCTAATATATATTTGGCTTATGAAATGGTATCTGTCCTAATGTCAACCTCTGGTTCTATGCAACCTCCACACTCTCCTTTCCCCTTAAGCAAGCATTAGTTTCTTTTGTAAATGTGAGACTCTGTTGTGTTTTGTAATGCAGTTCATGCGTAGCCGAGTTTACATTCCCGGTATTAGTGATATCTTATGATGTTTCTTTTTCTGTTTGCCTTATTTCACTTAGAATCATCGTAACTAAATCCACTCATTATTCCGCTACTGGTCTGTTGTCATTGATTTCATTGTTGAGTGATATTCCATTATAGGGATGTACCACAACATCTATATCCATTTTTCTCTTTCTGGGCTATTGAAGTTGTACCATAGCCAAAGTTCCCGTACACAGAGCAGCCCTAAACTTTGGTGTGGCTGTGTCTTTTTCATTTAAATATTCCGAATCTATAGCACCGTAAGTGGAAGTGCCCTAGGCTCTCTAGCTTGTTATTTCCTTTGTTCCAGGAAACACCATCCATTTCTCCAGAGTGGCTGTTGAAAATTTACATCCCGCCCATCAGCATAACAAGGCTGACGGTTCTGAATGTCCTGTCCTGCCTCTCTGGATTTTAAACTTTTTTCGGAGGGCCCTTTTGATTGGTGCGAAGTGAGACTTCATTGTAGTGCGGATTTCCATTGCAGGCTTGCTTGTTTGGCCAAAAAGGGCGTATGCGTTTTTTCCTGAATATATTCAGGAAAAAAACACATACGCCCTTTTTGGCCAAGTACATCACTGTCGAAGTCCTGCCTCTTTTCCTACGCTTTCAGAACAATTCTTATCTACCACGTGATATCTGGTTTCTGCAATTCTGTGTCTGGTTTAAGTCCTCTTCACAGCCTTCCTTCAATAAAGTTTTGGATGATAGGGGTCATTTGGAACTCTGCAGGATTGTGAGTTACAATGCCAAAAATCTCCTTTTCTCAACTCGCTTTCTTGTGAGATGACCGCAAACCCGAAGAATTGCTTCAGACCCTAATCTCGATCCGGTATGGCACGCTGAGCCTTTGGTGAATTCTTCTTCCTGTAGGGAAATCAGAGTTCAATGTGACCGTCCAGACACATCGAGTTAGCCGCTCATTGGTTTTCCTTATTCCTGTTAATCTCCCTCGGAAATTGCTAACTGTGCCAAACAAGAGGTCAAAGGCACTGACTCTCCAAGTGGGGAGAATGTTAATATCGCATCTGGAACGGCAAACTCAAGTATCACGGGGCGAAAATGGCGATGAGTTTTAGAAATTTTGCCTGATCATTTCGTGGACCATATTCTGGGATTTCCATGCATATTTTAGCTGAAGGATAAGTCCCTTAAACGTGGAGATTTGGGACCCGTGGAATGGGAACCATGCACCATTACCTCAAAGGGTCTGCATTCCCTCACCAATAGTATCAGCCCCAAGTGTCCAGTCTTATCTCTCCCACAGCTGTGGATGTAGAGGTGGTAAATCCAAGATTCCTCACAAGCCGTGAAGGACTTATGTAAGAATTTCTCCCTATTTAACAGTCCTTGTGTTTTCTTTTTCAAATTTATTTTTATAATTGGATTTAGCTTATTTACACTGCTGTGTGTATGCTGCTGTACGCAAATGATTTTCTTATGGAGACCTAAAAATGTATGGGTTTTAAGTTTATTCATAGTCAGGTATATTCCTAGGTTTTGAATACGGGGTGTTGAGTCCATTTGGTTGAGCAAGGAGTAGGTCTTGTCTAATATATATTTGGCTTATGGAATGGTATCTGTCCTAATGTCATACTCTGGTTCTATGCAGCCTCCCCACTCTCCTTTCCCCTTAAGCAAGCATAAGTTTCTTTTGTAAATGTGAGACTCTGTTGTGTTTTGTAATGCAGTTCATGCGTAGCCGAGTTTACATTCCCGGTATTAGTGATATCTTATGATGTTTCTTTTTCTGTGTGTCTTATTTCACTTAGAATCATCGTAACTAAATCCACTCATTATGCTGCTACTGGTCTGTTGCCATTGATTTCATTGTTGAGTGATATTCCTTTGTAGGGATGGACCACAGCTTCTATATCCATTTTTCTCTTTCTGGGCTATTGAAGTTGTACCATAGTCAAGGTTCCCGAACACAGAGCAGCCCTAAACTTCGGTGTGGCTGTGTCTTTTTCATTTTAATTTTCCGAATCTATAGCACCGTAAGTGAAAGTGCCCTAGGCTCTCTAGCTTGGTTTTTTCTTTGTTCCAGGAAACACCATCCACTTCTCCAGAGTGGCTGTTGGCAATTTACAACCCGCCCATCAGCATAACAAGGCTGACCGTTCTGAATGGCCTGTCCTGCGCCTCTGGATTTTACACTTTTCCTGATGGCCCTTTTGATCGGTGCGAAGTGAGACTTCATTGTAGTGCGGATTTCCATTGCAGGCTTGCTTGGTTGGCCAAAAAGGGCGTATGTGTTTTTTCCTGAATATATTCAGGAAAAAAACACATACGCCCTTTTTGTCCAAGTGCATCACTGTCGAACTGCTGCCTCTTTTCCTACGCTTGCAGAGCAATTCTTATCTACCACCTGATATCTGGTTTCTGCAATTCTGCGTCGCGTTCAAGTCCTTTTCACAGCCTTCCTTCAATAAATTTTTGGATGATAGGCGTCATTTGGAACTCTGCAGTATTGTGAGTTACAGTGCCAAAAATCTCCTTTTCACAACTCGCTTTCTTGTGAGCTGACCGCAAACCCGAAAAATTGATTCAGGCCCTAATCTCGTTCCGGTATGGCACGCTGAGCCTTTGGTGAATTCTTCTTCCTGTAGGGAAATCAGAGTTCAATGTGCCTGTCCAAACACATCGAGTTAGCCGCTCATTGGTTCTCCTTATTCCTGTTCATCTCCCACGGAAATTGCAAACTGTGCCAAAAAAGAGGTCAAAGGCACTGACTCTCCAAGTGGGGAAAATGTTAATATCGCATCTGGAACGGCAAACTCCAGTATCACGGGGCGAAAATGGCGATGAGTTTTAGAAATTTTGCCTGATCACTTCGTGGAACATATTCTGGGTTTTCCATGCATATATTAGCTGAAGGATAAATCCCTTAAACGTGGAGATTTGAGACCCGTGGAATGGGAACCATGCACCATTACCTGAAACGGTCTGCATTCCCTCACCAATAGTATCAGCCCCAGTGTCCAGTCTTATCTCTCCCACAGCTGTGGATGTAGAGGTGGTAATTCCAAGATTCCTCTCAAGCCCTGAAGGACTTATTTAAGAATTTCTCTCTATTTCACAGTCCTTGTGTTTTCTTTTTCAAATTTATTTTTATAAGGGGATTTAGCTTATTTACACTGCTGTGTGTACGCTGCTGTACACAAATGATTTTCTTATGGAGACCTATAAATGTATGGGTTTTAAGTTTATTCATAGTCAGGTATATTCCTAGGTTTTGAATACTGGGTGTTGAGGCCATATGGTTGAGCAAGGAGTAGGTCTTGTCTAATATACATTTGGCTTATGGAATGGTATCTGTCCTAATGTCAACCTCTGGTTCTATGCAGCCTCCCCACTCTCCTTTCCCCTTAAGCAAGCAGAAGTTTCTTTTGTAAATGTGAGACTCTGTTGTGTTTTGTAATGCAGTTCATGCGTAGCCGTGTTTACATTCCCGGTATTAGTGATATCTGATGATGTTTCTTTTTCTGAGTGCCTTATTTCACTTAGAATCCTCGTAATTAAATCCACTCATTATGCTTCTACTGGTCTGTTGCCATTGATTTCATTGTTGAGTGATATTCCATTGTAGGGATGTACCACAACTTCTATATCCATTTTTCTCTTTCTGGGCTATTGCAGTTGTACCATAGTCAAGGTTCCCGTAAGCAGAGCAGCCCCAAACTTTGGTGTGGCTCTGTTTTTTTCATTTAAATTTTCCGAATCTATAGCACCATAAGTGGAAGTGCCCTAGGCTCTCTAGCTTGTTTTTTTCTTTATTCCAGGAAACACCATCCACTTCTCCAGAGTGGCTGTTGGCAATTTACATCCCGCCCATCAGCATAATAAGGCTGACGGTTCTGAATGGCCTGTTCTGTCTCTCTGGATTTTACACTTTTTTTCGGACGCCCCTTTTGATCGGTGTTAAGTGAGACTTCATTATAGTGCGGAATTCCATTGCAGGCTTGCTTGGTTGGCCAAAAAGGGCGTATGCGTTTTTTCCTGAATATATTCAGGAAAAAACGCATACGCCCCTTTTGGCCAAGTGCATCACTGTCGAACTGCTGCCTCTTTTCCTACGCTTTCAGAGCAATTCTTATCTACCACCTGATATCTGGTTTCTGCAATTCTGCGTCGCGTTCAAGTCCTTTTCACAGCCTTCCTTCAATAAATTTTTGGATGATAGGCGTCATTTGGAACTCTGCAGTATTGTGAGTTACAGTGCCAAAAATCTCCTTTTCACAATTCGCTTTCTTGTGAGCTGACCGCAAACCCGAAAAATTGCCTCAGGCCCTAATCTCGTTCCGGTATGGCACGCTGAGCCTTTGGTGAATTCTTCTTCCTGTAGGTAAATCAGAGTTCAATGTGCCTGTCCAAACACATTGATTTAGCCGCTCACTGGTTCTCCTAATTCCTGTTCATCTTCCACGGAAATTGCAAACTGTGTCAAACAAGAGGTCAAAGGCACTGACTCTCCAAGTGGGGAGAATGTTAATATCGCATCTGGAACGGCAAACTCCAGTATCACGGGTCGAAAATGAAGAGGAGTTTTAGAAATTTTGCCTGATCACTTCGTGGACAATATTCTGGGTTTTCCATGCGTATTTTAGCTGAAGGATAAATCGGTGAAACGTGGAGATTTGGGACCCGTGGAATGGGAACCATGCACCATTACCTCAAATGGTCTGCATTCCCTCACCAATAGTATCAGCCCCAAGTGTCCAGTCTTATCTCTCCCACAGCTGTGGATGTAGAGGTGTTAAATCCAAGATTCCTCACAAGCCCTGAAGGACTTATTTAAGAATTTCTCTCTATTTCACAGTCTTTGTGATTTCTTTTTCAAATTTATTTTTATAAGGGGATTTAGCTTATTTACACTGCTGTGTGTATGCTGCTGTACACAAATGATTTTCTTATGGAGACCTATAAATTTATGGGTTTAAAGTTTATTCATAGTCAGGTATATTTCTAGGTTTTGAATACGGGGTGTTGAGACCATTTGGTTGAGCAAGGAGTACGTCTTGTCTAATATATATTTGGCTTATGGAATGGTATCTGTCCTAATGTCAACCTCTGGTTCTATGCAGCCTCCCCACTCTCCTTTCCCCTTAAGCAAGCATAAGTTTCTTTTGTAAATGTGAGACTCTGTTGTGTTTTCTAATGCAGTTCATGCATAGCCGTGTTTACACTCCCGGTATTAGTGATATCTGATGATGTTTCTTTTTCTGAGTGCCTTATTTCACTTAGAATCCTCGTAATTAAATCCACTCATTATGCTTCTACTGGTCTGTTGCCATTGATTTCATTTTTGAGTGATATTCCATTGTAGGGATGTACCACAACTTCTATATCCATTTTTCTCTTTCTGGGCTATTGCAGTTGTACCATAGTCAAGGTTCCCGTAAGCAGAGCAGCCCCAAACTTTGGTGTGGCTCTGTCTTTTTCATTTAAATTTTCCGAATCTATAGCACCATAAGTGGAAGTGCCCTAGGCTCTCTAGCTTTTTTTTTTCTTTATTCCAGGAAACACCATCCACTTCTCCAGAGTGGCTGTTGGCAATTTACATCCCGCCCATCAGCATAATAAGGCTGACGGTTCTGAATGGCCTGTTCTGTCTCTCTGGATTTTACACTTTTTTCGGACGCCCCTTTTGATCGGTGTTAAGTGAGACTTCGTTATAGTGCGGAATTCCATTGCAGGCTTGCTTGGTTGGCCAAAAAGGGCGTATGCGTTTTTTCCTGAATATATTCAGGAAAAAACGCATACGCCCTTTTTGGCCAAGTGCATCACTGTCGAACTGCTGCCTCTTTTCCTACGCTTTCAGAGCAATTCTTATCTACCACCTGATATCTTGTTTCTGCAATTCTGCGTCGCGTTCAAGTCCTTTTCACAGCCTTCCTTCAATAAATTTTTGGATGATAGGCGTCATTTGGAACTCTGCAGTATTGTGAGTTACAGTGCCAAAAATCTCCTTTTCACAATTCGCTTTCTTGTGAGCTGACCGCAAACCCGAAAAATTGATTCAGGCCCTAATCTCGTTCCGGTATGGCATGCTGAGCCTTTGGTGAATTCTTCTTCCTGTAGGGAAATCAGAGTTCAATGTGCCTGTCCAAACACATCGAGTTAGCCTCTCATTGGTTCTCCTTATTCCTGTTCATCTCCCACGGAAATAGCAAACTGTGCCAAAAAAGAGGTCAAAGGCACTGACTCTCCAAGTGGGGAGAATGTTAATATCGCATCTGGAACGGCAAACTCCAGTATCACGGGGCGAAAATGAAGATGAGTTTTAGAAATTATGCCTGATCACTTCGTGGACCATATTCTGGGTTTTCCATGCATATTTTAGCTGAAGGATAAATCCGTGAAACTTGGAGATTTGGGACCCGTGGAATGGGAACCATGCACCATTACCTCAAAGGGTCTGCATTCCCTCACCAATAGTATCAGCCCCAAGTGTCCAGTCTTATCTCTCCCACAGCTGTGGATGTAGAGGTGTTAAATCCAAGATTCCTCACAAGCCCTGAAGGACTTATTTAAGAATTTCTCTCTATTTCACAGTCCTTGTGATTTCTTTTTCAAATTTATTTTTATAAGGGGATTTAGCTTATTTACACTGCTGTGTGTATGCTGCTGTACACAAATGATTTTCTTATGGAGACCTATAAATTTATGGGTTTTAAGTTTATTCATAGTCAGGTATATTTCTAGGTTTTGAATACGGGGTGTTGAGACCATTTGGTTGAGCAAGGAGTACGTCTTGTCTAATATATATTTGGCTTATGGAACGGTATCTGTCCTAATGTCAACCTCTGGTTCTATGCAGCCTCCCCACTCTCCTTTCCCCTTAAGCAAGCGTAAGTTTCTTTTGTAAATGTGAGACTCTGTTGTGTTTTCTAATGCAGTTCATGCATAGCCGTGTTTACACTCCCGGTATTAGTGATATCTGATGATGTTTCTTTTTCTGAGTGCCTTATTTCACTTAGAATCCTCGTAATTAAATCCACTCATTATGCTTCTACTGGTCTGTTGCCATTAATTTAATTGTTGAGAGATATTCCATTGTAGGGATGTACCACAACTTCTATATCCATTTTTCCCTTTCTGGGCTATTTAAGTTGTACCATAGTCAAGGTTCCCGTAAGCAGAACTGCCCCAAACTTTGGTGTGGCTCTGTCTTTTTCATTTAAATTTTCCAAATCTATAGCACCATAAGTGGAAGTGCCCTAGGCTCTCTAGCTTGGTTTTTTCTTTGTTCCAGGAAACACCATCCACTTCTCCAGAGTGGCTGTTTGCAATTTACATCCCGCCCATCAGCATAATAAGGCTGACGGTTCTGAATGGCCTGTTCTGCCTCTCTGGATTTTACAATTTTTTCGGACGCCCCTTTTGATCGGTGTTAAGTGAGACTTCATTATAGTGCGGAATTCCATTGCAGGCTTGCTTGGTTTTCCAAAAAGGGCGTATGCGTTTTTTCCTGAATATATTCAGGAAAAAACGCATACGCCCTTTTTGGCCAAGTGCATCACTGTCGAACTGCTGCCTCTTTTCCTACTCTTTCAGAACAATTCTTATCTACCACCTGATATCTGGTTTCTGCAATTCTGCGTCGCGTTCAAGTCCTTTTCACAGCCTTCCTTCAATAAATTTTTGGATGATAGGCGTCATTTGGAACTCTGCAGTATTGTGAGTTACAGTGCCAAAAATCTCCTTTTCACAACTCGCTTTCTTGTGAGCTGACCGCAAACCCGAAAAATTGATTCAGGCCCTAATCTCGTTCCGGTATGGCATGCTGAGCCTTTGGTGAATTCTTCTTCCTGTAGGGAAATCAGAGTTCAATGTGCCTGTCCAAACACATCGAGTTAGCCGCTCATTGGTTCTCCTTATTCCTGTTCATCTCCCACGGAAATTGCAAACTGTGCCAAAAAAGAGGTCAAAGGCACTGACTCTCCAAGTGGGGAGAATGTTAATATCGCATCTGGAACGGCAAACTCCAGTATCACGGGGCGAAAATGGCGATGAGTTTTAGAAATTTTGCCAGATCACTTCGTGGAACATATTCTGGGTTTTCCATGCATATATTAGCTGAAGGATAAATCCCTTAAACGTGGAGATTTGAGACCCGTGGAATGGGAACCATGCACCATTACCTCAAAGGGTCTGCATTCCCTCACCAATAGTATCAGCCCCAAGTGTCCAGTCTTATCTCTCCCACAGCTGTGGATGTAGAGGTGGTAAATCCAAGATTCCTCACAAGCCCTGAAGGACTTATTTAAGAATTTCTCTCTATTTCACAGTCCTTGTATTTTCTTTTTCAAATTTATTTTTATAAGGGGATTTAGCTTATTTACACTGCTGTGTGTATGCTGCTGTACACAAATGATTTTCTTATGGAGACCTATAAATGTATGTGTTTTAAGTTCATTCATAGTCAGGTATATTCCTAGATTTTGAATACGGGGTGTTGAGTCCATTTGGTTGAGCAAGGAGTAGGTCTTGTCTAAAATATATTTGGCTTATGAATTGGTATCTGTCCTAATGTCATACTCTGGTTCTATGCAGCCTCCCCATTCTCCTTTCCCCTTAAGCTAGCATAAGTTTCTTTTGTAAATGTGAGACTCTGTTGTGTTTTGTAATGCAGTTCATGCGTAGCCGTGTTTACATCCCCGGTATTAGTCATATCTTATGATGTTTCTTTTTCTGTTTGCCTTGTTTCACTTAGAAACATCTTAACGAAATCCACTCATTATGCTGCTACTGGTCTGTTGCCATTGCTTTCATTGTTGAGTGATATTCCATTGTAGGGATGTACCACAACTTCTATATCCATTTTTTTCTTTCTGGGTTATTGAAGCTGTACCATAGTCAAGATTCCCGTACACAGAGCAGCCCTAAACTTTGGTGTGGCTGTGTCTTTTTCATTTAAATATTCCGAATCTATAGCACCGTAAGTGGAAGTGCTCTAGGCTCTCTAGCTTGTTTTTTTTCTTTGTTCCAGGAAACACCATACACTTCTCCAGAGTGACTGTTGGCAATTTACATCCCACCCATCAGCATAAAAAGGCTGCCAGTTCTCTATGGCCTGTCCTGCCTCTCTTGATTTTACACTTTTTCCGGACGGCCCTTTTGATCGGTGCGAAGTGAGACTTCAGTGTAGTGCGGATTTCCATTGCAGGCTTGTTTGGTTGGCCAAAAAGGGCGTATGCGTTTTTTCCTGAATATATTCAGGAAAAAACGCATATGCCCTTTTTGGCCAAGCGCATCACTGTCGAAGTCCTGCCTCTTTTCCTATGCTTTCAGAACAAATCTTATCTACCACCTGATATCTGTTTTCTGCAATTCTGCGTCGCGTTCAAGTCCTCTTCACAGCCTTCCTTCAATAAATTTTTAGATGATAGGGGTCATTTGTAACTCTGAAGACTTGTGAATTACCCTGCCAAAAATCTCCTTTTCCTAACTCGCTTTCTTGTGAGCTGAACGCATACCCGAAGAATCTCTTCAGGCCTTAATCTCGTTCCGGCACGGCACGCTGAGCCTTTGGTGAATTCTTCTTCCTGGGGGGAAATCAGAGTTCAATGTGCCCGTTCAAAAACCTAGAGCTAGTCGCACATTGGTTCTCCTTATTCCTGTTCATCTTCCGCAGAAATTGCAAACTGTGACAAACAAGATGTTAAAGGCACTGACTCTCCAAGTGGGGAGAGTGTTATTAACGCATCTGGAATGGCGAATTCCTGTACCAGGGGGCGAAAATGACGATGAGTTTTAGAAATATTGCCTGGTCACTTGGTGGACCATATTCTGGGTTTTCCATGCCTATTTTAGCTGAAGGATAAATCCCTTAAACCTGGGGATTTGTGACCCGTGGAATTGGCACCATGCACCATTACATCAAAGGGTCTGCATTCCCTCATCAATCCTATCAGCCCCAAGAGTCCAGCCTTATCTCTCCCCGAGCTGTGAACGTAGAGGTGGTCAATCCAAGACTCCTCAAAAGCCCTGAAGGACTTATTTAAGAATTTCTCTCTATTTCACAGTCTTTGTGTTTTGTTTTTCAAATTTATTTTTATAAGGGGATTTAGGTTATTTTCACTGCTGTGTTTATGCCGCTGTACACAAATGATTTTCTTTCGGAGACCTATAAATATATGGGTTTTAAGTTTCTTCATAGTCAGGTATATTCTTAGGTTTTGAATATGGGGTGTTGAGTCCTTTTGGTTGAGCAAGGAGTAGGTCTTGTCTAATATATATTTGGCTTGTGGAATGGGATCTGTACTAATGTCAACTTCTGGTTTTATGCAACCTCCCCAGTCTCCTTTCCCCTTAAGCAAGCATAAGTTTCTTTTGTAAATGTGGGATTTTGTTTTGTTTTGTAATACAGTTCATGCGTAGCCGTGTTTACATTGTGGTATTAGTGATATGATGTTTCTTTTTCTGTGTGACTTATTTTACTTAGAACCATCGTAACTACATCCACTCATTATGCTGCTACTGGTCTGTTGCCATTGATTTCATTGTTGAGTGATATTCCATTGTAGGTATGTACCACAACTTCTATGTCCATTTTTGTCTTTCTGGGCTATTGAAGTTGTACCATAGTCAAGGTTTCCATAAGCAGAGCAGCCCCAAACTTTGGTGTGGCTGTGTCTTTTTCATGGAAATTTTCCGAATCTATAGCACCATAAGTGGAAGTGCCCTAGGCTCTCTAGGTGTTTTTTTTCTTTGTTCCAGGAAACACCATACACTTCTCCAGAGTGGCTCTTGGCAATTTACATCCCACCCATCAGCATAACAAGGCTGCCGGTTCTCGATGGCCTGTCCTGCCTCTCTGGATTTTACACCTTTTTCGGATGGCCATTTTGAGGGGTGGAAGTGAGACTTCATTGTAGTGCGGTTTTCCATTGCAGGCTTGCTTGGTTGGACAAAAAGTGCGTATGCGTTTTTTCCTGAATATATTCAGGAAGAAACGCATACACACTTTTTGGCCAAGTGCATCACTGTCGAAGTCCTGCCTCTTTTCCTATGCTTTCAGAACAAATCTTATCTACCGCCTGATATCTGTTTTCTGCAATTCCGCGTCACGTTCAAGTCCTCTTCACAGCCTTCCTTCAATAAATTTTTGGATGATAGGGGTCATTTGTAACTCTGAAGACTTGTGAATTACCCTGCCAAAAATCTCCTTTTCCTAACTCGCTTTCTTGTGAGCTGAACGCATACCCGAAGAATCTCTTCAGGCCTTAATCTCGTTCCGGCACGGCACGCTGAGCCTTTGGTGAATTCTTCTTCCTGGGGGGAAATCAGAGTTCAATGTGCCCGTTCAAAAACCTAGAGCTAGTCGCACATTGGTTCTCCTTATTCCTGTTCATCTTCCGCAGAAATTGCAAACTGTGACAAACAAGATGTTAAAGGCACTGACTCTCCAAGTGGGGAGAGTGTTATTAACGCATCTGGAATGGCGAATTCCTGTACCAGGGGGCGAAAATGGCGATGAGTTTTAGAAATATTGCCTGGTCACTTGGTGGACCATATTCTGGGTTTTCCATGCCTATTTTAGCTGAAGGATAAATCCCTTAAACCTGGGGATTTGTGACCCGTGGAATTGGCACCATGCACCATTACATCAAAGGGTCTGCATTCCCTCATCAATCCTATCAGCCCCAAGAGTCCAGCCTTATCTCTCCCCGAGCTGTGAACGTAGAGGTGGTCAATCCAAGACTCCTCAAAAGCCCTGAAGGACTTATTTAAGAATTTCTCTCTATTTCACAGTCTTTGTGTTTTGTTTTTCAAATTTATTTTTATAAGGGGATTTAGGTTATTTTCACTGCTGTGTTTATGCCGCTGTACACAAATGATTTTCTTTCGGAGACCTATAAATATATGGGTTTTAAGTTTCTTCATAGTCAGGTATATTCTTAGGTTTTGAATATGGGGTGTTGAGTCCTTTTGGTTGAGCAAGGAGTAGGTCTTGTCTAATATATATTTGGCTTGTGGAATGGGATCTGTACTAATGTCAACTTCTGGTTTTATGCAACCTCCCCAGTCTCCTTTCCCCTTAAGCAAGCATAAGTTTCTTTTGTAAATGTGGGATTTTGTTTTGTTTTGTAATACAGTTCATGCGTAGCCGTGTTTACATTGTGGTATTAGTGATATGATGTTTCTTTTTCTGTGTGACTTATTTTACTTAGAACCATCGTAACTACATCCACTCATTATGCTGCTACTGGTCTGTTGCCATTGATTTCATTGTTGAGTGATATTCCATTGTAGGTATGTACCACAACTTCTATGTCCATTTTTGTCTTTCTGGGCTATTGAAGTTGTACCATAGTCAAGGTTTCCATAAGCAGAGCAGCCCCAAACTTTGGTGTGGCTGTGTCTTTTTCATGGAAATTTTCCGAATCTATAGCACCATAAGTGGAAGTGCCCTAGGCTCTCTAGGTGTTTTTTTTCTTTGTTCCAGGAAACACCATACACTTCTCCAGAGTGGCTCTTGGCAATTTACATCCCACCCATCAGCATAACAAGGCTGCCGGTTCTCGATGGCCTGTCCTGCCTCTCTGGATTTTACACCTTTTTCGGATGGCCATTTTGAGGGGTGGAAGTGAGACTTCATTGTAGTGCGGTTTTCCATTGCAGGCTTGCTTGGTTGGACAAAAAGTGCGTATGCGTTTTTTCCTGAATATATTCAGGAAGAAACGCATACACACTTTTTGGCCAAGTGCATCACTGTCGAAGTCCTGCCTCTTTTCCTATGCTTTCAGAACAAATCTTATCTACCGCCTGATATCTGTTTTCTGCAATTCCGCGTCACGTTCAAGTCCTCTTCACAGCCTTCCTTCAATAAATTTTTGGATGATAGGGGTCATTTGTAACTCTGAAGACTTGTGAATTACCCTGCCAAAAATCTCCTTTTCCTAACTCGCTTTCTTGTGAGCTGAACGCATACCCGAAGAATCTCTTCAGGCCTTAATCTCGTTCCGGCACGGCACGCTGAGCCTTTGGTGAATTCTTCTTCCTGGGGGGAAATCAGAGTTCAATGTGCCCGTTCAAAAACCTAGAGCTAGTCGCACATTGGTTCTCCTTATTCCTGTTCATCTTCCGCAGAAATTGCAAACTGTGACAAACAAGATGTTAAAGGCACTGACTCTCCAAGTGGGGAGAGTGTTATTAACGCATCTGGAATGGCGAATTCCTGTACCAGGGGGCGAAAATGGCGATGAGTTTTAGAAATATTGCCTGGTCACTTGGTGGACCATATTCTGGGTTTTCCATGCCTATTTTAGCTGAAGGATAAATCCCTTAAACCTGGGGATTTGTGACCCGTGGAATTGGCACCATGCACCATTACATCAAAGGGTCTGCATTCCCTCATCAATCCTATCAGCCCCAAGAGTCCAGCCTTATCTCTCCCCGAGCTGTGAACGTAGAGGTGGTCAATCCAAGACTCCTCAAAAGCCCTGAAGGACTTATTTAAGAATTTCTCTCTATTTCACAGTCTTTGTGTTTTGTTTTTCAAATTTATTTTTATAAGGGGATTTAGGTTATTTTCACTGCTGTGTTTATGCCGCTGTACACAAATGATTTTCTTTCGGAGACCTATAAATATATGGGTTTTAAGTTTCTTCATAGTCAGGTATATTCTTAGGTTTTGAATATGGGGTGTTGAGTCCTTTTGGTTGAGCAAGGAGTAGGTCTTGTCTAATATATATTTGGCTTGTGGAATGGGATCTGTACTAATGTCAACTTCTGGTTTTATGCAACCTCCCCAGTCTCCTTTCCCCTTAAGCAAGCATAAGTTTCTTTTGTAAATGTGGGATTTTGTTTTGTTTTGTAATACAGTTCATGCGTAGCCGTGTTTACATTGTGGTATTAGTGATATGATGTTTCTTTTTCTGTGTGACTTATTTTACTTAGAACCATCGTAACTACATCCACTCATTATGCTGCTACTGGTCTGTTGCCATTGATTTCATTGTTGAGTGATATTCCATTGTAGGTATGTACCACAACTTCTATGTCCATTTTTGTCTTTCTGGGCTATTGAAGTTGTACCATAGTCAAGGTTTCCATAAGCAGAGCAGCCCCAAACTTTGGTGTGGCTGTGTCTTTTTCATGGAAATTTTCCGAATCTATAGCACCATAAGTGGAAGTGCCCTAGGCTCTCTAGGTGTTTTTTTTCTTTGTTCCAGGAAACACCATACACTTCTCCAGAGTGGCTCTTGGCAATTTACATCCCACCCATCAGCATAACAAGGCTGCCGGTTCTCGATGGCCTGTCCTGCCTCTCTGGATTTTACACCTTTTTCGGATGGCCATTTTGAGGGGTGGAAGTGAGACTTCATTGTAGTGCGGTTTTCCATTGCAGGCTTGCTTGGTTGGACAAAAAGTGCGTATGCGTTTTTTCCTGAATATATTCAGGAAGAAACGCATACACACTTTTTGGCCAAGTGCATCACTGTCGAAGTCCTGCCTCTTTTCCTATGCTTTCAGAACAAATCTTATCTACCGCCTGATATCTGTTTTCTGCAATTCCGCGTCACGTTCAAGTCCTCTTCACAGCCTTCCTTCAATAAATTTTTGGATGATAGGGGTCATTTGTAACTCTGAAGACTTGTGAATTACCCTGCCAAAAATCTCCTTTTCCTAACTCGCTTTCTTGTGAGCTGAACGCATACCCGAAGAATCTCTTCAGGCCTTAATCTCGTTCCGGCACGGCACGCTGAGCCTTTGGTGAATTCTTCTTCCTGGGGGGAAATCAGAGTTCAATGTGCCCGTTCAAAAACCTAGAGCTAGTCGCACATTGGTTCTCCTTATTCCTGTTCATCTTCCGCAGAAATTGCAAACTGTGACAAACAAGATGTTAAAGGCACTGACTCTCCAAGTGGGGAGAGTGTTATTAACGCATCTGGAATGGCGAATTCCTGTACCAGGGGGCGAAAATGGCGATGAGTTTTAGAAATATTGCCTGGTCACTTGGTGGACCATATTCTGGGTTTTCCATGCCTATTTTAGCTGAAGGATAAATCCCTTAAACCTGGGGATTTGTGACCCGTGGAATTGGCACCATGCACCATTACATCAAAGGGTCTGCATTCCCTCATCAATCCTATCAGCCCCAAGAGTCCAGCCTTATCTCTCCCCGAGCTGTGAACGTAGAGGTGGTCAATCCAAGACTCCTCAAAAGCCCTGAAGGACTTATTTAAGAATTTCTCTCTATTTCACAGTCTTTGTGTTTTGTTTTTCAAATTTATTTTTATAAGGGGATTTAGGTTATTTTCACTGCTGTGTTTATGCCGCTGTACACAAATGATTTTCTTTCGGAGACCTATAAATATATGGGTTTTAAGTTTCTTCATAGTCAGGTATATTCTTAGGTTTTGAATATGGGGTGTTGAGTCCTTTTGGTTGAGCAAGGAGTAGGTCTTGTCTAATATATATTTGGCTTGTGGAATGGGATCTGTACTAATGTCAACTTCTGGTTTTATGCAACCTCCCCAGTCTCCTTTCCCCTTAAGCAAGCATAAGTTTCTTTTGTAAATGTGGGATTTTGTTTTGTTTTGTAATACAGTTCATGCGTAGCCGTGTTTACATTGTGGTATTAGTGATATGATGTTTCTTTTTCTGTGTGACTTATTTTACTTAGAACCATCGTAACTACATCCACTCATTATGCTGCTACTGGTCTGTTGCCATTGATTTCATTGTTGAGTGATATTCCATTGTAGGTATGTACCACAACTTCTATGTCCATTTTTGTCTTTCTGGGCTATTGAAGTTGTACCATAGTCAAGGTTTCCATAAGCAGAGCAGCCCCAAACTTTGGTGTGGCTGTGTCTTTTTCATGGAAATTTTCCGAATCTATAGCACCATAAGTGGAAGTGCCCTAGGCTCTCTAGGTGTTTTTTTTCTTTGTTCCAGGAAACACCATACACTTCTCCAGAGTGGCTCTTGGCAATTTACATCCCACCCATAAGCATAACAAGGCTGCCGGTTCTCGATGGCCTGTCCTGCCTCTCTGGATTTTACACCTTTTTCGGATGGCCATTTTGAGGGGTGGAAGTGAGACTTCATTGTAGTGCGGTTTTCCATTGCAGGCTTGCTTGGTTGGACAAAAAGTGCGTATGCGTTTTTTCCTGAATATATTCAGGAAGAAACGCATACACACTTTTTGGCCAAGTGCATCACTGTCGAAGTCCTGCCTCTTTTCCTATGCTTTCAGAACAAATCTTATCTACCGCCTGATATCTGTTTTCTGCAATTCCGCGTCACGTTCAAGTCCTCTTCACAGCCTTCCTTCAATAAATTTTTGGATGATAGGGGTCATTTGTAACTCTGAAGACTTGTGAATTACCCTGCCAAAAATCTCCTTTTCCTAACTCGCTTTCTTGTGAGCTGAACGCATACCCGAAGAATCTCTTCAGGCCTTAATCTCGTTCCGGCACGGCACGCTGAGCCTTTGGTGAATTCTTCTTCCTGGGGGGAAATCAGAGTTCAATGTGCCTGTTGAAACACCTAGAGCTAGTCGCTCATTGGTTCTCCTTATTCCTGTTCATCTTCCACAGAAATTGCAAACTGTGCCAAACAAGAGGTTAAAGGCACTGACTCTCCAAGTGGGGAGAGTGTAAATAACGCATCTGGAACGGCGAACTCGAGTACCAGGGGCGAAAATGGCGATGAGTTTTAGAAATTTTGCCTGGTCACTTGGTGGACTATATTCTGGGTTTTCCATGCCTATTTTAGCTGAAGGATAAATCCCTTAAACCTGGAGATTTGGGACCCGTGGAATGGGAACCATGCACCATTACATCAAATGGTCTGCATTACTTCACCAATCCTATCAGCCCTAAGTGTCCATCCTTATCTCCCCCTCAGCTGTGGATGAAGAGGTGGCTAAGCCAAGATTCCTTACAAGCCCTGAAGGACTTATTTAAGAATTTCTCTCTATTTCACAGTCTTTCTGTTTTGTTTTTCAAATTTATTTTTATAAGGGGATTTAGGTTATTTTCACTGCTCTGTTTATGCCGCTGTACACAAATGATTTTCTTACGGAGACCTATAAATATATGGGTTTTAAGTTTCTTCATAGTCAGGTATATTCTTAGGTTTTGAATATGGGGTGTTGAGTCCATTTGGTTGAGCAAGGAGTAGGTCTTGTCTAATATATATTTGGCTTGTGGAATGGGATCTGTACTAATGTCAACTTCTGGTTTTATGCAGCCTCCCCAGTCTCCTTTCCCCTTAAGCAAGCATAAGTTTCTTTTGTAAATGTGGGACTCTGTTGTGTTTTGTAATACAGTTCATGCGTAGCCGTGTTTACATTCCCGGTATTAGTGATATCTTATGATGTTTCTTTTTCTGTGTGACTTATTTCACTTAGAAGCATCGTACCTACATCCACTCATTATGCTGCTACTTGTCTGTTGCCATTGATTTCATTGTTGAGTGATATTCCATTGTAGGGATGTACCACAACTTCTATGTCCATTTTTGCCTTTCTGGGTTATTGAAGTTGTACCATAGACAAGGTTTCCGTAAGCAGAGCAGCCCCAAACTTAGGTGTGGCTGTGTCTTCTTCATGGAAATTTTCCGAATCTATAGCACCATAAGTGGAAGTGCCCTAGGCTCTCTAGCTTGTTTTTTTCTTTGTTTCAAGAAACACCATTCACTTGTCCAGAGTGTCTGTTGGCAATTTACATCCCACCCATCAACATAACAATGCTGTCAGTTCTCCATGGCCTGTCCTGCCTCTCTGGATTTTACACTTTTTTCGGACGGCCCTTTTGATCGGTGGGAAGTGAGACTTCATTGTAGTGCGGATTTCCATTGCAGGCTTGCTTGTTTGGCCAAAAAGGGCGTATGCGTTTTTTCCTGAATATATTCAGGAAAAAACGCATACGCCCTTTTTGGCCAAGTGCATCACTGTCGAAATTCTGCCTCTTTTCCTATGCTTTCAGAATAATTCTTATCTACCGCCTGCTATCTGTTTTCTGCAATTCCGCGTCGCGTTCAAGTCCTCTTCACAGCCTTCCTTCAATAAATTTTTGGATGATAGGAGTCATTTGTAACTCTGAAGACTTGTGAATTACCCTGCCAAAAATCTCCTTTTCCTAACTCGCTTTCTTGTGAGCTGAACGCATACCCGAAGAATCTCTTCAGGCTTTAATCTCGTTCCGACACAGCACGCTGAGCCTTTGGTGAATTCTTCTTGCTGGGGGGAAATCAGAGTTCAATGTGCCCGTTCAAAAACCTAGAGATAGTCGCTCATTGGTTCTCCTTATTCCTGTTCATCTTCCGCAGAAATTGCAAACTGTGACAAACAAGATGTTAAAGGCACTGACTCTCCAAGTGGGGAGAGTGTTATTAACGCATCTGGAACGGCGAACTCGTGTACCAGGGGGCAAAAATGGCGATGAGTTTTAGAAATATTGCCTGGTCACTTGGTGGACCATATTCTGGGTTTTCCATGCCTATTTTAGCTGAAGGATAAATCCCTTAAACCTGGTGATTTGTGACCCGTGGAATTAGCACCATGCACCATTACATCAAAAGGTCTGCATTCCTTCACCAATCCTATGAGCCCCAAGAGTCCAGCCTTATCTCTCCCCGAGCTGTGAATATAGAGGTGGTAATTCCAAGACTCCTCAAAAGCCCTGAAGGACTTATTTAAGAATTTCTCTCTATTTCACAGTCTTTGTGTTTTGTTTTTCAAATTAATTTTTATAAGGCGATTTAGGTTATTTTCACTGCTGTGTTTATGCCGCTGTACACAAATGATTTTCTTACGGAGACCTATAAATATATGGGTTTTAAGTTTCTTCATAGTCGGGTATATTCTTAGGTTTTGAATATGGGGTGTTGAGTCCATTTGGTTGAGCAAGGAGTAGGTCTTGTCTAATATATATTTGGCTTGTGGAATGGGATCTGTACTAATGTCAACTTCTGGTTTTATGCAGCCTCCCCAGTCTCCTTTCCCCTTAAGCAAGCAGAAGTTTCTTTTGTAAATGTGGGATTCTGTTTTTTTTTGTAATACAGTTCATGCGTAGCCGTGTTTACATTGTGGTATTAGTGATATGATGTTTCTTTTTCTGTGTGACTTATTTTACTTAGAACCATCGTACCTACATGCACTCATTATGCTGCTACTGGTCTCTTGCCTTTGATTTCATTGTTGAGTGATATTCCATTGTAGGTATATACCACAACTTCTATGTCCATTTTTGTCTTTCTGGGCTATTGAAGTTGTACCATAGTCAAGGTTTCCTTAAGCAGAGCAGCCCCAAACTTTGGTGTGGCTGTGTCTTTTTCATGGAAATTTTCCGAATCTATAGCACCATAAGTGGAATTGCCCTAGGCTCTCTAGGTGTTTTTTTTCTTTGTTCCAGGAAACACCATACACTTCTCCAGAGTGGCTCTTGGCAATTTACATCCCACCCATCAGCATAACAAGGCTGCCAGTTCTCCATGGCCTATCCTGCCTCTCTGGATTTTACACTTTTTTCGGATGGCCCTTTTCAGGGGTGAGAAGTGAGGCTTCATTGTAGTGCGGATTTCCATTGCAGGCTTGCTTGGTTAGCCAAAAAGGGAGTATGCGTTTTTACCTGAATATATTCAGGAAAAAACGCATACTCCCTTTTTGGCCAAGTGCATCACTCTCGAAGTACGGCCTCTTTTCCTATGCTTTCAGAGCAATTCTTATCTACCACCTGATATCTGTTTTCTGCAATTCTGCGTCGCGTTCAAGTCCTCTTCACAGCCTTCCTTCAATAAATTTTTGGATGATAGGCGTCATTTGGAACTTTTCAGGCTTGTGAATTACAGTGCCAAAAAGCTCCTTTTCTAAACTCGCTTTCTCGTGAGCTGACCGCAAATCCGAAGAATCGCTTCAGGCCTTAATCTCGTTTCCGCACGGCACGCTGAGCCTTTGGTGAATTCTTCTTCCTGGGGGGAAATCAGAGTTCAATGTGCCTGTTGAAACACCTAGAGTTAGTCACTCACTGGTTCTCCTTATCCCTGTTCATCTTCCACAGAAATTGCAAAATGTGCCAAACAAGAGGTTAAATGCACTGACTCTCCAAGTGGGGAGAGTGTAAATAACGCATCTGGAACGGCGAACTCGAGTACCAGGGGGCGAAAATGGCGACGAGATTTAGAAATTTTGCCTGGCCACTTGGTGGACTATATTCTGGGTTTTCCATGCCTATTTTAGCTGAAGGTTAAATCCCTTAAACCTGGAGATTTGGGACCCGTGGAATGGGAACCATGCACCATTACATCAAAGGGTCTGCATTCCCTCACCAATCCTATCAGCCCCAAGTGTCCATCCTTAACTCCCACGCAGCTGTGGATGAAGACATGGCTCAGCCAAGATTCCTTACAAGCCCTGAAGGACTTATTTAAGAATTTCTCTCTATTTCACAGTCTTTGTGTTTTGTTTTTCAAATTTATTTTTATAAGGGGATTTAGCTTATTTTCACTGCTCTGTTTATGCCGCTGTGCACAAATGATTTTCGTACGGAGACCTATAAATATATGGGTTTTAAGTTTCTTCATAGTCAGGTATATTCTTAGGTTTTGAATATGGGGTGTTGAGTCCATTTGGTTGAGCAAGGAGTAGGTCTTGTCTAATATATATTTGGCTTGTGGAATGGGATCTGTACTAATGTCAACTTCTGGTTTTATGCAGCCTCCCCAGTCTCCTTTCCCCTTAAGCAAGCATAAGTTTCATTTGTAAATGTGGGACTCTGTTGTGTTTTGTAATACAGTTCATGCGTAGCCGTGTTTACATTCCCGGTATTAGTGATATCTTATGATGTTTCTTTTTCTGTGTGACTTATTTCACTTAGAAGCATCGTACCTAAATCCACTCATTATGCTGCTACTTGTCTGTTGCCATTGATTTCACTGTTGAGTGATATTCCATTGTAGGGATGTACCACAACTTCTATGTCCATTTTTGTCTTTCTGGTCTATTGAAGTTGTACCATAGACAAGGTTTCCATAAGCAGAGCAGCCCCAAACTTAGGTGTGGCTGTGTCTTTTTCATGGAAATTTTCCGAAACTATAGCACCATAAGTGGAAGTGCCCTAGGCTCTCTAGCTTGTTTTTTTCTTTGTTCCTGGAAACACCATACACTTCTCCAGAGTGGCTCTTGGCAATTTACATCCCACCCATCAACATAACAAGGCTGCCAGTTCTCCATGGCCTGTCCTGCCTCTCTGGATTTTACACATTTTTCGGATGGCCCTTTTGAGGGTTGGGAAGTGAGACTTCATTGTAGTTCGGATTCCCATTGCAGGCTTGCTTGGTTGGCCAAAAAGGGCGTATGCGCTTTTTCCTGAATATATTCAGGAAAAAACGCATACGCCCTTTTTGGCCAAGTGCATCACTGTTGAAGTCCTGCCTCTTTTCCTATGCTTTCAGCAGAATTCTTATCTACCGCCTGATATCTGTTTTCTGCAATTCCGCGTCACATTCAAGTCCTCTTCACAGCCTTCCTTCAATAAATTTTTGGATGATAGGGGTCATTTGTAACTCTGAAGGCTTGTGAATTACACTGCCAAAAATCTCCTTTTCCTAACTCGCTTTCTTGTGAGTTGAACGCAAACCCGAAGAATCTCTTCAGGCCTTAATTTCGTTCCGGCACGTCACGCTGAGCCTTTGGTGAATTCTTCTTCCTGCGGGGAAATCACAGTTCAATGTGCCCGTTCAAACACCTAGAGCTAGTCGCTCATTGGTTCTCCTTATTCCTGTTCATCTTCTGCAGAAATTGCAATGTGTGACAAACAGGAGGTTAAAGGTACTGACTCTCCAAGTGGGGAGAGTGTTATTAACGCATCTGGAACGGCGAACTCGTGTACCAGGGGGCGAAAATGGCGATGAGTTTTAGAAATGTTGCCTGGTCACTTGGTGGACCATATTCTGGGTTTTCCATGCCTATTTTAGCTGAAGGATAAATCCCTTAAACCTGGTGATTTGGGACCCGTGGAATTGGCACCATGCACCATTACATCAAAAGGTCTGCATTCCTTCACCAATCCTATGAGCCCCAAGAGTCCAGCCTTATCTCTCCCCGAGCTGTGAATGTAGAGGTGGTAAATCCAAGACTCCTCAAAAGCACTGAAGGACTTATTTAAGAATTTCTCTCTATTTCACAGTCTTTGTGTTTTGTTTTTCAAATTTATTTTTATAAGGCGATTTAGGTTATTTTCACTGCTCTGTTTATGCCACTGTACACAAATGATTTTCTTACAGAGACCTATAAATATATGGGTTTTAAGTTTCTTCATAGTCAGGTATATTCTTAGGTTTTGAATATGGGGTGTTGAGTCCATTTGGTTGAGCAAGGAGTAGGTCTTGTCTAATATATATTTGGCTTGTGGAATGGGATCTGTACTAATGTCAACTTCTGGTTTTATGCAGCCTCCCCAGTCTCCTTTCCCCTTAAGCAAGCAAAAGTTTCTTTTGTAAATGTGAGACTCTGTTGTGTTTTGTAATACAGTTCATGCGTAGCCGTGTTTACATTCCCGGTATTAGTGATATCTTATGATGTTTCTTTTTCTGTATGACTTATTTCACTTAGAAGCATCGTACCTACATCCACTCATTATGCTGCTACTTGTCTGTTGCCATTGATTTCATTGTTGAGTGATATTCCATTGTAGGGATGTACCACAACTTCTATGTCCATTTTTGTCTTTCTGGGCTATTGAAGTTGTACCATACACAAGGTTTCCGTAAGCAGAGCAGCCCCAAACTTAGGTGTGGCTGTGTCTTTTTCATGGAAATTTTCCGAATTTATAGCACCATAAGTGGAAGTGCCCTAGGCTCTCTAGCTTGTTTTTTTCTTTGTTCCAGGAAACACCATACACTTCTCCAGAGTGGCTGTTGGCAATTTACATCCCACCCATCAACATAACAAGGCTGCCAGTTCTCCATGGCCTGTCCTGCCTCTCTGGATTTTACACTTTTTTCGGATGGCCCTTTTGAGGGTTGGGAAGTGAGACTTCATTGTAGTTCGGATTTCCATTGCAGGCTTGCTTGGTTGGCCAAAAAGGGTGTATGCGCTTTTTCCTGAATATATTCAGGGAAAAACGCATACGCCCTTTTTGGCCAAGTGGATCACTGTCGAAGTACTGCCTCTTTTTCTATGCTTTCAGCACAATTCTTATCTACCCCCTGATATCTGTTTTCTCTAATTCCGCGTCACATTCAAGTCCTCTTCACAGCCTTCCTTCAATAAATTTTTGGATGATACGGGTCATTTGTAACTCTGAAGGCTTGTGAATTACACTGCCAAAAATCTCCTTTTCCTAACTTGCTTTCTTGTGAGCTGAACCCAAACCCGAAGAATCTCTTCAGGCCTTAATCTCGTTCCGGAACGGCACGCTGAGCGTTTGGTGAATTCTTCTTCCTGGGGGGAAATCACAGTTCAATGTGCCCGTTCAAACACCTAGAGCTAGTCGCTCATTGGTTCTCCTTATTCCTGTTCATCTTCCGCAGAAATTGCAAACTTTGCCAAACAGGAGGTTAAAGGCACTGACTCTCCAAGTGGGGAGAGTGTTATTAACGCATCTGGAACGGCGAACTCGAGTACCAGGGGGCGAAAATGGCGATGAGTTTTAGAAATATTGCCTGGTCACTTGGTGGACCATATTCTGGGTTTCCCATGCCTATTTTAGCTGAAGGATAAATCCCTTAAACCTGGGGATTACGGACCCGTGGAATTGGCACCATGCACCATTACATCAAAGGGTCTGCATTCCCTCACCAATCCTATCAGCCCCAAGTGTCCATCCTTATCTCTCCCTCAGCTGTGTATGAAGAGGTGGCTAAGCCAAGATTCCTTACAAGCCCTGAAGGACTTATTTAAGAATTTCTCTCTATTTCACAGTCTTTGTGTTTTTTTTTCAAATTTATTTTTATAAGGGGATTTAGCTTATTTTCACTGCTCTGTTTATACCGCTGTACACAAATGATTTTCTTATGGAGACGTATAAATATATGGGTTTTAAGTTTCTTCATAGTCAGGTGTATTCTTAGGTTTTGATTATGGGGTGTTGAGTCCATGTGGTTGAGCAAGGAGTAGGTCTTGTCTAATATATATATTTGGCTTGTGGAATGGGATCTGTACTAATGTCAACCTCTGGTTTTATGCAGCCTACGCACTCTCCTTTCCCCTTAAGCAAGCATAAGTTTCTTTTGTAAATGTGAGACTGTTGTGTTTTGTAATGCAGTTCATGCGTAGCCGTGTTTACATTCCTGGTATTAGTGATATCTTATGATGTTTCATTTTCTGTGTGACTTATTTCACTTAGAATCATCATACCTAAATCCACTCATTATGCTGCTACGGGCCTGATGACATTGATTTCATTGTTGAGTGATATTCCATTGTACCTAAGTACCACAACTTCAATATCAATTTTTCTCTTTCTGCGCTATTGAAGTTTTACAGTAGTCACGGTTCGTGTAAACAGAGAAGCCATAAATTTTGCTGTGTTTCTGTCTTTTTCATTTTAATTTTCATAATCTATAGGACCATAAGTGGAAATGCCCTAAGCTCTGTGGCTTGTTTTTTTTTTTCATATGTTTCAGGAAACACCGTACGCTTTTCCAGAGTGGCTGTTGGCAATTTTCATCCCGCCCATCAGTATATCAAGGCTGCCTGTTCTCCATGGCCTGTCCTGCCTCTCTGGATTTTTCCATTTTTTCAGACAGCTCTTTTGAGCGTTGGGAATTGAGACTTCATTGTAGTGCGGATTTCCATTGCAGGTTGCTTGGTTGGCCAAAAAGGGCATATGCGTTTTTTCCTGAACGTAATCAGGAAAAAACACATACACCCTTTTTCGCCATGTGCATCATTTTTGAAGTTGTGCCTCTTTTCCTATGCTTTAAATGTAATTTCAATCTCCCACCTGAAGTCGCTTTCCTGCAATTCTCCCTCACTTTCAAGTCCTCTTCGCATCTTTACTTCAATATATTTCTAGATGATAGTGGGCATTTGTAACTCTCCTGTTTTGTGAATTACAGTTCCTCTGAGCTCCTTTTTTCAACTCCCTTTCTTGTGAGTTGACTGTAAAACTGCAAGATTGCTTCAATCCATATTCTTGTTTTTGGGCGCCTTGCTGAGCCTTTGGTTAATACTTCTTCCTCATGTGAAATGAGAGTGAAATGTCCCCATCAAAGCCCTTACGGCTAATTTCTCATTGTTTCTCACTCTTCCCATTCATCCTCTCCACTCATTACAGACTGTGCAAAACAGGAAATTAAAGGCATTGACTATCCAAATGGTGTGATTTTTAGTAAAGTGGCTGGAAAGTCGATCCTGTGACCCAGTAGTGGAAAAATGAGGTGCGTTTTAGAAACCTTTCCCAATCACATGGTATACCATCTGTTGGGTTTTTCATGCATGGTTTAGCTGTAAGGACATTCCCTTAAACCTGGAGTGTTGTGATCCATGGAATGAGGAGCTTTAAGTATTGTATTAGAGGGTCGGCTTTTGCTCACCAAAGCTCACCAATCCTCATAGCCCCATGTGTCCAGCCTTATCTCTTATCCAGCTATCAATTTATATGTGGTCTATCCACGTTACATCACAGCCCCTGAAACAATTTTGTAAGAATTTTTCTCTCTTTCTTTGTCTCTGTGTTTTGTTTTAAAATTTATTTTATAATGGAGTTTAGATGATTTTCACTGCTGTGTGTGTGCCACTCTGCACACACTTGATTCCCTTATGGAGATATATTAATACAAAGGTTTTAAGATTCCTACTACTCACATAATTTCCTCTGTGGTGAATAGGGTGCGTTGAGGCCAGTTCATTGAGCAAGGTGTAGATCTTGTCTATTACGTATTTGGTTTATTGAATGGTATCTGTGTTAATTTCAAACTCTGATTTTACGCATCACCCCACCTCACCTTTCCCGTTAAGCTGACATAAGTGTGTTTTCTAAATGTGATACACCCTTCTCCTTTGTAATTCAGTTGTTGTGCAGTCATATTTACATTCCCTCTATGAGTGATATCTTATGACATGTTTCTTTTTCTGTGTGACTTAACTCAAGTAGTATCATCGAAACTCAATCCACTCTTTATGCTTCTACTAGCCTTATTACATTTTTTTCATGGTGAAGAGATATTCCATTGTACGTAAGTACCACACCTTCTTTATCCAGTGTTCTCTTTCCTGGGATATTTAAGGTGTACTGAATTCGAGGTTCTTGTAAACAGAGCAGCCCTAAACTTTGTTTTGCCTGTGTCTGTTTGATTTTTAGAATTCCCTAGATATACTCCCGTGATTGCAAGTGTCCTATGCTCTGTAGCACTGTTTTTTAGATGATTTAGGAACCAGGCTACACTTCTCCAGAGTGCCTCTTCTCAGTTTACACACCGCCCATCAGTGTATAAATGCTGCCTGTTCTCCATGGCCTGTCCTGCATTTCTGCGTTTTACAATTTTTTCGGATGGCCCTTTTGACTGGTAGGAAATGAGACTTCTTTGGTGTGCAGATTTGCATTGCTTGCTTGCTTGGTTGCCCATAAAGTGCATATGCGTGTTTTCCTGAATATATTCAGGAGAGAATGCATACGCCCTTTTTGGCCAACTGCACCATTTTAGAAATCCTGCCGCCTTGGGCCTTGGGAAGTAGGCAGAGTCCGAACTTTAGATGATTGATGTCGTCAGGGTCAGAAGCACTCACCAACGGCTTCCCTTAGGTTACATTTTAACTGTCATTGATAGATGATGTCAATAAAAATATCTATTCTTTTTCAGATTTTTTCCCCTTATACGTTATTGCAACATATTGAGTGTAGTTCCCTATGCTATACAGTAGTTCCTTGTTGATGATCTACTTTATACAAGCAGTGTGTATGTGTTAATCCCAAACTGTTAATTTATCCCTCCTCCTACTTTCCTCTTTGGTAATAATAAATTATAAGATTTTATACTTCTCAGAAATGGGAGAGCTGAAACAGAGGTATAATTTTCAATGGAAAAGCATTTAAAATAAGATTGAAGCTTTAACCAAGATTATTAGATGTACATCCTTGGAAAGAAATCACTTCATTTCTCTAATATTGACCTGACAAATAAGACAAATCTTTTCACTGAACTTGCTTATAATAGAATGATGGAAATATAAAATGGAAGTGTTAGAAACATCTTATTTTACCCGAGCCTTATATACTGTTCTATGTTAATCACAGCTTGGCTCACACATCTGTTCATTGAAGTTACAATGTTATCAATCTCTGTTACTCATCCTCCAGAGTGGACCCCAACAAGTATGCCCCTGCCCAGTGTCATTGGAGCCAACAGATCGAGACTGAGTTTGGTTCAGAAGCAAAGGAAACTATATTTTGATCA
Source organism: Inia geoffrensis (assembly GCA_036417435.1). Classification (NCBI taxonomy): domain Eukaryota; kingdom Metazoa; phylum Chordata; class Mammalia; order Artiodactyla; family Iniidae; genus Inia; species Inia geoffrensis. The sequence goes on along the minus strand of CM070910.1, from coordinate 72,845,642 downwards.
GAGAATGGAGAGGTGAGAGCATGCGCTACCCCGCAGGCTGTGTTGGCCTGCTCTGTAGAGGTCCTGTGAGAGTCAGTGGGAGGGAGGGGACGGAGCTCTAGGGGGCCCACTTGGATGCAGCTCAGGCTCTATATCGCAGAGCCTGCACAGGGCCCCAGGAACTGAAGTGTCAACCCAGCCATTCTGCAGTAGGAAAACTGGTCTGAAGTGTCGGGTGTGGCAGCTCTGCATGTGGGAACCTAGGAGCACGTGAAATTAGACAAAGCACAAAGTATAACAGAGGTTAGACTTTATTTTATTGCCCAGATTCTATTTTTATCTCCCAGGGATTTTTAATGGGCTTTGCTGGTGACAAAACCCTCCTCTGCCTTTTGTCCCATTCCTCATTCTTGGAGTATGAGTGTGCAGACCTCTCTTCTGTAACTGCTGAGTGCTGAGTTGGGAGCCCTCATACCCGGGGGTGAGGGTCAGAACTTCTCCCCAGCAGCCTCCAGGTGAGATTGATTGTCCCCAGGGCTGCTGCCCCCCTTCTCGTCCACCAGAGTACAAACATTGGAAGTGTTATAGATCTAATGACCTTTAAGGGTACAGGAAAGGTATGTGCAGAGACACTGTGGGGACAGGTTTTACCCCACCCCACATTTGTTAGGCCACCTTAGGCTGACCGTTTCTGCCAGCCTAGATGTTCTGACCAGTAGTCTTTGTTTTCTTCAATTAGGCGCCTGAATTAATGTAAAAACAGTACCAGGTGTCAGAGCCTTGCCTGCTCAACTCCCAGCCAGTCCAGAGTCAGTGGTGATCCAGGACCATGATGGACACTGAGTCAACAGCCTTTTGAGGTAGCCAGGAGTCCAGCCGGTCTTATTGGCCACCATCATCATGGTGGCTGTAGGCTTTTCTATGGTGACAGTGTGATATACTGTTCCCCTGCCAAGCTTATTAGCTCCCCTCTGGGTGCAGTAAGTCCTGAAAGCAGTAGTCTACTCTTTTTTTACACACTCTTGTTGTTTTCTGATAGAAACTCCAGGTAAAATGATGGTTACACGAGTCGCCACGGGGCCCCGTTGCCCCCGGTTGTCTCTCTGGAGGTTGGAGTTGGAGGGCCTCCTCACTCGAGGTCAGTGTGCTCATGGAGTGAACCTTGCAACCTCAAGGCATGTTTGGTGGTTAAGATCAACACGTGGCGTCCTTTTCCTTTATGAGCGAGGTTGCCTTTCAGGCTGCTGATTTCCAGGTTTTTAGATACTGCCAGTATCTTGGCCAGATGTGGTGGTGGACCAAGCCCCTTGGTGACCGTAGTTTATCCTACCTGGAATGCATTCTTGCATTGTTCCTTTTCAAGTGGTCCCAGTTTTTGCACTAATATTCCAATGGCGATTCACCTTTCACCAGGAATGTAAAAGTCAAAGAGTTTAGCTAAATTAGGGAGTTCCAGGTCAAGGGTCTGAATTGGCTGCTCTTTCCATTGTTGAAAGACCACTTCTGGATTCTATTCAAAAGGATCATCATCTTTTCCTTTCAGTTTTTCATATAGAGGCCCAGCTATTAGACTGTAGTTCGGGATCCAGATGCAGCAAACCACAGCCTCCCCAGGAACTCCTAAGCTGTCTTCTACTTTTAGAAGGGCTAAGTCTGCAAATGGTTTCTTCCCTTTCTTGAGATGGGCTTCTCAGACCTTCTGTGAGAATGAAGCCCAGGCAGGTCACCTTAGTGTGTGATATTTGAGCTTTTTCTTGGACAACTTCTATCCTGTATTGGCTTGGTAGTTTAGAGGCCTCCTTAGTAGGGCTGGCAATCAGAATGGCGTCTGCATATTGAAGGAGGGTTTCCTTTTCCAGAGGTAGAACTTTTAGGTCTTTAGCTAAGCTTTCCCAAAGATGGTGTGGGAATTTTTGTACCCTTGGGGCGAGACGGCCCAGCAGTATTGTTTTTGTTGTATGCTGAGTCCTGCCACTCACAAGGCAAAATTTCTTGTGACTCTGGGACTAATGGAATACAAAAGAAGGCATCATTGAAGTCTAATACAGAACACCATGTCCTGGTGGTTGGTAGAATGACTAGCAGTGTGTAGGAATTAGGAACTACTGGAGGTATACCCTTGGTGGCATAACTGACTGTCCTGACATCCTTTACTAGGTCCCCGGCAGCCCATTTGTCTCTCGTGGTCAGGCCAATACCAGGATATGGAGCTCACCTGGGCAGGTACCCCACCCCCACCCCAGTCCATTGGTCTCTCATGGTCAGGCCCCTCCCAGGATAAAGGTCTCACCTGGTCAGGTCACCAGCAGCCCACAAGGCTCTCCTGGTCAGGTCCCTCCCAGGATACAGAGGTACCGTGGCAGGGCTGGGCAAACAGGAACCGTGCACATAACCCTCATTGCAGAGCAACCCCAGCTCACCTGTCTCTCAGAGCTGAAACAGAACACCTCAGAGCTGGACTTGAACTAACAAACAGCAGCTCCGACATGTCTGTGACCATAGGCATCGCTCTGTAGGGCCTCCCTCTGCCTGGTCTTCCAGAGACTTCTACTGCACCCAGGGCACCAGGCTTCTGCCTCCAGCCACCCACCTCTCCTCTCCCTGACTTCTGTGTTCCTTTCATTAGGAGAGGATTTTCTTGAAGTTGTCTCCCACTCATGGGCCAGATAAAATGACTAGAAAACAAACCAGAGCTGCAGCCCCTTGTGTATCCAGACTTTCAAGAGCCTACACCTGTTCCTTCGAGCTGGCCGGTTCAGCAAGGTCAATTTTCTGCAACTGTGAGCCCCTGAGTAGTGAGGATTGGCTGACCTGTGCAGTCTGACCAATCGGGCCAGCCCTGCCCAGGTGTGCCTGTTTTGAGGTCAATATAAATACCGCTCCAGGCAGCAAGAGCCCCTGCAGCTCTGCCTGACACCATATTCTCTGCCCTGTCAGTAGTCTCGGGGCTGGGCTGGTGGGAGGGATTGAGAGGCCACGGCTTTGTGAGTGGCCTAGTGTGAGTTGGTCTCTGCTGGACTTTCTGCAGCAGTTTCCAGGCTGCCACCTGCTAAAGAAGAGGATGTGTCACCCATAACTGCTGCTGGAATTTTTCCCTGGGCAGAGGTGAGGAAGGAAAAAAGCAGTGGGAGAGGGACAGGAGGGGTTTCTCAGGCAGGAAAATGGAAAGCTTCCAGAAGAGCACCCAGGGCCAGGACCATCCTGGCTGGCCTTCAGGCACCAAGTCAGCCGGCATGCTGTCACTTTTGTGGCTCCACGGCCCTTCCTCTAGGCTTTCAAGTCGTTGCACATATTCAGGTGTTTTATCTGGGAAGGGTGGGAACAGTTCAGCAGCAGCTGGCCTGTGGCTCAGCTCACGTTTCCTCACAGAGGCCTCGGCACAGTCCCCCAGCTTTACAATGAAGACGCTTGTTGCGTGGGGGCTGCTGGCTGAATGGGAGATGATTCCCCACCACTGACCAACTTCAGGAATATTTACAACTGGAGCAAGTGTCCTGATACAGTTTTCCTCTGTGTAACTGGTGGGTTCTGTTTAGTTTTTTTTTTTTTTTTTTTTTTTTTTTTTTTTTTTTTTTTTTTTTCATTTTGGGTTCTAGGTAGATTTTATTCCTCTTTTTGTTATTTACAGATATAAGCATGGAAATAATGTATTCATATAAATACACGTATGTGAAGGGAAGAACCTTTTTTTTCTGTTTTAAATTTTTTTTTTTTTTTTTAAATTTTGAAATATATTTTAGTTTTTTATACAGAAGGTTTTTATTGGTTATCTATTTTATACATATAAATGTATACATGCCAATCTGAATCTCTCAATTCCTCCCACCACCTACCCACCACACCTTTTCCCACTTGATGTCCATATGTTTTTTCTCTACATCTGTTGTTCTATTTCTGCCTTGCAAACTGGTTCATCTGCACAATTTTTCTAGGTTCCACATATTTGTATTAATATACAATATTTGTTTTTCTCTTTCTGACATACTTCACTCTCTATGACAGTCTCTATATCCATCAACATCTCTACAAATGATCCAATTTCATTCCTTCTTATGGCTGAGTAATATTCCATTTTATATATGTACCATCTCTTTATGCATTCGTGTGTCTGTGGACATTTATGTTGCTTCCATTACCTGGCTATTATAGTGATGCAATGAACTTTGTGGTGAAAGTCTCCTCTCGATTTATGTTTTTGTCTGGATATATGCTTAGTAGTGGGATGGCTGGATCATATGGTAATTTATGGTTAGTTGTTAAGGAACCTCCATACTGTTCTCTATAGAGACTGTATCAATTTACATTCCCAACAATAGTGGAAGAGGTTTCCTTTTCTCCACACCATTTGAGCACTTGTTATTTGTAGAATTTCTGATAATGCCCATTCTAACAGGTGTGAGGTGATACCTCATTGTTGAGTTTATTTCTTTGAGCAAGGAGTAGGTCCTCTCTATTACATACTTGGCTTATGGAACGGTATTTGGGCTCATTTCAATCTCTGGTTTTATGCCACACCCCAACTCAACTTTCCCCTTAAACAAGCATAAAATTGTTTCCCAACTGTGAGACTCTGTTCTGTTTTGTAATTCAGTTCATATGTAGCCAAGCTTACATTCCCTTTATTATTGATACCTTATAATAATTTTTTTTTCTGTGTGACTTAGTTCACTTAGAATCATTGTACCGAAATCCATTCATTTTGCTTTTACGGGCCTGATTACATTGATATCATTACTGAGTGATATTTCATTGTACGTAAGTAGCACAATGTCTTTATCCATTTTTTTTTCCAGGATATTTAAGTTGTACTGTAGTTGAGGTTGCTGTAAACACAGCAGCCCTAAATATTGGGGTGGCTGTGTCTTCCTCGTTTAATTTTCCTAAGCTACAGGGCCATAAGTGGAAGTGCCCTAGGCTCTGTGGCTTTGATTTTTAGATGTTTGAGGAAACACCATACACTACTCCAGAGTACCTGTTAGCAATTTACATCTCACCAATCATCATAACAAAGCTCCCTGTTATCCATGGCCTGTCTTGCCTCTCTGGATTTTACACTTTGTTCAGACGACCCTTTTAAGCGGTGGGAAGTGAGACTTCATTGTAGTGTGGATTTCCATTGCCGGTTTCCTTGCTTGGCCAAAAAGGGCGTATGTGTTTCTTCCTGAATATATTCAGGCAAAAAACGTATACACCCTTTTTGGCCAAGTGCATCATTGTCGAAGTGCTGCCTCTTTTCCTATGCTTTCAGAGCAATTCCAGTTTACTACATGAAATTGGTTTCCTGCAATTCTGCCTAGCATTCAAGTCCTCTTCACAGCCTTACGTCAATATATTTTTGGATGAAAGTTATCTTTATAACTGAAGGCTTGTGAATTACAGTGTCCTTAAGCTCCTTTTTTAAACTCGCTTTCTTGTGAGCTGGTCGCAAAATGGCAGAATTGCTTCAGGCACTAATCTGGTTCCAGCAAACCATGCTGAGCCTTTGGTGAATTATTTTTCCAGTTTGGAAATCAGAGTTCAATGTGCCCGTCAAAACACCTAGAGTTAGTTGGTCATTGGTTCTCCCTATCACTGTTTGTCTTGTGCAGAAATTGCAAACTGTGCCAAACAGGAGGTTAAAGGCACGGACTCCCCAAGAGGTGCAAGTGTTAATAAAGCATCTGGAATGGCAAACGCGAGTACCAGCGTGTAAAAACTGAGATGTGTTTTAGAAACTTTTCCTGATCACATGTTGTATCACACTCTGCGTTTCCCATGCATATTTTAGCTGAAAGATGAATCCCTTAAATCTGGAGATTTGGGACCCATGGAATGGGTACCATGGACTATTAAACAAATATTCGGCATTTGCTCACCAAACCTCTCCAATCCTATCAGCCGCAAGTGTCCTGCCTTATATCTCCCCCAGCTGTGGATGTAGATGTGTTAAATCCAGGTTTCATCACAAGCCCTCAATGAATTATTTAAGAAATTCTCTCTATTACAAAGTCTTTGTGTTTCGGTTTTGAAATTTATTTTTATAGTGGGATTTAGCTGATTTTCACTGCTGTGTTTATGCCACTGTACACACACATGATTCTCTTACAGACACCTATAAATACATGGGTTTTACGTTTCTTCATAGTCAGGTATATTCTTATGCATTGAATACGGGGTGTTGAGTCCATTTCGTTCAGCAAGGAGTAGGCCTCTTCTGATATATATTTGGCTTATAAAAAAGTATCTGTACAAATTTCAACCTCTGGCTTTATGCAGCCTCCCAACCCACCATTCCCCTTAAGCAAGCAAAAGTTTATTTTCTAAATGTGAGACTCCGTTGTGTTTTGTAATACAGTTCATGTGTAGTCGTGTTTACATTCCCGATATTAGTGATATCTTATGATGTTTCTTTATCTGTGTAACTTATTTCACTTAGAATCATCATACCTAAATCCACTTATTATGCTGCTACGGGCCTGATGACATTGATTTCACTGTTGACTGACATTCCATTGTACGTAGGTAGCACAATTTCTATATCCATTTTTCTCTTTCTGAACTATTGAAGTTGTACTGTAGCTGAGGTTCTTGTAAACAGAGAATTCCCAAATTTTAGGGTGGCTGTTGTTTTTGTTTAAATGTCCCTAAACTATAGGAACACAAGAGGAAGTGCCTTACGCTCTGTAGCTTGATTTTTTAGATGTTTCAGGAAACACCATACACTTCTCCAGAGTGGCTGTTGGCAATTAACATCCTGAACATCAGCATAACAAAACTCCCTGTTCTCCATAGGCTGTCCTGCCTTTCTGGTTCATAGAATTTTTCAGATGTCTGTTCTGACCAGTGGGAAGAGAGACTTCATTTTAGTGTGGATTTCCATTGCACGGTTGCTTGGTTGGCCAAAAAGGACGTACGAGTTTTTTCCTGAATATATTCAGGAAAAAAACGCATACACACTTTTTGGCCAAGTACATCAATGTTGAAGTTCTGCCTCTTTTCATATGCTTTAAATGCAATTCCAATGTACCTCGTGAAATCTGTTTCCTGCAATTGTGTCTGGCATTCAACTCATCTTCACAGCCTTATTTCAATATATTTTGGCTGATAGTTGTCCTTTATAACTCTGCACGTTTGTGAAATACAGTAGCCCTAAGCTCCTTTTTTCAAGTCACCTTCTTGTGACCTGGCCGCAAACCCCAGAATCGCTTCAGGCACTAAACTGGTTCCAGCACACCATGCAGAGCATTTGGTGAATTTTTCTTCCTGGTGGGAAATCAGAGTTCAATGTGCCCGTCCAAAGACATAGAGTTAGTCACTCATTGGTCCCCCTGATTCTTGTTCATCTTCTGCAGAATTTGCAAGCTGTGAAAACAGGAGTTTAAAGACACTGACTCTCCAAGTGGGGAGAGTGTTAGTAAAGTATGTGGAATGCTGAACCCGAGTACCAGGGGGCCAAAACTGAGATGAGTTTTAGAAACTTTGCCTGATTACATTGTGGACCATACTCTGCGTTTCCCATGCATATTTTAGCTGAATGATGAATCCCTTAAACCTGGAGATTTGGGACCCATAGAATGTGTACCAAGCACTATTACATCAAAGTGTCTGCATTTTCTCACCAAATCTCACCAATTCTATCAGCCACAAGTGTCCAGCCTTACATCTCCCTCAGCTGCAGATGTAGTTGTGGTAAATCCAGGTTTCATCACAAGCCCTAAATGAATTATTTAAGAATTTCTCTCTATTGCACAGTCATTGTGTTTTGTTTTTGAAATTTATTTTTATAGTGGGATTTGTCTGATTTTCACTGCTGTGTTTATGGCACCGTACACACACAGGATTGTCTTACAGAAACATATAAATACATAGGTTTGAAGTTTCTTAGTAGTCAGTTATATTCCAAACCACTAAATAAGGGGTGATGAGTCCATTTCGTTGAGCAAGGGGTAGGTCTTGTATAATACATATTGGCTTATAGAAAGGTATCTGTACTAATTTCAACCCCTGGTTTTATGCAGCCTCGCAATTCAACCTTCCCCTTAGGCAAGCATAGTTCCTTTTGTAAATGTGAGACTCTGTTCTGTTTTGTAATTCAGTTCATGTGTATCCATGTTTACATTCCCAGTACTACTGGAATCTTATGATGTTTCTTTTTCTACGTGACTTATTTAACTTAAAAACATCATACGAAAATCAACAGATTTTGTTCCTATGGGCCAGATGACATGGATTTCATTGCTGAGTGATATTACATTGTACGTAAGTACCACAACAACTATATCCATTTTTCCCTTTCTGGGCTATTGAAGTTGCACCACAGAAAAGTTCTTTAAAGAGAGCAGTCCCAACCTTTGGTGTGGCTGTGTCTTTTTCATTTAATTTTTCCTAATCTATAGGACCATAAATGGAAGTGCCCCAGGCTCTGTCACTTGGTTTTTTATATGTTCCAGGAAACACCATACACTTCTGCAGTGTGGCTGGTGGCAACTTACATCCCGTACATTAACATAACAAGTCTGCCAGTTCTCCATGGCCTGTCCGGCTCTCTGGATTTTACACATTTTTTGGACGGCCCTTTTGAGCAGTGGGACGTGAGACTTCATTGTAGAGCAGATTTCCATTGCAGGCTTGCTGAGTTGGCCAAAAAGAGCGTATGCGTTTTTTTCCTGAATATATTCAGGAAAAAACGCATACGCTCTTTTTGGCCAAGTGCATAATTGTCGAAGTGCTGCCCCTTTTCCTATGCTTTCAGAGCAATTCTAATCTACCACCTGATATCTTTTTTCTGTAATTCTGCCCCGTGTTCAAATCCTCTTCCCAGCCTTCCTTCAGTAAATTTTCGGATGATAGGGGTCATTTGTATCTCTGCAGGATTGTGAATTACAGTGCCCCTAAGCTCCTTTGTTCAACTCGCTTTCTTGGGAGCTGACCGCAAAACCAAAGAATTGCTTCAGGCCCTAATCTGGTTCTGGCATGGCACGCTGAGCCTTTGGTGAATTCTTCTTCCTGGTGGGAAATCAGAGTACAATGTGCCAGTCCAATCACATAGAGTTGGTCCCTCATTGGTTCTCCATATTACTGTTCATCTTCCGCAGAAATTGCAAACTGTGCCAAACAAGAGGTTAAAGGCACTGATTCTCCAAGTGGGGAGAACGTCTGGAATGGTGAACCCGTGTATCAGGGGCTGAAAACTGAGATGAGTTTTAGAAATTTTACCTGGTCACTTGTTGGACCATATTCTGGGTTTTCCATGCATATTTTAGATGAAGGATAAATCCCTTAAACCTAGAGATTTGGGACCTATGGAATAGGTAGCATGCACTATTACATGAAAGGGTCTGCTTTTGCTCACCCAACCTCACCAATCCTATCGGCCCCAAGTGTCCAAACTTATATCTTCCCCACCTGTGGATGTAGAGGTGGTAAATCCAAGTTTAATGCAAACCCTGAATGAATTATTTAAGAATTTCTCTCTATTTCACAGTTTTTGTGTTTATTTTTAAAATTTATTTTTATAATGGGATTTAGATTATATTCACTGCTGTGTTTATGCCATTTTACACACACATGATTCTCATACGGAGACCTATAAGTATATGGGTTTTAAGTTTCTTCGTACTCAGGTATATTTCTAGGCATTGATTAAGGGGTGTTGAGTCCATTTCGTTGAGCAAAGAGTAGGTCTTGTCTAATATATATTTGGCTTATGGGAACGGTATCTGTACTAATGTCAACCTCTGGTTTTATGCAGCCTCCCAGCTCACCTTTCCCCTTAAGCAAGCATAAGTTTCTGTTGTAAATGTGGGACTCTGTTGTGTTTTGTAATAGAGTTCATGCGTAGTCATGTTTACATTCTCGGTATTAGTGATATCTTATGATGTTTCTTTTTTCTGTGTGACTTATTTCATGTAGAACCATCGTACCTAAATCCTCTCATTATGCTGCTATGGGCCTGATGCTGTTGATTTCCCTGTTGAGTGATATTCCATTGTAGATATGTACCAAAGCTTCCATGTCCATTATTCTCTTTCTGGGCTATGAAAGTTGTACCATACGCAAGGTTCTCGTATACAGAGCAGCCCCAAACTTCGGTGTGGCCTTGTCTTTTTCATTTAAATTATCTGAATCCATAGCACCATAAGTGGAAGTGCCCTGGGCTCTGTAGCTTGTTTTTTAATTTGTTCCAGGAAGCACCATACACTTATGCTGAGTGACTGTTAGCAATTTACATCCCGCCCATCAGCATAACAAGGCTGCTTGCTCTCCATGGCCTGTTCTGCCTCTCTGGATTTTACACTATGTTTTGACGGCCATTTTAGCGGTGGGAAGTGAGACTTCATTGTAGTGCGGATTTCCACTGCAGGCTTCCTTGGATGGCCAAAAAGGGCGTATGCGTTTTCTCCTGAATATATTCAGGAAAAAAAGCATATAAAAACGCATACGCCCTTTTTGTCCAAGTGCATCACTGTCGAAGTGCTGCCTCTTTTCCTGTGCTTTCAGAGCAATTTTAATCTACCACCTGTTATCTGTTTTCTGCAATTCTGCCTCATGTTCAAGTCCTCTTCACAGCCTACCTTCAATAAATTTTGGGATGATAGTGGTCATTTGTAACTGCAGGATTGTGAATTACAGTGCCCCTAAGCTCCTTTGTTCAACTCGCCTTCTTGTGTGCTGACCGCAAAAGCAAAGAATTGCTTCAGGCCCTAATCTGGTTCCCACACAGCACGCTGAGCCTTTGCTGAATCCTTCTTCCACGTGGGAAATCAGAGTACAATGTGCCCGTCCAAAGACATAGAGTTGGTTGCTCATTGGTTCTCCATATTCCTGTTCATCTTCCGCAGAAATTGCAAAGTTTCCCAAACAAGAGGTTAAAGGCACTGACTCTCCAAGTGGGGAGTGTGTTAATAAAGCATCTGGAATGGCGAACCCGAGTACCAGGGGATGAAAATTGAGATGAGTTTTAGAAATTTTGCTTGGTCACTTTGTGGACCGTATTCTGGGTTCTCCATGCATATTTTAGCTTAAGGATAAATCACTTAAATCTGGAGATTTGGGACCATGGAATGAGTACCATACACTATTACATGAAAGGGTCTGCATTCACTCACCAAACCTCACCAATCTTATCAACCCCAAGTGTCCAGCCTTATATCTCCCCCACCTGTGGATGTAGAGGTGGTAAATCCAAGTTTGATGCAAGCTCTGGATGAATTATTTAACAATTTCTCTCTATTTCACAGTCTTTGTGTTTTGATTTTTAAATTTATTTTTATAATGGGATTTACCTTATATTCACTGCTGTGTTTATGCTGTTGTACACACACATGAATCTCTTACGGAGACCTATAAATATATGGGTTTTATGTTTCTTTGTACTCAGGTGTATTCCTAGGCATTGATTAAGGGGTGTTAAGTCCATTTCGTTGAGCAAGGAGTATGTCTTGTCTAATATATACTTAGCTTATGGAACGGTATCTGTACTAATGTCAACCTCTGGTTTTATGCAGCCTCCCAGCTCACCATTCCCCTTAAGCAAGGATAAGTTTATTTTGTAAATGTGAGACTCTGTTGTGTTTTGTAATGCAGTTCATGCGTAGCCGTGTTTACATTCCCGGTATTAGTGATACCTTATGATGTTTCCTTTTTTTGTGTGACTTATTTCACTTAGAACCATCATAACTATATCCACTCATTTATGCTGCTACTGTCCCGATGCCATTGATTTTATTGTTGAGTGATATTCCATTGTAGGTAAGTACCACAACTTCTATATCCATTTTTCTCTTTCTGGGCTATGAAAGTTGTACCATACACAAGGTTCTCGTAAACAGAGCAGCCCCCAACTTTGGTGTGGCCTTGTCTTTTTCATTTAAATTATCCGAATCAATAGCACCATAAGTGGAAGTGCCCTGGGCTCTGTAGCTTGTTTTTTAATTTGTTCCAGGAAACACCATACACTTATGCTGAGTGGCTGTTAGCAATTTACATCCCGCCCATCAGTATAACAAGGCTGCTTGTTCTCCATGGCCTGTTCTGCCTCTCTGGATTTTACACTATTTTTCGACGGCCCTTTTAGTGGTGGGAAGTGAGACTTCATTGTAGTGCGGATTTCCACTGCAGGCTTCCTTGGATGGCCAAAAAGGGCGTATGCGTTTTTTCCTGAATATATTCAGGAAAAAATGCATATAATAACGCATACGCCCTTTTTGTCCAAGCACATCACTGTTGAAGTGCTGCCTCTTTTCCTATGCGTTCAGAGCAATTCTAATCTACCACCTGTTATCTGTTTTCTGCAATTCTGCCTCATGTTCAAGTCCTCTTCACAGCCTACCTTCAATAAATTTTGGGATGATAGTGTTCATTTGTAACTGCAGGATTGTGAATTACAGTGCCCCTAAGCTCCTTTGTTCAACTCGCCTTCTTGTGTGCTGACCGCAAAAGCAAAGAATTGCTTCAGGCCCTCATCTGGTTCCCGCACGGCACGCTGAGCCTTTGCTGAATACTTCTTCCACGTGGGAAATCAGAGTACAATGTGCCCGTCCAAAGACATAGAGTTAGTTTCTCATTGGTTCTCCATATTCCTGTTCATCTTCCACAGAAATTGCAAAGTTTCCCAAACAAGAGGTTAAAGGCACTGACTCTCCAAGTGGGGAGTGTGTTAATAAAGCATCTGGAATGGCGAACCCGAGTACCAGGGGGTGAAATTTGAGATGAGTTTTAGAAATTTTGCTTGGTCACTTTGTGGACCATATTCTGGGTTCTCCATGCACATTTTAGCTTAAGGATAAATCACTTAAACCTGGAGATTTGGTACCATGGAATGAGTACCATGCACTATTACATGAAAGGGTCTGCATTTGCTCACCAAACCTCACCAATCTTATCAGCCCCAAGTGTCCAGCCTTATATCTCCCCCACCTGTGGATGTAGAGGTGGTAAATCCAAGTTTGATGCAAGCTCTGAATGAATTATTTAACCATTTCTCTCTATTTCACAGTCTTTGTGTTTTGTTTTTAAAATTTATTTTTATAAGGGGATTTCGCTTATTTACACTGCTGTGTGTATGCTGCTGTACACAAATGATTTTCTTATGGAGACCTATAAATGTATGGGTTTTAATTTTCTTCATAGTCAGGTATATATCTAGGTTTTGAATACGGGGTGTTGAGTCCATTTGGTTGAGCAAGGAGTAGGTCTTGTCTAATATATATTTGGCTTATGGAATGGTATCTGTCCTAATGTCAACCTCTGGTTTTATGCAGCCTCCCCACTCTCCTTTCCCCTTAAGAAAGCATACGTTTCTTTTGTAAATGTGAGACTGTTGTGTTTTGTAATGCAGTTCATGCGTAGCCGTGTTTACATTCTTGGTATTAGTGATATCTTATGATGTTTCATTTTCTGTGTGACTTATTTCACTTAGAACCATCATACCTAAATCCACTCATTTATGCTGCTACTGTCCCGATGCCATTGATTTTACTGTTGAGTGATATTCCATTGTAGGTAAGTACCACAACTTCTATATCCATTTTTCTCTTTCTGGGCTATGAAAGTTGTACCATACGCAAGGTTCTCGTATACAGAGCAGCCCCAAACTTCGGTGTGGCCTTGTCTTTTTCATTTAAATTATCTGAATCCATAGCACCATAAGTGGAAGTGCCCTGGGCTCTGTAGCTTGTTTTTTAATTTGTTCCAGGAAGCACCATACACTTATGCTGAGTGACTGTTAGCAATTTACATCCCGCCCATCAGCATAACAAGGCTGCTTGCTCTCCATGGCCTGTTCTGCCTCTCTGTATTTTACACTATGTTTTGACGGCCATTTTAGCGGTGGGAAGTGAGACTTCATTGTAGTGCGGATTTCCACTGCAGGCTTCCTTGGATGGCCAAAAAGGGCGTATGCGTTTTCTCCTGAATATATTCAGGAAAAAAAGCATATAAAAACGCATACGCCCTTTTTGTCCAAGTGCATCACTGTCGAAGTGCTGCCTCTTTTCCTGTGCTTTCAGAGCAATTTTAATCTACCACCTGTTATCTGTTTTCTGCAATTCTGCCTCATGTTCAAGTCCTCTTCACAGCCTACCTTCAATAAATTTTGGGATGATAGTGGTCATTTGTAACTGCAGGATTGTGAATTACAGTGCCCCTAAGCTCCTTTGTTCAACTCGCCTTCTTGTGTGCTGACCGCAAAGGCAAAGAATTGCTTCAGGCCCTAATCTGGTTCCCACACAGCACGCTGAGCCTTTGCTGAATCCTTCTTCCACGTGGGAAATCAGAGTACAATGTGCCCGTCCAAAGACATAGAGTTGGTTGCTCATTGGTTCTCCATATTCCTGTTCATCTTCCGCAGAAATTGCAAAGTTTCCCAAACAAGAGGTTAAAGGCACTGACTCTCCAAGTGGAGAGTGTGTTAATAAAGCATCTGGAATGGCGAACCCGAGTACCAGGGGATGAAAATTGAGATGAGTTTTAGAAATTTTGCTTGGTCACTTTGTGGACCGTATTCTGGGTTCTCCATGCATATTTTAGCTTAAGGATAAATCACTTAAATCTGGAGATTTGGGACCATGGAATGAGTACCATACACTATTACATGAAAGGGTCTGCATTCACTCACCAAACCTCACCAATCTTATCAACCCCAAGTGTCCAGCCTTATATCTCCCCCACCTGTGGATGTAGAGGTGGTAAATCCAAGTTTGATGCAAGCTCTGGATGAATTATTTAACAATTTCTCTCTATTTCACAGTCTTTGTGTTTTGATTTTTAAATTTATTTTTATAATGGGATTTACCTTATATTCACTGCTGTGTTTATGCTGTTGTACACACACATGAATCTCTTACGGAGACCTATAAATATATGGGTTTTATGTTTCTTTGTACTCAGGTGTATTCCTAGGCATTGATTAAGGGGTGTTAAGTCCATTTCGTTGAGCAAGGAGTATGTCTTGTCTAATATATACTTAGCTTATGGAACGGTATCTGTACTAATGTCAACCTCTGGTTTTATGCAGCCTCCCAGCTCACCATTCCCCTTAAGCAAGGATAAGTTTATTTTGTAAATGTGAGACTCTGTTGTGTTTTGTAATGCAGTTCATGCGTAGCCGTGTTTACATTCCCGGTATTAGTGATATCTTATGATGTTTCCTTTTTTTGTGTGACTTATTTCACTTAGAACCATCATAACTATATCCACTCATTTATGCTGCTACTGTCCCGATGCCATTGATTTTATTGTTGAGTGATATTCCATTGTAGGTAAGTACCACAACTTCTATATCCATTTTTCTCTTTCTGGGCTATGAAAGTTGTACCATACACAAGGTTCTTGTAAACAGAGCAGCCCCCAACTTTGGTGTGGCTTTGTCTTTTTCATTTAAATTATCCGAATCAATAGCACCATAAGTGGAAGTGCCCTGGGCTCTGTAGCTTGTTTTTTAATTTGTTCCAGGAAACACCATACACTTATGCTGAGTGGCTGTTAGCAATTTACATCCCGCCCATCAGTATAACAAGGCTGCTTGTTCTCCATGGCCTGTTCTGCCTCTCTGGATTTTACACTATTTTTCGACGGCCCTTTTAGTGGTGGGAAGTGAGACTTCATTGTAGTGCGGATTTCCACTGCAGGCTTCCTTGGATGGCCAAAAAGGGCGTATGCGTTTTTTCCTGAATATATTCAGGAAAAAACGCATATAATAAAGCATACGCCCTTTTTGTCCAAGCGCATCACTGTCGAAGTGCTGCCTCTTTTCCTATGCGTTCAGAGCAATTCTAATCTACCACCTGTTATCTGTTTTCTGCAATTCTGCCTCATGTTCAAGTCCTCTTCACAGCCTACCTTCAATAAATTTTGGGATGATAGTGGTCATTTGTAACTGCAGGATTGTGAATTACAGTGCCCCTAAGCTCCTTTGTTCAACTCGCCTTCTTGTGTGCTGACCGCAAAAGCAAAGAATTGCTTCAGGCCCTCATCTGGTTCCCGCACGGCACGCTGAGCCTTTGCTGAATACTTCTTCCACGTGGGAAATCAGAGTACAATGTGCCCGTCCAAAGACATAGAGTTAGTTTCTCATTGGTTCTCCATATTCCTGTTCATCTTCCACAGAAATTGCAAAGTTTCCCAAACAAGAGGTTAAAGGCACTGACTCTCCAAGTGGGGAGTGTGTTAATAAAGCATCTGGAATGGCGAACCCGAGTACCAGGGGGTGAAATTTGAGATGAGTTTTAGAAATTTTGCTTGGTCACTTTGTGGACCATATTCTGGGTTCTCCATGCACATTTTAGCTTAAGGATAAATCACTTAAACCTGGAGATTTGGTACCATGGAATGAGTACCATGCACTATTACATGAAAGGGTCTGCATTTGCTCACCAAACCTCACCAATCTTATCAGCCCCAAGTGTCCAGCCTTATATCTCCCCCACCTGTGGATGTAGAGGTGGTAAATCCAAGTTTGATGCAAGCTCTGAATGAATTATTTAACCATTTCTCTCTATTTCACAGTCTTTGTGTTTTGTTTTTAAAATTTATTTTTATAAGGGGATTTCGCTTATTTACACTGCTGTGTGTATGCTGCTGTACACAAATGATTTTCTTATGGAGACCTATAAATGTATGGGTTTTAATTTTCTTCATAGTCAGGTATATATCTAGGTTTTGAATACGGGGTGTTGAGTCCATTTGGTTGAGCAAGGAGTAGGTCTTGTCTAATATATATTTGGCTTATGGAATGGTATCTGTCCTAATGTCAACCTCTGGTTTTATGCAGCCTCCCCACTCTCCTTTCCCCTTAAGAAAGCATACGTTTCTTTTGTAAATGTGAGACTGTTGTGTTTTGTAATGCAGTTCATGCGTAGCCGTGTTTACATTCCTGGTATTAGTGATATCTTATGATGTTTCATTTTCTGTGTGACTTATTTCACTTAGAACCATCATACCTAAATCCACTCATTTATGCTGCTACTGTCCCGATGCCATTGATTTTACTGTTGAGTGATATTCCATTGTAGGTAAGTACCACAACTTCTATATCCATTTTTCTCTTTCTGGGCTATGAAAGTTGTACCATACACAAGGTTCTCGTAAACAGAGCAGCCCCAAACTTCGGTGTGGCCTTGTCTTTTTCATTTAAATTATCTGAATCCATAGCACCATAAGTGGAAGTGCCCTGGGCTCTGTAGCTTGTTTTTTAATTTGTTCCAGGAAGCACCATACACTTATGCTGAGTGACTGTTAGCAATTTACATCCCGCCCATCAGCATAACAAGGCTGCTTGCTCTCCATGGCCTGTTCTGCCTCTCTGGATTTTACACTATGTTTTGACGGCCATTTTAGCGGTGGGAAGTGAGACTTCATTGTAGTGCGGATTTCCACTGCAGGCTTCCTTGGATGGCCAAAAAGGGCGTATGCGTTTTCTCCTGAATATATTCAGGAAAAAAAGCATATAAAAACGCATACGCCCTTTTTGTCCAAGTGCATCACTGTCGAAGTGCTGCCTCTTTTCCTGTGCTTTCAGAGCAATTTTAATCTACCACCTGTTATCTGTTTTCTGCAATTCTGTCTCATGTTCAAGTCCTCTTCACAGCCTACCTTCAATAAATTTTGGGATGATAGTGGTCATTTGTAACTGCAGGATTGTGAATTACAGTGCCCCTAAGCTCCTTTGTTCAACTCGCCTTCTTGTGTGCTGACCGCAAAAGCAAAGAATTGCTTCAGGCCCTAATCTGGTTCCCACACAGCACGCTGAGCCTTTGCTGAATCCTTCTTCCACGTGGGAAATCAGAGTACAATGTGCCCGTCCAAAGACATAGAGTTGGTTGCTCATTGGTTCTCCATATTCCTGTTCATCTTCCGCAGAAATTGCAAAGTTTCCCAAACAAGAGGTTAAAGGCACTGACTCTCCAAGTGGGGAGTGTGTTAATAAAGCATCTGGAATGGCGAACCCGAGTACCAGGGGATGAAAATTGAGATGAGTTTTAGAAATTTTGCTTGGTCACTTTGTGGACCGTATTCTGGGTTCTCCATGCATATTTTAGCTTAAGGATAAATCACTTAAATCTGGAGATTTGGGACCATGGAATGAGTACCATACACTATTACATGAAAGGGTCTGCATTCACTCACCAAACCTCACCAATCTTATCAACCCCAAGTGTCCAGCCTTATATCTCCCCCACCTGTGGATGTAGAGGTGGTAAATCCAAGTTTGATGCAAGCTCTGGATGAATTATTTAACAATTTCTCTCTATTTCACAGTCTTTGTGTTTTGATTTTTAAATTTATTTTTATAATGGGATTTACCTTATATTCACTGCTGTGTTTATGCTGTTGTACACACACATGAATCTCTTATGGAGACCTATAAATATATGGGTTTTATGTTTCTTTGTACTCAGGTGTATTCCTAGGCATTGATTAAGGGGTGTTAAGTCCATTTCATTGAGCAAGGAGTATGTCTTGTCTAATATATACTTAGCTTATGGAACGGTATCTGTACTAATGTCAACCTCTGGTTTTATGCAGCCTCCCAGCTCACCATTCCCCTTAAGCAAGGATAAGTTTATTTTGTAAATGTGAGACTCTGTTGTGTTTTGTAATGCAGTTCATGCGTAGCCGTGTTTACATTCCCGGTATTAGTGATATCTTATGATGTTTCCTTTTTTTGTGTGACTTATTTCACTTAGAACCATCATAACTATATCCACTCATTTATGCTGCTACTGTCCCGATGCCATTGATTTTATTGTTGAGTGATATTCCATTGTAGGTAAGTACCACAACTTCTATATCCATTTTTCTCTTTCTGGGCTATGAAAGTTGTACCATACACAAGGTTCTCGTAAACAGAGCAGCCCCCAACTTTGGTGTGGCCTTGTCTTTTTCATTTAAATTATCCGAATCAATAGCACCGTAAGTGGAAGTGCCCTGGGCTCTGTAGCTTGTTTTTTAATTTGTTCCAAGAAACACCATACACTTATGCTGAGTGGCTGTTAGCAATTTACATCCCGCCCATCAGTATAACAAGGCTGCTTGTTCTCCATGGCCTGTTCTGCCTCTCTGGATTTTACACTATTTTTCGACGGCCCTTTTAGTGGTGGGAAGTGAGACTTCATTGTAGTGCGGATTTCCACTGCAGGCTTCCTTGGATGGCCAAAAAGGGCGTATGCGTTTTTTCCTGAATATATTCAGGAAAAAACGCATATAATAACGCATACGCCCTTTTTGTCCAAGCACATCACTGTCGAAGTGCTGCCTCTTTTCCTATGCGTTCAGAGCAATTCTAATCTACCACCTGTTATCTGTTTTCTGCAATTCTGCCTCATGTTCAAGTCCTCTTCACAGCCTACCTTCAATAAATTTTGGGATGATAGTGGTCATTTGTAACTGCAGGATTGTGAATTACAGTGCCCCTAAGCTCCTTTGTTCAACTCGCCTTCTTGTGTGCTGACCGCAAAAGCAAAGAATTGCTTCAGGCCCTCATCTGGTTCCCGCACGGCACGCTGAGCCTTTGCTGAATACTTCTTCCACGTGGGAAATCAGAGTACAATGTGCCCGTCCAAAGACATAGAGTTAGTTTCTCATTGGTTCTCCATATTCCTGTTCATCTTCCACAGAAATTGCAAAGTTTCCCAAACAAGAGGTTAAAGGCACTGACTCTCCAAGTGGGGAGTGTGTTAATAAAGCATCTGGAATGGCGAACCCGAGTACCAGGGGGTGAAATTTGAGATGAGTTTTAGAAATTTTGCTTGGTCACTTTGTGGACCATATTCTGGGTTCTCCATGCACATTTTAGCTTAAGGATAAATCACTTAAACCTGGAGATTTGGTACCATGGAATGAGTACCATGCACTATTACATGAAAGGGTCTGCATTTGCTCACCAAACCTCACCAATCTTATCAGCCCCAAGTGTCCAGCCTTATATCTCCCCCACCTGTGGATGTAGAGGTGGTAAATCCAAGTTTGATGCAAGCTCTGAATGAATTATTTAACCATTTCTCTCTATTTCACAGTCTTTGTGTTTTGTTTTTAAAATTTATTTTTATAAGGGGATTTCGCTTATTGACACTGCTGTGTGTATGCTGCTGTACACAAATGATTTTCTTATGGAGACCTATAAATGTATGGGTTTTAATTTTCTTCATAGTCAGGTATATATCTAGGTTTTGAATACGGGGTGTTGAGTCCATTTGGTTGAGCAAGGAGTAGGTCTTGTCTAATATATATTTGGCTTATGGAATGGTATCTGTCCTAATGTCAACCTCTGGTTTTATGCAGCCTCCCCACTCTCCTTTCCCCTTAAGCAAGCATAAGTTTATTTTGTAAATGTGAGACTCTGTTGTATTTTGAAATGCAGTTCACGTGTAGCCGTGTTTACATTCCTGGTATTAGTGATATCTTATGATGTTTCCTTTTTTGTGTGACTTATTTCACTTAGAACCATCATAACTAAATCCACTCATTTATGCTGCTACTGTCCTGATGCCATTGATTTTATTGTTGAGTGATATTCCATTGTAGGTAAGTACCACAAGTTCTATATCCATTTTTCTCTTTCTGGGCTATGAAAGTTGTACCATAAGCAAGGTTCTCGTAAACAGAGCAGCCCCCAACTTTGGTGTGTCCTTGTCTTTTTCATTTAAATTATCCGAATCCATAGCACCATAAGTGGAAGTGCCCTGGGCTCTGTAGCTTGTTTTTTAATTTGTTCCAGGAAACACCATACACTTATGCTGAGTGACTGTTAGCAATTTATATCCCGCCCATCAGCATAACAAGGCTGCTTGTTCTCCATGGCCTGTTCTTCCTCTCTGGATTTTACACTATTTTTCGATGGCCCTTTTAGCGGTGGGAAGTGAGACTTCATTGTAGTGCGGATTTCTACTGCAGGCTTCCTTGGATGGCCAAAAAGTGCGTATGCGTTTTCTCCTGAATATATTCAGGAAAAAACGCATATAAAAACGCATACGCCCTTTTTGTCCAAGTGCATCACTGTCGAAGTGCTGCCTCTTTTCCTATGCTTTCAGAGCAATTCTAATCTACCACCTGTTATCTGTTTTCTGCAATTCTGCCTCATGTTCAAGTCGTCTTCACAGCCTACCTTCAATAAATTTTGGGATGATAGTGGTCATTTGTAACTGCAGGATTGTGAATTACAGTGCCCCTAAGCTCCTTTGTTCAACTCGCCTTCTTGTGTGCTGACCGCAAAAGCAAAGAATTGCTTCAGGCCCTAATCTGGTTCCCGCACGGCACGCTGAGCCTTTGCTGAATACTTCTTCCACGTCGGAAATCAGAGTACAATGTCCCTGTCCAAAGACATAGAGTTGTTTGCTCATTGGTTCTCCATATTCCTGTTCATCTTCCGCAGAAATTGCAAAGTTTCCCAAACAAGAGGTTAAAGGCACTGACTCTCCAAGTGGGGAGTGTGTTATTAAAGCATCTAGAATGGCGAACCCGAGTACCAGGGGGTGAAAATTGAGATGAGTTTTAGAAATTTTGCTTGGTCACTTTATGGACCGTATTCTGGGTTCTCCATACATATTTTAGCTTAAGGATAAATCACTTAAATCTGGAGATTTGGGACCATGGAATGAGTACCATACACTATTACATGAAAGGGTCTGCATTCACTCACCAAACCTCACCAATCTTATTAGACCCAAGTGTCCAGCCTTATATCTCCCCCACCTGTGGATGTAGAGGTGGTAAATCCAAGTTTGATGCAAGCTCTGAATGAATTATTTAACAATTTCTCTCTATTTCACATTCTTTGTGTTTTGTTTTTTAAATTTATTTTTATAATGGGATTTACCTTATATTCACTGCTGTGTTTATGCTGTTTTACACACACATGATTCTCTTACGGAGACCTATAAATATATGGGTTTTAAGTTTCTTTGTACTGAGGTATATTCCTAGGCATTGTTTAAGGTGTGTTGAGTACATTTCGTTGAGCGAAGATTAGGTCTTGTCTAATATATATTTGGATTATGGAGCGGTATCTGTACTAATGTCAACCTCTGGTTTTATGCAGCCTCCCAGCTCACCTTTCCCCTTAAGCAAGCATAAGTTTATTTTGTAAATGTGAGACTCTGTTGTGTTTTGTAATGCAGTTCATGCGTAGCCGTGTTTACATTCCCGGTATTAGTGATATCTTATGATGTTTCCTTTTTTGTGTGACTTATTTCACTTAGAACCATCATAACTAAATCCACTCATTTATGCTGCTACTGTCCCGATGCCATTGATTTTATTGTTGAGTGATATTCCATTGTAGGTAAGTACCACAACTTCTATATCCATTTTTCTCTTTCTGGGCTATGAAAGTTGTACCATACACAAGGTTCTCGTAAACAGAGCAGCCCCCAACTTTGGTGTGGCCTTGTCTTTTTCATTTAAATTATCCGAATCTATAGCACCATAAGTGGAAGTGCCCTGGGCTCTGTAGCTTGTTTTTTAATTTGTTCCAGGAAACACCATACACTTATGCTGAGTGGCTGTTAGCAATTTACATCCCGCACATCAGTATAACAAGGCTGCTTGTTCTCCATGTCCTGTTCTGCCTCTCTGGATTTTACACTATTTTTCGACGGCCCTTTTAGTGGTGGGAAGTGAGACTTCATTGTAGTGCGGATTTGCACTGCAAGCTTCCTTGGATGGCCAAAAAGGGCGTATGCGTTTTTTCCTGAATATATTCAGGAAAAAACGCATATAAAAACGCATACGCCCTTTTTGTCCAAGAGCATCGCTGTCGAAGTGCTGCCTCTTTTCCTATGCGTTCAGAGCAATTCTAATCTACCACCTGTTATCTGTTTTCTGCAATTCTGCCTGATGTTCAAGTCCTCTTCACAGCCTACCTTCAATAAATTTTGGGATGATAGTGGTCATTTGTAACTGCAGGATTGTGAATTACAGTGCCCCTAAGCTCCTTTGTTCAACTCGCCTTCTTGTGTGCTGACCGCAAAGGCAAAGAATTGCTTCAGGCCCTAATCTGGTTCCCGCACGGCACGCTGAGCCTTTGCTGAATACTTCTTCCACGTGGGAAATCAGAGTACAATGTGCCCGTCCAAAGACATAGAGTTAGTTTCTCATTGGTTCTCCATATTCCTGTTCATCTTCCACAGAAATTGCAAAGTTTCCCAAACAAGAGGTTAAAGGCACTGACTCTCCAAGTGGGGAGTGTGTTAATAAAGCATCTGGAATGGCGAACCCGAGTACCAGGGGGTGAAAATTGAGATGAGTTTTAGAAATTTTGCTTGGTCACTTTGTGGACCGTATTCTGGGTTCTCCATGCATATTTTAGCTTAAGGGTAAATCACTTAAATCTGGAGATTTGGGACCATGGAATGAGTTCCATGCACTATTACATGAAAGGGTCTGCATTCGCTCACCAAACCTCACCAATCTTATCAGCCCCAAGTGTCCAGCCTTATATCTCCCCCACCTGTGGATGTAGAGGTGGTAAATCCAAGTTTGATGCAAGCTCTGAATGAATTATTTAACCATTTCTCTCTATTTCACAGTCTTTGTGTTTTGTTTTTAAAATTTATTTTTATAAGGGGATTTCGCTTATTGACACTGCTGTGTGTATGCTGCTGTACACAAATGATTTTCTTATGGAGACCTATAAATGTATGGGTTTTAATTTTCTTCATAGTCAGGTATATATCTAGGTTTTGAATACGGGGTGTTGAGTCCATTTGGTTGAGCAAGGAGTAGGTCTTGTCTAATATATATTTGGCTTATGGAATGGTATCTGTCCTAATGTCAACCTCTGGTTTTATGCAGCCTCCCCACTCTCCTTTCCCCTTAAGCAAGCATAAGTTTATTTTGTAAATGTGAGACTCTGTTGTATTTTGAAATGCAGTTCACGTGTAGCCGTGTTTACATTCCTGGTATTAGTGATATCTTATGATGTTTCCTTTTTTGTGTGACTTATTTCACTTAGAACCATCATAACTAAATCCACTCATTTATGCTGCTACTGTCCTGATGCCATTGATTTTATTGTTGAGTGATATTCCATTGTAGGTAAGTACCACAAGTTCTATATCCATTTTTCTCTTTCTGGGCTATGAAAGTTGTACCATAAGCAAGGTTCTCGTAAACAGAGCAGCCCCCAACTTTGGTGTGTCCTTGTCTTTTTCATTTAAATTATCCGAATCCATAGCACCATAAGTGGAAGTGCCCTGGGCTCTGTAGCTTGTTTTTTAATTTGTTCCAGGAAACACCATACACTTATGCTGAGTGACTGTTAGCAATTTATATCCCGCCCATCAGCATAACAAGGCTGCTTGTTCTCCATGGCCTGTTCTTCCTCTCTGGATTTTACACTATTTTTCGATGGCCCTTTTAGCGGTGGGAAGTGAGACTTCATTGTAGTGCGGATTTCTACTGCAGGCTTCCTTGGATGGCCAAAAAGTGCGTATGCGTTTTCTCCTGAATATATTCAGGAAAAAACGCATATAAAAACGCATACGCCCTTTTTGTCCAAGTGCATCACTGTCGAAGTGCTGCCTCTTTTCCTATGCTTTCAGAGCAATTCTAATCTACCACCTGTTATCTGTTTTCTGCAATTCTGCCTCATGTTCAAGTCGTCTTCACAGCCTACCTTCAATAAATTTTGGGATGATAGTGGTCATTTGTAACTGCAGGATTGTGAATTACAGTGCCCCTAAGCTCCTTTGTTCAACTCGCCTTCTTGTGTGCTGACCGCAAAAGCAAAGAATTGCTTCAGGCCCTAATCTGGTTCCCGCACGGCACGCTGAGCCTTTGCTGAATACTTCTTCCACGTCGGAAATCAGAGTACAATGTCCCTGTCCAAAGACATAGAGTTGTTTGCTCATTGGTTCTCCATATTCCTGTTCATCTTCCGCAGAAATTGCAAAGTTTCCCAAACAAGAGGTTAAAGGCACTGACTCTCCAAGTGGGGAGTGTGTTATTAAAGCATCTAGAATGGCGAACCCGAGTACCAGGGGGTGAAAATTGAGATGAGTTTTAGAAATTTTGCTTGGTCACTTTATGGACCGTATTCTGGGTTCTCCATACATATTTTAGCTTAAGGATAAATCACTTAAATCTGGAGATTTGGGACCATGGAATGAGTACCATACACTATTACATGAAAGGGTCTGCATTCACTCACCAAACCTCACCAATCTTATTAGACCCAAGTGTCCAGCCTTATATCTCCCCCACCTGTGGATGTAGAGGTGGTAAATCCAAGTTTGATGCAAGCTCTGAATGAATTATTTAACAATTTCTCTCTATTTCACATTCTTTGTGTTTTGTTTTTTAAATTTATTTTTATAATGGGATTTACCTTATATTCACTGCTGTGTTTATGCTGTTTTACACACACATGATTCTCTTACGGAGACCTATAAATATATGGGTTTTAAGTTTCTTTGTACTGAGGTATATTCCTAGGCATTGTTTAAGGTGTGTTGAGTACATTTCGTTGAGCGAAGATTAGGTCTTGTCTAATATATATTTGGATTATGGAGCGGTATCTGTACTAATGTCAACCTCTGGTTTTATGCAGCCTCCCAGCTCACCTTTCCCCTTAAGCAAGCATAAGTTTATTTTGTAAATGTGAGACTCTGTTGTGTTTTGTAATGCAGTTCATGCGTAGCCGTGTTTACATTCCCGGTATTAGTGATATCTTATGATGTTTCCTTTTTTGTGTGACTTATTTCACTTAGAACCATCATAACTAAATCCACTCATTTATGCTGCTACTGTCCCGATGCCATTGATTTTATTGTTGAGTGATATTCCATTGTAGGTAAGTACCACAACTTCTATATCCATTTTTCTCTTTCTGGGCTATGAAAGTTGTACCATACACAAGGTTCTCGTAAACAGAGCAGCCCCCAACTTTGGTGTGGCCTTGTCTTTTTCATTTAAATTATCCGAATCTATAGCACCATAAGTGGAAGTGCCCTGGGCTCTGTAGCTTGTTTTTTAATTTGTTCCAGGAAACACCATACACTTATGCTGAGTGGCTGTTAGCAATTTACATCCCGCACATCAGTATAACAAGGCTGCTTGTTCTCCATGTCCTGTTCTGCCTCTCTGGATTTTACACTATTTTTCGACGGCCCTTTTAGTGGTGGGAAGTGAGACTTCATTGTAGTGCGGATTTGCACTGCAAGCTTCCTTGGATGGCCAAAAAGGGCGTATGCGTTTTTTCCTGAATATATTCAGGAAAAAACGCATATAAAAACGCATACGCCCTTTTTGTCCAAGAGCATCGCTGTCGAAGTGCTGCCTCTTTTCCTATGCGTTCAGAGCAATTCTAATCTACCACCTGTTATCTGTTTTCTGCAATTCTGCCTGATGTTCAAGTCCTCTTCACAGCCTACCTTCAATAAATTTTGGGATGATAGTGGTCATTTGTAACTGCAGGATTGTGAATTACAGTGCCCCTAAGCTCCTTTGTTCAACTCGCCTTCTTGTGTGCTGACCGCAAAGGCAAAGAATTGCTTCAGGCCCTAATCTGGTTCCCGCACGGCACGCTGAGCCTTTGCTGAATACTTCTTCCACGTGGGAAATCAGAGTACAATGTGCCCGTCCAAAGACATAGAGTTAGTTTCTCATTGGTTCTCCATATTCCTGTTCATCTTCCACAGAAATTGCAAAGTTTCCCAAACAAGAGGTTAAAGGCACTGACTCTCCAAGTGGGGAGTGTGTTAATAAAGCATCTGGAATGGCGAACCCGAGTACCAGGGGGTGAAAATTGAGATGAGTTTTAGAAATTTTGCTTGGTCACTTTGTGGACCGTATTCTGGGTTCTCCATGCATATTTTAGCTTAAGGGTAAATCACTTAAATCTGGAGATTTGGG
Source organism: Inia geoffrensis (assembly GCA_036417435.1). NCBI lineage: Eukaryota > Metazoa > Chordata > Mammalia > Artiodactyla > Iniidae > Inia > Inia geoffrensis. The sequence goes on along the minus strand of CM070910.1, from coordinate 72,818,834 downwards.
ACCATGGAATGAGTTCCATGCACTATTACATGAAAGGGTCTGCATTCGCTCACCAAACCTCACCAATCTTATCAGCCCCAAGTGTCCAGCCTTATATCTCCCCCACCTGTGGATGTAGAGGTGGTAAATCCATGTTTGATGCAAGCTCTGAATGAATTATTTAACAATTTCTCTCTATTTCACAGTCTTTGTGTTTTGTTTTTAAAATTTATTTTTATAATGGGATTTACCTTATATTCACTGCTGTGTTTATGCTGTTGTACACACACATGATTCTCTTACGGAGACCTATAAATAAATGGGTTTTAAGTTTCTTTGTACTCAGGTATATTCCTAGGCATTGATTAAGGGGTGTTAAGTCCATTTCGTTGAGCAAGGAGTATGTCTTGTCTAATATATACTTAGCTTATGGAACGGTATCTGTACTAATGTCAACCTCTGGTTTTATGCAGCCTCCCCACTCTCCTTTCCCCTTAAGAAAGCATAAGTTTATTTTGTAAATGTGAGACTCTGTTGTGTTTTGTAATGCAGTTCATGCGTAGCCGTGTTTACATTCCTGGTATTAGTGATATCTTATTATGTTTCTTTTTCTGTGTGACTTATTTCACTTAGAACCATCATACCTAAATCCACTCATTTATGCTGCTACTGTCCCGATGCCATTGATTTAATTGTTGAGTGATATTCCATTGTAGGTAAGTACCACAACTTCTATATCCATTTCTCTCTTTCTGGGCTATTGAAGTTGTACCCTAGTCAAGGTTCTCGTAAACAGAGCAGCCCCCAACTTTAGTGTGGCTTTGTTTTTTTCATTTAAAATTTCCGAATCTATAGCACCATAAATGGAAGTGCTGTAGGCTCTGTAGCTTGTTTTTTTATTTGTCCCAGGAAACACCATACACTTCTCCAGAGTGGCTGTTGGCAATTTACATCGCACTCATTAGCATAACAAGGCGGCTGGTTGTCCATGGCCTGTCCTGCCTCTCTGGATTTTACAGTTTTTTCGGACGGCCCTTTTGAGCTGTGGGAAGTGAGACTTCGTTGTAGTGCGGATTTCCGTTTCAGGCTTGTTGGTTGGCCAAATAGGGCATTTGCGTTTTTTCCTGAATATATTCAGGAAAAAACGCATACGCCCTTTTTGGTCAAGTGCATCATTGTCGAAGTTCTGCCTCTTTTCCTATGCTTTCAGAGCAATTCTTATCTACCACCTGATATCTGTTTTCTGCAATTTTGCCTCGTGTTCAAGTACTCTTCACAGCCTTCCTTCAATAATTTTTTAGATGATAGGGGTCATTTGTAACTCTTCAGGATTGTGAATTACAGTGCCCCTAAGCTCCTTTGTTCAACTTGCTTTCTTGTTAGTTGACTGTAAAACACAAGAATTGCTTCTGGCCCTAATTTGGTTCTGGCACGGCACACTGAGCCTTTGGTGAATTCTTATTACTGGTGGGAAATCAGAGTACAATGTGCCCGTCCAAACACATAGAGTTAGTCGCTCATTGGTTCTCCATATCCCTGTTCATCTTCCACAGAAATTGCTAAGTGTACCAAACAAGAGGTTAAAGGCACTGACTCTCCAAGTGGGGAGAGTGTTAATAAAGCATCTGGAATGGCGAACCCAAGTACCAGGGGGTGAAAATTGAGATGAGTTTTAGAAATTTTGCCTGGTCACTTGTTGGACCATATTCTGGGTTTTTCATGCATATTTTAGCTGAAGGATTAGTACCTTAAACTTCAAGATTTGGGACCCATGGAATGGGTACCATTCACTATTCCATGAAGGGGTCTGCATTCGCTCACCAAACCTCACCAACCCTATCAGCCCCAAGTGTCCAGCCTTATATCTCCCTCAGATTTGGATGTAGAGGTGGTAAATCCAACTTTAATGTAAGCTCAGAATGAATAATTTAAGAATTTCTCTCTATTTCACAGTCTTTGTGTTTTGTTTTGAAAATTTATCTTTATAATGGGCTTTAACTTATTTTCACTGCTGTGTTTATGCCGTTGTACACACACATGATTTTCTTATGGAGACCTGTAAATATATGGGTTTTAAGTTTCTTCGTACTCAGGTATATTCCTAGGCCTTGAATAAAGGGTGTTGAATCCAATTCGTTGAGCAAGGAATAGGTCTTGTCTAATATATGCTTAGCTTATGGAATGGTACCTGTACTAATGTCAACCTCTGATTTTATGCAGCCTCCCCACTCTCCTTTCCCCTTAAGCAAGCATAATTTTCTTTTGTAAATGTGAGACTGTTGTGTTTTGTAATACTGGTTAACGTACAGCAATAGATTTGGGTTAGAGTACGTGAGAGGGCATGGGTTATTTTTGGTGTATATTTTAGGATTAGGGCAATGGTTCGAGGGTAAGGCTTCGGGAGAGTGTCAGTGTTAGGGTTTGAGTTAGGGTTAGGTTTAGCGCACGGGAAGTATTTAGGGCACTGGTGAGCGTAAGGCTTCAGGTGAAGGTCAGGGTTAGGTTTTGGTTTAGGGTTAGGGTTAGGGAATGGGGAGTGTTTAGGGTACAGGTGAGAGTACGGCAACGGTTTAGGGTTAGCGTACGTGTGAGGGCATGGGTTAGTGTTGGTGTACTGTTAAGATTAGGGCAAGGGTGAGGGTAAGGCTTTGGTTCAGGGTCAGCGTTAGGGTTCGTGTTAGGGTTATTGTTAGGGAACGGGAAGGGTTAAGGGTACAGGTGAGGGTACGGAAACGGCTTAGGGTTAGGGTAGGTGTGAGGGTATGGGTTAATGTTGGTGTACACATTAAGATTAGGGCACGGGTGAGGTTATGGCTTCAGGTGAGGGTCATGTTTAGGGTTCAGGTTAGGGTTAGGATTAGGGAATGGGGAGGGACTAGGGTACAGGTTAAGGGACAGCAACAGTTTAGGGTTAGAGTACGAGTGAGGGCACTGGTTAGTGTTGGTTTACGGGTTAAGATTTGGGCACGGGTGAGGGTAAAGCTTCGGGTGAGTGTCAGGTTAAGGGTTCGGGTTCAGGTTAAGCTTAGGTAATAGGGAGGGATTAGAGTACAGTTTATGGTACGGCAACGGTTTAGGGTTAGCGTATGTTTGAGGGCATGGGTCAGTGTGTACGGGTTAGGATTAGGGCACGTGTGAGGGTAAGGCTTCGGGTGAGGTTCAGTGTTAGGGTTGGGGTTAGGGTTAGGGAACGGGAAGAATTTAGTGTACAGGCTAGGTTACGAGAACGGTTAAGGGTTAGCGTACATATGAAGGCATGGGTTAGTGTTGTTGTACTGGTTAAGATTATAGAACAGGTGAGGGCAAGGCTTCGCGTGAGGGTCATAGTTAGGTTACAGGTTAGGGTTAGGTTTAGGTAATGGCGGGGGATTAGAGTACAGGTTAGGTTACTGCAGTGGTTTAGGGTTAGCATACCTGTGAGGCCACGGGTTAGTGTTGGTGTACTGGATAATTTTAAGGCACGGGTGATAGTAAGGCTTCAGATGAGGGTCATTGTTAGAGTTCAGGTTAAGGTTAGATAATGGGAAAGGATGAGGGTACAGATTAGTGTACGGAAATGGTTTAGGGTTAGCGTACGTGTGAGACCACGTGTTAGTTTTCGTGTGTTGTTTAAGATTAGGGCACGGGTAAGGATAAGGCTTTGAGTGAGGGTCAGGTTCAGGGTTTGGTTTAGGGTTAGGGTTAGGGAACTGGGAGGGTTTTACGGTACAGGTTAGGGTACTTGAACTTCTTAGCGTTAGCGTACGTGTGAGGGCATGGGTTAGTGTTGGTGTACTGGTTAAGATTAGGGCACGGGTAAGGATAAGGCTTCTAGTGAGAGTCAGGGTTAGGGTTAGTTTTAGGGAATGGTGAAGGTTTAGGGAAAAGGTAGGGTACGGCAACGGTTTAGTTTTAGTGTACATGTGAAGGCATGGTTTAGTGTTGTACTGGTTAAGATTCGGGCACAAGTGAGGGTAAGGCTTCGGGTGGGCGTCAGGGATAGGGTTGTGGTTAGGGTTAAGGTTAGGGAATGGGGTGGGATCAGGGTACAGGTTAGGGTATGGAAACGGATTTGGGTTAGCGTAGGTTTGAGGGCACAGGTTAGTGTTCATGTACTGGTTAAGATTAGGACACAGGTGAGTGTAAGGTTTCAGGTGAGGGTCAGGGTTAGGGTTTGGGTTAGGGTTAGGGTTAGGGAATGGGGAGAGATTAGAGTACAGTTCAGGGTACGACAACGGTTAAGGGTTTGTGTACGTGTGAGGGCACAGTTTAGTATTGGTGTACTGGTTAAGATTAGGGCACGGGTTAGGGTAAGGCATCAGGTGACGGTCAGGGTTAGGGTTCGGGTTAGGTTTATGGTTAGGGAATGGGAAGGGATTAGGGTACAGGTTAGGGTAGAGCAACAGTTTAGGGTTAGCGTACGTGTGAGGGCACTGCTTAGTGTTGGTGAACTGGTTAAGATTAGGGCACGGGTGTGGGTAAAGCTTTGGGTGAAGGTCAGGTTTAGGGTTCGGGTTCGTGTTAGGGTTAGAGAATGGGGAGGAATTAGGATACAGTTTAGTGTACGGCAACGGCTTAGGGTTAGCGTACGTGTAAGGGCACAGGTTAGTGTTGATGTACTGGTTAAGATTAGGGCACAGGTGAGGGTCAGGGTTAGGTTTCGGGTTAGGGTTAGTGTTAGGGAATGGGCAGGGATTAAGGTACAGGTTAATTTACGGCAGAGATTTAGGGTTAGCGTACCTGTGAGGGCATGGGTTAGCGTTGATGTACTGGTTAAGATTAGGGCACGGGTGAGGGTAAGGCTTCGGGTGAGGGTCAGGGTTAGGGTTTGGGATAGGGTTACGGTTAGGGAATAGGGTGGGATCAGGGTACAGGTTAGGGTAGAGCAACGGATTTGGTTGAGCGTAGGTTTGAGGGCACAGGCTAGTGTTCATGTACTGGTTAAGATTAGGTCACAGGTGAGTGTAAGGCTTCGTGTGAGGCTCAGGGTTAGTGTTCGGGTTAGGGTTAGGGTTAGGGAATGTGGAGGGCTTAGGGTACAGCTTACTGTACGGCAACAGTTTAGGGTTAGCATACGTGTGAGGGCATGGGTTAGTGTTTGTGTACTGGTTAAGATTACGGCACGGGTGAGGATAAGACCTCGTAAGAGGGTTAAGGTTAGGGTTTGTGTTAGGGTTAGGGTTAGGGAATGGGGAGGGATTAGGGTACAGGTTAGGGTACGGCAACAGTTTACGGTTAGCGTACGTTGGATGGCATGGATTAGTGTTGATATATTAGTTAAGATTATGGCACGGGTGAGGGTAAGGCTTTGGGTGAGGGTCAGGGTTAGGGTTTGGGTTAGGGTTAGTGTTAAGGAATGAGGAGGAATTAGGATACAGATTAGGGTACGGCAATGGTTTAGGATTAACGTACGTATGAGAGAACGGGTTAGTGTTGGTGTACAGGTTAAGATTAGTGCACGGGTGAGGGTAAGGCTTCGTGTGAGGGACAGAATTAGGGTTCGGGTTAGAGTTAGGGCTAGGGAATGGGGAGGGATTAGGGTACAGTTTAGGGTATGGCTCTGGTTTAGGGTTATCGTACGTGTGAGGGCACGGTTTAGTATTGGTGTACTGGTTAAGATTAGGGCACGGGTGAGTGTAAGGCATCAGCTGAGGGTCAGGTTAGTGGTTCGGTTTAGGGTCAGGGTTAGGGAATGTGGAGGGATTAGGGTACAGGTTACTGTACGGCAGCGGTTTAGGGTTAGCATATGTGTGAAGTCACTGGTTAGTGTTTGTGTAGTGGTTAAGATTAGGACCCGGGTGAGGGTAAGGCTTCGGGTGTGGGACAGGGTTAGGATTCGGCTTAGGGTTAGGGTTAGGGAATGGGGAGGGATTAGGGCACAGTTTAGGGTACGACAACAGTTAAGGGTTCGTGTACGTGTGAGGGCACGGTTTAGTATTGGTGTACTGGTTAAGATTAGGGTCCGGGTGAGGGTAAGGCTTAGGGTGATAGGGTTACGGTTTTGGTTAGGGTTAGGGTTAGGGTTAGGGAATGGAGAGGGGTTAGGGTACGACAACTGTTTAGGGTTAGCGTACTTGTGAGGGCACGAGTTAGTGTTGGTGTACTGTTTAAGATTAGGGCACTGGTGAGGGTAAGGTTTCGGGTGAGGGTCAGGGTTAGTGTTCAGGTTAGTGTTAGGGTTAAGGAATGGGGAGGGATTAGGGTACAGGTTAGAGTACGGCAACGGTTTAGGGTTAGCGTACGTTTGAGGGCATGGGTTAGTGTTTATGTACTGGTTAAGATTAGGTCACAGGTGAGTGTAAGGCTTCGGTTGAGGGTCAGGGTTAGGGTTCGGGTTAGGGTTAGGGAATGGAGAGGGATTAGGGTACAGGTTACTGTACGGCAGCAGTTTAGCGTTAGCATACATGTGAGGGCATGGGTTAGTGTTTGTGTACTGGTTAAGATTAGGGACCAGGTGAGGGCAAGGCTTCGGGTGAGGGACAGGGTTAGGATTAGGGCTAGGCAATAGGTAGGGATTACGGTATAAGTTAGGGTACGGCAACGGTTTACGGTTGGCGTACGTGTTAGGGCAGAGGTTAGTGTTGGTGTACTCGTTAAGATTAGGGCACTGGCGAGGGTAAGGCTTCGGGTGAGGGTTAGGGTTAGGGTTCGGGTTAGTGTTAGAGTTAGGAAATGGGGAGGCATTAGGGTACAGGTTAGGGAACGACAACAGTTAATGGTTCGTGTACGTTTGAGGGCACAGTTTAGTATTTGTGTACTGGATAAGATTAGGGCATGGGTGAGGGTAAGGCATCGGGTGAGGGTGAGGGTTAGGGTTTGGGTTAGGGTTAGGGTTAAGCAATGGGGAGGAATTAGGATTCAGGTTAAGGTATGGCAACAGCTTAGGGTTAATGTACGTGTGAGGGCATGGGTTAGTGTTGGTGTACTGGTTAAGATTAGGGCACGGGTGAGTGTTAGGATTCGGGTGAGGGACAGGTTAAGGGTTTGGGTTAGGGTTAGGGTTAGGGGATGGGGAGGGATTAGAGTACAGTATAATGTACGGCAACGGTTTTGCGTTAGCGTAGGTTTGAGGGCACAGCTTAGTTTTCATGTACTGGTTAAGATTAGGTCACAGGTGAGTGTAAATCTTCAGGTGATGGTCAGGGTTAGGGTTCGGGTTAGGGTTAGTGATAGGGAATAGGGAGGGATTAGGGTACAGGTTAGTTTACGGCAGAGATTTAGGGTTAGCGTACCTGTGAGGGCATGGCTTAGCGTTGATGTACTGGTAAAGATTAGGGCACGGGTGAGGGTAAGGCTTCGGGTGAGGGTCAGGGTTAGGTTTTGGGATAGGGTTACGGTTAGGGAATAGGGTGGGATCAGGGTACAGGTTAGGGTAGAGCAACGGATTTGGTTGAGCGTAGGTTTGAGGGCACAGGCTAGTGTTCATGTACTGGTTAAGATTAGGTCACAGGTGAGTGTAAGGCTTCGTGTGAGGCTCAGGGTTAGTGTTCGGGTTGGGGTTAGGGTTAGGGAATGTGGAGGGCTTAGGGTACAGCTTACTGTACGGCAGCAGTTTAGGGTTAGCATACGTGTGAGGGCATGGGTTAGTGTTTGTGTACTGGTTAAGATTAGGGCACGTGTGAGGGTAAGGCATCGGGTGAGGGTGAGGGTTAGGGTTTGGGTTAGGGTTAGGGTTAAGCAATGGGGAGGAATTAGGATTCAGGTTAAGGTATGGCAACAGCTTAGGGTTAATGTACGTGCGAGGGCATGGGTTAGTGTTGGTGTACTGGTTAAGATTAGGGCACGGGTGAGTGTTAGGATTCGGGTGAGGGACAGGTTAAGGGATTGGGTTAGGGTTAGGGTTAGGGTTAGGGGATGGGGAGGGATTAGGGTACAGTATAATGTACGGCAACGGTTTTGCGTTAGCGTAGGTTTGAGGGCACAGCTTAGTTTTCATGTACTGGTTAAGATTAGGTCACAGGTGAGTGTAAATCTTCAGGTGATGGTCAGGGTTAGGGTTCGGGTTAGGGTTAGTGATAGGGAATGGGGAGGGATTAGGGTACAGTTTAGGGTATGACAACGCTTAAGAGTTAGCATACGTGTGAGGGCATGGGTTAGTGTTGGTGTACTGGTTAAGATTAGTGCACATGAGAGGGTAAGGCTTCGGGTGAGGGATAGGATTAGGGTTCGGGTTAGGGTTAGGCAATGGGGAGGGATTAGGTTACAGGTTAGGGTACGGCAACGGTTTAGGGTTCGTGTATGTGTGAGGGCATGAGTTAGTGTTGGTGTACTGGTTAATATTAAGGCAAGGGTGAGGGTAAGGCTTCGTGTGAGGGTCAGTGTTATGGTTCGGGTTAGGTTTACGGTTAGGGAATGGGGAGGGATTAGGGTACAGGTTCGGGTAGAGCAACAGTTTAGGGTTACCGTACGTGTGAGAGCACTGGTTAATGTTATTGTACTGGTTAAGATTAGGGCACGGGTGTGGGTAAAGCTTTGTGTGAAGGTCACGCTTAGGGTTCGGGTTAGGTGTAGGGTTAGGGAATGGGGAGGAATTAGGATACAGTTTAGTGTATGGCAATGGTTTAGGGTTAGCGTACGTGTAAGGGCACAGGTTAGTTTTGATGTACTCGTTAAGATTAGGGCACAGGTGAGGGTCAGGGTTAGGTTTCGGGTTAGGGTTAGTGTTAGGGAATGGGCAGGGATTAGGGTACAGGTTAGTTTACTGCAGAGATTTAGGGTTAGCGTACCTGTGAGGGCATGGGTTAGTGTTGATGTACTGGTTAAGATTAGGGCACGGGTAAGGGTAAGGCTTCGGGTGAGGGTTAGGGTTAGGGTTCGGGATAGGGTTACGGTTAGGGAATAGGGTGGGATCAGGGTACAGGTTAGGGTACGGCAACGGATTTGGTTTAGCGTAGGTTTGAGGGCACAGGTTAGTGTTCATGTAGTGGTTAAGATTAGGTCACAGGTGAGTGTAAGGCTTCGGGTGAGGGTCAGGGTTAGGGTTCAGGTTAGGGTTAGGGTTAGGGAATGTGGAGGGCTTAGGGTACAGGTTACTGTACGGCAGCGGTTTAGGGTTAGCATACGTGTGAGGGTATGGGTTAGTGTTTGTGTACTGGTTAAGATTAGGGCTCGGTTGAGGGTAAGGCTTCTGCTGAGGGACAGGGTTAGGGTTCGGGATAGGGTTAGGGTTAGGGAATGGGGAGGGATTAGGGTACAGTTTAGGGTATGACAACGCTTAAGAGTTAACATACGTTTGAGGGCATGTGTTAGTGTTGGTGTACTGGTTAAGGTTAGGGCACAGGAGAGGGTAAGGCTTCGGGTGAGGGATAGGATTAGGGTTCGGTTTAGGGTTAGGCAACGGGGAGGGATTAGGTTACAGGTTAGGGTACGGCAACGGTTGAGGGTTCGTGTACGTGTGAGGGCACGAGTTAGTGTTGGTGAACTGGTTAAGATTAGGGCATGGGTGACTGTAAGGCTTCGGGTGAGGGTCAGGTTTAGGGTTCTGTTATTGGTTAGGGTTAGAGAATGGGGAGGGATTAGGGTATAGGTTAGTGTACTGCAATGGTTTAGGATTAGCGTAAGTGTGAGGGCCCAGTTTAGTGTTTGTATACTGGTTAAGATTAGGGCACGGTTGATGGTTAGGCTTCTGGTGAGTGACAGGGTTACTTTCAGGTTAGGGTTTGGGAATGGGGAGTGATTAGGGTATAGGTTAGGGTTAGGGTTAGGGAATGTGGAGGGCTTAGGGTACAGGTTACTGTACGGCAGCGGTTTAGGGTTAGCATACGTGTGAGGGTATGGGTTAGTGTTTGTGTACTGGTTAAGATTAGGGCTCGGGTGAGGGTAAGGCTTCTGCTGAGGGACAGGGTTAGGGTTCGGGATAGGGTTAGCGTTAGGGAATGGGGAGCTATTAGGGTATAGGTTAGGGTAAGGCAAAGGTGTTAGGTTAGCATATGTATGAGGGCACAGATAAATGTTCGTGTTCTTGTTAAGATTAGGGCACAGGTGAGGGTATGGCATCGGAAGAGGTTTAGGGTTAGGGTTTGTGTTAGGGTTAGGCTTAGGGAATATGGAAGGGATAGGGTACAGGTTAGGGTACGGCAACGGTTTACGGATAGCATACGTTGGAGGGCATGGGTTAGTGTTGATGTACTGGTAAGATTAGGGCATGGGTGAGGGTAAGGATTAGGCTGAGGGTTAGGATTAGGGTTTAGGTTAGGTTTAGGGTTAAGGAATGGGAGGAATTAGGATACAGGTTAAGGTATGGCAACGGTTTACGGTTAACGTACCTGTGAGGACACAGGTTAGTGTTGGGGTACTGCTTAGCATTAGGGCACGGATGAGGGTTAAGCTTCGGCTGAAGGTCAGGGTTCGGTTTCGGCTTAGGGTTAGGGTTAGGTAATGGAGAGGAATTAGGGCACAGGTTAGGGCACGGCAATGGTTAAGAGTTCGTGTACATGTGAGGGCACGGTTTAGTATTGGTGTATTGGTTAAGATTAGTGCACGGGTGAGGGTAAGGCTTCAGGTGAGGGTCAGAGTTAGGGTTCGTGTTAGTGTTAGGGTTAAGGAATGGGGAGGAATTAGGATACAGGTTAGGGTGTGGCAACGGTTTAGGGTTAGCGTACGTGTGAGTGCACGGGTTAGTTTTGGTGTACTGGCTAAGATTAAGGCACCACTGAGTGTAAGGCTTCGGGTGAGGGTCCGGTTAATGGTTCAGGTTTGGGTTAGGGTTAGGGAATGGGGAGGGATTAGAGTACAGGTTAGGGTATGGCAACGGTTTAGCGCTAGCGTACGTGTGAGGACACTAGTTAGTATTGGTGTACTGGTTAAGATTAGGGAACGGGTGAGTGTAAGGCTTTGGGTGAGGGTCAGGGTTAGGGTTCGGCTCAGGGTTACGGTAAGGGAATGGGGTGGGATCAGGGTACAGGTTAGGGTATGGCAACGGATTTGCGTTAGAGTATGTTTGAGGGCACAGTTTAGTGTTCATGTATTGGTTAAGATTAGTTCACAGGTGAGTGTAAGGCTTCAGGTGAGGGCCAGGGTTAGTGTTCGGGTTAGGTTTAGGGTTAGGGAATGGGGAGGGATTATGGTATAGTTTAGGGTACGACAGCGCTTAAGGGATTGCGTACATGTGAGGGCACTATTTAGTGTTGGTGTACTGGTTCAGTTTAGGGCAGGGTGAGGGTAAGGCTTCGGGTGTGGGACAGGATTAGAGTTCGCGTTAGGGTTAGGGTTAGGCAGTGGGGAGTGATTAGGTTACAGGTTAGGGTACGGCAACGGCTTAGGGTACGTGTATGTGTGAGGGCACGGTTGAGTATTGGTGTATTGGTTAAGATTCGGGCACGGGTGAGGGTAAGGCTTCGGGTGTGGGACAGGATTAGAGTTCGCGTTAGGGTTAGGGTTAGGCAATGGGGAGGGATTAGGTTACAGACTACGGTATGGCAACGGTTTAGGGTTATAGTACGTTTGAGGGCACAGGTTATTGTGCATGTCCTGTTTAAGATTATGGCACAGTTGAGGCTAAGGGTACAGGTGAGGGTCAGCGTTAGGGTTTGGGTTTGGTTTAGTGGTAGGGAATGGGGAGAGATTAAGGTACAGGTTACTGTACAGCAGTGGTTTGGGTGAGCGTACGTGTGAGGGAATGGGTTAATGTTGTTGTACTGGTTAAGATTAGGACATAGGTGAGTGTCAGGCTTCGGTTGAGGGTCAGGTTTAGGTTTCGGGATAGGGAATGGGTAGGGATTAGGGTATAGTTTAGGGTACTGCAACGGTTTTGGTTTAGCGTACGTGTAAGGGCACGGGTTAGTGTTTGTGTACTGGTTAAGATTAGGGTCCGGGTGTGGGTAAGGCTTAGGGTGATAGGGTTATGGTTTTGGTTAGGGTTAGGGTTAGGGAATGGAGAGGGATTAGGGTATAGGTTAGGGTACGACAACTGTTTAGGGTTAGCGTACTTGTAAGGGCACGAGTTAGTGTTGGTGTACTGTTTAAGATTAGGGCACTGGTGAGGGTAAGGCTTCGGGTGAGTGTCAGGGTTAGTGTTCGGGTTAGTGTTAGGGTTAAGGAATGGGGAGGGATTAGGGTACAGGTTAGAGTACGGCAACGGTTTAGGGTTAGCGTACGTTTGAGGGCATGGGTTAGTGTTTATGTACTGGTTAAGATAAGGCCACAGGTGAGGGAAAGGCTTCGGGTGAGGGTGAGGTTTAGGGTTCGGGTTAGGGTTAGTGTTAGTGAATGCGGAGGGATTAGGGTACAGTTTAGGGTACGGCTGTGGTTTAGGGTTAGTGTACGTGTGAGGGCACAGTTTAGTGTTGGTGTACTGGTTAAGATTAGGGCACGGGGGAGGTTAAGGCTTCACGTGAGGGTCAGCGTTAGGGTTCGGGTAGGGTTAGTGTTAGGGAATGGGGAGGGATTAGGATACAGTTTAGGGTTTGGCAAAAGTTTATGGTTAGCATACGTGTGAGGGCACTGGTTAGTGTTGGTGTACTGGATAAGATAAGTGCACCGGTGAGGGTTAGGTTTCGGGTGAGGATCAGAGTTAGGGTTTGGGTTGGGGTTAGGTTTAGGGAATGGGGAGGGTTTAGGGTACAGTTTCGGGCATGGCAACGTTTAAGGTTTCGTGTAAGTGTTAGGGCACGATTTATTATGGTTGTACTGGTTAAGATTAGGGCACAGGTGAGGGTAAGGCTTCGGGTGAGGGACAGGATTAGGATTCTTGTTAGGGCTAGGGTTAGGGAATGGGGAGTAATTAGGATACAGGTTAGGGTACGGCAACGGTTTAGGGTTAGCGTATGTGTGAGGGCACGGGTTAGTGCTGGTGTACTGGTTAAGGTTAGGGTACGGAGCAGGGCAAGGCTTCGGGTGACAGGTTTAGGGTTCGGTTTAGGGTTAGGTTTAGGTAATGGGGAGAGATTAGTTTACAGGTGATGGTACGGCAACGGTTTAGGGTTATCGTAGGTTTGAGGGCACAGGTTAGTTTTCATGTCCTGGTTAAGATTATGGCACAGTTGATGGTAAGGCTTCGGGTGAGGTTCAGGGTTAGGGTTCGGGTTAGGATTAGTGGTAGGGAATGGGAAGGGATTAGGGTACAGGTTAGTGTACGGCAGTGGTTTAGCATTAACATACGTGTGAGGGCATGGGTTAGTGTTGGTGTACTGGTTAAGATTAGGGCATTGTTGAGTGTCAGGCTTTGGGTGAGGGTCAGGGATAGGGTTCTGGTTAGGGAATGGGTAGTGATTAGGGTATAGTTTATGGCACTGCCATGGTTTACGGTTACCGTACGTGTGATGGCACAGGTTAGTGTTGGTGTACTGGTTAAGATTAGGGCAAGGGTGAGGGTAAGGCTTCGGGTGAGGATCAGGGTTAGGGTTCGGGATAGGGTTAGGTAATGGGGTGGCATTAGGGTACAGGTTAGGGTACGGCAACGGTTTAGGTTTAGCGTACGTTTGAGGGCACAGGTTAGTGTTGATATACTGGTTAAGATTAGGGCACAGGTGAGGGTAAGACTTCGGATGAGGGTTACGGTTAGCGCTCTGGTTAGGGCTAGGGTTAGGGAATGGGGAGAGATTAGGTACAGGTTAGTGTACGGCAGCGGCTTAGGGTTTGTATACATGTGAGAGCGCAGTTTAGTATTGGTGTACTGTTTAAGATTAGGGCACGGGTGAGGGTAAGGTTTGGGTGAGTGTCAGGGTTAGGGTCCGGGTTAGGCTTAGGGTTAGGGAATGGGTGAGGGTAAGGCTTCAGGTGAAAGTCAGGGTTAGGTTTCGGCTTAGCGTTAGGGTTAGGGAATGGGCAGGGATTAGGGTACAGTTTAGGATACGACAATGGTTAGGGTTAGCGTACGTGTGAGGGCACGTGTTAGTGTTGGTGTACTGGTTAAAATTAGGGCAGGGTGAGTGTAAGGCTTTGGGTGAGGGTCAGGTTAAGTGTTCGGTTTAGCGTGAGGGATAGGGAAAGGGGAGGGATTAGGGTACAGGTTAGAGTACAGCAATGGTTTAGGGTTAGCGTACGTGTGAATTCACGTGTTAGTATTGGTGTACTGGTTAAGGTTAGGGCACGGGTGAGGGTAAGGCTTCGCGTGAGGGCCAGGTTTAGGGTTCAGGTAAGGGTTAGTGAATGGGGAGCGATTAGGGTACAGGTTAGGGTACGGCTGCAGTTTAGGATTAGTGTACGTGTGAGGGCACAGGTTAGTGTTGGTGTACTGGTTAAGATTAGGACACGGGTGGGTGTAAGGCTTCAGGTGAGGGTCAGGTTAAGGGTTCGGTTTAGGGTTAGGTTTAGGGAATGGGGAGGGATTAGGGCACAGCTTATTGTACGGCAGCGGTTTAGGGTTAGAGTACGTGTGAGGGCAAGGTTTTGTGTTGGTGTACTGGTTAAGATTAGGGCACGGGGAGGGTAATGTTCTGGTGAGGGACAGGGTTAGGGTTCAAGTTAGGTTTAGGGTTAGAAATTGGGGAGGGATTAGTGTATAGGTTACGGTATGGCAACCGTTTATGGTTAGCGTACGTGTGAGGGCACGGGTTATTGTTTGTGTACTGGTTAAGATTAGGATACGTGTGAAGGTAAGGCTTCGAGTGAGGGTCAGGATTAGTATTCTGGTTAAGGTTAGGATGCGTGTGAAGGTAAGGCTTCGAGTGAGAGTCAGGATTAGTATTCTGGTTAGGGTTAGGGTTAGGGAATAGGGAGGGATTAGGGTACAGGTTAGAGTACGGCAACGGTTTAGGGTTAGCGTACGTTTGAGGGCATGGATTAGTGTTGATTTACAGGTTAATATTAGGTCACTGCTGAGGGTAAGGCCTCGGGAGAGGGTCAGGTTTAGGGTTCGCGTTAGGATTAGGGTTAGGAAATGGGGAGAGATTAGGATACAGTTAGGGTACGGCTACAATTTAGGGTTAGTGCACATGTGAGGGCACGGGTTAGTGTTTGTGTACTGGTTAAGATTAGGGCCCGGGTGAGGGTAAGGCTCAGGGTGATGGACAGGGTTAGGGTTTAGGTTAGCGTTAACGTTAGGGAATGGGGAGGGATTAGGGTGTAGGTTAGGGTACAGCAACAGTTTAGGGTTAGCGTACTTCTGAGGACACGGGTTAATGTTGGTGTACTGTTTAAGATTAGGGCACAGGTGAGGGTAAGGCTTCGGATGACGGTCAGGGTTTGTGTTCGGGTTAGTGTTAGAGTTAAGGAATGGGGAGGGATTAGGGTACAGGTAAGAGTACGGCAACCGTTTAGGGTTACCGTACGTTTGAGGGCATGGCTTAGTGTTGATGTACTGGTTAAGATAAGGCCACAGGTGGGGGTAAGGCTTCGGGTGAGGGTCAGGTGTAGGGTTCACGTTAGGGATAGTGTTATTGAATGCGGAGGAATAAGGTTACAGTTTAGGTACAGTTGCGGTTTAGGGTTAGTGTACGTGTGAGGGCATGGGTTAGTGTTGGTGTACTGGGTAAGATTAGTGCAGAGGTGAGGGTTAGGCTTCGGGTGAGGTTCAGGGTTAGGTTTTGGGTTTGGGTTAGGGTTAGTGAATGGGGAGGGATTAGGATACAGATTAGGGCATGGCAATGGTTAAGGTTTCGTGTAAGTGTTAGGGCAAGATTTATTATGGTTGTACCAGTTAAGATTAGGGCATGGGTGAGGGTAAGGCTTCGGGTGAGTGACAGGTTTAGGGTTCTTGTTAGGGAGGGTTAGGGTTAGGTAATGGGGAGGAATTAGGATACAGGTTAGGGTACGGCAACGGTTTAGGTTTAGCGTACGTTTGAGGGCACAGGTTAGTTTTGATGTACTGGTTAAGATTAGGGCACAGGTGAGGGTAAGGATTTAGGGGAGAGTCAAGTTTAGGTTTTGGGTTAGGGTTAGTTTTAGGGAATGGGGTGGGACTAGAGTAGAGCTTAGGGTACGGAAAGGGTTTAGGGTTAACGTACGTGTGAGGGCATGGGTTAGTGTTGGTGTACTGGTTAAGTTTAGGGAACGAGTCAGGGTAAGGCTTCTGGTGAGGGTCAGGGTTAGGGTTCGGGTTAGGGTTAGGGTTATTGAATGGGAAGGGATTAGGGTACAGGTTAGAGTACGGCAACGGTTTAGGGTTTTTGTAAGTTTGAGGGCATGGGTTAGTGTTGATATACAGGTTAAGATTAGGGCACGGGTGAGGGTAAGGCTTCGGGTAGGGTCAGGGTTAGGGTTTGCGTTACGGTTAGGGTTAGAGAATGGGGACGGATTAGGGTTCAGGTTAGAGTACGGCTGCAGTTTATGGTTAGCATATGTGTGAGGGCATGGGTTAGTGTTGGTGTACTTGTTAAAATTACTGCACAGGTGAGTGTAAGGCTTCGTGTCAGGGTCATTGTTTTGGGTTAGGCTTAGTGTTAGGGAATGGGGGGGGATTAGGATTCAGGTTAGAGTTCGGCAATGGTTTAGGGTTCGCGTATGTGTGAGGGCACGGGTTAGTGTTGGTGTACTGGTTAAGATTAATGCACGTGTCAGGGTTAGACTTCGGGTGAGGGACAGGGTTAGGGTTTGTGTTAGGGTTAGGTTTAGGGAATGGGGAGGGTTTAGGGTACAGGTTAGGACACTGCGATGGTTAAGTGCTAGCATACGTGTGAGGGCACGGTTTAGTATTGCTGTACTGGTTAAGATTAGGGAATGGGTGTGGGTAAGCCTTCGGGTGACGATCAGGTTTAGGGTTCGGGTTAGCGTTAGGGAATGGGGTGGGATTAGGGTACAGGTTAGGTTACGGCAATGGTTTAGGGTTAGCGCACGTTTGAGGGCACAGTTTAGTGTTTATGTACTGTTTAAGATTATGGCACAGGTGAGGGTAAGACTTCGGGTTAGGGTCATGGTTAGGGTTTGGGTTAGGTTTAGGGTTAGGGAATTGGGAGGGATCAGGATACAGGTTAGGGTTGAGAAACGGTTAAGGGTTAGCGTACGTGTGAGAGCACTGTTTAGTGTTGATGTACTAGTTAAGATTAGGGCACAGGTGAGGGTAAGACTTCGGGTGATGGACGGGGTAGGGTTTGGTTTTGGGTTAGGGTTAGGGAATGGGGAGGGTTTAGGGTACAGTTTAGGGCATGGCAACTGTAAAGATTTCGTGTACGTGTTAGGGCACGGTTTATTATTGGTGTACTGGTTAAGAATAAGGTACGGGTGAGGGTAAGGCTTCGGGTGAGGGTCAGGGTTAGGGTTCGGGTTCGGGTTAGCGTTAGGGAATGGGGAGGGATTAGGGTATAGTTTAGGTTACGAAAATGCTTAAGGGATAGCCTAAGTGTGAGAGCATGGGTTACTGTTGGTGTACTGGTTAAGATTAGGGCACGGTTTAGGGTAAGTCTTCAGGTGAGGGACAGGATTAGGGTTCGGGTGAGGGTTAGGCAATGGGGAGAGATTAGGATACAGGTTAGAGTATGGCAACGGTTTAGGGTTCATGTACGTGTGAGGGCATGGGTTAGTATTGGTTTACTGTGTAAGATTAGGGCACGGGTGAGGGTAAGGCTTCGGGTGAGGGTCAGGGTTAGGGTTCAGTTGAGGGTTAGTGGTAGGGAATGGGGAGGGATTAGGGTACAGGTTAGTGTACGGCTACACTTTAGTGTTAGCGTACGTGTGAGGGCACGGGTTAGACTTGGTGTACTGGTTAAAACTAGGGCACGGGTGAGTGTAAGGCTTTGGGTGAGGGTCAGGTTAAGGGTTCGGTTTAGTGCTAGGGTTAGGGAATGTGGAGATTGAGGGTACAGGTTAGGTTACGGCAATGGTTTAGGTTTATTGTACGTTTGGGGGCACAAGTTAGTGTTGATGTACTGGTTAAGATTAGGGCACAGGTGAGGGTAAGGCTTCGGGTGAGGGTCAGGGTTAGGGTTCGAGTTAGGGTTAGTTTTAGGGATTGGGGAGGAATTAGGGTATAAATTAGGGTACTGCAACGGTTTAGGGTTAGCATACGTGTGATAGCACGGGTTAGTGTTTGTGTACTGGTTAAGATTAGGGTCCAGGTGAGGGTAAAGCTTCGGGTGAGGGACAGGGTTATGGTTTGTGTTAACGTTAGGGTTAGGGAATGAGGAGGGATTAAGTTATAGGTTATGGTACTGCAACCATTTTGGGTTAGCATACGTTTGAGGGAATGGGTTAATGTTGATGTACTGGTTAAGGTTAGGGCACGGGTTAGGGTAACGCTTTGGGTGGGGGTCAGTGTTAGGGTTCGGGTTAGGGATAGGGTTAGGGAATGTGGAGCAATTAGGGTACAGGTTAGGGTACTGCTGCGGTTTAGGGTTAGCGTACGTGTCAGGGCATGGGTTAGTGTTGGTGTAGTGGTTAAGATTAGGGCACGGGTGAGGGTAATGCTTCGGGTGAGGGTCAGGGTTAAGGTTCGGGTTAGGGTTAGGGAATGGGGAGGTATTAGGGTACAGGTTAGGGTACAGCAACCGTTTAGGGTGAGCACACGTGTGAGGGCACGGGTTAGTGTTGGTTTACTGGTTAAGATAAGGGCATAGGTGAGTGTAAGGCTTCGGGTGAGGGTCAGGGTAAGGATTCGGGTTAGGATTAGGGTTAGGGAATTGGGAGGGATTAGGGTATAGGTTAGGGTAATGCAATGGTTTAGGATTAGCGTACGTGTGAGGGCACAGGTTAGTGTTGTGTACTGGTTAATATTAGGGCCCGGGTGAGGGTAAGGCTTCGGGTGAGTGACAGGGTTAGAATTCGGGTCAGAGTTAAGGTTAGGCAATGGGGAGGGATTAGGGTATATTTTAGGTTACGGCAACGGTTTAGGCTTTGCATACGTGTGAGGGCATGTGTTAGTTTTGGTGTACTGGTTAAGATTAGGGCACGGGTGAGGGTAAGGCTTCGGGTGAGGGTCAGGCTTACGGTTCGGGTTAGGGTTACTGTTAGGGAATGGAGAGTGTTTAGAATACAGGTTAGGGTTCGGCAACAGTTTAGGATTAGCGTACGTGTGAGAGCACTGGTTAGTGTTGGTGTACTTGTTAACATAAGGGCACAGGTGAGGGTTAGGGTGAGGGTGAGGGACAGGGTTAGGGTTTGGGTTTTGGTTAGGGTTAGGGAATGGGGAGGGCTTAGGGTATAGTTTAGGGCATGGCAACGGTTAAGTTTTCGTGTACATGTTAGGGCACGGTTTAGTATGGTTGTACTGGTTAAGATTAGGGCACGGTTGAGGGTAAGGCTTCCGGGGAGGGTCAGGGTTAGGGTTCGTGTTAGGGTTAGAGTTACGGAATGGGGAGGAATTAGGATACAGGTTAGGGTACGACAACGGCTTAGGGTTAGTGTACGTGTGAGGGAACGGGTTAGTGTTGGTGAACTGATTAAGATTAGGGCACAGGTGAGTGTAAAGCTTCGTGTGAGGGTCGGGGTTAGGGTTCGGGTTAGGGTTACGGTTAGGGAATGGGGAGGGATTAGGGTACAGGTTATGGTACGGGTGCGGTTTAGGGTTCGTATTAGTGTGAGGGCACGGGATAGTATTGGTGTATTGGTTAAGATTAGGGCACGGGTGAGGGTAAGGCGTCAAGTGAGGGTCAGGGTTTGGATTAGGGTTAGGTTAGGGTTAGGGAATGGGGTGGGACTAGGGTAAAGGTTAGGGTATGGCAACAGTTTAGGGATATCATACGTTAGGGGGCACAAGTTAGTGTTGATGTATTGGTTAAGATTAGCACACAGGTGAGGGTAAGGCTTCGGCATGGGCCAGGGATAGGGTTCGGGGTAGGGTTAGTTTTAGGGAATTGGGAGGGATTAGGGTACAGGTTAGTGTATGGCAGTGGTTTAGGTTTAGCGTACGTGTGAGAGCATGGGTTAGTGTTGATGAAATGGTTGAGATTAGGGAACGGGTGAGTGTAAGGCTTCAGGTGAGGGTCACGTTTAGGGTTCGGGTTCGGGTTAGGGTTAGGGAATGGGGAGGGATTAGGGTACAGTTTAGGGTACTATGACGCTTAAGGGTCAGCGTACGTGTGCGGTCACTAGTTAGTGTTAGTGTACTGGTTACGAGTAGGGCACGGGTGAGGGTAAGGCCTCGGAAGAAGGTCACGTTAAGGGTTTGGGTTATGGTTATGGTTAGGGAATGGGGATTGATTAGGGTACAGGTTAAGGTACAGCAATGGTTTAGGGTTAGCCTACGTAAGAGGGCATGGGTTAGTGTTGATGTACTGTTTAAAATTAGGACACGGGTGAGGGTAAAGTTTAGGGTGAGTGTCAGGGTTAGGTTTCAGGTTAGGGTAAGGGTTAGGGAATGGAGAGGGATTAGGATACAGGTTAGGGTACAGCTCCTGTTTAGGGTTAGCGTACGTGTGAGGGCACGAGTTAGTGTTGGTGTCCTTGTTAAGATTATTGCACGGGTGAGGGTAAGTCTTCGAGTGAGGGTCAGGGTTAGCATTCGTGTTAGGGTTAGGTTTAGGGAATGGGGAGGGATTAGGGTACAGCTTAGGGTACAACAACACTTAAGGGTTGGCGTACGTGTGAGGACATGAGTTAGTGTTGGTGTCCTGGTTAAGATTAGGTCACGGGTGAGGGTAAGGCTTCGGGTGATGGTCAGGGTTAGGATTCGGGTGAGGGTTAGAGTTAGGTAATGGAGAGGGATTAGGGTACAGTTTAGGTTACGACAACGCTTAAGGGTTAGCGTACGTTTGGAGGCACGAGTTAGTGTTGGTGTACTGTTTAAGAATAGTGCACGGGTGAGGGTTAGCCCTTGGAAGAGTGTCAGGTTTAGGGATTGGTTTAGGGTTAGGGTTAGGCAATGGGGAGGAATTAGGGTACAGGTTAGGGTACGGTAACGGTTTAGGGTTAGCCTATGTAGGGGGGCATGGGTTAGGGTTGATCTACTGGTTAAAATTAGGTTACGGGAGAGGGTAAAGCTTCTGGTGAGTGTCATGGTTATGGTTCGGGATAGTGTTTGGGTTAGGGAATGGAGAGTGATTAGGGTACAGGTTAGGGTACGGCTGCGGTTTAGGGTTTGCGTACGTGTGAGGACACGGTTTAGTGATGGTCTATTGGTTAAGATTAGGTCACGAGTGAGGGTAAGGCTTAGGTTGAGGGTCAGGGTTAGGATTCCTGTTAGGGTTAGGGTTAGGGAATGAGGAGGGATTAGGGTACAATTTAGGGTACGACAACGCTTAAGGGTTACCGTACATGTGAGGGCACGAGTTAGTGTTGGTGTCCTGGTTAAGATTAGGGCATGGGTGAGGGTAAGGCTTCGGGTGAGGGTCAGGGTTAGGATTCGTGTTAGGTTTAGGGTTAGGAAATGGGGAGTGATTAGGGTACAGTTTAGGGTATGACAGTGCTTAAGGGTTAGCATTCGTGTGAGGGCAAGAGTTAGTGTTAGTGTCCTGGTTAAGATTAGGGCATGGGTGTGGGTAAGGCTTCAGGTGAGGGTCAGGGTTAGGATTCGTGTTAGGATTAGGGTTAGGGAATGGTGAGGGATTAGGGTACAGTTTAGGGTACGACAACGCTTAAGGTTTAGCGTTCGTATGAGGGCACGAATTAGCGTTGGTGTCCTGGTTAAGATTAGGGCACGGGTGAGGGTAAGGGTTCGGGTGAGGGTCAGGTTTACGATTCGGGTTAGGGTTAGGATTAGGGAATGGGGAGGTATTAGGGTACAGTTTAGGGTACAAAGATGCTTAAGGTTTAGGGTACGTGTGAGATCAATAGTTAGTGTTAGTGTACTGGTTACGATTAGGGCATGGGTGAGGGTAAGGCCTCGGAGGAGGGTCACGTTAAGGGTTTGGTTTAGGGTTATGGTTAGGGAATAGGGATTGATTAGGGTACACGTTAGGGTATGGCAATGGTTTAGTGTTAGCCTACGTTAGAGGGCATGCGTTAGTGTTGATGTACTGGTTAAAATTAAGACACGGGTGAGGGTAAAGTTTAGGGTGAGTGTCAGGGTTAGGTTTCAGGTTAGGGTTAGGGTTAAGGAATGGAGAGGGATTAGGGTACAGGTTAGGGTACAGCTGCGGTTTAGGGTTAGCGTACGTGTGAGGGCAAAAGTTAGTGTTGGTGTCCTGGTTAAGATTAGGGCATGGGTGAGGTTAAGGCTTCGGGTGAGGGTCAGGGTTAGGATTCGGGTTAAGGTTAGGGTTAGGGAATGGAGAGGGATTAGGGTACAGGCTAGGGTATGACAACGCTTAAGGGTTCGCGTAATTGTGAGGGCACGAGTTAGTGTTGGTGTACTGGTTAAGACAAGGGCACCGGTGATGGAAAGGCCTCGGAAAAGGGTCACGTTCAGGGTTTGGGTTAGGGTTAGGGTTAGGGAATGGGGAGGGATTAGGGTACAGGATAGGGTACGACAAAGCTTAAGGTTTAGTGTACGTTTGAGAGCACGAGTTTGTGTTTGTGTACTGGTTAAAATTAGAGCCTGTGTTAGGGTGGGGCCCCGGAAGAGGGTCAGGTTTAGGGATGGGGTTAGGGTTAGCGTTAGGCAATAGGACGGATTACAGAACAAGGTACGGCACGGCAACGGTTTAGTGTTAGCCTACGTTGGAGGGCATGGGTTAGAGTTGATTGACTTTTTACAATTAGGACACGGGTGAGGGTAAATCTTCGGGTGAGTGTCAGGGTTAGGGTTCGGGTTAGGGTTAGGGTTAGGGAAACGAGAGGGATTAGGGTACATTTTAGGGTACTGCTGCAGTTTAGGGTTAGCGTTCGTGTGAGGACACTGTTTAGTGTTGGTGTACTGGTTAAGCTTAGGTCATGGGTGTGGGTAAGGCTTCGGGTGAGGGTCCGGGTTAGGATTCAGGTTAGGGTTACGGTTAAGGAAAGGGGAGGGTTTAGGGTAAATTTTACGGTACGACAAGGCTTAAGGGTTAACGTACATGTGAGGGCACAACTTAGTGTTAGTGTATTTGTTACGATTAGGGCACGGGTAAGGGTAAAGCCTGGGAAGAGGATCAGGTTTAGGCTTTGGGTTAGGGTTAGTGTTAGGGAATGGGGAGGGATTAGGGTAGAGGTTAGGGTATGACAACGCTTAAGGGTTAGCATACGTGTGAGGGCACAAGTTAGTGTTGGTGTAGTGGTTAAGATTAGGGCACGGGTGAGATTAAGGCTTCGGGTGAGGGTGAGGGTTAGGTTTCGTGTTAGGGTTAGGGAATGGAGACGGATTAGGGTACAGCTTAGGATACAACAACACTTAAGGGTTTGCGTACGTGTGAGGACACGAGTTAGTTTTGGTGTACAGGTTAAGATTAGGGCTTGTGGGAGGGTAAGACTTCGGCTGAGGGACAGGATTAGGGATCAGGTTAGTGTTAGGGTTAGGCAATGGAGAGTGATTTGGGTACAAGTTAGGGTACGGCAACGGTTTAGTGTTAGCCTACGTTGGATGTCATGGGTTCGTGTTAATGTACTGTTTAAAATTAGTACACGGGTGATTGTAAAGCTTCGGGTGAGTTTCAGGATTAGGGTTCAGGTTAGGGTTAGGATTAGGGAATGGAGAGGGATTAGGGTACATGTTAGGGTACAGCTGCTGTTTAGGGTTAGCGTACGTGTGAGGGCAGGAGTTAGTGTTGGTGTCCTGGTTAAGATTAGGTCACAGGTGAGGGTAAGGCTTCGGGTGAAGGTCAGGGTTAGGATTCGGGTGAGGGTTAGAGTTAGGTAATGGAGAGGGATTAGGGTACAGTTTAGGTTACGACAACGCTTAAGGGTTAGCGTACGTGTGGAGGCACGAGTTAGTGTTGGTGTACTGTTTAAGAATAGTGCACGGGTGAGGGTTAGCCCTTGGAAGAGTGTCAGGTTTAGGGATTAGTTTAGGGTTAGGGTTAGGCAATGGGGAGGGATTAGGGTACAGGTTAGGGTACGGTAACGGTTTAGGGTTAGCCTATGTAGGGGGGCATGGGATAGGGTTGATCTACTGGTTAAAATTAGGTTACGGGTGAGGGTAAAGCTTCTGGTGAGTGTCATGGTTATGGTTCGGGATAGTGTTTGGGTTAGGGAATGGAGAGTGATTAGGGTACAGGTTAGGGTACGGCTGCGGTTTAGGGTTAGCGTACATGTGAGGACACGGTTTAGTGATGGTCTATTGGTTAAGATTAGGTCACGAGTGAGGGTAAGGCTTAGGTTGAGGGTCAGGGTTAGGATTCCTGTTAGGGTTAGGGTTAGGGAATGGGGAGGGATTAGGGTACAATTTAGGGTACGACAACGCTTAAGGGTTACCGTACGTGTGAGGGCACGAGTTAGTGTTGGTGTCCTGGTTAAGATTAGGGCATGGGTGAGGGTAAGGCTTCGGGTGAGCATCAGGGTTAGTTTTCGTGTTAGGCTTAGGGTTAGGAAATGGGGAGGGATTAGGGTACAGTTTAGGGTATGACAGTGCTTAAGGGTTAGCATTCGTGTGAGAGCAAGAGTTAGTGTTAGTGTCCTGGTTAAGATTAGGGCACGGGTGAGGGTAAGGCTTCAGGTGAGGGTCAGGGTTAGGATTCGTGTTAGGGTTAGGGTTAGGGAATGGGGAGGGATTAGGGTACAGTTTAGGGTACGACAAAGCTTAAGGTTTAGCGTTCGTGTGAGGGCACAAATTAGCGTTGGTGTCCTGGTTAAGATTAGGGCACGGGTGAGGGTAAGAGTTCGAGTGAGGGTCAGGTTTACGGTTCGGGTTAGGGTTAGGGTTAGGGAATGGGGAGGGATTAGGGAACAGTTTAGGGTACGATGACGCTTAAGGGTTAGCGTACGTCTGAGGTCACTAGTTAGTGTTAGTGTACTGGTTACGATTAGGGCACGGTGAGGGTAAGGCCTCAGACGAATGTCACGTTAAGGGTTTGGGTTAGGGTTATGGTTAGGGAACGGGGATTGATTAGGGTACAGGTTAGGGTACGGCAGTGGTTTAGGGTTAGCCTACATAAGAGGGCATGTGTTAGTGTTGATGTACTGGTTAAAATTAGGACACGGGTGAGGGTAAAGTTTAGGGTGAGTGTCAGGGTTAGGTTTCAGTTTAGGGTAAGGGTTAGGGATTGGAGAGGGATTAGGATACAGGTTAGGGTACAGCTGCGGTTTAGGGTTAGCGTACGTCTGAGGGCACGAGTTAGTGTTGGTGTCCTGGTTAAGATTAGGGCAAGGGTGAGGGTAAGGCTTCGGGTGAGGGTCTGACTTAGGATTCGGGTTAGGGTTAGGGTTAGGGAATGAAGAGGGATTAGGGTACAGGCTAGGGAACGACAACGTTTAAGGGTTCGCATAATTGTGAGGGCACGAGTTAGTGTTGGTGTACGGTTAAGACAAGGGCGCCGGTGAGGGTAAGGCCTCGGAAAAGAGTCACGTTCAGGGTTTGGGTTAGGGTTAGGGTTAGGGAATGGGGAGGGATTAGGTTACAGGATAGGGTATGACAACGCTCAAGGTTTAGCGTACGTTTGAGGGCATGAGTTAGTGTTGGTGTACTGGTTAAGATTAGGGCATGGGTTAGGGTAGGGCCTCGGAAGAGGGTCAGGTTTAGGGATGGGGTTAGGGTTAGTGTTAGGCAATGGGAGGGATTAGGGAACAGGGTAGGGCACAGCAATGGTTTAGTCTTAGCCTAGGTTGGAGGGTATGGGTTAGTGTTGATGTACTGGTTAAAATTAGGACACGGGTGAGGGTAAAGTTTTGGGTGAGTGTCAGGGTTAGGTTTCAGGTTAGGTTAAGGGATAGGGAATGGAGAGGGATTAGGATACAGGTTAGGGTACAGCTGCGGTTTAGGGTTAGCGTACGTGTGAGGGCACGAGTTAGTGTTGGTGTCCTGGTTAAGATTAGTGCACGGGTGAGGGTAAGTCTTCGGGTGAGGGTCAGGGTTAGCATTCGTGTTAGGGTTAGTGTTAGGGAATGGGGAGGGATTAGGGTACAGTTTAACGGTACGACAGTGCTTAAATGTTACCTTTCGTGTGAGGGCAAGAGTTAGTGTTAGTGTCCTGGTTAAGATTAGGGCACGGGTGAGGGTAAGGCTTCAGGTGAGGGTCAGGGTTAGGATTCGGGTTAGGTTTAGGGTTAGGGAATGGGGAGGGATTAGGGTACAGTTTAGGGTACGACAACGCTTAAGGGTTAGCGTACATGTGAGGCCACAACTTAGTGTTGGTGTGCTGGTTAAGATTAGAGCACGGGTGAGGGTAAGGCTTCGGGTGAGGGTCAGGTTTATAATTCGGGTTAGGGTTAGGGTTAGGGAATGGGGAGGGATTAGGGTACAGTTTAGGGTACGATGACGCTTATGGGATAGCGTACGTGTGAGGTCACTAGTTAGTGTTAGTGTACTGGTTACGATTAGGGCACGGGTGAGGGTAAGGCCTCGGATGAAGGTCACGTTAAGGGTTTGGGTTAGGGTAATGGTTAGGGAATGGGGATTGATTAGGGTACAGGTTAGGGTACGGCACTGGTTTAGGGTTAGCCTACGTAAGAGGGCATGTGTTAGTGTTGATGTACTGGTTAAAATTAGGACACGGGTGAGGGTAAAGTTTAGGGTGAGTGTCACGGCTAGGTTTCAGGTTAGGGTAAGGGTTAGGGAATGGAGAGGGATTAGGATACAGGTTAGGGTACAGCTGCGGTTTAGGGTTAACTTACGTGTGAGGGCACGAGTTAGTGTTGGTGTCCTGGTTAAGATTAGTGCACGGGTGAGGGTAAGTCTTCGGGTGAGGGTCAGGGTTAGCATTCGTGTTAGGGTTAGTGTTAGGGAATGGGGAGGGATTAGGGTACAGTTTAACGGTACGACAGTGCTTAAATGTTACCGTTCGTGTGAGGGCAAGAGTTAGTGTTAGTGTCCTGGTTAAGATTAGGGAACGGGTGAGGGTAAAGCTTCGGGTGAAGGTCAGGGTTAGGATTCGTGTTAGGGTTAACGTTAGGGAATGGGGAGGGATTAGGGTACAGTTTAGAGTACGACAACGATTAAGGGTTAGCGTACATGTGAGACCACAAATTAGTGTTGGTGTGCTGGTTAAGATTAGAGCACGGGTGAGGATAAGGGTTTGGGTGAGGGTCAGGTTTACGATTCGGGTTAGGGTTAGGGTTAGGGAATGGGGAGGGATTAGGGTACAGTTTAGGGTACGATGACGCTTAAGGGTTAGCGTACGTGTGAGGTCACTAGTTAGTGTTAGTGTACTGGTTACGGTTAGGGCACGGTTGAGAGTAAGGCCTCGGACGAAGGTCACGTTAAGGGTTAGGGTTCGGGTTAAGGTTTGGGAATGGAGAAGGATTAGGGTACAGGTTATTGTACGGCTGCAGTTTAGGGTTAGCGTACGTGTGAGGGCATGGTTTTGTGATGGTGTATTGGTTAAGATTAGGTCACGGGTGAGGGTACGGCTTAGGGTGAGGCTCAGGTTTAGGATTCGGGTTAGGGTTAGGGTTAGGGAATGGCGAGGGATTAGGATACAGTTTAGGGTATGATAACACTTAAGCGTTAGCGTACGTGTGAGGGCACGAGTTAGTGTTGGTGTCCTGGTTAAGATTAGGGCACCGGTGAGGGTAAGGCTTCGGGTGAGGGTCAGGATTAGCATTCGTGTTACGGTTAGTGTAAGGGAATGGGGAGGGATTAAGGTACAGTTTAGGGTACGACAGTGCTTAAGTGTTACCGTTCGTGTGAGGGCAAGAGTTAGTGTTAGTGTCCTGGTTAAGATTAAGGCACGGGTGAGGGTAAGGCTTCGGATGAGGGTCAGGGTTAGGATTCGTGTTAGGGTTAAGGTTAGGGAATCGGGAGGG
This sequence comes from Inia geoffrensis, assembly GCA_036417435.1. Taxonomy (NCBI): domain Eukaryota; kingdom Metazoa; phylum Chordata; class Mammalia; order Artiodactyla; family Iniidae; genus Inia; species Inia geoffrensis. The sequence continues at coordinate 72,791,315 of CM070910.1, read as the reverse complement.
CTTAGGGTACAGGTTAGGGTACGACAGTGATTAAGGGTTACAGTTCGTGTGAGGGCAAGTGTTAGTGTTAGTGTCCTGGTTAAGATTAGGGCACGGGTGAGGGTAAGGCTTCAGGTGAGGGTCAGGGTTAGGATTCGGGTTAGGTTTAGGGTTAGGTAATGGGGAGGGATTAGGGTACAGTTTAGGGTATGACAACGCTTAAGGGTTAGCGTACATGTGAGGCCACAACTTAGTGTTGGTGTGCTGGTTAAGATTAGAGCACGGGTGAGGGTAAGGCTTCGGGTGAGGGTCAGGTTTACAATTCGGGTTAGGGTTAGGGTTAGGGAATGGGGAGGGATTAGGGTACAGTTCAGGGTACGATGACGCTTATGGGATAGCGTACGTGTGAGGTCACTAGTTAGTGTTAGTGTACTGGTTACGATTAGGGCACGGGTGAGGGTAAGGCCTCGGACGAAGGTCACGTTAAGGGTTTGGGTTAGGGTAATGGTTAGGGAATGGGGATTGATTAGGGTACAGGTTAGGGTACGGCACTGGTTTAGGGTTAGCCTACGTAAGAGGGCATGTGTTAGTGTTGATGTACTGGTTGAAATTAGGACACGGGTGATGGTAAAGTTTAGGGTGAGTGTCAGGGCTAGGTTTCAGGTTAGGGTAAGGGTTAGGGAATGGAGAGGGATTAGGATACAGGTTAGGGTACAGCTGCGGTTTAGGGTTAACTTACGTGTGAGGGCACGAGTTAGTGTTGGTGTCCTGCTTAAGATTATTGCACGGGTGAGGGTAAGTCTTCGGGTGAGGGTCAGGGTTAGCATTCGTGTTAGGGTTAGGGTTAGGGAATGGGGAGGGTTTAGGGTACAGTTTAGGGAATGACAGTGCTTAAGTGTTACCGTTCTTGTGAGGGCAAGAGTTAGTGTTAGTGTCCTGGTTAAGATTAGAACACTGGTGAGGGTAAGGCTTCGGATGAGGGTCAGGGTTAGTATTCGTGTTAGGGTTAAGGTTAGCGAATCGGTAGGGATTAGGGTACAGGTTAGGGTACGACAGTGATTAAGGGTTACAGCTCGTGTGAGGGCAAGAGTTAGTGTTAGTGTCCTGGTTAAGATTAGGGCACGGGTGAGGGTAAGGCTTCAGGTGAGGGTCAGGGTTAGGATTCGGGTTAGGGTTAGGGTTAGGGAATGGGGAGGGATTAGGGTACAGTTTAGGGTACGAAAACGCTTAAGGGTTAGCGTACATGTGAGGCCACAACTTAGTGTTGCTTTGCTCGTTAAGATTAGAGCACGGGTGAGGGTAACGCTTCGGGTGAGGGTCAGGTTTACGATTCGGTTTAGGGTTAGGGAATGGGGTGGGATTAGGGTACAGTTTAGGGTACGATGACGCTTAAGGGTTAGCGTACGTGTGAGGTCACTAGTTAGTGTTAGTGTACTGGTTACGATTAGGGCACGGGTGAGGGTAAGGCCTCGGACGAAGGCCACGTTAAGGGTTTGGGTTAGGGCAATGGTTAGGGAATGGGGATTGATTAGGGTACAGGTTAGGGTACGGCAGTTGTTTAGGGTTAGCCTACGTAAGAGGGCATGGGTTAGTGTTGATGTACTGGTTAAAATTAAGACACGGGTGAGGGTAAAGTTTAGGGTGAGTGTCAGGGTTAGGTTTCAGGTTAGGGTAAGGGTTAGGGAATGGAGAGGGATTAGGATACAGGTTAGGGTACAGCTGCAGTTTAGGGTTAGCGTACGTGTGAGGGCACGAGTTAGTTTTTGTGTACTAGTTAAGATTAGGGCATGGGTTAGGTTAGGGCCACGGAAGAGGGTCAGGTTAAGGGATGGGGTTAGGTTTAGGGTTAGGCAATGGGAGGGATTAGGGAATAGGGTATGGCACGGCAACGGTTTAGTGTTAGCCTACGTTGTAGGTCATGGGTTAGTGTTGATGGACTGTTTAAAATTAGGACACGGATGACGGTAACTCTTCGGGTGAGTGTCAGGGTTAGGGTTCGGGTTAGGGTTAGGGTTAGGGAATGGAGAGGGATTAGGATACAATTTAGTTTATGATAACGCTTAAGGGTTAGCATACGTGTGAGGGCAGGAGTTAGTGTTGGTGTCCTGGTTAAGATTAGGGCACGAGTGAGGGTAAGGGTTCGGGTGAGGGTCAGGTTTACGATTCGGGTTAGGGTTAGGGTTAGGGAATGGGGAGGGATTAGGGTACAGTTTAGGGTACGACAGTGCTTAAGTGTTACCATTCGTGTGAGGGCAAGCGTTAGTGTTATTGTGCTGGTTAAGGTTAGGGCACGGGTGAGGCTAAGGCTTCGGGTGAGGGTCAGGGTTAGGATTCGTGTTAGGGTTAGGGTTAGGCAATGGGGAGGGATTAATGTACAGTTTAGGGTACGACAGTGATTAAGTATTATCGTTCATGTGAGGGCAAGTGTTAGTGTTAGTGTCCTGGTGAAGATGAGGACACGGGTGAGGGTAAGGCATCAGGTGAGGGTCAGGGTTAGGATTCGGGTTAGGGTTAGGGTTAGGGAATGGGGAGGGATTAGGGTACAGTTTAGGGTACGACAACGCTTAAGGGTTAGCGTACGTGTGAAACCACAAATTAGAGTTGGTGTGCTGGGTAAGATTAGGGCACGGGTGAGGATAAGGGTTCGGGTGAGGGTCAGGTTTACGATTCGGGTAAGGGTTAGGGTTAGGGAATGGGGAGGGATTAGGGTACAGTTTAGGGTACGATGACGCTTAAGGGTTAGCGTACGTTTGAGGGCATGAGTTAGTGTTTGTGTACTGGTTAAGTTTAGAGCATGGGTTAGGGTAGCGCCTCGGAAGAGGGTCAGGTTTAGGGATGGGTTTAGGGTTACGGTTAGGCAATGGGAGGGACTAGGGAACAGGTTAGGGCACGGCAACTGTTTAGTGTTAGCCTACGTTTCAGGGCATGGGTTAGTGTTGATGGACTGTTTAAAATTAGGACGCGGGTGAGGGTAAATCTTCGGGTGAGTGTCAGGGTTAGGGTTCGGGTTAGGGTTAGGGTTAGGGTTAGGGAATGGAGAGGGATTAGGGAACAGGTTAGGGTACGGCGGCGGTTTAGGGTTAGCGTACGTGTGAGGGCACGGTTTAGTGATGGTGTATTGGTTAAGATTAGGTCACGGGTGAGGGTACGGCTTAGGGTGAGGCTCAGGGTTAGGATTCGGGTTAGGGTTAGGGTTAGGGAATGGGGAGGGATTAGGGTACAATTTAAGGTATGAAAACGCTTAAGGGTTAGCGTACGTGTGAGGGCATGAGTTAGTGTTGGTGTCCTGGTTAAGATTAGGGCACAGGTGAGGTTAAGGCTTCGGGTGAGGGTCAGGATTAGCATTCGTGTTACGGTTAGGGTTAGGGAATGGGGAGTGATTAGGGTACAGTTTAGGGTACGACAGTGCTCAAGTGTTACCGTTCGTGTGAGGACAAGGGTTAATGTTAGTGTCCTGGTTAAGATTAGGGCACGGGTGATGGTAAGGCTTCGGGTGAGAGTCAGGGTTAGGATTCGTGTTAGGGTTAGGGTGAGGGAATGGGGAGGGATTAGGGTAGAGTGTAGGGTACGACAGTGATTAAGGGTTAGCGTATGTGTGAGGCCACAAATTAGTGTTGGTGTGCTGGTTAAGATTAGGGCACGGGTGAGGGTAAGGGTTCGGGTGAGGGTCAGGTTTACGATTCGGGTTAGGGTTAGGGTTAGCGAATGGGGAGGGATTAGGGTACAGTTTAGGGTACGATGACGCTTAAGGGTTAGCGTACGTGTGAGGTCACTAGTTAGTGTTAGTGTACTGGTTACGATTAGGGCACGGGTGAGGGTAAGGCCTCGGACGAAGGTCACGTTAAGGGTTTGGGTTAGGGTTATGGTTAGGGAATGGGGATTGATTAGGGTACAGGTTACGGTACGGCAATGGTTTAGGGTTAGCCTACGTAAGAGGGCATGGGTTAGTGTTGATGTACTGGTTAAAATTAGGACACGGGTGAGGGTAAAGTTTAGGGTGAGTGTCCGGGTTAGGTTTCAGTTTAGGGTAAGTGTTAGGGAATGGAGAGGGATTAGGATACAGGTTAGGGTACAGCTGCGAGTTAGGGTTAGCGAACGTGTGAGGGCTCGAGTTAGTGTTGGTGTCCTGGTTAAGGTTAGTGCACGGGTGATGGTAGGTCTTCGGGTGAGGGTCAGGGTTAGCAGTCATGTTAGGTTTAGGGTTAGGGAATGGGGAGGGATTAGGGTACAGTTTAGGGTACGACAGTGCTTAAGTGTTACCGTTCGTGTGAGGGCAAGAGTTAGTGTTAGTGTCCTGGTTAAGATTAGGGCACGGGTGAGGGTAAGGCTTCGGGTGAGGGTCAGGGTTAGCATTCGTGTTAGGGTTAGGGTTAGGGAATGGGGAAAAATTAGGGTACAGTTTAGGGTATAACAACGCTTAAGTGTTAGCGTACGTGTGAGGGCACGAATTAGTGTTGCTGTGCTGGTTTAGATTAGGCCACGGGTGAGGGTATGGGTTCGGGTGAGGTTCAGGTTTACGATTCGTGTTAGGGTTAGGGTTAGGGAATGGGGAGGGATTAGGGTACAGTTTAGGGTACGGTGACACTTAAGGGTTAGCCTACGTGTGAGGTCACTAGTTAGTGTTAGTGTACTGGTTACGATTAGGGCACGGGTGAGGGTAAGGCCTCGGAAGACGGTCACGTTAAGGGTTTGAGTTAGGGTTATGGTTAGGGAATGGGGATTGATTAGGGTACAAGTTAGGGTACAGCAATGGTTTAGGGTTAGCCTACGTAAGAGGGCATGGGTTAGTGTTGATGTACTGTTTAAAATTAGGACACGGGTGAGGGTAAAGTTTAGGGTGAGTGTCTGGGTTAGGTTTCAGGTTAGGGTTAGGGTTAGGGAATGGAGAGGGTTTAGGGTACAGGTGAGGGTACAGCTGCGGTTTAGGGTTAGTGTACGTGTGAGGGAACGAGTTAGTGTTGGTGTCCTGGTTAAGATTAGGGCACGGGTGAGGGTAAGGCTTCGGGTGAGGGTCAGGGTTAGGGTTAGTGTTCGGGTTAGTGTTAGGGAATGGGGAGGGATTAGTTTACAATGTAGGGTATTACAACGCTTAAGCATTAGCATACTTGTGAGGGCACAAGTTAGTGTTGGTGTCGTGGTTAAGATTAGGTCACGGATGAGGGTAAGGCTTCGGGTGAGGGTCAGGGTTAGGATTCGTGTTAGTGTTAGGGTTAGGGAATGGGGAGGGTTTAGGGTACAGTTTAGGGTAAGATGACGCTTAAGGGTTAGCGTACGTGTGAGGTCACAAGTTAGTGTTTGTTTAACGGTTACGATTAGGGCACGGGTGAGCGTAAGGCGTCGGAAGAGGGTCACGTTAAGGGTTTGGGTTAGGGTTATGGTTAGGGAATGGGGAGGGATTAGGGTACAATTTAGGGTATGACAACGCTTAAGGGTTCGCATAATTGTGAGGGCACGAGTTAGTGTTGGTGTACTGGATAAGACAATTGCACCGGTGAGGGTAAGGCCTCGGAAAAGTGTCACGTTCAGGGTTTGGGTTAGGGTTAGGGTTAGGGTATGGGGAGGGATTAGGGTACAGGATAGGGTACGACAATGCTTAAGGGTTAGCGTACTTTTGAGGGCACGAGATAGTTTTTGTGTACTGGTTAAGAATAGGGCATGGGTTAGGTTAGGGCCACGGAAGAGGTTCAGGTTTAGGGATCGGGTTAGGTTTAGGGTTAGGCAATGGGAGGGATTAGGGAATAGGGTATGGCACGGCAACGGTTTAGTGTTAGCCTACGTTGGAGGTCATGGGTTAGTGTTGATTTACTGTTTAAAATTAGGACACGGGTGAGGGTAAATCTTCGGGTGAATGTCAGGGTTAGGGTTCGGGTTAGGGATAGGGTTAGGGAATGGAGAGGGATTAGGGTACAGGTTAGGGTACGGCTGTGATTTAGGGTTAGCGTACGTGTGACTGCATGGTTTAGTGATGGTGTATTGGTTAAGATTAGGTAACGGGTGAGGGTACAGCTTAGGGTGAGGCTCAGGGTTAGGATTCGGGTTAGGGTTAGGGTTAGGGAATGAGGAGGGATTAGGATACAATTTAGGTTATGATAACGCTTAATGGTTAGCATACGTGTGAGGGCACGAGTTAGTGTTGGTGTCCTGGTTAAGGTTAGGGCACGAGTGAGGGTAAGGGTTCGGGTGAGGGTCAGGTTTACGATTCGGGTTAGGGTTAGGGTTAGGGAATGGGGAGGGATTAGGGTACAGTTTAGGGTACGACAGTGCTTAAGTGTTACCATTCATGTGAGGGCAAGCGTTAGTGTTATTGTGCTGGTTAAAGTTAGGGCACGGGTGAGGGTAAGGCTTCGGGTGAGGGTCAGGGTTAGGATTCGTGTTAGGGTTAGGGTTAGGGAATGGGGAGGGATTAATGTACAGTTTAGGGTACGACAGTGATTAAGGATTACCGTTCGTGTGAGGGCAAGTGTTAGTGTTAGTGTCCTGGTTAAGATGAGGACACGGGTGAGTGTAAGGCTTCAGGAGAGGGTCAGGGTTAGGATTCGGGTTAGGGTTAGGGTTAGGGAATGGGGAGGGATTAGGGTACAGTTTAGGGTACGACAACGGTTAAGGGTTAGCGTACATGTGAGACCACAAATTAGTGTTGGTGTGCTGGTTAAGATTAGGGCACGGGTGAGGGTAAGGGTTCGGGTGAGGTTCAGGTTTAGGATTCGGGTTAGGTTTAGGGTTAGGGAATGGAGAGGGATTAGGGTACAGGATAGGGTACGACAAAGCTTAAGGGTTCGCATAATGGTGAGGGCACGAGTTAGTGTTGGTGTACTGGTTAAGACAAGGGCACCGGTGAGGATAAGGCCTGGGAAAAGGGTCATGTTCAGGGTTTGGGTTAGGGTTAGGGTTAGGGAATGGGGAGAGATTCGGGTAGAGGATAGGGTATGACAATGCTTAATGGTTAGCGTACGTTTGAGGGCATGAGTTAGTGTTTGTGTACTGGTTAAGTTTAGGGCATGGGTTAGGGTAGGGCCTCGGAAGAGGGTCAGGTTTAGGGATGGGTTTAGTGTTAGGGTTAGGCAATCGGAGGAATCAGGGAACAGGATAGGGCACGGCAAGGGTTTGGTGTCAGCCTACGTTGGAGGTCATGGGTTAGTGTTGATGGACTGTTTAAAATTAGGACACGGTTGAGTGTAAATCTTCGGGTGAGTGTCAGGGTTAGGGTTCGGGTTATTGTTAGGGTTAGGGAGTGGAGAGGGATTAGGGTACAGGTTAGGGTACGGCTGCGGTTTGGGGTTAGCGTACGTGTGAGGGCACAGTTTAGTGATGGTGTATTTGTTAAGATTAAGTCACGGGTGAGGGTAAGGCTTAGGGTGAGGCTCAGGGTTAGGATTCGGGTTAGGGTTAGGGTTAGGGTTAGGGAATGGGGAGAGATTAGGGTACAATTTAGGGTATGACAAGGTTTAAGGGTTAGCGTACGTGTGAGGGCATGAGTTAGTGTTGGTGTCCTGGTTAAGATTAGGGAACGGGTGAGGGTAAAGCTTCGGGTGAGGGTCAGGGTTAGGATTCGTGTTAGGGTTAGCGTTAGGGAATGGGGAGGGATTAGGGTACAGTTTAGGGTACGATGATGCTTAAGGGTTAGCGTACGTGTGATGTCACTAGTTAGTGTTATTGTACTGGTTACGGTTAGGGCACGGTTGAGAGTAAGGCCTCGGACGAAGGTCACGTTAAGTGTTAGGGTTCGGGTTAGGGTTAGGGAATGGATTAGGATTAGGGTACAGTTTAGGGTACGGCTGCGGTTTACGGTTAGCGTACGTGTGAGGTCATGGTTTAGTGATGGTGTATTGGTTAAGATTAGGTCATGGGTGAGGGTACGGCTTAGGGTGAGGCTCAGGTTTTGGATTCGGGTTAGGGTTAGGGTTAGGGAATGGCGAGGGTTTAGGATACAGTTTAGGGTATGATAACACTTAAGGGTTAGCGTACGTGTGAGGGCACGTGTTAGTGTTGGTGTCCTGGTTAAGATTAGGGCACCGGTGAGGGTAAGGCTTCAGGTGAGCGTCAGGGTTAGCATTCGTGTTAGGGTTAGGGTTAGGGAATGGTGAGGGATTACGTACAGTTTAGGGTACGACAGTGCTCAAGTGTTACCGTTCGTGTGAGGGCAAGAGTTAGTGTTAGTGTCCTGGTTAAGATTAGGGCACGGGTGAGGGTAAGGGCTTCGGGTGAGGGTCAGGGTTACGATTCGTGTTAGGGTTAGGGTTAGGGAATGGGGAGGGATTAGTGTACAGTTTAGGGTACGACAGTGATTAAGGGTTGCCGTTCGTGTGAGGGCAAGAGATAGTGTTAGTGTCCTGGTTAAGATTAGAGCACGGGTGAGGGTAAGGCTTCAGGTGAGGGTCAGGGTTAGGATTTGGGTTAGGGTTAGGGTTAGGGAATGGGGAGGGATTAGGGTACAATTTAGGGTATGAAAACGCTTAAGTGTTAGCGTACGTGTGAGGGCACGAGTTAGTGTTGGTGTCCTGGTTAAGATTAGGGCAGGGGTGAGGGTAAGGCTTCGGGTGAGGGTCAGGGTTAGGATTCGTGTTAGGGTTATGGTTAGGGAATGGGGAGGGATTAGGTTACAGTTTATGGTACGATGATGCTTAAGCGTTAGCGTACATGTGAGGTCCCTAGTTAGTGTTAGTGTACTGGTTACGATTAGGGCACGGGTGAGGGTAAGGTCTCGGACGAAGGTCACGTTAAGGGTTTGGGTTAGGGTTATGGTTAGGGAATGGAGATTGATTAGGATACAGTTTAGGGTACGGCAATGCTTTAGGGTTAGCCTACGTTAGAGGGCATGGGTTAGTGTTGATGTACTGGTTAAAATTAGGACATGGGTGAGGGTAAAGTTTAGGGTGAGTTTCAGGGTTAGGTTTCAGGTTAGGGTAAGGGTTAGGGAATGGAGAGGGATTAGGATACAGGTTAGGGTACAGCTGCGGTTTAGGGTTACCGTACGTGTGAGGGCACAAGTTAGTGTTGGTGTCCTGGTGAAGATTAGTGCACGGGTGATGGTAAGTCTTCAGGTGAGGGTCAGGGTTAGCATTCGTGTTAGGGTTAGGGTTAGGGAATGAGGAGGGATTAGTGTATAGTTTAGGGTACGACAGTGATTAAGGGTTACCGTTCATGTGAGGGCAAGTGTTAGTGTTAGTGTCCTGGTTAAGATTAGGGCACGGGTGAGGGTAAGGCTTCAGGTGAGGGTCAGGGTTAGGATTCGGGTTAGGGTTAGGGTTAGGGAATGGGGAGGGATTAGGGTACAGTTTAGGGTACGACAACGGTTAAGGGTTAGCGTAGGTGTGAGGCCACAATTTAGTGTTGGTGTGCTGGTTAAGATTAGCGCACGGGTGAGGTTAAGGGTTCGGGTGAGGGTCAGGTTTAGGATTCGGGTTAGATTTAGGGTTAGGGAATGGGGAGGGATTAGGGTACAGTTTAGGGTACGATGACGCTTAAGGTTTAGCGAACGTGTGAGGTCAGTAGTTAGTGTTAGTGTACCGGTTACGATTAGTGCACGGATGAGGGTAAGGCCTCGGAAGAGGGTCACGTTAAGGGTTTGGGTTAGGGTTATGGTTAGGGAATGGGGATTGATTAGAGTACAGTTTAGGGTATGGCAATGGTTTAGGTTTAGCCTACGTAAGAGGGCATGGGTTAGTGTTGATGTACTGTTTAAAATTAGGACACGGGTGATGGTAAAGTTTAGGGTGAGTGTCAGGTTTAGTTTTCAGGTTAGGGTTAGGGTTAAGGAATTGAGAGGGATTAGGGTACAGGTTAGGGTACAGCTGCGGTTTAGCCTTAGCGTACGTGTGAGGGCACGAGTTAGTGTTGGTGTCCTTGTAAAGATTAGGGCACAGGTGAGGGTAAGGCTTCAGGTGAGGGTCAGGGTTAGGAGTCGGGTTAGGGTTAGGGTTAGGGAATGGAGAGGGATTAGGGGACAGGCCAGGGTACGACAACGCTGAAGGGTTCGCATAATTGTGAGGGCACGAGTTAGTGTTGGTGTACTGGTTAAGACAAGGGCACCGGTGAGGGTAAGGCCTCGGAAAAGGGTCAGGTTCAGGTTTTAGGTTAGAGTGAGGGTTAGGGAATGGGGAGGGATTAGGGTATAGGTTAGGGTACGGCTGCGGTTTAGGGTTAGCCTACCTGTGATGGCACGGTTTAGTGATGGTGTATTGGTTAAGATTAGGTCATGGGTGAGGGTAAGGCTTAGGGTGAGGCTCAGGGTTAGGATTCGGGTTAGGGTTAGGGTTAGGGTTAGGGAATGGGGAGAGATTAGGGTACAATTTAGGGTATGACAAGGTTTAAGGGTTAGCGTACATGTGAGGGCATGAGTTAGTGTTGGTGTCCTGGTTAAGATTAGGGAACGGGTGAGGGTAAAGCTTCGGGTGAGGGTCAGGGTTAGGATTCGTGTTAGGGTTAGCGTTAGGGAATGGGGAGGGATTAGGGTACAGTTTAGGGTACGACAACGATTAAGGGTTAGCGTACATGTGAGACCACAAATTAGTGTTGGTGTGCTGGTTAAGATTAAAGCACGGGTGAGGATAAGGTTTCGGGTGAGGGTCAGGTTTACGATTCGGGTTAGGGTTAGGGTTAGGAATGGGGAGGGATTAGGGTACAGTTTAGGGTACGATGACGCTTAAGGGTTAGCGTACGTGTGAGGTCACTAGTTAGTGTTAGTGTACTGGTTACGGTTAGGGCACGGTTGAGAGTAAGGCCTCGGACGAATGTCACGTTAAGGGTTAGGGTTCGGGTTAGGGTTAGGGAATGGAGAAGGATTAGGGTACAGTTTAGGGTACGGCTGCGGTTTACGGTTAGCGTACGTGTGAGGGCATGGTTTAGTGATGGTGTATTGGTTAAGATTAGGTCAAGGGTGAGTGTACGGCTTAGGGTGAGGTTCAGGTTTTGGATTCGGGTTAGGGTTAGGCTTAGGGAATGGCGAGGGATTAGGATACAGTTTAGGGTATGATAACACTTAAGGGTTAGCGTACGTGTGAGGGCACGTGTTAGTGTTGGTGTCCTGGTTAAGATTAGGGCACCGGTGAGGGTAAGGCTTCGGGTGAGGGTCAGGGTTAGCATTCGTGTTAGGGTTAGGGTTAGGGAATGGTGAGGGATTACGTACAGTTTAGGGTACGACAGTGCTCAAGTGTTACCGTTCGTGTGAGGGCAAGAGTTAGTGTTAGTGTCCTGGTTAAGATTAGGGCACAGGTGAGGGTAAGGCTTCGGGTGAGGGTCAGGGTTACGATTCGTGTTAGGGTTAGGGTTAGGGAATGGGGAGGGATTAGTGTACAGTTTAGGGTACGACAGTGATTAAGGGTTACCGTTCGTTTGAGGGCAAGAGTTAGTGTTAGTGTCCTGGTTAAGATTAGAGCACGGGTGAGGGTAAGGCTTCAGGTGAGGGTCAGGGTTAGGATTCGGGTTAGGGTTAGGGTTAGGGAATGGGGAGGGATTAGGGTACAATTTAGGGTATGAAAACGCTTAAGTGTTAGCGTACGTGTGAGGGCACGAGTTAGTGTTGGTGTCCTGGTTAAGATTAGGGCAGGGGTGAGGGTAAGGCTTCGGGTGAGGGTCAGGGTTAGGATTCGTGTTAGGGTTATGGTTAGGGAATGGGGAGGGATTAGGGTACTGTTTATGGTAAGATGACGCTTAAGCGTTTGCGTACATGTGAGGTCCCTAGTTAGTGTTAGTGTACTGGTTACGATTAGAGCACGGGTGAGGGTAAGGCCTCGGACGAAGGTCACGTTAAGGGTTTGGGTTAGGGTTATGGTTAGGGAATGGAGATTGATTAGGATACAGTTTAGGGTACGGCAATGCTTTAGGGTTAGCCTACGTAAGAGGGCATGGGTTAGTGTTGATGTACTGGTTAAAATTAGGACATGGGTGAGGGTAAAGTTTAGGGTGAGTTTCAGGGTTAGGTTTCAGGTTAGGGTAAGTGTTAGGGAATGGAGAGGGATTAGGATACAGGTTAGGGTACAGCTGCGGTTTAGGGTTAGCGTACGTGTGAGGGCACAAGTTAGTGTTGGTGTCCTGGTGAAGATTAGTGCACGGATGATGGTAAGTCTTCGGGTGAGGGTCAGGGTTAGCATTCGTGTTAGGGTTAGGGTTAGGGAATGGGGAGGGATTAGGGTACAGGTTAGGGTACGACAGTGATTAAGGGTTACCGTTCGTGTGAGGGCAAGAGTTAGTGTTGGAGTCCTGGTTAAGATTAGGGCACGGGTGAGGGTAATGCTTCGGGTGAGGGTCAGGGTTAGGATTCGGGTTAGGGTTAGGGTTAGGGAATGGGGAGGGATTAGGGTACAGTTTAGGGTACGACAACGCTTAAGTGTTAGCGTACGTGTGAGGCCACAAATTAGTGTTGGTGGGCTCGTTAAAATTAGAGCACGGGTGAGGATAAGGGTTCGGGTGAGGGTCAGGTTTACGATTCGGGTTAGGGTTAAGGTTAGGGAATGGGGAGGGATTAGGGTACAGTTTACGGTACGATGATGCTTAAGGGTTAGCGTACGTGTGAGGTCACTAGTTAGTGTTAGTGTACTGGTTACGGTTAGGGCACGGGTGAGGGTAAGGCCTCGGACGAAGGTCACTTTAAGGGTTAGGGTTCGGGTTAAGGTTAGGGAATGGAGAGGGATTAGGGTACAGGTTAGGGTACGGCTGCGGTTTAGGGTTAGCGTACGTGTGAGGGCATGGTTTAGTGATGGTGTATTGGTTAAGATTAGGTCACGGGTGAGGGTACGGCTTTGGGTGAGGCTCAGGTTTAGGATTCGGGTTAGGGTTAGGGTTAGGGAATGGCGAGGGATTAGGATACAATTTAAGGTATGATAACACTTAAGTGTTAGCGTACGTGTGAGGGCATGAGTTAGTGTTGGTGTCCTGGTTAAGATTAGGGCACGGGTGAGGGTAAGTCTTCGGGTGAGGGTCAGGGTTAGCATTCGTGTTAGGGTTAGGGTTAGGGAATGGGGAGGGATTAGTGTATAGTTTAGGGTACGACAGTGAATAAGGGTTACTGTTCATGTGAGGGCAAGAGTTAGTGTTAGTGTCCTGGTTAAGATTACGGCACGGGTGAGGGTAAGGCTTCAGCTGAGGGTCAGGGTTAGGATTCGGGTTAGGGTTAGGGTTAGGGAATGGGGAGGGATTAGGGTACAGTTTAGGGTACGACAACGGTTAAGGGTTAGCGTATGTATGAGGCCACAATTTAGTGTTGGTGTGCTGGTTAAGATTAGGTCACGGGTGAGGGTAAGGGTTCGGGTGAGGGTCAGGTTTAGGATTCGGGTTAGATTTAGGGTTAGGGAATGGAGAGGGATTAGGGTACAGGCTAGGGTATGACAAAGCTTAAGGGTTCGCATAATGGTGAGGGCACGAGTTAGTGTTGGTGTACTGGTTAAGACAAGGGCACCGGTGAGTGTAAGGCCTGGGAAAAGGGTCACGTTCAGGGTTTGGGTTAGGGTTAGGGTTAGGGAATGGGGAGGGATTCGGGTAGAGGATAGGGTATGACAACGCTTAATGGTTAGCGTACGTTTGAGGGTATGAGTTAGTGTTTGTGTACTGGTTAAGGTTAGGGCATGGGTTAGGGTAGGGCCTCGGAAGAGGGTCAGGTTTAGGGATGGGGTTAGGGTTAGGGTTAGGCAATGGGAAGGATTAGGGAACAGGATAGGGCCCGGCAACGGTTTAGTGTTAGCCTACGTTGGAAGTCATGGGTTAGTGTTGATGGACTATTTAAAATTAGGACACGGGTGAGGGTAAATCTTCGGGTGAGTGCCAGGGTTAGGGTTTGGGTTAGGGTTAGGGTTAGGGAATGGAGAGGGATTAGGGTACAGGTTAGGGTACGGCTGCGGTTTAGAGTTAGCGTACGTGTGAGGGCACGGTTTAGTGATGGTGTATTGGTTAAGATTAGGTCACGGGTGAGGGTACGGCTTAGGGTGAGGCTCAGGGTTAGGATTCGGGTTAGGGTTAGGGTTAGGGAATGGGGAGGGATTAGGGTACAATTTAGGGTATGAAAACATTTTAGGGTTAGCGTACGTATGAGGGCACGAGTTAGTGTTGGTGTCCTGGTTAAGATTAGGGCACGGGTGAGGGTAAGGCTTCGGCTGAGGGTCATGGTTAGGATTCGTGTTAGGGTTAGGGTTAGAGAATGAGGAGGGATTAGGGTACAGTTTATGATACGATGACGCTTAAGGGTTAGCGTACGTGTGAGGTAACTAGTTAGTGTTAGTGTACTGGTTACGATTAGAGCACGGGTGAGGGTAAGGCCTCGGACGAAGGTCACGTTAAGGGTTTGGGTTAGGGTTATGGTTAGGGAATGGGGATTGATTAGGGTACAGGTTAGGGTACGGCAATGGTTTAGGGTTAGCCTACGTAAGAGGGCATGGGTTAGTGTTGATGTACTGGTTAAAATTAGGACACGGGTGAGGGTAAAGTTTAGGGTGAGTGTCAGGGTTAGGTTTCAGGTTAGGGTAAGTGTTAGGGAATGGAGAGGGATTAGGATACAGGTTAGGGTACAGCTGCGAGTTAGGGTTAGCGTACGTGTGAGGGCACGAGTTAGTGTTGGTGTCCTGGTTAAGGTTAGTGCACGGGTGATGGTAAGTCTTCGGGTGAGGGTCAGGGTTAGCATTCGTGTTAGGTTTAGGGTTAGGGAATGGGGAGGGATTAGGGTACAGTTTAGGGTACGACAGTGCTTAAGTGTTACCGTTCGTGTGAGGGCAAGAGTTAGTGTTAGTGTCCTGGTTAAGATTAGGGCACGGGTGAGGGTAAGGCTTCGGGTGAGGGTCAGGGTTAGCATTCGTGTTAGGGTTAGGGTTAGGGAATGGGGAGGGATTAGGGTACAGTTTAGGGTATGACAACACTTAAGTGTTAGCGTACGTGTGAGGGCACGAATTAGTGTTGCTGTGCTGGTTTAGATTAGGGCACGGGTGAGGGTATGGGTTCGGGTGAGGTTCAGGTTTACGATTCGTGTTAGGGTTAGGGTTAGGGAATGGGGAGGGATTAGGGTACAGTTTAGGGTACGATGACACTTCAGGGTTAGCGTACGTGTGAGGTCACTAGTTAGTGTTAGTGTACTGGTTACGATTAGGGCACGGGTGAGTGTAAGGCCTCGGAAGACGGTCACGTTAAGGGTTTGGGTTAGGGTTACGGATAGGGAATGGGGATTGATTAGGGTACAGGTTAGCGTACGGCAATGGTTTAGGGTTAGCCTACGTAAGAGGGCATGGGTTAGTGTTGATGTACTGGTTAAAATTAGGACACGTTTGAGGGTAAAGTTTAGGGTGAGTGTCAGGGTTAGGTTTCAGGTTAGGGTTAGGGTTAGGGAATGGAGAGGGTTTAGGGTATAGGTGAGGGTACAGCTGCGGTTTAGGGTTAGCGTACGTGTAAGGGCACGAGTTAGTGTTGGTGTCCTGGTTAAGATTAGGGCACGGGTGAGTGTAAGGCTTCGGGTGTGGGTCAGGGTTAGGTTTAGTGTTCGGGTTAGTGTTAGGGAATGGGGAGGGATTAGTTTACAATGTAGGGTATTACAACGCTTAAGGATTAGCATACTTGTGAGGGCACAAGTTAGTGTTGGTGTCCTGGTTTAGATTAGGTCACGGATGAGGGTAAGGCTTCGGGTGAGGGTCAGGGTTAGGATTCGTGTTAGGGTTAGGGTTAGGGAATGGTGAGGGTTTAGGGTACAGTTTACGGTAAGATGACGCTTAAGGGTTAGCGTACGTGTGAGGTCACAAGTTAGTGTTTGTTTAACGGTTACGATTAGGGCACGGGTGAGCGTAAGGCTTCAGAAGAGGGTCACGTTAAGGGTTTGGGTTAGGGTTATGGTTAGGGAATGGGGATTGATTAGGGTACAGGTTAGGGTACGGCAATGGTTTAGGGTTAGCCTACGTAAGAGGGCATGGGTTAGTGTTGATTTACTTGTTAAAATTAGGACACGGGTGAGGGTAAAGTTTAGTGTGAGTGTCAGGGTTAAGTTTCAGGTTAGGGTTAGGGTTAGGGAATGGAGAGGGATTAGGGTACAGGTTAGGGTACAGCTGCGGTTTAGGGTTAGCGTACGTGTGAGGGCACGAGTTAGTGTTCGTGTCCTGGTTAAGATTAGGGCATGGGTGAGGGTAAATCTTCGGGTGAGGGTCAGGGTTAGGTTTCGGGATAGGGTTAGGGTTAGGGAATGGAGAGGGATTAGGGTACAGGCTAGGGTACGACAACGATTAAGCTTTCGCATAATTGTGAGGGCACTAGTTAGTGTTGGTGTACTGGTTAAGACAAGGGCACCGGTGAGTGTAAGGCCTCGGAAAAGGGTCACGTTCAGGGTTTGGGTTAGGGTTAGGGAATGGGGAGGGATTAGGGTACAGGATAGGGTACAACAACGCTTAAGGGTTAGCGTACATTTGAGGGAACGAGTTAGTGTTTGTGTACTGGTTAAGATTAGGGCATGGGTTAGGGTAGGGCTTCGGAAGAGAGTCAGGTTTAAGGATGGGGAAAGGGTTAGGGTTAGGCAATGGGAGGGATTAGGGTACAATTTTGGGTATGAAAACTCTAAAGGGTTAACGTACGTGTGAGGGCACGAGTTAGTGTTGGTGTCCTGGATAAGACTAGGGCACGGGTGACTGTAAGGCTTCGGGTGAGGGTCAGGGTTAGGATTCGTGTTAGGGTTAGGGTTAGGGAATGGGGAGGGATTAGGGTACAGTTTAGGGTACGACAGTGCTTAAGTGTTACCGTTCGTGTGAGGGCAAGAGTTAGTGTTAGTGTCCTGGTTAAGATTAGGGCACGGGTGAGGGTAAGGCTTCAGGTGAGGGTCAGGGTTAGGATTCGGGTTAGTTTTAGGGTTAGGGAATGGGGAGGGATCAGGGTACAGTTTAGGGTACGACAACGCTAAAGTGTTAGCGTACTTGTGAGGGCACAGTTTAGTGTTGCTGTGCTGGTTAAGTTTAGGGCACGGGTGAGGGTAAGGTTTCGGGTGAGTGTCAGGTTTATGATTCGGGTTAGGGTTAGGGTTAGGGAATGGGGAGGGATTAGGGTTCAGTTTAGGGTACGATGATGCTTAAGGGTTAGTGTACGTCTGAGGTCACTAGTTAGTGTTAGTGTACCTGTTACGATTAGGGCACGGGTGAGGGTAAAGCCTTGGAAGAGGCTCACGTTAAGGGCTTGGGTTAGGGTTATGGTTAGGGAATGGGGATTGATTAGGGTACAGTTTAGAGTACGGCAATGGTTTAGGGTTAGCGTACGTAAGAGGGCTTGGGTTAGTGTTGATATACTGGTTAAAATTAGGCCACGGTTGAGGGTAAAGTTTAGGTTGAGTGTCAGGGTTAGGTTTCAGGTTAGGGTTAGGGTTAGGGAACGGAGAGGGATTAGGGTACAGGTTAGGGTACAGCTGCGGTTTAGGGTTAGCGTACGTGTGAGGGCAAGGGTTAGTGTTAGTTTTCTGTTTAAGATTAGGGCACGGGTGAGGGTAAGGCTTCAGGTGAGGGTCAGGGTTAGGATTCGGGTTAGGGTTAGGGAATAGGGAGGGATTAGGGTACAGGCTAGGGTACGACAACGCTTAAGGGTTCGCATAAATGTGAGGGCACGAGTTAGTGTTAGTGTAGTGGTTAAGACAAGGGCACCGGTGAGGGTAAGGCCTCGGAAAAGGGTCACGTTCAGGGTTTGGGTTACGGTTAGGGTTAGGGAATGGGGAGGGATTAGGGTACAGTTTAGGGTACGACAGTGCTTAACGGTTACCGTTCATGTGAGGGCAAGAGTTAGTGTTAGCGTCCTGATTAAGATTAGGGCTTCGGGTGAGGGTCATGGTTAGGATTCGTGTTAGGGTTAGGGTTAGGGAATGGGGAGGGATTAGGGTACAGTTTATGGTACGATGACGCTTAAGGGTTAGCATACGTGTGAGGTAACTAGTTAGTGTCAGTGTACTGGTTACGATTAGAGCACGGGTGAGGGTAAGGCTTCGGACGAAGGTCACGTTAAGGGTTTGGGTTAGGGTTATGGTTAGGGAATGGGGATTGATTAGGGTACAGGTTAGGGTACGGCAATGGTTTAGGGTTAGCCTACGTAAGAGGGCATAGGTTAGTGTTGATGTACTGGTTAAAATTAGGACACGGGTGAGGGTAAAGTTTAGGGTGAGTGTCAGGGTTAGGTTTCAGGTTAGTGTAAGTGTTAGGGAATGGAGAGGGATTAGGATACAGGTTAGGGTACAGCTGCGGTTTACGGTTAGCGTACGTGTGAGGGCACGAGTTAGTGTTGGTGTCCTGGTTAAGGTTAGTGCACCGGTGATGGTAAGTCTTCGGGTGAGGGTCAGGGTTAGCATTCGTGATAGGTTTAGGGTTAGGGAATGGGGAGTTATTAGGGTACAGTTTAGGGTACGACAGTGCTTAAGTGTTACCATTCGTGTGAGGGCAAGAGTTAGTGTTAGTGTCCTGGTTAAGATTAGGGCACGGGTGAGGGTAAGGCTTCGGGTGAGGGTCAGGGTTAGGATTCGGGTTTGGGTTAGGGTTAGGGAATGGGGAGGGATTAGGGTACAGTTTAGCGTATGACAACGCTTAAGGGATAGCGTACGTATGAGGGCACGAATTAGTGTTGCTGTGCTGGTTAAGATTAGGGCACGGGTGAGGGTAAGCGTTCGGGTGAGGGTCAGGTTTACGATTCCGGTTAGGGTTAGGGTTAGGGAATGGGGAGGGATTAGGGTACAGGTTAGGGTACGGCTGCGGTTTAGGGTTAGCGTACGTGTGAGGGCACGGTTTAGTGATGGTGTATTGGTTAAGCTTAGGTCACGGGTGAGGGTAAGGCTTAGGGTGAAGCTCAGGGGTAGGATTCGGGTTAGGGTTAGGGTTAGGGTTAGGGAATGGGGAGAGATTAGGGTACAATTTAGGGTATGACAAGGCTTATGGGTTGGCGTAGGTGTGAGGGCATGAGTTAGTGTTGGTGTCCTGGTTAAGATTAGGGAACGGGTGAGGGTAAAGCTTCGGGTGAATGTCAGGGTTAGGATTAGTGTTAGGGTTAGCGTTAGGGAATGGGGAGGGATTAGGGTACAGTTTAGGGTACGACAACGATTAAGGGTTAGCGTACATGTGAGACCACAAATTAGTGTTGGTGTGCTGGTTAAGATTAGAGCACGGGTGAGGATAAGGTTTCGGGTGAGGGTCAGGGTTACGATTCGTGTTAGGGTTAGGGTTAGGGAATGGGGAGGGATTAGGGTACAGTTTAGGGTACGATGACGCTTAAGCGTTAGCGTACGTGTGAGATCACTAGTTAGTGTTAGTGTACTGGTTACGGTTAGGGCACGGTTGAGAGTAAGGCCTCGGACGAAGGTCACGTTAAGGGTTAGGGTTCGGGTTAGGGTTAGGGAATGGAGAAGGATTAGGGTACAGTTTAGGGTATGGCTGCGGTTTACGGTTAGCATACGTGTGAGGGCATGGTTTAGTGATGGTGTATTGGTTAAGATTAGGTCACGGGTGAGGGTACGGCTTAGGGTGAGGCTCAGGTTTTGGATTCGGGTTAGGGTTAGGGTTAGGGAGTGGCGAGGGATTAGGATACAGTTTAGGGTATGATAACACTTAAGGGTTAGCGTACGTGCGAGGGCACGTGTTAGTGTTGGTGTCCTGGTTAAGATTAGGGCACCGGTGAGGGTAAGGCTTCGGGTGAGGGTCAGGGTTAGCATTCGTGTTAAGGTTAGGGTTAGGGAATGGTGAGGGATTACGTACAGTTTAGGGTACGACAGTGCTCAAGTGTTACCGTTCGTGTGAGGGCAAGAGTTAGTGTTAGTGTCCTGGTTAAGATTAGGGCACGGGTGAGGGTAAGGCTTCGGGTGAGGGTCAGGGTTACGATTCGTGTTAGGGTTAGAGTTAGGGAATGGGGAGAGGGATTAGTGTACAGTTTAGGGTACGACAGTGATTAAGGGTTACCGTTTGTGTGAGGGCAAGAGATAGTGTTAGTGTCCTGATTAAGATTAGAGCACGGGTGAGGGTAAGGCTTCAGGTGAGGGTCAGGGTTAGGATTCGGGTTAGGGTTAGGGTTAGGGAATGGGGAGGGATTAGGGTAAAATTTAGGGAATGAAAACGCTTAAGTGTTAGCGTACGTGTGAGGTCACGAGTTAGTGTTGGTGTCCTGGTTAAGATTAGGGCAGGGGTGAGGGTAAGGCTTCGGGTGAGGGTCAGGGTTAGGATTCGTGTTAGGGTTATGGTTAGGGAATGGGGAGGGATTAGGGTACAGTTTATGGTACGATGACGCTTAAGGGTTAGCGTACATGTGAGGTCCCTAGTTAGTGTTAGTGTACTGGTTACGATTAGGGCACGGGTGAGGGTAAGGCCTCGGACGAAGGTCACGTTAAGGGTTTGGGTTAGGGTTATGGTTAGGGAATGGGGATTGATTAGGATACAGTTTAGGGTACGGCAATGCTTTAGGGTTAGCCTACGTAAGGGGGCATGGGTTAGTGTTGATGTCCTGGTTAAAATTAGGACACGGGTGAGGGTAAAGTTTAGGGTGAGTTTCAGGGTTAGGTTTCAGGTTAGGGTAAGGGTTAGGGAATGGAGAGGGATTAGGATACAGGTTAGGGTACAGCTGCGGTTTAGGGTTAGCGTACGTGTGAGGGCACAAGTTAGTGTTGGTGTCCTGGTGAAGATTAGGGCACGGGTGATGGTAAGTCTTCGGGTGAAGGTCAGGGTTAGCATTCGTGTTAGGGTTAGGGTTAGGGAATGGGGAGGAATTAGGGTACAGGTTAGGGTACGACAGTGATTAAGGGTTACCGTTCGTGTGAGGGCAAGAGTTAGTGTTAGTGTCCTGGTTAAGATTAGGGCACGGGTGAGGGTAATGCTTCGGGTGAGGGTCAGGGTTAGGATTCGGGTTTGGGTAAGGGTTAGGGAATGGGGAGGGATTAGGGTACAGTTTAGGGTACGACAACGCTTAAGGGTTAGCATATGTGTGAGGCCACAAATTAGTGTTGGTGGGCTGGTTAAGATTAGAGCACGGGTGAGGATAAGGGTTCGGGTGAGGGTCAGGTTTACGATTCGGGTTAGGGTTAAGGTTAGGGAATGGGGAGGGATTAGGGTACAGGTAAGGGTACGGCAATGGTTTAGGGTTAGCCTACGTAAGAGGGCATGGGTTAGTGTTGATTTACTGGTTAAAATTAGGACACGGGTGAGGGTAAAGTTTAGTGTGAGTGTCAGGGTTAGGTTTCAGGTTAGGGTTAGGGTTAGGGAATGGAGAGGGATTAGGGTACAGGTTAGGGTACAGCTGTGGTTTAGGGTTAGCGTACGTGTGAGGGCACGAGTTAGTGTTCGTGTCCTGGTTAAGATTAGGGCATGGGTGAGGGTAAGTCTTCGGGTGAGGGTCAGGGTTAGGTTTCGGGTTAGGGTTAGGTTTAGGGAATGGAGAGGCATCAGGGTACAGGATAGGGTACGACAACGCTTAAGGGTTAGCGTACGTTTGAGGGAACGAGTTAGTGTTTGTGTACTGGTTAAGATTAGGGCATGGGTTACGGTAGGGCTTTGGAAGAGGGTCAAGTTTAGGGATGGGGCTAGTGTTAGGGTTAGGCAATGGGAGGGATTAGGGAACAGGGTAGGGCACGGCAACAGTTTAGTGTTAGCCTACGTTGGAGGGCATGGGTTAGTGTTGATGGATTGTTTAAAATTAGGACATGGGTGAGGGTAAATCTTCGGGTGAGTGTCAGGGTTAGGGTTCGGGTTAGGGTTAGGGTTAGGGAGTGGAGAGGGATTAGGGTACAAGTTAGGGTACGGCTGCGGTTTAGGGTTAGCGTACGTGTGAGGGCACGGTTTTGTGATGGTGTATTGGTTAAGATTAGGTCACGGGTGAGGGTAAGGGTTAGGGTGAGGCTCAGAGTTAGGATTCGGGTTAGGGTTAGGGTTAGGGAATGGGGAGGGATTAGGGTACGATTTAGGGTATGACAACGCTTAAGGGTTAGCGTACGTGTGAGGGCACGAGTTAGTGTTGGTGTCCTGGTTAAGATTAGGGCACGGGTGAGGGTAAGGCTTAGGGTGAGGGTCAGGGTTAGGATTCGTGTTAGGGTTATGGTTAGGGAATGGGGAGGGATTAGGGTACAGTTTAGAGTACGACAGTGCTTAAGGGTTACCGTTCGTCTGAGGGCAAGAGTTAGTGTTAGTGTCCTGGTTACGATTATGTCACGGGTGAGGGTAAGGCTTCAGGTGAGGGTCAGGGTTAGGATTCGGGTTAGGGTTAGGGTTAGGGAATGGGGAGGGATTAGGGTACAGTTTAGGGTACGACAACGCTTAAGGGTTAGCGTACGTGTGAGGGCACGAATTAGTGTTGCTGTGCTGGTTAAGTTTAGGGCACTGGTGAGGGTAAGGTTTCGGGTGAGGGTCAGGTTTACGATTCGGTTAGGGTTAGGGTTAGGGAATCGGGAGGGATTAGGGTACAGTTTAGGGTACGGTGACGCTTAAGTGTTAACGTACGTGTGAGGTCACTAGTTAATGTTAGTGTACTGGTTACGATTAGGGCCCGGGTGAGGGTATTGTCTCGGAAGAGGGTCACGTTAAGGGTTTGGGTTAGCGGTATGGTTAGGGAATGGGGATTGATTAGGGTACAGTTTAGGGTACGGCAATGGTTTAGGGTTAGCCTACGTAAGAGGGCATGGGTTAGTGTTGAGGTACTGGATAAAATTAGGACATGGGTGACGATAAAGTTTATGGTGAGTGACAGGGTTAGGTTTCAGGTTAGGGTTAGTGTTAGGGAATGGAGAGGGATTAGGGTACAGGTTAGGGTACAGCTGCGGTTTAGGGTTAGCGTACATGTGAGGGCACGAGTTAGTGTTGGTGTCCTGGTTAAGATTAGGGCACGGGTGAGGGTGAGGTTTCGGGTGAGGGTCAGGGTTAGGATTCGGGTTAGTGTTAGGGTTAGGGAATGGAGAGGGATTCGGGTACAGGCTACGGTATGACAACGCTTAAGGGTTCGCATAATTGTGAGGGCACGAGTTAGTGTTGGTATACTGGTTAAGACAAGGGCACCGGTGAGGGTAAGGCCTTGGAAAAGGGTCACGTTCAGGGTTTGGGTTAGTGTTAGGGTTAGGGAATGGGGAAGGATTAGAGTACAGGATAGGGTACGACAATGCTTAATGGTTAGCGTACGTTTGAGGGCACGAGTTAGTGTCTGTGTAGTGGTTAAGGTTAGGGCATGGGTTAGGGTAGGGCCTCGGAAGTGGGTCAGGTTTATGGATGGGGTTAGTGTTAGGGTTAGGCAATGGGAGGGATTAGGCAACAGGGTAGGGCACGGCAACAGTTTAGTGTTAGCCTACAATGGAGGGCATGGTTTAGTGTTGATGGACTGTTTAAAATTAGGACACGGGTGAGGGTAAATCTTCGGGTGAGTGTCAGGGTTAGGGTTCGGGTTAGGGTTAGGGTTAGGGAATGGAGAGGGTTTAGGGTACAGGTTAGGGTACGGCTGCGGTTTAGGGTTAGCGTACGTGTAAGGGCAAGGTTTAGTGATGGTGTATTGGTTAAGATTAGGTCACGGGTGAGGGTAAGGCTTAGGTTGAGGCTCAGGGTTAGGATTCGGGTTAGGGTTAGGGTTAGGGAATGTGGAGGGATTAGGGTACAAATTAGGGTATGACAACGCTTAAGGGTTAGCGTACGTGTGAGGGCACAGCTTGGTGTTACTGTCCTGGTTAAAATTAGGGCACAGGTGAGGGTAAGGCTTCGGGTGAGGGTCAGGGTTAGGATTCGTTTTAGGGTTAGGGTTAGGGAATGGGGAGCGATTAGGGTACAGTTTAGGGCACGACAGTGCTTTAGGGTTTCCGTTCGTGTGAGGGCAAGAGTTAGTGTTAGTGTTCTGGTTAAGATTAGGGCACGGTTGAGTGTAAGGCTTCAGGTGAGGGTCAGGGTTAGTATTCGGGTTAGGGTTATTGTTAGGGAATGGGGAGGGACTAGGGTACAGTTTCGGGTACGACAACGCTTAAGGGTAATCGTACGTGTGAGGCCACAAATTAGTGTTGGTGTGCTGGTTAAGATTAGGGCACGGGTGAGGGTAAGGCCTCGGACGAAGTTCACGTTAAGGGTTTGGGTTAGGGTATGGTTAGGTAATGGGGATTGATTAGGTTATAGGTTAGGGTACGGCAATTGTTTAGAGTTAGCCTACGTAAGAGGGCACGGGTTAGTGTTGAGGTACTGGATAAAATTAGGACACAGGTGAGGGTAAAGTTTAGGGTGAGTATCACGTTAGGTTTCAGGTTAGGGTTAGGGTTAGGGAATGGAAAGGGATTAGGGTACAGGTTATGGTACAGCTGCTGTTTTGGGTTAGCATACGTGTGAGGGCATGAGTTAGTGTTGGTGTCCTGGTTAAGATTAGGGCACGGGTGAGGGTAAGGCTTCGGGTGAGGTCAGGGTTATTATTCGGGTTAGGGTTAGGGTTAGGGAATGGAGAGGGTTTAGGGTACAGGCTAGGGTACGACAACGCTTAAGGGTTCACATAATTGTGAGAGCACGAGTTATTGTTGGTGCACTGGTTAAGACAAGGGCACTGGTGAGGGTAAGGCCTCGGAAAAGGGTCACGTTCAGGGTTTGGGTTAGGGTTAGGGTTAGGGAAGGTGGAGGGATTAGGGTACAGGATAGGGTACGACAACGCTTAAGGGTTAGCGTCCGTTTGAGGGCATGAGTTAGTGTTTGTGTACTGGTTAAGATTAGGGCATGGGTTAGGGTAGGGCCTCGGAAGAGGGTCAGGTTTTGGGATGGGTTTGGGGTTAGGGTTAGGCAATGGGAGGGATTAGGGAACAGGGTAGGGCACGGCAAGGGTTTAGTGTTAGCCTACGTTGGAGGGCATGGGTTAGTGTTGATGGACTGTTTAAAATTAGGACACGGGTGAGGGTAAATCTTCGGGTGAGTGTCAGGGTTAGGGTTAGGGTTAGGGTTAGGGAATGGAGAGGGATTAGGGTACAGGTTAGGGTACGGCTGCGGTTTAGGGTTAGCGTACGTGTGAGGGAACGGTTTAGTGATGGTGTATTGGTTAAGATTAGGTCACGGGTGAGGGTAAGGCTTAGGGTGAGGTTCAGGGTAAGGATTCGGGTTATGGTTAGGGTTAGGGAATGGGGAGGGATTAGGGTACAGGTTAGGGTACGGCTGCGGTTTAGGGTTAGCGTACGTGTGAGGGCATGGTTTAGTGATGGTGTATTGGTTAACATTAGGTCACGGGTGAGGGTACAGCTTAGGGTGAGGCTCAGGGTTAGGATTCGGGTTAGGGTTAGGGTTAGGGAATTGGGAGGGATTAGGGTACAATTTAGCGTACGACAACGCTTAAGGTTTAGCGTACGTGTGAGGGTACTAGTTAGTGTTGGTGTCCTCGTTAAGATTAGGGCACAGGTGAGGGTAAAGCTTCGGGTGAGGGTCAGGGTTAGGATTCGTGTTAGGGTTAGGGTTAGGGAATGGGGAGGGATTAGGGTACAGTTTAGGGTATGACAGTGCTTAAGGGTTACCGTTCGTGTGAGGTCAAGAGTTAGTGTCAGTGTCCTGGTTAAGATTAGGGCACGGGTGAGGGTAAGGCTTCAGGTGAGGGTCAGGTTTAGGATTCGGGTTAGGGTTAGTGTTAGGGAATGGGGAGGGATTAGGGTACAGTTTAGGGTATGACAACGCTTAAGGGTTAGCATACGTGTGAGGGCACGAATTAGTGTTGGTGTGCTTGTTAAGATTAGGGCACGGGTGAAGGTAAGGGTTCGGGTGAGGGTCAGGTTTACGATTCGGTTTAGGGTTAGGGTTAGGGAATGGGGAGGGATTAGGGTACAGTTTAGGGTACGACAACGCTTAAGAGTTAGCGTACTTTTGAGGGCACAAGTTAGTGTTTGTGTACTGGTTAAGATTAGGGCATGGGTTAGGTTAGGGCCACGGAAGAGGGTCAGGTTTAGGGATGGGGTTAGGGTTAGGGTTAGGCAATGGGAGGGATTAGGGAACAGGGTAGGGCACGGCAACGGTTTAGTGTTAGCCTACGTTGGAGGTCATGGGTTAGTGTTGATGGACTGTTTAAAATTAGGACACGGGTGAGGGTAAATCTTCGGGTGAGTGTCTGGGTTAGGGTTCGAGTTAGGGTTAGGGTTAGGGAATGGAGAGGGATTAGGGTACAGGTTAGGGTACGGCTGCGGTTTAGGGTTAGCGTACGTGTGAGGGCATGGTTTAGTGATGGTGTATTGGTTAACATTAGGTCACGGGTGAGGGTACAGCTTAGGGTGAGGCTCAGGGTTAGGATTCGGGTTAGGGTTAGGGTTAGGGAATGGGGAGGGATTAGGGTACAATTTAGGGTATGATATCGCTTAAGGGTTAGCGTGCGTGTGAGGGCATGAGTTAGTGTTGGTATCCTGGTTAAGATTAGGGCACGGGTGAGCGTAAGGCTTCGGGTGAGGGTCAGGGTTAAGATTCGTGTTAGGGTTAGGGTTAGGGAATAGGGAGGGATTACGTACAGTTTAGGGTACAACAGTGATTAAGGGTTACCGTTCGTGTGAGGGCAAGAGTTAGTGTTAGTGTCCTGGTTAAGATTAGGGCACGGGTGAGGGTAAGGCTTCGCGTGAGCGTCAGGGTTAGGATTCGGTTTAGGGTTAGGGTTAGGGAATGAAGAGGTATTAGGGTACAGGATAGGTTGCGACGATGCTTAAGGTTTAGCGTACGTTTGAGGGCACGAGTTAGTGTTTGTGTACTGGTTAAGATTAAGGCATGGGTTAGTGTAGGGCTTCGGAAGAGGGTCAGGTTTAGGGATGGGGCTAGGGTTAGGGTTAGGCAATGGGAGGGATTAGGGTACAATTTTGGGTATGAAAACTCTAAAGGGTTAACGTACGTGTGAGGGCACGAGTTAGTGTTGGTGACCTGGATAAGACTAGGGCACGGGTGACTGTAAGGCTTCGGGTGAGTGTCAGGGTTAGGATTCGTGTTAGGGTTAGGGTTAGGGAATGGGGAGGGATTACGGTACAGTTTAGGGTACGACAGTGTTTAAGTGTTACCGTTCGTGTGAGGGCAAGAGTTAGTGTTAGTGTCCTGGTTAAGATTAGGGCACGGGTGAGGGTAAGGCTTCAGGTGAGGGTCAGGGTTAGGATTCGGGTTAGGTTTAGGGTTAGGGAATGGGGAGGGATCAGGGTACAGTTTAGGGTACGACAACGCTAAAGGGTTAGCGTACGTGTGAGGGCACAGTTTAGTGTTGCTGTGCTGGTTATCTTTAGGGCACGGGTGAGGGTAAGGTTTCGGGTGAGGGTCAGGTTTACGATTCGGGTTAGGGTTATTGTTAGAGAATGGGGAGGGATTAGGGTAAAGTTTAGGGTACGATGATGCTTAAGGGTTAGTGTACGTCTGAGGTCACTAGTTAGTGTTAGTGTACCTGTTACGATTAGGGCACGGGTGAGGGTAAAGCCTTGGAAGAGGCTCACGTTAAGGGCTTGGGTTAGGGTTATGGTTAGGGAATGGGGATTGATTAGGGTACAGTTTAGAGTACGGCAATGGTTTAGGGTTAGCGTACGTAAGAGGGCTTGGGTTAGTGTTGATATACTGGTTAAAATTAGGCCACGGTTGAGGGTAAAGTTTAGGTTGAGTGTCAGGGTTAGGTTTCTGGTTAGGGTTAGTGTTAGGGAACGGAGAGGGATTAGGGTACACGTTAGGGTACAGCTGTGGTTTAGGGTTAGTGTACGTGTGAGGGCAAGAGTTAGTGTTAGTGTCCTCTTTAAGATTAGGGCACGGGTGAGGGTAAGGCTTCAGGTGAGGGTCAGGGTTAGGATTCGGGTTAGGGTTAGGGAATGGGGAGGGATTAGGGTACAGGCTAGGGTACGACAACGCTTAAGGGTTCGCATAATTGTGAGGGCATGAGTTAGTGTTGGTGTACTGGTTAAGACAAGGGCACCGGTGAGGGTAAGGCCCCAGAAAAGGGTCACGTTCAGGGTTTGGGTTAGGGTTAGGGTTAGGGAATGGGGAGGGATTACGGTACAGGATAGGGTACGACAACGCTAAAGGGTTAGCATACATTTGAGAGCACGAGTTAGTGTTAGTGTACTGGTTACAATTAGGGCAGGGGTGAGGGTAAGGCCTCGGACGAAAGTCACGTTAAGGGTTTGGATTAGGGTAATGGTTAGGGAATGGGGATTGATTAGGGTACAGATTATGGTATGGCAATGATTTAGGATTAGCCTACGTAAGAGGGCATGGGTTAGTTTTGATGTACTGGTTAAAATTAAGACACGGGTGAGGGTAAAGTTTAGGGTGAGTGTCAGGGTTAGGTTTCAGGTTAGAGTTAGGGTTAGGGAACGGAGAGGGATCAGGGTACAGGTTAGGGTACAGCTGCGGTTTAGGGTTAGCGTACGTGAGAGGGCACGAGTTAGTGTTGGTGTCCTGGTTAAGATTAGCGCACGTGTGAGGGTAAGGCTTCGGGTGATGGTCAGGGTTAGGATTTGGGTTAGGGATAGGGTTAGGGAATGGAGAGGGATTAGGGTACAGGCTAGGGTACGACAACACTTAAGGGTTCGCATAATTGGAAGGGCACGTATTAGTGTTGGTGTACTGGTTAAGACAAGGGCAACGGTGAGGGTAAGGCCTCGGAAAATGATCACGTTCAGTGTTTGGCTTAGGGTTAGGTTTAGGGAATGGGGAGGGATTAGGGTACAGGATAGGGTCTGACAATGCTCAAGGGCTAGCGTACGTTTGAGGGCACGAGTTATTGTTTGTGTACTGGTTAAGATTAGGGCATGGGTTAGGGTAAGGCCTAGGAGGAGGGTCAGGTTTAGGGAAGGGGTTTGGGTTAGGGTTAGGCAATGGGAGGGATTAGGGTACAGGGTAGGGCACGGCAATGGTTTAGTGTTAGCCTACTTTGGAGGGCATGGTTTAGTGTTGATGGACTGTTTAAAATTAGGACACGGGTGAGGGTAAATCTTCGGGTGAGTGTCAGGGTTAGGGTTCGGGTTAGGGTTAGGGTTAGGGAATGGAGAGGGTTTAGGGTACAGGTTAGGGTACGGCTGCGGTTTAGGGTTAGCGTACGTGTAAGGGCAAGGTTTAGTGATGGTGTATTGGTTAAGATTAGGTCACGGGTGAGGGTAAGGCTTAGGTTGAGGCTCAGGGTTAGGATTCGGGTTAGGGTTAGGGTTAGGGAATGTGGAGGGATTAGAGTACAAATTAGGGTATGACAACGCTTAAGGGTTAGCGTACGTGTGAGGGCACAGCTTGGTGTTACTGTCCTGGTTAAAATTAGGGCACAGGTGAGGGTAAGGCTTCGGGTGAGGGTCAGGGTTAGGATTCGTTTTAGGGTTAGGGTTAGGGAATAGGGAGCGATTAGGGTACAGTTTAGGGCACGACAGTGCTTTAGGGTTTCCGTTCGTGTGAGGGCAAGAGTTAGTGTTAGTGTTCTGGTTAAGATTAGGGCACGGTTGAGTGTAAGGCTTCAGGTGAGGGTCAGGGTTAGTATTCGGGTTAGGGTTATTGTTAGGGAATGGGGAGGGACTAGGGTACAGTTTCGGGTATGACAACGCTTAAGGGTAATCGTACGTGTGAGGCCACAAATTAGTGTTGGTGTGCTGGTTAAGATTAGGGCACGGGTGAGGGTAAGGCCTCGGACGAAGTTCACGTTAAGGGTTTGGGTTAGGGTTATGGTTAGGTAATGGGGATTGATTACGTTATAGGTTAGGGTACGGCAATTGTTTAGAGTTAGCCTACGTAAGAGGGCACGGGTTAGTGTTGAGGTACTGGATAAAATTAGGACACAGGTGAGGGTAAAGTTTAGGGTGAGTGTCACGTTAGGTTTCAGGTTACGGTTAGGGTTAGGGAATGGAAAGGGATTAGGGTACAGGTTATGGTACAGCTGCTGTTTTGGGTTAGCATACGTGTGAGGGCATCAGTTAGTGTTGGTGTCCTGGTTAAGATTAGGGCACGGGTGAGGGTAAGGCTTCGGGTGAGGTCAGGGTTATTATTCGGGTTAGGGTTAGGGTTAGGGAATGGAGAGGGTTTAGGGTACAGGCTAGGGTACGACAACGCTTAAGGGTTCACATAATTGTGAGAGCACGAGTTATTGTTGGTGCACTGGTTAAGACAAGGGCACTGGTGAGGGTAAGGCCTCGGAAAAGGGTCACGTTCAGGGTTTGGGTTAGGGTTAGGGTTAGGGAAGGTGGAGGGATTAGGGTACAGGATAGGGTACGACAACGCTTAAGGGTTAGCGTCCGTTTGAGGGCATGAGTTAGTGTTTGTGTACTGGTTAAGATTAGGGCATGGGTTAGGGTAGGGCCTCGGAAGAGGGTCAGGTTTTGGGATGGGTTTGGGGTTAGGGTTAGGCAATGGGAGGGATTAGGGAACAGGGTAGGGCACGGCAAGGGTTTAGTGTTAGCCTACGTTGGAGGGCATGGGTTAGTGTTGATGGACTGTTTAAAATTAGGACACGGGTGAGGGTAAATCTTCGGGTGAGCGTCAGGGTTAGGGTTAGGGTTAGGGTTAGGGAATGGAGAGGGATTAGGGTACAGGTTAGGGTACGGCTGCGGTTTAGGGTTAGCGTACGTGTGAGGGAACGGTTTAGTGATGGTGTATTGGTTAAGATTAGGTCACGGGTGAGGGTAAGGCTTAGGGTGAGGTTCAGGGTAAGGATTCGGGTTATGGTTAGGGTTAGGGAATGGGGAGGGATTAGGGTACAGGTTAGGGTACGGCTGCGGTTTAGGGTTAGCGTACGTGTGAGGGCATGGTTTAGTGATGGTGTATTGGTTAACATTAGGTCACGGGTGAGGGTACAGCTTAGGGTGAGGCTCAGGGTTAGGATTCGGGTTAGGGTTAGGGTTAGGGAATTGGGAGGGATTAGGGTACAATTTAGCGTACGACAACGCTTAAGGTTTAGCGTACGTGTGAGGGCACTAGTTAGTGTTGGTGTCCTCGTTAAGATTAGGGCACAGGTGAGGGTAAAGCTTCGGGTGAGGGTCAGGGTTAGGATTCGTGTTAGGGTTAGGGTTAGGGAATCGGGAGGGATTAGGGTACAGTTTAGGGTATGACAGTGCTTAAGGGTTACCGTTCGTGTGAGGTCAAGAGTTAGTGTCAGTGTCCTGGTTAAGATTAGGGCACGGGTGAGGGTAAGGCTTCAGGTGAGGGTCAGGTTTAGGATTCGGGTTAGGGTTAGTGTTAGGGAATGGGGAGGGATTAGGGTACAGTTTAGGGTATGACAACGCTTAAGGGTTAGCATACGTGTGAGGGCACGAATTAGTGTTGGTGTGCTTGTTAAGATTAGGGCACGGGTGAAGGTAAGGGTTCGGGTGAGGGTCAGGTTTACGATTCGGTTTAGGGTTAGGGTTAGGGAATGGGGAGGGATTAGGGTACAGTTTAGGGTACGACAACGCTTAAGAGTTAGCGTACTTTTGAGGGCACGAGTTAGTTTTTGTGTACTGGTTAAGATTAGGGCATGGGTTAGGTTAGGGCCACGGAAGAGGGTCAGGTTTAGGGATGGGGTTAGGGTTAGGGTTAGGCAATGGGAGGGATTAGGGAACAGGGTATGGCACGGCAACGGTTTAGTGTTAGCCTACGTTGGAGGTCATGGGTTAGTGTTGATGGACTGTTTAAAATTAGGACACGGGTGAGGGTAAATCTTCGGGTGAGTGTCTGGGTTAGGGTTCGAGTTAGGGTTAGGGTTAGGGAATGGAGAGGGATTAGGGTACAGGTTAGGGTACGGCTGCGGTTTAGGGTTAGCGTACGTGTGAGGGCATGGTTTAGTGATGGTGTATTGGTTAACATTAGGTCACGGGTGAGGGTACAGCTTAGGGTGAGGCTCAGGGTTAGGATTCGGGTTAGGGTTAGGGTTAGGGAATGGGGAGGGATTAGGGTACAATTTAGGGTATGATATCGCTTAAGGGTTAGCGTGCGTGTGAGGGCATGAGTTAGTGTTGGTATCCTGGTTAAGATTAGGGCACGGGTGAGCGTAAGGCTTCGGGTGAGGGTCAGGGTTAAGATTCGTGTTAGGGTTAGGGTTAGGGAATAGGGAGGGATTACGTACAGTTTAGGGTACAACAGTGATTAAGGGTTACCGTTCGTGTGAGGGCAAGAGTTAGTGTTAGTGTCCTGGTTAAGATTAGGGCACGGGTGAGGGTAAGGCTTCGCGTGAGCGTCAGGGTTAGGATTCGGTTTAGGGTTAGGGTTAGGGAATGAAGAGGTATTAGGGTACAGGATAGGTTGCGACGATGCTTAAGGTTTAGCGTACGTTTGAGGGCACGAGTTAGTGTTTGTGTACTGGTTAAGATTAAGGCATGGGTTAGTGTAGGGCTTCGGAAGAGGGTCAGGTTTAGGGATGGGGCTAGGGTTAGGGTTAGGCAATGGGAGGGATTAGGGTAAAATTTTGGGTATGAAAACTCTAAAGGGTTAACGTACGTGTGAGGGCACGAGTTAGTGTTGGTGACCTGGATAAGACTAGGGCACGGGTGACTGTAAGGCTTCGGGTGAGTGTCAGGGTTAGGATTCGTGTTAGGGTTAGGGTTAGGGAATGGGGAGGGATTACGGTACAGTTTAGGGTACGACAGTGTTTAAGTGTTACCATTCGTGTGAGGGCAAGAGTTAGTGTTAGTGTCCTGGTTAAGATTAGGGCACGGGTGAGGGTAAGACTTCCGGTGAGGGTCAGGGTTAGGATTCGGGTTAGGTTTAGGGTTAGGGAATGGGGAGGGATCAGGGTACAGTTTTAGGGTACGACAACGCTAAAGGGTTAGCGTACGTGTGAGGGCACAGTTTAGTGTTGCTGTGCTGGTTATCTTTAGGGCACGGGTGAGGGTAAGGTTTCGGGTGAGGGTCAGGTTTACGATTCGGGTTAGGGTTATTGTTAGAGAATGGGGAGGGATTAGGGTAAAGTTTAGGGTACGATGATGCTTAAGGGTTAGTGTACGTCTGAGGTCACTAGTTAGTGTTAGTGTACCTGTTACGATTAGGGCACGGGTGAGGGTAAAGCCTTGGAAGAGGCTCACGTTAAGGGCTTGGGTTAGGGTTATGGTTAGGGAATGGGGATTGATTAGGGTACAGTTTAGAGTACGGCAATGGTTTAGGGTTAGCGTACGTAAGAGTGCTTGGGTTAGTGTTGATATACTGGTTAAAATTAGGACACGGTTGAGGGTAAAGTTTAGGTTGAGTGTCAGGGTTAGGTTTCTGGTTAGGGTTAGTGTTAGGGAACGGAGAGGGATTAGGGTACACGTTAGGGTACAGCTGTGGTTTAGGGTTAGCGTACGTGTGAGGGCAAGAGTTAGTGTTAGTGTCCTCTTTAAGATTAGGGCACGGGTGAGGGTAAGGCTTCAGGTGAGGGTCAGGGTTAGGATTCGGGTTAGGGTTAGGGAATGGGGAGGGATTAGGGTACAGGCTAGGGTACGACAACGCTTAAGGGTTCGCATAATTGTGAGGGCATGAGTTAGTGTTGGTGTACTGGTTAAGACAAGGGCACCGGTGAGGGTAAGGCCCCAGAAAAGGGTCACGTTCAGGGTTTGGGTTAGGGTTAGGGTTAGGGAATGGGGAGGGATTACGGTACAGGATAGGGTACGACAACGCTAAAGGGTTAGCATACATTTGAGAGCACGAGTTAGTGTTAGTGTACTGGTTACAATTAGGGCAGGGGTGAGGGTAAGGCCTCGGACGAAAGTCACGTTAAGGGTTTGGATTAGGGTAATGGTTAGGGAATGGGGATTGATTAGGGTACAGATTATGGTATGGCAATGGTTTAGGATTAGCCTACGTAAGAGGGCATGGGTTAGTTTTGATGTACTGGTTAAAATTAAGACACGGGTGAGGGTAAAGTTTAGGGTGAGTGTCAGGGTTAGGTTTCAGGTTAGAGTTAGGGTTAGGGAACGGAGAGGGATCAGGGTACAGGTTAGGGTACAGCTGCGGTTTAGGGTTAGCGTACGTGAGAGGGCACGAGTTAGTGTTGGTGTCCTGGTTAAGATTAGCGCACGTGTGAGGGTAAGGCTTCGGGTGATGGTCAGGGTTAGGATTTGGGTTAGGGATAGGGTTAGGGAATGGAGAGGGATTAGGGTACAGGCTAGGGTACGACAACACTTAAGGGTTCGCATAATTGGAAGGGCACGTATTAGTGTTGGTGTACTGGTTAAGACAAGGGCAACGGTGAGGGTAAGGCCTCGGAAAATGATCACGTTCAGTGTTTGGCTTAGGGTTAGGTTTAGGGAATGGGGAGGGATTAGGGTACAGGATAGGGTCTGACAATTCTCAAGGGCTAGCGTACGTTTGAGGGCACGAGTTATTGTTTGTGTACTGGTTAAGATTAGGGCATGGGTTAGGGTAAGGCCTAGGAGGAGGGTCAGGTTTAGGGAAGGGGTTTGGGTTAGGGTTAGGCAATGGGAGGGATTAGGGTACAGGGTAGGGCACGGCAATGGTTTAGTGTTAGCCTACTTTGGAGGGCATGGTTTAGTGTTGATGGACTGTTTAAAATTAGGACACGGGTGAGGGTAAATCTTCGGGTGAGTGTCAGGGTTAGGGTTCGGGTTAGGGTTAGGGTTAGGGAATGGAGAGGGTTTAGGGTACAGGTTAGGGTACGGCTGCGGTTTAGGGTTAGCGTACGTGTAAGGGCAAGGTTTAGTGATGGTGTATTGGTTAAGATTAGGTCACGGGTGAGGGTAAGGCTTAGGTTGAGGCTCAGGGTTAGGATTCGGGTTAGGGTTAGGGTTAGGGAATGTGGAGGGATTAGGGTACAAATTAGGGTATGACAACGCTTAAGGGTTAGCGTACGTGTGAGGGCACAGCTTGGTGTTACTGTCCTGGTTAAAATTAGGGCACAGGTGAGGGTAAGGCTTCGGGTGAGGGTCAGGGTTAGGATTCGTTTTAGGGTTAGGGTTAGGGAATGGGGAGCGATTAGGGTACAGTTTAGGGCACGACAGTGCTTTAGGGTTTCCGTTCGTGTGAGGGCAAGAGTTAGTGTTAGTGTTCTGGTTAAGATTAGGGCACGGTTGAGTGTAAGGCTTCAGGTGAGGGTCAGGGTTAGTATTCGGGTTAGGGTTATTGTTAGGGAATGGGGAGGGACTAGGGTACAGTTTCGGGTATGACAACGCTTAAGGGTAATCGTACGTGTGAGGCCACAAATTAGTGTTGGTGTGCTGGTTAAGATTAGGGCACGGGTGAGGGTAAGGCCTCGGACGAAGTTCACGTTAAGGGTTTGGGTTAGGGTTATGGTTAGGTAATGGGGATTGATTAGGTTATAGGTTAGGGTACGGCAATTGTTTAGAGTTAGCCTACGTAAGAGGGCACGGGTTAGTGTTGAGGTACTGGATAAAATTAGGACACAGGTGAGGGTAAAGTTTAGGGTGAGTGTCACGTTAGGTTTCAGGTTACGGTTAGGGTTAGGGAATGGAAAGGGATTAGGGTACAGGTTATGGTACAGCTGCTGTTTTGGGTTAGCATACGTGTGAGGGCATCAGTTAGTGTTGGTGTCCTGGTTAAGATTAGGGCAC
The DNA here is from genome assembly GCA_036417435.1 of Inia geoffrensis. Taxonomy (NCBI): domain Eukaryota; kingdom Metazoa; phylum Chordata; class Mammalia; order Artiodactyla; family Iniidae; genus Inia; species Inia geoffrensis. The sequence continues at coordinate 72,756,001 of CM070910.1, read as the reverse complement.
GGGTGAGGGTAAGGCTTCGGGTGAGGTCAGGGTTATTATTCGGGTTAGGGTTAGGGTTAGGGAATGGAGAGGGTTTAGGGTACAGGCTAGGGTACGACAACGCTTAAGGGTTCACATAATTGTGAGAGCACGAGTTATTGTTGGTGCACTGGTTAAGACAAGGGCACTGGTGAGGGTAAGGCCTCGGAAAAGGGTCACGTTCAGGGTTTGGGTTAGGGTTAGGGTTAGGGAAGGTGGAGGGATTAGGGTACAGGATAGGGTACGACAACGCTTAAGGGTTAGCATCCGTTTGAGGGCATGAGTTAGTGTTTGTGTACTGGTTAAGATTAGGGCATGGGTTAGGGTAGGGCCTCGGAAGAGGGTCAGGTTTTGGGATGGGTTTGGGGTTAGGGTTAGGCAATGGGAGGGATTAGGGAACAGGGTAGGGCACGGCAAGGGTTTAGTGTTAGCCTACGTTGGAGGGCATGGGTTAGTGTTGATGGACTGTTTAAAATTAGGACACGGGTGAGGGTAAATCTTCGGGTGAGCGTCAGGGTTAGGGTTAGGGTTAGGGTTAGGGAATGGAGAGGGATTAGGGTACAGGTTAGGGTACAGCTGCGGTTTAGGGTTAGCGTACGTGTGAGGGAACGGTTTAGTGATGGTGTATTGGTTAAGATTAGGTCACGGGTGAGGGTAAGGCTTAGGGTGAGGTTCAGGGTAAGGATTCGGGTTATGGTTAGGGTTAGGGAATGGGGAGGGATTAGGGTACAGGTTAGGGTACGGCTGTGGTTTAGGGTTAGCGTACGTGTGAGGGCACGGTTTAGTGATGGTGTATTGTTTAAGATTAGGTCACGGGTGAGGGTAAGGCTTAGGGTGAGGCTCATGGTTAGGATACTGGTTAGGGTTAGGGTTAGGGAATGGGGAGGGATTAGGGTACAATTTAGGGTACGACAATGCTTAAGGGATAGCGTACGTGTGAGGGCACGAATTAGTGTTGGTGTGCTGGTTAAGAATAGGTCACGGGTGAGGGTAAGGGTGAGGGTGTGGGTCAGGTTACGATTCGGGTTAGGGTTAGGGTTAGGGAATGGGGAGGGATTAGGGTACAGTTTAGGGTACGACAGTGCTTAAGGGTTACTGTTCGTGTGAGGGCAAGAGTTAGTGTTAGTTTCCTGGTTAAGACTAGGGCACGGGTGAGGGTAAGGCTTCAGGTGAGGGTCAGTGTTAGGATTCGTGTTAGGGTTAGGGTTAGGGAATGAGGATGGATTAGGGTACAGTTTAGGGTACGACAGTGCTTAAGGGTTACCGTTCGTGTGAGGGCAAGGGTTAGTGTTAGTGTCCTGGTTAAGATTAGGGCACGGGTGAGGTTATGGCTTCAGGTGAGGGTTAGGGTTAGGATTCGGGGTAGGGTTAGTGTTAGGGAATGGGGAGGGATTAGGGTACAGTTTAGGGTACGACAACGCTTAAGGGACAGCGTACGTGTGAGGGCATGAATTAGTGTGGTGTGCTGCTTAAGATTACGGTACGGGTGAGGGTAATGGTTCGGGTGAGGGTCAGGTTTACGATTCCGGTTAGGGTTAGGGAATGGGGAGGGATTAGGGTACAGTTTAGCATACGATGAGGCTTAAGTGTTAGCGTACGTGTGAAGTCACTAGTTAGTGTTAGTGTACTGGTTACGATTAGGGCACGGGTGAGGGTAAGGCTTCAGGTGAGGGTCAGGGTTAGGATTCGGGTTAGGGTTAGGGTTAGGGAATGGGGTGGGATTAGGGTACAATTTAGGGTATGACAACGCTTAAGGGTTAGCGTACGTGTGAGGGCACGAGTTAGTGTTGGTGTCCTGGTTAAGATTAGGGCATGGGTTAGGTTAAGGCTTCGGGTGAGGGTCAGGGTTAGGATTCGTGTTAGGGTTAGGGTAACGGAATGGGGAGGGATAAGGGTACAGTTTAGGGTACGACAGTGCTTAAGTGTTACCTTTCGTGTGAGGGCAAGAGTTAGTGTTAGTATCCTGGTTAAGATTAGAGCACGGGTGAGAGTAAGGCTTCAGGTGAGGCTCAGGGTTAGGATTCAGGGTAGGGTTAGGGGTAGGGAATGGGGAGGGATTAGGGTACAGTTTAGGGTACGACAACGCTTAAGGGTTAGCGTACGTGTGAGGGCACGTATTAGTGTTGGTGTGTTGGTTAAGATTAGGGCACGGGTGAGGGTAAGGCTTCAGGTGAGGGTCATTGTTAGGATTCGGGTTAGGGTTAGGGTTAGGGAATGGGGAGGTTTTAGGGTACAGTTTAGGGTACGACAACGCTTAAGTGTTAGCGTACGTGTGAGGTCACTAGTTAGTGTTAGTGTACTGGTTATGATTAGGGCACGGGTGAGGGTATGGCCTCGGAAGAAGTTCACGATAGGGGTGTGGGTTAGGGTTATTGTTAGGGAATGGGGATCGATTAGGGTACATGTTAGTGTACGGCAATGGTTTAGGGTTAGCCTACGTAAGAGGGGATGGGTTAGTGTTGATGTACTGGTTAAAATTAGGACACGGGTGAGGGTAAAGTTTAGGGTGAGTGTCAGGGTTAGGTTTCAGGGTAGGGTTAGGGTTAGGGAATGGAGAGAGATCAGGGTAAAGGTTAGTGTACAGCTGCGGTTTAGGGTTAGCGTACGTGTGAGGGCACGAATAAGGGTTGGTGTCCTGGTTAAGATTAGGGCACGATGGAGGGTAAGGCTTCGGGTGAGGGTCAGGGTTAGGATTCGGGTTAGGCTTAGGGTTAGGGAATGGGGAGGGATTAGGGTACAGGCTAGGGTACGACAACGCTTAAGTGTTCGCATAATTGTGAGGGCACGAGTTAGTGTTGGTGTACTGGTTAAGACAAGGGCACCGGTGAGGGTAAGGCCTCTGAAAAGGGTCACGTTCAGGGTTTGGGTTAGGGTTAGAGTTAGGGAATGGGGAGGGATTAGGGTACAGGATAGGGTACGACAACGCTTAAGGGTTAGCGTACGTTTGAGGGCACGAGTTAGTGTTTGTGTACTGGTTAAGATTAGGGCATGGGTTAGGGTAGGGCTTCGGAAGAGGGTCAGGTTTAGGGATGGGGTTAGGCTTAGGGTTAGGCAATGGGAGGGATTAGGGAACAGGGTAGTGCACGGCAACGGTTTAGTGTTAGCCTTCGTTGGAGGGCATGGGTTAGTGTTGATGGACTGTTTAAAATTAGGACACGGGTGAGGGTATATCTTCGGGTGAGTGTCAGGGTTAGGGTTTGGTTTAGGGTTAGGGTTAGGGAATGGAGAGGGTTTAGGGTACAGGTTAGGGTACGGCTGTGTTTTAGGTTTAGTGTACGTGTGAGGGCACGGTTTAGTGATGGTGTATTGATTAAGATTAGGTCACGGGTGAGGGTAAGGCTTAGGGTAAGGCTCAGGGATAGGATTCGGGTTAGGGTTAGGGTTAGGGAATGGGGAGGGATTAGGGTACAATTTAGGTTATGACAATGCTTAAGGGTTAGCTTACGTGTGAGGGCACGAGTTAGTGTTGGTGTCCTGGTTAAGATTAAGTTACGGGTGAGGGTAAGGCGTCGGGTGAGGGTCAGCGTTAGGATTCGTGTTAGGGTTAGGGTTAGGGAATTGGGAGGGATTAGGGTACAGTTTAGGGTATGACAGTGCATAAGGGTTCCCGTTCGTTTGAGGGCAAAAGTTAGTGTTAGTGTCCTGGTTAAGATTAGGGCACGGGTGAGGGTAAGGCTTCAGGTGAGGGTCAGGGTTAGGATTCGGGTTAGGGTTAGGGTTATGGAATGGGGAGGGATTAGGGTACAGTTTAGGATACCACAACGCTTAAGGGTTAGCTTACGTGTGAGGGCCCGAATTAGTGTTGGTGTGCTGGTTAAGATTAAGGCACGGGTGAGGGTAAGGTTTCGGGTGAGGGTCAGGTTTACGATTCGGGTTAGGGTTAGTGTTAGTGAATGGGGAGGATTTAGGGTACAGTTTAGGGTATGATGACGCTTAAGGGTTAGCGTACGTGTGAAATCACTAGTTAGTGTTAGTGTACTGGTTACTATTAGGGCACGGGTGAGGGTAAGGCCTTGGAAGAGGGTCACGTTAAGGGTTTGGGTTAGGGTTATGTTTAGGGAATGGGGATTGATTAGGGTACAGGTTAGGGTTCGGCAATGGCTTAGGGTTAACCTACGTAAGAGGACATGGGTTAGTGTTGATGTACTGGTTAAAATTAGGACACGGGTGAGGGTAAAGTTTAGTGTGAGTGTCAGGGTTAGGTTTCAGGTTAGGGTTAGGGTTAAGGAATGGAGAGGGATTAGGGTACAGTTTAGTGTACAGCTGCGGTTTAGTGTTAGCGTATGTGTGAGGGCACGATTTAGTGTTCGTGTACTGGTTAAGATTAGGGCACGGGTGAGGGTAAGGCTTCGGGTGAGGGTCAGGGTTAGGATTCGGGTTAGGGTTAGGGTTAGGGAATGAGGAGGTATTAGGGTAAAGGCTAGCGCACGACATCGCATAAGGGTTCGCATAATTCGGAGGGCACGAGTTAGTGTTGGTGTACAGGTTAAGACAAGGGCACCGGTGAGGGTAAGGCCTCGGAAAAGGTTCACTTTCAGGGTTTGGGTTAGGGTTAGAGTTAGGGAATGGGGAGGTATTAGGGTACAGGACAGGGTACGACAACGCTTAAGGGTTAGCGTACGTTTGAGGGCACGAGTTAGTGTTTGTGTACTGGTTAAGATTAGGGCATGAGTTAGGGTAAGGCTTCGGAAGAGGGTCAGGTTTAGGGATGGGGTTAGGCTTAGGGTTAGGCAATGGGAGGGATTAGGGAACAGGGTAGGGCACGGCAACGGTTTAGTGTTAGCCTACGTTGGAGGCCATGGGTTAGTGTTGATGGACTGTTTAAAATTAGGACACGGGTGAGGGTAAATCTTCGGGTGAGTGTCAGGGTTAGGGTTCGGGTTAGGGTTAGGGTTAGGGAATAGAGAGGGATTAGGGTACAGGTTAGGGTACGGCTGCGGTTTATGGTTAGAGTACGTGTGAGGGCACGGTTTAGTGATGGTGTATTGGTTAATATTAGGTCACGGGTGAGGGTAAGACGTAGGGTGAGGCTCAGGGTTAGGATTCGGGTGAGGCTTAGGGTTAGAGAATGCGGAGGGATTAGGGTACAATTTAGGGTATGACAACGCTTAACAGTTTGCATACGTGTGAGGGCGTGAGTTAGTGTTGGTTTCCTGGTTAAGATTAGGGCACGGTTGAGGGTAAGGCTTCGGGTGAGGGTCAGGGTTAGGATTCGTGTTAGGGTTAGGGTAAGGGAATGGGGAGGGATTAGGGTACAGTTTAGGGTATGACAACGCTTAACAGTTAGTGTACGTGTGAGGGCACGAGTTAGTGTTGGTTTCCTGGTTAAGATTAGGGCACGGTTGAGGGTAAGGCTTCGGGTGAGGGTCAGGGTTAGGATTCGTGTTAGGGTTATGGTAAGGGAATGGGAAGGGATTAGGGTACAGTTTAGGGTACGACAATGCTTAACGGTTAGCGTACGTGTTTAGGGCACGAGTTAGTGTTGGTGTCCAGGTTAAGATTAGGGCACGGGTGAGGGTAAGGCTTCGGGTGAGGGTCAGGGTTTGGATTCGTGTTAAGGTTAGGGTAAGGGATGGGGAGGGATTAGGGTACAGTTTAGGGTACGACAGTGCTTAAGGGTTACCGTTTGTCTGAGGGCAAGAGTTAGTGTTAGTGTCCTGGTTAAGATTAGGGCACGGGTGAGGGTAAGGCTTCAGGTGAGGGTCAGTGTTAGGATTCGGGTTAGGGTTAGGGTTAGGGAATGGGGAGGGATTAGGGTACCGTTTAGGGTACGACAACGCTTAAGGGTTAGCGTACGTGTGAGGGCACGTATTAGTGTTGGTGTGCTCGTTAAGATTAGGGCATGGTTGAGGGTAAGGGTTCAGGTGAGGGTCAGGTTTACCATTCGGGTTAGGGTTAGTGTTAGGGAATGGGGAGGAATTAGTGTACAGTTTAGGGTACGATGACGCTTAAGGGTTAGCGTACGTGTGAGGTCACTAGTTAGTGTTAGTGTATTGGTTACGATTAGGGCACGGGTGAGTGTACGGCCTCGGAAGAAGTTCACGTTAAGGGTGTGGGTTAGGGTTATGGTTAGGGAATGGGGATCGATTAGGGTACATGTTAGGGTACGGCAGTGGTTTAGGGTTAGCCTACGTAAGAGGGGATGGGTTAGTGTTGATGTACTGGTTAAAATTAGGACACGGGTGAGGGTAAAGGTTAGGGTGAGTGTCAGGTTTAGGTTTCAGGGTAGGGTTAGGGTTAGGGAATGGAGAGAGATTAGGGTAAAGGTTAGTGTACAGCTGCGGTTTAGGGTTAGCGTACGTGTGAGGGCACGAGTTAGGGTTGGTGTCCTGGTTAAGATTAGGGCACGGGTGAGGGTAAGGCTTCGAGTGAGGGTCAGGGTTAGGATTCGTGTTAGGGTTAGGGTTAGGGAATGGGGAGGGATTAGGGTACAGTTTTGGGTACGACAGTGATTAAGGGTTACCGTTCGTGTGAGGGCTAGAGTTAGTGTTAGTGTCCTGGTTAAGATTAGGGCACGGGTGAGGGTAAGGCTTCAGGTGAGAGTCAGGGTTAGGATTCGGGTTAGGGTTAGGGTTAGGGAATGGGGAGGGATTAGGGTACAGTTTAGAGTACGAAAACGCTTAAGGGATAGCGTGCGTGAGAGGGCACGAATTAGTGTTGGTGTGCTGGTTAAGATTAGGGCACGGGTGAGGGTAAGGTTTCGGGTGAGGGTCAGGTTTACGTTTCGGGTTAGGGTTAGGTTTAGGGAATGGGGTGGGATTAGATTACAGTTTAGGGTACGATGATGCTTAAGGGTTAGCGTACGTGTGAGGTTCACTAGTTAGTGTTAGTGTACTGGTTACGATTAGGGCACGGGTGAGGCTAAGGCCACGGAAGAGGGTCGCTTTAAGGGTTTGGGTTAGGGTTATGGTTAGGAAATGGGGATTGATTAGGGTACAGGTTAGGGTACAGCAATGGTTTAGGCTTAGCCTACGTAAGAGGGCATGGGTTAGTGTTGATGTACTGGTTAAAATTAGGACACGGGTGAGGGTAAAGTTTAGGGTGAGTGTCAGGGTTAGGTTTCAGGTTAGGGTTAGGGTTAGGGAATGGAGAGGGATTAGGGTACAGGTTAGGGTACAGCTGCGGTTTAGTGTTAGCATACGTGTGAGGGCACGAGTTAGTGTTGGTGTCCTGGTTAAGATTAGGGAACGGGTGAGGGTAAGGCTTCGGCTGAGGTTCAGGGTTAGGGTTCGTGTTAGCGTTAGGGTTAGGGAATGGAGAGGGATTAGGGTACAGGTTTGGGTAGGGCTGTGGTTTAGGGTTAGCGTACATGTGAGGGAACGGTTTAGTGATGGTGTATTGGTTAAGATTAGGTCACGGGTGAGGGTAAGGCATCGGATGAGGGTCAGGGTTAGTATTCGGGTTAGGGTTAGGGTTAGGGAATTGGGAGGGATTAGGGTACAATTTAGGGTAGGTTTAGGGTTAGGGTTAGGGTTAGGGAATGGAGAGGGATTAAGGTACAGGCCGGGGTACGACAACGATTAAGGGTTTGCATAATTGTGAGGGCACGAGTTAGTGTTGGTGTACTGTTTAAGACTAGGGCACCGGTGAGGGTAAGACCTCGGAAAAGGGTCACGTTCAGGGTTTGGGTTAGGTTTAGGGTTAGGGAATGGGGAGGGATTAGGGTACAGGATAGGGTACGACAACGCTTACGTGTTAGCGTACGTTTGAGGGCATAAGTTAGTGTTTGTGTACTGTTTAAGTTTAGGGCATGGGTTAGGGTAGAGCCTCGGAAGAGAGTCAGGTTTAGGGATGGGGTTAGGGTTAGGGTTAGGCAATGGGAGGGATTTGGGAACTGGGTAGGGCACGGCAACAGTTTAGTGTTAGCCTACGTTGGAGGGCATGGGTTAGTGTTGATGGACTGTTTAAAATTAGGACACGGGTGAGGGTAAATCTTCGGGTGAGTGTCAGGGTTAGGGTTCGGGTTAGTGGTAGGGTTAGGGAATGGAGAGGGATTAGGGTACAGGTTAGGGTACGGCTGCGGATTAGGGTTAGCGTACGTGTGAGGGCACGTTTTAGTGATGGTGTATTGGTTAAGATTAGGTCACGGGTGAGGGTAAGGCTTAGGGTGAGGCTCAGGGTTAGTATTCGGGTTAGGGTTAGGGTTAGGGAATGGGGAGGGATTAGGGTACTATTTAGGGTATGACAACGCTTAAGGGTTAGCGTACGTGTGAGGGCACGAGTTAGTGTTGGTGTCCTGGTTAAGATTAGGGCACGGGTGAGGGTAAGGCTTCGAGTGAGGGTCAGGGTTAGGATTCGTGTTAGGGTTAGGGTTAGGGAATGGGGAGGGATTAGGGTACAGTTTTGGGTACGACAGTGATTAAGGGTTACCGTTCGTGTGAGGGCTAGAGTTAGTGTTAGTGTCCTGGTTAAGATTAGGGCACGGGTGAGGGTAAGGCTTCAGGTGAGAGTCAGGGTTAGGATTCGGGTTAGGGTTAGGGTTAGGGAATGGGGAGGGATTAGGGTACAGTTTAGAGTACGAAAACGCTTAAGGGATAGCGTGCGTGAGAGGGCACGAATTAGTGTTGGTGTGCTGGTTAAGATTAGGGCACGGGTGAGGGTAAGGTTTCGGGTGAGGGTCAGGTTTACGTTTCGGGTTAGGGTTAGGTTTAGGGAATGGGGTGGGATTAGATTACAGTTTAGGGTACGATGATGCTTAAGGGTTAGCGTACGTGTGAGGTTCACTAGTTAGTGTTAGTGTACTGGTTACGATTAGGGCACGGGTGAGGGTAAGGCCACGGAAGAGGGTCGCTTTAAGGGTTTGGGTTAGGGTTATGGTTAGGAAATGGGGATTGATTAGGGTACAGGTTAGGGTACAGCAATGGTTTAGGCTTAGCCTACGTAAGAGGGCATGGGTTAGTGTTGATGTACTGGTTAAAATTAGGACACGGGTGAGGGTAAAGTTTAGGGTGAGTGTCAGGGTTAGGTTTCAGGTTAGGGTTAGGGTTAGGGAATGGAGAGGGATTAGGGTACAGGTTAGGGTACAGCTGCGGTTTAGTGTTAGCATACGTGTGAGGGCACGAGTTAGTGTTGGTGTCCTGGTTAAGATTAGGGAACGGGTGAGGGTAAGGCTTCGGCTGAGGTTCAGGGTTAGGGTTCGTGTTAGCGTTAGGGTTAGGGAATGGAGAGGGATTAGGGTACAGGTTTGGGTAGGGCTGTGGTTTAGGGTTAGCGTACATGTGAGGGAACGGTTTAGTGATGGTGTATTGGTTAAGATTAGGTCACGGGTGAGGGTAAGGCATCGGATGAGGGTCAGGGTTAGTATTCGGGTTAGGGTTAGGGTTAGGGAATTGGGAGGGATTAGGGTACAATTTAGGGTAGGTTTAGGGTTAGGGTTAGGGTTAGGGAATGGAGAGGGATTAAGGTACAGGCCGGGGTACGACAACGATTAAGGGTTTGCATAATTGTGAGGGCACGAGTTAGTGTTGGTGTACTGTTTAAGACTAGGGCACCGGTGAGGGTAAGACCTCGGAAAAGGGTCACGTTCAGGGTTTGGGTTAGGTTTAGGGTTAGGGAATGGGGAGGGATTAGGGTACAGGATAGGGTACGACAACGCTTACGTGTTAGCGTACGTTTGAGGGCATAAGTTAGTGTTTGTGTACTGTTTAAGTTTAGGGCATGGGTTAGGGTAGAGCCTCGGAAGAGAGTCAGGTTTAGGGATGGGGTTAGGGTTAGGGTTAGGCAATGGGAGGGATTTGGGAACTGGGTAGGGCACGGCAACAGTTTAGTGTTAGCCTACGTTGGAGGGCATGGGTTAGTGTTGATGGACTGTTTAAAATTAGGACACGGGTGAGGGTAAATCTTCGGGTGAGTGTCAGGGTTAGGGTTCGGGTTAGGGTTAGTGTTAGGGAATGGAGAGGGATTAGGGTACAGTTTAGGGTATTGCTGCGGTTTAGGGTTAGCATACGTGTGAGGGCACGGTTTAGTGATGGTGTATTGATTAAGATTAGGTCACGGGTGAGGGTAAGGCTTAGGGTGACGCTCAGGGTTAGTATTCGGGTTAGGGTTAGGGTTAGGGAATGGGGAGGGATTAGGGTACAATTTAGGGTATGACAACGCTTAAGGGTTAGCGTACGTGTGAGGGCACGAGTTAGTGTTGGTGTCCTGGTTAAGATTGGGCACGGGAGAGGGTAAGGCTTCAGGTGAGGGTCAGGGTTAGGATTCGGGTTAGGGTTAGGGTTAGGGAATGGGGAGGGATTAAGGTACACTTTAGGGTACGACAGTGATTAAGGTTTACTGTTCGTGTGAGGGCAAGAGTTAGTGTTAGTGTCCTGGTTAAGATTAGGGCACGGGTGAGGGTAAGGCATCAGCTGAGGGTCAGGGTTAGGATTCGGGTTAGGGTTAGGGTTAGGGAATGGGGAGGGATTAAGGTACAGTTTAGGGTACGACAATGCTTAAGGGATAGCGTTCGTGTGAGGGCACGAATTAGTGTTGGTGTGCTGTTTAAGAATAGGGCACGGGTGATGGTAAGGTTTCGGGTGAGGGTCAGGTTTTCAATTCGGGTTAGGGTTAGGGAATTGGGAGGGATTAGGGTACAGTTTAGGGTCCGATGCCACTTAAGGGTTAGCGTACGTGTGAGGTCACTATTTAGTGTTAGTGTACTGGTTACGATTAGGGCACGGGTGAGGGTAACGCCTCTAAAGAGCGTCACGTTAAGGGTTTTGGTTAGGGTTATGGTTAGGGAATGGGGATTGATTAGGCTACAGGTTAGGGTACGGCAATGGTTTAGGGTTAGCCTACGTAAGAGGGCATGGGTTAGTGTTGATGTACTGGTTAAAATTAGGACACGGGTGAGGGTAAAGTTTAGGGTGAGTGTCAGGGTTAGGTTTCAGGTTAGGGTTAGGGTTAGGGAATGGAGAGGGATTAGGGTACTGGTTAGGGTACAGCTGCGGTTTAGGGCTAGCTTACGTGTGAGGGCACGAGTTAGTCTTGGTTTCCTGGTAAAGATTAGGGCACGGGTGAGGGTAAGGCTTCGGGTGAGGGTCAGGGTTAGGATTCGGTTTAGTGTTAGGGTTAGGGAACGGAGAGGGATTAGGGTACAGGCTAGGGTATGACAACGCTTAAGGGTTCACATAATTGTGAGGGCACGAGTTAGTGTTGGTGTACTGGTTAAGACAAGGGCACCGCTGAGGGTAAGGCCTCGGAAAAGTGTCACGTTCAGGGTTTGCGTTACGGTTAGGGTTAGGGAATGGGAAGGGATTAGGGTACAGGATAGTGTACGACAACGCTTTAGTGTTAGCGTACGTTTGAGGGCACGTGTTAGTGTTTGTGTACTGGTTAAGGTTAGGGCATGAGTTAGGGTAGGGCCTCGGAAGAGTGTCAGGTTTAGGGATGGGGTTAGTGTTAGGGTTAGGCAATGGGAGGGATTAGGGAACAGAGTAGGGCACGGCAACGGTTTAGTGTTAGCCTACGTTGGAGGGCATGAGTTAGTGTTGATGAACTGTTTAAAATTAGGACACGGGTGAGGGTAAATCTTCGGGTGAGTGTCGGGGTTAGGGTTCGGGTTAGGGTTAGGGGTAGGGAATGGAGAGGGATTAGCGTAAAGGTTATGGTACGGCTGCGGTTTAGGGTTAGCGTACGTGTGAGGGCACGGTTTAGTGATGGTGTATTGGTTAAGATTAGGTCACGGGTGAGGGTAAGGCTTAGGGTGAGGCTCAGGGTTAGGATTCGGGTTAGTGTTAGGGTTAGGGAATGGGAAGGGATTAGGGTACAATTTAGGGTATGACAACGCTTAAGGGTTAGCGTAAGTGTGAGGGCACAAGTTAGTGTGGGTGTCCTGGTTAAGATTAGGGCACGGGTGAGGGTAAGGCTTCAGGTGAGGGTCAGGGTTTGGATTCGGGTTAGGGTTAGGGAATTGGGAGGGTTTGGGGTACAGGTTAGGGTACAGCTGCGGTTTAGGGTTAGCGTACGTGTGAGGGCATGAATTAGTGTTGGTGTCCTGGTTAAGATTTGGGCACGGGTGAGGGTAAGGCTTCAGGTGAGGGTCAGGGTTAGGGTTAGGGTTAGGGAATGGAGAGGGATTAGGGTACAGGCTAGGGTACGACAACGCTTAACGGTTAGCGAACGAGTGAGGTCACTAGTTAGTGTTAGTTTACTGGTTACGATTAGGGCACGGGTGAGGGTAAGGCCTCGGACGAAGGTCACGTTAAGGGTTTGGGTTAGGGTTGTGGTTAGGGAATGGAGATTGATTAGGGTACAGGTTAGGGTACGGCAATGGGTTAGGGTTAGCCTACGTAAGAGGGCATGGGTTAGTGTTGATGTACTGGTTAAAATTAAGACACGGGTGAGGGTAAAGTTTAAGTGAGTGTCAGGGTTAGTTTTCAGGTTAGGGTTAGGGTTAGGGAATAGAGAGGGATTAGGGTACAGTTTAGGGTACAGCTGCGGATTAGTGTTAGCGTACGTGTGAGGGCACGAGTTAGTGTTGGTGTCCTGGTTAAGATTAGGGCACGGGTGAGGGTAAGGCATCGGGTGAAGGTCAGGGTTAGGGTTCGTGTTAGCGTTAGGGTTAGGGAATGGAGAGGGATTAGGGTACAGGTTTGGGTAGGGCTGTGGTTTAGGGTTAGCGTACATGTGAGGGAACGGTTTAGTGATGGTGTATTGGTTAAGATTAGGTCACGGGTGAGGGTAAGGCATCGGATGAGGGTCAGGGTTAGTATTCGGGTTAGGGTTAGGGTTAGGGAATTGGGAGGGATTAGGGTACAATTTAGGGTAGGTTTAGGGTTAGGGTTAGGGTTAGGGAATGGAGAGGGATTAAGGTACAGGCCGGGGTACGACAACGCTTAAGGGTTTGCATAATTGTGAGGGCACGAGTTAGTGTTGGTGTACTGTTTAAGACTAGGGCACCGGTGAGGGTAAGGCCTCGGAAAAGGGTCACGTTCAGGGTTTGGGTTTGGGTTAGGGTTAGGGAATGGGGAGGGATTAGGGTACAGGATAGGGTACGACAACGCTTACGGGTTAGCGTACGTTTGAGGGCATGAGTTAGTGTTTGTGTACTGTTTAAGTTTAGGGCATGGGTTAGGGTAGAGCCTCGGAAGAGAGTCAGGTTTAGGGATGGGGTTAGGGTTAGGGTTAGGCAATGAGAGGGATTTGGGAACTGGGTAGGGCACGGCAACAGTTTAGTGTTAGCCTACGTTGGAGGGCATGGGTTAGTGTTGATGGACTGTTTAAAATTAGGACACGGGTGAGGGTAAATCTTCGGGTGAGTGTCAGGGTTAGGGTTCGGGTTAGGGTTAGTGTTAGGGAATGGAGAGGGATTAGGGTACAGTTTAGGGTACAGCTGCGGTTTAGGGTTAGCTTACGTGTGAGGGCACGGTTTAGTGATGGTGTATTGGTTAAGATTACGTCACGGGTGAGGGTAAGGCTTAGGGTGAGGCTCAGGGTTAGGATTCGGGTTAGGGTTAGGGTTAGGGAATGGGGAGGGATTAAGGTACACTTTAGGGCACGACAGTGATTAAGGGTTACTGTTCGTGTGAGGGCAAGAGTTAGTGATAGTGTCCTGGTTAAGATTAGGGCACTGGTGAGGGTAAGGCTTCAGGTGAGGGTCAGGGTTAGGATTCGGGTTAGGGTTAGGGTTAGGGAATGGGGAGGGATTAAGGTACACTTTAGTGTACGACAACGCTTAAGGGATAGCGTACGTGTGAGGGCACGAATTAGTGTTGGTGTGCTGTTTAAGATTAGGGCACGGGTGATGGTAAGGTTTCGGGTGAGGGTCAGGTTTTCAATTCGGGTTAGGGTTAGGGTTAGGGAATTGGGAGGGATTAGGGTACAGTTTAGGGTCCGATGCCGCTTAAGGGTTAGCGTACGTGTGAGGTCACTATTTAGTGTTAGTGTACTGGTTACGATTAGGGCACGGGTGAGGGTAAGGCCTCTAAAGAGCGTCACGTTAAGGGTTTTAGTTAGGGTTATGGTTAGGGAATGGGGATTGATTAGGCTACAGGTTAGTGTACGGCAATGGTTTAGGGTTAGCCTACGTAAGAGGGCATGGGTTAGTGTTGATGTACTGGTTAAAATTAGGACACGGGTGAGGGTAAAGTTTAGGGTGAGTGTCAGGGTTAGGTTTCAGGTTAGGGTTGGGGTTAGGGAATGGAGAGGGATTAGGGTACTGGTTAGGGTACAGCTGCGGTTTAGGGCTAGCGTACGTGTTAGGGCACGAGTTAGTGTTGGTTTCCTGGTTAAGATTAGGGCACGGGTGAGGGTAAGGCTTCGGGTGAGGGTCAGGTTTAGGATTCGGTTTAGTGTTAGGGTTAGGGAATGGAGAGGGATTAGGGTACAGGCTATGGTACGACAACGCTTAAGGGTTCACATAATTGTGAGGGCACCAGTTAGTGTTGGTGTACTGGTTAAGACAAGGGCACCGCTGAGGGTAAGGCCTCGGAAAAGTGTCACGTTCAGGGTTTGCGTTACGGTTAGGGTTAGGGAATGGGAAGGGATTAGGGTACATGATAGGGTACGACAACGCTTTAGTGTTAGCGTACGTTTGAGGGCACGTGTTAGTGTTTGTGTACTGGTTAAGGTTAGGGCATGAGTTAGGGTAGGGCCTCGGAAGAGTGTCAGGTTTAGGGATGGAGTTAGGGTTAGGGTTAGGCAATGGGAGGGATTAGGGAACAGGGTAGGGTACGGCAACGGTTTAGTGTTAGCCTACGTTGGAGGTCATGGGTTAGTGTTGATGAACTTTTTAAAATTAGGACACGGGTGAGGGTAAATCTTCGGGTGAGTGTCGGGGTTAGGGTTCGGGTTAGGGTTAGGGGTAGGGAATGGAGAGGGATTAGCGTAAAGGTTATGGTACGGCTGAGGTTTAGGGTTAGCGTACGTGTGAGGGCACGGTTTAGTGATGGTGTATTGGTTAAGATTAGGTCACGGGTGAGGGTAAGGCTTAGGGTGAGGCTCAGGGTTAGGATTCGGGTTAGTGTTAGGGTTAGGGAATGGGAAGGTATTAGGGTACAATTTAGGGTATGACAACGCTTAAGGATTAGCGTAAGTGTGAGGGCACAAGTTAGTGTGGGTGTCCTGGTTAAGATTAGGGCACGGGTGAGGGTAAGGCTTCAGGTGAGGGTCAGGGTTTGGATTCGGGTTAGGGTTAGGGAATGGGGAGGGTTTAGTGTACAGGTTAGGGTACAGCTGCGGTTTAGGGTTAGCGTACGTGTGAGGGCATGAATTAGTGTTGGTGTCCTGGTTAAGATTTGGGCACGGGTGAGGGTAAGGCTTCAGGTGAGGGTCAGGGTTAGGGTTAGGGTTAGGGAATGGAGAGGGATTAGGGTACAGGCTAGGGTACGACAACGCTTAACGGTTAGCGAACGAGTGAGGTCACTAGTTAGTGTTAGTTTACTGGTTACGATCAGGGCATGGGTGAGGGTAAGGCCTCGGACGAAGGTCACGTTAAGGGTTTGGGTTAGGGTTGTGGTTAGGGAATGGGGATTGATTAGGGTACAGGTTAGGGTACGGCAATGGGTTAGGGTTAGCCTACGTAAGAGGGCATGGGTTAGTGTTGATGTACTGGTTAAAATTAAGACACGGGTGAGGGTAAAGTTTAAGTGAGTGTCAGGGTTAGTTTTCAGGTTAGGGTTAGGGTTAGGGACTGGAGAGGGATTAGGGTACAGGTTAGGGTACAGCTGCGGTTTAGTGTTAGCGTAAGTGTGAGGGCACGAGTTAGTGTTGGTGTCCTGGTTAAGATTAGGGCACGGATGAGGGTAAGGCATCGGGTGAGGGTCAGGGTTAGGGTTCGTGTTAGCGTTAGGGTTAGGGAATGGAGAGGGATTAGGGTACAGGTTTGGGTAGGGCTGTGGTTTAGGGTTAGCGTACATGTGAGGGAACGGTTTAGTGATGGTGTATTGGTTAAGATTAGGTCACGGGTGAGGGTAAGGCATCGGATGAGGGTCAGGGTTAGTATTCGGGTTAGGGTTAGGGTTAGGGAATTGGGAGGGATTAGGGTACAATTTAGGGTAGGTTTAGGGTTAGGGTTAGGGTTAGGGAATGGAGAGGGATTAAGGTACAGGCCGGGGTACGACAACGCTTAAGGGTTTGCATAATTGTGAGGGCACGAGTTAGTGTTGGTGTACTGTTTAAGACTAGGGCACCGGTGAGGGTAAGGCCTCGGAAAAGGGTCACGTTCAGGGTTTGGGTTTGGGTTAGGGTTAGGGAATGGGGAGGGATTAGGGTACAGGATAGGGTACGACAACGCTTACGGGTTAGCGTACGTTTGAGGGCATGAGTTAGTGTTTGTGTACTGTTTAAGTTTAGGGCATGGGTTAGGGTAGAGCCTCGGAAGAGAGTCAGGTTTAGGGATGGGGTTAGGGTTAGGGTTAGGCAATGAGAGGGATTTGGGAACTGGGTAGGGCACGGCAACAGTTTAGTGTTAGCCTACGTTGGAGGGCATGGGTTAGTGTTGATGGACTGTTTAAAATTAGGACACGGGTGAGGGTAAATCTTCGGGTGAGTGTCAGGGTTAGGGTTCGGGTTAGGGTTAGTGTTAGGGAATGGAGAGGGATTAGGGTACAGTTTAGGGTACAGCTGCGGTTTAGGGTTAGCTTACGTGTGAGGGCACGGTTTAGTGATGGTGTATTGGTTAAGATTACGTCACGGGTGAGGGTAAGGCTTAGGGTGAGGCTCAGGGTTAGGATTCGGGTTAGGGTTAGGGTTAGGGAATGGGGAGGGATTAAGGTACACTTTAGGGCACGACAGTGATTAAGGGTTACTGTTCGTGTGAGGGCAAGAGTTAGTGATAGTGTCCTGGTTAAGATTAGGGCACTGGTGAGGGTAAGGCTTCAGGTGAGGGTCAGGGTTAGGATTCGGGTTAGGGTTAGGGTTAGGGAATGGGGAGGGATTAAGGTACACTTTAGTGTACGACAACGCTTAAGGGATAGCGTACGTGTGAGGGCACGAATTAGTGTTGGTGTGCTGTTTAAGATTAGGGCACGGGTGATGGTAAGGTTTCGGGTGAGGGTCAGGTTTTCAATTCGGGTTAGGGTTAGGGTTAGGGAATTGGGAGGGATTAGGGTACAGTTTAGGGTCCGATGCCGCTTAAGGGTTAGCGTACGTGTGAGGTCACTATTTAGTGTTAGTGTACTGGTTACGATTAGGGCACGGGTGAGGGTAAGGCCTCTAAAGAGCGTCACGTTAAGGGTTTTAGTTAGGGTTATGGTTAGGGAATGGGGATTGATTAGGCTACAGGTTAGTGTACGGCAATGGTTTAGGGTTAGCCTACGTAAGAGGGCATGGGTTAGTGTTGATGTACTGGTTAAAATTAGGACACGGGTGAGGGTAAAGTTTAGGGTGAGTGTCAGGGTTAGGTTTCAGGTTAGGGTTGGGGTTAGGGAATGGAGAGGGATTAGGGTACTGGTTAGGGTACAGCTGCGGTTTAGGGCTAGCGTACGTGTTAGGGCACGAGTTAGTGTTGGTTTCCTGGTTAAGATTAGGGCACGGGTGAGGGTAAGGCTTCGGGTGAGGGTCAGGTTTAGGATTCGGTTTAGTGTTAGGGTTAGGGAATGGAGAGGGATTAGGGTACAGGCTATGGTACGACAACGCTTAAGGGTTCACATAATTGTGAGGGCACCAGTTAGTGTTGGTGTACTGGTTAAGACAAGGGCACCGCTGAGGGTAAGGCCTCGGAAAAGTGTCACGTTCAGGGTTTGCGTTACGGTTAGGGTTAGGGAATGGGAAGGGATTAGGGTACATGATAGGGTACGACAACGCTTTAGTGTTAGCGTACGTTTGAGGGCACGTGTTAGTGTTTGTGTACTGGTTAAGGTTAGGGCATGAGTTAGGGTAGGGCCTCGGAAGAGTGTCAGGTTTAGGGATGGAGTTAGGGTTAGGGTTAGGCAATGGGAGGGATTAGGGAACAGGGTAGGGTACGGCAACGGTTTAGTGTTAGCCTACGTTGGAGGTCATGGGTTAGTGTTGATGAACTTTTTAAAATTAGGACACGGGTGAGGGTAAATCTTCGGGTGAGTGTCGGGGTTAGGGTTCGGGTTAGGGTTAGGGGTAGGGAATGGAGAGGGATTAGCGTAAAGGTTATGGTACGGCTGAGGTTTAGGGTTAGCGTACGTGTGAGGGCACGGTTTAGTGATGGTGTATTGGTTAAGATTAGGTCACGGGTGAGGGTAAGGCTTAGGGTGAGGCTCAGGGTTAGGATTCGGGTTAGTGTTAGGGTTAGGGAATGGGAAGGTATTAGGGTACAATTTAGGGTATGACAACGCTTAAGGATTAGCGTAAGTGTGAGGGCACAAGTTAGTGTGGGTGTCCTGGTTAAGATTAGGGCACGGGTGAGGGTAAGGCTTCAGGTGAGGGTCAGGGTTTGGATTCGGGTTAGGGTTAGGGAATGGGGAGGGTTTAGTGTACAGGTTAGGGTACAGCTGCGGTTTAGGGTTAGCGTACGTGTGAGGGCATGAATTAGTGTTGGTGTCCTGGTTAAGATTTGGGCACGGGTGAGGGTAAGGCTTCAGGTGAGGGTCAGGGTTAGGGTTAGGGTTAGGGAATGGAGAGGGATTAGGGTACAGGCTAGGGTACGACAACGCTTAACGGTTAGCGAACGAGTGAGGTCACTAGTTAGTGTTAGTTTACTGGTTACGATCAGGGCATGGGTGAGGGTAAGGCCTCGGACGAAGGTCACGTTAAGGGTTTGGGTTAGGGTTGTGGTTAGGGAATGGGGATTGATTAGGGTACAGGTTAGGGTACGGCAATGGGTTAGGGTTAGCCTACGTAAGAGGGCATGGGTTAGTGTTGATGTACTGGTTAAAATTAAGACACGGGTGAGGGTAAAGTTTAAGTGAGTGTCAGGGTTAGTTTTCAGGTTAGGGTTAGGGTTAGGGACTGGAGAGGGATTAGGGTACAGGTTAGGGTACAGCTGCGGTTTAGTGTTAGCGTAAGTGTGAGGGCACGAGTTAGTGTTGGTGTCCTGGTTAAGATTAGGGCACGGATGAGGGTAAGGCATCGGGTGAGGGTCAGGGTTAGGGTTCGTGTTAGCGTTAGGGTTAGGGAATGGAGAGGGATTAGGGTACAGGTTTGGGTAGGGCTGTGGTTTAGGGTTAGCGTACATGTGAGGGAACGGTTTAGTGATGGTGTATTGGTTAAGATTAGGTCACGGGTGAGGGTAAGGCATCGGATGAGGGTCAGGGTTAGTATTCGGGTTAGGGTTAGGGTTAGGGAATGGGGAGGCATTAGGGTACAATTTAGGGTAGGGTTAGGGTTAGGGTTAGGGTTAGGGAATGGGGAGGGATTAGGGTTCAATTTAGGGTGTGACAACGCTTAAGGGTTAGCGTACGTGTGAGGGTACGAGTTAGTGTTGGTGTCCTGGGTAAGATTAGTGCACGGGTGTGGGTAAGGCCTCGGGTGAGGGTCAGGTTTAGGATTCGTGTTAGGGTTAGGATTAGGGAATGGGGAGGGATTAGGGTACAGTTTATGGTACGACAGTGCTTAAGGGTTACCGTTCTTGTGATGGCAAGAGTTAGTGTTAGTGTCCTGGTTAAGATTAGGGCACGGGTGAGGGTAAGGCTTCAGGTGAGGGTCAGGGTTAGGATTCGGGTTAGGGTTAGGGTTAGGGAATGGGGAGGGATTAGGGTACAGTTTAGGGTACGACAACGCTTAAGGGTTAGCGTACGTCTGAGGCCACAAATTAGTGTTGGTGTGCTGGTTAAGATTAGCGCACGGGTGAGCGTATCGGTTCGGGTGAGGGTCAGGTTTACGATTCGTGTTAGGGTTAGGGTTAGGGAATGGAGAGGGATAGGGTACAGGTTAGGGTACAGCTGCAGTTTAGTGTTAGCGTACGTGTGAGGGCACGAGTTTGTGTTGGTGTCCTGGTTAAGATTAGGGCACGTGTGAGGGTAAGGCTTCAGGTGAGGGTCAGGGTTAGGGTTAGGGTTAGGGAATGGAGAGGGATTAGGGTACATGCTAGGGTACAACATCGCCTAAGGGTTCCCATAATTGTGAGGGCACGAGTTAGTGTTGGTGGACTGGTTAAGACAAGGGCACCGGTGAGGGTAAGGCCTTGGAAAAGGGTCACGTTCAGGGTTTGGGTTAGGGTTAGGGTTAGGGAATGGGGAGGGATTAGGGGACAGTTTAGGGTACGACAGTGCTTAAGGGTTACCGTTCATGTGAGGGCAAGAGTTAGGGTTAGCGTCCTGGTTAAGATTAGGGCACGGGTGAGGGTAAGGCTTCAGGTGAGTGTCAGGGTTTGGATTCGGGTTAGGGTTAGGGTTAGGGTATGTGTAGGGATTAGGGTACAGTTTAGGGTACGAAAACGCTTAAGGGTTAGCATACGTGTGAGGGCACGAGTTAGTGTTGGTGTCTTATTTAAGATTAGGGCACGGGTGAGAGTAAGGTTTCGGGTGAGGGTCAGGGTTAGGATTCGGGTTAGGGTTAGGGTTAGGGAATGGAGAGGTATTAGGGTACAGGCTACGGTACGAAAACGCTTAAGGGTTCGCATAATTGTGAGTGCACGAGTTAGTGTTGGTTTACTGGTTAAGACATGGGCAACGGTGAGGGTAAGGCCTCTGAAAAGGGTCACGTTCAGTGTTTGGGTTAGGGTTAGGGTTAGGGAATGGAGAGGGATTAGGGTACAGGATAGGGTATGACAATGCTTAAGGGTTAGCGTACGTTTGAGGGCATGAGTTAGTTTTTGTGTTTTGGTTAAGTTTAGGCCTTGAGTTAGGGTAGGGCCTCGGAAGAGGGTCAGGTTTAGGGATGGGGTTAGGGTTAGGGTTAGGCAATCGGAGGGATTAGGGAACAGGGTAGGGCACGGCAAGAGTTTACTGTTAGCCTACGTTGGAGGGGATGGGTTAGTGTTGATGGACTGTTTAAAATTAGGACACGGGTGGGGGTAAATCTTCGGGTGAGTGTCAGAGTTACGGTTCGGGTTAGGGTTAGGGTTGGGGAATGGAGAGGGATTAGGGTACAGGTTAGTGTACTGCTGCGGTTTAGGGTTAGCGTACGTGTGAAGGAACGATTTAGTGTTGGTGCCCTGGTAAAGATTAGGGCACGGGTGAGGGTAAGGCTTCGGGTGAGTGTCAGGGTTAGGATTCGTGTTAGGTTTAGGGTTAGGGAATGGGGAGGGATTAGGGTACAGTTTAGGGTACGACAGTGCTTAAGTGTTACCGTTCGTGTGAGGGCAAGAGTTAGTGTTAGTGTCCTGGTTAAGATTAGGGCACGGGTGAGGGTAAGGCTTCAGGTGAGGGTCAGGGTTAGGATTCGGGTTAGGGTTAGGGTTAGAGAATGGGGAGGGATTAGGTTACAGTTTAGGGTACGACAACGCTTAAGGGTTCGCATAATTTTGAGGGCACTAGTTCGTGTTGGTGTGCTGGTTAAGATTAGGGCACGGGTGAGGGTAAGGTTTTGGGTGAGGGTCAGGTTTACGATGCGGGTTAGGGTTAGGGTTAGGGAATGGGGAGGGGTTATGGTACAGTTTAGGGTACGATGATGCTTAAGGGTTAGCGTATGTGTGAGGTCACCAGTTAGTGTTAGTGTACCTGTTACGATTAGGGCATGGGTGAGCGTAATGCCTCGGAAGAGGGTCACGTTAAGGGTTTGGGTTAGCGGTATGGTTAGGGAATGGGGATTGATTAGGGTACAGGTTAGGGTATGGCAATGGTTTAGAGTTAGCCTACGTAAGAGGGCATTGGTTAGTGTTGATGTACTGGTTAAAATTAAGGCACGGGTTAGGGTAAAGTTTAGGGGGAGTTTCAGGGTTAGGTTTCAGGTTAGGGTTTGGGTTAGGGAATGGAGAGGGATTAGCGTACAGGTTAGGGTACAGATGCAGTTTAGGGTTAGCGTACGTGTGAGGGCTCGAGTTAGTGTTTGGGTACTGGTTAAGACAAGGGCACCGGTGAGGGTAAGGCCTTGGAAAAGCCTCACGTTCAGGGTTTGGGTTACGGTTAGGGTTAGGGAATGGGGAGGGATTAGGGTACAGGATAGGGTACGACAAGGCTTAAGGGTTAGCGTACGTTTGAGGGCACGAGTTAGTGTTTGTGTACTGGTTAAGATTAGGGCATGGGTTAGGGTAGGGCCTCAGAAGAGGGTCAGGTTTAGGGATGGGGTTAGGGTTAGGGTTAGGCAATGGGAGGGATTAGGGAACAGGGTAGGGAACGGCAACGGTTTAGTGTTAGCCTACGTTGGAGGGCATGGGTTAGTGTTGATGGACTGTTTAAAATTAGAACACGGGTGAGGGTAAATCTTCGGGTGAGTGTCAGGGTTGGGGTTCGGGTTAGGGTTAGGGTTAGGGAATGGAGAGGGATTAGAGTACAGGTTAGGGTACGGCTGTGGTTTAAGGTTAGCGTACGTGTGAGGGCACGGTTTAGTGATGATGTATTTGTTAAGATTAGGTCACGGGTGAGTTTAAGGCTTATGGTGAGGCTCAGTGTTAGGATTCGGGTTAGGGTTAGGGTTAGGGAATGGGGAGGGATTAGGGTACAGGTTAGGGTACAGCTGCGGATTAGGGATAGCGTACGTGTGAAGGCATGAGTTAGTGTTGGTGTCCTGGTTAAGATTAGGGCACGGGTGAGGGTAAGGCTTCGGGTGAGAGTCAGGGTTAGGATTCGGGGTAGGGTTAGGGTTAGCGAAT
This sequence comes from Inia geoffrensis, assembly GCA_036417435.1. Lineage (NCBI taxonomy): Eukaryota > Metazoa > Chordata > Mammalia > Artiodactyla > Iniidae > Inia > Inia geoffrensis. Next base: position 72,733,398 of record CM070910.1, on the reverse strand, counting down.
GGAGAGGGATTAGGGTAAAGGCTAGGGTACGACAACGCTTAAGGGTTCGCAAAATTGTGAGGGTACAATTTAGTGTTGGTGTACTGGTTAAGACAAGGGCACCGGTGAGGGTAAGGCCTCGGAAACGGGTCACGTTCAGGGGTTGGGATAGGGTTAGGTTTAGGGAATGGGGAGGGATTAGGGTGCAGGATAGGGTACGACAATTCTTAAGGGTTAGTGTACGTTTGAGGGCATGAGTTAGTGTTTGTGTACTGGTTAAGATTAGGGCATGGGTTATGGTAGGGCCTCGGAAGAGGGTCAGGCTTAGGGATGGGGCTAGGGTTAGGGTTAGGCAATGGGAGGGTTTAGGGAACAGGGTAGGGCTCGGCAATGGTTTAGTGTTAGCCTACGTTGGAGGGCATGGTTTAGTGTTGATGGACTGTTTAAAATTAGGACACGGGTGAGGGTAAATCTTCGTGTGAGTGTCAGGTTTAGGGTTAGCATTAAGGTTAGGGTTAGGGAATGGAGAGGGATTAGGGTACAGGTTAGGTTACGGCTGCGGTTTAGGGTTAGCGTACGTGTGAGGGCACGGTTTAGTGATGGTGTATTGGTTAAGATTAGGTCACGGGTGAGGGTACGGCTTAGGGTGAGGCTCAGGGTTAGGATTCGGGTTAGGGTTAGGGTTAGGGAATGGGGAGGGATTAGGGTACAGTTTAGGGTACGACAGTGGTTAAGTGTTACCGTTCGTGTGAGGGCAAGAGTTAGTGTTAGTGTCCTGGTTAAGATTAGGGCACGGGTGAGGGTAAGGCTTCAGGTGAGGGTCAGGGTTAGGATTCGGATTAGGGTTAGGGTTAGGGAATGGGGAGGGATTAGGGTACAGTTTAGGGTACGACAACGCTTAAGGGTTAGCGTACGTGTGAGGGCACGAATTACTGTTTGTGTGCTGGTTAAGATTACGGCACGGGTGAGGGTAAGGGTTCTGGTGAGGGTCAGGTTTACGATTCAGGTTAGGGTTAGGGAATGGGGAGGTATTAGGGTACAGTTTAGGGTACGATGAAGTTTAAGGGTTAGCGTATGTGTGAGGTCACTAGTTAGTGTTAGTGTACCTGTTGCGATTAGGGCACGGGTAAGGGTAAGGCCTCGGAAGAGGGTCACGTTAAAGGTTTGGGTTAGGGTTATGGTTAGGGAATAGGGATTGATTAGGGTACAGGTTAGGGTATGGAAATGATTTAGGGTTAGCCTACGTAAGAGGGCATGGGTTAGTGTTGATGTACTGGTTAAAATTAGGACACGGGTGAGGGTAAAGTTTAGTGTGAGTGTCAGGGTTAGGTTTCAGGTTAGGGTTAGGGTTAGGGAATGGAGACGGATTAGGGTACAGGTTAGGGTACAGCTGCGGCTTAGTGTTAGCGTACGTGTGAGGGCACGAGTTAGTGTTGGTGTCCTGGTTAATATTAGGGCAGACGTGAGGGTAAGGCTTCGGGTGAGGGTCAGGGTTAGAATTCGGGTTAGGGTTAGGGTTAGGGAATGGAGAGAGATTAGGGTACAGGCTAGGGTACGACAACGCTTAGTGGTTCGCATAATTGTGAGGGCACGAGTTACTGTTGGTTTACTGGTTAAGACAAGGGCACCGGTGAGGGTAAGGCCTTGGAAAAGGGTCAGGTTCAGGGTTTAGTTTAGGGTTAGGGTTAGGGAATGGGGAGGGATTAGGGTGCAAGATAGGGTACGACAACGCTTAAGGTTTAGTGTACGTTTGAGGGCACGAGTCAGTGTTTGTGTACTGGTTAAGATTAGGGCATGGGTTAGGGTGGGGACTCGGAAGAGGGTCAGGTTTAAGGATGGGGTTAGGGTTAGTGTTAGGCAATGGGAGGGATTAGGAAACAGGGTAGGGCACGGCAACGGTTTAGTGTTAGCCTACGTTGGAGTGCATGGGTTACTGTTGATGGACTGTTTAAAATTAGGACACGGGTGTGGGTAAATCTTCGGGTGAGTGTCGGGGTTCGGGTTCGGGTTAAGGCTATGGTTAGGGAATGGAGAGGGATTAGGGTACAGGTTAGGGTACGGCTGCGGTTTAGGGTTAGCGTATGTGTGAGGTAACGGTTTAGTGATCGTGTATTGGTTAAGATTAGGTCACGGGTGAGGGTAAGGCTTAGGGTGGGGCTCAGGGTTAGGATTCGGGTTAGGGTTAGGGTTAGGGATTGGGGGGGGGTTAGGGTACAATTTAGGGTATGACAAGGCTTAAGGGTTAGCGTACGTGAGAGGGCACGAGTTAGTGTTGGTGTCCTGGTTAAGATTAGGGCACAGGTGGGGGTAAGGCTTCGGGTGAGGGTCAGGGTTAGGATTCGTGTTAGGGTTAGGGTTAGGGAAAGGGGAGGGATTAGCGTACAGTTTAGGGTACGACAACGTTTAAGGGATAGCGTACGTGTGATGGCACGAATTTGTGTTGCTGTGCTGGTTAAGATTAGGGCACGGGTGAGGGTAAGGTTTCGGGTGAGGGTCAGGTATACAATTCGGGTTAGGGTTAGGGTTAGGGAATGGGGAGGGATTAGGGTACAGTTTAGGGTATGATGACGCTTAAGGGTTAGCGTACGTGTGAGGTCACTACTTAGTGTTAGTGTACTGGTTACGATTAGGGCACGGGTGAGGGTAAGGCCTCGGAAGAGCGTCACGTTAAGGGTTTGGGTTAGGGTTATGGTTAGGGAATGGGGATTGATTAGGGTACAGGTTAAGGTACGGCAATGGTTTAGGGTTAGCCTACGTAAGAGGGCATGAGTTAGTGTTGATGTACTGGTTAAAATTAGGACACGGGTGAGGGTAAAGTTTAGGGTGAGTGTCAGGGTTAGGTTTCAGGTTAGGGTTAGGGTTAGGGAATGGAGAGGGATTAGGGTACAGGTTAGGGTACAGCTGCGGTTTAGGGATAGCGTACGTGTGAGGGCACGAGTTAGTGTTGGTGTCCTGGTTAACATTAGGGCACGGCTGAGGGTAAGGCTTCGGGTGAGGGTCAGGGTTAGGATTCTGGTTAGGGTTAGGGTTAGGGAATGGAGAGGGATTAGGGTACAGGCTAGGGTACGACAACGCTTAAGGGTTCGCGTAATTGTGAGGGCACGAGTTAGTGTTCGTGTACTGGTTAAGACAAGGGCACCGGTGAGGGTAAGGCTTCGGAAAAGGGTCACATTCAGGGTTTGGGTTAGGGTTAGGGTTAGGGAATGGGAGGGATTAGTGTGCAAGATAGGGTACGACAACGCTTAAGGGTAAGTGTACGTTTGAGGGCACGAGTTAGATTTTGTTTACTGGTTTTGATTAGGGCATGGGTTAGGGTAGGGCCTCAGAAAAGGGTCATGTTTAGGGATGGGGCTACGGTTAGGGTTAGGCAATGGGAGGGATTAGGGAACAGGGCAGGGCACGGCAACGGTTTAGTGTTAGCCTACGTTGGATGTCGTGGGTTAGTGTTGATGGACTGTTTAAACTTAGGACACGGGTGAGGGTAAATCTTCGGGTGAGGGTCAGGGTTAGGATTCGTGTTAGGGTTAGGGTTAGGGAATGTGGAGGGATTAGGGTACAGTTTAGGGTATGACAGTGCTTAGGGGTTACCATTCGTGTGAGGGCAAGTGTTAGTGTTAGTGTCCTGGTTAAGATTAGGGGACGGGTGAGGTTAAGGCTTCAGGTTAGGGTCAGGGTTAGGATTTGGATTAGGGTTAGGGTTAGGGAATGGAGAGGGATTAGGTTACAGGTTAGGGTACGGCTCGGTTTAGGGTTAGCGTACGTGTGAGGGCACGGTTTAGTGATGGTGTATTGGTTAAAATTAGGTCACGGGTGAGGGTAAGGCTTAGGGTGAGGCTCAGGGTTAGGATTCGGGTTAGGGTTAGGGTTAGGGAATGGGGAGGGTTTAGGGTACAATTTAGGGTATAAAAAGGCTTAAGGGTTAGCGTACGTGTGAGGGTACGAGTTAGTGTTGGTGTCCTGGGTAAGATTAGTGCACGGGTGTGGGTAAGGCCTCGGGTGAGGGTCAGGTTTAGGATTCGTGTTAGGGTTAGGATTAGGGAATGGGGAAGGATTAGGGTACAGTTTATGGTACGACAGTGCTTAAGGGTTACCGTTCTTGTGATGGCAAGAGTTAGTGTTAGTGTCCTGGTTAAGATTAGGGCACGGGTGAGGGTAAGGCTTCAGGTGAGGGTCAGGGTTAGGATTCGGGTTAGGGTTAGGGTTAGGGAATGTGGAGGGATTAGGGTACAGTTTAGGGTACGACAACGCTTAAGGGTTAGCGTACGTGTGAGGGCACCAATTAGTGTTGGTGTGCTGATTAAGTTTAAGGCACGGGTGAGGGTAAGGTTTCGGGTGAGTGTCAGGTTTATGATTCGGGTTAGGGTTAGGGTTAGGGAATGGGGAGGGATTAGGGTACAGTTTATGGTACGATGACGCTTAAGGGTTAGCGTACGTGTGAGGTCAATAGATAGTGTTAGTGTACTGGTTACGATTAGGGCACGGGTGAGGGTAAGGCCTCAGAAGAGGGTCACGTTAAGGGTTTGGGTTAGGGTTATGGTTAGGGAATTCGGATTGATTAGGGTACAGGTTAGGGTATAGCAATGGTTTAGGGTTAGCCTACGTAAGAGGGCGTGGGTTAGTGTTGATGTACTGGTTAAAATTAGGACACGGGTGAGGGTAAAGTTTAGGGTGAGTGCCAGGTTTAAGTTTCAGGATAGGGTTAGGGTTAGGGAATGGAGAGGGATTAGGGTACAGGTTAGGGTACAGCTGCAGTTTAGGCTTAGCGTACGTGTGAGGGCACGAGTTAGTGTTAGGTTTGTGGTAAAGATTAGGGCACGGGTGAGGGTAAGGCTTCGGGTGAGGATCAGTGTTAGGATTCGGGTTAGGGTTAGGGTTAGGGAATGGAGAGGGATTAGGGTACAGGCTAGGGTACGACAACGCTTAAGAGTTCGCATAATTGTGAGGGCACGAGTTAGTATTGGTGTACTGGTCAAGACAAGGGCACCGGTGAGGGTAAGGCCTCGGAAAAGGGTCACGTTCAGGGTTTGGGTTAGGGTTAGGGTTAGGGAATGGGGAGGGATTAGGGTGCAGGATAGGGTACGACAACGCTTAAGGGTTAGTGTACGTTTGAGGGCATGAGTTAGTGTTTGTGTACTGGTTAAGATTAGGGCATGGGTTATGGTAGGGCCTCGGAAGAGGGTCAGGTTTAGGGATGGGGCTAGGGTTAGGGTTAGGCAATGGGAGGGGTTGGGGAACAGGTTAGGGCACGGCAACGGTTTAGTGTTAGCCTATGTTGGAGGGCGTGGGTTAGTGTTGATGGACTGTTTAAAATTAGGACACGGGTGAGGGTAAATCTTCGGGTGAGTGTCAGGGTTAGGGTTCGGGTTAGGGTTAGGGAATGGAGAGGGATTAGGGTACAGGTTAGTGTACGGCTGTGGTTTAGGGTTAGCGTTCGTGTGAGGGCACGGTTTAGTGATGGTGTATTGGTTAAGATTAGGTCACGGGTGAGGGTAAGGCTTAGAGTGAGGCTCAGGGTTATGATTCGGGTTAGGGTTAGGGTTAGGGAATGGGGAGGGATTAGGGTACAATTTAGGGTATGACAAGGCTTAAGGGTTAGCGTACGTGTGAGGGCACGATTTAGTGTTGGTGTCCTGGGTAAGATTAGGTCACGGGTGAGGGTTAGGCTTCGGGTGAGGGTCAGGTTTAGGAGTCGTGTTAGGGTTAGGTTTAGGGAATGGTGAGGGATTAGGGTACAGTTTAGGGTACGACAGTGATTAAGGGTTACCGTTCGTGTGAGGGCAAGTGTTAGTGTTAGTGTCCTGGTTAAGATTAGGGCACGGGTGAGGGTAAGGCTTCAGGTGAGGGTCAGGGTTAGGAATCGGGTTAGGGTTAGGGTTAGGGAATAGGGAGGGATTAGGGTACAGTTTAGGGTACGACAACACTTAAGGAATAGCGTACGTGTAAGGGCACGAATTAGTGTTAGTGTGCTGTTGAAGATTAGGGCACGGATGAGGGTAAGGGTTCGGGTGAGGGTCAGGTTTACGATTCGGGTTAGGGTTAGGGTTAGGGAATGCGGAGGGATTAGTGTACAGTTTAGGGTACGATGACGCTTAACGTTTAGCGTACGTGTGAGGTCAGTAGTTAGTGTTAGTGTACCGGTTACGATTAAGGCACGGATGAGGGTAAGGCCTCGGAAGAGGGTCACGTTAAGGGTTTGGGTTAGGGTTATGGTTAGGGAATCGGGATTGATTAGGGTACAGGTTAGGGTACAACTAAGGTTTAGGGTTAGCCAACGTAAGAGGGCATGGGTTAGTGTTGATGTACTGGTTAAAATTAGGACACGGGTGAGGGTAAAGTTTAGGGTGAGTGTCAGGCTTAGGTTTCAGGTTAGGGTTAGGGTTAGGGATTGGAGAGGGATTAGGGTACAGGTTAGGGTACAACTGAGGTATAGTGTTAGCGTACGTGTGAGTGCACGAGTTAGTGTTGGTGTCCTGCTTAAGATTAGGGCACGGGTGAGGGTAAGGCTTCGGGTGAGGGTCAGGGTTAGGGTTAGGGTTAGGGAATGGAGAGGCATTAGGGTACAGGCTAGGGTACGACAACGCTTAAGGGTTCGCATAATTGTGAGGGCACGAGTTAGTGTTGGTGTACTGGTTAAGACAAGGGCACGGGTGAGGGTAAGGCCTCGGAAAAGGGTTACGTTCAGGGTTTGGGTTAGGGTTATTGTTAGGGAATCGGGAGGGATTAGGGTGCAGGATAGGGTACGACAACGCTTAAGGGTTAGTGTACGTTTGAGGGCATGAGTTAGATTTTGTTTACTGGTTATGATTAGGGCATGGGTTAGGGTAGGGCCTCAGAAGACGGTCATTTTTAGGGATGGGGCTAGGGTTCGGGTTAGGCAATGGGAGGGATTAGGGAACAGGGTAGGGCACGGCAACGGTTTAGTGTTAGCCTACGTTGGAGGGCATGGGTTAGTGTTGATGGACTGTTTAACATTAGGACACGGGTGAGGGTAAATCTTCGGGTGAGTGTCAGGGTTAGGGTTCGGGTTAGGGTTAGGGTTAGGGAATGGAGAGGAATTATGGTACAGGTTAGGTTACGGCTGCGGTTTAGGGTTAGCGTACGTGTGAGGGCACGGTTTAGTGATGGTGTATTGGTTAAGATTAGGTCACGGGTGAGAGTAAGGCTTAGAGTGAGGCTCAGGTTTATGATTCGGGTTAGGGTTAGGGTTAGAGAATGGGGAGGGATTAGGGTACAATTTAAGGCATGACAAGGCTTAAGGGTTAGTGTACTTGTGAGGGCACGAGTTAGTGTTGGTGTCCTGGATAAGATTAGGGCACGGGTGAGGGTAAGGTTTCAGGTGAGGGTCAGGGTTAGGATTCGGGTTAGGGTTAGGGTTAGGGAATGGTGAGGGATTAGGGTACAGTTTAGGGTACGACAGTGATTAAGGGTTACCGTTCATGTGAGGCCAAGAGTTAGTGTTAGTGTCCTGGTTAGGATTAGGGCACGGGTGAGGGTAAGACTTCAGGTGAGGGTCAGGGTTAGGATTCGGGTTAGGGTTAGGGTTAGGGAATGGTGAGGGATTAGGGTACAGTTTAGGGTACGACAACGCTTAAGGGATAGTGTACGTGTAAGGGCATGAATTAGTGTTGGTGTGCTGGTGAAGATTAGGGCACGGGTGAGGGTAAGGGTTCGGGTGAGGGTCAGGTTTACGATTCGGGTTAGGGTTAGGGTTAGGGAATGGGGAGGGATTATGGTACAGTTTAGGGCACGATGACGTTTAAGGGTTACCGTACGTGTGAGGTCACTAGATAGTGTTAGTGTACCTGTTACGATTAGGGCACGGGTGAGTGTAAGGCCTCGGAAGAGGGTCACGTTAAGGGTTTGGGTTAGGGTTATGGTTAGGGAATGGGGATTGATTAAGGTACAGGTTAGGGTACGGCAATGGTTTAAGGATATCCTACATAAGAGGGCATGGGTTAGTGTTGATGTACTGGTTAAAATTAGGACACTGGTGAGGGTAAAGTTTAGGGTGAGTGTCAGGGTTAGGTTTCAGGTTAGGGTTAGGGTTAGGGAATGGAGAGAGATTAGGGTACAGGTTAGGGTACAGCTGCGGTTTAGTGTTAGCGTACGTGTGAGGGCACGTGTTAGTGTTGGTGTCCTGGTTAAGATTAGGGCACGCGTGAGGGTAAGGCTTCAGGTGAGGGTCAGGGTTAGGGTTAGGGTTAGGGAATGGAGAGGGATTAGGGTACAGGATAGGGTATGACAACGCTTAAGGGTTCGCATAATTGTGAGGGCACGAGTTAGTGTTGGTGTACTGGTTAAGACAAGGGCACCGGTGAGGGTAAGGCCTCGGAAAAGGGTCACGTTCTGGGTTTGGGTTAGGGTTAGGGTTAGGGAATGGGAGGGATTAGTGTGCAAGATAGGGTACGACAACGCTTAAGGGTTAGTGTAGGTTTGAGGGCAGGACATAGTGTTTGTATACTGGTAAAGATTAGGGCATGGGTTAGGTTAGGGCCTCGGAAGAGGGTCAGGTTTTGGGATTGGGTTAGGGTTAGGGCTAGGCAATGGGAGGGATTAGGGAACAGAATAGGGCACGGCAACGGTATAGTGTTAGCCTACGTTGGAGGGCATGGGTTAGTGTTGATGGACCGTTTAAAATTAGGACACGGGTGAGGGTAAATCTTCGGGTGAGTGTCAGGTTTAGGGTTCGGGTTAGGGTTAGGGTTAGGGAATGGAGAGGGATTAGGGTACAGGTTAGGGTACGGCTGCGGTTTAGGGTTACCGTACGTGTGAGGGCACGGTTTAGTGATGGTGTATTGGTTAAGATTAGGTCACGGGTGAGGGTAAGGCTTAGAGTCTGGCTCAGGGTTAGGATTCGGGTTAGGGTTAGGGTTAGGGAATGGGGAGAGATTAGGGTACAGTTTAGGGTATGGCAAGGCTTAAGGGTTAGCATACGTGTGAGGGCATGATTTAGTGTTGGTGTCCTGGTTAAGATTAGGGCACGGGTGAGGGTAAGGCTTCGGGTGAGGGTCAGGGTTTGGAATCGTGTTAGAGTTAGGGTTAGGGAATGGGGAGGGATTAGGGTACAGTTTAGGGTATGATGACGCTTAAGGGTTAGCGTACGTGTGAGGTCACTAGTAAGTGTTAGTGTACTGGTTACGATTAGGGCAGGGGTGAGAGTAAGGCCTCGGAAGAGGGTCACGTTAATGGTTTCAGTTAGGATTATGGTTAGGGAATGGGGATTGATTCGGGTACAGGTTAAGGTACGGCAATGGTTTAGGGTTAGCCTACGTAAGAGGGCATGGGTTAGTGTTGATGTACTGGTTAAAATTAGGACACGGGTGAGGGTAAAGTTTAGGGTGAGTGTCAGGGTTAGGTTTCAGGTTAGGGTTAGGGTTAGGGAATGGAGAGGGATTAGGGTACAGGTTAGGGTACAGCTGCGGTTTAGGGTTAGCGTACGTGTGAGGGCACGAGTTAGTGTTGGTGTCCTGGTTAAGATTAGGGCACGGGTGAGGGTAAGGCTTCGGGTGAGGGTCAGGGTTAGGATTCGGGTTAGGGTTAGGGTTAGGGAATGGAGAGGGATTAGTGTACAGGCTAGGGTACGACAACGCTTAAGGGTTTGCTTAATTGTGAGGGCACGAGTTAGTGTTAGTGTGCTGTTGAAGATTAGGGCACGGGTGAGGGTAAGGGTTCGGGTGAGGGTCAGGTTTACGATTCGGGTTAGGGTTAGGGTTAGGGAATGCGGAGGGATTAGTGTACAGTTTAGGGTACGATGACGCTTAACGTTTAGCGTACGTGTGAGGTCAGTAGTTAGTGTTAGTGTACCGGTTACGATTAAGGCACGGATGAGGGTAAGGCCTCGGAAGAGGGTCACGTTAAGGGTTTGGGTTAGGGTTATGGTTAGGGAATCGGGATTGATTAGGGTACAGGTTAGGGTACGACTAAGGTTTAGGGTTAGCCAACGTAAGAGGGCATGGGTTAGTGTTGATGTACTGGTTAAAATTAGGACACGGGTGAGGGTAAAGTTTAGGGTGAGTGTCAGGCTTAGGTTTCAGGTTAGGGTTAGGGTTAAGGATTGGAGAGGGATTAGGGTACAGGTTAGGGTACAACTGAGGTATAGTGTTAGCGTACGTGTGAGTGCACGAGTTAGTGTTGGTGTCCTGGTTAAGATTAGGGCACGGGTGAGGGTAAGGCTTCGGGTGAGGGTCAGGGTTAGGGTTTGGGTTAGGGAATGGAGAGGCATTAGGGTACAGGCTAGGGTACGACAACGCTTAAGGGTTCGCATAATTGTGAGGGCACGAGTTAGTGTTGGTGTACTGGTTAAGACAAGGGCACGGGTGAGGGTAAGGCCTCGGAAAAGGGTTACGTTCAGGGTTTGGGTTAGGGTTATTGTTAGGGAATCGGGAGGGATTAGGGTGCAGGATAGGGTACGACAACGCTTAAGGGTTAGTGTACGTTTGAGGGCATGAGTTAGATTTTGTTTACTGGTTATGATTAGGGCATGGGTTAGGGTAGGGCCTCAGAAGACGGTCATTTTTAGGGATGGGGCTAGGGTTCGGGTTAGGCAATGGGAGGGATTAGGGAACAGGGTAGGGCACGGCAACGGTTTAGTGTTAGCCTACGTTGGAGGGCATGGGTTAGTGTTGATGGACTGTTTAACATTAGGACACGGGTGAGGGTAAATCTTCGGGTGAGTGTCAGGGTTAGGGTTCGGGTTAGGGTTAGGGTTAGGGAATGGAGAGGAATTATGGTACAGGTTAGGTTACGGCTGCGGTTTAGGGTTAGCGTACGTGTGAGGGCACGGTTTAGTGATGGTGTATTGGTTAAGATTAGGTCACGGGTGAGAGTAAGGCTTAGAGTGAGGCTCAGGTTTATGATTCGGGTTAGGGTTAGGGTTAGAGAATGGGGAGGGATTAGGGTACAATTTAAGGCATGACAAGGCTTAAGGGTTAGCGTACTTGTGAGGGCACGAGTTAGTGTTGGTGTCCTGGATAAGATTAGGGCACGGGTGAGGGTAAGGTTTCAGGTGAGGGTCAGGGTTAGGATTCGGGTTAGGGTTAGGGTTAGGGAATGGTGAGGGATTAGGGTACAGTTTAGGGTACGACAGTGATTAAGGGTTACCGTTCATGTGAGGCCAAGAGTTAGTGTTAGTGTCCTGGTTAGGATTAGGGCACGGGTGAGGGTAAGACTTCAGGTGAGGGTCAGGGTTAGGATTCGGGTTAGGGTTAGGGTTAGGGAATGGTGAGGGATTAGGGTACAGTTTAGGGTACGACAACGCTTAAGGGATAGTGTACGTGTAAGGGCATGAATTAGTGTTGGTGTGCTGGTGAAGATTAGGGCACGGGTGAGGGTAAGGGTTCGGGTGAGGGTCAGGTTTACGATTCGGGTTAGGGTTAGGGTTAGGGAATGGGGAGGGATTATGGTACAGTTTAGGGCACGATGACGTTTAAGGGTTACCGTACGTGTGAGGTCACTAGATAGTGTTAGTGTACCTGTTACGATTAGGGCACGGGTGAGTGTAAGGCCTCGGAAGAGGGTCACGTTAAGGGTTTGGGTTAGGGTTATGGTTAGGGAATGGGGATTGATTAAGGTACAGGTTAGGGTACGGCAATGGTTTAAGGATATCCTACATAAGAGGGCATGGGTTAGTGTTGATGTACTGGTTAAAATTAGGACACTGGTGAGGGTAAAGTTTAGGGTGAGTGTCAGGGTTAGGTTTCAGGTTAGGGTTAGGGTTAGGGAATGGAGAGAGATTAGGGTACAGGTTAGGGTACAGCTGCGGTTTAGTGTTAGCGTACGTGTGAGGGCACGTGTTAGTGTTGGTGTCCTGGTTAAGATTAGGGCCCGCGTGAGGGTAAGGCTTCAGGTGAGGGTCAGGGTTAGGGTTAGGGTTAGGGAATGGAGAGGGATTAGGGTACAGGATAGGGTATGACAACGCTTAAGGGTTCGCATAATTGTGAGGGCACGAGTTAGTGTTGGTGTACTGGTTAAGACAAGGGCACCGGTGAGGGTAAGGCCTCGGAAAAGGGTCACGTTCTGGGTTTGGGTTAGGGTTAGGGTTAGGGAATGGGAGGGATTAGTGTGCAAGATAGGGTACGACAACGCTTAAGGGTTAGTGTAGGTTTGAGGGCAGGACATAGTGTTTGTATACTGGTAAAGATTAGGGCATGGGTTAGGTTAGGGCCTCGGAAGAGGGTCAGGTTTTGGGATTGGGTTAGGGTTAGGGCTAGGCAATGGGAGGGATTAGGGAACAGAATAGGGCACGGCAACGGTATAGTGTTAGCCTACGTTGGAGGGCATGGGTTAGTGTTGATGGACCGTTTAAAATTAGGACACGGGTGAGGGTAAATCTTCGGGTGAGTGTCAGGTTTAGGGTTCGGGTTAGGGTTAGGGTTAGGGAATGGAGAGGGATTAGGGTACAGGTTAGGGTACGGCTGCGGTTTAGGGTTACCGTACGTGTGAGGGCACGGTTTAGTGATGGTGTATTGGTTAAGATTAGGTCACGGGTGAGGGTAAGGCTCAGAGTCTGGCTCAGGGCTAGGATTCGGGTTAGGGTTAGGGTTAGGGAATGGGGAGAGATTAGGGTACAGTTTAGGGTATGGCAAGGCTTAAGGGTTAGCATACGTGTGAGGGCACGATTTAGTGTTGGTGTCCTGGTTAAGATTAGGGCACGTGTGAGGGTAAGGCTTCGGGTGAGGGTCAGGGTTTGGAATCGTGTTAGAGTTAGGGTTAGGGAATGGGGAGGGATTAGGGTACAGTTTAGGGTATGATGACGCTTAAGGGTTAGCGTACGTGTGAGGTCACTAGTAAGTGTTAGTGTACTGGTTACGATTAGGGCAGGGGTGAGAGTAAGGCCTCGGAAGAGGGTCACGTTAATGGTTTGAGTTAGGATTATGGTTAGGGAATGGAGATTGATTCCTGTACAGGTTAAGGTACGGCAATGGTTTAGGGTTAGCCTACGTAAGAGGGCATGGGTTAGTGTTGATGTACTGGTTAAAATTAGGACACGGGTGAGGGTAAAGTTTAGGGTGAGTGTCAGGGTTAGGTTTCAGGTTAGGGTTAGGGTTAGGGAATGGAGAGGGATTAGGGTACAGGTTAGGGTACAGCTGCGGTTTAGGGTTAGCGTACGTGTGAGGGCACGAGTTAGTGTTGGTGTCCTGGTTAAGATTAGGGCACGGGTGAGGGTAAGGCTTCGGGTGAGGGTCAGGGTTAGGATTCGGGTTAGGGTTAGGGTTAGGGAATGGAGAGGGATTAGTGTACAGGCTATGGTATGACAACGCTTAAGGGTTTGCTTAATTGTGAGGGCACGAGTTAGTGTTGGTGTGCTGGTTAAGACAAGGGCACCGGTGAGGGTAAGGCCTCGGAAAAGGGACACGTTAAGGGTTTGTGTTAGGGTTAGGGTTAGGGAATGGGGAGGGATTAAGCTGCAGGATAGGGTACGACAACGCTTAAGTGTTAGTGTACGTTTGAGGGCACGAGTTAGATTTTGTTTACTGGTTATGATTAGGGCATGGGTTAGGGTAGGGCCTCACTAGAGGGTCATTTTTAGGGATGGGGCTAGGGTTAGTGTTAGGCAATGGGAGGGATTAGGGAACAGGGTAGGGCACGGCAACGGTTTAGTGTTAGCCTACGTTGGAGGGCATGGGTTAGTGTTGATGGACTGTTTAAAATTAGGACACGGGTGAGGGTAAATCTTCGGGTGAGTGTCAGGGTTAGGTATCGGGTTACTGTTAGGGTTAGGGAATGGAGAAGGATTAGGGTACAGGTTAGGGTACGGCTGCGGTTTAGGGTTAGCGTACGTGTGAGGGCACGGTTTAGTGATGGTGTATTGTTTAGGATTAGGTCACGGGTGAGGGTAAGGCTTAGGTTGAGGTTCAGGGTTAGGATTCGGGTTAGTGTTAGGGTTAGGGAATGGGGAGGGATTAGGTTACAATTTAGGGTATGACAATGTTTAAGGGTTAGCGTACGTGTGAGGGCACGAGTTAGTGTTGGTGTCCTGGTTAAGTTTAGGGCACGGGTGAGGGTAAGGCTTCAGGTGAGGGTCAGGGTTATGATTCGGGTTAGTGTTAGGGAATGGGGTGGGGTTAGGGTACAGTTTAGGGTACGACAACGCTTAAGGTTTAGCGTACGTGTGAGGGCACGAATTAGTGTTGGTGTGCTGGTTACGATTAGGGCACGGGTGAGGGTAAGGGTTCGGGTGAGGGTCAGGTTTACGATTCGGGTTATGTTTAGGTTTAGGGAATGGGGAGGGATTATGGTACAGTTTAGGGTACGATGACGTTTAAGGGTTAGCATACGTGTGAGGTCACTAGTTAGTGTTAGTGTACCTGTTACGATTAGGGCACGGGTGAGGGTAAGGCCTCGGAAGAGGGTCACGTTAAGGGTTTGGGTTAGGGTTATGGTTAGGGAATGGGGATTGATTAGGGTACAGGTTAGGGTACGGCAATGGTTTAAGGATAGCCTACATAAGAGGGCATGGGTTAGTGTTGATGTACTGGTTAAAATTAGCACAGTGGTGAGGGTAAAGTTTAGGGTGAGTGTCAGGGTTAGGTTTCAGGTTAGGGTTAGGGTTAGGGAATGGAGAGGGATTAGGGTACAGGTTAGGGTACAGCTGCGGTTTAGTGTTAGCGTACGTGTGAGGGCAGGAGTTAGTGTTGGTGTCCTGTTTAAGATTAGGGCACGGGTGAGGGTAATGCTTCAGGTGAGGGTCAGGGTTAGGGTTAGGGTTAGGGAAAGGAGAGGGATTAGGGTACAGGATAGGGTACGACAACGCTTAAAGGTTCGCATAATTTTGAGGGCACGAGTTAGTGTTGGTGTACTGGTTAAGACAAGGGCACTGGTGAGGGTAAGGCCTCGGAAAAGGGCCACGTTCAGGGTTTGGGTTAGGGTTAGGGTTAGGGAATGGGGAGGATTAGGGCGCAGGATAGGGTACAACAACGCTTAAGGGTTCGCGTACGTTTGAGGGCACGAGTTAGTGTTGGTGTGCTGGTTAAGATTAGGGCACGGGTGAGGGTAAGGCTTCGGGTGAGGGTCAGGGTTAGGATTCGTGTTAGTGTTAGTGTTAGGGAATGGGGAGGGATTAGGGTACAGTTTAGGGTACGACAGTGCTTAAGGGTTACCATTCGTGTGAGGGCAAGTGTTAGTGTTAGTGTCCTGGTTAAGATTAGGGCATGGGTGAGGGTAAGGCTTCAGGTGAGGGTCAGGGTTAGGATTCGGGTTATGGTTAGGGTTAGGGAATGGGGAGGGATTAGGGTACAGTTTAGGGTACGACAGTGCTTAGGGGTTACCATTCGTGTGAGGGCAAGTGTTAGTGTTAGTGTCCTGGTTAAGATTAGGGCACGGGTGAGGGTAAGGCTTCTGGTGAGGTTCAGGGTTAGGATTTGGATTATGGTTAGTGTTAGGGAATGGAGAGGGATTAGGGTACAGTTTAGGGTACGGCTCGGTTTAGGGTTAGCGTACGTGTGATGGCACGGTTTAGTGATGGTGTATTGGTTAAGATTAGGTCACTGCTGAGGGTAAGGTTTAGTGTGAGGCTCAGGGTTAGGATTCGGGTTAGGGTTTGGGTTAGGGAATGGGGAGGGATTAGGGTACAATTTAGGGTATGACAACGCTTAAGGGTTAGTGTACGTGTGAGGGAACGAGTTAGTGCTTGTGTCCTGGTTAAGATTAGGGCACATGTGAGGGTATGTCTTCGGGTGAGGGTCAGGGTTAGGATTCGTGTTAGGGTTAGGGTTAGGGAATGCGGAGGGATTAGGGTACAGTTTAGGTACGACAGTGCTTAAGGGTTACCATTAGTGTGAGGGCAGTGTTAGTGTTAGTATCCTGGTTAAGATTAGGGCACGGGTGAGGGTAAGGCTTCAGGTGAGGGTCAGGGTTAGGATTCGGGTTAGGGTTAGGGTTAGGGAATGGAGAGGGATTAGGGTACAGGCTAGGGTACGACAACGCTTAAGGGTTCGCATAATTGTGAGGACACGAGTTAGTGTTGGTGTACTGGTTAAGACAAGGGCACCGGTGAGGGTAAGGCCTCGGAAAAGTGTCACGTTCAGGGTTTGGGTTAGGATTAGTGTTAGGGAATGGGGAGGGATTAGAGTGCAGGATAGGGTACGACAACGCTTAAGGTTTAGTGTACGTTTGAGGGCATGAGTTAGTGTTTGTGTACTGGTTAAGATTAGGGCATGGGTTAGGGTAGGGCCTCGGAAGAGGGTCAGGTTTCGGGATGGGGCTAAGGTTAGGGTTAGGCAATGGGAGGGATTAGGAAACAGTGTAGGTCACGGCAACGGTTTAGTGTTAGCCTACGTTGGACGGCATGGGTTAGTGTTGATTGACTGTTTAAAATTAGGACACGGGTGAGGGTAAATCTTCGGGTGAGTGTCAGGGTTAGGGTTCGGGTTAGGGTTAAGGTTAGGGAATGGAGAGGGATTAGGGTACGGGTTAGGGTACGGCTGCGGTTTAGGGTTAGCGTACGTGTGAGGGCCCGGTTTAGTGATGGTGTGTTGGTTAAGATTAGGTCACTGGTGAGGGTAAGGCTTAGTGTGAGGCCCAGGGTTAGGATTTGGGTTAGGGTTAGGGTTAGGGAATGGGGAGGGATTAGGGTACAGTTTAGGGTACGACAGTGCTTAAGAGTTACCATTCGTGTGAGGGCAAAAGTTAGTGTTAGTGTCCTGGTTAAGATTAGGGCATGGGTGAGGGTAAGGCTTCAGGTGAGGTTCAGCGTTAGGATTCGGGTTAGGGTTAGGGTTAGGGAATGGGGAGGGATTAGGGTACAGTTTAGGGTACGACAACGCTGAAGGGTTAGCATACGTGTGAGTCCCCAATTTAGTGTTGGTGTGCTGGTTAACATTAGGGCACGGGTGAGGGTAAGGGTTTGGGTGAGGGTCAGGTTTACGATTCGGGTTAGGGTTAGGGTTAGGGAATGTGGAGGGATTAGGTACAGTTTAGCGTACAATGACGTTTAAGGGTTAGCGTACATGTGAGGCCACTAGTTAGTGTTAGTATACCTGTTACGATTAGGGCACGGGAGTGGGTAAGGCCTCGGAAGAGGGTCACGTTAAGGGTTTGGGTTAGGGTTATGGTTAGAGAATGGGGATTGATTAGGGTACAGGTTAGTGTACGGCAATGGTTTAGGGTTAGCCTACGTAAGAGAGCATGGGTTAGTGTTGATGTACTGGTTAAAATTAGGACACGGGTGATGGTAAAGTTTAGGGTGAGTGTCAGGGTTAGGTTTCAGGTTAGGTTTAGGGTTAGGGAATGGAGAGGGATTAGGGTGCAGGTTAGGGTACAGCTGTGGTTTACTGTTAGCGTACGTGTGATGGCACGAGTTAGTGTTTGTGTCCTGGTTAAGATTAGGGCACGGGTGAGGGTAAGGCTTCGGGTGAGGGTCAGGGTTAGGGTTAGGGTTAGGGAATGGAGAGGGATTAGGGTACAGGCTAGGTTACGACAACGCTTAAGGGTTCGCATAATTGTGAGGGCACGAGTTAGTGTTGGTGTACTGGTTAAGACAAGGGCACCGGTGAGGGTAAGGCCTCAGAAAAGGGTCACGTTTAGGGTTTCGGTTAGGGTTATGGTTAGGGAATGGGGAGGGATTAGGGTGCAGGATAGGGTACGACAACGCTTAATGGTTAGTGTACGTTTGAGGGCATGAGTTAGTGTTTGTGTACTGGTTAAGATTAGGGCATGGGTTAGGGTAGGGCCTCGGAAGAGGGTCAGGTTTAGGGATGGGGCTAAGGTTAGGGTTAGGGTTAGGGTTAGGGATTGGAGAGGGATTAGGGTACAGGTTAGTGTACGGCTGCGGTTTAGGGTTAGCGTACGTGTGAGGGCACAGTTTAGTGATGGTGTATTGGTTAAGATTAGGTTACTGGTGAGGGTAAGGCTTAGTGTGAGGCTCAGGGTTAGGATTCGGGTTAGGGTTAGGGTTAGGGAATGGGGAGGGATTAGGGTACAGTTTAGGGTACGACAGTGCTTAAGGGTTACCATTCGTGTGAGGGCAAAAGTTAGTGTTAGTGTCCTGGTTAAGATTAGGTCACGGGTGAGGGTAAGGCTTCAGGTGAGTGTCAGGGTTAGGATTCGGTTAGGGTTGGTGTTAGGGAATGGGGAGGGATTAGGGTACAGTTTAGGGTACGACAACACTTAGGTGTTAGCGTACGTGTGAGGGCACGAATTAGTGTTGGTGTGCTGGTTAAGTTTAGGGCACGGGTGAGGGTAAAGTTTCGGGTGAGGGTCAGGTTTACGATTCGGGTTAGGGTTAGGGTTAGGGAATGGGGAGGGATTAGGGTACAGTTTAGCGTACGATGATGTTTAAGGGTTAGCGTACGTGTGAGGTCACTAGTTAGTGTTAGTGTACCTGTTACGATTAGGGCACGGGTGAGGGTAAGGCCTCGGAAGAGGGTCACGTTAAGGGTTTGGGTTAGGGTTATGGTTAGGGAATGGGGATTGATTAGGGTACAGGTTAGTGTACGGCAATGGTTTAGGGTTAGCCTACGTAAGAGAGCATGGGTTAGTGTTGATGTACTGGTTAAAATTAGGACACGGGTGAGGGTAAAGTTTAGGGTGAGTGTCAGGGTTAGGTTTCAGGTTAGGGTTAGGGTTAGGGAATGGAGAGGGATTAGGGTGCAGGTTAGGGTACAGCTGTGGTTTAGCGTTAGCGTACGTGTGATGGCACGAGTTAGTGTGTGTGTCCTGGTTAAGATTAGGGCACGGGTGAGGGTAAGGCTTCGGGTGAGGGTTAGGGTTAAGGTTAGGGTTAGGGAATGGAGAGGGATTAGGGTGCAGGATAGGGTACGACACCGCTTAAGGGTTAGTGTACGTTTGAGGGCATGAGTTAGTGTTTGTGTACTGGTTAAGATTAGGGCGTGGGTTAGGGTAGGGCCTCGGAAGAGGGTCAGGTTTAGGGATGGGGCTAAGGTTAGGGTTAGGCAATGGGAGGGATTAGGAAACAGTGTAGGGCACGGCAACGATTTAGTGTTAGCCTACGTTGGAGGGCATGGGTTAGTGTTGATGGACTGTTTAAAATTAGGACACGGGTGAGGGTAAATCTTCGGGTGAGTGTCAGGGTTAGGGTTCGGTTTAGGGTTAAGGTTAGGGAATGGAGAGGGATTAGGGTACATGTTAGGGTACGGCTGCGGTTTAGGGTTAGCGTACGTGTGAGGGCACGGTTTAGTGATGGTGTATTGGTTAAGATTAGGTCACTGCTGAGGGTAAGGCTTAGTGTGAGGCTCAGGGTTAGGATTCGGGTTAGGGTTAGGGTTAGGGAATGGGGAGGGATTAGGGTACAATTTAGGGTATGACAATGCTTAAGGGTTAGCGTACGTGTGAGAGCATGAGTTAGTGTTGGTGTCCTGGTTAAGATTAGGGCACGGGTGAGGGTAAGGCTTCGGGTGATGGTCAGGGTTAGGATTCGTGTTAGGGTTAGGGTTAGGGAATGGGGAGGGTTTAGGGTACAGTTTAGGGTACGACAGTGCTTAAGGGTTACCATTCGTGTGAGGGCAAGTGTTAGTGTTAGTGTCCTGGTTAAGATTACGGCACAGGTGAGGGTAAGGCTTCAGGTGAGGGTCAGGGTTAGGATTCGGGTTAGGGTTCAGGTTAGGGAATGGAGAGGGATTAGGGTACAGGTTAGGGTACAGCTGCCGTTTAGGGTTAGCGTACGTGTGAGGGCACAAATTAGTGTTGGTGTGCTGGTTATGATTAGGGCACGGGTGAGGGTAAGGGTTCGGTTGAGGGTCAGGTTTACGATTCGGGTTAGGATTATATTTAGGGAATGTGAATAGATTAGGGAACAGGTTAGGGTACGGCAATGGTTTAGGCTTAGCCTAAGTAAGAGGGCATGGGTTAGTGTTGATGGACTGTTTAAAATTAGGACACGGGTGAGGGTAAATCTTCGGCTGAGTGTCAGGGTTAGGGTTCGGTTTAGGGTTAGGGTTAAGGAATGGAGAGGGATTAGGGTACAGGTAAGGCTACGGCTGCGGTTTAGGGTTAGCGTACGTGTGAGGGCACGGTTTAGTGATGGTGTATTGATTAAGATTAGGTCACGGGTAAGGGTAAGGCTTAGGGTGAGGCTCAGGGTTAGGATTCGGGTTAGGGTTATGGTTAGGGAATGGGGAGGGATTAGGGTACAGTTTAGGGTACGACAGTGCTTAAGAGTTACCATTCGTGTGAGGGCAAAAGTTAGTGTTAGTGTCCTGGTTAAGATTAGGGCATGGGTGAGGGTAAGGCTTCAGGTGAGGTTCAGCGTTAGGATTCGGGTTAGGGTTAGGGTTAGGGAATGGGGAGGGATTAGGGTACAGTTTAGGGTACGACAACGCTGAAGGGTTAGCATACGTGTGAGTCCCCAATTTAGTGTTGGTGTGCTGGTTAACATTAGGGCACGGGTGAGGGTAAGGGTTTGGGTGAGGGTCAGGTTTACGATTCGGGTTAGGGTTAGGGTTAGGGAATGTGGAGGGATTAGGTACAGTTTAGCGTACAATGACGTTTAAGGGTTAGCGTACATGTGAGGTCACTAGTTAGTGTTAGTGTACCTGTTACGATTAGGGCACGGGAGAGGGTAAGGCCTCGGAAGAGGGTCACGTTAAGGGTTTGGGTTAGGGTTATGGTTAGAGAATGGGGATTGATTAGGGTACAGGTTAGTGTACGGCAATGGTTTAGGGTTAGCCTACGTAAGAGAGCATGGGTTAGTGTTGATGTACTGGTTAAAATTAGGACACGGGTGATGGTAAAGTTTAGGGTGAGTGTCAGGGTTAGGTTTCAGGTTAGGTTTAGGGTTAGGGAATGGAGAGGGATTAGGGTGCAGGTTAGGGTACAGCTGTGGTTTACTGTTAGCGTACGTGTGATGGCACGAGTTAGTGTTTGTGTCCTGGTTAAGATTAGGGCACGGGTGAGGGTAAGGCTTCGGGTGAGGGTCAGGGTTAGGGTTAGGGTTAGGGAATGGAGAGGGATTAGGGTACAGGCTAGGTTACGACAACGCTTGAGGGTTCGCATAATTGTGAGGGCACGAGTTAGTGTTGGTGTACTGGTTAAGACAAGGGCACCGGTGAGGGTAAGGCCTCAGAAAAGGGTCACGTTCAGGGTTTGGGTTAGGGTTATGGTTAGGGAATGGGGAGGGATTAGGGTACAGTTTAGGGTACGACAATGCTTAGGTGTTAGCGTACGTGTGAGGGCACGAATTAGTGTTCGTGTGATGGTTACGTTTAGGGCACGGATGAGGGTAAGGCTTCGCGTGAGTGTCAGGGTTAGGATTCGGGTTAGGGTTAGGGATAGGGAATGGAGAGGGATTAGGGTACAGGCTAGGGTACGAAAACGCTTAAGGGTTATTGCACATTTGAGGGCAAGAATTAGTGTTTGTGTACTGGTTAAGATTAGGGCATGGGTTATGGTAGGGCCTCGGAAGAGGGTCAGGTTTAGGGATGGGGCTAGGTTTAGAGTTAGGCAATGGGAAGGATTGGGGAACAGGTTAGGGCACGGCAATGGTTTAGGCTTAGCCTACGTAAGAGGGCATGGGTTAGTGTTGATGGACTGCTTAAAATTAGGACACGGGTGAGGGTAAATCTTCGGTTGAGTGTCAGTGTTAGGGTTCGGGTTAGTGTTAGTGTTAGGGAATGGAGAGGGATTAGGGTACAGGTTAGGGTATGGCTGCAGTTTTGGGTTAGCGTACGTGTGAGGGCACGGTTTAGTGATGGTGTATTGGTTAAGATTAGGTCACGGGTGAGGGTAAGGCTTAGGGTGAGGCTCAAGGTTAGGATTCGGGTTAGGGTTAGGGTTAGGGAAGGGGGAGGGATTAGGGTACAATTTATGGTACGACAGTGCTTAAGGGTTACCATTCGTGTGAGTGCATGTGTTAGTGTTAGTGTCCTGGTTAAGATTAGGGCACGGGTGACGGTAAGGATTCTGGTGAGGGTCATGGTTAGGATTCGGGTTAGGTTTAGGGTTAGGGAATGGAGAGGGATTACGGTACAGGCTAGGGTACGACAAAGCTTAAGGGTTCACATAATTGTGAGGGCACGAGTTAGTGTTGTTGTACTGGTTAAGACAAGGGCACCGGTGAGGGTAAGGCCCCGGAAAAGGGTCAAGATCAGGGTTTGGGTTAGGGTTAGGGTTAGGGAATGGGGAGGGATTAGGTTACAGGATAGGGTACGACAACGCTTAAGGGTTAGCGTACGTTTGAGGGCACGAGTTAGTGTTTGTGTACTGGTTAAGATTAGGGCATGGGTTAGGGTAGGGCCTCGAAAGAGGGTCTGGTTTAGGGATGGGGTTAGGGTTAGGGTTAGACAATGGGAGGGATTAGGGAACAGGGTAGGGCACGGCAAAGATTTAGTGTTAGCCTACGTTGGAGGGCATGGTTTAGTGTTGATGGACTGTTTAAAATTAGGACACGGGTGAGGGTAAATCTTCGGGTGAGTGTCAGGGTTAGGGTTCGGATTAGGGTTAGGGTTAGGGAATGGAGAGGGATTAGGGTACAGGTTAGGGTATGGCAATGGTTTAGGGTTAGCCTACGTTAGAGGACATGGGTTAGTGTTGATGTACTGGTTAAAATTAGGACACGGGTGAGGGTAAAGTTTAGGGTGAGTGTCAGGGTTAGGTTTCAGGTTAGGGTTAGGGTTAGGGAATGGAGAGGGATTAGGGTACAGGTTAGGGTACAGCTGCGGTTTAGGGTTAGCGTACGTGTGAGGGCACAAGTTAGTGTTGGTGTCCTGGTTAAGATTAGGGTACGGGTGAGGGTAAGGCTTCGGGTGAGGGTCAGGTTTAGGATTCGTGTTAGGGTTAGGTTTAGGGAATGGGGAGGGATTAGGGTACAGTTTAGGGTACGACAGTGCTTAAGAGTTACCATTCGTGTGAGGGCAAAAGTTAATGTTATTGTCCTGGTTAAGATTAGGGCACGGGTGAGGGTAAGGCTTCAGGTGAGGGTCAGGGTTAGGATTCGGGTTAGGGTTGGGGTTAGGGAATGGGGAGGGATTAGGGTACAGTTTAGGGTACGACCACGCTTAGGTATTAGCGTACGTGTGAGGGCACGAATTAGTGTTGGTGTGCTGGTTAAGTTTAGGGCACGGGTGAGGGTAAAGTTTCGGGTGAGGGTCAGGTTTACGATTCGGGTTAGGGTTAGGGTTAGGGAATAGGGAGGGATTAGGGTACAGTTTAGTGTACGATGATGCTTAAGGGTTAGCGTACGTGTGAGGTCACTAGTTAGTGTTAGTGTACTGGTTACGTTTAGGGTACGGGTGAATGTAAGGCCTCGGAAGAGGGTCACGTTAAGGGTTTGGGTTAGGGTTATGGTTAGGGAATGGGGATAGATTAGGGAACAGGTTAGGGTACGGCAATGGTTTAAGGTTAGCCTACGTAAGAGGGCATGGGTTAGTGTTGATGGACTGTTTAAAATTAGCACACGGGTGAGGGTAAATCTTCAGGTGAGTGTCAGAGTTAGGGTTCGGGTTAGGGTTAGGGTTAAGAAATGGAGAGGGATTAGGGTTACAGGTTAGGGTACGGCTGCGGTTTAGGGTTAGCGTATGTGTGAGGGCACGGTTTAGTGATGGTGTATTGGTGAAGATTAGGTCACGGGTGAGGGTAAGGCTTAGGGAGAGGCTCAGTGTTACGTTTCGGGTTAGCATTAGGGTTAGGGAAAGGGGAGGGATTAGCGTACAATTTAGGGTATGACAACGCTTAAGGGTTAGCGTACGTGTGAGGGCACGAGTTAGAGTTGGTGTCCTGGTTAAGATTAGGGCACGGGTGAGGGTAAGGCTTCGGGTGAGGGTCAGGGTTAGGATTCGTGTTAGATTTAGGGTTAGGGAATGGGGAGGGATTAGGGTACAGTTTTGGGTACGACAGTGCTTAAGGGTTACTGTTCGAGTGAGGGCAAGAGTTAGTGTTAGTGTCCTGGTTAAGATTATGGCACGGGTGAGGGTAAGGCTTAAGGTGAGGTTCAGGGTTAGGATTCGGGTTAGGGTTAGGGTTAGGGAATGGGGAGGGATTAGGGTACATTTTGGGGTACGACAACGCTTAAGGGTTAGCGTACGTGTGAGTCCACGAATTAGTGTTGGTGTGCTGGTTATTAGGGCACGGGTGAGGGTAAGGGTTCGGGTGAGGGTCAGGTTTACGATTCAGGTTAGGGTTAGGGTTAGGGAATGGGGAGGGATAAGGGTACATGCTGGGGAACGACAACGCTTAAGGGTTCGCATAATTGTGAGGGCACGAGTTAGTGTTGGTGTGCTGGTTAAGACAAGGGCACCGGTGAGGGTAAGGCCTCGGAAAAGGGTCACGTTAAGGGTTTGGGTTAGGGTTATGGTTAGGGAATGGAGATTGATTAGGGTACAGGTTAGTGTACGGCAATGGTTTAGGGTGAGCCTACGTAAGAGGTCATGGGTTAGTATGGATGTACGGGTTAAAATTAGGACACGGGTGAGGGTAAATCTTCGGGTGAGTGTCAGGGTTAGGGTTCGGGTAAGGGTTAGGGTTAGGGAATGGGGAGGGATTAGTGTACAGTTTAGGGTACCATGACGCTTAAGGTTTAGCATACGTGTCAGGTCACTATTTAGTGTTAGTGTACTGGTTACGATTAGGGCACGGGTGAGGGTAAGGCCTCGGACGAAGGTCAAGTTAATGGTTTGGGTTAGGGTTATGGTTCGAGAATGGGGATTGATTAGGGTACAGGTTAGGGTACCGCAATGGTTTAGGGTTAGCCTACGTAAGAGGGCAT
Organism: Inia geoffrensis; assembly: GCA_036417435.1. NCBI lineage: Eukaryota > Metazoa > Chordata > Mammalia > Artiodactyla > Iniidae > Inia > Inia geoffrensis. Next base: position 72,708,764 of record CM070910.1, on the reverse strand, counting down.
GGGTGTGTGTTGATGTACTGGTTAAAATTAGGACACGGGTGAGGGTAAAGTTTAGGGTGAGTGTCAGGGTTAGGGTTCGGGTTAGGGTTAGGGTTAGGGAATGGAGAGGGATTAGGGTACAGGTTAGGGTACGGCTGCGGTTTAGGGTTAGTGTACATGTTAGGGCATGGTTTAGTGATGGTGTATTGGTTAAGATTAGGTCACTGGTGAGGGTAAGGCTTAGGGTGAGGCTCAGGGTTAGGATTCGGGTTAGGGTTAGGGTTAGGGAATGGGGAGCGATTAGATTACAATTTAGGGTATGACAACGCTTAAGGGTTAGCGTACGTGTGAGGGTACGAGTTAGTGTTGGTGTCCTGTTAAGATTAGGGCACGGGTGAGGGTAAGGCTTCGGGTGAGGGTCAGGGTTAGGATTCGTGTTAGGGTTAGGGTTAGGGAATGGGGAGGGATTAGGATACAGTTTAGGGTACGACAGTGCTTAAGGGTTACCGTTCGTGTGAGGGCAAGTGTTAGTGTTAGTGTCCTGGTTAAGATTAGGGCACGGGTGAGGGTAATGCTTCGGGTGAGGGTCAGGGATTGGATTCGTGTTAGGGTTAGGGTTAGGGAATGGGGAGCGATTAGGGTACAGTTTAAGGCACGACAGTGCTTAAGGGTTACCGTTCGTGTGAGGGCAAAAGTTAGTTTTAGTGTCCTGGTTAAGATTATGGCACGGGTGAGGGTAAGGCTTCTGGTGACGGTCAGGTTTAGGATTCGGGTTAGGGTTAGGGTTAGGGAATGGGGAGGGATTAGGGTACAGTTTAGGGTACAATGACGCTTAAGTGCTAGCGTACGTGTGAGGTCACTAGTTAGTGTTAGTGTACTGGTTACGATTAGGGCACGGGTGAGGGTAAGGCCTCGGACGAAGGTTAAGTTAATGGTTTGGGTTAGGGTTATGGTTAGGTAATGGGGATTGATTAGTGTACAGGTTAGGGTACGGCAATGGTTTAGGGTTAGCCTACGTAAGAAGGCATGGGTTTGTGTTGATGTACTGGTTAAAATTAGGACACGTGTGAGAGTAAAGTTTAGGGTGAGTGTCAGGTTTAGGTTTCAGGTTAGGGTTAGGGTTAGGGAATGCAGAGGGATTAGGGTACAGGTTAGGGTACAGCTGCGTTTTATGTTTAGCATACGTGTGAGGGCACGAGTTAGTGTTGGTGTCCTGGTTAAGATTAGGGCACGGTTGAGGGTAAGGCTTCGGGTGGGTGTCAGGTTTATGATTCGGGTTAGGGTTAGGTTTGGGAATGGAGAAGGATTAGGGTACAGGCTAGGGTATGACAACGCTTAAGTGTTAGCGTACATTTGAGGGCACAAGTTAGTGTTAGTGTCCTGGTTACGATTAGGGCACGGGTGAGGGTAAGGCCTCGGAAGAGGGTCACTTAATGGTTTGTGTTAGGGTTATGGTTAGGGAATGGGGATTGATTAGGTTACAGGTTAGGGTACAGCAATGGTTTAGGGTTAGCCTACGTTGGAGGGCATGGGTTAGTGTTGATGGACTGTTTAAAATTAGGACACGGGTGAGGGTAAATCTTCAGGTGAGTGTCAGGGTTAGGGTTCGGGTTAGTGTTAGGGTTTAGGGAATGGAGAGGGATTAGGGTAGAGGTTAGGGTACGGCTGCGGTTTAGGGTTAGCGTACGTGTGAGGGCACGAGTTAGTGTTAGTGTCCTGGTTAAGATTAGGGCACGGGTGAGGTTAAGGCTTCGGCTGAGGGTCAGGTTTAGGATTCGGGTTAGGGTTAGGGGTAGGAAATGGGGAGGGATTAGGGTACAGTTTAGGGTACAACAACACTTAAGGGTTACCGTACGTGTGAGGCCACGAATTAGTGTTGGTGTGCTGGTTAAGATTAGGGCACGGGTGTTGGTAAGGATTCGGTTGAGGGTCAGGTTTACGGTTCGGGTTAGAGTTAGGTTTAGACAATGGTGAGGGATTAGGGTACAGTTTAGGGTACGATGACGCTTAAGGGTTAGCGTACGTGTGAGGTCACTAGTTAGTGTTAGTGTATTGGTTACGATTAGGGCACGGGTGAGGGTAAGGCCACGGAAGAGGGTCACGTTAAGGGTTTGGGTTAGGGTTATGGTTAGGGAATGGGGATTGATTAGTGTACAGGTTAGGGTACGGCAATGGTTTAGGGTTAGCCTACGTAAGAAGGCATGGGTTAGTGTTGATGTACTGGTTTAAATTAGGACATGGGTGAGGGTAAAGTTTAGGGTGAGTGTAAGGGTTAGGTTTCAGGTTAGGGTTAGGGTTAGGGAATGGAGAGGGATTAGGGTACAGGTTAGGGTACAGCTGCGGTTTAGGGTTAGCATACGTGTGAGGGCACGAATTAGTGTTGGTGTCCTGGTTAAGATTAGGGCACGGGTGAGGGTCAGGTTTAGGATTCGTGTTAGGGTTAGGGAATTGAGAGGGAACAGGGTAGAGGCTAGGGTACGACAACGCTTAAGGGTTCGCATAATTGTGAGGGCACGAGTTAGTGTTGGTGTACTGGTTAAGACAAGGGCACCGGTGAGGGTAAGGCTTCGGGTGAGGGTCAGGGTTAGGGTTAGGGTTAGGGAATGGAGAGGGAGTAGGGTACAGGCTAGTGTACGACAACACTTAAGGGTTCGCATAATTGTGAGGGCATGAGGTAGTGTTGTTGCACTGGTTAAGACAAGGGCACCGGTGAGTGTAAGGCCTCGGAAAAGGGTCACGTTCAGGGTTTGGGTTAGGGTTAGTGTTAGGGAATGGGGAGGGATTTGGGTGCAGGATAGGGTACGTCAATGCTTAAGGGTTAGCGTAGGTTTGAGGGCACGAGTTAGTGTTTGTGTAGTGGTTAAGATTAGGGCATGGGTTAGGGTAGGGCCTCGGAAGAGGGTCAGGTTTAAGGATGGGGTTAGGGTTAGGGTTAGGCAATGGGAGGGATTAGGGAACAGGGTAAGGCACGGCAACGGTTTAGTGTTAGCCTACGTTCGAGGGAATGGGTTAGTGTTGATGGACTGTTTAACATTAGGACACGGGTGAGGGTAAATCTTCGGGTGAGTGTCAGGGTTAGGGTTCGGGTTAGGGTTAGGGTTAGGGAATGGAGAGGGATTAGGGTAGAGGTTAGGGTACGGCTGCGGTTTAGGGTTAGCGTACGTGTGAGGGCACGAGTTAGTGTTGGTGTCCTGGTTAAGATTAGGGCACGGGTGAGGGTAAGGTTTCGGGTGAGGGTCAGGGTTAGGATTCGTGTTAGGGTTAGGGTTAGGGAATGGGGAGGGATTAGGGTACAGTATAGGGTACGACAGTGCTTAAGGGTTACCGTTCGTGTGAGGGCAAGTGTTAGTGTTAGTGTCCTGGTTAAGATTAGGGCATGGGTGAGGGTAAGGCTTCAGGTGAGGGTCAGGGTTAGGATTCGGGTTAGGGTTAGGGTTAGGGAATGGGGAGGGATTAGGGTACAGTTTAGGGTACGACAACGCTTAAGTGTTAGCCTACGTGTGAGGGAACGAATTAGTGTTGGTGTGCTGGTTAAGATTAGGGCACGGGTGTGGGTAAGGGTTCGTTTGAGGGTCAGGTTTACGATTCGGGTTAGGGTTAGGTTTAGGGAATGGGGAGGGATTAGGGTAGAGTTTAGGGTACGATCACGCTTAAAGGTTAGCGTACGTGTGAAGTCACTAGTTAGTGTTAGTGTACTGGTTACGATTAGGGCATGGGTGAGGGTAAGGCCTCGGAAGAGGGTCACGTTAAGGGTTCGGGTTAGGGTTATGGTTAGGGAAAGGGGATTGATTAGGGCACAGGTTAGGGTATGGCAATGGTTTAGGGTTAGTCTACGTTGGAGGGCATGGGTTAGTGTTGATGGACTATTTAAAATTAGGACACGGGTGAGGGTAAATCTTCGGGTGAGTGTCAGGGTTAGGGTTCGGGTTAGGGTTAGGGTTAGGGAATGGAGAGGGATTAGGGTACAGGTTAGGGTACGGCTGCGGTTTAGGGTTAGCATAAGTGTGACGGCACGAGTTAGTGTTGGTGTCCTGGTTAAGATTAGGGTACGGGTGAGGGTAAAGCTTCGGGTGACGGTCAGGGTTAGGATTCGTGTTAGGGTTAGGGTTAGGGAATGGGGAGGGATTAGGGTACAGTTTAGGGTATGACAGTGTTTGAGGGTTACCGTTCGTGTGAGGGCAAGAGTTAGTGTTAGTTTCTTGTTTAAGATTAGGGCACGGGTGCGGGTAAGGGTTTGGTTGAGGGTCAGGTTTACGATGCGGGTTAGGGTTAGGTTTAGGGAATGGGGAGGGATTAGGGTACAGTTTAGGGTACGATGATGCTTAAGGGTTAGCGTACGTGTGAGGTCACTAGTTAGTGTTAGTGTACTGGTTACGATTTGGGCACGGGTGAGGGTAAGGCCTCGAAAGAGGGTCACGTTAAGGGTTTCGGTTACGGTTATGGTTAGGGAATGGGGATTGATTAGGGTACAGGTTAGGGTACGGCAATGGTTTAGGGTTAGCCTACGTAAGAGGGCATGGGTTAGTGTTGATGTACTGGTTAAAATTAGGACACGGGTGAGGGTAAAGTTTAGGGTGAGTCTCAGTGTTAGGTTTCAGGTTAGGGTTAGGTTTAGGGAATGGTGAGGGATTAGGGTACAGGTTAGGGTACAGCTTCGGTTTACGGTTAGCATACGTGTGAGGGCACAAGTTAGTGTTGGTGTCCTGTTTAAGATTATGGCACGGGTGAGGGTCAGGGTTAGGATTCGTGTTAGGGTTAGGGTTAGGGAATTGAGAGGGAATAGGGTACAGGCTAGGGTATGAGAACACTTAAGGGTTCGCATAATTGTGAGGGCACGAGTTAGTGTTGGTGTACTGGTTAAGACAAGGGCACCGGTGAGGGTAAGGCTTCGGGTGAGGGTCAGGGTTAGGGTGTAGGGTTAGGGTGTGGAGAGGGATTAGGGTACAGGCTAGGGTACGACAACGCTTAAGGGTTCGATTAATTGTGAGGGCACGAGTTAGTGTTGGTGTACTGGTTAAGAAAAGGGCACCGGTGAGTGTAAGGCCTCGGAAAAGGGTCATGTTCAGGGTTTGGGTTAGGGTTAGTGTTAGGGAATGGGGAGGGAATAGGGTACAGGATAGGGAACGACAACGCTTAAGGGTTAGCATACGTTTGAGGGTACGAGTTAATGTTTGTGTACTGGTTAAGATTAGGGCATGGGTTAGGGTAGGGACTCGGAAGAGGGTCAGGTTTAGGGATGGGGTTAGGGTTAGGGTTAGGCAATGGGAGGGATTAGAGAATAGGGTAGGGCACGGCAACGGTTTAGTGTTAGCCTACGTTGGAGGGCATGGGTTAGTGTTGATGGACTGTTTAAAATTAGGACACGGGAGAGGGTAAATCTTCGGGTGAGTGTCATGGTTAGGGTTCGGTTTAGTGTTAGGGTTAGGGAATGGAGTGGGATTAGGGTACAGGTTAGGGTACGGCTGCGGTTTAGGGTTAGCGTACGTGTGAGGGCACGGTTTAATGATGGTGTATTGGTTAAGATTAGGTCATGGGTGAGGGTAAGGCTTAGGGTGAGGCTCAGGGTTAGGATTCGGTTTAGGGTTAGGTTTAGGGAATGGGGAGGGATTAGGGTACAATTTAGGGTATGACAACGCTTAAGGGTTAGCGTACGTGTGAGGGCACAAATTAGTGTTGGTGTCCTGGTTAAGATTAGGGCACGGGTGAGGGTAAGGCTTCGGGTGAGGGTCAGGGTTAGGATTCGTGTTAGGGTTAGGGTTAGTGAATGGGGAGGGATTAGGGTACAGTATAGGGTACGACAGTGCTTAAGGGTTATCGTTCGTGTGAGGGCAAGTGTTAGTGTTAGTGTCCTGGTTAAGATTAGGGCACGGGTGAGGGTAAGGCTTCAGGTGAGTGTCAGGGTTAGGATTCGGGTTAGGCTTAGGGTTAGGGAATGGAGAGGGATTAGGGTACAGTTTAGGGTACGACAACGCTTAAGTGTTAGCCTACGTGTGAGGGAACGAATTAGTGTTGGTGTGCTGGTTAAGATTAGGGCAAGGCTGTGGGTAAGGGTTCGGTTGAGGGTCAGGTTTACGATTCGGGTTAGGGTTAGGTTTAGGGAATGGGGAGGGATTAGGGTACAGTTTAGGGTACAATGACGCTTAAAGGTTAGCGTATGTGTGAGGTCACTAGTTAGTGTTAGTGTACTGGTTACGATTAGGGCACGGTTGAGGGTAAGGCCTCGGAAGAGGGTCACGTTAAGGGTTTGGGTTAGGGTTATGGTTAGGGAAAGGGGATTGATTAGGGCACAGGTTAGGGTATGGCAATGGTTTAGGGTTAGCCTACGTTGGAGGGCATGGGTTAGTGTTGATGGAGTATTTAAAATTAGGACACGGTTGAGGGTAAATCTTCGGGTGAGTGTCAGGGTTAGGGTTCGGGTAAGGGTTAGGGTTAGGGAATGGGGAGGGATTAGTGTACAGTTTAGGGTACCATGACGCTTAAGGTTTAGCATACGTGTCAGGTCACTATTTAGTGTTAGTGTACTGGTTACGATTAGGGCACGGGTGAGGGTAAGGCCTCGGACGAAGGTCAAGTTAATGGTTTGGGTTAGGGTTATGGTTCGAGAATGGGGATTGATTAGGGTACAGGTTAGGGTACCGCAATGGTTTAGGGTTAGCCTACGTAAGAGGGCATGGGTGTGTGTTGATGTACTGGTTAAAATTAGGACACGGGTGAGGGTAAAGTTTAGGGTGAGTGTCAGGGTTAGGGTTCGGGTTAGGGTTAGGGTTAGGGAATGGAGAGGGATTAGGGTACAGGTTAGGGTACGGCTGCGGTTTAGGGTTAGTGTACATGTTAGGGCATGGTTTAGTGATGGTGTATTGGTTAAGATTAGGTCACTGGTGAGGGTAAGGCTTAGGGTGAGGCTCAGGGTTAGGATTCGGGTTAGGGTTAGGGTTAGGGAATGGGGAGCGATTAGATTACAATTTAGGGTATGACAACGCTTAAGGGTTAGCGTACGTGTGAGGGTACGAGTTAGTGTTGGTGTCCTGTTAAGATTAGGGCACGGGTGAGGGTAAGGCTTCGGGTGAGGGTCAGGGTTAGGATTCGTGTTAGGGTTAGGGTTAGGGAATGGGGAGGGATTAGGATACAGTTTAGGGTACGACAGTGCTTAAGGGTTACCGTTCGTGTGAGGGCAAGTGTTAGTGTTAGTGTCCTGGTTAAGATTAGGGCACGGGTGAGGGTAATGCTTCGGGTGAGGGTCAGGGATTGGATTCGTGTTAGGGTTAGGGTTAGGGAATGGGGAGCGATTAGGGTACAGTTTAAGGCACGACAGTGCTTAAGGGTTACCGTTCGTGTGAGGGCAAAAGTTAGTTTTAGTGTCCTGGTTAAGATTATGGCACGGGTGAGGGTAAGGCTTCTGGTGACGGTCAGGTTTAGGATTCGGGTTAGGGTTAGGGTTAGGGAATGGGGAGGGATTAGGGTACAGTTTAGGGTACAATGACGCTTAAGTGCTAGCGTACGTGTGAGGTCACTAGTTAGTGTTAGTGTACTGGTTACGATTAGGGCACGGGTGAGGGTAAGGCCTCGGACGAAGGTTAAGTTAATGGTTTGGGTTAGGGTTATGGTTAGGTAATGGGGATTGATTAGTGTACAGGTTAGGGTACGGCAATGGTTTAGGGTTAGCCTACGTAAGAAGGCATGGGTTTGTGTTGATGTACTGGTTAAAATTAGGACACGTGTGAGAGTAAAGTTTAGGGTGAGTGTCAGGTTTAGGTTTCAGGTTAGGGTTAGGGTTAGGGAATGCAGAGGGATTAGGGTACAGGTTAGGGTACAGCTGCGTTTTATGTTTAGCATACGTGTGAGGGCACGAGTTAGTGTTGGTGTCCTGGTTAAGATTAGGGCACGGTTGAGGGTAAGGCTTCGGGTGGGTGTCAGGTTTATGATTCGGGTTAGGGTTAGGTTTGGGAATGGAGAAGGATTAGGGTACAGGCTAGGGTATGACAACGCTTAAGTGTTAGCGTACATTTGAGGGCACAAGTTAGTGTTAGTGTCCTGGTTACGATTAGGGCACGGGTGAGGGTAAGGCCTCGGAAGAGGGTCACTTAATGGTTTGTGTTAGGGTTATGGTTAGGGAATGGGGATTGATTAGGTTACAGGTTAGGGTACAGCAATGGTTTAGGGTTAGCCTACGTTGGAGGGCATGGGTTAGTGTTGATGGACTGTTTAAAATTAGGACACGGGTGAGGGTAAATCTTCAGGTGAGTGTCAGGGTTAGGGTTCGGGTTAGTGTTAGGGTTTAGGGAATGGAGAGGGATTAGGGTAGAGGTTAGGGTACGGCTGCGGTTTAGGGTTAGCGTACGTGTGAGGGCACGAGTTAGTGTTAGTGTCCTGGTTAAGATTAGGGCACGGGTGAGGTTAAGGCTTCGGCTGAGGGTCAGGTTTAGGATTCGGGTTAGGGTTAGGGGTAGGAAATGGGGAGGGATTAGGGTACAGTTTAGGGTACAACAACACTTAAGGGTTACCGTACGTGTGAGGCCACGAATTAGTGTTGGTGTGCTGGTTAAGATTAGGGCACGGGTGTTGGTAAGGATTCGGTTGAGGGTCAGGTTTACGGTTCGGGTTAGAGTTAGGTTTAGACAATGGTGAGGGATTAGGGTACAGTTTAGGGTACGATGACGCTTAAGGGTTAGCGTACGTGTGAGGTCACTAGTTAGTGTTAGTGTATTGGTTACGATTAGGGCACGGGTGAGGGTAAGGCCACGGAAGAGGGTCACGTTAAGGGTTTGGGTTAGGGTTATGGTTAGGGAATGGGGATTGATTAGTGTACAGGTTAGGGTACGGCAATGGTTTAGGGTTAGCCTACGTAAGAAGGCATGGGTTAGTGTTGATGTACTGGTTTAAATTAGGACATGGGTGAGGGTAAAGTTTAGGGTGAGTGTAAGGGTTAGGTTTCAGGTTAGGGTTAGGGTTAGGGAATGGAGAGGGATTAGGGTACAGGTTAGGGTACAGCTGCGGTTTAGGGTTAGCATACGTGTGAGGGCACGAATTAGTGTTGGTGTCCTGGTTAAGATTAGGGCACGGGTGAGGGTCAGGTTTAGGATTCGTGTTAGGGTTAGGGAATTGAGAGGGAACAGGGTAGAGGCTAGGGTACGACAACGCTTAAGGGTTCGCATAATTGTGAGGGCACGAGTTAGTGTTGGTGTACTGGTTAAGACAAGGGCACCGGTGAGGGTAAGGCTTCGGGTGAGGGTCAGGGTTAGGGTTAGGGTTAGGGAATGGAGAGGGAGTAGGGTACAGGCTAGTGTACGACAACACTTAAGGGTTCGCATAATTGTGAGGGCATGAGGTAGTGTTGTTGCACTGGTTAAGACAAGGGCACCGGTGAGTGTAAGGCCTCGGAAAAGGGTCACGTTCAGGGTTTGGGTTAGGGTTAGTGTTAGGGAATGGGGAGGGATTTGGGTGCAGGATAGGGTACGTCAATGCTTAAGGGTTAGCGTAGGTTTGAGGGCACGAGTTAGTGTTTGTGTAGTGGTTAAGATTAGGGCATGGGTTAGGGTAGGGCCTCGGAAGAGGGTCAGGTTTAAGGATGGGGTTAGGGTTAGGGTTAGGCAATGGGAGGGATTAGGGAACAGGGTAAGGCACGGCAACGGTTTAGTGTTAGCCTACGTTCGAGGGAATGGGTTAGTGTTGATGGACTGTTTAACATTAGGACACGGGTGAGGGTAAATCTTCGGGTGAGTGTCAGGGTTAGGGTTCGGGTTAGGGTTAGGGTTAGGGAATGGAGAGGGATTAGGGTAGAGGTTAGGGTACGGCTGCGGTTTAGGGTTAGCGTACGTGTGAGGGCACGAGTTAGTGTTGGTGTCCTGGTTAAGATTAGGGCACGGGTGAGGGTAAGGTTTCGGGTGAGGGTCAGGGTTAGGATTCGTGTTAGGGTTAGGGTTAGGGAATGGGGAGGGATTAGGGTACAGTATAGGGTACGACAGTGCTTAAGGGTTACCGTTCGTGTGAGGGCAAGTGTTAGTGTTAGTGTCCTGGTTAAGATTAGGGCACGGGTGAGGGTAAGGCTTCAGGTGAGGGTCAGGGTTAGGATTCGGGTTAGGGTTAGGGTTAGGGAATGGGGAGGGATTAGGGTACAGTTTAGGGTACGACAACGCTTAAGTGTTAGCCTACGTGTGAGGGAACGAATTAGTGTTGGTGTGCTGGTTAAGATTAGGGCACGGGTGTGTGTAAGGGTTCGTTTGAGGGTCAGGTTTACGATTCGGGTTAGGGTTAGGTTTAGGGAATGGGGAGGGATTAGGGTAGAGTTTAGGGTACGATCACGCTTAAAGGTTAGCGTACGTGTGAAGTCACTAGTTAGTGTTAGTGTACTGGTTACGATTAGGGCATGGGTGAGGGTAAGGCCTCGGAAGAGGGTCACGTTAAGGGTTCGGGTTAGGGTTATGGTTAGGGAAAGGGGATTGATTAGGGCACAGGTTAGGGTATGGCAATGGTTTAGGGTTAGTCTACGTTGGAGGGCATGGGTTAGTGTTGATGGACTATTTAAAATTAGGACACGGGTGAGGGTAAATCTTCGGGTGAGTGTCAGGGTTAGGGTTCGGGTTAGGGTTAGGGTTAGGGAATGGAGAGGGATTAGGGTACAGGTTAGGGTACGGCTGCGGTTTAGGGTTAGCATAAGTGTGACGGCACGAGTTAGTGTTGGTGTCCTGGTTAAGATTAGGGTACGGGTGAGGGTAAAGCTTCGGGTGACGGTCAGGGTTAGGATTCGTGTTAGGGTTAGGGTTAGGGAATGGGGAGGGATTAGGGTACAGTTTAGGGTATGACAGTGTTTGAGGGTTACCGTTCGTGTGAGGGCAAGAGTTAGTGTTAGTTTCTTGTTTAAGATTAGGGCACGGGTGCGGGTAAGGGTTTGGTTGAGGGTCAGGTTTACGATGCGGGTTAGGGTTAGGTTTAGGGAATGGGGAGGGATTAGGGTACAGTTTAGGGTACGATGAAGCTTAAGGGTTAGCGTACGTGTGAGGTCACTAGTTAGTGTTAGTGTACTGGTTACGATTTGGGCACGGGTGAGGGTAAGGCCTCGAAAGAGGGTCACGTTAAGGGTTTCGGTTACGGTTATGGTTAGGGAATGGGGATTGATTAGGGTACAGGTTAGGGTACGGCAATGGTTTAGGGTTAGCCTACGTAAGAGGGCATGGGTTAGTGTTGATGTACTGGTTAAAATTAGGACACGGGTGAGGGTAAAGTTTAGGGTGAGTCTCAGTGTTAGGTTTCAGGTTAGGGTTAGGTTTAGGGAATGGTGAGGGATTAGGGTACAGGTTAGGGTACAGCTTCGGTTTACGGTTAGCATACGTGTGAGGGCACAAGTTAGTGTTGGTGTCCTGTTTAAGATTATGGCACGGGTGAGGGTCAGGGTTAGGATTCGTGTTAGGGTTAGGGTTAGGGAATTGAGAGGGAATAGGGTACAGGCTAGGGTATGAGAACACTTAAGGGTTCGCATAATTGTGAGGGCACGAGTTAGTGTTGGTGTACTGGTTAAGACAAGGGCACCGGTGAGGGTAAGGCTTCGGGTGAGGGTCAGGGTTAGGGTGTAGGGTTAGGGTGTGGAGAGGGATTAGGGTACAGGCTAGGGTACGACAACGCTTAAGGGTTCGATTAATTGTGAGGGCACGAGTTAGTGTTGGTGTACTGGTTAAGAAAAGGGCACCGGTGAGTGTAAGGCCTCGGAAAAGGGTCATGTTCAGGGTTTGGGTTAGGGTTAGTGTTAGGGAATGGGGAGGGAATAGGGTACAGGATAGGGAACGACAACGCTTAAGGGTTAGCATACGTTTGAGGGTACGAGTTAATGTTTGTGTACTGGTTAAGATTAGGGCATGGGTTAGGGTAGGGACTCGGAAGAGGGTCAGGTTTAGGGATGGGGTTAGGGTTAGGGTTAGGCAATGGGAGGGATTAGAGAATAGGGTAGGGCACGGCAACGGTTTAGTGTTAGCCTACGTTGGAGGGCATGGGTTAGTGTTGATGGACTGTTTAAAATTAGGACACGGGAGAGGGTAAATCTTCGGGTGAGTGTCATGGTTAGGGTTCGGTTTAGTGTTAGGGTTAGGGAATGGAGTGGGATTAGGGTACAGGTTAGGGTACGGCTGCGGTTTAGGGTTAGCGTACGTGTGAGGGCACGGTTTAATGATGGTGTATTGGTTAAGATTAGGTCATGGGTGAGGGTAAGGCTTAGGGTGAGGCTCAGGGTTAGGATTCGGTTTAGGGTTAGGTTTAGGGAATGGGGAGGGATTAGGGTACAATTTAGGGTATGACAACGCTTAAGGGTTAGCGTACGTGTGAGGGCACAAATTAGTGTTGGTGTCCTGGTTAAGATTAGGGCACGGGTGAGGGTAAGGCTTCGGGTGAGGGTCAGGGTTAGGATTCGTGTTAGGGTTAGGGTTAGTGAATGGGGAGGGATTAGGGTACAGTATAGGGTACGACAGTGCTTAAGGGTTATCGTTCGTGTGAGGGCAAGTGTTAGTGTTAGTGTCCTGGTTAAGATTAGGGCACGGGTGAGGGTAAGGCTTCAGGTGAGTGTCAGGGTTAGGATTCGGGTTAGGCTTAGGGTTAGGGAATGGGGAGGGATTAGGGTACAGTTTAGGGTACGACAACGCTTAAGTGTTAGCCTACGTGTGAGGGAACGAATTAGTGTTGGTGTGCTGGTTAAGATTAGGGCAAGGCTGTGGGTAAGGGTTCGGTTGAGGGTCAGGTTTACGATTCGGGTTAGGGTTAGGTTTAGGGAATGGGGAGGGATTAGGGTACAGTTTAGGGTACAATGACGCTTAAAGGTTAGCGTATGTGTGAGGTCACTAGTTAGTGTTAGTGTACTGGTTACGATTAGGGCACGGTTGAGGGTAAGGCCTCGGAAGAGGGTCACGTTAAGGGTTTGGGTTAGGGTTATGGTTAGGGAAAGGGGATTGATTAGGGCACAGGTTAGGGTATGGCAATGGTTTAGGGTTAGCCTACGTTGGAGGGCATGGGTTAGTGTTGATGGAGTATTTAAAATTAGGACACGGTTGAGGGTAAATCTTCGGGTGAGTGTCAGGGTTAGGGTTCGGGTTAGGGTTAGGGTTAGGGAATGGAGAGGGATTAGGGTACAGGTTAGGGTACGGCTGCGGTTTAGGGTTAGCGTAAGTGTGACGGCACGAGTTACTGTTGGTGTCCTGGTTAAGATTAGGGCACGGGTGAGGGTAAAGCTTCGGGTGACGGTCAGGGTTAGGATTCGTGTTTGGGTTAGGGTTAGGGAATGGGGAGGGATTACGGTACAGTTTAGGGTATGACAGTGTTTGAGGGTTACCGTTCCTGTGAGGGCAAGAGTTAGTGTTAGTTTCCTGTTTAAGATTAGGGCACGGGTGAGGGTAAGACTTCGGGTAAGGGTCAGGTTTACGATTCGGGTTAGGGTTAGGGTTAGGGAATGGGGAGGGATTAGGGTACAGTTTAGGGTACGATGACGCTTAAGGGTTAGCGTACGTGTGAGGCCAATAGTTAGTGTTAGTGTACTGGTTACGATTATGGCACGGGTGAGGGTAAGGTCTCGGACGAAGGTCAAGTTAATGGTTTGGGTTAGGGTTATGGTTAGGGAATGGGGATTGATTAGGGTACAGGTTAGTGTACGGCAATGGTTTAGGGCTAGCCTACGTAAGAGGGCATGTGTTTGTGTTTATGTACTGGTTAAAATTAGGACATGTGTGTGGGTAAAGTTTAGGGTGAGTGTCAGGTTTAGGTTTCAGGTTAGGGTTAGGGTTAGGGAATGGAGAGGGATTAGGGTACAGGTTAGGGTACGGCTGCGGTTTATGGTTAGCGTATGCGTGAGGGCACGAGTTAGTGTTGTTGTCCTGGTTAAGATTAGGGCAAGGGTGAGGGTAAGGCTTCGGGTGAGGGTCAGGGTTAGGATTCGGGTTATTGTTAGGGTTAGGGAATGGGGAGGGATTAGGGTACAGTTTAGGGTACGACAACGCTTAAGGGTTAGTGCACGTGTGAGGTCACAAATTAGTGTTGGTGTGCTAGTTAAGATTAGGGCACGGGTGTGGGTAAGGGTTCGGTTGAGGGTCAGTTTATGATTCGGGTTAGGGTTAGGTTTAGGGAATGGGGAGGGATTAGGGTACAGTTTAGGGTACCATGACGCTTAAGGGTTAGCGTACGTGTGAGGTCAGTAGTTAGTGTTAGTGTACTGGTTACGATTTGGGCACGGGTGAGTGTAAGGCCTCGAAAGAGTGTCACGTTAAGGGTTTGGGTTACGGTTATAGTTAGGGAATGGGGATTGATTAGGGTACAGGTTAGGGTACGGCAATGGTTTAGGGTTAGCCAACGTAAGAGGGCATGTGTTAATGTTGATGTACTGGTTAAAATTAGGACACGGGTGTGGGTAAAGTTTAGGGTGAGACTCAGGGTTAGGTTTCAGGTTAGGGTTAGGGTTAGGGAATGGAGAGGGATTAGGGTACAGGTTAGGGTACAGCTTCGGTTTACTGTTAGCATACGTGTGAGGGCACGAGTTAGTGTTGGTGTCCTGGTTAAGATTAGGGCACGGGTGAGGGTCAGGGTTAGGATTCGTGTTAGGGTTAGGGTTAGGGAATTGAGAGGGAATAGGGTACAGGCTAGGGTACAACAACGCTTAAGGGTTCGCATAATTGTGAGGGCACGAGTTAGTGTTGGTGTACTGGTTAAGACAAGGGCACCGGTGAGGGTAAGGCCTCAGAAAAGTGTCACGTTCAGGGTTTGGGTTAGGGTTAGTGTTAGAGAATGGGGAGGGATTAGGGTACAGGATAGGGTACGTCAACCTTTAAGGGTTAGCGTACGTTTGAGGATACGAGTTAGTGTGTGTGTACTGGTTAAGATTAGGGCATGGGTTAGGGTAGGGCCTCGGAAGAGGGTCAGATTTAGGGATGTGGTTAGGGTTAAGTTTAGGCAATGGGAGTGATTAGGGAACAGGATAGGGCACGGCAAAGGTTTAGTATTAACCTACGTTGGAGGGCATTGGTTAGTGTTGATGGACTGTTTAAAATTAGGACACGGGTGAGGGTAAATCTTCGGGTGAGAGTCAGGGTTAGCGTTCGGGTTAGGGTTAGGGTTAGGGAATGGAGAGGGATTAGGGTACAGGTTAGGGTACAGCTGTGGTTTAGGGTTAGCGTATGTGTGAGGGCACGGTTTAGTGATGGTGTATTGGTTACGATTAGGACACGGGTGAGGGTAAGGCTTCGGAAGAGGGTCACGTTAAGGGTTTGGGTTAGGGTTATGGTTAGGGAATGGGGATTGATTAGGGTACAGGTTAGGGTACGGCAATGGTTTAGGGTTAGCCTACGAAAGAGGGCATGGGTTAGTGTTGATGTATTGGTTAAAATTAGAACACGGGTGAGGGTAAAGTTTAGGGTGAGTGTCAGGGTTAGGTTTCAGGTTAGGGTTAGGGTTAGGGAATGGAGAGGGATTAGGGTACAGGTTAGGGTACAGCTGCGGTTTAGTGTTAGCATACGTGTGAGGGCACGAGTTAGTGTTGGTGTCCTGGTTAAGATTAGGGAACGGGTGAGGGTAAGGCTTCGGCTGAGGGTCAGGGTTAGGATTCGGGTTAGGGTTATGGTTAGGGAATGGAGAGGGATTAGGGTACAGGCTAGGGCACGGCAACGCGTAAGTGTTCGCATAACTGTGAGGGCACGTGTTAGTGTTGGTGTACTGGTTAAGACAAGGGCACCGGTGAGGGTAAGGCCTCGGGAAAGTGTCACGTTCAGGGTTTGGGTTAGGGTTAGGGTTAGGGAATGGGGAGGGATTAGGGTACAGTATACGGTACGACAACGCTTAATTGTTAGCGTACGTTTGAGGGCACGAGTTAGTGTTTGTGTGCTGCTTAATATTAGGGCAAGTGTGAGGGTAAGGCTCTGGTTTTATGACTCACCCCAACTCAACTTTCCCCTTAAAAAAAGCATAAGATTGTTTCCTAAAAGTGAGACTCTGTTCTGTATTGTAATTCAGTTCATGTGTAGCCAAGTTTACATTCCCTTTATTAGTGATAACTTATAATAATTTTCTTTTTCTGTGTGACTTATTTCACATAGAATCATCGTACTGGAATCCATTCATTTTGCTTCTACAGGCCTGATTACATTAATATCACTGTTGAGTGATATTTCATTATACAAAAGAAGCACAAGGTCTTTATCCGTTTTTTTCTGTCCAGGATATATAAGTTGTACTGTAGTGGACATTGCTGAAAACACAGCAGTCCTAAATATTGGGGTGGCTGTGTCTTCCTCCTTTAAATTTTCCTAAACTATAGGGCCATAAGTGGAAGTTCCCTAGGCTCTGTGGCTTTGATTTTTAGATGTTTCAGGAAACAACATACACATCTCCACAGTACTCGTTGGCAATTTACATCCCGCCAATCAGCATAACCAAGCTCCCTGTACTCCATGGCCAGTCCTGTCTCTCGGGATTTTACACTTTTTTCAGACGACACTTTAAAGCGGTGTGAAGTGAGACTTCATTGTAGTGCAACTTTCCATTACAGGCTTGTTTGTTGGCCAAAAAGAGTGTATGCGTTTTTTCTGGAATATATTCAGGAAAAAACACATACGCCCTTTTTGGCTAAGCGTATCATTGTCGAAGTGCTGCCTCTTTTCCTTTACTTTCAGAGCAATTTTAATCTACCACCGGATATCTGTTTTCTGCAATTCTGCCTCGCATTCAAGTCCTCTTCACAGCCTTCCTTCAATATATTTTTGGATGATAGGGGTCATGTGTAATTGTGCAGGATTGTGAAGTACAGTGTTCAAAAAGCTCCTTTTTTCAACTAGCTTCCTTGTGAGGTGACTGCAAAACCGAAGAATTGCTTCAGGCCCTAACCTGGTTCTGGCAAGGCACGCTGAGCCTTTGGTGAATTCTTCTCCCTGGTGGGAAATCAGAGTTCAATGTGCCCGTCCAAACACATAGAGTTAGTCCCTCATTGGATCTCCTTATTCCTGGTCATCTTCTACAGAAATTACTAACTGTGAAACAGTTCATGTGGAGCCGTGTTTATACTCCCGGTATTAGTGATATGTTTTGATGTTTCCTTTTCTGTGTGACTTATTTCACTTAGAAACATCGTACCTACATCCACTCATTATGCTGCTACTGGTCTGTTGCCATTGATTTCATTGTTGAGTGATATTCCATTGTAGGTATGTACCACAATTGCTATATCCATTTTTCTCTTTCTGAGCTATTGAAGTTGTACCATAGTCAAGGTTTGCGTAAACAGAGCAGCCCCAATATTTGGTGTGGCTTTGTCTTTTTCATTTAAATTTTCCGAATCTATAGCACCATAAGTGGAAGTGCCCTAGGCTCTCTAGCTTGTTTTTTTCTTTGTTCCAGGAAACACCATACAGTTCCCCAGAGTGGCTGTTGGCACATTACATCCCGCCCATCAGCATAACAAGGCTGCCGGTTCTCCATGGCCTGTCCTGCCTCTCTAGATTTTCCACTTTTTTCGGACGGCCCTTTAGAGCGGTTGGAAGTCAGACTTCTTTTTAGTGCAGATTTCCATTGCCAGCTTGCTTGGTTGGGCAAAAAGGGCATATGCTTTTTTTCTTGAATATATTCAGGAAAAAACGCATATGCCCTCTTTGGCCAAGTGCATCATTTTCGAAGTGCTGTCTCTTTTCCTATGCTTTCAGAGGAATTCTTATCTACCACCTGATATCTGTTTTCTGCAATTCTGCCTCATGTTGAAGTCCTCTTCACAGCCTTCCTTCAATAAATTTTTGGATGATAGGGGACATTTGTAACTCTGCAGGATTGTTAATTACAGTGCCCCAAATCTCCTTTTGTCAACTCGCTTTCTTGTGTGCTGACCGCAAAACCGAAGAATTGCTTCACGCCCTAATCTCGTTCCGCAACGGCATGCTGAGCGTTTGGTGAATTCTTCTTCCTGGAGGAAATCAGAGTTCAATGTGCCCGTCTAAACACATAGAGTTAGTCGCTGATTGGTTGTCCTTATTCCTGTTCATCTTTTGCAGAAATTGCACACTGTGCCAAACGAGAAGTTAAAGGCACGGACTCTCCAAGTGGGGAGAGGGTTAATAAAGTATCTGGAACGGCGAAGACGAGTACTAGGGGTCGAAAATGGCGATGAGCTTTAGAAAGTTTGCCTGGTGACTTGGTGGACCATATTCTGGGTTTTCCATGCATATTTTAGCTGAAGGATAAATCCCTTAAACCTGGAGATTTGGGAACCGTGGAATGGGAACCATTCACCATTACGTCAAATGGTCTTCATTCCCTCACCAATCCTATCAGCCCCAAGTGTCCAGCCTTATCTCTCCCCCAGCTGTGGATGTAGATGTGGTAAATCCAAGATTCCCCACAAGCCCTGAAGGACTTATTTAAGAATTTCTATCTATTTCACAGTCTTTGTGTTTTGTTTTTCAAATTTATTTGTATAAGGGGAGTTAGCTTATTTTCACTGCTGTGTTTATGCTGCTGTACACAAATGATTTTCCTACCGAGGCCTATAAATGTATGGGTTTTAAGTTTCTTCATAGTCACGTATATTCCTAGGTTTTGAATACGGGGTGTTGAGTCCATTTGGTTGAGCAACGAGAAGGTCTTTTCTAATATATATTTGGCTTGTGCAATGGTATCTGTCCTAATGTCAGCCTCTTGTATTATGCAGCCTCCGCACTCTCCTTTCCCCTTAAGCAAGCATAAGTTTCTTTTGTAAATGGGATACTCTGTTGTGTTTTGTAATGCAGTTCATGCGTAGCCGTGTTTACATTCCCGGTATTAGTGATATCTTATGATGTTTCTTTTTCTGTGTGACTTATTTCACTTAGAATCATCGTACCTAAATCCACTCATTATGCTGCTACTGTCTTTTGCCGTTGATTTCATTGTTGAGTGATAGTCCATTGTAGGGATGAACCACAACTTCTATATCCATTTTTCTCTTTCTGGGCTATTGAAGTTGTACCATAGTCAACGTTCCCGTAAACAGAGCAGCCCCAAACTTTGGTGTGGCTGTGTCTTTTTCATTTAAATTTTCCGAATCTATAGCATCGTAAGTGGAACTGCCCTAGGCTCTGTGGTTTGGTTTTTTCTTTGTTCCAGGAAAAACCATACACTTCTCCAGAGTGGCTGTTGGCAATTTACATCCGCCCATCAGCATAACAAGGCTGCCGTTTCTTCATGGCTTGTCCTGCCTCTCTGGATTCTACACTTTTTTCGGACGGCCCTTTGGATCGGTGGGAAGTGAGTCTTCATTGTAGTGCGTATTTCCATTGCAGGCTTGCTTGGTTGGCCAAAAAGGGCGTATGCGTTTTTTCCTGAATATATTCAGGAAAAAGCACATATGCCCTTTTTGGACAAGTGCATAACTGTCGAAGTGCTGCCTCTTTTCCTATTCTTTGAGAGCAGTTCTTATCTACCACCTGACATCTGTTTTCTGCAATTCTGTGTCGCTTTCAAGTCCTCTTCACAGCCTTGCTTCAATAAATTTTTGGATGCTAGGGGTTATTAGGAACTCTGCAGGATGGTGAATTACAGTGCCAAAAATCTCCTTTTCTCAACTCGCTTTCTTGTGAGCTGACCACAAACCCGAAGAATTGCTTCAGGCCCTAATCTCTTTCCGGCATGGCACGCGGAGCCTTTGGTGAATTCTTCTTCCTGGAGGGAAATCAGAGTTCAATGTGCCCGTCCAAACACATCGAGTTAGCTGCTCATTGGTTCTCCTTATTCCTGTTCATCTTCCACAGAAATTGCAAACTATGCCAAACAAGAGGTCAAAGGCACTGACTCTCCAAGTGGGGAGAATGTTAATATCGCATCTGGAACGGCGTACTCGAGTACCAGGGGGCGAAAATGGCGATGAGTTTTAGAAATTTTGCGTGATCAATTCGTGGACCATATTCTGGAGTTTCCATGCATATTTTAGCTGAAGGATAAATCCCTTAAACGTGGAGATTAGGGACGCGTGAAATGGGAACCATGCACCATTACCTCAAAGTGTCTGCATTCACTCACAAATACTATCAGCCCCTAGTGTCCATCCTTATCTCTCCCACAGATGTGGATGTAGAGGTGGTAAATCCAAGATTCCTCACAAGCCCTGAAGAACTTATTTAAGAATTTCTCTCTATTTCACAGTCCTTGTGTTTTCTTTTTCATATTTATTTTTATAAGGGGATTTAGCTTATTTACACTGCTGTGTGTATGCTGCTGTACACAAATGATTTTCTTATGGAGACCTCTAAATGTATGGGTTTTAATTTTCTTCATAGTCAGGTATATTTCTAGGTTTTGAATACGGGGTGTTGAGTCCATTTGGTTGAGCGAGGAGTAGGTCGTGTCTAATATATATTTGGCTTATGGAATGGTATCTGTCCTAATGTCAACCTCTGGTTTTATGCAGCCTACCCACTCTCCTTTCCCTTTAAGCAAGCATAAGTTTCTTTTGTAAATGTGAGACTCTGTTGTCTTTTGAAATGCAGTTCATGGATAGCCGTGTTTACATTCCCGGTATTAGTGATATCTTATGATGTTTCTTTTTCTGGGTGACTTATTTCACTTAGAATCATCGTAACTAAATCCACTCATTATGCTGCTACTGCTCTGTTGCCATTGATTTCATTGTTGAGTGATATTCCACTATAGGGATGTACCACAACTTTTATATCCATTTTTCTCTTTCTGGGCTATTGAAGTTGTACCATAGTCAAGGTTCCAATACACAGAGCAGCCCCAAACTTTGGTGTGGCTGTGTCTTTTTCAATTAAATTTTCCGAATCTATAGCACCATAAGTGCAAGTGCCCTAGGCTCTCTAGCTTGTTTTTTACTTTGTTCCAGGAAACACCATCCACTTCTCCAGAGTGGCTGTTGGCAATTTACATCCCGCCCATCAGCATAACAAGGCTGCCGGTTCTCCGTGGCCTGTCATGCCTCTCTGGATTTTACACTTTTTTCGGACAGCCCTTTTGATCGGTGGGAGGTGAGATTTCCTTGTTGTGCGGATTTTCATTGCAGGCTTGCTTGGTTTGCCAAAAAGTGCGTATGCGTTTTTTCCAGAATATATTCAGGAAAAAACGCATACGCCCTTTTTGGCCAAGTGCATCACTGTCGAACTGCTGCCTCTTTTCCTACGCTTTGAGAGCAATTCTTATCTACCACCTGATATCTGTTTTCTGCAATTCTGCGTCACGTTCAACTCCTCTTCACAGCCTTCCTTCAATAAATTTTTGGATGATAGGGGTCATTTGGAAGTCTGCAGGATTGTGAGTTACAGTGCCAAAAATCTCCTTTTCTCAACTCGCTTTCTTGTGAGCTGACCGCAAACCCAAAAAATTGCTTAAGGCCCTAATCTCGTTCCAGCATGGCATGCTGAGCCTTTGGTGAATTCTTCTTCCTGTAGGGAAATCAGAGTTCAATGTGCCCGTCCAAACACATCGAGTTAGCCGCTCTTTGGTTCTCCTTATTCCTGATCATCTTCTACAGAAATTGCAAACTGTGCGAAACAAGAGGTTAAAGGCACTGACTCTCCAAGTGGGGAGAATGTTAATATCTCATCTGGATCGGAGAACTCGAGTACCAGGGTATGAAAATGGCGATGAATTTTAGAAATTTTGCCTGAACACTTCGTGGACCATATTCTGTGTTTTCCATGCATATTTTAGCTGAAGGATAAATCCCTTAAACGTGGAGATTTGGGACCCGTGGAATGGGAACCATGCACCATTACCTCAAAGGGTCTGCATTCCCTCACCACTAGTATCAGCGCCGTGTGTCCAGCCTTATCTCTCCAACAGCTGTGGATGTAGAGGTGGTAAATCCAAGATTCCTCACAAACACTCAAGGACTTATTTAAGAATTTCTCTCTATTTCACAGTCCTTATGTTTTTTTTTTTTCAAATTTATTTTTATAAGGGGATTTAGCTTATTTACACTGCTTTGTGTATGCTGCTGTACACAAATGATTTTCTTATGGAGACCTATAAATGTATGGGTTTTAAGTTTCTTCATAGTCAGGTATATTCCTAGGTTTTGAATACGGGGTGTTGAGTCCATTTGGTTAAGCAAGGAGTAGTTCTTGTCTAATATATATTTGGCTTATGGAATGGTATCTGTCCTAATGTCAACCTCTGGTTCTATGCAGCCTCCCCACTCTCCTTTCCCCTTAAGCAAGCATAACTTTCTTTTGTAAATGTGAGACTCTGTTGTGTTTTGAAATGCAGATCATGCGTAGACGTGTTTACATTCCCGGTATTAGTGATATCTTATGATGTTTCTTTTTCTGTGTGACTTATTTCAGTTAGAATCATCGTAACTAAATCCACTCATTATGCTGCTACTGCTCTGTTGCCATTGATTTCATTGTTGAGTGATATTCCACTATAGGGATGTACCACAACTTTTATATCCTTTTTTCTCTTTCTGGGCTATTGAAGTTGTGCCATAGTCAAGGTTCTCGTAAAGAGAGCAGCCCCAAACATTGGTGTGGCTGTGTCTTTTTCATTTAAATTTTCCAAATCTATAGCACCATAAGTGCAAGTGCCCTAGGCTCTCTAGCTTGTTTTTTACTTTGTTCCAGGAAACACCATCCACTTCTCCAGAGTGGCTGTTGGCAATTTACATCCCGCCCATCAGCATAACAAGGCTGCCGGTTCTCCATGGCCTGTCATGCCTCTCTGGATTTTACACTTTTTTCGGACGCCCCTTTTGATCGGTGTTAAGTGAGACTTCATTATAGTGCGGATTTCCATTGCAGGCTTGCTTGGTTTGCCAAAAAGTGCGTATGCGTTTTTTCCTGAATATATTCAGGAAAAAACGCGTACGCCCTTTTTGGCCAAGTGCATCACTGTCGAACTGCTGCCTCTTTTCCTACGCTTTCAGAGCAATTCTTATCTACCACCTGATATCTGTTTTCTGCAAGTCTGCGTCGCGTTCAACTCCTCTTCACAGCCTTCCTTCAATAAATTTTTTGATGATAGGGGTCATTTGGAAGTCTGCAGGATTGTGAGTTACAGTGCCAAAAATCTCCTTTTCTCAACTCCCTTTCTTGTGAGCTGACCGCAAACCTGAAGAAGTGCTTCAGGCCCTAATCTCGTTGCGGCATGGCACGCTGAGCCTTTGGTGAATTCTTCTTCCTATAGGGAAATCAGAGTTCAATGTGCCCGTCCAAACACATCGAGTTAGCCGCTTATTCATTCACCTTATTCCTGTTCATCTTCCATAGAAATTGGAAACTGTGCCAAACAAGAGGTCAAAGGCACTGACTCTCCAAGTGGGGAGAATGTTAATATCGCATCTGGAACTGCGAACTCAAGTACCAGGTGTCGAAAATGGCGATGAGTTTTAGAAATTTTGCCTGATCACTTCGTGGACCATATTCTGGGTTTTCCATGCATATTTTAGCTGAAGGATAAATCCCATAAACGTGGAGATTTTGGACCCGTGGAATGGGAACCATGCACCATTACCTCAAAAGGTCTGCATTCCCTCACCAATAGTATCAGCCCCAAGTGTCCAGCCTTATTTCTACCGCAGCTGTGGATGTAGAGGTGGTAAATCCAAGATTCCTCACAAGCCCTGAAGGACTTATTTAAGAATTTCTCTCTATTTGACAGTCCTTGTGTTTTCTTTTTCAAATTTATTTTTATAAGGGGATTTAGCTTATTTACAGTGCTGTGTGTATGCTGCTGTACACAAATGATTTTCTTATGAATACCTATAAATGTATGGGTTTTAAGTTTCTTCATAGTCAGGTATATTCTTAGGTTTTGAATATGGGGTGTTGAGTCCATTTGGTTGAGCAAGGAGTAGGTCTTGTCTAATATATATTTGGCTTATGGAATGGTATCTGTCCTAATGTCAACCTCTGGTTCTATGCAGCCTCCCCACTCTCCTTTCCCCTTAAGCAAGCAGAAGTTTCTTTTGTAAATGTGAGACTCTGTTGTGTTTTGAAATGTAGTTCACGGGTAGCCGTGTTTACATTCCCGGTATTAGTGATATCTTATGATGTTTCTTTTTCTGTGTGACTTATTTCACTTAGAATCATCGTAACTAAAACCACTCATTATGCTGCTACTGTTCTGTTGCCATTGATTTCATTGTTGAGTGATATTCCACTGAAGGGATGTACCACAACTTCTATATCCATTTTTCTCTTTCTGGGCTATTGAAGTTGTACCATAGTCAAGGTTCCCGTAAAGAGAGCAGCCCCAAACTTCGGTGTGGCTGTGTCTTTTTCATTTAAATTTTCCGAATCTATAGCACCATAAGTGCAAGTGCCCTGGGCTCTCTAGCTTGTTTTTTTCTTTGTTCCAGGAAACACCATCCACTTCTCCAGAGTGGCTGTTGGCAATTTACATCCCGCCCATCAGCATAACAAGGCTGCCGGTTCTCCATGGCCTGTCCTGCCTCTCTGGATTTTACACTTTTTTCGGATGGCCCTTTTGATCGGTGGGAAGTGAGACTTTCTTGTAGTGCGGATTTCCATTGCAGGCTTGCTTGGTTGGCCAAAAAGGGCGTATGCGTTTTTTCCTGAATATATTCAGGAAAAAACGCATACGCCCTTTTTGGCCAAGTGCATCACTGTCGAACTGCTGCCTCTTTGCCTACGCTTTCAGAGCAATTCTTATCTACCACCTGATATCTGTTTTCTGCAATTCTGCGTCGCGTTCAACTCCTCTTCACAGCCTTCCTTAATTAAATTTTTGGATGATAGGGGTCATTTCGAACTCTGCAGGATTGTGAGTTACAGTGCCAAAAATCTCCTTTTCTCAACTCGCTTTCTTGTGAGCTGACCGCAAACCCGAAGAATTGCTTCAGGCCCTAATCTCGTTGCGGCATGGCACGCTGAGCCTTTGGTGAATTCTTCTTCCTGTAGGGAAATCAGAGTTCAATGTGCCCGTCCAAACACTTCGAGTTAGCCGCTCTTTGGTTCTTCTTATTCCTGATCGTCTTCTACAGAAATTGCAAACTGTGCGAAACAAGAGGTTAAAGACACTGACTCTCCAAATGGGGAGAATGTTAATATCTCATCTGGATCGGCGAACTCGAGTACCAGGACATGAAAATGGCGATGAGTTTTAGAAATTTTGCCTGAACACTTCGTGGACCATATTCTGTGTTTTCCATGCATATTTTAGCTGAAGGATAAATCCCTTAAACGTGGAGATTTGGGACCAGTGGAACGGGAACCATGCACCATTACCTCAAAGGGTCTGCATTCCCTCACCACTAGTATCAGCCCCGAGTGCCCAGCCTTATCTCTCCCACAGCTGTGGATGTAGAGGTGGTAAATCCAAGATTCCTCACAAACACTCAAGGACTTATTTAAGAATTTCTCTCTATTTCACAGTCCTTGTGTTTTTTTTTTTTCAAATTTATTTTTATAAGGGAATTTACCTTATTTACACTGCTGTGTGTATGCTGCTGTACACAAATGATTTTCTTATGGAGACCTATAAATGTATGGGTTTTAATTTTCTTCATAGTCAGGTATATTCCTAGGTTTTGAATACGGGGTGTTGAGTCCATTTAGTTTAGCAAGGAGTAGTTCTTGTCTAATATATATTTGGCTTATGGAATGGTATCTGTCCTAATGTCAACCTCTGGTTCTATGCAGCCTCCCCACTCTCCTTTCCCCTTAAGCAAGCATAACTTTCTTTTGTAAATGTGAGACTCTGTTGTGTTTTGAAATGCAGTTCATGCATGGACGTGTTTGCATTCCCGTTATTAGTGATATGTTATGATGTTGCTTTTTCTGTGTGACTTATTTCACTTTGAATCATCGTAACTAAATCCACTCATTATTCTGCTACTGCTCTGTTGCCATTGATTTCATTGTTGAGTGATATTCCACTATAGGGATGTACCACAACTCTTATATCCATTTTTCTCTTTCTGGGCTATTGAAGTTGTACCATAGTCAAGGTTCCCGTAAAGAGAACAGCCCCGAACCTTCGTGTGGCTGTGTGTTTTTCATTTAAATTTTCCGAATATATAGCACCATAAGTGCAAGTGCCCTAGGCTCCCTAGCTTATTTTTATCTTTGTTCCAGGAAACACCATCCACTTCTCCAGAGTGGCTGTTGGCAATTTACATCCAGCCCATCAGCATAACAAGGCTGCCGGTTCTCCATGGCCTGTCATGCCTCTCTGGATTTTACACTTTTTTCGGACGGCCCTTTTGATCGGTGGGAAGTGAGACTTCCTTGTAGTGAAGATTTCCATTGCAGGCTTGCTTGGTTGGTCAAAAAGGGCGTATGCGTTTTTGCCTGAATATATTCAGGAAAAAACGCATATGCCCTTTTTGGCCAAGTGCATCACTGTCGAACTGCTGCCTCTTTTCCTACGCTTTCAGAGCACTTCTTATCTACCACCTGATATCTGTTTTCTGCAATTCTGGGTCACGTTCAAGTCCTCTTCACAACTTTCCTTCAATAAATTTTTGGATGATAAGGGTCATTTGGAACTCTGCAGGATTGTGAGTTACAGTGCCAAAAACCTCCTTTTCTCAACTCGCTTTCTTGTGAGCTGACCGCAAACCCGAAGAATTGCTTCAGGCCCTAATCTCGATCCGGCATGGCACGCTGAGCCTTTGGTGAATTCTTCTTCCTGTAGGGAAATCAGAGTTGAATGTTCCCATCCAAACACATCGAGTTAGTCGCTCATTGGTTCTCCATATTCCTGTTCATCTTCCACGGAAATTGCAATCTGTGCCGAACAAGAGGTCAAAGGCACTGACTCTCCAAGTGGAGAGAATGTTAATATCGCATCTGGAACGGCGAACTCGAGTACCAGCGGGCGAAAATGGCGATGAGTTTTAGAAATTTTGCCTGATTACTTCGTGGACCATATTCTGGGTTTTCCATGCATATTTTAGCTGAAGGATAAATCCCTTAAACCTGGAGATTTGGGACCCGTGGAATGGGAACCATGCACAATTACCTCAAAGGGTCTGCATTCACTCACCAATAGTATCAGCCCCTAGTGTCCAGCCTTATCTCTCCCACAGATGTGGATGTAGAGGTGGTAAATCCAAGATTCCTCACAAGCCCTGAAGAACTTATTTAAGAATTTCTCTCTATTTCACAGTCCTTGTGTTTTCTTTTTCATATTTATTTTTATAAGGGGATTTAGCTTATTTACACTGCTGTGTGTATGCTGCTGTACACAAATGATTTTCTTATGGAGACCTCTAAATGTATGGGTTTTAATTTTCTTCATAGTCAGGTATATTTCTAGGTTTTGAATACGGGGTGTTGAGTCCATTTGGTTGAGCGAGGAGTAGGTCGTGTCTAATATATATTTGGCTTATGGAATGGTATCTGTCCTAATGTCAAACTCTGGTTTTATGCAGACTCCCCACTCTCCTTTCCCCTTAAGCAAGCATACGTTTCTTTTGTAAATGTGAGACTCTGTTGTGTTTTGAAATGCAGTTCACGGGTAGCCGTGTTTACATTCCCGGTATTAGTGATATCTTATGATGTTTCTTTTTCTGTGTGACTTATTTCACTTAGAATCATCGTAACTAAATCCACTCATTATGCTGCTACTGGTCTGTTGCCATTGATTTCATTGTTGAGTGATATTCCACTGTAGGGCTATACCACAACTTTTATATCCATTTTTCTCTTTCTGGGCTATTGAAGCTGTACCATAGTCAAGGTTCCCATACACAGAGCAGCCCCAAACTTTGGTGTGGCTGTGTCTTTTCATTTAAATTTTCCGAATCTATAGCACCATAAGTGGAAGTGCCCTAGGCTCTCTAGCTTGTTTTTTTCTTTGTTCCAGGAAACACCATCCACTTCTCCAAAGTGGCTGTTAGCAATTTATATCCCGCCCATCAGCATAACAAGGCTGCCGGTTCTCCATGGCCTGTCATGCCTCTCTGGATTTTACACTTTTTTTGGACGGTCCTTTTGATCGGAGGGAAGTGAGACTTCCTTGTAGTGCGGATTTCCATTGCAGGCTTCTTTTTTTGGCCAAAAAGAGCGTATGCGTTTTTTCCTGAATATATTCAGGAATAAACGCATACGCCCTTGTTGGCCAAGTGCATCACTGTCGAACTGCTGCCTCTTTTCCTACGCTTTCAGAGCAATTCTTATCTACCACCTGATATCTGTTTTCTGCAATTCTGCGTCGCGTTCAAGTCCTCTTCACAGCCTTCCTTCAATAAATTTTTGGATGATAGGGGTCATTTGGATCTCTGCAGGATTGTGAGTTACAGTGCCAAAAATCTCCTTTTCTCAACTCGCTTTCTTGTGAGCTGACCGCAAACCCGAAGAATTGCTTCAGACCCTAATCTCGTTCCGGCATGGCACGCTGAGCCTTTGGTGAATTCTTCTTCCTATAGGGAAATCAGAGTTCAATGTGCCCGTCCAAACACATCTAGTTAGTCGCTCATTGGTTCTCCTTATTCCTGTTCATCTTCCACGGAAATTGCAATCTGTTCCGAACAAGAGGTCAAAGGAACTGACTCTCCAAGTGTGGAGAATGTTAATATCGCATCTCGAACGGCGAACTCGAGTAGCAGGAGGCGAAATTGGCAATGTGTTTTAAAAATTTTGCCTCAACACTTCATGGAACATATTCTGGGTTTTCCATACATATTTTAGCTGAAGGATAAATCCCTTAAACGTGAATATTTGGGACCCGTGGAATGGGAACCATGCACCGTTACCTCAAAGGGTCTGCATTCCCTCACCAATACGATCAGCCCCAAGTGTCCAGCCTTATCTCTCCCCCAGCTGTGGATGTAGAGGGGGTAAATCCAAGATTCCTCACAAGCCCTGAAGGACTTATTTAAGAATTTCTCTCTATTTCACTGTCCTTGTGTTTTCTTTTTCAAATTTATTTTTATAAGGGGATTTAGCTTATTTACAGTGCTGTGTGTATGCTGCTGTACACAAATGATTTTCTTATGGAGACCTATAAATGTATGGGTTTTAATTTTCTTCATAGTCAGGTATATTCCTAGGTTTTGAATACGGGCTGTTGAGTCCATTTCGTTGAGCGAGGAGTAGGTCTTGTCTAATATATATTTGGCTTATGGAATGGTATCTGTCCTAATGTCAACCTCTGGTTTTATGCAGCGTCCCCACTCTCCGTACTCCTTAAGCAAGCATAAGTTTCTTTTGTAAATGTGAGACTCTGTTGTGTTTTCTAATGTACTTCATGCGTAGCCGTGTTTACATTCCCGGTATTAGTGATATCTTATGATGTTTCTTTTTCTGTGTGACTTATTTCAGTTAGAATCATCGTAACTAAATCCACTCATTATGCTGCTACTGGTCTGTTGCCATTCATTTCATTGTTGAGTGATATTCCATTGTAGGGATGTACCACAACTTCTATATCCATTTTTCTCTTTCTGGGCTCTTGAAGTTGTACCATAGTCAAGGTTCCCGTACACAGAGCAGCCCCAAACTTTGGTGTGGCTGTGTGTTTTTCATTTAAATTTTCCGAATCTATAGCACCATAAGTGCAAGTGCCCTAGGCTCTCTAGCTTGTTTTTTTCTTTGTTCCAGGAAACACCATCCACTTCTCCAGAGTGGCTGTTGGCAATTTACATCCCGCCCATCAGCATAACAAGGCTGCCGGTTCTCCATGGCCTGTCCTGCCTCTCTGGATTTTACACGTTTATGGGACGGCCCCTTTGATGGATGGGAAGTGAGACTTCATTGTTATGCGGATTTCCAGTGCAGGCTTGCTTGGTTGGTCAAAAAGGGCGTATTCGTTTTTTCCTGAATATATTCAGGAAAAAACGTATACGCCCTTTTTGGCCAAGTGCATCACTATCGAACTGCTGCCTCTTTTCCTACGTTTTCAGAGCAATTCTTATCTACCACCTGATAACTGTTTTCTGCAATTCTGTGTCGCGTTCAAGTCCTCTTCACAGACTTCCTTCAATAAATTTTTGGTTGATAGGGGTCATTTGGAACTCTGCAGGATTGTGAATTACAGTGCCAAAAATCTCCTTTTCTCAACTCGCTTTCTTTTCAGCTGGCCGCAAACCCGAAAAATTGTTTCAGGCCCTTATCTCGTTCCGGCATGGCACGCTGAGCCTTTGGTGAATTCTTCTTCCTGGAGGGAAATCAGAGTTCAATGTGCCCGTCCAATCACATAGAGTTAGTCGCTCATTGGTTCTCCTTATTCCTGTTCATCTTCCACTGAAATTGCAAACTCTGCCAAACAAGAGGTTAAAGGCACTGACTCTCCAAGTGGGTAGAATGTTAATATTGAATCTGGAACGGCGAACTCGAGTACCAGTGGGCGAAAATGGCGATGAGTTTTATAAATTTTGCCTGGTCACTTGTTGGACCATATTCTGGGTTTTCCATGCACATTTTAGCTGAAAGAGAAATCCCTTAAACCTGGACATTTGGGACCAGTGGAATGGGAACCATGCACCATTACCTCAAAATGTCTGCCTTCCCTCGCCAATAGTATCAGCCCCAAGTGTCCAGGCTTATCTCTCCCCCAGCTGTGGATGTAGAGGTGGTAAATCCAAGATTCCTCACAAGACCTGATGTACTTATTTACGAATTTCTCTCTATTTCACAGTCCTTGTGTTAACTTTTTCAAATTTATTTTTATAAGGGGATTTAGCTTATTTACACTGCTTTGTGTATGCCACTGTACACAAATGATTTTCTTACGAAAAATTATAAATGTATGGGTTTTCAGTTTCTTCATAGTCAGGTATATTCCTGGGTTTTGAATATGGGGTGTTGAGTCCATTTGGCTGAGCAAGGACGAAGTCTTTTCTAATATATATTTGACTTATTTAATGGTATCTGTCTTAATGTCAACCTCCGGTTTTATGCAGCCTCCCCACTCTCCTTTCCTCTTAAGCAAGCTTAAGTTTCTTCTGTAAATGTCAGACTCTGTTGTGTTTTCTAATGCAGTTCATGCGTAGCCGTGTTTACATTCCCGGTATTAGTGATATCTGATGATGTTTCTTTTTCTGTGTGACTTATTTCACTTAGAATCATCGTAACTAAATGCACTCATTATGCTGCTACTGGTCTGTTGCCATTGATTTCATTGTTGAGTGATATTCCATTGTAGGGATATACCACAACTTCTATATCCATTTTTCTCTTTCTGGGCTATTGAAGTTGTACCATAGTCAAGGTTCCCATACACAGAGCAGCCCCAAACTTTGGTGTGGCTGTGTCTTTTTCATTTAAATTTTCCGAATCTATAGCACCGTAAGTGGAAGTGCCCTAGGCTCTCTAGCTGGTTTTTCCTTTGTTCCAGGAAATGCCATCCACTTCTTCAGAGTGGCTGTTGGCAATTTACATCCCGCCCATCAGCATAACAAGGCTGCCGGTTCTCCATGGCCTGTCCTGCATCTCTGGATTTTACACTTTTTTCGGACGGCCCTTTTGATGGGTGGGAAGTGAGACTTCATTGTAGTGCGGATTTCCATTGCAGGCTTGCTTGGTTGGCCAAAAAGGGCGTATGCGTTTTTTCCTGAATATACTCAGGAAAAAAGGCATACGCCGTTTTTGGCCAAGTTCATCACTGTCGAAATGGTGCCTCTTTTCCTATGCTTTCAGAGCAATTCTTATTTACCACCTGATATCTGTTTTCTGCAATTCTGCGCCGCGTTCAGTTCCTCTTCACAGCCTTCCTTTAATATATTTTTGGATGATAGGGGTCATTTGTAATTCTGCAGGATTGTGAATTATAGTGCCAAAAATCTCCTTTTCTCAACTCGCTTTCTTGAGAGCTGACCGCAAACCTGAATAGTTGCTTCATGCCCTAATCTCGTTCCAGCATGGCAGACTGAGCCTTTGGTGAATTCTTCTTCCTGTAGGGACATCAGTGTTCAATGTGCCCATCCAAACACATAGAGTTAGTCGCTCATTGGTTCTCCTTCTTCCTTTTCATCTTCCGCCGAAATTGCAAACTGTGCCAAACAAGAGGTCAAAGGCACTGACTCTCCAAGTGGGGAGAGTGTTAATAACGCATCTGGAACGGCGAACTCGAGTACCAGTGGGCGAAAATGGCGATGAGTTTTAGAAATTTTGCCTGGTCACTCGGTCGACCATGTTCTGGGTTTTGCATGCATATTTTATCTGAAGGCTAAATCCCTTAAACCTGGAGATTTGGGACCTGTGGAATGGTCACCATGCACCATTACCTCAAAGGGTCTGCATTCCCTCACCAATCCTATCAGCCCCAAGTGTCCATCCTTATCTCTCCCCGAGCTGTGGATGTAGAGGTTGTAAATCTAAGTTTCCTCACAAACCCTGAAGGACTTATTTAAGAATTTCTCTCTATTTCACAGTCTTTGTGTTTTGGTTTTCAAATTTATTTTTATAAGTGGATTTAGCTTATTTTCACTGATGTGTTTATGCCGCTGTACACAAATGATTTTCTTACGGAGACCTATAAAGGTATGGGTTTTAAGTTTCTTCACAGTCAGGTATATTTCTAGCTTTTGAATACGGGGTGTGGAGTCCATTTTGTTGAGCGAGGAGTAGGTCTTGTCTAATATATATTTGGCTTGTGGGATGGTATCTGTCCTAATATCAACCTCTTGTTTTATGCAGCCTCCCCACTCTCCTTTCCCCTTAAGGAAGCATAAGTGTCTTTTGTAAATGTGAGATTCTGTTGTGTTTTATAATGCGGTTCATGCATAGCCATGTTTTCATTCCCAGTATTAGTGATATCTTATGATTTTTCATTTTCTGTGTGTCTTATTTCACTTAGAATCAGCGTATCTAAATCCACTTATTATGCTGCTACTGGTCTGTTGCCATTGATATCATTGTTGAGTGATATTCCATTGTAGGCATGTACCACAACTTCTATATCCATTTTTCTCTTTCTGAGCTATTGAAGTTGTACCATAGTCAAGGTTCCCGTAAACAGAGCAGCCCCGAACTTTGGTGTGGCTGTGTATTTTTCATTAAAATTTTCCGAATCTATAGCACCATAAGTGGAAGTGCCCTAGGCTCTCTAGCTTGGTTTTTGCTTTGTTCCACGAAACACCATACACTTCTCCAGAGTGGCTGTTGGCAATTTACATCCTGCCCATCAGCATAACAAAGCTGCCGGTTCTCTAAGCCCTGTCCTGCCTCTCTGGATTTTACACTTTTTTCAGACGGCCCTTTTGATCGGTGGCAAGTGAGACTTCGTTGTAGTGCACATTTCCATTGCAGGCTTTCTTGGTTGGCCAAAAAGAGCGTATGCGTTTTTTCCTGAATATATTCAGGAAAAAACACACACTCACTTTTTGGCCAAGTGCATCACGATCGATGTGCTGCCTCTTTTCCTATGCTTTCAGAGCAATTCTGATCTACCACCTCATATCTGTTTTCTGTAATTCTTCGTCGTGTTCAAGTCCTCTTCACAGCCTTCCTTCAATACATTTTTGGATGATAGGGGTCATTTGGAACTCTGCAGCATTGTGAATTACTGTGCCAAAAATCTCCTTTTCTCAACTCGTTTTATTGTCAGTTGACCGCAAACCCGACGAATTGCTTCAGGCCCTATTCTCGTTCCGGCACGACACGCTGAGCCTTTGGTGAATTCTTCTTCCTGGAAGGAAAACAGAGTTCAATGTGCCCGTCCAAACACATAGATTTAGTCGCTCATTGTTCCTCCTTATTCCTATTCATTTTTCGCAGAAATTGCAAACTGTGCCAAACAAGAGGTTAAAGGCACTGACTCCCCAAGTGGGGAGAGTGTTAATAACGCATCTGTAACGGTGAACTCTAGTACCAGGGGGCAAAAATTGCGATGAGTTTTAGAAAGTTTGCCTGGTCAATTGGTGGACCATATTCTGGGTTTTCCATGCATATTTTAGCTGAAGGATAAATCCCTTAAACCTGGAGATTTGGGAATCTTGGAATGGGAACCATGCACCATTAACTCAAAGGGTCTGTATTCCCTCACCAACCCTATCAGCCCCGAGGGACTAGCCTTCTCTCTCCCCAAGCTGTGGATGTAGAGGTGGTAAATTCAAGATTCCTCTCAAGCCCTGAAGGACTTATTTAAGAATTCTTCTCTATTTCACAGTCTTTGTGTTTTGGTTTCAAATTTATTTTTATAAGGGGATTTAGCTTATTTTCACTGCTGTGTTTATGCCACTGTACACAAATGATTTTCTTACGGAGACCTATAAATGTATGGGTTTTAAGTTTCTTCATAGTCAGGTATAATCCAAGGTTTTGAATATGGGGTGTTGAGTCCGTTTGGTTTAGCAAGGAGTAGGTCTTGTCTAATATATATTTGGTTTGTGGAATGGTATCTGTCCTAATGTCAACCTCTGGTATATGCAGCCTGCCCACTCTGCTTTCCCCTTAAGCAAGCATAACTTTCTTTTGTAAATGTGACACTCTGTTGTGTTTTGTAATGTACTTCATGCATAGCCGTGTTTACATTCCCGGCATTAGTGATATCTTATGATGTTTCTTTTTCTGTGTGACTTATTTCACTTAGAATCATCGTACCTAAATCCACTCATTATGCTGCTACTTGTCTGTTGCCATTGATTTCATTGTTGAGTGATATTCCATTGTACGGATGTACCACAACTTCTATATCCATTTTTCTCTTTCTGGGCTATTGAAGTTGTACCATAGTCAAGGTTCCCGTAAACAGGGCAGCCCCAAACTTTGGTGTGGCTGTGTCTTTTTCATTAAAACTTTCCGAATCTATAGCACCATAAGTGGAAGTGCCCTAGGCTCTCTAGCTTGCTTTGTGCTTTGTTCCAGGAAACACCATACACTTTTCCAGAGTGGCTCTTGGCAATTTACATCCCGCCCATCAGCATAACAAGGCTGCCGGTTCTCCATGGCCTCTCCTGCCTCTCTGCATTTTACACTTTTTTCCTACAGCGCTTTGAGCAGTGGGAAGTGAGACTTCATTGTAGTGCGGATTTCCATTGCAGGCTTGCTTGGTTGGCCAAAAAGGGTTTATGCGTTTTTTCCTGAATATATTCAGGAAAAAACGCATACGCAATTTTTGGCCAAGTGCATCACTGTTGAAGTGTTGCCTCTTTTTTTATGCTTTCAGAGCAATCTTATCTACCACCTGATATCTGTTTTCTGCAATTCTGCATCGAGTTCAAGTCCTCTCCACAGCCTTCCCTCAATACATTTTTGGATGATAAGGGTCATTTGTAACTCTGCAATATTGTGAATTACAGTGCCAAAAATCTCCTTTTCTCAGCTCGCTTTCTTGTGAGCTGACCGCAAACCCGAAGAATTGCTTCACGCCCTAATCTCGTTCCGGCACTGCACACTGAGACATTGGTGAATTCTTCTTCCTGGAGGGACATCGGTGTTCAATGTGCCCGTCCAAACACATAGAGGGAGCCCCTCATTGTTTCTCCTTATTCCTGTTCATCTTCCGCAGAAATTGCAAACTGTGCCAAACAAGAGGTTAAAGGCAGTGACTCTCCAAGTGGGGAGAGTGTTAATAATGCATCTGGAACGACAAACTCGAGTACCAGGGGGGGAAATGGCGATGAGTTTTAGCAAGTTTGCCTGGTCACTTGGTGGAACATATTCTGGGTTTTCCATGCATATTTTAGCTGAAGGATAAATCCCTTAAACCTGGAGATTTAGGACCCGTGGAATGGGAACCATGCACCATTACATCAAAGGGTGTGCATTCCCTCACAAATCCTATCAGCCCCAAGTGTCCAGCCTTATCTCTCCCACAGCTGTGGATGTAGAGGTGGTAAATCCAAGATTCCTCACAAGTCCTGAAGAACTTATTTAAGAATTTCTCTCTATTTGACAGTCCTTGTGTTTTCTTTTTCAAATTTATTTTTATAAGGGGATTTAGCTTATTTTCACTGCTGTGTTTATGCCGCTGTACACAAATGATTTTCTTAAGGAGACCTATAAATGTATGGGTTTTAAGTTTCTTCATAGTTATATTCCTAGGTTTTGAATACGGTGTATTGAGTCCATTTGGTTGAGTAAGGAGTAGGTCTTGTCTAATATACATTTGGCCTGTGAAATGTTATCTGTCCTAATGTCAACCTCTGGTATATGCAGCCTGCCCACTCTGCTTTCCCCTTAAGCAAGCATAAGTTTCTTTTGTAAATGTGAGATTCTGTTGTGCTTTGTAATGTACTTCATGCGTAGCCGTGTTTACATCCCGGTACTAGTGATATCTTATGATGTTTCTTTTTCTGTGTGACTTATTTCAATTAGAATCATCGTACCTAAATCCACTCATTATGCTGCTGCTCCTCTGTTGCCATTTATTTCATTGTTGAGTGATATTCCATTTGTAGATATGTACCAAAACTTCTATATCCATTTTTCTCTTTCTGGGCTAATGAAGTTGTACCATTGTCAAGGTTCCCGTAAACAGAGCAGCCCCAAACTTTGGTGTGGCTGTGTCTTTTTCATTAAAATTTTCCGAATCTATAGCACCATAAGTGGAAGTGCCGTAGGCTCTCTAGCTTGTTTTTTTCTTTGTTCCAGGAAACACCATACACTTCTCCAGAGTAGCTGTTGGCAATTTACATCCCGCCCATCAGCATAACAAGGCTGCCGGTTCTCCATGGCCTGTCCTGCCTCTCTGGATTTTACACTTTTTTCTTACGGCCCTCTTGATCGGTGGGAAGTGAGACTTCATTTTAGTGCGGATTTCCATTGCAGCCTTGCCAGGT
Organism: Inia geoffrensis; assembly: GCA_036417435.1. NCBI lineage: Eukaryota > Metazoa > Chordata > Mammalia > Artiodactyla > Iniidae > Inia > Inia geoffrensis. The sequence goes on along the minus strand of CM070910.1, from coordinate 72,672,163 downwards.
TGGCCAAAAAGTGCATATGAGTTTTTTCCTGAATATATCCAGGAAAAAACGCATATGCCCTTTTTGGCCAAGTGCATCACTGTTGAAGTGCTGCCTCTTTTCCTATGCTTTCAGAGCAATTCTTATCTACCACCTGATATCTGTTTTCTGCAATTCTGTGTCGCATTCAAGTCCTCTTGATAGCCTTCCGTCAGTAAATTTTTGGATCATAAGGGTCATTGTAACTCTGCAGGGTTGTGAATTACAGTGCCAAAAATCTCCTTTTCTCAACTCGATTTTTTATGAGCTCACCGCAAACCCGAAGAATTGCTTCTGGCCCTAGTCTCGTTCCGGTACGGCATGCTGAGCCTTTGGTTAATTCTTCTTCCTGGATGGAAATCACAGTTCAATGTGCCAGTCCAAACACATAGAGTTAGTCGCTCATTGGTTCTCCATATTCCTGTCCATCTTCCACAGAAATTGTAAAGTGTGCCAAACAAGAGGTTAAGGACACTGACTCTCCAATTGCGGAGAGTGTTAATAACGCATCTGGAAAGGCAAACTCAAGTACCAGGGTGCGAAAATGGCGATGAGTTTTAGAAAGTTTGCCTGGTCACTTGGTGGACCATATTCTGGGTTTCCCATGCATATTTTACCTCAAAGATAAATCCCTTAAACATGGAGATTTGGGACCCATGGAATGGGAACAATGTACCATTACCTCAAAGGGTCTGCATTCCCTCAACAATCCTATCACCCCAAGTGTCCACACTTATCTCTCCCCCAGCTGTGGATGTAGAGGTGGTAAATCCAAGATTCCTCACAAACCCTGAAGGGCTTATTTAAGAATTTCTCTCTATTTCATTGTCTTTGTGTTTTGGGTTTCAAATTTATTTTTATAAGGCGATTTAGCTTACTTTCACTGCTGTGTTTATGCCGCTGTACACAAATGATTTTCTTAAGGAGACCTATAAATGTATGGGTTTTAAGTTTCTTCATAGTCAGGTATATTCCGAGGTTTTGGATACGGGTTGTTGAGTCCATTTGTTTGAGCAAGGAGTAGGACTTGTCTAATATACATTTGGCCTGTGGAATGGTATCTGTCCTAATGTCAACCTCTGGTATATGCAGCCTGCCCACTCTGCTTTCCCCTTAAGCAAGCATAAGTTTCTTTTTTAAATGTGAGACTGTGTTGTGTTTTGTAATTCAGTTCATGTGTAGCCGTGTTTACATTCCCGGTATTAGTGATATCTAATGATGTGTCTTTTTCTGTGTGTCTTATTTCACTTAGAATCATCGTACCTAAATCGACTCATTATGCTGTTACTGGTCTGTTGCCATTGATTTCATTGTTGAGTGATATTCCATTGTAGGTATGTACCACAATTTCTATATCCATTTTTCTCTTTCTGGGCTATTGAAGTTGTACCATAGTCAAGGCTCCCGTACACAGAGGAGCCTCAAACTTTGGTGTGGCTGTGTCTTTTTCTTTAAATTTTCCGAATCTATAGCACCGTAAGTGGAAGTGCCCTAGGCTCTCTAGCTTGGTTTTTTCTTTGTTCCAAGAAACACCATACACTTCTCCAGAGTGGCTGTTTGCAATTTACATCCCACCCATCAGCGTAACAAGGCTGCCGGTTCTCCAAGGCCTGTCCTGCCTCTGTATTTTACACTTTTTTTGGACGGCCCTTGTGAGCAGTGGGAAGTGAGACTTCATTGTAGTGTGGATTCCCATTGCAGGCTTGCTTGGTGGGCCAAAAAGGGCCTATGCGTTTTTTCCTGAATATATTCAGGAAAAAACGCATATGACCTTTTTGGCCAAGTGCATCACTGTCGAAGTGCTTCCTCTTTTCCTATGCTTTCAGAGCAGTTCTTATCTACCACCTGATATCTTTTTTTCTGCAATTCTGCGTCGCGTTCAAGTCTTCTTCACAGCCTTCCTTCAATAAAGTTTTGGATGATAGGGGTCATGTGTAACTCTGCAGGATTGTGAATCACAGTGCCAGAAATCTCCTTTTCTCAACTCGCTTTCTTTTGAGCTGACCGTAAACCCAAAGAATTGCTTAACGTCCTAATCTCGTACCGGCACTGCACACTGAGACATTGGTGAATTGTTCTTCCTGGAGGGACATCGGAGTTCAATGTGCCCGTCCAAACACCTAGAGTTAGTTGCTCATTGGTTCTCTTTATTCCTGTTCATCTTCCTCAGAAATTGCAAACTGTGCCAAACAAGAGGTTAAAGGCACAGAGTATCCAAGTGCGGAGAGTGTTAATAACGCATCTGGGACGGCGAACTCGAGTACCAGGGGGCGAAAATGGCGATGAGTTTTAGAAAGTTTGCCTGGTCACGTGGTGCACCATATGCTGGGTTGTCCATGCATATTTTAGCTGAAGGATAAATCCATTAAACCTGGAGATTTTGGACCCTTGGAATGGGAACCATGCCCCATTACATCAAATGGTCTGCATTCCCTCACCAATCCTATCATTCCCAAGTGTCCAGCCTTATCTCTCCCCCAGCTGTGGATGTAGAGGTGGTAAATCCAAGATTCCTCACAAGCCCTGAAGGACTTATTTAAGAATTTCTCTCTATTTCCCAGTCCTTGTGTTTTGGTTTTCAAATTTATTTTTATAAGGGGTGTTAGCTTATTTTCACTGCTGTGTTTATGCCACTGTACACAAATGATTTTCTTAAGGAGACCTATAAATGTATGGGTTTTAAGTTTCTTCATAGTCAAGTATATTCCTAGGTTTTGAATGCGGGGTGTTGAATCCATTTGGTTGAGCAAGAAATAGGTCTTGTCTAATATACATTTGGCCTGTGAAATGGTAGCTGTCCTAATGTCAACCTCTGGTATGTGCAGCCTGCACACTCTGCTTTCCCCTTAAGCAAACATAAGTTTCTTTTGTAAATGTGAGACTCTGTTGTGTTTTGTAATGTACTTCATGCGTAGCCGTGTTTACATTCCCGGTATTAGTGATATCTTATGATGTTTCTTTTTCTGTGTGACTTATTTCACTTAGAATCATCGTACCTAAATCCACTCTTTATGCTGCTGCTGGTCTGTTACCATTGATTTCATTGTTGAGTGATATTCCATTGTAGGTATGTACCACAACTTCTATATCAATTTTTCTCTTTCTGAGCTATTGAAGTTGTACCATAGTCAAGGTTCCCATAAACAGAGCAGCCCCAAACTTTGGTGTGGCTGTATATTTTTCATTTAAATTTTCCGAATCTATAGCACCATAAGTGGAAGTGCCCTAGGCTCTCCAGCTTGGTTATTGCTTTGTTCCAGGAAACACCATACACTTCTCCAGAGTAACTGTTGGCAATTTACATCGCGCCCATAAGCATAACAAGGCTGCCAGTTCTCCATGGCCTGTCCTGCCTCTCTGGATTTTACACTTTTTTCGGACGGCCCTTTTGATCGGTGGGAAGTGAGACTTCATTGTAGTGCGGATTTCCATTGCAGGCTTGCTAGGTTGGTCAAAAAGGGGCTATGCGTTTTTTCCTGAATATATTCGGGAAAAAACGCATATGCCCTTTTTGGCCAAGTGCATCACTGTTGAAGTGCTGCCTCTTTGCCTATGCTTTCAGAGCAGTTCTTATTTACAACCTGATATCTGTTTTCTGCAATTCTCCGTCGCGTTCTACTCCTCTTGATTGCCTTCCGTCTGTAAATTTTTGGGTGATAGGGGTCATTGTAACTCTGCAGGACTGTGAATTACAGTGCCAAAAATCTCCTTTTCTCAACTCGTTTTCTTGTGGGCTGACCGCAAACCCGAATAATTGCTTCAGGCCATAATCTCGTTCCGGCACAGCACGCTGAGCCTTTGGTGAATTCTCCTTCCTGGAGGGAAATCAGAGTTCAATGTTCCCGTCCAAACACATAGAGATAGTCGTTCATTGTTTCTCCTTATTCCTGTTCAGCTTCCGCAGAAATTGCAAAATGTGCCAAGCAGGAGTTTAAAGGCACTGACTCTCCAATTGGGGAGAGTGTTAATAACGCATCTGGAATGGTGAACTCGAGTACCAGGGGGCGAAAATGGTGATGAGTATTAGAAATTTTGCCTGGTCACTCGGTGGACCATATTCTGGGTTTGGCATGCATATTTTACCTGAAGGCTAAATCCCTTAAACCTGGAGATTTGGGACCTGTGGAATGGGAACCATGCACCATTACCTCTAAGGGTCTGCATTCCCTCACCAATCCTATCATTCCCAAGTGTCCAGCCTTATCTCTCTCCCAGCTGTGGATGTAGAGGTGGTAAATGCAAGATTCCTCACAAGCCCTGAAGGACTTATTTAAGAATTTCTCTCTATTTCACAGTCTTTGTGTTTTGGTTTTCAAATTTATTTTTATAAGGGGATTTAGCTTATTTACACTGCTGTGTGTATGCCGCTGTACACAAATGATTTTCTTATGGAGACCTATAAATGTATGGGTTTTAAGTTTCTTCATAGTCAGGTATATTTTTAGCTTCTGAATACGGGGTGTGGAGTCCATTTGTTTGAGCAAGGAGTAGGTCTTGTCTAATATATATTTGGCTTGTGGAATGGTATCTGTCCTAATGTCAACCTCTTGTTTTATGCAGTCTCCCCACTCTCATTTCCCCTTAAGCAAGCAAAAGTGTCTTTTGTAAATGTGATATTCTGTTGTGTTTTATAATGCAGTTCATGCATAGCCGTGTTTTCATTCCCAGTATTAGTGATATCTTATGATGTTTCATTTTCTGTGTGACTTATTTCACTTTCAATCAGCGTTTCTAAATCCACTTATTATGCTGCTACTGGTCTGTTGCCATTGATATCATTGTTGAGTGATATTCCATTGTAGGCATGTACCACAACATCTATATCCATTTTTCTCTTTCTGAGCTATTGAAGTTGTACCACAGTCAAGGTTCCCATAAACAGAGCAGCCCCAAACTTTGGTGTGGCTGTGTCTTTTTCAATAAAATTTTCCGAATCTATAGCACCATAAGTGGAAGTGCCCTAGGCTCTCCAGCTTGTTTATTGCTTTGTTCCAGGAAACACCATACACTTCTCCAGAGTGGCTCTTGGCAATTTACATCCCACCCATCAGCATAACAAGGCTGCCAGTTCTCCCTGGCCTGTCCTGCCTCTCTGGATTTTACACTTTTTACGGACGGCCCTTTTAATCGGTGGGAAGTGAGACTTCCTTGTAGTGCGGATTTCCATTGCAGGCTTGCTAGGTTGGTCAAAAAGGGCCTATGCGTTTTTTCCTGAATATATTCGGGAAAAAACGCATATACCCTTTTTGGCCTAGTGCATCACTGTTGAAGTGCTGCCTCTTTGCCTATGCTTTCAGAGCAATTCTTACCTACCACCTGATATCTGTTTTCTGCAATTCTGCGTCGCGTTCTACTCCTCTTGATAGCCTTCCGTCAGTAAATTTTTGGGTGATAGGAGTCATTGTAACTCTGCAGGATTGTGAATTACAGTGCCAAATATCTCCTTTTCTCAGCTCGCTTCCTTGTGGGCTGACCGCAAACCTGAAGAATTGCTTCAGGCCCTAATCTCGTTCCGGCACAGCACGCTGAGCCTTTGGTGAATTGTTCTTCCTGGAGGGAAATCAGAGTTCAATGTGCCCGTCCAAACACATAGAGTTAGTCGTTCATTGTTTCTCCTTATTCCTGTTCAGCTTCCGCAGAAATTGCAAAATGTGCCAAGCAGGAGTTTAAAGGCACTGACTCTCCAAGTGGGGAGAGTGTTAATAACGCATCTGGAATGGTGAACTCGAGTACCAGGGGGCGAAAATGGCGATGAGTTTTAGAAATTTTGCCTGGTCAATCGGTGGAGCATATTCTGGGTTTTACATGCATATTTTACCTGAAGGCTAAATCCCTTAAACCTGGTGATTTGGGACCTGTGGAATGGGAACCATGCACCATTACCTCAAAGTGTCTGGATTCCCTCACCAATCCTATCAGTCCCAAGTGTCCAGCCTTATCTCTCCCCCAGCTGTGGATGTAGAGGTGGTAAATCCAAGATTCCTCACAAGCCCTGAAGGACTTATTTAAGAATTTCTCTCTTTTTCACAGTCTTTGTGTTTTGGTTTTCAAATTTATTTTTATAAGGGGATTTAGCTTATTTTCACTGCTGTGTTTATGCCACTGTACACATATGATTTTCTTAAGGAGACGTATAAATGTATGGGTTTTAAATTTCTTCATAGTCAGGTATATTCCTAAGTTTTGAATACGGGGTATTGAGTCCATTTGGTTGAACAAGGAGAAGTCCTTGTCCAATATACATTTGGCCTGTGGAATGTTATCTGTCCTAATATCAACCTCTCGTATATGCAGCCTGCCCACTCTGCTTTCCCCTTAAGCAAGCATAAGTTTCTTTTGTAAATGTGAGACTCTGTTGTGTTTTGTAATGTACTTCATGCGTAGCCGTGTTTACATTCCCGGTATTAGTGATATCTTATGATGTTTCACTTTCAGTGTGACTTATTTCACTTAGAATCATCGTACCTAATACCACTCATTATGCTGCTACTGGTCTGTTGCCATTGATTTCATTGTTGAGTGATATTCCATTGTATGTATGTACCACAACTTCTATATTCATTTTTCTATTTCTGGGCTATTGAAGTTGTACCATAGTCAAGATTCCCGTAAACAGAGCACCACCAAACTTTGCTGTGGCTGTGTCTTTTTCATTTAAATTTTCCGAATCTATAGCACCAAAAGTCGAAGTGCCGTAGGCTCTTTAACTTGGTTTTTTATTTGCTCCAGGAAACACCATACACTTCTCCAGAGTGGCCTTTGGCAATTTACATCCCACCCATCAGCATAACAAGGCTGCCTGTTCTCCATGGCCTGTCCTGCCTCTCTGGATTTTACACATTTTTCGGACGGCTGTTTTGATCAGTGGAAAGTGAGACTTCATTGTAGTGTGCATTTTCATTGCAGGATTGCTTCTTGGCCAAAAAGGGCCTATGCGTGTTTTCCTGAATATATTCAGGAAAAAACGCATACGCCCTTTTTGGCCAAGTGCATCACTGACGAACTGCTGCCTCTTTGCCTACGCTTTCAGAGCAATTCTTATCTACCACCTGATATCTGTTTTCCACAATTCTGCGTCACATTCAAGTCCTCTTCACAGCCTTCCTTCAATATATTTTTGGATGTTAGGGGTCATTTGTAACTCTGCAGGATTATGAATTACAGTGCCAAAAATCTTTTCTCAACTCGCTTTTTTGTGAGCTGACCGCAAACCCAAAAAATTGCTTGAGACCCTAATCTCGTTCCGGCACGGCACGCTGAGCCTTTGGTGAATTTTTCTTCCTGGAGGGAAATCAGAGTTGAATGTGCCCGTCCAAACACATAGAGTTAGTCGCTCATTGGTTCTCCTTCTTCCTATTCATCATCCGCCGTAATTGCAAACTGTGCCAAACAAGAGGTTAAAGGCACTGACTCTCCAAGTGGGGAGAGTGTTAATAACGCAACTGGAACAGCAAACTCGAGAACCACGGGGCGAAAATGGCGATGAGTTTTAGAAATTTTGCCTTGTCACTCGGTGGACCATATTCTGGGTTTTGCTTGCATATTTTACCTGAAGGCTAAATCCCTTAAACCTGGAGATTTGGGACCTGTGGAATGGGAACCATGCACCATTACCTCTAAGGGTCTGCATTCCCTCACCAATCCTATCAGCCCCAAGTGTCCAGCCTTATCTCAACCCCAGATGTGGATGTAGAGGTGGTAAATCCAAGATTCCTCTGAAGCCCTGAAGGACTTATTTAAGAATTTCTCTCTATTTCACAGCCTTTGTGTTTTGGTTTTCAAATTTATTTTTATAAGGGGAGTTAACTTATTTTCACTGCTGTGTTTATGCCGCTGCACACAAATGATTTTCTTATGGAGACCTATAAAGGTATGGGTTTTAAGTTTCTTCATAGTCAGGTATATTTCTAGCTTTTGAATACGGGGTGTGGAGTCCATTTGGTTGAGCAAGGAGTAGGTCTTGTCTAATATATATTTGGCTTGTGGAATGGTATCTGTCCTAATGTCAACCTCTGATATATGCAGCCTGCCCACTCTGCTTTCCCCTTAAGCAAGCATAAGTTTCTTTTGTAAATGTGAGACTGTGTTGTGTTTTGTAATGTACTTCATGCGTAGCCGTGTTTACATTCCCGGTATTAGTGATATCTTATGATGTTTATTTTTCTGTGTGACTTATTTCACTTAGAATCATCGTACCTAAATCCACTCTTTATGCTGCTGCTGGTCTGTTACCATTGATTTCATTGTTGAGTGATATTCCATTGTAGGTATGTACCACAACTTCTATATCCATTTTTCTCTTTCTGGGCTATTGAAGTTGTACCATAGTCAAGGTTCCCGTAAACAGAGCAGCTTCAAACTTTGGTGTGGCTGTTTCTTGTTTAATAAAATTTTCCGAATCTATAGCACCATAAGTGGAAGTGCCCTAGGCTATCCAGCTTGGCTATTGCTTTGTTCCAGGAAACATCATACACTTCTCCAGAGTGGCTGTTGGCAATTTACATCCCGCCCATCAGCATAACAAGGCTGCCTGTTCTCCAGGGCCTGTCCTGCTTCTCTGGATTTTACACTTTTTTTGGACGGCCCTTTTGATCGGTGAGAATTGAGCCTTCATTGTAGTGTGGATTTCCATTGCAGGCTTGCTTTGTTGGCTAAAATGGGCGTATGCGTTTTTTCCTGAATATATACAGGAAAAAACGCATACGCCCTTTTTGGCCAAGTGCATCACTGTCGAAGTGCTGGCTTTTTTCCTATGCTTTCAGAGCAATTCTTATCTACCACCTCATATCTGTTTTCTGCAATTCTGCCTCGTATTCAAGTCCTCTTCACAGCCTTCCTTCAATATATTTTTGGATGATAGGGGTCATTTGTAACTCTGCAGGATTGTGAATTACAGTGCCAAAAATCTCCTTTTCTCAACTCGCTTTCTTGTGAGCTGACCGTAAACCCGAAGAATTGCTTCAGGCCCTAATCTCGTTCTGGCACGTCACGCTGAGCTTTTGGTGAATTCATCTTCCTGGAGGGAAATAAGAGTTCAACGTGCCCGATCAAACACATAGAGTTAGTCGCTCATTGGTTCCCCTTATTCCTGTTCACCTTCCCCAGAAATTGCAAATTGTGCCAAACAAGAGGTTACAGGCACTGACTCTCCAAGCGGGAAGAGTGTTAATAACGCATCTGGAATGGCGAACTCGAGTACCAGGGGGCGAAATTGGCAATGAGTTTTAGAAATTTTGCCTGGTCACTTGGTGGGCCATATTATGTGTTTTCCATACATATTTAACTGAAGGATAAATCCCTTTAATCTGGAGATTAGAGACCCGTGGAATGGGAACCATGCACTATTATATCCAAGGGTCTACATTCCCTCAGCAAACCTCACCAATCCTATCAGTCCCAATTGTCCAGCCATATCTCTCTCCCACCTTTGCATGTAGATGTGGTACATCCAAGATTCATCACAAGCCCTGAAGGACTTAGTCAAGAATTTCTCTCTAATTCACAATCTTTGTGTTTGGGTTTTCAAATTTATTTTTATAAGGGGATTTTGCTTATTTTCACTGCTGTGTTTATGCCGTGTACACACATGATTTTCTTAAGGAGACCTATAAATATATAGGTTTTAAGGTTCTTCATAGTCAGGTATATTCTTAGGTTTTGAATTTGGGGTGTTGAGTCCATTTGCTTGAGTAAGGGGTAGGTCTTGTCTAATATATATCTGGCTTATGGAATGGTATCTGTACTAATGTCAGCCTCTGGTTTTATGCAGCCTCCTCACTCTCCTTTCCCCTTAAGCAAGCATAAGTTTCTTTTGTAAATGTGAGACTCTGTTGTGTTTTGTAATACAATTCATGTGTAGCCGTGTTTCATTCCCGGTATTAGCGATATCTTATGATGTTTGTTTTACTGTGTGACTTATTTCACTTAGAATCATCATACCTAAATCCACTCATTATGCTGCTACTGGTCTGATGCCATTGATTTCATTGTTGAGTGATATTTCTTTGTAGGTATGTACCACAATTTCTGTATCCATTTTTCTCTTTCTGGGCTATTGAAATTTTACCATAGTCAAGATTCCCGTAAACAGAGCACCACCAAACTTTGGTGTGGCTGTGTCTTTTTCATTTAAATTTTCCGAATCTATAGCACCAAAATTGGAAGTGCCGTAGGCTCTGTAACTTGGTTTTTTATTTGTTCCAGGATACACCATACACTTCTCCAGAGTGGCTGTTGGCAATTTACATCCCACCCATCAGCATAACAAGGCTGCCTGTTCTCCATCGCCTGTCCTGCCTCTCTGGATTTTACCCATTTTTCGGACTGCCCTTATGATCAGTGGGAAGTGAGACTTCATTGTAGTGCGCATTTTCATTGCAGGATTGCTTCTTGGCCAAAAAGGGCCTATGCGTGTTTTCCTGAATATATTCAGGAAAAAGCGCATATACCCTTTTTGGCCAAGTGCATCATTGTCGAAGTGCTGCCTCTTTTCCTATGCTTTCAGAGCAGTTCTTATCTACCCCCTGATATCTGTTTTCTGCAATTCTGCCTCGTATTCAAGTCCTCTTAACAACCTTCCTTCAATAAATTTTTGGATGATAGGGGTCATTTGTAACTCTGCAGGATTGTGAATTACAGTGTCCCAAATCTCCTTTTCTCAACTCGCTTTCTTGTGATATGACCGCAAACCCGAAGAATTGTTTCAGGTCCTAATCTCGTTCCAGCACGGCACGCTGAGCCTTTGGTGAATTCATCTTCCTGGAGGAAAATCAGAGTTCAACGTGCCCGTCCAAACACATAGAGTTAGTCGCTCATTGGTTCTCCTTATTCCTGCTCATCTTCCGCAGAAATTGCAAACTGTGCCAAACAAGAGGTTAAAGGCACTGACTGTCCAAGTGGGGAGATTGTTAATAAAGCATCTGGAACGGCGAACACGAGTACCAGGAGTTGAAAATGGTGCTGAGTTTTAGAAATTTTGCCTGGTCACTTGGTGGACCATATTCCGGTTTTCCATGCATATTTTAGCTGAAGGATAAATCCCATAATCCTGGAGATTTGGACCTGTAAAATGGGAACCCTGCACTATTACTTCAAAGGGTCTGCATTCCCTCACCAAACCTCACCAATCCTATCAGCCCCAAGTGTCCAGCCTTATCTCTCCCCCAGTTGTGGATGTAGAGGTGGTTCATCCAAGATTCATCGCAAGCCCTGAAGGACTTATTTAGGAATTTCTCTCTATTTCACAGTCTTTGTGTTTTGTTTTTAATTTCTTTTTTATAAGGGGATTTAGCTTATTTTCACTTCTCTGTTTATGCCGCTGTACACACATGATTTTCTAATGGGGACCTATAAATATATGGGTTTTAAATTTCTTCATAGTCAGGTATATTCCTAGGTTTTGAATACGGGGTGTTAAGTCCATTTGGTTGAGCAAGGAGATCTTGTCTAATATATATTTGGCTTATGGAACGGTATCTGTAGTAATGTCAACCTCTGGTTTTATGCAGCCTCCCCACTCTGCTTTCCCCTTAAGCAAGCCTAAGTTTCTTTTGTAAATGTGAGACTCTGTTGTGTTTTGTAATACAGTTCATGTGTAGCCATGTTTACATTCCCGTTATTAGTGATATCTTATGATGTTTCTTTTTCTGTGTGACTTATTTCACTTAGAATCATCATACCTAAATCCACTCATTATGCTGCTACGGGCCTGATGACATTGATTTCATTGCTGAGTGATATTCGATTGTATTTCAGTACCACAACTTCAATTACCATTTTTCTATTTCTGCGCTATTGAAGTTGTACAGTAGTCAAGGTTCATGTAAACAGAGAAGCCATAAATTTTGGTGTGTCTGCGTCTTTTTCATTTTAATTTTCATAATCTATAGGACCATAAGTGGAAATGCCCTCAGCTCTGTGGCTTGTTTTTTTATATGTTTCAGGAAACAGCATACACTTTTCCAGAGTGGCTGTTGGCAATTTTCATCCCGCCCATTAGTATATCAAGGCTCCCTGTTCTCCATGGCCTGTCCTGCCTCTCCGGATTTTTCCATTTTTTCAGACAGCTCTTTTGAGCGTTGGGAATTGAGACTTCATTGTAGTGCGGATTTCCATTGCAGTTTGCTTGGTTAGCCAAAAAGGGCATATGTGTTTTTTCCTGAATGTAATCAGGAAAAAACACATACGCCGTTTTTCGCCATGTGCATCCTTTTTTGAAGTTGTGCCTCTTTTCCTATGCTTTAAATGTAATTCCAATCTCCCACCTGAAGTCACTTTCCTGCAATTCTCCCTCACTTTCAGGTTCTCTTCGCATCCTTACTTCAATATATTTCTGGATGATAGTGGGCATTTGTAACTCTCCTGTTTTGTGAATTACAGTGCCTCTGAGCTCCTTTTTTCAACTCCCTTTCTTGTGAGTTGACTGTAAAACTGAAAGATTGCTTCAATCCATATTCTTGTTTTTGGGCGCCTTGCTGAGCCTTTGGTTAATACTTCTTCCTCATGTGAAATTAGAGTGGCATGTGCCCATCAGAGCCCTTACAGCTAATTTCTCATTGTTTCTCCCTCTTCCCATTTATCCTCTCCACTCATTACAGACTGTGCAAAGCAGGAAAATAAAGGCATTGACTATCCAAGTGGTGTGATTGTTAGTAAAGTGGCTGGAAGTTCGATCCTCTGACCCAGTAGAGGAAAAATGAGGTGCGTTTTAGAAACCTTTCCCACTCACATGGTATACCATCTGTTGGGTTTCTCATGCATGGTTTAGCTGTAAGGAGATTCCCTTAAACCTGGAATGTTGTGATCCATGGAATGAGTAGCTTTAAGTATTGTATTTGATGTTCGGCTTTTGCTCACCAAAGCTCACCAATCCTCACATCCCCATGTGTCCAGCCTTATGTCTTATCCAGCTATGCATTTATATGTGGTCAATCTACGTTGCATCACAACCCCTAAACACTTTTGTAAGAATTTTTCTCTCTTTCTTTGTCTCTGTGTTTTGTTTTAAAATTTATTTTATAATGGAGTTTAGCTGATTTTCACTGCTGTGTTTGTGCCACGCTGCACACACTTGATTCCCTTATGGAGATATATCAATACATAGGTTTTAAGATTCCTACTACTCACATATATTCCTCTGTGGTGAATAGGGTGTGTTGAGGCCAGTTCATTGAGCAAGGTGTAAATCTTGTCTATTACATATTTGGTTTATTGTATGGTATCTGTGTTAATTTCAAACTCTGATTTTACACATCACCCCACCTCACATTTCCCCTTAAGCTGACATAAGTGTGTTTTCTAAATGTGAGACACTCTTCTGTTTTGTAATTCAGTTGTTGTGCAGTCATATTTACATTCCCTCTATGAGTGATATCTTATGACATGTTTCTTTTTCTGTGTGACTTAATTCAAGTAGTATCATCGAAACTCAATCCACTCTTTATGCTTCTACTAGCATTATTACATTTATTTCATGGTGAAGAGATATTCCATTGTACGTAAGTACCACACCTTCTTTATCCATTGTTCTCTTTCCTGGGATATTTAAGGTGTGCTGAAGTCGAGGTTCTTGTAAACAGAGCAGCCCTAAACTTTGTTGTGCCTGTGTCTGTTTGATTTTTAGACTTCCCTAGATATACTCCCATGATTGTAAGTGCCCTATGCTCTGTAGCTCTGCTTTTTAGATGATTTAGGAACCAGGCTACACTTCTCGAGAGTGCCTCTTCTCAGTTTACACACCGCCCATCAGTGTATAAAGGCTGCCTGTTCTCCATGGCCTGTCCTGCATTTCTGTGTTTTACAATTTTTTCGGATGGCCCTTTTGACTGGTAGGAAATGAGACTTCTTTGGTGTGCAGATTTGCATTGCATGCTTGCTTGGTTGCCCATAAAGTGCATATGCGTGTTTTCCTGAATATATTCAGGAGAGAATGCATACGCCCTTTTTGGCCAACTGCACCATTTTAGAAATCCTGCCGCCTTGGGCCTTGGGAAGTAGGCAGAGTCCGAACTTTAGATGATTGATGTCATCAGGGCCAGAAGCACTCACCAACGGCTTCCTTTAGGTTACATTTTAACTGTCATTGATAGATGATGTCAATAAAAATATCTATTCTTTTTTCAGATTTTTTCCCCTTATACGTTATTGCAAAATATTGAGTGTAGTTCCCTATGCTATACAGTAGTTCCTTGTTGATGATCTACTTTATACATAGCAGTGTGTATGTGTTAATCCCAAACTGTTAATTTATCCCTCCTCCTACTTTCCCCTTTGGTAATAATAAATTATAAGATTTTATACTTCTCAGAAATGGGAGAGCTGAAACAGGGGTATAATTTTCAATGGAAAAGCATTTAAAATAAGATTGAAGCTTTAACCAAGATTATTAGATGTACATCCTTGGAAAGAAATCACTTCATTTCTCTAATATTGACCTGACAAATAAGACAAATCTTTTCACTGAACTTGTTTATAATAGAGTGATGGAAATATAAAATGGAAGTGTTAGAAACATCTTGTTTTACCCGAGCCTTATATACTGTTCTATGTTAATTACAGTTTGGCTCACACATCTGTTCATTGAAGTTACAATGTTATCAATTTCTGTTACTGATCCTCCAGAGTGGACCCCAACAAGTATTCCCCTGCCTAGTGTCATTGGAGCCAACAGATCGAGACTGAGTTTGGTCCAGAAGCAAAGGAAACTATATTTTGATCAGAGAATGGAGAGGCGAGAGCATGAGCTACGCCGCAGGCTGTGTTGGCCGGCTGTGTAGAGGTCCTGTCAGAGTCAGTGGGAGGAGGGGGCGGAGCTCTCGGGGGCAGGCTTGGATACAGCTCAGGCTCTATATCGCGGAGCCTGCACAGGGCCCCAGGAGCTGAAATGTCGACCCAGCCATTCTGCAGTAGGAAATCTGGTCTGAAGTGCCGGGTGTGGCAGCTCTGCATGTGGGAACCTAGGAGCACGTGAAATTAGACAAAGCACAAAGTATAACAAAGGTTAGACTTTATTTTATTGCCCAGATTCTATTTTTATCTCCCAGAGATTTTTAATGGGCTTTGCTGGTGACAAAACCCTCCTCTGCCTTTTGTCCCATTCCTCATTCTTGGAGTACTGAGTGTGCAGACCCCTCTTCTGTAACTGCTGAGTGCTGAGTTGGGAGCCCTCATACCAGGGAGCGAGGGTCAGAACTTCTCCCCAGCAGCCTCCAGGTGAGATTCATTGTCCCCTGGGCTGCTGTCCCCCTGCTCGTCCACCAGAGTACAAGCATTGGAAGTGTTATAGATTCTAATGACCTTTAAGGGTACAGGAAAGGGATGTGCAGAGACACTGTGGGGGCAGGTTTTACCCCACCCCACATTTGTTAGGCCACCTTAGGCTGACCGTTTCTGCCAGCCTAGATGCTCTGACCAGTAGTCTTTGTTTTCTTCAATTAAGCCCCTGAATTAATGTAAAAACAGTACCAGGTGTCAGAGCTTTTCCTGCTCAACTCCCAGTCAGTCCAGGGTCAGTGGTGATCCAGGACCATGATGGACACTGAGTCAACAGCCTTTTGAGGTAGCGAAGAGTCCAGCCGGTTTTATTGGCCACCATCATCATGGTGGCTGTATGCTTTTCTATGGTGACAGTGTGATATACTGTTCCCCTGCCAAGCTTATTAGCTCCCCTCTGGGTGCAGTAAGTCCTGAAAGCAGTAGTCTACTCTTTTTTGACACACTCTTGTTTTCTGAGAGAAACCCCAGGTAAAGTGATGGTTACACGAGTCGCCATGGGGCCCTGTTGCCCCCGGTTTTCTCTCTGGAGGTTGGAGTTGGAGGGCCTCCTCACTCGAGGTCAGTGTGCTCATGGAGCGAAACTTACAACCTCAAGGCATGCTTGGTGGTTAGGATCAACACGTGGGGTCCTTTTCCTTTATGAGCAAGGTGGCCTTTCAGGCTGCTGATTTCCAGGTTTTTAGATACTGCCAGTATCTTGGCCAGATGTGGTGGTGGGCCAAGCCCCTTGGTGACCGTAGTTTATCCTACCTGGAATACATTCTTGCATTGTTCCTTTTCAAGTGGTCCCAGTTTTTGCACTAATACTCCAATGGCGATTCACCTTTCACCAGGAATGTAAAGGTCAAAGGGTTTAGCTAAATTAGGGAGTTCCAGGTCAAGGGTCTGAATTGACCGCTCTTTCCATTCTTGAAAGACCACTTCTGGATTCTATTCAAAAGGATCATCATCTTTTCCTTTCAGTGTTTCATATAGAGGTCCAGCTATTAGACTGTAGTTCGGGATCCAGATGCAGCAAACCCCAGCCTCCCCAGGAACTCCAAAGCTGTCTTCTACTTTTAGAAGGGCTAAGGCTGCAAATGGTTTCTTCCCTTTCCTGGGATGGGCTTCTCAGACCTTCTGTGAGAATGAAGCCCAGGCAGGTCACCTTAGTGTGTGATAGTTGAGCTTTTTCTTGGACAACTTCTATCCTATATTGGCTTGGTAGTTCAGAGGCCTCCTTAGTAGGGCTGGCAATCAGAATGGCGTCTGCATATTGAAGGAGGGTTTCCTTTTCCAGAGGTAGAACTTTTAGGTCTTTAGCTAAGCTTTCCCAAAGATGGTGTGGGAATTTTTGTACCCTTGGGGCGAGACGGCCCAGCAGTATTGTTTTTGTTGTATGTTGAGTCCTGCCACTCACGAGGCAAAATTTCTTGTGACTCTGGGACTAATGGAATACAAAAGAAGGCATCATTGAAGTCTAATACAGAACACCATGTCCTGGTGGTTGGTAGAATGACTAGCAGTGTGTAGGAATTAGGAACTACTGGAGGTATACACTTGATGGCATAACTGACTGTCCTGACATCCTTTACCAGGTCCCCAGCAGCCCATTTGTCTCTCATGGTCAGGCCAATACCAGGATATGGAGCTCACCTGGGCAGGTCACCAGCAGCCCACAAGGCTCTCCTGGTCAGGCCCCTCCCAGGATACAGAGGTACCGTGGCAGGGCTGGGCAAACAGGAACCGTGCACATAACCCTCATTGCAGAGCAACCCCAGCTCACCTGTCTCTCAGAGCTGACACAGAGCACCTCAGAGCAGGACTTGAACTAACAAACAGCAGCTCCGACATGTCTGTGACCATGAGCATCACTCTGTAGGGCCTCCCTCTGCCTGGTCTTCCAGAGACTTCCACTGCGCCCAGGGCACCAGACTTCTGCCTCCAACCACCACCCACCCCTCCTCTCCCTGACTTCTGTGTTCCTTTCATTAGGAGAGGATTTTCTTGAAGTTGTCTCCCACTCATGGGCCAGATAAAATGATTAAAAAACAAACCAGAGCTGCAGCCCCTTGTGTATCCAGACTTTCAAGAGCCTACACCTGTTCCTTAGAGCTGGCCGGTTCAGCAAGGTCAATTTTCTGCAACTGTGAGCCCCTGAGTAGTGAGGATTGGCTGACCTGTGCAGTCTGACCAATCGGGCCAGCCCTGCCCAGGTGTGCCTGTTTTGAGGTCAATATAAACACGGCTCCAGGCAGCAAGAGTCCCTGCAGCTCTGCCTGACACCATATTCTCTGCCCTGTCAGTAGTCTCGGGGCTGGGCTGCTGCGAGGGAATGAGAGGCCACGGCTTTGTGAGTGGCCTAGTGTGAGTTGGGCTCTGCTGGACTTTCTGCAGCAGTTTCCAGGCTGCCACCTGCTAAAGAGGAGGATGTGTCACTTATAACTTCTGCTGGAATTTTTCCCTGAGCAGAGGTGAGGAAGGAAAAAAGCAGTGGGGGCGGGACAGGAGGGGTTTCTCAGGCAGGGAAATGGAAAGCTTCCAGAAGAGCACCCAGGGCCAGGACCATCCTGGCTGGCCTTCAGGCACCAAGTCAGCCGGCATGCTGTCACTTGTGTGGCTCCATGGCCCTTTCTCTAGGCTTTCAAGTCCTTGCACATATTCACGTGTTTTATCTGGGAAGCGTGGGAACAGTTCAGCAGCAGCTGGCCTGGGGCTCAGCTCACGTTTCCTCATGGAGGCCTCGGCACCGTCCCCCAGCTTTACAATGAGGATGCTTGTTGCGTGGGGGCTGCTGGCTGAATGGGAGATGATTCCCCACCACTGACCAACTTCAGAATTGTTTACAACTGGAGCAAGTGCCCTGATACAGTTTTCCTCTGTGTAACTGGTGAGTTCTGTTTAGTTTTTTTAGTTTTTTTTTTTGTTTTTTTTTTTCATTTTGGGTTCTAGGTAGATTTTATTCCTCTTTTTGGTATTTACAGATATAAGCATGGAAATAATGTATTCATATAAATACACGTATGTGAAGGGAAGAACCTTTTTTTCTGTTTTAAATTTTTAATTGTTTTTTTTTAAATTTTGAAATATATTTTAGTTTTTTATACAGCAGGTTTTTATTGGTTATCTATTTTATACATATAAATGTATACATGCCGATCTGAATCTCTCAACTCCTCCCACCACCTACCCCCCACAGCTTTTCCTACTTGATGTCCATATGTTTTTTCTCTACATCTGTTGCTCTATTTCTGCCTTGCAAACTGGTTCATCTGCACAATTATTCTAGGTTCCACATATATGCATTAATATACAATATTTGTTTTTCTCTTTCTGACATACTTCACTCTCTATGACAGTCTCTATATTCATCGACATCTCTACAAATGATCCAAATTCATTCTTTCTTATGGCTGAGTAATATTCCATTTTATATATGTACCATCTCTTTATGCATTCGTGTTTCTGTGGACATTTATGTTGCTTCCATTATCTGGCTATTATAGTGATGCAATGAACTTTGTGGTGAAAGTCTCCTCTTGATTTATGGTTTTGTCTGGATATATGCTCAGTAGTGGGATGGCTGGATCATATGGTAATTTATGGTTTTTACGGAACCTCCATACTGTTCTCTATAGTGACTGTATCAATTTACATTCCCAACAATATTGGAAGAGGTTACCTTTTCTCCACACCTTTTGAGCACTTGTTGTTTGTAGAATTTCTGATAATGCCCATTTTAACAGGTGTGAGGTGATACCTCATTGTTCAGTTTATTTCTTTGAGCAAGGAGTAGGTCCTCTCTATTACATACTTGGCTCATGGAACGGTATTTGGGCTAATTTCAATCTCTGGTTTTATGTCGCACCCCAACTCAACTTTCCCCTTAAACAAGCATAAGATTGTTTCCTAACTCTGAGACTCTGTTCTGTTTTGTAATTCAGTTCATACGTAGCCAAGTTTACATTCCCTTTATTATTGATACCTTATAATAATTTTCTTTTTCTCTGTGACTTAGTTCACTTAGAATCATTGTACCAAAATCCATTCATTTTGCTTTTACGGGCCTGATTACATTGATATCATTCCTGAGTGATATTTCATTGTACGTAATTAGCACAATGTCTTTATCCATTTTTTTCTTTCCAGGATATTTAAGTTGTACTCTAGTCGAGGTTGCTGTAAACACGGCAGCCCTAAATATTGGGGTGGCTGTGTCTTCCTCCTTTAATTTTCCTAAGCTACAGGGCCATAAGTGGAAGTGCCCTAGGCTTTGTGGCTTTGATTTTTAGATGTTTGAGGAAACACCATACACTTCTCCAGAGTACCTGTTGGCGATTTACATCTCACCAATCATCATAACAAAGCTCCCTGTTATCCATGGCCTGTCCTGCCTCTCTCGATTTTACACTTTGTTCAGACGACCCTTTTAAGCGGTGGGAAGTGAGACTTCATTGTAGTGTGGATTTCCATTGCCGTTTTCCTTGCTTGGCCAAAAAGGGCGTATGTGTTTCTTCCTGAATATATTCAGGAAAAAACGCATACGCCCTTTTTGGCCAAGTGCATCATTGTCAAACTTCTGCCTCTTTTCCTATGCTTTCAGAGCAATTCCAGTCTACTACGTGAAATTGGTTTCCTGCAATTCTGCCTAGCATTCAAGTCCTCTTCACAGCCTTACTTCAATATATTTTTGTATGATAGTTCTCTTTATAACTGAAGGCTTGTGAATTACAGTGTCTTTAAGCTCCTTTTTTAAACTCGCTTTCTTGTGAGCTGGCCGCAAAATGGCAGAATTGCTTCAGGCACTAATCTGGTTCTAGCAAACCATGCTGAGCCTTTGGTGAATTATTTTTCCAGTTTGGAAATCAGAGTTCAATGTGCCCGTCAAAACAACTAGAGTTAGTCGGTCATTGGTTCTCCCTATCACTGTTTGTCTTGTGCAGAAATTGCAAACTGTGCCAAACAGGAGGTTAAAGGCACGGACTCCCCAAGAGGTGCGAGTGTTAATAAAGCATGTGTAATGGCGAACGCGAGTACCAGCGTGTAAAACCTGAGATGTGTTTTAGAAATTTTTCCCGATCACATGTTGTACCACACTCTGCGTTTCCCATGCATATTTTAGCTGAAAGATGAATCCCTTAAATCTGGAGATTTGGGACCCATGGAATGGGTACCATGCACTATTTAAACAAATATTCGGCATTTGCTCACCAAACCTCTCCAATCCTATCAGCCGCAAGTGTCCTGCCTTATATCTCCCCGAGCTGTGGATGTAGAGGTGTTAAATCCAGGTTACATCACAAGCCCTCAATGAATTATTTAAGAAATTCTCTCTATTACAAAGTCTTTGTGTTTCGGTTTTGAAATTTATTTTTATAGTGGGATTTAGCTGATTTTCACTGCTGTGTTTATGCCACTGTACACACACATGATTCTCTTACAGACACCTATAAATACATGGGTTTTACGTTTTTTCATAGTCAGGTATATCCCTATGCATTGAATACGGGTTGTTGAGTCCATTTCGTTCAGGAAGGAGTAGGTCTCTTCTGATATATATTTGGCTTATAAAGAAACATCTGTACAAATTTCAACCTCTGGTTTTATGCAGCCTCCCAACCCACCATTCCCCTTAAGGAAGCAAAGGTTTATTTTCTAAATGTGAGACTCTGTTGTGTTTTTTAATACAGTTCATGTGTAGCCGTGTTTACATTCCCGATATTAGTGATATCTTATGATGTTTCTTTATCTGTGTAACTTATTTCACTTAGAATCATCGTACTTAAATCCACTCATTATGCTGCTATGGGCCTGATGACATTGATTTCACTGCTGACTGACATTCCATTGTACGTAAGTAGCACAATTTCTATATCCATTTTTCTCTTTCTGAGCTATTGAAGTTGTACTGTAGTTGAGGTTCTTGTAAACAGATCATTCCCAAATTTTGGGGTGGCTGTGGTTTCTGTTTAAATGTTCCTAAACTATAGGACCATAAGAGAAAGTGTCTTAGGCTCTGTAGCTTGATTTTTTAGATGTTTCAGGAAACACCATACACTTCTCCAGAGTGGCTGTTGGCAATTTGCATCCTGAACATCAGCAGAACAAAGCTCCCTGTTCTCTATGGGCTGTCCTGCCTTTCTGGTTCATAGAATTTTTTCAGATGTCTGTTCTGACCAGTGGGAAGAGAGACTTCATTGTAGTGTGGATTTCCATTGCACGGTTGCTTGGTTGGCCAAAAAGGACGTACGAGTTTTTTCCTGAATATATTCAGGAAAAAACGCATACACACTTTTTGGCCAAGTACATCAATGTTGAAGTTTGGCTTCTTTTCATATGCTTTAAATGCAATTCCAATCTACATCCTGAAATCTGTTTCCTGCAATTGTGTCTGGCATTCAACTCCTCTTCACAGCCTTACTTCAATGTATTTTGGATGATAGTTGTCCTTTATAACTCTGCACGTTTGTGAAATACAGTAGCCCTAAGCTCCTTTTTCCAAGTCACTTTCTTGTGACCTGGCCGCAAACCGCAGAATTGCTTCAGGCACTAAACTTGTTCCAGCACACCATGCAGAGCATTTGGTGAATTTTTCTTCCTGGTGGGAAATCAGAGTTCAATGTGCCCGTCCAAAGACATAGAGTTAGTCAATCATTGGTTCCCCCAATTCCTGTTCATCTTCCGCAGAATTTGCAAACTGTGAAAACAGGAGTTTAAAGACACTGACTCTCCAAGTGGGGAGAGTGTTAGTAAAGTATGTGGAATGCTGAACCCGAGGACCAGGGGGCCAAAACTGAGATGAGTTTTAGAAACTTTGCCTGATCACATTGTGGACCATACTCTGCGTTTCCCATGCATATTTTAGCTGAAGGATGAATCCCTTAAACCTGGAGATTTGGGACCCATGGAATGTGTACCAAGCACTATTACATCAAAGGGTCTGCATTTTCTCACCAAATCTCACCAATTCTATCAGCCACAAGTGTCCAGCCTTACATCTCCCTCAGCTGCAGATGTAGTTGTGGTAAATCCAGGTTTCATCACAAGCCCTAAATGAATTATTTAAGAATTTCTCTCTATTGCACAGTCTTTGTGTTTTGTTTTTGAAATTTATTTTTATAGTGGGATTTGTCTGATTTTCACTGCTGTGTTTATGGCACTGTACACACACAGGATTGTCTTACAGAAACATAAAAATACATAGGTTTGAAGTTTCTTAGTAGTCAGTTATATCCCAAACCACTAAATAAGGGGTGATGGGTCCATTTCGTTGAGCAAGGGGTAGGTCTTGTATAATACATATTGGCTTATAGAAAGGTATCTGTACTAATTTCAACCTCTGCTTTTATGAAGCCTAGCAATTCAACTTTCCCCTTAGGCAAGCATAGTTCCTTTTGTAAATGTGAGACTCTGTTCTGTTCTGTAATTCAGTTCATATGTACCCATGTTTACATTCCCAGTACTACTGGAATCTTATGATGTTTCTTTTTCTATGTGACTTATTTCACTTAGAATCATCATACCAAAATCAACTCATTTTATTCCTATGGGCCAGATGACATGGATTTCATTGCTGAGTGATATTCCATTGTACGTAAGCACCACAACAACTATATCCATTTTTCCCTTTCTGGGCTTTTGAAGTTGTACCATAGAAAAGGTTCTTGTAAAGAGAGCAGCCCCAAACTTTGGTATGGCTGTGTCTCTTTCATTTAATTTTCCCTAACCTATAGGACCATAAATGGAAGTGGCCTAGGCCCTGTCACTTGGTTTTTTATATGTTTCAGGAAACACCATACACTTCTCCAGTGTGGCTGGTGGCAACTTACATCCCGCACATTAGCATAACAAGTCTGTCAGTTCTCCATGGCCTGTCCTGCCTCTCTGGATTTTACACGTTTTTCGCACAGCCCTTTTGAGCGGTGGGAAGTGAGACTTCATTGTAGAGCAGATTTCCAATGCAGGCTTGCTTAGTTGGCCAAAAAGAGTGTATGCGTTTTTTTCCTGAATATACTCAGCAAAAAACGCATACGCACTTTTTGGCCAAGTGCATCATTGTCGAAGTGCTGCCTCTTTTCCTATGCTTTCAGAGCAATTCTAATCTTCCACCTGATATCTGTTTTCTGCAATTCTGCCCTGTGTTTTAGTCCTCTTCACAGCATTCCTTCAGCAAATTTTTGGATGACAGGGGTCATATGTATCTCTGCAGGATTGTGAATTACAGTGCACCTAAGATCCTATGTTCAACTAGCTTTCTTGTGAGCTGACCGCTAAACCAAAGAATTGCTTCAGGCCCTAATCTTGTTCTGGCATGGCATGCTGAGCCTTTGGTGAATTCTTCTTCTTGGTGGGAAATCAGAGTACAATGTGCCGGTCCAATCACAGAGAGTTGGTACCTCATTGGTTCTCCGTATTCCTGTTCATCTTCCGCAGAAATTGCAAACTGTGCCAAACAAGAGGTTAAAGGCACTGACTCTCCAAGTGGGGAGAGCATCTGGAATGGCGAACCCGTGTATCAGGGGCTGAAAACTGAGATGAGTTTTAGAAATTTTGCCTGGTCACTTGGTGGACCATATTCTGGGTTTTCCATGCATAGTTTAGCTGAAGGATAAATCCCTTAAACCTGGAGATTTGGAACCCATGGAATGGGTAGCATGCACTATTACATGAAAGGCTCTGCTTTCGCTCACCCAAACTCACCAGTCCTATCAGCTCCAAGTGTCCATCCTTATATCTCCACCACCTGTGGATGTAGAGGTGGTAAATCCAAGTTTAATGCAAGCCCTGAATGAATTATGTAAGAATTTCTCTCTATTTCATAGTCTTTGTGTTTTATATTTAAAATTTATTTTTATAATGGGATTTAGATTATATTCACTGCTGTGTTTATGCCATCGTACACACACATGATTCTCTTATGGAGACCTATAAATATATGGGTTTTAAGTTTCTTCGTACTCAGGTATATTCCTAGGCATTGAATAAGGGGTGTTGAGTCCATTTCGTTGAGCAAGGAGTAGGTCTTCTCTAATATATATTTGGCTTATGGAACTGTATCTGTACGAATGTCAACCTCTGGTTTTATGCAGCCTCTCCAATCTCCTTTCCCCTTAAGCAAGCATAAGTTTCTTTTGTAAATGGAAGACTCTGTTGTGTTTTTTAATACAGTTCATGTGTAGCCGTGTTTACATTCCTGTTACTAGTGATATATTATGATGTTTCTTTTTCTGTGTGACTTATTTCACTTAGAACCATCGTACCTAAATCCACTCATTATGCTGCTGCTGTCCTGATGCCATTGATTTTATTGTTGAGTGATATTCCATTGTAGGTAAGTACCAAAACTTCTATATCCATTTTTCTCTTTCTGGGCTATTAAAGTTGTACCCTAGTCAAGGTTCTCGTAAACAGAGCAGTCCCCAACTTTGGTGTGGCCTTGTTTCTTCATTTAAAATTTCCGAATCTATAGCACCATAAATGGAAGTGCTGTAGGCTCTGTAGCTTGGTTTTTTATTTGTTCCAGGAAACATCATACACTTCTCCAGAGTGGCTGTTGGCAATTTACATCCCGCCCATCAGCATATCAAGGCTGCTGTTGCTCCATGGCCTGTCCTGCCTCTCTGGATTTTACACATTTTTCGGACAGCCCTTTTGAGTGGTGGGAAGTGAGACTTCATTGTAATGCGGATTTCCATTTCAGTCTTGCCTGGTTGGCCAAAACGTGCGTTTGCGTTTTTTCCTGAATATATTCAGGAAAAAAACACATACGCACTTTTTGGTCAAGTGCATCATTGTCGAACTGCTCCCTCTTTTCCTATGCTTCCAGAGCTATTTTAATCTACCACCTGATATCTGTTTTCTACAATTCTGCCTCGTGTTCAAGTCCTCTTCACAGCCTTCATTCAATAAATTGTTAGATGATAGGGGTCATTTGTAACTCTGCAAGATTGTGAATTACAGTGCTCCTAAGCTCCTTTGTTCAACTCGCTTTCTTGTTAGCTGACTGCAAAACCCAAGAATTGCTTCTGGCCCTAAGCTGGTTCTGGCACGGCACACTGAGCCTTTGGTGAATTCTTCCTGGTGGTTAATCAGAGTACAATGTGCCAGCCCAAACACATAGAGTTAGTCACTCATTCGTTCTCCATATTCCTGTACATATTCTGCAGAAATTGCAAAGTGTGCCAAACAAGAGGCTAAAGGCACTGACTCTTCAAGTGGGGAGAGTGTTAATAAAGCATCTGGAATGGCGAACCCATTTACCAGGGGGTGAAAATTGAGATGTGTTTTAGAAATTTTGCCTGGTCACTTGTTGGACCATATTCTGGGTTTTCAATGCATATTTTAGCTGAAGGATTAATACCTTAAACCTGAAGATTTGAGACCCATGGAATGGGTGCCATGCACTATTCCATGAAAGGGCCTGCATTCGGTCACCAAGCCTCACCAATCCTATCAGTCCCAAGTGTCCAGCCTTATATCTCCCCAAGCTTTGGATGTACAGGTGGTAAATCCAACTTTAATGTAAGCCCACAATGAATTATATAAGAATTTCTCTGTATTTTACAGTCTTTGTGTTTTGTTTTTAAAATTTATCTTTATAACGGGCTTTAGCTTATTTTCTCTGCTGTGTTTATGCCGTTGTACACACACATGATTCTCTTACGGAGACCTATAAATATATGGGTTTTAAGTTTCTTCGTACTCAGGTATATACCTGGGCATTGAATAAGGGGTGTTGAGTCCATATCGTTGAGCAAGGAGTAGGTCTGGTCTAATATATACTTGGCTTATGGAATGGTATCTGTACTAAAGTCAACCTCTGGTTTTATGCAGCCCCCCAACTCACCTTTCCCCTTAAGCAAGCATAAGTTTCTTTTGTAAATGTGAGACTTTTCTGTTTTGTAATACTGGTTAACGCACCGCAATTGTTTTCGGTTAGGGTACGTGAGAGGGCATGGGTTATTTATGGTGTACGTTTTAGGATTAGAGCAAGGGTGAGGGTAAGGCTTCGGGAGATGGTCAGAGTTAGGGTTCGAGTTAATGTTAGGGTTAGCGCACAGGGAGTATTCAGGGCACGGGTGAGGGTAAGGTCTCTGAAGAGGGTCAGGTTTAGGGTTTGGGTTAGGGTTAGGGAATGGGGAGGGATTAGGGTACAGGTTAGGGTACGGCAATGGTTTAGGGTTAGCCTACGTTGGAGGGCATGGGTTATTGTTGATGTACTTGTTAAAATTAGGACAAGAGTGAGGGTAAAGCTTCGGGTGAGTGTCAGGGGTAGGGTTCGGGTTAGGGTTAGGTTTAGGGAATAAAGAGGGATTAGGGTACAGGTTAGGGTACGGCTGCAGTTCAAGGTTAGCGTACGTGTGAGGGCATGGGTTAGGGTTTGTGTACTGGTTAAGATTAGCGCCCGGGTGATGGTAAGGCTTCAGGTGAGGGTCAGGGTTAGGGTTCGTGTTAGGGGTAGTTTTAGTGAATGGGGAGGCCTTAGGATACAGGTTAGTATACGGCAACAGTTTAGGGTTCGTGTACGTGTGAGGGCACGGGTTAGTATTGGTGTATTGGTTAAGGTTAGGGCATGGGTGAGGGTAAGGCTTCAGGTGAGTGTCAGGGTTAGGATTCGGGTTAGGGTTAGAGTTAGGGAATGAGGTGGGAGTAGGGTAAAGATTAGGGTACAGCAACAGTTTAGGGTTTTCGTACGTTTGAGGGCACAAGTTAGTGTTGATATACTGGTTAAGATTGGGGCACAGGTGAGAGTAAGGCTTCGGGTGAGGGTCAGGTTTAGGGTTCGGATTAGGGTTAGGGTTAGGGAATGGGGAGGGATTAGGGTGTAGGTTAGGATACTGCAATGGTTTATGGTTAGCCTACGTATGAGGTCAAAGGTTACTGTTTGTTTACTGGTTAAGATTAGGCCCCGGGTGAGGGTAAAGCTTCGGGTAAGGGACAGGGTTAGTGTTCGGGTTAGGTTTAGGGTTAGAGAATGGGGAGGGATTAGGGTATAGGTTAGGGTACTGCAACGGTTTAAGGTTAGCATATGTGTGAGTGCACGGGTTAGTGTTGGTGTACTGCTTAAGATTAGGTCATGAGTGAGGGTAAGGCTTCAGGTGAGGGTCAGGGTTAGGGTTCGGTTTAGGGTTAGTGTTAGGGAATGGGGAGGGATTAGAGTACAGTTTAGGGTAGGGCAACGGTTTAGGGTTAGCGTACATTTGAGGGCAGAGGTTAGTGTTGATTTACTGGTTAAGATTAGGGCACGGTTAAGAGTAAGGCTACAGGTGAGTTTCAGGTTAATGGTTCATGTTAGGGTTAGGGGTAGGGAATCAGGAGGGATTAGGGCACAGGTTAGGGTACGGCAACGGTTTAGGGTTAGCGTACGTGTGAGAGCATGGGTTAGTATTGGTGTACTGGTTAAGATTAGGGCACGGAGGAGGGTAATGTTTTTCGTGAGGGTCAGAGTTAGGGTTCGGATTAGAGTTAGTGTTAGGGAATGGGGAGGTATTAGGATACAGGTTGGTGTTTGGCAATGGTTTAGGGTTAGTGTACGTGTGAGGGCATGGGTTAGTGTTGGTGTACTGCTTAAGACTAGGGCACGGGTGAGGTTAAGGCCTCGGAAGAGGGTCAGGGTTAGTGTTTGGGTTGGGGTTAGTCGTAGGGAATGGCGAAGGATTAGGGTACAGGTGAGGGTGCGGCAACAGTTTAGCATTCGTGTACGTGAAAGGGCATGGGTTACTATTGGTGTATTGGTTAAGATTAGGGCATGGGTGAGGGTAAGGCTTCATGTGAGTGTCAGGGTTAGGATTCGGGGTAGCGTTTGGGTTAGGGAATGGGGTGGGACTAGGCTAAAGTTTAGGGTACGGCAACAGCTTAGGGTTTTCATACGTTTGAGGGCACAAGTTAGTGTTGATGTACTGGATAAGATTAGGGCACAGGTGAGGGTAAGGTGTCGGGTGAGGGTCAGGGTTTGGGTTCAGGTTAGGGTTAGGGAATGGGGAGGGATTAGGCTGTAGGTTAGGGTACTGCAAATGTTTAGGATTAGGGTACGTATGAGGGCACAGGTTACTGTTTGTTTACTGGTTAAGATTAGGGCCCGTGTGAGGATAAGGCTTCGGGTGAGGGACAGGGTTAGGGTTCGGGTTAGGGTTAGAGAATGGGGAGGGTTTAGGGTATAGGTTAGGGTAATGCAACGGTTTAAGGTTAACATACATGTGAGTGCACGGGTTAGTCTCGGTGTACTCGTTAAGATTACGGCACGGGTGAGAGTAAGGCTTCGGGTGAGAGCCAGGGTTAGGGTGCGGTTTAGGGTTAATGTTAGGGAATGGGGAGGGATTAGGGTACAGTTTAGGGTAGGGCAACGGTTTAGGGTTAGCGTACGTGTGACGGCACGGGTTAGTGTTGGTGTACTGGTTAAGATTAGGGCATGGTTGAGGGTAAAGCTTCTGGTGAGGGTCAGGATTAGGTTTCGGGTTAGAGTTACACTTAGGGAATAGGGAGGAAGTAGGATACAGGTTAGTTTATGGCAACGGTTTCGGGTTAGAGTACGTTTGAGGGCACAGGTTAGTGTTGATGTATTGGTTAAGATTAGGGCACAGGTGAGGGTAAGGCTTCGGTTGAGGTTCAGGATTAGGGTTCGGGTTAGGGTTAGTTTTAGGGAGTGGGGAGGGATTAGGGTACAGGTTAGTCTATGGCAGAGGTTCAGTGTTAGCGTACGTGTGAGGGCATGGTTTAGTGTTGGTTTACTGGTTAAGATAAAGGCATGGTTGAGTGTAAGGCTTCAAATGAGGGTCAGGTTAAAGGTTCGGGTAACAGTTAGGGTTAGGGAATGGGGAGGGAAAAGGGTGTCGGTTAAGGTACTGAAACGGTTTAGGGTTAGCGTACGTGTGAGGGTACAGGTTACTGTTTGTTTACTGGTTAAGATTAGGGCCCAGGTGAGGGTAAGGCTTCGGGTGAGGAACAGGGTTAGGGTTCGGGTTAGGATTAGTGTTAGGGAATGGGGAGCGATTAGGGTACAGGTGAGTGTACGGCAGAGGTTTAGGGTTAGCCTACGTGTGAGGGCACGGGTTAGTGTTGGTGTACTGGTTAAGATTAGGTCACGGATGAGTGTAAGGCATCATGTGATCGTCAGGTTAAGGGTTCGGTTTATGGTTAAGGTTAGGAAATCGGAAGGGATTAGGGTACAGGTTAGGGTACGGCAAAAGTTTAGAGTTAGCGTACATGTGAAGACAAGGCTTAGTATTTATGTACTGGTTATGAATAGGTCAAGGGTGAGTATAAGGCTTCGCGTGAGGGTCAGGGTTAAGGTTCGGGTTAGGGTTAGTGTTCGGGTATGGGGAGGGTTTAGGATACAGCTTAAGGTTCGTTAACGGTTTAGGGTGAGCGTATGTGTGAGGGCACGTGTTAGTATTGATGTACTGGTTAAGCTTAGGGCACGGGTGAGGGTAAAGCTTCGGGTGAGGGGCAGGGTTAGGGTTACGGTTAGGGAATGGGGAGGAATTAGGATACAGGTTAGTTTACGGCAACGGTTTAGGGATAGCGTACGTGTTGAGGGCACAGGTTAGTTTTGATGTACTGGTTAATATTAGGGCACTGGTGATGATAAGGCTTTGGGTGAGGGTCAGTGTTAGGTTTCGGGTTAGGGTTAGTGTTAGGGAATGGGGAGGGATTAGGGTACAGGTTAGTGTACGGCAGAGGTTTAGGGTTAGCGTACGTGTGAGGGCATGGTTTAGTGTTGGTTTACTGGTTAAGATAAGGGCATGGGTGAGTGTAACTCTTCAGGTGAGTGTCAGGTTTAGGGTTAGGGTTAGGGTTAGAGAATGGGGAGGGATTAGGGTATGGGTTAGGGTACTGCAACGGTTTAAGTTTAGTTTACTTGTGAGGGCACGTGTTAGTGTTGGTGTACTGGTTAAGATTAGGTCACGGATGTGGGTAAGGCTTCAGGTGAGGGTCAGGGTTAGGGTTCGGGTTAGGGTTAATGTTAGGGAATGAAGAGGGATTAGGGTACAGTTTAGGGTAGGTCAACAGTTTAAGTTTAGCGTACATTTGGGGGCATAGGTTAGTGTTGATGTACTGGTTAAGATTAGGGCACGGTTGAGGGTAAGGCTACGGGGGAGGTTCAGCTTAATTGTTCGGATTAAGTTTAGGGTTATGGAATGGGGAGGGATTAGGGCACAGGTTAGGGTACGGCAACGTTTTAGGGTTAGCCTACGTTGTAGAGCCTGTGTTAGTGTTGATGTACTGGTTAAAATTAGGGCACGGGTGATGGTAAAGCTTCGGGTGAGTGTCAGGGTTAGGGTTCGGGTTAGGGTTAGGGTTAGGGAATGGAGAGTGATTAGGGTACAGGTTAGGGTACAGCTGCGGTTTAGGGGAAGCGTACGTGTGAGGGCATGATTTAGTGTTGGTGTACTGGTTAAGATTAGGTCACCAGTGAGTGTAAGGCTTCGGTTGAGGGTCAGGGTTAGGATTCAGGTTAGGGTTAGTGTTAGGGAATGGGGAAGGATTCGGGTAGAGTTTAATGTACGACAACGCTTAAGGGTTGGTGTACGTGTGAGGACAAGTGTTAGTGTTGGTGTAATGGTTAAGATTAGGGCACGGGTGAGGGTAAGGCTTCGGTTGAGGGACAGGATTAGGGTTCGTGTTAGGGTTAGTTTTAGGGAATGGGGAAGGATTAGGATACAGGTTAGTGTACGGCAATGGTTTAGGATTAGTGTACGTTTGACGGCATGGGTTAGTGTTGATTTATTGGTTAAGATTAGGGCACGGTTGAGGGTAAGGCTACAGGTGAGTGTCAGGGTTAGGATTCGGGTTGGGGTTAGAGTTAGTGAATGGTGTGGGAGTAGGGTAAAGATTAGGGTACTGCAACGGTTTAGGGTTTTCATACGTTTGAGGGCACAAGTTAGTGTTGATATACTGGATAAGATTAGGGCACAGGTTAGGGTAAGGCTTCGGGTGAGGGTCAGAATTAGGGTTTGGGTTAGCGTTAGGGAATGGGGAGGGATTAGCCTATAGGTTAGGGTACAGCAACAGTTTAAGGTTAGCGTACGTGAGAGGGCACGGCATAGTGTTGGTGTACTGGTTAAGATTAGGGCACAAGTGAGGGTAAGGACTCAGAGAGGGTCAGGTTTAGGGTTTGGGTTAGGGTTAGGGTTAGGGAATGGGGAGGCATTAGGGTACAGGTTAGGGTATGGCAAGAGTTTAGGGTTAGCCTACGTTGGAGGGAATGGTTTATTGTTGATGTACTCGTTAAGATTAGGGCACGGGTGAGGGTAAAGCTTCAGATGAGTGTCAGAGTTAGGGTTCGGGTTAGATTTAGGGTTAGGGAATGGAGAGGGATTCAGGTACAGATTAGGGTACGGCAAAGGTTTAGAGTTAGCGTACATGTGAGGACAAGGCTTAGTATTTATGTACTCGTTATGAATAGGTCACGGGTGAGTGTAAGGCTTCGGGTGAGTGTCAGGGTAAGGGTTCGGGTTCTGTTTAGGGTTAGCGAATGAGGTGGGATTAGGGTATAGATTAGGGTACTGCAACGGTTTAGCGTTAGCGTACGTGTGAGGGCATGGGTTAGTGTTGGTGTACTGGTTAAGGTTAGGGCACGTTGAGGGTAAGTCTTTAGGTGAGGGACAGGATTAGGGTTTGGGTTAGGGTTAGGGTTAGGCAATGGGGAGGGATTAGGTTACAGGTTAGGGTATGGCAATGGATTACGGTTCGTGTACGTGTGAGGGCACGGGTTAATATTGATGTATTGTTTCAGATTAGGGCACGGGGGAGTGTAAGGATTCAGGTGCGGGTCAGGTTTAGTGTTCGGGTTAGGGTTAGGCTTAGGGAATGGGGAGGAATTAGGGTACAGGTTATTGTACGGCAGCGGGTTATGTTTAGCGTACGTGTGAGGGCATGATTTACTGTTGGTGTGCTGGTTAAGAATAGGGGAAGTGTGAGTGTAAAGCTTCGGGTGAGGGTCAGGGTTAGGATTCGGGTAAGGGTTAGGGAATGGGGAGGGTTAGGGTACAGTTTAGGGTACGACAACGCTTAAGGGTTAGCATACGTGTGAGGGCACGCGTTAGTGTTGGTGCACTTGTCAAGATTAGGTCACGGGTGAGGGTAAGGCTTCGGGTGAGGGACAGGATTAGGGATCGCATTAGGGTTAGGTTTAGGCAATGAGGAGGGATTAGATTACAGGTTAGGGTACGGCAACCCTTTAGGGTTCGTTTACGTGTGAGGGCACAGGTTAGTATTGATGTATTGCTTAAGATTAGGGAACGGGTCTGTGTAAGGCTTCAGATGAGGGTCAGCTTTAGGGTTCGGGTTGGGGTTAGGTTTAAGGAATGGGGAGGGATTAGGGTAAAAATTAGTGAAATTCAACAGTTTAGGTTTAGCGTACGTGTGAGGGAACAGGTTAGTGTTGGTGTACTGGTTAAGATTAGGGCACGGGTGAGGGTGAGGGACAGGATTAGCGATCACGTTAGGGTTAGGGTTAGGCAATGGGGAGGGACTAGGTTACAGGTTAGGGTACGGCAACGGATTGGGGTTCGTTTACGTGTGAGGGCACAGGTTAGTATTGATGTATTGGTTAAGTTTAGGGCACGGGTGGGTGTTAGGTTACGGGCGAGGTTCAGGTTTAGGGTTCGGGTTAGGGTTGGTGTTAGGGAATGGGTAGGGGTTAGGGTACAGGTTAGTGTGCGGCAACGGTTTAGGGTTAGCCTACGTTGGAGGGCATGGGTTGGTGTTGATGTACTGGTTAAAATTAAGACACGGGTGAGGGTAAAGCTTCGGATGAGTATCAGGGTTAGGGTTCATGTTAGGGTTGGTTTTAGGGAATGGAGAAGGATTAGGGTACAGTTTAGGGTATAGCTGCGGTTTAGGGTTATTGTACGTGTGGGGGCACGGTTTAGTGTTGGTGTACTGGTTAAGATTAGGTCACGGGTGAGGGTAAGGCTTCAGGTGAGAGTCAGGGTTAGGATTCAGGTTAGGGTTAGTGTTAGGGAATGGGGAGGGATTAGGGTAGAGTTTAAGGTACAACAACGCTTAAGGTTTAGCATACGTGTGAGGGCACGAATTACTGTTGGTGTACTGGTTAAGATTAGGGAACAGGTAAAGATAAGGCTTCGGGTGAGGGACAGGATTAGGGATCTGGTTAGGGCTAGGGTTAGGCAATGTGGAGGGATTAGTTTACAGGTTAGGGTACAGCAACGTTTTAGGGTTCATGTATGAGGGCACTAGTTAGTGTTGCTATACTGGTTAAGATTAGGGCACAGATTAGTGTAAGGCTTCGGATTAGGGTTAGGTTTAGGGTTCGGGTTGGGTATAGGGTTAGGGAATGGGGAGGGATTAGGGTACAGGTTAGTGTACTGCAGCGCTTTAGGTTTAGCGTACGTGTGAGGGCATGGTTTAGTGTTGGTGTACTGGTTAAGACTAGGGAACGGGTGAGTGTAAGGCTTCGGGTGAGGGTCAAGGTAAGAGTTAGGGTTTGGGTTAGGGTTAGGGAATGGGGAAGGATTAGGGTAAAGATTAGGGTACTTCAACTGTTTAGGGTTAGCGTACGTGTGAGGGCACGAGTTAGTATTGGTGTCCTGGTTAAGATTAGGGCAACGGTGAGGGTAAGGCTTCGGGTGAGGGTCAGGGTTAGGATTCGTGTTTGGGTTAGGGTAAGGGAATGGAGAGGGATTAGGGTACAGGCTATGGTACGACAACGCTTAAGGGTTCGCATAATTGTGAGGGCACGAGTTAGTGTTGGTGTACTGGTTAAGATTAGGGCAGGGGTGAGCGGAAGGCTTTGGGTTAGGGTCAGGGTTAGGATTCGGGTTAGGGTTAGGTTTAGGGAATGGGGAGGGATTACGTTACACTTTAGTGTATGACAACACTTAAGGGTTAGCGTACGTGTGGGGGATCGTGTTAGTGTTGGTGTACTGGTTAAGATTAGGGCACGGGTGAGGGCAAGGTCTCGAAAGAGGGTCAGGTTTAGGGTTTGTGTCATGGCTAGGGTTAGGGAATGGGGAGGGATTAGGGTACAGATTAGTGTACAGCAGCGGTTTAGGTTTAGCATATGTGTGAGGGCATGGTTTAGTGTTGGTGTACAGGTAAAGATTAGGGCATGGGTGACTGTAAGGCTTCGCGTGAGGGTCAGGGTAATGGTTCGGGTTAGATTAGGGTTAGGGAATGGGGAGGGATTAGGGGACAGGTTAGGGCACGGCAACGGTTTAGGGTTAGCCTATATTGGAGGGTGTGGGTTAGTGTTGATGTACTGGTTAAAATTAGGACACGGGTGAGTGTAAGGCTTAGGTGAGGGACAGGATTAGGTATCGGGTTAGGGTTAGGGTTAGGCAATAGGGACGGATTAGGTTACAGGTTAGGGTACAGCAACACTTTTGTGTTCGTGTACGTGTGAGGACATTGGTTAGTGTTGGTGTACTCGTTAAGATTAGGGCACGGGTGAGTGTAAGACTTCAGGTGAGGGCTAGGTTAAGGGTTCAGGTTGGGTTAGGGTTAGGGAATGGGAAGGGATTAGGGTATAGATTAGGGTACTGCAACGGTTTAGGTTTAGTGTACGTGTGAGCGCATGGGTTAATGTTCGTGTACTGGTTAAGATTAGGGCACGGATGAGGTTAAGGCCTAGGAAGAGATTCAGGTTTAGGGTTTGGGTTAGGGTTAGTGTTAGGGAATGGGGAGGGATTAGGGTACTGGTTAGGGTACGGCAACGGTTTAGGTTTAGCCTACATTGGAGGGCATGGTTTAGTGTTGATGTACTGGTTAAAATTAGGACATGGGTGAGGGTAAAGCTTCGGGTTAGTGTCAGGGATAGGGTTCGGCTGAGGGTTAGGGTTAGGGAAGGTAGAGGGATTAGAGCACCGTTTAGGGTACGGCTGCGGTTTAGCATTAGCGTACGTGTGAGGGCACGAGTTAATGTTGGTGTACTGGTTAAGATTAGGGCACGGGTGAGGAAAAGGCCTCGGAAGTGCATCAGGTTTAGAGTTTCTTTTAGGGTTAGGGAATGGGGAGGGATTAGGGTACAGGATAGGGTACGGCAAGGGTTTAGGATTACCCTACGTTTGAGGGCGTGGGTTAGTGTTGATTTACCAGTTAAAATTAAGACATGGATGAGGGTAAAGCTTCGGGTGAGTGTCAGGGTTATGGTTCGGGTTAGGGTTAGGGTTAGGGAATGGAGAGGAATTAGGGTACAGGTTAGGGTACGGCTGCAGTTTAGGGTTAGCGTACGTGTGAGGGCACGAGTTAGTGTTGGTGTACTGGTTAAGATTAGGGCACGGGTGAGTGGACGGCTTCATGTGATGGTCAGGGAAAGGGTTCAGGTTAGGGTTAGGATTAGCAATGGGGAGGGATTAGGGTATTGATTAGGGTATTGCAACGGTTTAGTGTTAGCATACGTGTTAGGGCATGAGTTAGTGTTGGTGTACTGGTTATGATTAGGGCACGGGTGAAGGTAAGGCCTCGGAAGAGGGTCAGGTTTATGGTTTTGGTTAGTGTTAGGGTTAGGGAATGGGGAGGCTTTAGCGTACAGGTTAGGGTACGGCTACGGTTTAGGGTTACCCTACGTTGGAGGGCATGGGTTAGTGTTGATGTACTGGTTTAAATTAGGA
The DNA here is from genome assembly GCA_036417435.1 of Inia geoffrensis. Lineage (NCBI taxonomy): Eukaryota > Metazoa > Chordata > Mammalia > Artiodactyla > Iniidae > Inia > Inia geoffrensis. The sequence continues at coordinate 72,636,320 of CM070910.1, read as the reverse complement.
CACAGGTGAGGGTAAAGCTTTGAGTGAGTGTCAAGGTTAGGGTTCTGGTTACGGTTAGGGTTAGGGAATGGAGAGGAATTAGGGTACAGGTTAGGGTACGGCTGCGGATTATGGTTAGCGTACGTGTGAGGGCACGGTTTAGTGTTGGGGTACTGATTAAGATTAGGTCACGGTTGAGGGTAAATCTTCGGGTGAGTGTCAGCGTTAGGATTAAGGTTAGGTTTAAGTTAGGGGATGGGGAGGGATTAGTTTAGAGTTTAGGGTATGACAACGCTTACGGTTTAGCATACGAGTGAGGGCACAAGTTTGTGTTGGTTTACTGGTTAAGATTAGGGCACGGGGAAAGGTAAGGCCTCAGGAGAGGGTCAGGTTAAGGGTTTGTGTTAGGGTTATGCTTAGGGAATTAGGAGGTATTAGGGTACAGGTTAGGGTATGGCTGCAGTTTAGGGTGAGCGTACGTGTGAGGGCACGGTTTAGTGTTGGTGTATAGGTTAAGATTAGGTCACGGGTGAGGGTCAGGCTTCGGGTGAGGGTCAGGGTTAGGATACGGGTTAGGGTTAGGGAATGGGGAGGGATTAGGGTACAGTTTAGGGTACGCCAACGCTTACTGGTTAGTGTACGATTGAGGACACGAGTTAGTGTTGGTGTACTGGTTAAGATTAGGACACGGGTGAGGGTAAGGCCTCGGAAGAGGTTGAGGTTTAGGGTTTCGGTTAGGGTTAAGGTTCGGGAATGTGGAGGGATTAGGGTACAGGTTAGCGTATGGCAAAGGTTTAGGGATAGCCTACGTTGGAGGGCATGTGTTAATGCTGATGTAGTGGTTATAATTAGGACACGGGTGAGGGTAAAGCTTCGGGTGAGTGTCAGGGTTAGGGTTCGGGTTAGGGTTAGCATTAAGGAATGGAGTGGGATTAGGGTACAGGTTAGGGTACGGCTGCGGTTTAGGGTTAACATACGTTTGAGGGCATGGTGTAGTGTTGGTGTACTGGTTAAGATTAGGGCACAGGTGAGGGTAAGGATTCGAGTGAGGGTCAGGGTTAGGATTTGGTTTAAGGTTAGGGTTAGAGAATGGGGAGGGTTTAGGGTACAGTTTAGGGTACGACAACGCTTAAGGGTTGGCATACATGTGAGGGCACGGGATAGTATTGATGTATTGGTTAAGATTAGGGCACGGGTGAGTTTAAGGCTTCGGGTAAGGGTCAGCTTTAGGGTTCAGGTTAGGGTTAGGATTAGTGAATGGGGAGGGATTAGGGCACAGTTTAGTGTATGGTAGCAGTTTACATTTAGCGTACCCATGAGGGCATGGTTTAGTGTTGGTGAACTGGTTAAGATTAGGGCACGGGTGAGTGTAAGCCTTCGCGTGAGGGACAGGGTAAGGGTTCAGGTTAGGGTTAGGGTTAGGGAATGTGGAGGGATTAGTGTATAGATTAGGGTACTGCAACGGTTTAGGGTTGGCGTACGTGTGAGGGCACGAGTTAGTGTTGGTGTACTGGTTAAGATTAGGACACGGGTGAGGGTAAGGCCTCGGAAGAAGGTCAGGTTTAGGTATTGGGCTAAGGTTAGGGTTAGGCAATGAGGAGGTATTAGGGTACAGGTTAGGGTACTGCAACGGTTTAGGGTTAGGTTACTTTGGAGGGCATGGGTTAGTGTTGATGTACAGATAAAATTAGGCATGGATGAGTGTAAGGCTTTGGGTGAGGGTCAGGGTAAGGGTTCGGGTTCGGGTTAGGTTTAGGGAATGGGGAGGTATTAGGATATAGATTGGGGTACTGCAACGGTTTAGTGTTAGCGTACTTGTGAGAGCACGGTTTAGGGTTGGTGTAGTGGTTAAGGTTAGGGAACGGCTGAGGGTACGGCCATGGAAGAGGGTCAGGCTTAGGGTTTGGGTTAGGTTTAGGGTTAGGGAATTGGGAGGGCTTAGGGTACAGGTTAGGGTACTGCTGTGGTTTAGGGTTAGCATACGTGTGTGGGCACGGTTTAGTGTTGGTGTACTGGTTAAAATTAGATCACGGGTGAGGGTAAGGGTTCGGGTGAGTTTCATGGTTAGGGTTCGGGTTAGGGTTAGGGAATGGGGAGGGATTAGGTTACAGGTTAGTGTACGGCAGCAGTTTAGGCTTAGTGTACGTGTGAGGGCATGGTTTACTGTTGGTGTACTGGTTAAGATTAGGTCACGGTTGAGTGGAAGGCTTCGGGTGAGAGTCAGGGTAAGGGTTCGGGTTAGGGTTAGGATTAACAATGGGGAGGGATTAGGGTATAGATTAGGGTATTGCAACGGTTTAGGTTTAGCGTACGTGTGAGGGCATGGGTTAATGTTGGTGTACTGGTTAAGATTAGGGCACAGGTGAGAGTAAGTCTTCGGGTAAGCCTCAGGATAAGGGATCGTGTTAGGGTTAGGGTTAGGGAATGGGGAGGGATTAGGGTACAGGTTAGGGTACGGCTGCTGTATAGTTTTAGCATACGTGTGAGGGCACGGTTTAGTGTTGGTGTACTGGTTAAGATTAGGGCACGTGTGAAGGTCAGGATTCGTGTGAGGGACAGGACTAGGAATCAGGTTCGGGTTAGCATTAGGGAATGGGGAGGGATTAGGGTACAGGTTAGGGTACAACATCCCTTAAGGGTTAGCGTACGTGTGAGGGCACGAGTTAGTGTTGGTGTACTGGTTAAGATTAGGGCATGGGTGAGGGAAAGGCTTCGGGTGAGGGACAGGATTAGGGATTAGTTTAAAGTTAGGGTTAGGGAATGGGGAAGGGTTAGGCTACAGGTTACGTTACGGCAATGGTTTAGGGTTAGCCTACGTTGCAGGGAATTGGTTAGTGTTGATATACTGGTTAATATTAGGACACAGGTGAGGGTAAAGCTTAGGGTGAGTGTCAGTGTTAGGGATCTGCTTAGGGTTAGGGTTAGGGAATGGGGAGGGATTAGGGTACAGTTTAGTGTACGACAATGCTTAAGGTTTAGCGTACGTGTCAGGGGATGGTTTAGTGTTGGTGTACTGGTTAAGATTAGGTGACGGGTTAGGGTAAGGTTTCGGGTGAGGGTCAGGGATAGGATTCGGGTTACGGTTAGGGTTAGTAAATGGGGAGGGATTAGGGTACAGTTTAGGGTACGACAACGCTTAAGGGTTAGTTTACATGTGAGGGCACAGGTTAGTATAGATGTATTGGTTAAGATTAGAGCACTGGTGAGTGTAAGGCTTCAGGTGAGTGTCAGATTTAGGGGTCGGGTTAGGTTTAGCGTTAGGGAATGGACAGGGATTAGGGTATAGGTTAGTGTACAGCACTGGTTTAGGTTTAGTGTACGTGTGAGGGCATGGTTTAGTGTTGGTGTACAGGTTAAGATTAGGGCACGGGTGAGTGTAAGGCTTCGGGTGAGGGTCAGGGTAAGTGTTTGGGTTTGGGTTAGGTTTAGGAAATGGGGAGGGATTACGGTATGGATTAGGGTACTGCAACAGTTTAGGGTTAGCGTACGTGTGAGGGCACAGGTTAGTATTAGTGTACTGGTTAAGTCTTTGGCACAGGTGAGGGTAAGGCTTCGGTTTAGGGACAGGATTAGGGATCGGTTTAGGGTTAGGGTTAGGCAATGGGGAGGGATTACGGTACAAGTTAGGGTACTGCAACGGTTTAGGTGTAGCCTACGTTGGATGGCATGGGTTAGTGTTGATGTATTGGTTAAAATGAGGACACGGGTGAGGGTAAAGCTTCGGGTGACTGTCAGGGTTAGGGTTTGGCTTTGGGTTAGTGTTAGGGAATGGAGAGGGATTAGGGTACAGGTTATGGTATGGCTGTGGTTTAGGGTTAGCGTACGTGTGAGGGTATGGTTTAGTGTTGTTGTACCAGGTTAAGATTAGGTCACGGGTGAGGGTAAGGCTTTGGGTTATGTTAAGGGTTAGGATTAGGGTTAGGTTTAGGGTTAGCAAATGGGGAGGTATTAGGGTACAGTTTAGGGTACGACAGCGCTTAAGGGGTAGCGTACGTGTGAAGGTACGAGTTATTGTTGGTGTACTGGTTAAGTTTCGGCCACGGGTGAGGGTAAGGCTTGGTTGAGGGACAGGATTAGGGATCGGGTTAGGGTTAAGCAATGGGGAGGGATTACTTTCTAGGTTAGGGTACGGGAACTGTTTAGGTTTCGTGTAAATGTGAGGGCACGGTTTAGTGTTAGTATACTGGTTAAGATTAGGGCACGGGTGTGGGTAAGGCTTCGGGTGAGGGTCAGGGTTAGGTTTCGAGTTAGGGTTAGGGTTACGGAATGGGGAGGAATTAGGGTAAAGTTAAGGGTATGACAACGCTTAAGGATTAGCGTATATGTGAGGGCACGAGATAGTGTTGGTGTACTGGTTAAGATTAGGTCACGGATGAAGGTAAGTTGTCGGGTGAGTGTCAGGGTTAGGATTCGGGTTAGGGTTAGGGTTAGGGAATGGGGAGGGATTAGGGTACAGTTTAGGTTACGACAACGCTTAAGGGTTAGCATACATGTGAGGGCACGAGTTAGTGTTGGTGTACTGGTTAAGCCTTTGGCACGGGTGAGGGTAAGGCTTCGGTTTAGGCACAGGATTAGGGATCGGGTTAGGGTTAGGGTTAGGCAATGGGGAGGGATTACGGTACAAGTTAGGGTACTGCAACGGTTTAGGTGTAGCCTACGTTGGATGGTATGGGTTAGTTTTGATGTATTGGTTAAAATTAGGACACAGGTGATGGTAAAGCTTCTCGTGAGTGTCAGGGTTAGGGTTTGGGTTAGGGTTAGGGTTAGGGAGTGGAGGGGGATTAGGGTACAGGTTAGGGTACAGCTGCGGTTTAGGGTTAGCTTACGTGTGAGGGCACGGTTTAGTTTTGGTGTACTGGGTAAGTTTAAGTCACCGGTGAGGGTAAGGCTTCAGGTGAGGGTCAGTGTTAGTATTGGTGTTAGGGTTAGGGTTAGGGAATGGCGAGGGATTAGGGTACAGTTTAGGGTACAACAACGCTTAAGGGTTAGCGTACGTGTGAGGGCACGAGTTAGTATTGGTGTACTGGTTAAGATTAGGGCACGGGTGTGGGTAAGGCTTCGGGTGAGGGACAGGATTAGGGATCGGATTAGGGTTATGGTTAGGCAATGGGAAGGGATTAGGGTACAGGTAAGCTTACGGCAACGGTTTCAGATTAGCCTACGTTGGAGGGCATGGGTTAGTGTTGATGTACTGGTTAAAATTAGGACACGGGTGAGGGTAACGCTTCGGGTGGGTGTCAGGGTTAGGTTTCGGGTTAGGGTTCGGGTTGGGGAATGGGGAGGGAGTAGGGTACAGTTTAGGGTACGACAATGCTTAAGGGTTAGCGTACGTGTGAGGGCACGAGTTAGTGTTGGTGAACTGGTAAAGTTTAAGGCACGGTTGAGGGTAAGGCTTCGGGTGAGGGTCAGGGTAAGTATTCGGGTTAGGGTTACTGTTAGGGAATGGAGAGTGATTAGGGTACAGTTAAGCATACGACAACGCTTAAGAGTTAGCGTACGTGTGAGGGCACGAGTTAATGTTGGTGTACTGGTTAAGATTAGGGCTCGGGTGAAGGTAAGGCTTCGGGTGAGGGACAGGATTAGGGATCGTGTTAGGGTTAGGGTTAGGAAATGGGGAAGTATTAGGTTACCGGTTACTGTACGGCAACAGTATAGAGCTCGTGTACATGTGACGGCACGGGTTAGTATCGATGTAATGATTAAGATTAGGGCACGGGTAAATGAAAGGTTTCTGGGGAGAGTCAGGTTTAGGGTTAGGTTTAGGGTTAGGGAATGGGGAGGGATTAGGGTACAGGTTAGGGTACGGCTGCAGTTTAGGGTTAATGTACGTGTGAGGGCACAGTTTACTGTTGGTGTACAGGTTAAGATTAGGTCACGGGTGAGGGTAAGGCTTCGGGTGAGTGTCAGGGTTAGGATTCGGGTTAGGGGTAGGGAATGGGGAGGCATTAGGGTACAGGTTAGGTTACGGGAATGGTTTCGGATTAGCTTACGTTGGAGGGCATGGGTTAGTGTTGATGTACTGGTTAAAATTAGGACACGGGTGAGGGTAAAGCTTCGGGTGACTGTCAGGGTTAGGTTTCGGGTTAGGGTTAGTGTTAGGGAATGGGGAGGGATTAGGGTACAGTTTAGGGTACGACAATGCTTAAGGGTTAGCGTTCGTGTGAGGGCACGCGCTAGTGTTGGTGAACTGGTAAAGTTTAAGGCACGGTTGAGGGTAAGGCTTCGGGTGAGTGTCAGGGTAAGGATTCGGGTTAGGGTTACTGTTAGGGAATGGAGAAGGATTAGGGTACAGTTTAGCATACGACCACGCTTAAGAGTTAGCGTACGTGTGAGGGCACGAGTTAGTGGTGGTGTGTTGGTTAAGATTAGGGCACGGGTGAGGGTAAGGCTTCGTGTGAGGGACAGGATTAGGGATCGGGTTAGGGTTAGGGTTAGGCAATGGGGAGGGATTAGGTTACAGGTTAGTGTACGGCAACGGTTTAGGGTTCGTGTACGTGTGAGGTCACGGGTTAATACTGATGTATTGATTAAGTTTAGGGCACCGGTGAGTGTAAGTCTTCGGGTTAGGGTCAGGATTAGGATTCGGGTTAGGGTTAGGTTTAGGGAATGGGGAGGGTTTAGGGTACAGTTTAGGGTACGACAACGCTTAAGTGTTAGCGTACTTGTGAGGGCACAAGTTATTGTTGGTGTACTAGTTAACATTAGGGCACGGGTGAGGGTAAGGCCTCGGAAGAGGGTCAGGTTTAGGATTTGGGTTAGGGTTAGGGTTAGGCAATGTGGAGGGATCATTGTACAGGTTAGGGTACGGCAATGATTTAGGCTTAGCCTACGTTGTAGAGCCTGTGTTAGAGTTGATGTACTTGTTAAAATTAGGGCACGGGTGAGGGTAAAGCTTCGGATGAGTGTCAGGGTTAGGGTTCGGATTAGGGTCAGGGTTAGGGAATGGAGAGTGATTAGGGTTCAGGTTAGGGTACGGCTGCGGTTTAGGGGAAGCGTACGTGTGAGTGCATGATTTAGTGTTGGTGTACTGGTTAAGATTAGGACACAGGTGAGTGTAAGGCTTCGGGTGAGGGTCAGGGTTTGGATTCAGGTTAGGGTTAGGGTTAGGGAATGAAGAGGGATTAGGGTATAGTTTAGGGTACGACAGCACTTAAGTGTTAGTGTACGTGTGAGGGCACGAGTTATTGTTGGTGTACTGGTTAAGTTTCGGGCACGGGTGAGTGTAAGGCTTCGGGTGAGGGACAGGATTAGGTATTGTGTTAAGGTTAAGGCTTGGCAATGGGGAGGGATTAGGGTACAGGTTAGGGTATGGCAACGGTTTAGGGTTAGCCTACGTTGGAGTGCATGTGTAGGTGTTGATGTACTGTTTAAAATTACGACACCGGTGAGGGTAATGCTTCGGGTGAGGGTCAGTGTTAGTATTCGTGTTAGGGTTAGGGGTAGGGAATGGGGAGGGCTTAGGGTACAGTTTAGGGTACCACAACGATTAAGTGTTAGCGTACGTGTGAGGGCACGAGTTAGTGTTGGTGTACTGGTTAAGATTAGGGCACGGGTGAGTGTACAGCTTCGGGTGAGGGACAGAACTAGGGATCGTGTTAGGGTTAGTTTTAGGCAACGGGAACGGATTTGGATAGAGATTAGGGTACGGCGACGGTTTAGTGTTAGACTACTTTGGAGGTCATTGGTTAGTGTTGATGCACTGGTTAAAATTAGGACACTGGTGAGGGTAAAGCTTCTCGTGAGTGTCAGGGTTAGGGTTCGTTTTAGGGTTAGGGTTAGGGAGTGGAGTGGGATTAGGGTACAGGTTATGGTACGGCTGCAGTTTAGGGTTAGCGTACGTGTGAGGGCACGATTTAGTTTTGGTGTACTGGGTAAGTTTAAGTCACCGTAGAGGGTAAGGCTTCAGGTGAGTGTCAGTGTTATTATTGGTGTTAGGGTTAGGGGTAGGGAATGGCGAGGGATTAGGGTACAGTTTAGGGTACAAAAACGCTTACGTGTTAGCGTACGTGGGTGGGCACGAGTTAGTGTTGGTGTACTGGTTAAGATTAGGGCATGGGTGAGGGTAAGGCTTCGGGTGAGGGACAGGATTAGGGATCCCGTTAGGGTTAGGGTTAGGCAATGGGTAAGGATTATGGTACAGGTTAAGGTACAGCAACGGTTTAGGGTTAGCCTACGTTGGAGGGCATGGGTTAGTGTTGATGTACTGGTGAAAATTAGGACACGGGTGAGGGTAAAGCTTCGTGTGACTGTCAGGGTTAGGTTTCGGGTTAGGGATAGGGTTAGGGAATGGGGAGGGATTAGGGTACAGTTTAGGGTATGACAATGCTTAAGGGTTAGCGTACGTGTGAGGGCACGCGTTAGTGTTGGTGAACTGGTAAAGTTTAAGGCACGGTTGAGGGTAAGGATTCGGGTTAAGGTTACTGTTAGGGAATGGAGAAGGAGTAGGGTACAGTTTAACATACGACAACGCTTAAGAGTTAGCGTACGTGTGAGGGCACTAGTTAGTGTTGGTGTGTTGGTTAAGATTAGGGCATGGGTGAGGGTAAGGCTTCGTGTGAGGGACAGGATTAGGGATCGTGTTAGGGTTAGGGTTAGGCAATGGGGAGGGAGTAGGTTACAGGTTAGTGTACGGCAACAGTTTAGGGTTCGTGTACATGTGAGGTCACGGGTTAATACTGATGTATTGATTAAGTTTAGGGCACTGGTGAGTGTAAGTCTTCGGGTTAGGGTCAGGGTTAGGATTCGGGTTAGGGTTAGGGTTAGGGTATGGGGAGGGTTTAGGGTACAGTTTAGGGTACGACAACGCTTAAGTGTTAGCGTACTTGTGAGGGCACATGTTATTGTTGGTGTACTAGTTAAGATTAGGGCACGGGTGAGGGTAAGGCTTTGAGTTATGTTAAGGGTTAGGATTAGGGTTAGGGATAGGGTTAGCAAATGGGGAGGTATTAGGGTACAGTTTAGGGTACGACAATGCTTAAGGGTTAGCGTACGTGTGAGGGCACGAGTTAGTGTTGGTGTACTGGTTAAGATTAGGACACGGGTGAGGGTAATTCTTCTCATGAGGGACAGGATTAGGGATCGTGTTAGTGTTAGTGTTAGGCAACAGGGACGGATTTGGGTACAGGTTAGATAACGGCAATGGTTTAGTGTTAGACTATGTTGGAGGTCATTGGTTGGTGTTGATGCACTGGTTAAAATTAGGACACGGGTGAGTGTAAAGCTTCGGGTGAGTGTCAGGGTTAGGGTTCGGTTTAAGTTTATGGTTAGGGTAGGGAGAGGGATTATTGTACTGGTTATGTTACGGCTGCCGTTTAGTGTTAGCATACGTGTGATGGCACGGTTTAGTGTTGGTGTACTGGTTAAGATTTGGTCACGTGTGAGGGTAAGGCTTCGGGTGAGGGTCAGGGTTAGGATTCGGGTTAGGGTTAGTGTTAGGGAATGGGGAGGGATTAGGGTACAGTTTAAGGTACGACAACACTTAAGGGTTAGCGTACGTGTGAGGGCACGAGTTAGTGCTGGTGTACTGGTTAAGATTGTGGCACAGGTGTGGGTAAGGCTTCAGTTGAGGGACAGGATTAGGGATCGGGTTAGGGTTTGGCAATGGGGAGGGATCAGGGTACAGGTTCGGGTTCGGCCAAAGTTTAGTTTTAGCCTACGTTGTAGAGCCTGTGTTAGTCTTGATGTACTGGTTAAAATTAGGGCACGGTTGAGGGTAAAGCTTCGGGTGAGTGTCAGGGTTAGGGTTTGGACTAGGGTTAGGGTTAGGGAATGGAGAGTGATTACGGTACAGGTTAGGGTACGGCAACAGTTTAGAGTTCGTGTACGTGTGACGGCACGGGTTAGTATTGATGTATTGATTAAGATTAGGGCACAGGTAAGGGTAAGGCTTCGGGTGAGGGACAGGATTAGGGATCGTGTTAGGGTTAGGGTTAGGAAATGGGGAGCGATTATGTTACCGGTTATTGTACGGCAACAGTTTATAGTTCGTGTACGTGTGAGGGCACGGGTTAGTATTGATGTATTGATTAAGATTAGGGCACAGGTGAATGTAAGGCTTCTGGGGAGAGACAGGTTTAGGGTTAGGTTTAGTGTTAGGGAATGGGGAGGGATTAGGGTACAGGTTAGGGTACGGCTGCAGTTTAGGGTTAACGTACGTGTGAGGGCACAGTTTAGTGTTGGTGTACTGGTTAAGATTAGGCACGGGTGAGGGAAATGCTTCGGGTGAGGTTCAGGGTTTGGATTCAGGTTAGGGTTAGGGGTAGGGAATGGAGAGTGATTAGGGTACTGGCTAGGGTACGGCTGCGGTTTAGGGTTAGCGTACATGTGAGAGCACGTTTTAGTGTTGGTGTACTGGTTAAGATTAGGTCACCGGTGAGGGTAAGGCTTCAGGTGAGGGTCAGGGTTAGGATTCGGGTTAGGGTTAGTGTTAGGGAATGGGGAGGGATTCGGGTAGAGTTTAATGTACGACAAAGCTTAAGCATTGGCGTACGTGTGAGGGCATGAGTTAGTGTTGGTGTACTGGTTAAGATTAGGGCTCGGGTGAAGGTAAGGCTTCGGGTGAGGGACAGGATTAGGGATCGTGTTAGGGTTAGGGTTAGGAAATGGGGAAGTATTAGGTTACCGGTTACTGTACGGCAACGGTTTAGGGTTCGTGTACGTGTGAGGTCAAGGGTTAATATTGATTTATTGATTAAGTTTAGGGCACGGGTGAGGGTAAGGCTTCGGGTTTGGGTCAGGGTTAGGATTCGGGTTAGGGTTAGGGTTAGGGAATGGGGAGGGTTTAGGGTACAGTTTAGGGTATGACAAAGCTTAAGGGTTAGCGTACGTGTGAGGGCAAAAGTTAGTGTTGGTGTACTAGTTAAGATTAGGCCACAGGTGAGGGTACGGCGTCAGAAGAGGTTCAGGTTTAAGATTTGGTTTAGGGTTAGGGTTAGGGAATGGGGAGGGATTAGGGTACAGGTTAGGGTACAACATCCCTTAAGGGTTAGCGTACGTGTGAGGGCACGAGGTAGTGTTGGTGTACTGGTTAATAGTACGGCACGGGTGAGGGTAAGGCTTCGGGTGAGGGACAGGACTAGGGATCGTGTTAGGGTTAGTGATAGGCAACGGGGATGGATTTGGGTACAGGTTAGGGAACGACAACGGTTTAGTGTTAGACTACGTTGGAGGTCATTGGTTAGTGTTGATGTACTGGTTAAAATTAGGACAAGGGTGAGTGTAAAGCTTCGGGTGAGTGTCAGGGTTAGGGTTCTGTTTAAGGTTATGGTTAGGGAAGGGAGAGGGATTTGGGTACTGGTTATGGTACGGCTGTCGTTTAGTGTTAGCTTACGTGTGATGGCACGGTTTAGTGTTAGTGTACTGGATAAGATTAGGTCACGTGTGAGGGTAAGGCTTCGGGTAAGGGTCAGGGTTAGGATTCGGGGTAGGGTTAGTGTTAGGGAATGGGGAGGGATTAGGGTACAGTTTAAGGTACGACAACACTTAAGGGTTAACGTACGTGTGACGGCACGACTTGGTGCTGGTGTACTGGTTATGATTAGGGCAAGGGTGAGGGTAAGGCTTCAGCTGAGGGACAGGATTAGGGATCGTGTTAAGGTTAAGGCTTGGCAATGGGGAGGGATTAGGGTACAGGTTAGTGTCCGCAACGGTTTAGTGTTAGCCTACGTTGGAGGGCATGGATTACTGTTCATGTACTGGTTAAAATTAGAACACGGGTGAGGGTAAAGCTTCGGGTGAGTGTCAGGTTTAGTGTTCGGGTTAGGGTTAGAGTTAGGGAATGGAGAAGGATTAGGGTACAGGTTAGAGTATGTCTGAGGTTTAGAGCTAGCGTACATGTGAGTGAAAAGTTTAGTGTTTGTTTACTGGTTAAGATTAGGTCACGGGTGAGGGTAAGGCTTTGGGTTACGTTAAGTGTTAGGATTAAGGTTAGGGTTAGGGTTAGCAAACGGGGAGGTATTAGGGTACATTTTAGGGTACGACAGCGCTTAAGGGGTAGCGTTCCTGTAAAGGGACGAGTTAGTGTTGGTGAACTGGTTAAGATTGGGGCACGGGTGAATGTGAGGCCTCGGAAGAGGTTCAGGTTTAGGGACTGGGTTAGGGTTAGAGTTAGGGAATGGGGAGGGATTAGGGTACAGGTTAGGTTATCACAACGGTTTAGGGTTAGCCTACATTGGGAGGCATGGGTTAGTGTTGAGTTACTAGTTAAAATTAGGACACGGGTTAGGGTAAGGTTTCGTGTGAGTGTCAGGGTTAGGGTTCGGGTTAGGGTTAGGGTTAGGGAATGGGGAGGGATTAGGGTACAGTTTAGGGTACGACAATGCTTTAGGGTTAGCGTAAGTGTGAGGGCACGAGTTAGTGTTGGTGTACTGGTTAAGTTTAGTTCATGGGTGAGGATAAGGCTTCGTGTGAGGGACAGGATTAGGGATCGGGTGAGGGTTAGGCAATGGAGAGGGATTAGGTTACAGGTTAGTGTACGGCAACGGTTTAGGGTTCGTGTACGTGTGAGGTCACGGGTTAATATTGCTGTATTGATTAAGTTTAGGGCACGGGTGAGGGTAAGGCTTCGGGTTAGGGTCAGGGTTAAGATTCGTTTTAGGGTTAAGGAATGGGGAGGGTTTAGGGTACAGTTTAGGGTACGACAACGCTTAAGGGTTAGCGTACATGTGAGGGCACAAGTTATTGTTGGTGTACTAGTTAAGATTAGGGCACGGGTGAGGGTAAGGCCTCGGAAGAGGGTCAGGTTTTGGATTTGGGTTAGGGTTAGGGTTAGGGAATGGGGAGGGATTAGGGTACAGGTTAGGGTACAACATCACTTAAGGGCTAGCGAACGTGTGAGGGCACCAGTTAGTGTTAGTGTACTGGTTAAGATTAGGGCACGGGTGAGGGTAAGGCTTCGGGTGAAGGACAGGACTAGGGATTGTGTTAGGGTTAGTGTTAGGCAACGGGGACGGATTTGGGTACAGTTTAGGGAACGGCAATGGTTTAATGTTAGACTACGTTGGAGGTCATTGGTTAGTGTTGATGTACTGGTTAAAATTAGGACACGGGTGAGTGTAAAGCTTCAGGTGAGTGTCAGGGTTAGGGTTCGGTTTAAGGTTATGGTTAGGGAAGGGAGAGGATTTAGGGTACTGGTTGTGGTACGGCTGCGGTTTAGTGTTAGCGTACGTGTGATGGCACGGTTTCGTGTTGGTGTACTGGTTAAGATTAGGTCACGTGTGACGGAAAGGCTTCGGGTGAGAGTCAGGGTTAGGATTCGCGTTAGGGTTAGTGTTAGGGAATGGGGAGGGATTAGGGTACATTTTAATGTACGACAACACTTAAGGGTTAGCGTACGTGTGAGGGCACGAGTTAGTGCTGGTGTACTGGTTAAGATTAGGGCATGGGTGAGGGTAGGGCTTTGGGTTGTGTTAAGGGTTAGGATTAGGTTTAGGGATAGGGTTAGCAAATGGGGAGGTATTCGGGTACAGTTTAGGGTACGACAGCGCTTAAGGGGTAGCGTACCTGTGAAGGGACGAGTTAGTGTTGATGAACTGGTTAAGATTGGGGCACGGGTGAGTGTGAGGCCTCGGAAGAGGTTCAGGTTTAGGGTTTGGGTTAGGGTTAGGGTTAGGGAATGGGAAGGGATTAGGGTACAGGTTAGGTTATCGCAACAGTTTAGGGTTAGCCTACGTTGAGGGGCATGGGTTAGTGTTGAGGTACTAGTTAAAATTAGGACATGGGTTAGGGTAAGGTTTCGTGTAAGTGTCAGGGTTAGGGATCGGGTTAGGGTTAGGGTTAGTTAATGGGGAGGGATTTGGGTACAGTTAAGGGTACCACAGCACTTAAGGGTTAGCGTACGTGTGAGGGCACAAGTTAGTGTTGGTGAACTGGTTAAGATTAGGGCACGGGTGAGTGTAAGAACTCAGAAGAGGTTCAGGTTCAGGGTTCGGGTTAGGGTTAAGGATAGGGAATGGGGAGGGTTTTGGGTACAGGTTAGGCTATGGCAACGGTTTAGGGTTAGCCTACGTTGGAGGGCATGGGTTAGTGTTGAGGTACTAGATAAAATGAGGACACGGGTGAGGGTAAAGTTTCGGGTAAGTGCCAGGGTTAGGGTTCGGGTTAGGGTTAGGGTTAGTTAATGGGGAGGGATTAGGTTAGAGTTTAGGGTACTGCAACGCTTAAGGGTTAGCGTACGTGTGAGTGCACGAGTTAGTGTTGGTGTACTAGTCAAGATTAGGGCACGGGTTAGGGTTAAGCCTCAGAAGAGGGTCAGGTTTAGGATTTGGGTTTGTGTTGGGTTAGGGAATGGTGAGGGATTAGGGTACAGGTTAGGGTACAACATCCCTTAAGGGTTTGCGTACGGGTGATGATACGAGTTAGTGTTGGTGTACTGGTTAAGATTAGGGCACGAGTTAGTGTAAGGATTCGGGTGAGGGACAGAACTAGGGATCGTGTAAGGGTTAGTGTTAGGCAACGGGGACGGATTTGGGTACAGGTTAGGGTACGGCAATGGTTTAGTGTTAGACTACGTTGGAGGTCATTGGTTAGTGTTGATGTACTGGTTAAAATTAGGACACCGGTGAGGGTAAAGCTTCTCGTGAGTGTAAGGGTTAGGGTTTGGGTTAGGGTTAGGGTGAGGGTTAGGGAGTGGAGGGGGATTAGGGTACAGGTAGGATACGGCTGCAGTTTAGGGTTAGCGTACGTGTGAGGGCACGGTTTAGTTTTGGTGTACTGGGTAAGTTTAAGTCACCGGTGAGGATAAGGCTTCAGGTGCGGGTCAGTGTTAGTATTGGTGTTAGGGTTAGGGGTAGGGAATGGCGAGGGATTAGGGTACAGTTTAGGGTACAACAACGCTTAAGTGTTAGCGTACGTGTGAGGGCACGAGTTAGTGTTGGTGTACTGGTTAAGATTAGGGCACGCGTGAGGGTAAGGCTTCGGGTGAGGGACAGGATTAGGGATCGGGTTAGGGTTAGGGTTAGGCAATGGGGAAGGATTATGGTTCAGGTTAAGGTACAGCAACGGTTTAGGGTTAGCCTACGTTGGAGGGCATAGGTTAGTGTTGATGTACTGGTTAAAATTAGGATACGGGTGAGGGTAGGGCTTCGGGTGAAGGTCAGAGTTAGGATTAGTGTTAGGGTTAAGGTTAGGGAATGGGGAGAGATTAGGGTACAGTTTAGGAAACGACAATGATTAATGGTTAGTGTACGTGTGAGGGCACAAGTTATTGCTAGCCTACTGGTTAAGATTAGGTCACGGGTGAGTGTAAGCCTTCTTGTGAAGGTCAGGTTTGGGTTAGGGTTAGGGTTAGGGAATGGGGAGGGATTAGGGTAGAATTTAGGGTACGACAACGCTTAAGGGTTAGCGTACGTGTGAGAGCACGAGTTAGTGTCGGTGTACTGGTTAAGATCAGGGCACGAGTGAGGGTAAGACCTCGGAAGAGGGTCATTTTTAGGGTTTGGGTTAAGGTTATGGTTAGGGAATGGGGAGGGATTAGGGTACAGGTTGGGTACGGCAACGGTTTCGGGTTAGCCTACGTTGGAGGGCATGGGTTAGTGTTGATGTACTGGTTAAAATTAGGACACTGGAGAGGGTAAAGCTTCTGTTGAGTGTCAGCGTTAGGGTTCGGGTTAGGGTTAGCGTAGGTTAATGGAGAAGGATTAGGGTACAGTTTAGGGTACGGCTGTGTTTTAGGGTTAGCGTGCGTGTGAGGTCACGGTTTAGTGTTGGTGTGCTGGTTAAGATTAGGGCACGGATGAGGGTAAGGCTTTGGTTGAGGGCCAGGGTTAGGATTAGTGTTAGGGTTAGGGTTAGGGAATGGGGAGAGATTAGGGTACAGTTTAGGAAACGACAATGATTAATGGTTAGTGTATGTGTGAGGGCACGAGTTATTGCTCGTGTACCGGTTAAGATTAGGTCACGGGTGAGTGTAAGGCTTCTTGTGAAGGTCAGGATTAGGATTTGGGTTAGGGTTAGGGTTGGGGAATGGGGAGGAATTAGGGTAGAGTTTAGGGTACGGCAAAGCTTAAGGGTTAGCGTACGTGTGAGGGGACGAGTTAGTGTTGGTGTACTGGTTACGATTAGGCCACGCATGAGGGTAGGGCTTCGGGTGAGGGTCAGGGTTAGGATTCGGGTTAGGGTTAGGGTTAAGGAATGGGGAGGGATTAGGGTACAGGTTAGGGTCCAGCAACAGTTTAGGGTTAGCTTACGTTGGAGGGCATGGATTAGTGTTGATGTACTGGTTAAAATTAGGACACGGATGAGGGTAAAGTTTCGGGTGACTGTCAGGGTTAGGGTTCGGTTTAGGGTTAGGGTTAGGGAATGGAGAGGGATTAGGGTACAGGTTATGGTATGGCTGCGGTTTAGGGTTAGCGTACGTGTGAGGGTATGGTTTAGTGTTGTTGTACTAGGTTAAGATTAGGTCACGGGTGAGGGTAGGGATTTGGGTTATGTTAAGGGTTAGGATTAGGGTTAGGGATAGGGTTAGCAAATGGGTAGGTATTAGGGTACAGTTTAGGGTACGACAGTGCTTAAGGGGTAGCGTACCTGTGAAGGGACGAGTTAGTGTTGGTGTAGTTGTTAAGTTTAGGGCACGGGTGAGGGTAAGGCCTCAGAAGAGGGTCAGGTTTAGGGTTTGGGTTAGGGTTAGGGTTATGGAATGGGGAGGGATGAGGGTACAGGTTAGGGTAGGGCAAAGGTTTAGGGTTAGCCTACGTTGGAGGGCATGGGTTAGCGTTGATATACTGGTTAATATTAGGAAACGGGTGAGGGTAAAGCTTCGGGTGAGTGTCAGGGTTACGTTTCGGGTTAGGGGTAGTGTTAGGGAATGGGGAGGGAGTAGGGTACAGTTTAGGGTACGACAGTGCTTAAGGGTTAGCGTACGTGTGAGGTCACGAGTTAGTGTTGGTGAACTGGTAAAGTTTAAGGCACGGTTGAGGGTAAGGCTTCGGGTGAAGGTCAGGGTAAGGATTCGGGTTAGGGTTACTGTTAGGGAATGGAGAGGGCTTAGGGTACAGTTTAGCATACGACAATGCTTAAGAGTTAGCGTACGTGTGAGGGCACGAGTTAGTGTTGGTGTAGTGGTTAAGATCAGGGCACGGGTGAGGGTAAGGCTTCGGGTGAGGGACAGGATTAGTGATCGGGTTAGGGTTAGTGTTAGGCAATGGGGAGGGATTAAGGTACAGGTTAGGGTACGGCAACGGTTTAGTGTTAGCCTACGTTGGGGAACCTGTGTTATTGTTGATATACTGGTTAAAATTAGGACACGGGTGAGGGTAAAGCTTCTGGTGAGTGTCAGCGTTAGGGTTCGGGTTAGGGTTAGGGAATGGAGAGTGATTAGGGTACAGGTTAGGGTACGGCTGCGGTTTAGTGTTAACGTACATGTGAGAGCACGTTTTAGTGTTGGTGTACTGGTTAAAATTAGGTCACCGGTGAAGGTAAGGCTTCGGGTGAGGGTCAGGGTTAGGATTCGGGTTAGGGTTAGTATTACGGAATGGGGAGGGATTCGGGTAGAGTTTAATGTACGACAACGTTTAAGGGTTGGTGTACGTGTGAGGGCACGAGTTAGTGTTGGTGTAATGGTTAAGATTAGGGCACGGGTGAGGGTAAGGCTTCGGGTGAGGGACAGGATTAGGGATCATGTTACGGTTAGGGTTAGGAAATGGGGAGGTATTAGATTACCGGTTACTGTACAGCAACGGTTTAGAGTTCGTGTATGTGTGAGGGCACGGGTTTGTATTGATGTATTGATTAAGATTAGGGCACGGGTGAATGTAAGGCTTCTGGGGAGCGTCAGGTTTAGGGTTAGGTTTAGAGTTAGGGAATGGGGAGGGATTAGGGGACAGGTTAGGGTCCGACTGCGGTTTAGAGCTAGCGTACGTGTGAGTGCAAAGTTTAGTGTTGGTTTACTGGTTAAGATTAGGTCACGGGTGAGGGTAAGGCTTTGAGTTATGTTAAGGGTTAGGGTTAGGGTTAGGGTTACCAAATGGGGAGGTATTTGGGTACAGTTTATGGTACGACAGTGCTTAAGGGGTAGCGTACCTGTGAAGGGACGAGTTAGTGTTGGTGAACTGGTTAAGACTGGGGCACGGGTGAGTGTGAGGCCTCGGAAGAGGTTCAGGTTTAGGGTTTGGGTTAGGGTTAGGGTTAGGGAATGGGGAGGGATTAGGGTACAGGTTAGGTTATCGCAACGGTTTAGGGTTAGCCTACGTTGGGGGGCATGGGTTAGTGTTGAGGTACTAGTTAAAATTAGGACACGGGTTAGGGTAAGGTTTCGTGTGAGTGTCAGGGTTAGGGATTGGGTTAGGGTTAGGGTTAGTTAATGGGGAGGGATTTGGGTAAAGTTTAGGGTACCACAGCACCTAAGGTTGAGCGTACGTATGAGGGCACGAGTTAGTGTTGGTGAACTGGTTAAGATTAGGGCACGGGTGAGTTTAAGGCCTCGGAAGAGGTTCAGGTTCAGGGTTCGGGTTAGGGTTAGGGTTATGTAATGGAGAGGTATTAGGGTACAGGTTAGGGTACGACAACGCTTAAGGGTTAGTGTACGGGTGAGGGCACGGTTTAGTGTTGGTGTACTGCTTACGATTAGGTCACGGGTTAGGGTAAGGCTTCAAGTGAGGGTCAGGGTTAGGATTCGGGTTAGAGTTAGGGTTAGGGAATGGAGAGGGATTAAGGTACAGTTTAGCGTACGACAACGCTTAAGGGTTAGCGTACGTGTGAGGGCACGAGTTAGTGTTGGTGTACTGGTTAAGATCAGGTCACGAGTGATGGTAAGACCTCGGAAGAGGGTCATTTTTAGGGTTTGAGTTAAGGTTAGGGTTAGGGAATGGGGAGGGATTAGAGTACAGGTTGGGTACGGCAACGGTTTCGGGTTAGCCTACGTTGGAGCACATGGGTTACTGATGATGTCCTGGTTAAAATTAGGACACTGAAGACGGTAAAGCTTCTGTTGAGTGTAAGCGTTAGGGTTCGGGTTAGGGTTAGGGTAGGCTAAAGGGGAAGGATTAGGGTACAGTTTAAGGTACGGCTGCGGTTTACGGTTAGCGTACGTTTGAGGGCGCGGTTTAGTGTTGGTGTGCTGGTTAAGATTAGGGCACGGGAGAGGGTAAGGCTTCGGTTGAGGGTCAGGGTTAGGATTTGGGTTACGGTTAGTGTTAGTGAATGGGGAGGTATTAGGATACAGTTTAGGGTACGACAACGCTTAAGGGTTAGCGTACTTATGAGCGCAAGAGTTAGTGTTGGTGTACTGGTTAATATTAGGGCACGGGTGTGGGTAAGGCTTCGGGTGAGGGACAGGATTAGGGATCGTGTTAGGGTTACGGTTAGGGAATGGGGAGGGATTAGGGTACAGGTTAGGGTACGGCTGCAGTATACGGTTAACGTACGTGTGAGGGCACAGTTTAGTGTTGGTGTACTGGTTAAGATTAGGTCACAGGTGAGGGTAAGGCTTCGGGTGAGGGTCAGGGTTTGAATTCAGGTTAGGGTTAGGGTTAGGGAATGGGGTGGGATTAGGGTACAGTTTAGGGTACGACAACACTTAACGGTTAGTGTATGTGTGAGGGCACAAGTTATTGTTGGTGTACTGGTTAAGTTTAGGGCACGGGTGAGTGTAAGGCTTCGGTGAGGGACAGGATTAGGTATCGTGTTAAGGTTAAGGCTTGGCAATGGGGAGGGATTAGGGTACAGGTTAGGGTATGGCAACGGTTGAGGGTTTGCCTACATTGGAGGGCATGTGTAAGTTTTGATGTACTGTTTAAAAATAGGACACCGGTGAGGGTAATGCTTCGGGTGAGGTTCAGTGTTAGTATTGGTGTTAGGGTTAGGGGTAGGGAATGGGGAGGGATTAGGGTACAGTTTAGTGTACAACAATGCTTAAGTGTTAGCGTACGTGTGAGGGCACGAGTTAGTGTTGGTGTACTGGTTAAGATTAGGGCACGGGTGAGGGTAAGGCTTCGGGTGAGGGTCAGGTTTAGGATTCGTGTTAGGGTTAGGGAATGGGGAGGGATTTGGATACAGTTTAGGGAACGACAACGCTTAAGGGTTAACGTATGTGTGAGGGCACCAGTTAATGATGGTGTACTGGTTAAGAATAGGTCACGCGTGAGGGTAAGGCCTCAGAAGAGGGTCAGGTTTAGGGTTTCGTTTAGGGTTAGGGTTAGGAAATGGGGAGGGATTAGGGTACAGGTTAGTGTACGGCAACGGTTTAGGGTTAGCCTACGTTGGAGGGAATGGGTTAGTGTTGATGTACTGGTTAAAATTAGGACACGGGTGAGGGTAAAGCTTCAGGTGAGTGTCAGGTTTAGTGTTCGTGTTAGGGTTAGGGTTAGGGAATGGAGAGGGATTAGGGTACAGGTTAGGGTCCAGCTGCGGCTTAGAGCTAGCGTACGTGTGAGTGTAAAGTTTAGTGTTGCTTTACTGATTAAGATTAGGTCACGGGTGAGCGTATGGCTTCGGGTGAGTGTCACGGTTAGGATTCGGGTCAGGGTTTGGGTTAGGGAATGGGGAGGGTTTAGGGAACAGGTTAGGGTATGGCAATGGTTTAGGATTAGCCTACATTGGATGGCATGGGTTAATGTTGATGTACTCGTTAAAATTAGGACATGGGTGAGGGTAAAGCTTCGGGTGAATGTCAGGTTTGGGTTCGGTTTAGGGAATGGAGAGGGATTAGGGTACAGGTTAGGGTACGGCTGCTGTTTAGGATTAGTGTACGAGTGAGGGCACAGTTTACTGTTGGTGTACTGGTTAAGATAAGGTCACGTGTGAGAGTCAGGTTTCGGGTGAGTGTCAGTGCTACTATTCTGTTTAGGGTTATGGTTAGGGAATGGGAAGGGATTAGGATACAGTTTAGGGTACGACAGTGTTTAAGCGTTAGAGCACGTGTGAAGGCACGAGTTAGTGTTGGTGTACTGGTTAAGATTAGGGCACGGGTGAGGGTAAGGCTTCGGGTTAGGTTCAGGTTTAGGATTTGGGTTAGGGTTAGGGTTAGGGAATGGTGAGGGATTAGGGTACAGGTTAGGGTACAACATCCCTTAAGGGCTAGCCTACCTGTGAGGGTACGAGTTAGTGTTGGTGTACTGGTAAAGATTAGGGCACGGGTGAGTGTAAGGATTCGGGTGAGGGACAGAACTAGGGACCGTGTAAGGGTTAGTGTTAGGCAACGGGGATGGATTTGGGTACAGGATAGGGTACGGCAATGGTTTAGTGTGAGACTACGTTGGAGGTCATTGGTTAGTGTTGATGTACTGGTTAAAATTAGGACACCGGTGAGGGTAAAGCTTCTCGTGAGTGTCAGGGTTAGGGTTTGGGTTAGGGTTAGGGTTAGGGAGTGGAGGGGGATTAGGGTACAGGTAGGATACGGCTGCAGTATAGGGTTAGCGTATGTGTGAGGGCACAGTTTAGTTTTGGTGTACTGGGTAAGTTTAAGTCACCGGTGAGGATAAGGCTTCAGGTGAGGGTCAGTGTTAGTATTGGTGTTAGGGTTAGGGGTAGGGAATGGCGAGGGATTAGGGTACAGTTTAGGGTACAACAACGCTTAAGAGTTAGCGTACGTGTGAGGGCACGAGTTAGTGTTGGTGTACTGGTTAAGATTAGGGCACGCGTGAGGGTAAGGCTTCGGATGAGGGACAGGATTAGGGATCGGGTTAGGGTTAGTGTTAGGCAATAGGGAAGGATTATGGTTCAGGTTAAGGTACAGCAACGGTTTAGGGTTAGGCTACGTTGGAGGGTATAGGTTAGTGTTGATGTACTGGTTAAAATTAGGACACGGGTGAGGGTAGGGCTTCGGGTGAAGGTCAGAGTTAGGATTAGTGTTAGGTTTAGGGTTAGGGAAAGGGGAGAGATTAGGGTACAGTTTAGGAAACGACAATGATTAATGGTTAGTGTACGTGTGAGGGCACAAGTTATTGCTCGCCTACTGGTTAAGATTAGGTCACGGGTGAGTGTAAGGCTTCTTGTGAAGGTCAGGTTTAGGGTTTGGGTTACGGTTAGGGTTAGGGAATGAGGAGGGATTAGGGTAGAATTTAGGGTACGACAACGCTTAAGGGTTAGCGTACGTGTGAGTGCACGAGTTAGTGTTGGTGTACTGGTTAAGATTAGGGCACGGGTGAGGGTAAGGCTTCGGGTGAGGGACAGGGCTAGGGATTGTGTTAGGCTTAGTGTTAGGCAACGGGGACGGATTTGGGTACAGTTTAGGGAACGGCAACGGTTTAGTGTTAGACTACGTTGGAGGTCATTGGTTAGTGTTGATGTACTGGTTAAAATTAGGACACGGGTGAGTGTAAAGCTTCGGGTGAGTGTCAGGGTTAGGGTTCGGTTTAACGTTATGGTTAGGGAAGGGAGAGGATTTAGGGTACTGTTTATGGTACGGCTGCGGTTTAGTGTTAGCGTACGTGTGATGGCACGGTTTAGTGTTGGTGTACTGGTTAAGATTAGGTAACGTGTGAGGGTAAGGTTTCGGGTGAGAGTCAGGGTTAGGATTCGCGTTAGGGTTAGTGTTAGGGAATGGGGAGGGATTAGGGTACAGTTTAAGGTACGACAACACTTAAGGGTTAGCGTACGTGTGAGGGCACGAGTTAGTGCTGGTGTACTGGTTAAGATTAGGGCACGGGTGAGGGTAAGGCTTCGTGTGAGGGACAGGATTAGGGATCGTGTTAGGGTTAGGGTTAGGCAATGGGGAGGGAGTAGGTTACAGGTTAGTGTACGGCAACAGTTTAGGGTTCGTGTACGTGTGAGGTCACGGGTTAATACTGATGTATTGATTAAGTTTAGGGCACGGGTGAGTGTAAGTCTTCGGGTTAGGGTCAGGGTTAGGATTCGGGTTAGGGTTAGGGTTAGGGTATGGGGAGGGTTTAGGGTACAGTTTAGGGTACGACAACGCTTAAGTGTTAGCGTACTTGTGAGGGCACAAGTTATTGTTGGTGTACTAGTTAAGATTAGGGCACGGGTGAGGGTAAGGCTTTGAGTTATGTTAAGGGTTAGGATTAGGGTTAGGGATAGGGTTAGCAAATGGGGAGGTATTAGGGTACAGTTTAGGGTACGACAATGCTTAAGGGTTAGCGTACGTGTGAGGGCACGAGTTAGTGTTGGTGTACTGGTTAAGATTAGGACACGGGTGAGGGTAATTCTTCTCATGAGGGACAGGATTAGGGATCGTGTTAGTGTTAGTGTTAGGCAACAGGGACGGATTTGGGTACAGGTTAGATAACGGCAATGGTTTAGTGTTAGACTATGTTGGAGGTCATTGGTTAGTGTTGATGCACTGGTTAAAATTAGGACACGGGTGAGTGTAAAGCTTCGGGTGAGTGTCAGGGTTAGGGTTCGGTTTAAGTTTATGGTTAGGGTAGGGAGAGGGATTATTGTACTGGTTATGTTACGGCTGCCATTTAGTGTTAGCATACGTGTGATGGCACGGTTTAGTGTTGGTGTACTGGTTAAGATTTGGTCACGTGTGAGGGTAAGGCTTCGGGTGAGGGTCAGGGTTAGGATTCGGGTTAGGGTTAGTGTTAGGGAATGGGGAGGGATTAGGGTACAATTTAGGGTACGACAACGCTTAAGGTTTAGCGTACGTGTGAGGGCACGAGTTAGTGCTGGTGTACTGGTTAAGATTGTGGCACAGGTGTGGGTAAGGCTTCAGTTGAGGGACAGGATTAGGGATCGGGTTAGGGTTTGGCAATGGGGAGGGATCAGGGTACAGGTTCGGGTTCGGCAAAAGTTTAGTTTTAGCCTACGTTGTAGAGCCTGTGTTAGTCTTGATGTACTGGTTAAAATTAGGGCACGGTTGAGGGTAAAGCTTCGGGTGAGTGTCAGGGTTAGGGTTTGGACTAGGGTTAGGGTTAGGGAATGGAGAGTGATTAGGGTACAGGTTAGGGTACGGCAACAGTTTAGAGTTCGTGTACGTGTGACGGCACGGGTTAGTATTGATGTATTGATTAAGATTAGGGCACAGGTAAGGGTAAGGCTTCGGGTGAGGGACAGGATTAGGGATCGTGTTAGGGTTAGGGTTAGGAAATGGGGAGCGATTATGTTACCGGTTATTGTACGGCAACAGTTTATAGTTCGTGTACGTGTGAGGGCACGGGTTAATATTGATGTATTGATTAAGATTAGGGCACAGGTGAATGTAAGGCTTCTGGGGAGAGACAGGTTTAGGGTTAGGTTTAGTGTTAGGGAATGGGGAGGGATTAGGGTACAGGTTAGGGTACGGCTGCAGTTTAGGGTTAACGTACGTGTGAGGGCACAGTTTAGTGTTGGTGTACTGGTTAAGATTAGGCACGGGTGAGGGAAAGGCTTCGGGTGAGGTTCAGGGTTTGGATTCAGGTTAGCGTTAGGGGTAGGGAATGGAGAGTGATTAGGGTACTGGCTAGGGTACGGCTGCGGTTTAGGGTTAGCGTACATGTGAGAGCACGTTTTAGTGTTGGTGTACTGGTTAAGATTAGGTCACCGGTGAGGGTAAGGCTTCAGGTGAGGGTCAGGGTTAGGATTCGGGTTAGGGTTAGTGTTAGGGAATGGGGAGGGATTCGGGTAGAGTTTAATGTACGACAAAGCTTAAGCATTGGCGTACGTGTGAGGGCATGAGTTAGTGTTGGTGTACTGGTTAAGATTAGGGCTCGGGTGAAGGTAAGGCTTCGGGTGAGGGACAGGATTAGGGATCGTGTTAGGGTTAGGGTTAGGAAATGGGGAAGTATTAGGTTACCGGTTACTGTACGGCAACGGTTTAGGGTTCGTGTACGTGTGAGGTCAAGGGTTAATATTGATTTATTGATTAAGTTTAGGGCACGGGTGAGGGTAAGGCTTCGGGTTTGGGTCAGGGTTAGGATTCGGGTTAGGGTTAGGGTTAGGGAATGGGGAGGGTTTAGGGTACAGTTTAGGGTATGACAAAGCTTAAGGGTTAGCGTACGTGTGAGGGCAAAAGTTAGTGTTGGTTTACTAGTTAAGATTAGGCCACAGATGAGGGTACGGCGTCAGAAGAGGTTCAGGTTTAAGATTTGGTTTAGGGTTAGGGTTAGGGAATGGGGAGGGATTAGGGTACAGGTTAGGGTACAACATCCCTTAAGGGTTAGCGTACGTGTGAGGGCACGAGGTAGTGTTGGTGTACTGGTTAATAGTACGGCACGGGTGAGGGTAAGGCTTCGGGTGAGGGACAGGACTAGGGATCGTGTTAGGGTTAGTGATAGGCAACGGGGACGGATTTGGGTACAGGTTAGGGAACGACAACGGTTTAGTGTTAGACTACGTTGGAGGTCATTGGTTAGTGTTGATGTACTGGTTAAAATTAGGACAAGGGTGAGTGTAAAGCTTCGGGTGAGTGTCAGGGTTAGGGTTCTGTTTAAGGTTATGGTTAGGGAAGGGAGAGGGATTTGGGTACTGGTTATGGTACGGCTGTCGTTTAGTGTTAGCTTACGTGTGATGGCACGGTTTAGTGTTGGTGTACTGGGTAAGATTAGGTCACGTGTGAGGGTAAGGCTTCGGGTAAGGGTCAGGGTTAGGATTCGGGGTAGGGTTAGTGTTAGGGAATGGGGAGGGATTAGGGTACAGTTTAAGGTACGACAACACTTAAGGGTTAACGTACGTGTGACGGCACGACTTGGTGCTGGTGTACTGGTTATGATTAGGGCAAGGGTGAGGGTAAGGCTTCAGCTGAGGGACAGGATTAGGGATCGTGTTAAGGTTAAGGCTTGGCAATGGGGAGGGATTAGGGTACAGGTTAGTGTCCGCAACGGTTTAGTGTTAGCCTACGTTGGAGGGCATGGATTACTGTTCATGTACTGGTTAAAATTAGAACACGGGTGAGGGTAAAGCTTCGGGTGAGTGTCAGGTTTAGTGTTCGGGTTAGGGTTAGAGTTAGGGAATGGAGAAGGATTAGGGTACAGGTTAGAGTATGTCTGAGGTTTAGAGCTAGCGTACATGTGAGTGAAAAGTTTAGTGTTTGTTTACTGGTTAAGATTAGGTCACGGGTGAGGGTAAGGCTTTGGGTTACGTTAAGTGTTAGGATTAAGGTTAGGGTAAGGGTTAGCAAACGGGGAGGTATTAGGGTACATTTTAGGGTACGACAGCGCTTAAGGGGTATCGTTCCTGTAAAGGGACGAGTTAGTGTTGGTGAACTGGTTAAGATTGGGGCACGGGTGAATGTGAGGCCTCGGAAGAGGTTCAGGTTTAGGGACTGGGTTAGGGTTAGAGTTAGGGAATGGGGAGGGATTAGGGTACAGGTTAGGTTATCACAACGGTTTAGGGTTAGCCTACATTGGGAGGCATGGGTTAGTGTTGAGTTACTAGTTAAAATTAGGACACGGGTTAGGGTAAGGTTTCGTGTGAGTGTCAGGGTTAGGGTTCGGGTTAGGGTTAGGGTTAGGGAATGGGGAGGGATTAGGGTACAGTTTAGGGTACGACAATGCTTTAGGGTTAGCGTAAGTGTGAGGGCACGAGTTAGTGTTGGTGTACTGGTTAAGTTTAGTTCATGGGTGAGGATAAGGCTTCGTGTGAGGGACAGGATTAGGGATCGGGTGAGGGTTAGGCAATGGAGAGGGATTAGGTTACAGGTTAGTGTACGGCAACGGTTTAGGGTTCGTGTACGTGTGAGGTCACGGGTTAATATTGCTGTATTGATTAAGTTTAGGGCACGGGTGAGGGTAAGGCTTCGGGTTAGGGTCAGGGTTAAGATTCGTTTTAGGGTTAAGGAATGGGGAGGGTTTAGGGTACAGTTTAGGGTACGACAACGCTTAAGGGTTAGCGTACATGTGAGGGCACAAGTTATTGTTGGTGTACTAGTTAAGATTAGGGCACGGGTGAGGGTAAGGCCTCGGAAGAGGGTCAGGTTTTGGATTTGGGTTAGGGTTAGGGTTAGGGAATGGGGAGGGATTAGGGTACAGGTTAGGGTACAACATCACTTAAGGGCTAGCGAACGTGTGAGGGCACCAGTTAGTGTTAGTGTACTGGTTAAGATTAGGGCACGGGTGAGGGTAAGGCTTCGGGTGAAGGACAGGACTAGGGATTGTGTTAGGGTTAGTGTTAGGCAACGGGGACGGATTTGGGTACAGTTTAGGGAACGGCAATGGTTTAATGTTAGTCTACGTTGGAGGTCCTTGGTTAGTGTTAATGTACTGGTTAAAATTAGGACACGGGTGAGTGTAAAGCTTCAGGTGAGTGTCAGGGTTAGGGTTCGGTTTAAGGTTATGGTTAGGGAAGGGAGAGGATTTAGGGTACTGGTTGTGGTACGGCTGCGGTTTAGTGTTAGCGTACGTGTGATGGCACGGTTTAGTGTTGGTGTACTGGTTAAGATTAGGTCACGTGTGACGGAAAGGCTTCGGGTGAGAGTCAGGGTTAGGATTCGCGTTAGGGTTAGTGTTAGGGAATGGGGAGGGATTAGGGTACATTTTAATGTACGACAACACTTAAGGGTTAGCGTACGTGTGAGGGCACGAGTTAGTGCTGGTGTACTGGTTAAGATTAGGGCATGGGTGAGGGTAGGGCTTTGGGTTATGTTAAGGGTTAGGATTAGGTTTAGGGATAGGGTTAGCAAATGGGGAGGTATTCGGGTACAGTTTAGGGTACGACAGCGCTTAAGGGGTAGCGTACCTGTGAGGGGACGAGTTAGTGTTGATGAACTGGTTAAGATTGGGGCACGGGTGAGTGTGAGGCCTCGGAAGAGGTTCAGGTTTAGGGTTTGGGTTAGGGTTAGGGTTAGGGAATGGGGAGGGATTAGGGTACAGGTTAGGTTATCGCAACGGTTTAGGGTTAGCCTACGTTGAGGGGCATGGGTTAGTGTTGAGGTACTAGTTAAAATTAGGACATGGGTTAGGGTAAGGTTTCGTGTAAGTGTCAGGGTTAGGGATCGGGTTAGGGTTAGGGTTAGTTAATGGGGAGGGATTTGGGTACAGTTAAGGGTACCACAGCACTTAAGGGTTAGCGTACGTGTGAGGGCACAAGTTAGTGTTGGTGAACTGGTTAAGATTAGGGCACGGGTGAGTGTAAGGCCTCAGAAGAGGTTCAGGTTCAGGGTTCTGGTTAGGGTTAAGGATAGGGAATGGGGAGGGTTTTGGGTACAGGTTAGGCTATGGCAACGGTTTAGGGTTAGCCTACGTTGGAGGGCATGGGTTAGTGTTGAGGTACTAGATAAAATGAGGACACGGGTGAGGGTAAAGTTTCGGGTAGTGCCAGGGTTAGGGTTCGGGTTAGGGTTAGGGTTAGTTAATGGGGAGGGATTAGGTTAGAGTTTAGGGTACTGCAACGCTTAAGGGTTAGCGTACGTGTGAGTGCACGAGTTAGTGTTGGTGTACTAGTCAAGATTAGGGCACGGGTGAGGGTTAAGCCTCAGAAGAGGGTCAGGTTTAGGATTTGGGTTTGTGTTGGGTTAGGGAATGGTGAGGGATTAGGGTACAGGTTAGGGTACAACATCCCTTAAGGGTTTGCGTACGGGTGATGATACGAGTTAGTGTTGGTGTACTGGTTAAGATTAGGGCACGAGTTAGTGTAAGGATTCGGGTGAGGGACAGAACTAGGGATCGTGTAAGGGTTAGTGTTAGGCAACGGGGACGGATTTGGGTACAGGTTAGGGTACGGCAATGGTTTAGTGTTAGACTACGTTGGAGGTCATTGGTTAGTGTTGATGTACTGGTTAAAATTAGGACACCGGTGAGGGTAAAGCTTCTCGTGAGTGTAAGAGTTAGGGTTTGGGTTAGGGTTAGGGTGAGGGTTAGGGAGTGGAGGGGGATTAGGGTACAGGTAGGATACGGCTGCAGTTTAGGGTTAGCGTACGTGTGAGGGCGCTGTTTAGTTTTGGTGTACTGGGTAAGTTTAAGTCACCGGTGAGGATAAGGCTTCAGGTGCGGGTCAGTGTTAGTATTGGTGTTAGGGTTAGGGGTAGGGAATGGCGAGGGATTAGGGTACAGTTTAGGGTACAACAACGCTTAAGTGTTAGCGTACGTGTGAGGGCACGAGTTAGTGTTGGTGTACTGGTTAAGATTAGGGCACGCGTGAGGGTAAGGCTTCGGGTGAGGGACAGGATTAGGGATCGGGTTAGGGTTAGGGTTAGGCAATTGGGAAGGATTATGGTTCAGGTTAAGGTACAGCAACGGTTTAGGGTTAGCCTACGTTGGAGGGCATAGGTTAGTGTTGATGTACTGGTTAAAATTAGGACACGGGTGAGGGTAGGGCTTCGGGTGAAGGTCAGAGTTAGGATTAGTGTTAGGGTTAGGGTTAGGGAATGGGGAGAGATTAGGGTACAGTTTAGGAAACGACAATGATTAATGGTTAGTGTACGTGTGAGGGCACAAGTTATTGCTAGCCTACTGGTTAAGATTAGGTCACGGGTGAGTGTAAGCCTTCTTGTGAAGGTCAGGTTTGGGTTAGGGTTAGGGTTAGGGAATGGGGAGGGATTAGGGTAGAATTTAGGGTACGACAACGCTTAAGGGTTAGCGTACGTGTGAGAGCACGAGTTAGTGTCGGTGTACTGGTTAAGATCAGGGCACGAGTGAGGGTAAGACCTCGGAAGAGGGTCATTTTTAGGGTTTGGGTTAAGGTTAGGGTTAGGGAATGGGGAGGGATTAGGGTACAGGTTGGGTACGGCAACGGTTTCGGGTTAGCCTACGTTGGAGGGCATGGGTTAGTGTTGATGTACTGGTTAAAATTAGGACACTGGAGAGGGTAAAGCTTCTGTTGAGTGTCAGCGTTAGGGTTCGGGTTAGGGTTAGCGTAGGTTAATGGAGAAGGATTAGGGTACAGTTTAGGGTACGGCTGTGTTTTAGGGTTAGCGTGCGTGTGAGGTCACGGTTTAGTGTTGGTGTGCTGGTTAAGATTAGGGCACGGATGAGGGTAAGGCTTTGGTTGAGGGCCAGGGTTAGGATTAGTGTTAGGGTTAGGGTTAGGGAATGGGGAGAGATTAGGGTACAGTTTAGGAAACGACAATGATTAATGGTTAGTGTACGTGTGAGGGCACGAGTTATTGCTCGTGTACTGGTTAAGATTAGGTCACGGGTGAGTGTAAGGCTTCTTGTGAAGGTCAGGATTAGGGTTTGGGTTAGGGTTAGGGTTGGGGAATGGGGAGGAATTAGGGTAGAGTTTAGGGTACGGCAACGCTTAAGGGTTAGCGTACGTGTGAGGGGACGAGCTAGTGTTGGTGTACTGGTTACGATTAGGCCACGCATGAGGGTAGGGCTTCGGGTGAGGGTCAGGGTTAGGATTCGGGTTAGGGTTAGGGTTAAGGAATGGGGAGGGATTAGGGTACAGGTTAGGGTCCAGCAACAGTTTAGGGTTAGCTTACGTTGGAGGGCATGGATTAGTGTTGATGTACTGGTTAAAATTAGGACACGGATGAGGGTAAAGTTTCGGGTGACTGTCAGGGTTAGGGTTCGGTTTAGGGTTAGGGTTAGGGAATGGAGAGGGATTAGGGTACAGGTTATGGTATGGCTGCGGTTTAGGGTTAGCGTACGTGTGAGGGTATGGTTTAGTGTTGTTGTACTAGGTTAAGATTAGGTCACGGGTGAGGGTAGGGATTTGGGTTATGTTAAGGGTTAGGATTAGGGTTAGGGATAGGGTTAGCAAATGGGTAGGTATTAGGGTACAGTTTAGGGTACGACAGTGCTTAAGGGGTAGCGTACCTGTGAAGGGACGAGTTAGTGTTGGTGTAGTTGTTAAGTTTAGGGCACGGGTGAGGGTAAGGCCTCAGAAGAGGGTCAGGTTTAGGGTTTGGGTTAGGGTTAGGGTTATGGAATGGGGAAGGATGAGGGTACAGGTTAGGGTAGGGCAAAGGTTTAGGGTTAGCCTACGTTGGAGGGCATGGGTTAGCGTTGATATACTGGTTAATATTAGGAAACGGGTGAGGGTAAAGCTTCGGGTGAGTGTCAGGGTTACGTTTCGGGTTAGGGGTAGTGTTAGGGAATGGGGAGGGAGTAGGGTACAGTTTAGGGTACGACAGTGCTTAAGGGTTAGCGTACGTGTGAGGTCACGAGTTAGTGTTGGTGAACTGGTAAAGTTTAAGGCACGGTTGAGGGTAAGGCTTCGGGTGAAGGTCAGGGTAAGGATTCGGGTTAGGGTTACTGTTAGGGAATGGAGAGGGCTTAGGGTACAGTTTAGCATACAACAATGCTTAAGAGTTAGCGTACGTGTGAGGGCACGAGTTAGTGTTGGTGTAGTGGTTAAGATCAGGTCACGAGTGATGGTAAGACCTCGGAAGAGGGTGATTTTTAGGGTTTGAGTTAAGGTTAGGGTTAGGGAATGGGGAGGGATTAGAGTACAGGTTGGGTACGGCAACGGTTTCGGGTTAGCCTACGTTGGAGGACATGGGTTACTGATGATGTCCTGGTTAAAATTAGGACACTGAAGACGGTAAAGCTTCTGTTGAGTGTAAGCGTTAGGGTTCGGGTTAGGGTTAGGGTAGGCTAAAGGAGAAGGATTAGGGTACAGTTTAAGGTACGGCTGCGGTTTACGGTTAGCGTACGTTTGAGGGCGCGGTTTAGTGTTGGTGTGCTGGTTAAGATTAGGGCACGGGAGAGGGTAAGGCTTCGGTTGAGGGTCAGGGTTAGGATTTGGGTTACGGTTAGTGTTAGTGAAAGGGGAGGTATTAGGATACAGTTTAGGGTACGACAACGCTTAAGGGTTAGCGTACATATGAGCGCAAGAGTTAGTGTTGGTGTACTGGTTAATATTAGGGCACGGGTGTGGGTAAGGCTTCGGGTGAGGGACAGGATTAGGGATCGGGTTAGGGTTACGGTTAGGGAATGGGGAGGGATTAGGGTACAGGTTAGGGTACGGCTGCAGTATACGGTTAACGTACGTGTGAGGGCACAGTTTAGTGTTGGTGTACTGGTTAAGATTAGGTCACGGGTGAGGGTAAGGCTTCGGGTGAGGGTCAGGGTTTGATTTCAGGTTAGGGTTAGGGTTAGGGAATGGGGTGGGATTAGGGTATAGTTTAGGGTACGACAACACTTAACGGTTAGTGTATGTGTGAGGGCACAAGTTATTGTTGGTGTACTGGTTAAGTTTAGGGCACGGGTGAGTGTAAGGCTTCGGTGAGGGACAGGATTAGGTATCGTGTTAAGGTTAAGTCTTGGCAATGGGGAGGGATTAGGGTACAGGTTAGGGTATGGCAACGGTTGAGGGTTTGCCTACATTGGAGGGCATGTGTAGGTTTTGATGTACTGTTTAAAAATAGGACACCGGTGAGGGTAATGCTTCGGGTGAGGTTCAGTGTTAGTGTTGGTGTTAGGTTTAGGGGTAGGGAATGGGGAGGGATTAGGGTACAGTTTAGTGTACAACAACGCTTAAGTGTTAGCGTACGTGTGAGGGCACGAGTTAGTGTTGGTGTACTGGTTAAGATTAGGGCACGGGGGAGGGTAAGGCTTCGGGTGAGGGTCAGGTTTAGGATTCGTGTTAGGGTTAGGGTTAGGGAATGGGGAGGGATTTGGATACAGTTTAGGGAACGACAACGCTTAAGGGTTAGCGTACGTGTGAGGCTATGAGTTAGTTTTGGTGTACAGGTTAAGATTAGGGCATTGGTGAGGGTAAGGCTTCGGTGCGGGTCAGGGTTCGGATTCGGGTTAGGGTTTGGGTTAGTGAATGGGGAGTGGTTTGGGAACAGTTTAGGGTACGACAACGCTTAAGGTTTAACGTATGTGTGAGGGCACCAGTTAATGATGGTGTACTGGTTAAGAATAGGTCACGCGTGAGGGTAAGGCCTCAGAAGAGGGTCAGGTTTAGGGTTTCGTTTAGGGTTAGTGTTAGGAAATGGGGAGGGATTAGGGTACAGGTTAGTGTACGGCAACGGTTTAGGGTTAGCCTACGTTGGAGGGCATGGGTTAGTGTTGATGTACTGGTTAAAATTAGGACACGGGTGAGGGTAAAGCTTCAGGTGAGTGTCAGGTTTAGTGTTCGGGTTAGGGTTAGGGTTAGGGAATGGAGAGGGATTAGGGTACAGGTTAGGGTCCAGCTGCAGCTTAGAGCTAGCGTACGTGTGAGTGTAAAGTTTAGTGTTGGTTTACTGATTAAGATTAGGTCACGGGTGAGCGTATGGCTTCGGGTGAGTGTCACGGTTAGGATTCGGGTCAGGGTTTGGGTTAGGGAATGCGGAGGGTTTAGGGAACAGGTTAGGGTATGGCAATGGTTTAGGATTAGCCTACATTGGATGGCATGGGTTAATGTTGATGTACTCGTTAAAATTAGGACATGGGTGAGGGTAAAGCTTCGGGTGAGTGTCAGGTTTGGGTTCGGTTTAGGGAATGGAGAGGGATTAGGGTACAGGTTAGGGTACGGCTGCTGTTTAGGGTTAGTGTACGAGTGAGGGCACAGTTTACTGTTGGTGTACTGGTTAAGATAAGGTCACGTGTGAGAGTCAGGTTTCAGGTGAGTGTCAGTGCTACTATTCTGTTTAGGGTTAGGGTTAGGGAATGGGAAGGGATTAGGATACAGTTTAGGGTACGACAGTGTTTAAGCGTTAGAGCACGTGTGAAGGCACGAGTTAGTGTTGGTGTACTGGTTAAGATTAGGGCACGGGTGAGGGTAAGGCTTCGGGTTAGGTTCAGGTTTAGGATTTGGGTTAGGGTTAGGGTTAGGGAATGGTGAGGGATTAGGGTACAGGTTAGGGTACAACATCCCTTAAGGGCTAGCCTACCTGTGAGGGTACGAGTTAGTGTTGGTGTACTGGTAAAGATTAGGGCACGGGTGAGTGTAAGGATTCGGGTGAGGGACAGAACTAGGGACCGTGTAAGGGTTAGTGTTAGGCAACGGGGATGGATTTGGGTACAGGATAGGGTACGGCAATGGTTTAGTGTGAGACTACGTTGGAGGTCATTGGTTAGTGTTGATGTACTGGTTAAAATTAGGACACCGGTGAGGGTAAAG
Source organism: Inia geoffrensis (assembly GCA_036417435.1). NCBI lineage: Eukaryota > Metazoa > Chordata > Mammalia > Artiodactyla > Iniidae > Inia > Inia geoffrensis. The sequence goes on along the minus strand of CM070910.1, from coordinate 72,602,540 downwards.
CTTCTCGTGAGTGTCAGGGTTAGGGTTTGGGTTAGGGTTAGGGTTAGGGAGTGGAGGGGGATTAGGGTACAGGTAGGATACGGCTGCAGTTTAGGGTTAGCGTATGTGTGAGGGCACAGTTTAGTTTTGGTGTACTGGGTAAGTTTAAGTCACCGGTGAGGATAAGGCTTCAGGTGAGGGTCAGTGTTAGTATTGGTGTTAGGGTTAGGGGTAGGGAATGGCGAGGGATTAGGGTACAGTTTAGGGTACAACAACGCTTAAGTGTTAGCGTACGTGTGAGGGCACGAGTTAGTGTTGGTGTACTGGTTAAGATTAGGGCACGCGTGAGGGTAAGGCTTCGGATGAGGGACAGGATTAGGGATCGGGTTAGGGTTAGGGTTAGGCAATGGGGAAGGATTATGGTTCAGGTTAAGGTACAGCAACGGTTTAGGGTTAGGCTACGTTGGAGGGTGTAGGTTAGTGTTGATGTACTGGTTAAAATTAGGACACGGGTGAGGGTAGGGCTTCGGGTGAAGGTCAGAGTTAGGATTAGTGTTAGGGTTAGGGTTAGGGAAAGGGGAGAGATTAGGGTACAGTTTAGGAAACGACAATGATTAATGGTTAGTGTACGTGTGAGGGCACAAGCTATTGCTCGCCTACTGGTTAAGATTAGGTCACGGGTGAGTGTAAGGCTTCTTGTGAAGGTCAGGTTTAGGGTTTGGGTTACGGTTAGGGTTAGGGAATGAGGAGGGATTAGGGTAGAATTTAGGGTATGACAACGCTTAAGGGTTAGCGTACGTGTGAGTGCACGAGTTAGTGTTGGTGTACTGGATAAGATTAGGGCACGGGTGAGGGTAAGGCTTCGGGTGAGGGACAGGGCTAGGGATTGTGTTAGGCTTAGTGTTAGGCAACGGGGACGGATTTGGGTACAGTTTAGGGAACGGCAACGGTTTAGTGTTAGACTACGTTGGAGGTCATTGGTTAGTGTTGATGTACTGGTTAAAATTAGGACACGGGTGAGTGTAAAGCTTCGGGTGAGTGTCAGGGTTAGGGTTCGGTTTAACGTTATGGTTAGGGAAGGGAGAGGATTTAGGGTACTGTTTATGGTACGGCTGCGGTTTAGTGTTAGCGTACGTGTGATGGCACGGTTTAGTGTTGGTGTACTGGTTAAGATTAGGTAACGTGTGAGGGTAAGGTTTCGGGTGAGAGTCAGGGTTAGGATTTGCGTTAGGGTTAGTGTTAGGGAATGGGGAGGGATTAGGGTACAGTTTAAGGTACGACAACACTTAAGGGTTAGCGTACGTGTGAGGGCACGAGTTAGTGCTGGTGTACTGGTTAAGATTAGGTCACGGGTGACTGTAAGGCTTCAGTTGAGGGACAGGATTAGGGATCGGATTAGGGTTAGGGTTCGGCAATGGGGAGGGATCAGGGTACAGGTTAGGATACGGCAACGGTTTAGGGTTAGCCTACGTTGTGGAGCCTGTGTTAGTGTTTATGTACTGGTTAAAATTAGGGCACGAGTGAGGGTAAAGCTTCGGGTGACTGTCAGGGTTAGGGTTCGGATTAGGGTTAGGGTTAGGGAATGGAGAGTGATTAGGGTGCAGGTTAAGGGTACTGCTGCGGTTTAGGGGAAGAGTACGTGTGAGGGCATGATATAGTGTTGGTGTACTGGTTAAGATTAGGTCACCGGTGAGAGTAAGGCTTCGGTTTTGGGTCAGGGTTAGGATTCGGCTTAGGGTTAGTGTTAGGGAATGGGGAGGGATTCGGGTAGAGTTTAATGTACTACAACGCTTAAGGGTTGGCGTACGTGTGAGGGCAAGTGTTAGTGTTGGTGTAATGGTTAAGATTAGGGCACGGGTGAGGGTAAGGCTTCGGGTGAGGGACAGGATTAGGGTTCGTGTTAGGTGTAGGGTTAGGAAATGGGGAGGGATTAGGTTACCGGTTACTGTACGGCAACAGTTTAGAGTTCGTGTACGTGTGAGGGCACAGGTTAGTATTGATGTATTGATTAAGATTAGGGCACGGGTGTATGTAAGGCTTCTGGGGAGAGTCAGGTTTAGGGTTAGGTTTAGAGTTAGGGAATGGGGAGGGATTAGGGTACTGGTTAGGGTACGGCTGCAGTTTAGGGTTAACGTACGTGTGAGGGCGCAGTTTAGTGTTGGTGTACTGGTTAAGATTAGGTCACGGGTGAGGGTAAGGCTTCTGGTGAGGGTCAGGGTTTGGATTCAGGTTAGGATTAGGGTTAGGGAATGGAGAGTGATTAGGGTACAGGCTAGGGTACGGCTGCGGTTTAGGGTTAGCGTACATGTGAGAGCAGGTTTTAGTGTTGGTGTACTGGTTAAGATTAGGTCACCGGTCAGGGTAAGGCTTCGGGTGAGGGTCAGTGTTAGGATTCGGGTTAGGGGTAGGGAATGGGGAGGGATTAGGGTACAGTTTAGCTTACGGGAATGGTTTCGGATTAGCCTACGTTGGAGGGCATGGGTTAATGTTGATGTACTGGTTAAAATTAGGACACGGGTGAGGGTAAAGCTTCGGGTGACTGTCAGGGTTAGATTTCGGTTTAGGGTTAGGGTTAGGGAATTGGGAGGGATTAGGGTACAGTTTAGGGTACGACAATGCTTAAGGGTTAGCGTACGTGTGAGGGCACGGTTTAGTGTTGGTGTACCGGTTAAGTTTAGGGCACGGGTGAGGGTAAGGCTTCGTGTGAGGGACAGTATTAAGGATGGGGTTAGGGTTAGGGTTAGGCAATGGGGAGGGATTAGGTTACAGGTTAGTGTACGGCAACGGTTTAGGGTTCGATTACGTGTGAGGTCACGGGTTAATATTGCACTATTGATTAAGTTTAGGGCATGGGTAAGGGTAAGGCTTCGGTTGAGGGTCAGGGTTAGGATTCGGGTTAGGGTTAGGGTTATTGAATGGGGAGGTATTAGGATACAGTTTAGGGTACGACAACGCTTAAGGGTTAGCGTACATATGAGCGCACGAGTTAGTGTTGGTGTACTGGTTAATATTAGCGCACGGGTGTGGGTAAGGCTTCGGGTGAGGGACAGGATTAGGGATCGGGTTAGGGTTACGGTTAGGGAATGGTTAGGGATTAGGGTACAGGTTAGGGTACGGCTGCAGTATAGGGTTAACGTACGTGTGAGGGCACAGTTTAGTGTTGGTGTACTGGTTAAGATTAGGTCACCGGTGAGGGTAAGGCTTCGGGTGAGGGTCAGGGCTTGGTTTCAGGTTAGGGTTAGGGTTAGGGAATGGGGTGGGATTAGGGTACAGTTTAGGGTACGACAACACTTAACGGTTAGTGTATGTGTGAGGGCCCAAGTTATTGTTGGTGTACTGGTTAAGTTTAGGGCACGGGTGAGTGTAAGGCTTCGGTGAGGGACAGGATTAGGTATCGTGTTAAGGTTAAGGCTTGGCAATGGGGAGGGATTAAGGTACAGGTTAGGGTATGGCAACGGTTTAGGGTTTGCCTACGTTGGAGGGCATGTGTAGGTGTTGACATACTGTTTAAAAATAGGACACCGGTGAGGGTAATGCTTCGGGTGAGGTTCAGTGTTAGTATTGGTGTTAGGGTTAGGGGTAGGGAATGGGGAGGGATTAGGGTACAGTTTAGGGTACAACAACGCTTAAGTGTTAGCGTACGTGTGAGGGCACGAGTTAGTGTTGGTGTACTGGTTAAGATTAGGGCACGGGTGAGGGTAAGGCTTCGGGTGAGGGTCAGGTTTAGGATTCGTGTTAGGGTTAGGGTTAGGGAATGGGGAGGGATTTGGATACAGTTTAGGGAACGACAACGCTTAAGGGTTAGCGTACGTGTGAGGCTATGAGTTAATTTTGGTGTACAGGTTAAGATTAGGGCATTGGTGAGGGTAAGGCTTCGGTGCGGGTCAGGGTTCGGATTCGGGTTAGGGTTTGGGTTAGTGAATGGGGAGTGGTTTGGGAACAGTTTAGGGTACGACAACGCTTAAGGGTTAACGTATGTGTGAGGGCACCAGTTAATGATGGTTTACTGGTTAAGAATAGGTTACGCGTGAGGGTAAGGCCTCAGAAGAGGGTCAGCTTTAGGGTTTCGTTTAGGGTTAGGGTTAGGAAATGGGGAGGGATTAGGGTACAGGTTAGTGTACGGCAACGGTTTAGGGTTAGCCTACGTTGGAGGGCATGGGTTAGTGTTGATGTACTGGTTAAAATTAGGACACGGGTGAGGGTAAAGCTTCAGGTGAGTGTCAGGTTTAGTGTTCGGGTTAGGGTTAGGGTTAGGGAATGGAGAGGGATTAGGGTACAGGTTAGGGTCCGGCTGCGGTTTAGAGCTAGCGTACGTGTGAATGTAAAGTTTAGTGTTGGTTTACTGATTAAGATTAGGTCACGGGTGAGCGTATGGCTTCGGGTGAGTGTCACGGTTAGGATTCGTGTCAGGGTTTGGGTTAGGGAATGGGGAGGGTTTAGGGAACAGGTTAGGGTACGGCAATGGTTTAGGATTAGCCTACATTGGATGGCATGGGTTAATGTTGATGTACTCGTTAAAATTAGGACATGGGTGAGGGTAAAGCTTCGGGTGAGTGTCAGGTTTGGGTTCGGTTTAGGGAATGGAGAGGGATTAGGGTACAGGTTAGGGTACGGCTGCTGTTTAGGGTTAGTGTACGAGTGAGGGCACAGTTTACTGTTGGTGTACTGGTTAAGATAAGGTCACGTGTGAGAGTCAGGCTTCGGGTGAGTGTCAGGGCTACTATTCTGTTTAGGGTTAGGGTTAGGGAATGGGAAGGGATTAGGATACAGTTTAGGGTACGACAATGCTTAAGGGTTAGAGCACGTGTGAAGGCATGAGTTAGTGTTGGTGTACTGGTTAAGATTAGGGCACGGGTGAGGGTAAGGCTTCGGCTGAGGGACAGGGCTAGGGATTGTGTTAGGCTTAGTGTTAGGCAACGGGGACGGATTTGGGTACAGTTTAGGGAACGGCAATGGTTTAGTGTTAGGCTACGTTGGAGGACATTGGTTAGTGTTGATGTACTGGTTAAAATTAGGACACGGGTGAGTGTAAAGCTTCGGGTGAGTGTCAGGGTTAGGGTTCGGTTTAAGGTTATGGTTAGGGAAGGGAGAGGATTTAGGGTACTGGTTATGGTACGGCTGCGGTTTAGTGTTAGCGTACGTGTGATGGCACGGTTTAGTGTTGGTGTACTGGTTAAGATTAGGTCACGTGTGAGGGTAAGGCTTCGGGTGAGAGTCAGGGTTAGGATTCACGTTAGGGTTAGTGTTAGGGAATGGGGAGGGATTAGGGTACAGTTTAAGGTACGACAACACTTAAGGGTTAGCGTACGTGTGAGGGCACGAGTTAGTGCTGGTGTACTGGTTAAGATTAGGGCACGGGTGAGTGTAAGGCTTCAGTTGAGGGACAGGATTAGGGATCGGTTTAGGGTTAGGGTTAGGCAATGGGGAAGGATCAGGGTACAGGTTAGGATACGGCAACGGTTTAGGGTTAGCCTACGTTGTGGAGCCTGTGTTAGTGTTTATGTACTGGTTAAAATTAGGGCACGAGTGAGGGTAAAGCTTCGGCTGACTGTCAGGGTTAGGGTTCGGATTAGGGTTAGGGTTAGGGAATGGAGAGTGATTAGGGTGCAGGTTAAGGGTACGGCTGCGGTTTAGGGGAAGAGTACGTGTGAGGGCATGATTTAATGTTGGTGTACTGGTTAAGATTAGGTCACCGGTGAGAGTAAGGCTTCGGTTTTGGGTCAGGGTTAGGATTCGGGTTAGGGTTAGTGTTAGGGAATGGGGAGGGATTCGGGTAGAGTTTAATGTACGACAACGCTTCAGGGTTGGCGTACGTGTGAGGGCAAGTGTTAGTGTTGGTGTAATGGTTAAGATTAGGGCACGGGTGAGGGTAAGGCTTCGGGTGAGGGACCGGGTTTGGTTTCAGGTTAGGGTTAGGGTTAGGGAATGGGGTGGGATTAGGGTACAGTTTAGGGTACGACAACACTTAACGGTTAGTGTATGTGTGAGGGCCCAAGTTATTGTTGGTGTACTGGTTAAGTTTAGGGCACGGGTGAGTGTAAGGCTTCGGTGAGGGACAGGATTAGGTATCGTGTTAAGGTTAAGGCTTGGCAATGGGGAGGGATTAAGGTACAGGTTAGGGTATGGCAACGGTTTAGGGTTTGCCTACGTTGGAGGGCATGTGTAGGTGTTGACATACTTTTTAAAAATAGGACACCGGTGAGGGTAATGCTTCGGGTGAGGTTCAGTGTTAGTATTGGTGTTAGGGTTAGGGGTAGGGAATGGGGAGGGATTAGGGTACAGTTTAGGGTACAACAACGCTTAAGTGTTAGCGTACGTGTGAGGGCACGAGTTAGTGTTGGTGTACTGGTTAAGATTAGGGCACGGGTGAGGGTAAGGCTTCGGGTGAGGGTCAGGTTTAGGATTCGTGTTAGGGTTAGGGTTAGGGAATGGGGAGGGATTTGGATACAGTTTAGGGAACGACAACGCTTAAGGGTTAGCGTACGTGTGAGGCTATGAGTTAATTTTGGTGTACAGGTTAAGATTAGGGCATTGGTGAGGGTAAGGCTTCGGTGCGGGTCAGGGTTCGGATTCGGGTTAGGGTATGGGTTAGTGAATGGGGAGTGGTTTGGGAACAGTTTAGGGTACGACAACGCTTAAGGGTTAACGTATGTGTGAGGGCACCAGTTAATGATGGTTTACTGGTTAAGAATAGGTTACGCGTGAGGGTAAGGCCTCAGAAGAGGGTCAGCCTTAGGGTTTCGTTTAGGGTTAGGGTTAGGAAATGGGGAGGGATTAGGGTACAGGTTAGTGTACGGCAACGGTTTAGGGTTAGCCTACGTTGGAGGGCATGGGTTAGTGTTGATGTACTGGTTAAAATTAGGACACGGGTGAGGGTAAAGCTTCAGGTGAGTGTCAGGTTTAGTGTTCGGGTTAGGGTTAGGGTTAGGGAATGGAGAGGGATTAGGGTACAGGTTAGGGTCCGGCTGCGGTTTAGAGCTAGCGTACGTGTGAATGTAAAGCTTAGTGTTGGTTTACTGATTAAGATTAGGTCACGGGTGAGCGTATGGTTTCGGGTGAGTGTCACGGTTAGGATTCGTGTCAGGGTTTGGGTTAGGGAATGGGGAGGGTTTAGGGAACAGGTTAGGGTACGGCAATGGTTTAGGATTAGCCTACATTGGATGGCATGGGTTAATGTTGATGTACTCGTTAAAATTAGGACATGGGTGAGGGTAAAGCTTCGGGTGAGTGTCAGGTTTGGGTTCGGTTTAGGGAATGGAGAGGGATTAGGGTACAGGTTAGGGTACGGCTGCTGTTTAGGGTTAGTGTACGAGTGAGGGCACAGTTTACTGTTGGTGTACTGGTTAAGATAAGGTCACGTGTGAGAGTCAGGCTTCGGGTGAGTGTCAGGGCTACTATTCTGTTTAGGGTTAGGGTTAGGGAATGGGAAGGGATTAGGATACAGTTTAGGGTACGACAATGCTTAAGGGTTAGAGCACGTGTGAAGGCATGAGTTAGTGTTGGTGTACTGGTTAAGATTAGGGCACGGGTGAGGGTAAGGCTTCGGCTGAGGGACAGGGCTAGGGATTGTGTTAGGCTTAGTGTTAGGCAACGGGGACGGATTTGGGTACAGTTTAGGGAACGGCAATGGTTTAGTGTTAGACTACGTTGGAGGACATTGGTTAGTGTTGATGTACTGGTTAAAATTAGGACACGGGTGAGTGTAAAGCTTCGGGTGAGTGTCAGGGTTAGGGTTCGGTTTAAGGTTATGGTTAGGGAAGGGAGAGGATTTAGGGTACTGGTTATGGTACGGCTGCGGTTTAGTGTTAGCGTACGTGTGATGGCACGGTTTAGTGTTGGTGTACTGGTTAAGATTAGGTCACGTGTGAGGGTAAGGCTTCGGGTGAGAGTCAGGGTTAGGATTCACGTTAGGGTTAGTGTTAGGGAATGGGGAGGGATTAGGGTACAGTTTAAGGTACGACAACACTTAAGGGTTAGTGTACGTGTGAGGGCACGAGTTAGTGCTGGTGTACTGGTTAAGATTAGGGCACGGGTGAGTGTAAGGCTTCAGTTGAGGGACAGGATTAGGGATCGGGTTAGGGTTAGGGTTAGGCAATGGGGAAGGATCAGGGTACAGGTTAGGATACGGCAACGGTTTAGGGTTAGCCTACGTTGTGGAGCCTGTGTTAGTGTTTATGTACTGGTTAAAATTAGGGCACGAGTGAGGGTAAAGCTTCGGCTGACTGTCAGGGTTAGGGTTCGGATTAGGGTTAGGGTTAGGGAATGGAGAGTGATTAGGGTGCAGGTTAAGGGTACGGCTGCGGTTTAGGGGAAGAGTACGTGTGAGGGCATGATTTAGTGTTGGTGTACTGGTTAAGATTAGGTCACCGGTGAGAGTAAGGCTTCGGTTTTGGGTCAGGGTTAGGATTCGGGTTAGGGTTAGTGTTAGGGAATGGGGAGGGATTCGGGTAGAGTTTAATGTACGACAACGCTTCAGGGTTGGCGTACGTGTGAGGGCAAGTGTTAGTGTTGGTGTAATGGTTAAGATTAGGGCACGGGTGAGGGTAAGGCTTCGGGTGAGGGACAGGATTAGGGTTCGTGTTAGGGGTAGGGTTAGGAAATGGGGAGGGATTAGGTTACCGGTTACTGTACGGCAACAGTTTAGAGTTCGTGTACGTGTGAGGGCACAGGTTAGTATTGATGTATTGATTAAGATTAGGGCACGGGTGTATGTAAGGCTTCTGGGGAGAGTCAGGTTTAGGGTTAGGTTTAGAGTTAGGGAATGGGGAGGGATTAGGGTACAGGTTAGGGTACGGCTGCAGTTTAGGGTTAACGTACGTGTGAGGGCGCAGTTTAGTGTTGGTGTACTGGTTAAGATTAGGTCACGGGTGAGGGTAAGGCTTCTGGTGAGGGTCAGGGTTTGGATTCAGGTTAGGGTTAGGGTTAGGGAACGGAGAGTGATTAGGTTACAGGCTAGGGTACGGCTGCGGTTTAGGGTTAGCGTACATGTGAGAGCAGGTTTTAGTGTTGGTGTACTGGTTAAGATTAGGTCACCGGTCAGGGTAAGGCTTCGGGTGAGGGTCAGTGTTAGGATTCGGGTTAGGGGTAGGGAATGGGGAGGGATTAGGGTACAGTTTAGCTTACGGGAATGGTTTCGGATTAGCCTACGTTGGAGGGCATGGGTTAATGTTGATGTACTGGCTAAAATTAGGACACCGGTGAGGGTAAAGCTTCGGGTGACTGTCAGGGTTAGATTTCGGTTTAGGGTTAGGGTTAGGGAATTGGGAGGGATTAGGGTACAGTTTTGGGTACGACAATGCTTAAGGGTTAGCGTACGTGTGAGGGCACGGTTTAGTGTTGGTGTACTGGTTAAGTTTAGGGCACGGGTGAGGGTAAGGCTTCGTGTGAGGGACAGTATTAAGGATGGGGTTAGGGTTAGGGTTAGGCAATGGGGAGGGATTAGGTTACAGGTTAGTGTACGGCAACGGTTTAGGGTTCGATTACGTGTGAGGTCACGGGTTAATATTGCTCTATTGATTGAGTTTAGGGCACGGGTAAGGGTAAGGCTTCGGTTGAGGGTCAGGGTTAGGATTCGGGTTAGGGTTAGGGTTAGTGAATGGGGAGGTATTAGGATACAGTTTAGGGTACGACAACGCTTAAGGGTTAGCGTACATATGAGCGCACGAGTTAGTGTTGGTGTACTGGTTAATATTAGCGCACGGGTGTGGGTAAGGCTTCGGGTGAGGGACAGGATTAGGGATCGGGTTAGGGTTACGGTTAGGGAATGGGGAGGGATTAGGGTACAGGTTAGGGTACGGCTGCAGTATAGGGTTAACGTATGTGTGAGGGCACAGTTTAGTGTTGGTGTACTGGTTAAGATTAGGTCACGGGTGAGGGTAAGGCTTCGGGTGAGGGACCGGGTTTGGTTTCAGGTTAGGGTTAGGGTTAGGGAATGGGGTGGGATTAGGGTACAGTTTAGGGTACGACAACACTTAACGGTTAGTGTATGTGTGAGGGCCCAAGTTATTGTTGGTGTACTGGTTAAGTTTAGGGCACGGGTGAGTGTAAGGCTTCGGTGAGGGACAGGATTAGGTATCGTGTTAAGGTTAAGGCTTGGCAATGGGGAGGGATTAGGAGACAGGTTAGGGTATGGCAACGGTTTAGGGTTTGCCTACGTTGGAGGGCATGTGTAGGTGTTGACATACTGTTTAAAAATAGGACACCGGTGAGGGTAATGCTTCGGGTGAGGTTCAGTGTTAGTATTGGTGTTAGGGTTAGGGGTAGGGAATGGGGAGGGATTAGGGTACAGTTTAGGGTACAACAACGCTTAAGTGTTAGCGTACGTGTGAGGGCACGAGTTAGTGTTGGTGTACTGGTTAAGATTAGGGCACGGGTGAGGGTAAGGCTTCGGGTGAGGGTCAGGTTTAGGATTCGTGTTAGGGTTAGGGTTAGGGAATGGGGAGGGATTTGGATACAGTTTAGGGAACGACAACGCTTAAGGGTTAGCGTATGTGTGAGGCTATGAGTTAGTTTTGGTGTACAGGTTAAGATTAGGGCATTGGTGAGGGTAAGGCTTCGGTGCGGGTCAGGGTTCGGATTCGGGTTAGGGTTTGGGTTAGTGAATGGGGAGTGGTTTGGGAACAGTTTAGGGTACGACAACGCTTAAGGGTTAACGTATGTGTGAGGGCACCAGTTAATGATGGTGTACTGGTTAAGAATAGGTCACGCGTGAGGGTAAGGCCTCAGAAGAGGGTCAGGTTTAGGGTTTCGATTAGGGTTAGGGTTAGGAAATGAGGAGGGATTAGGGTACAGGTTAGTGTACGGCAACGGTTTAGGTTTAGCCTACATTGGAGGGCATGGGTTAGTGTTGATGTACTGGTTAAAATTAGGACACGGGTGAGGGTAAAGCTTCAGGTGAGTGTCAGGTTTAGTGTTCGGGTTAGGGTTAGGGTTAGGGAATGGAGAGGGATTAGGGTACAGGTTAGGGTCCAGCTGCGGCTTAGAGCTAGCGTACGTGTGAGTGTAAAGTTTAGTGTTGGTTTACTGATTAAGATTAGGTCACGGGTGAGCGTAAGGCTTCGGGTGAGTGTCACGTTTAGGATTCGGGTCAGGGTTTTGGTTAGGGAATGGGGAGCGTTTAGGGACAGGTTAGGGTACGGCAATGGTTTAGGATTAGCCTACGTTGGATGGCATGGGTTAGTGTTGATGTACTGGTTAAAATTAGGACATGGGTGAGGGTAAAATTTCGGGTGAGTGTCAGGTTTGGGTTCGTTTTAGGGAATGGAGAGGGATTAGGGTACAGGTTAGGGTACGGCTGCGGTTTAGTGTTAGTGTACGTGTGACTGCACAGTTTACTGTTGGTTGGTGTACTGGTTAAGATAAGGTCATGTGTGAGAGTCAGGCTTCGGATGAGGGTCAGTGCTAGTATTCTGTTTAGGGTTAGGGTTAGGGAATGGGAAGGGATTAGGATACAGTTTAGGGTATGACAATGCTTAAGGGTTAGAGTACGTGTGAGGGCACGAGTTAGTGTTGGTGTACTGGTTAAGATTAGGGCACGGGTGAGGGTAAGGCTTCGGGTTAGGGTCAGATTTAGGATTTGGGTTAGGGTTAGGGAATGGGGAGGGATTAGGGTACAGTTTTGGGTATCACAACACTTAAGGGTTAGCGTACCTGTGAGTGCACGAGTTAGTGTTGGTGTACTAGTCGGGATTAGGGCACGGGTGTGGGTAAGGCCTTGGAAGAGGGTCAGGTTTAGGATTTGGGATAGGGTTAGGCTTAGGGAATGGGGAGGGAATAGGGTAAAGGTTAGGGTACAACATCCCTTAAGGATTAGCGTACGTGTGAAGGTACGAGTTAGTGTGGGTGTACTGGTTAAGATTAGGGCACGGGTGAGGGTAAAGCTTCGTGTGAGGGACAAGATTAGGGATAGGGTTAGGGTTAGGGTTAGGCAATGGGGAGGGATTAGGTTACAGGTTAGTGTACGGCAACGGTTTAGGGTTCGTGTACGTGTGAGGTCACGGGTTAATATTGATGTATTGATCAAGTTTAGGGCACGGGTGAGCGTAAAGCTTCGGGTTAGGGTCAGGTTTACGATTCGGCTAAGGGTTAGGGTTAGGGTATGGGGAGGGTTTAGGGTACAGTTTAGGGTACGACAACGCTTAAGTGTTAGCGTACGTGTGAGGGCACATGTTAGTGTTGGTGTACTAGTTAAGATTAAGTCACGGTTGAGGGTAAGGCCTCGGAAGAGGGTCAGGTTTAGGATTTGGGTTAGGGTTAGGGTTAGGGAATGGGGAGGGATTAGGGTACAGGTTAGGGTACAACATCCCTTAAGGGTTAGCGTACGTGTGAGGGCACGAGTTAGTGTTGGTGTACTGGTTAAGATTAGGGCACGGGTGAGGGTGAGGCTTTGGGTGAGGGACAGGACTAGGGATCGTGTTAGGGTTAGTGTTAGGCAACTGGGATGCATTTGGGTACAGGTTAGGGTACGGGTACGGCAACGGTTTAGTGTTAGACTACGTTGGAGGTCATTGTTTAGTGTTGATGTACTGGTTAAAATGAGGACCCGGGTGAGTGTAAAGCTTCGGGTGAGTGTCAAGGTTTGTGTTCGGTTTAAGGTTATGGTTAGGGAAGGGAGAGGGATTAGGGTACTGGTTAGGGTACGGCTGCGGTTTAGTGTTAGCGTACGTGTGAGGGTACGGTTTAGTGTTGGTGTACTGGTTAAGATTAGGGCACGGGTGAGGGTAAGGCTTCGGGTGAGGGTCAGTGTTAGGATTCGGGTTAGGGTTAGTGTTAGGGAATGGGGAGGGAGTAGGGTACAGTTTAACGTACCACAGCGCTTAAGTGTTAGCGTACGTGTCAGGGCACGAGTTAGTGCTGGTGTACTGGTTAAGATTAGGGCACGGGTGTGGGTAAGGCTTCGTGTGAGGGACAGGATTAGGGATTGGGTTAGGGTTATGTTTAGGCAATGGGGAGGGATTATGTTACAGGTTAGTGTACGGCAAAGTTTTAGGGTTCGTGTACGTGTGAGGTCACGGGTTAATATTGATGTATTGATTAAGTTTAGGGCACGGAAGGGGTTAAGGCTTCGGGTTAGGGTCAGTGTTAGGATTCGGGTTAGGGTTAGGGTTAGGGAAAGGGGAGGGTTTAGGGTACAGTTTAGGGTACGACAATGCTTAAGCGTTAGCGTACGTGTGACGGCACAAGTTAGTGTTGGTGTACTAGTTAAGATTAGGGCACGGGTGAGGGTAAGGCCTCGGAAGAGGGTCAGGTTTAGGATTTGGGTTAGGGTTAGGGTTAGGGAATGGGGAGGGATTAGGGTACAGGTTAGGGTACAACATCCCTTAAGGGTTAGCGTACGTGTGAAGGCACGAGTTAGTGTTGGTGTACAGGTTAAGATTAGGTCACGTGTGAGGGTTAGGCTTCGGGTGAAGGTCAGGTTTAGGATTCGGTTTAGGGTTAGTGTTAGTGATTTGGAAGAGATTAGGGTACAGTTTAAGGTACGACAACGCTTAAGGGTTAGCGTACATGTGAGGGCAAGAGTTAGTGCTGGTGTACTGGTTAAGATTAGGGCACGGGTGAGGGTAAGGCTTCAGTTGAGGGACAGGATTAGGGATCGGGTTAGGGTTAGGGTTAGGCAATGGGGAAGGATTAAGGTCCGGCAACAGTATAGTATTAGCCTACGTTGGAGGATATGGGTTAGTGTTGATGTACTGGTTAAAATTAGGGCACGGATGAGGGTAAAGCTTTGGGTGACCTGCAGGGTTAGGTTTCGGGTTAGGGTTAGGGTTAGGGAATGGGGAGGGATTAGGGTACACTTTGCGGTACGACAGTGCTTAAGGGTTAGCGTATGTTTGAGGGCACGAGTTAGTGTTGGTGTACTGGTTAAGTTTAGGGCACGGGTCAGGGTAAGGCTTCGTGAGAGGGACAGGATTAGGGATGGGTTTAGGGTTAGTGTTAGGCAATGGGGAGGGATTAGGTTACAGGTTAGTGCACGGCAACGGTTTAGGGTTCGTGTACGTGTGAGGTCCCTGGTTAATATTGATGTATTGATTAAGTTTAGGGCACGGGTGACGGTAAGGCTTCGGGTTAGGGTCACGGTTAGGATTCGGGTTACGGTTAGGGTTAGGTAATGTGGAGGTATTAGGGTACAATTTAGGGTACGACAATGCTTAACGGTTAGCTTACATATGAGGGCACGAGTTAGTGATGGTGTACTGGTTAAGATTCGGGCACGGGTGAGGTTTAAGCCTCAGAAATGAGTCAGGTTTAGGGATCGGGTTAGGGTTAGTGTTAGGCAATGGGGAGGGATTAGGGTACATGCTAAGGTACGGCAACTGTTTAGTGTTAGCCTACGTTGCAGAGCCTGTGTTAGTGTTGAAGTCCTGGTTAAAATTAGGACACGGATGAGGTTAAAGTTTCTGGTGAGTGTCAGGCTTATGGTTCGGATTAGGGTTAGGGTTAGGGAATGGAGAGTGATTAGGGTACAGGTTAGGGTACGGCTGCGGTTTAGGCTAAGCGTACGTGTGAGGGCATGATTTAGTTTTGGTGTACTGGTTAAGATAAGGTCACCGGTGAGGGTAAGGCTTCGGATGAGGGTCAGGGATAGGGTTCGGTTTAGGGTTAGTGTTAGGGAATGGGGTTGGCTTCGGGTAGAATTTAATGTACTACAATGTTTAAGGGTTGGCGTACGTGTGAGGGCACGACTTAGTGTTGGTGTATTGATTAATATTAGGGCACGGGTGAATGTAAGGCTTCTGGGGAGAGTCAGGTTTAGGGTTAGGCTTAGGGTTAGGGAATGGGGAGTGATTAGGGTACAGGTTAAGGTACGGCTGCAGTTTAGGGTTAACGTACGTGTGAGGGAAATGTTTAGTGTTGGTGTACTGGTTAAAATTAGGACACAGGTGAGGGTAACTCTTCGGGTGACTCTCAGGGTTAGGTGTCGGGTTAGGGTTAGGGTTAGGGAATGGGAAGGGTTTAGGGTACAGTTTAGGGTACGGCAATGGTTAAGGGTTAGCGTACATGTGAGGGTTAGTGTTAGTGTTGGTGTACTGGTTAAGTTTAGGTCACGGTTGAGGGTAAGTCTTCGGGTGAGGGTCAGGGTAAGAATTCTGGTTAGGGTTAGGGTTAGGGAATGGAGAGGGATTAGGGTACAGTTTACCATATGACAACGCTTAAGGGTTAGCATACGTGTGAGGGCCCGAGTTAGTGTTGGTGTACTGGTTAAGATCAGGGCACGGGTGAGGGTAAGACCTCGGAATAGGGTCAGGTTTAGGGTTTGATTTAGTGTTAGGGTTAGGGAATGGGGAGGGTTTAGGGTACAGTTTAGGGTACAGCAACGGTTTAGGGCTAGCCTACGTTGGTGGGCATGTGTTGTTGTTGAAGTCCTGGTTAAAATTAGGACAGTGGAGAGGGTAAAACTTCGGGTGAGTGTCAGGGTTAGGGTTCAGGTTAGGTTTAGTGTAGGGGAATGGAGAGGGATTAGGGTACTGTTTATGCTACGGCTGCGGTTTAGTGTTAGCATACGTGTGAGGGCACGGTTTAGTGTCGGTGTCCTGGTTAATAATAGGGCACGGCTGAGGGTAAGGCTTCAGGTGAGGGTCAGGGTTAGGATTTGGTTTAGGTTTAGGATTAGGGAATGGGGAGGGATTAGGGTACAGTTTAGGGTACGACAATGCTTAAGGGTTAGCGTACGTTTGAGGGCACGAGTTAGTGTTGCTGTACTGGTTAAGATTAGGGCACGAGTGAGGGTAAGGCCTCAGAAGAGAGTCAGGTTTAGGTTTAGGGTTATGGTTAGGGAATGGGGAGGGATTAGGGTACAGGTTAGGGTACGGCAACTGTTTAGGGTTAGCCTACGTTGGAGGTCATTGGTTAGTGTTGATGTACTGGTTAAAATTAGGACACGGGTGAGGGTAAAGCTTCGGGTGAGTGTCAGGGTTAGGGTTCGAGTTAGGTTTAGGGTTAGGGAATGGAGAGGGATTAGGGTAGAGGTTAGGGTACGGCTGCGGTTTGGGGTTAGTGTACGTGTGCGGGCATTGTTTACTGTTGGTGTACTAGTTAAGATTAGGTCACGTGTGAGGGAGAGACTTCGGGTGAGGGTCAGGGCTAGTATTCTGTTTAGGGTTAGGGTTAGGGAATGGGAAGGGATTAGGATACAGTTTAGTTTACGAAAATGCTTAAGGGTTAGCATACGTGTGAGTGCACGAGTTAGGGTTGGTGTACTGGTTAAGATTAGGGCACGGGCGGGGGTAACACTTCGGGTTAGGGTCAGGGTTAGGATTCGGGTTAGGGTTAGGGTTAGGGAATGGGGAGGGATTAGGGTACAGGTTAGGGTACAACATCCCTTAAGGGTTAGCGTACATGTGAGGGCACGAGTTAGTGTTGGTGTACTGGTTAAGATTAGGTCAGGGGGGAGGGTAAGTCTTCGGGTGAGGCACAGGACTAGGTATCGTGTTAGGGTTAGTGTTAGGCAATGGGGACGGATTAGATTACAGTTTAGGGTACGGCAACGATTTAGTGTTAGACTACGTTGGAGGTCATTGGCTAGTGTTGATGTACTGTTTAAAATTAAGACACAGGTGAGTGTAAAGCTTCGGGTGAGTGTCAGGGTTAGGGTTCGGTTTAGGGTTATGGTTAGGGAAGGGAGAGGGATTAGGGTACTGGTTAGGATACGGCTGTGGTTTAGTGTTAGCGTACGTGTGAGGGCACGGTTTAGTGTTGGTGTACTGGTTATGATTAAAGCACGGGTCATTGTAAGGTTTCGGGTGAGTGTCAGGGTTAGGATTCGGGTTAGGGTTATGGTAAGGGAATGGGGAGGGTTTAGGTTACAGTTTAGGATACGACAACGCTTAAGGGTTAACGTACTTGTGAGGGCACGATTTAGTGTTGCTGTACTGGTGAATATTAGGTCACGGGTGAGGGTAAGGCCTCGGAAGAGGGTCAGGTTTAGGGTTTGTGTTAGGGTCAGGGTTAGGGAAAGGGGAGGGATTAGGGTACAGGTTAGGGTACGGCTACGGTTTAAGGTTGGCCTACGTTGGAGGGCATGGGTTAGTGTTGTTATCCTGGTTAAAATTAGAGCACGGGTGAGGGTAAAGCTTCGGGTGAGTGTCAGGGTTAGGGTTCGGGTTAGGGTTAGGGTTAGGGAATGGAGAGGGAATAGAGTACTGGTTAGGGTATGACAATGCTTACAGGTTAGTGCACATGTGAGGGCACAGTTTAGTGTTTGTGTACTGGGTAATATCAGGGCACAGGTGAGTGTAAGGCTTCTGGTGAGTGTCAGGGTTAGGCTTACGGTTAGGGTTAGGGTTAGGGTACGGGGAGGGATTCGGTATTATTTAGGTTACAGCAACGGTTTAGGGTTAGCGTTCGTGTGAGTGCGCACGTTAGTGTTCATGTACTCGTTAATATTAGAGCAAAGGTGAGGCTAGGGCTTTGGGTGCGGGTCAGGGTTAGCATTAGGGTTAAGGTTACTATTAGGGAATGGGGAACGTTTAGGGTACAGTTTATGATACTGGTACTGTTTAGGGTTAGCATACATGGGAGGCCACGATTTAGTGTTGGTGTAATGGTTAATATTACGTCACGGGTGAGGGTAAGGCATCTGGTGATGGTCACGGTTAGGGTTCGTGTTAGGGAATGGGGAGCTTTTAAGGTACAGTTTAGGGTATGAGAACGGTTTAGTGTTGGCGTAGGTGTGAGGGCACAGGTTAGTGTTGGTGTACTGGTTAAGATTAGGGCATAGGTGAGATTAAGGCTTCGGGTGAGGGTCAGGGTTAGGTTTCGGGTTAGTTTTAGGGTTAGGGAATGCGGACGGATTAGGGTACAGGTTAGGGTACGGCAAATGTTTAGCGCTAGCGTATACGTGAGGGCACGAGTTAGTGTTGGTGTACTGTTTAAGATTAGGGCACATGTGAGGGTAAGGCTTCGGTTGAAGGTCAGGGATTGGGTTCGGGTTAATGTTAGGGTTAGGGAATGGGGAGGGATTAGGGTACAGGTTAGGGTACAGCAATGGTTTATTGTTAGAGTACATGTGAAGGCATGGGATTGTGTTTGTGCACTGGTTAAAATTAGGGCACGGGTGAGGGTAACGCTTCGGGTGAGGGTAAGGGTTTTGGTTCTGGTTAGGGTTAAGTTTAGGGAATGGGGAGGGATTAGGGTAAAAGTTAGGGTACGGCAACAGTTTAGGGTTACCATACGTGTGAGGCGCGGGTTAGTGTTGGTGTTCTGGTTAAGATTAGAGCACGGGAGATGGTAAGGCTTTGGATGAGGTTAAGGGTTAGGATTCGGGTAAAGGTTAGGATTAGGGAAAGGGGAGGGATTAGGGTACATGTTAGGGTACGGAAATAGCTTAGGGTTAGCATACGTGTGATAGCACGGGTTAGTGTTGTTGTACTGTTTAAGCTTAGGGCACGGGTTAGGGTAAGGATTCTGATGAGGGTCAGGGTTAGGGTTCAGTTTAGGGTTAATGTTAGGGAATAGGGAGGGATTAGGGTACAGGTTATGGTACGGCAACAATTTAGGGTTCTCCTACTTGTGACGGTATGGGTTAGTGTTGTTGTAGTGGTTAAGATTAGAGCATGGGTAAGGGTAAGGCTTCGGGTGAAGGTAAGGGTTTGGGTTCGGGTTACGTTTAGGTTTAGGGAATGGGGAGGGATTAGAGTACAGGTTAGGCTACGGGAATGGTTTAGGGTTAGCGTACGTGTGAGGGCACGAGTTAGTGTTTGTGTACTACTTAAGATTAGCGCACGGGTGAGGGTAAGCCTTTGGGTGAGGGTCAGGGTTAGAGTTTGGGTCAGGGTTAGGGTTAGGGAATGGGGAATTATTCGGGTACAGATTAGGGTATGGCAAAATTTAGGGTTAGTGTACGTGTGAGGGCCTGCATTACTGTTGGTGTGCTGGTTAAGTTTAGGGCACGGGTGAGGGTAAAGCTTCGGTTGAGGGTCAGGTTTAGGGTTCGGGTTAGGGTTAGGGTTAGGGAATGGGGAGGAATTAGGTTACAGGTTAGGGTACGACAACGGTTTAGGGTTAGTGTACGTGTGAGGGCACATGTTAGTGTTTGTGTACTGGTTAAGATTAGGACACGGGTGAGGGTAAGGTTTCGCGTGAGGGTCAGGTTTAGGGTTTGGGTTAGGGTTAGGGTTAGGGAATGGGGAGGGATTAGGGTACAGTTTAGGGTACAGCAACGGTTTAGGGTTTGCCTACGTGTAAGGGCAGTGTTTAGTGTTTTTGTACTGGTTTAGATTAGAGCACGGGTGAGGGTATGGCTTCGGGTGAGGGCCAGGGTTATGGTGCTGGTTAGGGTTGAGGTTAGGAAATGGGGAGGGATTAGGGTACAGGTTAGGGTACGACAATGGTTTAGGGTTCGCGTACGTGTGAGGGCAATGGTTAGTGTTGGTGTACTGGTTAAGATTAGGGCACGGGTGTGGGCCAGGTTTCAGGTGAGGGTCAGGGTTAGGTTTCGATTTAGGGTTAGGGTTGGGGAATGGGGACGGGTTATGGTACAGGTTAGGGTACAGCAACGGTTTAGGGTTAGCGTACGTGTGAGGGCAAGGTTTAGTGTTGGTGTTCTGGTTAAGATTAGGGCACGGGTGAGGGAAAGGCTTCGGGTGATGGTCAGGATTTGGGTTCGGGTTAGGGTTAGGGTTAAGGAATGTGGAGGGATTAGTGTACAGGTTAGGGTACGGCAACGGTTTACGGTTCGCCTACCTTTGAGGGTATAGGTTAGTGTTGGTGTGGTGGTTAAGATTAAGGCATGGCTGAGAGTAATGCATAGGGTGAGGGTCAAGGTTAGGTTTCAGTTTAGGGTTAGTGTTAAGGAATAACGAGGGATTAGCGTACAAGTTAGGGTATGGCAACGGTTTTGTGTTAGCGTGCGTGTGAAGACAGGGGTTAGTGTCGGTGTACTGGTTAAAATTTGGGCATTGGTTAGGGTAAGGCTTCGGGTAAGGGTTAGGGTAAGGTTTCAGGTTAGGGCGAGGGTTAGGGAATGGGGAGGTATTAGGGTACAGCAACGGTTTAGGGTTAGCGTACGTGTGAGCATATGTGTTAGTGTTGGATTAGAGGTTAAGATTAGAGCACGGGTGAGGGTAATGCTTCGTGTGAGAGTCAAGGTTAGTGTTCAGGTTAGTGTTATGGCTTGGGAATGGGGAGGGATTAGGATACAAGTTAGTGTTCGGCAACGGTTTAGGGTTAGCGTACGTGTGATGGCACGGGTTAATGATCGTGTGCGGGTTAGGGTTAGGGCACGGGTGAGGGTAAGGCTTTGGGTGAGGGTGAGGGTTAGGGTCCATGTTAGGGTTAGGGTTAGGGAACGGGTAGGGTTTAGGGAACAAGTTAGGGTACGGCAATGGTTTAGTGTTAGTGTACGTGTGAGGGCACGGGTTAGTGTTTTTGTATTGGTTAAGATTAGGACAAGGGTGGATGTAAGGCTCCGTTTGAGGGTCAGTGGTAGGGTTCGGGTTAGGGTTTGCATTAGGGATTTGGTAGGGTTTAGGGTACAGGTTAGTGTTCGGGAATGACTTAGGGTTAGCATACATTTGAGAGCACCGGTTAGTGTTTGTGTACGGGTTTGTAGTAGTGCTCGGGTGAAGGTAAGGCTTCGTGTGATGGTCATTGTTAGGGTTCTGGTTAGGGTTAGGGTTACGGAACGGTGAGGGTTTGGGTACACTTTAGGGTACGGCAACAGTTTAGAGATAGTGTACATGTGAGGGCGTGGGTTAGTGTTCGTGTATGGGTTAGGATTAGGGTACGTGTGAGGTTAAAGTTTTGGGTGAAGGTCAGGGTTAGAGTTCGGTTTAGGGTTAGGGTTAGAGAACTGGAAGTGTTTAGGGTACTGGTTAGGGTACAGCAACAATTTAGGTTTAGCATACGTGTGAGGGTAAGGGTTAGTTTTGGTGTACTGGATAAGATTAAGGCACGTGATAGGTTAAGGCTTCGGGTGAGTGTCATGGTTAGGGTTCGGGTTAGGGTTAGGATTAGGGAATGGGGACCTTTAGGGTACAGGTTAGGGTATGCAAACAATTTAGGTTTAGCGTACATGTGAGGGAACAGGTTAGTGTTTGTGTACTGGGTAATATCAGGGCACAGGTGAGGGTATGGCTTCGGGTGAGTGTCAGGGTTAGGGTTATGGTTAGGGTTAGGGTTAGGGAACGGGGAGGGATGCGGTATAATTTAGGTTACAGCAACGGTTTAGGGTTAGCATATGTGTGAGTGCACGCATTAGTGTTGGTGTACTGTTTAATATTAGGGCAAAGGTGAGAGTAAGGCTTTGGGTGCGGGTCAGTGTTAGCATTAGGGTTAGGGTTAGTGTTAGGGAATGGGGAACGTTTAGGGTACAGGTTATGGTACTGGTACGGTTTAGGGTTCGCGTACGTGGGAGGCCACAAGTTAGTGTTGGTGTAATGGTTAATATTAGGTCACGGGTGAGGGTAAGGCTTCGGGTGAGTGTTAGGGTTAAGGTTCTGGTTAGCGTTAGTGTTAGGGAATGGGGAGAGATTAGCGTACAATTTAGGGTACAGTAGCTGTTTACAGGTAACGTCCATTTGAGGGCATGGGTTAGTGTTCATTTATGGGTTAGGATTAGGTCACGGGAGAGGGTAAGTCTTCGTGAGATGGTCAGGGTTAGGGTTCGGGTTCGGGGTAGGGTTGTTGAACAGGGAGGATTTAGGGTACAGGTTAGGGTAGGGAAACAATTTAGGTTCACATACATGTGAGAGCACTGTTTAGTGTTGGTGTACTGCTTAATATTAGGGCACGGATGAGGGTAAGGTTTCGGGTGAGGGTCAGGTTTAGGGTTCAATTTAGGTTTTTTGTTAAGGAATGGGGAGGGGTTAGGGTACAAGTTAGGGTTCAGCAACGGTTTACGGTTAGCGTATGTGTGAGGTCACAGGTTAGTGTTCTTTTACGGGTTAGGATTAGGGCACAGGTGAGGGTATGGCTTCTGGTGAGTCTCAGTGATAGGGTTCAGGTTAGGGTTAGGGTTAGGGAATGGGGAGGGTTTAGGGTACAGGTTAGAGTACGGGAACAATTTAGTGTTAGCATACGTGTGGGGACATGGGTTAGTGTTGATCTACTGCTTAACATTAGGGCACAGTTGAGGGTACGGCTTTGGGTGAGTCTCAGGGTTCAGGTTCGGGTTAGGGTTAGGGAATGGGGAGGGTTTAGAGTACAGGTTAGGGTACAGGAATGATTTACGGTTAGTGTACGTGTGAGGGCATGGTTTAGTGTTGGCGTGCTCCTTAATATTAGGGCACGGATGAGGTTAAGGCTTCGGGTGAGGGTCAGGTTTAGGGTTCAGGTTAGGGTTAGGTTTAGGGAAAGAGAGGGATTAGGGTAGAAGTTAGGGTACAGCAACGGTTTAGGGTTAGCGTACCTGTGAGGGCACGGGTTATTGCTTGTGTACGGGTTAGAATTAGGGAAGAGGTGAGGGTACGGCGTCGGGTGAGTCTATGGGTTAGGGTTAGGTTTAGGGTTAGGTTTAGTTAATGGGGAGGGTTTAGGGTACAGGTTAGGGTACTGGAACAATTTAATGTTACCATAAGTGTGGGGGCATGGGTTAATGTTGGTGTACTCTTTAACATTAAGGCACGGGAGAGGGTAAGGCTTCGTGTGAGAGTCAGGGTTAGCATTATGGTTAGGGTTAGTGTTAAGGAATGGGGAGCATTTAGGGTACAGGTTAGGGTAGTGGAACGGTTTAGGGCTCGTGTACGTGTGAGGGCACGGGTTAGTGTTGGTGTAATGGTTAATATTAGTGCACAGGTGAGAGTATGGCTTCGGGTAAGGGTCAGGGTTAAGGTTCAGGTTAGAGTTAGAGTTAGGGAAAATGGAGGTTTTAGGGTACAGTTTAGGGTACGGGAAAGGTTTAGGGTTACCGTACGTGTGAGTGCACGGGTAAGTGTTGGTGTACTAGTTAATATTAGGACATGGGTTAGAGTAAGGCTTCGGGTGAGTGTCAGGGTTAGCATTAGGGTTAGGGTTAGTGATAGGGAACGGGGAGCATTTAGGGTACAGGTTAAGGTACCAGAATGGTTTAGGGTTAGTGTACTTGTGTGGGCACGAGTTAGTGTTGGTGTAATTGTTAATATTAGGTCACTGGTGAGGGTAAGGCTTCTGGTGAGTGTCAGGGTTAAGGTTCAGGTTAGGGTTAGTGTTAGGGAACGGGGAGGGTTTAGGGTACAATTTATGGTAGGGGAGCTGTTTAGGGGTAGCGTCCGTGTGAAGGCATGGGTTAGTGTTCGTGTACAGGTTAGGATTAGGGCACGGGTGAGAGTAAGGCTTTGGGTGAGGTTCAGGGTTAGGGTTCTGGCTAGGGTTAGTGTTAGGGAACGGGGAGTGTTTAGGGTACATGTTAGTGTATGGGAACGTTTTATGGTTAACGTACGTTTGAGTGCACGGGTTAGTGATGGTGTACTGGTTAAGGTTAGGGCGCGGATGAGGGTAAGGTTTCGGGTGAGGGGCAGTGTTAGGTTTCAGGTTAGGTTTAGTGTTAAGGAATGGGGCGGGTTTAGGGTAGAGTTTAGGGTACCGGAACAGTTTAGTGTTAGTGTACGTGTGAGGCCACGGGTTACTGTTCTTGTACGGGTTTGCATTAGGGCACCGGTGAGGGTAAGGCTTCGGGTGATGGTCAGGGTTAGGGTTCGTGTTAGGGTTAGGATTAGGGTACGGGGGTTTCAGGGTACAGGTTAGGGTACGGCAACTGTTTAGTGTTACCCTATGTGTGAGGGCACAGGTTAGTGTTCATGTACGGATTAGGATTAGGGCACGGGTGAGGATAAAGCTTTGGGTGAGGGTCAGGTTTATGGTTCAGGTTAGGGTTCGTGTTAGTTATTGAGGAGGGTTTAGGGTACAGGTTAGGGTATGGCAACGGTTTAGGGTTAGCGTATGTGTGAGGGCATGGGTTAGTGTTGGTGTACGGGTTAGGATTAGGGAACGGGTGAGTGTAGGGTTTTGGGTGAGGGTCAGGGTTAGGGTTCGGGTTAGGGTTAGGGTTAGGGAACGGGGAGGGTGTAGGATACAGGTTAGCATACGGAAACTGTTTAGTGTTAGTGTACCTGTGAGGGCATAGATTAGTGTTTGTGTACTGGTTAATATTAGGTCACGGGTGAGGGTAAGGCTTCGGGTGAGGGTCAGTGTTAGGTTTCTGTTTAGGGTTTGGGTTAGGGAAGAGGGAATGATTAGGGTACATGTTTTTGGATGGCAACGGTTTCGGTTTAGCGTCCGTGTGAGGGCACGGGTTAGTTTTGGTGTACTGGTTAAGATTAGGGCACGGGTGAGGGTAAGGCTTCGGGAGAGGGTCAGGGGTGGGGTTCGGGTTAGGGTTAGGGTTAGGGAATGGGAGTGATTAAGGTACAACTTAGGGTGCAGCAACGGTTTAGGGCTAGCGTACATGTGACGGCATGGGTTCGTGTTCGTGTACGGTATAGGGTTTGGGCACAGGAGAGGGTAGGGCTTCTGGTGAGGTTCACGGTTAGTGTTCAGGTTAGGGTTAAGATTATGGAAAGGGGAGGGTTTAGGTTAAAGGTTAAGGTATGGCATCAATTTAGGGTTATCGTAAATTTGAGGTCATGGTTTAGGTTTAGTTTTAGGATTAGGGTTAAGTTTAGGGAACAGGGAAGGTTTAGGGTACAAGTTAGGGTATGCAAAATTTTAGGAATAGTGTATGTGTGGGGGCACGGTTTACTGTTCGTGTAGGGTTTAGGATTAAGGCACATGTGAGTGTAAGGCTTTGGGTGATGTTCAGGGTCAGGTGTCTTGTTAGGGTTAGGGTAAGGGAACAGGGAAGGTTTAGGGTAAAGTTTATGTTACGGCAACATTTTTGGTTTAGCCTTCATGTGAGGGCACGGGTTAGTATTCGTGTTCGGGTTAGGATTATGGCACAGTTGACAGTAAGGTTTCGGGTGAGGGTCAGAGCATGGGTTCAGTTTAGGGTTACGGTTAGGGAATGGTGAGGGTTTAGGGTACAGTTTAAGGTACGGCAACGGTTTGGGGTTAGCGTATGTGTGAGTGCATGGGTTAGTGTTCGTGTATGGTTTGGGATTAGGGCACGGGTTATGGTAATGCTTCGGGTGAGGTTCAGTGTTAGGTTTCGGTTTAGGGTTAGGGTTAGGGAATGGCGACAGTTTAGGGTACATATTAGTGTATGGCAATGGGTTAGGGTTAGCGTACGTTTGAGGGCACGGTTAGTGTTCATGTATGGGTTAGGATTTGGGCACAGGTGATGGTAAGTCTTCTTGTGAGGGTCAGAGATAGTGTTCGGGTTAGGGTTAGGGAATGGGGAAGGTTTAAGGTACAGGTTACGGTACGGCAACGGTTTAGTGTTAGCGTATGTGTGAGGGCATGGTTTAGCATTTGTGTACGTGTTAGGATTAGGGCACGGGTGAGGTTAAGTCTTTGGATGAATCTAAGGGTAAGGTTTCGGGTTAGTGTTAGGGTTAGGGAACGGGAGGGTTTAGGTTACAGGTTAGGTTATGACAATGTTTTAGGGTTAGCGTACATATGGAGACATGGGTTAGTGTACGTGTATGTTTTAGGATTAGTGCACAGGAGAGGGTAAGTCTTTGGGTGAGTTTCAGGGTTAGGGAGCGGTTTAGGGTTAGGGTTACCAAATGGGGAGTGTTTAGGGTAGAGGTTAGGGTACGCTAATGGATTAGGGTTAGCATACGTGTGAGGGCATGGGTTAGTGTTCATTTACGGTTTAGGATTCGGGCACGGGTGAGGGTAAGGTTTCGGGTGAGGGACAGGGTTAGGGTTCGGGTTAGGGTTAGGGAATGGGGACGGTTTAGGGTACATGTTAGTGTACTTCAGTGATTTATGGTTAGTGTACGTGTGACGGCATGGGTTAGTGTTCATGTACAGGTTAGGATTAGAGCACGGGAGAGGGTAAGGTTTCAGGTGAAAGTCAGGGTAAGGTTTCGGGTTAGGGTTAGGGTTAGGGAACGCGGAGTGTTTAGGTAACAGATTAGGGTACGGCCACATTTTAGGGTTAGCGTACGTGTGAGGGCACGGGTTAGTGTTCGTGTACGGTTTAATATTAGGGCACAGGAGAGCTTACCGCTTCGGGTGAGGTTCAGGGTTAGGGTTCGAGTTAGGGTTATGGTTACGGAACGGGGAGGGCTTAGGGTATAAGTTAGGGTACGGCAACGGTTTAGCTTTAGCGTACTTTAGAGAGCACGGGTTAGTGTTCATGTACGGGTTAGGATTAGGGTACGAGTGAGGGTAAGGCTTCGGGTGAGGGTCAGGTTTTATGTTCGGCCTAGGGTTAGTGTTATGGAATGGGGAGGGTTTAGGGTAAAGGTTTGGGTACGGCAACGGTTTAGGATCAGCATAGGTGTGAGGGCACGGGTTAGTGTTCATTTATGGTTTAGGGTTAGGGCACGTGGGTGTGTAAGGCTTAGGTTTTGTGTCCGGTTTAGGGTTCCGTTTAGGATTAGGGTTAGGGAATTGAGTCGGTTTAGGGTACAGGTTAGGTTACGGCAACTGTTTAGGGTAACTGTATGTTTGAGGGCCTGTTTTAGTGTTCATATACAGGTTACCATTAGGGCACGGTTGAGGGTTAGGCTTCGAGTAAGGGTCAGGTTGAGATTTCTGGTTAGTGAAAGTGTTAGGGAATGGGGAGGGTTTAGGGTACAGGTTAGGGTACAGCAACGGTTTGGGGGTTAGCGTACCTGTGAGGGAACACGTTAGTGTTCGTTTACGGGTTAGGATTAGGGCACGTGTGAGGGTAAGGCTTCGAGTGAGGGTTAGTGTTAGGGTTCTGGTTAGGGATAGGGTTAGAAAATGGGGAGGGTTTAGGGTACAGGTTAGGGTAAGGCAATGGTTTAGGGTCTATTTAACAGTCTTTGTGTGTTGTTTTTACAAATTATTTTTATAATGGGATTTAGCTTATTTTCAATGCTGTGTTTTTGCCACTGTACACACATATGATTCTATTATGGAGACGTATTAATACATGGGTTTTCAGTTTCTTCATAATAAGGTATATTCCTAGGCATTGAATACGGGGTGTTGAGTCCATTTCATTGAGCAAGGGAGTAGGTCTTGTCTACTATACATATGGCTTATGGAACGGTATCTGTACTAATTTCAACCTCTGGTTTTATGCAGCCTCCTTACTCACCTTTCCTCTTAAGCCACCATAAGTTTCTTTTGTAAAGGTGAGACTCTGTTGTGTTTCGTAATACATTTCATGTGTAGCCGTGTTTACATTCCCGGTATTAGTGATATCTTATGATGTTTCTTTTTCTGTGTGACTTATTTCACTTAGAATCATCGTACCTAAATCCACTCATTATGCTGCTACTGGCCTGATGCCAATGATTTCATTGATGAGTGATATTCCATTGTAGGTAAGTACCACAACTTCTATATCCATTTTTCTCTTTCTGGGCTATTGAAGTTGTACCGTAGTCGAGGTTCTTGTAAACAGAGCAGCCCCAAACTTTGAGGTGGCTGTGTCTTTTTCTGTTGAATTTTCCTAATCTATAGGACCATGAGTGGAAGTGCCTTCTGTTCTGTAGCTTTGTTTTTTATATGTTTCAGAAAACACCTTATACTTCTCCAGAGTGGCTGTTGGCAATTTACATCCCGCCCAACAGCATAAAAAGACTGCCTGTTCTCCACTTTCTGTCCTGCCTCTCTGGATTTTACAATTTTTTTCAGACAGCTCTTTTGAGCATTGGGACGTGAGACTTCATTGTAGTGCGGATTTCAATTGCAGGCTTTCTTGGTTGGCCAAAAAGGTTGTATGCGTCTTGTCCTGAATATAATCAGGAAAAAACGCATACGCCCTTTTTGGCCATGTGCATCATTGTTGAAGTTGTGCCTCTTTTCCTATGCTTTAAATGTAATTCCAATCTACCATTGAAATCACTTTCCTGGAATTCTCCCTCGCTTTCAAGTCTTCTTCACATCCTTACTTCAATATATTTCTGGATGATAGCGGTCATTTGTAACTCTGCTGTTTTGTTAATTACAGTTCCTCTGAGCTCCTTTTTTCAACTTCCTTTCTTGTGAGCTGACTGAAAAACTGCAAGATTGCTTCAATCCATATTCTTGTTTTCAGGCGAATTGCTGAGCCTTTGGTTAATACTTCTTCCTGATGTGAAATGAGAGTGAAATGTGCCCATCAAAGCCCTTACAGCTAATTTCTCATTGTTTCTCCCTCTTCCCATTCATCCTCTGCACTAATTGCAGGCTGTGCAAAACAGGAAATTAAAGGCATTGACTATCCAAGTGGTGTGATTGTTAGTGAAGCGGCTGGAAAGTCAATCCTGTGACCCAGTAGAGGAAAAATGAGGTGCGCTTTAGAAACCTTTCCCAATCACATGGTATACCATCTGTTGGGTTTCTCATGCATGGTTTCACTGTAAGAAGATTCCCTTAAACCTGGAGTGTTGTGACCCATGGAATGAGTAGCTTTAAGTATTGTAGTAGAGGGTCAGCATTTGCTCACCAAAGCTCACCAATCCTCACATCCCCATGTGTCCAGCCTTATGTCTTATCCAGCTATGGGTTTATATGTGGTCAATCCACTTTGCATCACAGTCCCTGAAACAATTTTGTATGAATGTTTCTCTCTTTCTTTGTCTCTGTGTTTTGTTTTTAAAATTTATTTTTATGATGGTGTTTAGCTGATTTTCACTGCTGTGTTTGTGCCACTCTGCACACACTTGATTCCCTTATGGAGATGTATCAATACATAGGTTTTAAGATTCCTACTACTCACATATATTCCTCTGTGGTGAATAGGGTGTGTTGAGGCCAGTTCATTGAGCAAGGTGTAGATCTTGTCTATTACGTATTTGGTTTATTGAATGGTATCTGTGTTAATTTCAAACTCTGATTTTATGCATCACCCCACCTCACCTTTCCCCTTAAGCTGACATAAGTGTGTTTTCTAAATGTGAGGCACTCTTGTTTTGTAATTCAGTTGTTGTGCAGTCATATTTACATTCCCTCTATGAGTGATATCTTATTATATGTTTCTTTTTCTGTGTGACTTAACTCAAGCAGTATCATCAAAACTCAATCCACTCTTTATGCTTCTACTAGCCTTATTACATTGATTTCATAGTGAAGAGATATTCCATTGTACGTAAGTACCACACCTTCTTTATCCATTGTTCTCTTTCCTGGGATATTTAAGGTGTACTGAAGTCAAGGTTCTAGTAAACAGAGCAGCCCTAAACTTTGTTGTGCCTGTGTCTTTTTGATTTCTAGACTTCCCTAGATATACTCCTGTGATTGCAAGTGCCCTATGCTCTGTAGCTCTGCTTTTTAGATGATTTACAAACCAGGATACACTTGTCCAGAGTGCCTCTTCTCAGTTTACACACAGCCCATCAGTGTATAAAGGCTGCCTGTTCTCCATGGCCTGTCCTGCATTTCTGCGTTTTACAATTTTTTTCGGATGACCCTTTTGACCGGTGGGAAATGAGACTTCTTTGGTGTGCAGATTTGAATTGCTTGCTTGCTTGGTTGCCCATAATGTGCATATGAGTGTTTTCCTGAATATATTCAGGAGAAAAAGCATACTCCCTTTTTGGCCAACTGCACCATTTTAGCAATCCTGCCGCCTTGGGCCTTGGGATGTAGGCAGAGTGCGAATTTTAGATGATTGTTGTCGTCAGGGTCAGAAGCACTCACCAACGGCTTCCCTTAGGTTACATTTTAACTGCCATTGATAGATGATGTCAATAAAAGTATCTATTCTTTTTCAGATTTTTTCCCCTTATACGTTATTGCAAAATATTGAGTGTAGTTCCCTATGCTATACAGTAGTTCCTTGTTGATGATCTACTTTATACATAGCAGTGTGTATGTGTTAATCCCAAACTGTTAATTTATCCCTCCTCCCATTTTCCCCTTTGGTAATAATAAATTATAAGATTTTATACTTCTCAGAAATGGGGGAGCTGAAACAGGGGTATAATTTTCAACGGAAAAGCATTTAAAATAAGATTGAAGCTTTAACCAGGATTATTAGATGTACATCCTTGGAAAGAAATCACTTCATTTTGCTAATACTGACCTGACAAATAAGACAAATCTTTTCACTGAACTTGCTTATAATAGAATGATGGAAATATAAAATGGAAGTTTTAGAAACATCTTATTTTACCCGAGCCTTATACACTGTTCTATGTTAATTACAGTTTGGCTCACACATCTGTTCATTGAAGTTACAATGTTATCAATTTCTGTTACTGATTCTCCAGAATGGACCCCAACAAGTATCCCCCTTCCCAGTGTCATTAGAGCCAACAGATCGAGACTGAGTTTGGTTCAGAAGCAAAGGAAACTATATTTTGATCAGAGAATGGAGAGATGAGAGAATGCGCTACCCCGCAGGCTGTGTGTTGACCTGCTGTGTACAGGTCCTGTCAGAGTCAGTGAGAGGGAGGGGGAAGAGCTCTCAGGGGCCGGGTTGGATGCAGCTCAGACTCTATATCTTGGAGTCTGCACTGGGCCCCAGGAGCTGAAGTGTCGACCCAGCCATTCTGTAGTAGGAAATCTGGTCTGAAGTGCCGGGTGTGGCAGCTCTGCATGCGGGAACCTAGCAGCACGTGAAATTAGACAAAGCACAAAGGATAACAAAGGTTAGACTTTATTTTATTGCCCAGATTCTATTTTTATCTCCCAGGGATTTTTAATGGGCTTTGCTGGTGACAAAACCCTCCTCTGCCTTTTGTCCCGTTCCTCATTATTGGAGTGCTGAGTGTGCAGACCCCTCTTCTGTAAATGCTTAGTGCTGAGTTGGGAGCCCTCATACCCGGGGGTGAGGGTCAGAACTTCTCCCCAGCAGCCTCCAGGTGAGATTGATTGTCCCCAGGGCTGCTGCCTCCCTGCTCGTTCACCTGAGTACCAGCATTTGAAATGTTATAGATTCTAATGCCCTTTAAGGGTACAGGAAAGGGATGTGCAGAGACACTGTGGGGGCAGGTTTTACCCCACCCCACATTTGTTAGGCCACCTTAGGCTGACCGTTTCTGTCAGCCTAGATGCTCTGACCAGTAGTCTTTGTTTTCTTCAATTAGGTCCCTGAATTAATGTAAAAACAGTACCAGGTGTCAGAGCCTTGCCTGCTCAACTCCCAGTCAGTCCAGGGTCAGTGGTGGTCCAAGACCATGATGGACACTGAATCAACAGCCTTTTGAGGTAGCCAGGACTCCAGCTGGTCTTATTTGCCACCATCATCACGGTGGCTGTAGGCTTTTCTATGGTGACAGTGTGATATACAGTTCCCCTGCCAAGCTTATTAGCTCCCCTCTGGGTGCAGTAACTCCTGAAAGCAGTAATCTACTCTTTCTTGACACACTCTTGTTGTTTTCTGAGAGAAACTCCAGGTAAAGTGATGGTTACACGAGTCGCCATGGGGCCTCGTTGCCCCCGGTTGTCTCTCTGGAGGTTAGAGTTGGAGGGCCTCCTCACTCGAGGTCAGTGTGCCCATGGAGCGAACCCTGCAACCTCACGGCATGTTTGGTGGTTAGGATCAACACATGGGGTCCTTTTCCCTTAGGAGGGAGGTGGCCTTTCAGGCTGCTGATTTCCAGGATTTTAGATACTGCCAGTATCCTGGTCAGATGTGGTGGTGGGCCAAGCCCCTTGGTGACCGTAGTTTATCCTACCTGGTTAGCATTCATCCGTTGTTCCTTTTCAAGTGGTCCCAGTTTTTGCACTAATACTCCAATGGCAATTCACCTTTCACCAGGAATGTAAAGGTCAAAGGGTTTAGTTAAATTAGGGAGTTCCATGTCAAGGGTCTGAATTGACTGCTCTTTCCATTCTTGAAAGACTACTTCTGGATTCTATTCAAAAGGATCATCATTTTTTCCTTTCAGTGTTTCATATAGAGGCCCAGCTATTAGACTGTAGTTTGGGATCCAGATGCAGCAAACCCCAGCCTCCCCAGGAATTCCTAAGCTGTCTTCTAATTTTAGAAGGGCTAAGGCTGCAAATGGTTTCTTCCCTTTCCTGGGATGGGCTTCTCAGACCTTCTGTGAGAATGAAGCCCAGGCAGGTCACCTTAGTGTGTGATATTTGAGCTTTTTCTTGGACAACTTCTATCCTATATTGGCTTGGTAGTTCAGAGGCCTCCTTAGTAGAGCTGGTGATCAGAATGGCGTCTGCATATTGAAGGAGGGTTTCCTTTTCCAGAGGTAGAACTTTTAGGTCTTTAGCTAAGCTTTCCCAAAGATGGTGTGGGAATTTTTGTACCCTTGGGGCGAGACGGCCCAGCAGTATTGTTTTTGTTGTATGTTGAGTCCTGCCACTCACGAGGCAAAATTTCTTGTGACTCTGGGACTAACGGAATACAAAAGAAGGCATCATTGAAGTCTAATACAGAACACCATGTTCTGGTGGTTGGTAGAATGACTAGCAGTGTGTAGGGATCAGGAACTACTGGAGGTATACCCTCGGTGGCGTAACTGACTGTCCTGGCATCCTTTACCAGGTCCCCAGCAGCCCATTTGCCTCTCGTGGTCAGGCCAATACCAGGATATGGAGCTCACCTGGGCAGGTACCCCACCCCCACCCCAGCCCATTGGGCTCTCATGGTCAGGCCCCTACCAGGATATGGGTCTCACCTGGGCAGGTCACCAGCAGCCCACAAGGCTCTCCTGGTCAGGCCCCTCCCAGGATACAGAGCTACCCTTGCAGGTACCATGGCAGGGCTGGGCAAAGAGGAACCGTGCACATAGCCCTCATTGCAGAGCAACCTCAGCTCACCTGTATCCCAGAGCTGACACAGAGCAACTCAGAGCAGGACTTGAACTAACAAACAGCAGCTCCGACATGTCTGTGACCCTGGGCATCACTCTGTAGGGCCTCCCTCTGCCTGGTTTTCCAGAAACTTCCACTGCACCCAAGGCACAAAGCCGCTGCCTCCAGCCACCACTCACTCCTCCTCTCCCTGACTTCTGTGTCCCTCTCATTAGGAGAGGATTTTCTTGAAGTTTTCTCCCACTCATGGGCCAGATAAAATGATTAGAAAACAAGCCAGAGCTGCAGCCCCTTGTGTATCCGGACTTTCAAGAGCCTACACCTGTTCCTTGGAGCTGGCCCGTTCAGCAATTTCAATTTTCTGCAACTGTGAGCCCCTGAGTGGTGAGGATTGGCTGACCTGTGCAGCCTGACCAATCGGGCCAGCCCTCCCCAGGTGTGCCTGTTTTGAGGTCAATATAAACACCGCACCAGGCAGCAAGAGCCCCTGCAGTTCTGCCTGACACCATATTCTCTGCCCTGTCATTAGTCTCGGGGCTGGGCTGCTGGGAGGGATTGAGAGGCCGCGACTTTGTGAGTGGCCTAGTGTGAGTTGGGCTCTGCTGGACTTTCTGCAGCAGTTTCCAGGCTGCCACCTGCTAAAGAAGAGGATGTGTCATCTATAAGTGCTGCTGGAATTTCTCCCTGGGCAGAGGTGAGGGAGGAAAAAAAGCAGTGGGGGCGGGACAGGAGGGGTTTCTCAGGCAGGGAAATGGAAGGCTTCCAGAAGAGCACCCAGGGCCAGGACCATCCTGGCTGGCCTGCAGGCACCAAGTCAGCCGGCATGCTGTTGCTCGTGTGGCTCCACGGCCCTTCCTCTAGGCTTTCAAGTCCTTGCACATATTCAGGTGTTTTATCTGGGAAGGGTGGGAACAGTTCAGCAGCAGCTGGCTTGGGGCTCAGCTCACGTTTACTCACAGAGGTCTCGGCACAGTCCCCCAGCTTTACAATGAGGATGGTTGTTGCGTGGGGGCTGCTGGTTGAATGGGAGATGATTCCCCACCACTGACCAACTTCAGAATTGTTTACAACTGGAGCAAGTGCCCTGATACGGTTTTCCTCTGTGTAAATGGAGGGTTCTGTTTATTTTTTTTTTTATTATTTTTATTATTTTTTTTTATTTTGGGTTCTAGGTAGATTTTATTCTTTTTTGTATTTACAGATATAAGCATGGAAATAATGTATTCATATAAATACACGTATGTGAAAGGAAGAACCTTTTTTTCTGTTTTAATTATTTTTTGAATTTTGAAATATATTTTAGTTTTTTATACAGCAGGTATTTATTGGTTATCTATTTTATACTTGGTTATCTATTTATCTATTGGTTATCTATTTTATACATATAAATGTGAATCTGAATCTCTCAACTCCTCCCACCACCTACCCCCCACAGCTTTTCCCATTTGATGTCCATATGTTTTTTCTCTACATCTGTTGCTCTATTTCTGCTTGCAAACTGGATCATCTGCACAATTTTTCTAGGTTCCACATATATGCATTAATATACAATATTTGTTTTTCTCTTTCTGACATACTTCACTCTCTATGACAGTCTCTAGATCCATTGACATCTCTACAAATGATCCAACTTCATTCATTCTTATGGCTGAGTCATATTCCATTTTATATATGCATCATCTCTTTATGCATTCACGTGTCTGTGGACATTTAGGTTGCTTCCATTACCTGGCTATTACAGTGATGCAATGAACTTTGTGGTGAAAGTCTCCTCTTGATTTTTGTTTTTTTCTGGATATATGCCCAGGAGTGAGATGGCTGGATCATATGGTAATTTATGGTTAGTTTTTAAGGAACCTCCATGCTGTTCTCTATTGTAACTGTATCAATTTACATTCCCAACAATAGTGGAAGAGGTTTCCTTTTCTCCACACCTTTCGAGCATTTGTTGTTTGCAGAATTTCTGATAATGCCCATTCTAACAGGTGTGAGATGATACTTCATTTTTGAGTTTATTTCTTTGAGCAAGGAGTAGGTCTTGTCTATTACATACTTGGCTTATGGAATGGGTTTTGGGCTAATTTCAATCTCTGGTTTTATGACACACCCCAACTCAACTTTCCCCTTAAAAAAGCATAAGATTGTTTCCTAAATGTGAGACTCTGTTCTGTTTTGTAATTCAGTTCATGTGTAGCCAAGTTTACATTCCCTTTATTAGTGATAACTTATAATAACTTTCTTTTTCTGTGTGACTTATTTCACTTAGAATCATCGTACTGGAATGCATTCATTTTGCTTCTACAGGCCTGATTACATTAATATCATTGTTGAGTGATATTTCATTATACATAAGAAGCACAAAGTTTTTATCCATTTTTTTCTTTCCAGGATATATAAGTTGTACTGTAGTGGAAATTGCTGAAAACACAGCAGCCTTAAATATTGGGGTGGCTGTGTTTTCCTCGGTAAATTTTCCTAAGCTATAGGGCCATAAGTGGAAGTGCCCTAGGCTCTGTGGCTTGGATATTTAGATGTTTCAGGAAACATCATACACATCTCCAGAGTACTTGTTGGCAAATTACATCCCGCCAATCAGCAAAACCAAGCTTCCTGTACTCCATGGACAGTCCTGTCTCTCCGGATTTTACACTTTTTTCAGACGACCCTTTTAAGCGGTGGGAAGTGAGACTTCATTGTAGTGCAGATTTCGATTACAGGCATGTTTGTTGGCCAAAAAGAGTGTATGCGTTTTTTTTGGAATATATTCAGGAAAAAACACATACGCCCATTTTGACCAAGTGCATCATTGTCGAAGTGCTGCCTCTTTACCTTTATTTTCAGAACAATTCTAATCTACCACCTGATAACTGTTTTCTGCAATTCTGCCTCACGTTCAAGTCCTCTTCACAGCCTTCCTTCAATATATTTTTGGATGATAGGGGTCATTTGTAACTGTGCAGGATTGTGAATTACAGTGTCCCCTACCTCCTTTTGTCAACTAGCTTCCTTGTGACCTGACTGCAAAAACGAAGAATTGCTTCAGGCTCTAATCTGGTTCTGCCATGGCACGCTGAGCCTTTGGCGAATTCTTCTTCCTGGTGGGAAATCAGAGTTCAGTGGGCCCGTCAAAACACATAGAGTTAGTCGCTCAATGGTACTCCTTATTCCTGTTCATCTTCCACAGAAATTACTAACTGTGATACAGTTCATGTGGAGCCGTGTTTACATTCCCGGTATTAGTGATATCTTATGATGTTTCTTTTTCTGTGTGACTGATTTCACTTAGAATCTTCGTACCAAATCCACTCATTATGCTGCAACTCACCTGACGCCATTGATTTCATTGTTGAGTGATATTCCGTTGTAGGTAAGCACCACAACTTCTATATCCACTTTTCTCTTTCTGAGCTATTAAACTTGTACCATAGTCAAGGTTCCCGTAAACAGAGCAGCCCCAAACTTTGGTGTGACTGTGTCTTTTTCAATGAAAATTTCCGAATCTATAGCACCATAAGTGGAAGTGCCCTAGGCTCTCTAGCTTGGTTTTTTCTTTGTTCTAGGAAACACCATACACTTCTCCAGAGTGTCTGTTGCAATTTACATCCCACCCATCAGCATAAGAAGGCTGCTGGTTCTCCATGGCGTGTCCTGCCTCTCTGGATTTTACACTTTTTATGGACGGCCCTTTTGATCGGTGGGAAGTGAGACTTCTTTGTAGTGCGGATTTCCATTGCAGGCTTGCTTGGTTGGACAAAAAGGGTGTATGCGTTTTTTCCTGAATATATTCAGGAAAAAACGTATACACCCTTTTTGGCCAAGTGCATCACTGTCGAAGTGCTGCCTCTTTTTCTATGCTTTCAGAGCAATTCTTATCTACCACCTGATATCTGTTTTCTGCAATTCTTCATTGCCTTCAAGTCCTCTTCACAGCATTCCTTCAATAAATTTTTGGATGATAGGGGTCATTTGTAGCTCTGCAGTATTGTGAATTACAGGGCCCCAAATCTCCTTCTGTAAACTCGCTTTCTTGTGAGCTGACCACAAACCCGACGAAATGCTTCAGGCCCTAATCTCGTTCCGGCATGGCAGGCTGAGCCTTTGGTGAATTCTTCTTCCTGGATGGAAATCACAGTTCAATGTGCCAGTCCAAACACATAGAGTTAGTCGCCCATTGGTTCTCCTTATTCCTGTTCATCTTCTGGAGAAATTGCAAGCTGTGACAAACAAGAGGATAAAGGCACTGACACTCCAACTGGGGAGAATGTTAATAACGCATCTGGAATGGCGAATTCGAGTACCAGTGGGCGAAAATGGCGAAGAGTTTTAGAAATTTTGCCTGGTCACTTGGTGGACCATATTCTGGGTTTTGCATGCATATTTTAGCTGAAGGATAAATCTTTTAAACCTGGAGATTTGGGACCCGTGGAATGGGAACCATGCACTTTTACCTCAAAGGGTCTGCATTCCCTCACCAATCCTATCAACCTCAAGTGTCCAGCCTTATCTCTCCCCCAGCTGTGGATGTAGAGGTGGAAAATCCAAGGTTCCTCACAAGCCCTGAAGGACTTATTTAAGAATTTCTCTCTATTTCACAGTTTTTGTGTTTTGTTTTTCAAATTTATTTTTATAAGTGGAGTTAGCTTATTTTCACTTTTGTGTTTATGCCGCTGTACACAAATTATTTTCTTTTGGAGACCTATAAATGTATGGGTTTTAAGTTTCTTCAGAGTCAGGTATATTCCTAGGTTTTGAATACGTGGTGTTGAGTCCATTTGGTTGAGCAAGGAGTAGGTCTTGTCTAATATATATTTGGCTTGTAGAATGGGATCTGTCCTAATGTCAACCTGTGGTTTAGGCAGCTTCCCCACTCTCCTTTCCCCTTAAGCAAGCATAAGTTTCTTTTGTACATGTGAGACTCTGTTGTGTTTTGTAATGCAGGTCATGCGTAGCCGTGTTTACATTCCCGGTATTAGTGATATCTTTTGATGTTTCTTTTTCTGTGTGACTTATTTCAGTTAGAATCATCGTACCTAAATCCACTCATTATGCTGCTACTGGTCTGTTGCCATTGATTTCATTGTTGACTGATATTCCTTTGTAGGTATGTACCACAACTTCTATATCCATTTTTCTCTTTCTGGGCTATTGAAGTTGTACCATAGTCAAGGTTCCCGTACACAGAGAAGCCCCAAACTTTGGTGTGTCTGTGTCTTTTTCATTTAAATTTTCCGAATCTATAGCACCATAAGTGAAAGTGCCCTAGGTTCTCTAGCTTGGATTTTGCTTTGTTCCAGGAAACACCATACACTTCTCCAAAGTGGCTGTTGGCAATTTACATCCAGCCCATCAGCATATCAAGGCTGCCGGTTCTCCATGACCTGTCCTGCCTCTCTCGATTTTACACTTTTTTCGGACAGCCCTTTTGATCGGTGGAAAGTGAGACTTCAGTGTACTGCGGATTTCCATTGCAGGCTTGCTTGGTTGGCCAAAAAGGGCGTATATGTTTTTTCCTGAATATATTCAGGAAAAAACGCATACGCCTTTTTTGGCCAAGTGCAACACTGTCGAAGTGCTACCTCTTTTCCTATGCTTTCAGAGCAATTCTTATCTACCACCGGATACCTGTTTTCTGCAATTATTCATTGCCTTCAAGTCCTCTTCACAGCTTTCCTTCAATAAATTTTTGGATGATAGGGGTTATTTGTAACTCTGCATGATTGTGAATTACAGTGCCCCAAATCGCCTTTTGTCAACTTGCTTTCTTGTGAGCTGACCGCAAACCCGTAGTATTGCTTCAGGCCCTAATCTCGTTCCGGCAAGGCACACTGAGCCTTTGCTGAATTCTTCTTGCTGGAGGGAAATCAGAGTTCAGTGTGCCCGTCCACACACATAGAGTTAGTCTCTGATTATTTCTCCTTATTCCTGTTAATCTTCCGCAGAAATTGCAAATTGTGCCCTACAAGAGGTTAAAGGCACTGACTCTCCAAGTGGGAGAGTGTTAATAACGCATCTGGAACGGCGAACTCGAGTACCAGGGGGCGAAAATGGCGATGAGTTTTAGAAATTTTGCCTGGACACTTGCTGGACCATATTCTGGGTTTTCCATGCATATTTTAGCTGAAGGATATATCCCTTAAACCTGGAGATTTGGGACCCGTGGAATGCGAATCATGCACCGTTACCTCAAAAGGTCTGCATTGCCTCACCAATCCTATCAGCCCCAAGTGTCCAGCCTTATCTCTCCCCCATCTGTGGATGTACACGTGGTAAATCCAAGATTCCTCATAAGCCCTGAAGGACTAATTTAAGAATTTCTCTCTACTTCACAATCTTTGTGCTTTGTTTTTCAAATTTATTTTTATAAGGAGAGTTAGCTTATTTTCACTGCTGTGTTTATGCCGCTGTACACAAATGATTTTCTTACGGAGACCTATAAACGTATGGGTTTTAAGTTTCTTCATAGTCAGGTATATTCCTAGGTTTTGAATACAGGGTGTGGAGTCCATTTGGTTGAGCAAGGATTAGGTCTTGTCTAATATATATTTGGCTTGCGGGATGGTATATGTCCTAATGTCAACCTCTGGTTTTATGCAGCCTCCCCACTCTCCTTTCGCCTTAAGCAAGCATAAGTTTCTTTTGTAAATGTGAGACTCTGTTGTGTTTTGTAATGCAGTTCATGCGTAGCCATGTTTACATTCTCGGTATTAGTGATATCTTATGATGTTTCTTTTTCTGTGTGACTTATTTCACTTAGAATCATCGTACCTAAATCCACTCATTATGCTGCTATTGGTCTGTTGCCGTTGATTTCACCGTTGAGTGATATTCCATTGTAGTTATGTACCACAACTTCTATATCCATTTTCTCTTTCTGGGCTACTGAATTTGTACCGTAGTCAAGGTTCCCGTAAAAATAGAAGCCCCAAACTTTTTTGTGGCTGTGTCTTTTTCATTTAAATTGTCCGAATCTATAGC
Source organism: Inia geoffrensis (assembly GCA_036417435.1). Classification (NCBI taxonomy): domain Eukaryota; kingdom Metazoa; phylum Chordata; class Mammalia; order Artiodactyla; family Iniidae; genus Inia; species Inia geoffrensis. The sequence goes on along the minus strand of CM070910.1, from coordinate 72,562,892 downwards.
ACCATAAGTGGAAGTGCCCTAGGCTCTCTAGCTTGGTTTTTTCTTTGTTCCAGGAAACACCATACACTTCTCCAGAATGGCTGTTGGCAATTTACATCTCGCCCATCAGCATATCAAGGCTGCCGGTTCTCCATGGCCTGTCCTGCCTCTCTGGATTTTACACGTTTTTCGGACTGCCCTTTTGATCGGTGGGAAGTGAGACTTCAGTGTAGTGCGGATTTCGATTGTAGGCTTGCTTGGTTGGCCAAAAAGGGCGTATGCGTTTTTTCCTGAATATATTCAGGAAAAAACGCATACGCCCTTTTTGGCCAAGTGCATCACTGTTGAAGTGCTGCCTATTTTCCTATGCTTTCAGAGCAATTCTTATCTACCACCTGATATCTGTTTTCTGCAATTCTTCATTGTCTTCAAGTCCTCTTCACAGCCTTCCTTCAATACATTTTTGGATGATAGGGGTCATTTGTAACTCTGCAGGATTGTGAATTACAGTGTCCCAAATCTCCTTTTGTCAACTCGCTTTCTTGTGAGCTGACCGCAAACCCGAAGAAATGCTTCAGGCCCTAATCTCGTTCCGGCACGGCACGCTGAGTCTTTGGTGAATTCTTCTTCATGGATGGAAATCACAGTTCAATATGCCCGTCCAAACACATAGAGTTAGTCGCTCATTGGTTCTCCTTATTCCTGCTCCTCTTCCACAGAAATTGCAAACTGTGCCAAACAAGAGGTTAAAGGTGCTGACCCTCCAAGTGGGGAGAGTGCTAATAACGCATCTGGAACTGCGAACTCGAGTACCAGGGGGCAAAAATGGTGAAGGGTTTTAGAAATTTTGCCTGGTCACTTGGTGGACCATATTCTGGGTTTTGCATGCATATTTTAGCTGAAGGATAAATCCCTTAAACCTGGAGATTTGGGACCCGTCTAATGGGAACCATGCACCTTTACCTCAAAGGGTCTGCATTCCCTCACCAATCCTATCAGCCCCAAGTGTCCAGCCTGATCTCTCCCCCAGCTGTGGATGTAGAGGGGAAAATCCAAGATTCCTCACAAGCCCTGAAGGACTTATTTAAGAATTTCTCTCTATTTCACAGTCTTTGTGTTTGTTTTTCAAATTTATTTTTATAAGGGGAGATAGCTTATTTTCACTGCTGTGTTTATGCCGCTGTACACAAATGATTTTCTTACGGAGACCTATTAATATATGGGTTTTAAGTTTCTTCATAGTCAGGTATATTCCTAGGTTTTGAATACGGGGTGTGGAATCCATTTGGTTGAGCAAGGAGTAGGTCTTGTCTAATATATATTTGGTTTGTGGAATGGTATCTGTCCTAATGTCAACCTCAGGTTTTATGCAACCTCCACACTCTCCTTTACCCTTAAGCAAGCATAAGTTTCTTTTGTAAATGTGAGACTCTGTTGTGTTTTGTAATGCAGTTCATGCGTAGCAGTGTTTACATTCCCAGTATTAGTGATAACTTATGATGTTTCTTTTTCTGTGTGACTTATTTCCCTTAGAATCATCATACCTAAATCGACTCATTATGCTGCTACTGCTCTGTTGCCATTCATTTCATTGTTGAGTGATATTCCATTGTAGTTATGTACCACAACTTCTATATCCATTTTTCTCTTTCTGGGCTATTAAAGTTGTACCATAGTCAATGTTCCCGTACACAGAGAAGCCCGAAACTTTGGTGTGGCTGTGTCTTTTTCATTTTAATTTTCCGAATCTATAGCACCATAAGTGGAAGTCCCCTAGGCTCTCTAGCTTGGATTTTGCTTTGTTTCAGGAAACACCATACACTTCTCCAGAGTGGCTGTTGGCAATTTACATCCCGCCCATCAGCATATCAAGGCTGCCGGTTCTCCATGGCCTGTCCTGCCTCTCTGGATTTTACACTTTTTCCGGGCGGCCCTTTTGATCGGTGGGAAATGAGACTTCAATATACTGTGGATTTCCATTGCAGGCTTGCTTGGTTGGCCAAAAAGGGCATATGCGTTTTTTCCTGAATATATTAAGGAAAAAACGCATACTCCCTTTTTTGCCAAGTGCATCACTATCGAAGTGTTACCTCTTTTCCTATGCTTTCAGAGCAATTCTTATCTACCACCTGATATCTGTTTTCTGCAATTCTTCATTGCTTTCAAGTCCGCTTCATAGCCTTCCTTCAATAAATTTTTGGTTGATAGGGGACATTTGTAACTCTGCAGGATTGTGAATTACAGTGCCAAAAATCTCCATTTCACAACTCGCTTTCTTGTGATCTGACCGCAAACCCGAAGAATTCCTTCAGGCCCTAATCTCGTTCCGGCACGGCACACTGAGACTTTGGTTAATTCTTCTTCCTGGAGGAAAATGAGAGTTCAATGTGCCCGTCCAAACACATAGAGTTAGTCGCTCATTGGTTCTCCTTATTCCTGTTCATCTTCCGCAGAAATTGCAAACTGTGCCAAGCAAGAGGTTAAAGGCACTGACTCTGCAAGTGGGGCGAGGGTTAATAACACATCTGGAATGGCAAACGTGAGTATCAGGGAGCGAAAATGGCGATGAGTTTTAGAAAGTTTGCCTGGTCACTTCGTGGACCATATTCTGGGCTTTGCATGTATATTTTCGCTGAAGGATAAATCCCTTAAACCTGGAGATTTGGGACCCGTGGAATGGGAACCATGCACCTTTACCTCAAATGGTCTGCATTCCCACACCAATCCTATCAGCCCCAAGTGTCCAGCCTCATCTCTCCCCGAGCTGTGGATGTAGAGGTGGTAAATCCAAGATTCCTCACAAGCCCTGAAAGACTTATTTAAGGATTTCTCTCTATTTCACAGTCTTTGTGTTTTGTTTTTCAAATTTATTTTTATAAGGGGAGTTAGCTTATTTTCACTGCTGTGTTTATGCCGCTGTACACAAATGATTTTCTTATGGAGACCTATTAATCTATGGGTTTTAAGTTTCTTCATAGTCAGGTATATTCCTAGGTTTTGATTACTGGGTGTTGAGTCCATTTGGTTGAGCAAGGAGTAGGTCTTGTCTAATATATATTTGGTTTGTGGAATGGTATCAGTCCTAATGTCAACCTCTGGTTTTATGCAGCCTCCACACCCTCATTTCCCCTTAAGCAAGCATAAGTTTTTTTTTGTAAATGTGAGACTCTGTTGTGTTTTGAAATGCAGTTCATGCGTAGTCGTGTTTCCATTCCTGGTATTAGTGATATCTTATGATGTTTCTTTTTCTGTGTCTCTTATTTCACTTAGAATCATCGTACCTAAATCCACTCATTATGCTGCTACTGGTCTGTTGCCATTGATTTCATTGTTGACTGATATTCCATTGCAGGTATGTACCAAAACTTCTATATCCATTTTTTCTATTTCTGGGCTCTTGAAGTTGTACCATAGTCAAAGTTTACGTAAACAGAGCAGCCCCAAACTTTGATGTGGCTGTGTCTTTTTCATTTAAATTTTCTGAATCTATAGCACCATAAGTGGAAGTGTCCTAGGCTCTCTAGCTTGGTTTTTGCTTTGTTCCAGGAAACACCATAAACTTCTCCAGAGTGGCTGTTGGCAATTTATATCTCTCCCATCAGCATAACAAGGCTGCCCGTTCTCCAAGGCCTGTCCTGCCTCTGTGGATTTTACACTTTTTTCGGACCGCCCTTTTGATCGGTGGGTAGTGAGAATTCATTGTAGTGCGGATTTCCATTGCAGGCTTGCTTGGATGGACAAAAAGGGCGTATGCGTTTTTTCCTGAATATATTATATAATATATTATATAAATTATAATACATACTGTCGAAGTGCTGCCTGTTTTCCTATACTTTCAGAGCAATTCTTATCTACCACCTGATGTCTGTTTTCTGCAATTTTGTGTTGCCTTCAAGTCCTCTTCACAGCCTTCCTTCAATAAATTTTTGGATGATAAGGGTCATTTGTAACTCTGCAGGACTGTGAATTACAGTACCCCAAATCTCATTTTGTCAACTCGCTTTCTTGTGAGCTGACCGCAAACCCATAGAAATGCTTCAGGCACTAATCTCGTTCTGGCACGGCAGGCTGAGCCTTTGGTTAATTCTTCTTCCTGGACGGAAATCACGGTTCAATGTGCCCGTCCAAACACATAGAATTAGTCGCTCATTGGTCCCCCTTATTCCAGTTCATCTTCCACAGAAATTGCAAACTGTGCTAAACAAGAGATTGAAGGCACTGACTCTTCAAGTTGGGAGTGTGTTAATAACGCATCTAGAAACGGCCAACTCGAGTACCAGGGGGCGAAAATGGCGATGAGTTTTAGAAATTTTGCCTGGTCACTTGGTGGACCATATTCTGGGTTTTCCATGCGTATTTTAGCTGAAGGATAAATCCCTTAAACCGGGAGATTTGGGATCCGTGCAATGGGAACCATGCACCATTACCTCAAAGGGTCTGCATTCCCTCACCAATCCTATCAGCCCCAATTGTCCAGCCTTATCTCTCCCCCATCTGTGGATGTAGAGGTGGAAAATCCTAGATTCCTCACAAGCCCTGAAGGACTTATTTAAGAATTTCTCTCTATTTCACAGTCTTTGTGTTTTGTTTTTCAAATTTATTTTTATAAGGGGAGTTAGCTTATTTTCACTGTGGTGTATATGCCGCTATACACAAATGATTTTCTTATGGAGACCTATAAATATATGGGTTTTAAGTTTCTTCAGAGTCAGGTATATTCCTAGGTTTTGATTATGTGGTGTTGAGTCCATTTGGTTGAGCAAGGAGTGTGTCTTGTCTAATATATATTTGGCTTGTGGAATGGTATCAGTCCTAATGTCAACCTCTGGTTTTATGCAGCGCACCACTCTCCTTTCCTCTTAAGCAAGCATAAGTTTCTTTTGTAAATGTGAGACTCTGTTGTGTTTCGTAATGCAGTTCATGCATAGCTGTGTTTACATCCCCGGTATTAGTGATATCTTATGATGTTTCTTTTTCTGTGTTACTTATTTCACTTAGAACCATCGTACCTAAATCCACTCAATATGCTGCTACTGGTCTGTTTCCTATGATTTCATTGTTGACTGATATTCCTTTGTAGGTATGTACCACAACGTCTATATCCATTTTTCTCTTTCTGGGCTATTGAAGTTGTACCATAGTCAAGGTTCCCGTACACAGAGAAACCCCAAATTTTGGTGTGGCTGTCTCTTTTTCATTTAAAGTTTCTGAATCTGTAGCTCCATAAGTGGAAGTGCCCTAGGCTCTCTAGCTTGGATTTTGCTTTCTTTCAGGAAACACCATACACTTCTCCACAGTGGCTGTTGGCAATTTACATCCCGCCCATCAGCATATCAAGGCTGCCGGTTCTCCATGGCCTGTCCTGCCTCTCTGGATTTTACACTTTTTTCGGACGTCCCTTTTGATCGGTCGGAACTGAGACTTCAGTGTACTGCGGAATTCCATTGCAGGCTTGCTTGGTTGGACAAAAAGGGCGTATGCGTTTTTTCCTGAATATATTCAGGAAAAAACGCATACGCCCTTTTTGGCCAAGTGCATCACTGTTGAAGTGCTGCCTCTTTTCCTATGCTTTCAGAGCAATTCTTATCTACCACCTGATATCAGTTTTCTGCAATTCTGCGTCGCGTTCAAGTCCTCTTCACAGCCTTCCTTCAATATATTTTTAGATGATAGGAATCATTTGTAACTCTGCAGGACTGTGAATTACAGTGCCAAAAATCTCCATTTCACGACTCGCTTTCTTGTGATCTGACCGCAAACCCGAAGAATTGCTTCAGGCCCTAATCTCGTTCCGGCACGGCACACTGAGACTTTGGTTAATTCTTCTTCCTGGAGGGAAATCATCGTTCAATGTGCCCGTCCAAACACATAGAGTTAGTCGCTCATTGGTTCTCCTTATTCCTGTTCATCTTCCGCAGAAATTGCAAACTGTGCCAAGCAAGAGGTTAAAGGCATTGACTCTGCAAGTGGGGCGAGTGTTAATAACACATCTGGAATGGCAAACGTGAGTACCAGGGAGCGAAAATGGCAATGAGTTTTAGAAAGTTTGCCTGGTCAGTTCGTGGACCATATTCTGGGTTTTGCATGTATATTTTCGCTGAAGGATAAATCCCTTAAACCTGGAGATTTTGGACCCGTGGAATGGGAACCATGCACCTTTACCTCAAATGGTCTGCATTCCCTCACCAATCCTATCAGCCCCAAGTGTCCAGCCTCATCTCTCCCCGAGCTGTGGATGTAGAGGTGGTAAATCCAAGATTCCTCACAAGCCCTGAAAGACTTATTTAAGGATTTCTCTCTATTTCACAGTCTTTGTGTTTTGTTTTTCAAATTTATTTTTATAAGGGGAGTTAGATTATTTTCACTGCTGTGTTTATGCCGCTGTACACAAATGATTTTCTTACGGAGACCTATAAATGTATGGGTTTTAAGTTTCTTCATAGTCAGGTATATTCCTAAGTTTTGAATATGGGGTGTTGACTCCATTTGGTTGAGCAAGGAGTAGGTCTTGTCTAATATATATTTGGCTTTTGAAATGGCATCTGTCCTAATGTCAACCTCTGGTTTTATGCAGCCTCCCTACTCTCCTTTCCCCTTAAGCAAGCATAAGTTTCTTTGTAAATGTGAGACTCTGTTGTGTTTTGTAATTAAGTTCATGCGTAACCGTGTTTTCATTCCCGGTATTAGTGATATCTTATGATGTTTCTTTTTCTGTGTGACTTATTACACTTAGAATCATCGTACCTAAATCCACTCTTCATGCTGCTACTGGTCTGTTGCCATTGATTTCATTGTTGAGTGAAATTCCATTGTAGGTAGTAACCACAACTTCTATATCCATTTTTCTCTTTCTGGGCTATTGAAGTTGTACCATAGCCAAGGTTCCAGTAAACAGAGCAGCCCCAAACTTTGGTGTGGCTGTGTCTTTTTCATGTAAATTTTAAGAATCTATAGCACCATAAGTGGAAGTGCCCTAGGCTCTCTAGCTTGTTTTTTTCTTTGTTCCAGGAAACACCATACACTTCTCCAGAGTGGCTGTTGGCAATTTACATCCCGCACATCAGCATAAAATGCCTGCCGGTTCCCCATGGCCTGTCCTGCCTCTCTGGATTTTACACTTTTTTCGGACTGTCCTTTTGATCGGTGGGAAGTGAGATTTCATTGTAGTGCGGATTTCCATTGCAGGCTTGCTTGGTAGGACAAAAAGGGCGCATGCGTTTTTTTCCTGAATATATTCAGGAAAAAACGCATATGCCCTTGTTGGCCAAGTGCATCACAGTCGAAGTGCTGCCTCTTTTCCTATGCTTTCAGAGCAATTCTTATCTACCACCTGATATCTGTTTTCTGCAGTTCTGCGTCACGTTCAAGCCCTGTTCACAGCCTTCCTTCAATAAATTTTTGGATGATAGGGGTCATTTGTAACTCTCCCGGATTGTGAATTACAGTGCCAAAAATATCCTTTTCTCAACTCGCTTTCTTGTGAGCTGACCGCAAACCCGAAAAATTGCTTCATGCCCTAATCTCGTTCCAGCACGGCACACTGAGCCTTTGGTGAACTCTTCTTCCTGGAGGGAAATCAGAGTTCAATGTGCCCGTCCAAAGACATAGAGTTAGTCGCTCATTTTTTCTCCTTATTCCTGTTCATCTTCCGCAGAAATTGCAAACTGTTGCAAACAAGAGGTTCAAGGCACTGACTCTACAAGTGGGGAGAATGTTAATAACGCAGCTATAACGGTGAACACGAGTACCAGGGGGCGAAAATGGCGATGAGTTTTAGAAAGTTTGCCTGTTCACTTGGTGGACCATATTCTGGGTTTTCCATGCATATTTTAGCTGAAGGATAAATCCCTTAACCCTGGAGATTTGGGATCCGTGTAATGGGAACCATGCACCATTACCTCAAAGGGTCTGCATTCCCTCAACAATCCTATCAGCCCCAAGTGTCCAGCCTTAAGTCTCCCCCAGCTGTGGATGTAGAGGTGGTAAATCCAAGATTCCTCACAAGCCCTGAATAACTTATTTAAGAATTTCTCTCTATTTCACAGTCTTTGTGTTTTGTTTTTCAATTTTATTTTTATAAAGGGATTTAGCTTATTTTCACTGTTGAGTTTATGCTGCTGTACACAAATGATTTTCTTATGGAGTTCTATAAATGTATGGGTTTTATGTTTTTTCATAGTCAGGTATATTTCTGTGTTTTGAAAACGGGTTGTTGAGTCCATTTGGTTTAGCAAGGAGTAGGTCTTGTCTAATATATAATTAGCTTGTGGAATGGTTTCTGTCCTAATGACAACCTCTGGTTTTATGCAGTCTCCATACTCACCTTTCCCCTTAAGCAAGCATAAGTTTGTCATTTGTACAATTAGAACACAGCTGAGGGTAAAGCTTCGAGTGAGTGTCAGGGTTAGGGTTCGTGTTAGGGTTATGGTTAGGGAATGGAGAGAAATTAGGATACATTTTAGGGTACAATTGCAGTTTAGGTTTAGCGTACGTGTGAGGGCACGGTTTATTGTTGGTGTACTGGTTAAGATTAGGGCACGGGTGAGGGTAAGACCTCTGAAGAGGGTCAATTTTAGTGTTTAGGTTAGGGTTAGGTTTAGGGAATAGGGAGGGAATAGGGTACAGGTTAGGGTACGGCAACGGTTTAGGGTTAGTCTATGTTGCAGGGCAAGGGTTTGTGTTGGTTTCCTGGTTAAAATTAGGATATGGGTTAGGGTAAAGCTTCGGGTGAGTGTCAGGTTTAGGGTTCGGGTTAGGGTTAGGGTTAAGGAATGGAGAGGGATTAGGGTACAGGTTAGGTTACGGTTGCAGTTTAGGGTTAGCGTACGTGTGAGGGCATGGTTTAGTGTTCGTGTACTGGTTAAGATAGGTGACGGGTGAGGGTAAGGCTTCGGGTGAGGGTCAGGGTTAGGATTCGCGTTAGGGTTAGGGTTAGGGAATGGGGAGGGATTAGGATACAGTTTAGGGTACGACAACACTTAAGGTTTAGTGTACGTGTGAGGCCATGTGTTAGTGTTGGTGTACTGGTTAAGATTAGGGCACGGGTGAGGGTAAGGCCTCAGAAGAGTGTCAGGTTTAGGGTTTGTGTTAGGGTTAGGTTTAGGGAATGGGGAGGGATTAGGGTAAAGGTTAGGGTACAGCAACGGTTTCAGGTTAACCTACGTTGTAGGACATGGGTTAGTGTTGATATCCTTGTTAAATTTATGACACGGGTGAGGGTAAAGCTTCGGGTGAGTGTCAGGTATAGGGTTCGGGTTAGGGTTAGGATTAGGGAATGGAGAGGGTTTAGGGTACAGGTTAGGCTACGACAATGCTTAAGTGTTATCGCACGTGTGAGGGCACCGTTTAGTGATGGTGTACTGGTTAAGATTAAGTCACGGGTTGGGGTAAGGCTTCGGTTGAGTGTGAGGGTTAGGATTCGAGTTAGGGTTAGGGTTAGGGAATGGGGAGGGATTAGGGGACACTTTAGGGTACGAGAACGCTAATGGGTTAGATTAAGTGTGATGGCACGAGTTAGTGTTGATGTACTGGTTAAGATTAGGTCACGGGTGAGGGCAAGGACTCGGAAGAGGGTCACGTTTAGGGTTTGGGTTAGGGTTACGGTTAAGGAATGGAGAGGGATTAGGGTACAGGTTAGGGTACGGCAACGGTTTAGGGTTAGTCTACGTTGCATGGCATGGGTTAGTGCTGATGTCCTGGTTAAAATTAGGACACGGTTGAGGGTAAAGCTTCAGGTGAGTGTCAGGGTTAGGGTTCGGGTTAGGGTTAGTGTTAGGGAATGGAGAGGTATTAGGGTACATGTTAGGATACGACAATGCTTAAGGGTTAGCGTACGTGTGAGGGCACGACTTAGTTTTGGTGTACTTGTTAAGTTTAGGTCACGGGTGAGGGTAATGCTTCGGGTGAAGTTCAGGGTTAGGATTCGGGTTAGGGTTAGAGCTAGGAAATGGGGAGGTATTAGGGTACAGTTTAGGGTACAAAAACGCTTAAGTGTTAGCGTAAGTGTGAGGGCACGAGTTAGTGTTGGTGTACTGGTTCAGTTCAGGGCACGGGTGAGGGTAAGGCTTTGGGGGAGGGACAGGATTAGGGATCGGTTTAGGGTTAGGGTTAGGCAATGGGGAGGGAATAGGTTACACGTTAGGGTACAGCAACAATTTAGATTTAGCCTACGTTTGAGGGCATGGTTTAGTGCTGATGTCCTGGTAAAAATTAGGACACGGTTGAGGGTAAAGCTTCAGGTTAGTGTCAGGGTTAGAGTTCGGGTTAGGGTTAGGGTTAGGGAATGGAGAGATATTAGGGTACAGGTTAGGGTATGACAACGCTTAAGGGTTAGCATTCGTGTGAGAGCATGAGTTAGTATTGGTGTACTGGTTAAGATTAACTCACGGGTGAGGTTAAGGCTTCAAGTGAGTTTCAGGATTAGGATTCGGGTTACGGTTACTGTTAGGGAATGGGGAGGTATTTGGGTACAGATTAGGGTAAGACAACACTTAAGGGTTAGCGTACGTGTGAGGGTATGAGTTAGGTTTGGTGTACTGGTTAAGATAAGGGCACGGGTGAGGCTAAGGATTCAGGTGAGGGAAAGGATTATGGATCGGGATAGGGTTAGGGTTAGGCAATGGGGAGGGAATAGGGTACAGGTTAGCGTGCGGCTGTGGTTTAGGGTTAGCGTACGTTTGAGGGCACGGTTTAGTGTTGGTGTAATGGTTAAGATTAAATCACGGGGGAGGTTAAGGCTTCGAGTGAGGGCCAGGGTTAGGATTCAGGTTAGGGTTAGGGTTAGGAAATGGGGAGGCATTAGGTTATAGTTTAGGGTACGACAACGCTTAAGTGTTAGCGTAAGTGTGAGGGCACAAATTAGTGTTGGTGTACTGGTTAAGATTAGGGCACGGGAGAGGGTAAGCCCTCGAAGAGTGTCAGGTTTAGGGTTGGGTTAGGGTTAGGTTTAGAGAATGGGGAGGGATTAGGGTACAGGTTAGGGTACCGCAACGGTTTAGGGTTAGTCTACGTTGCAGGGCATGAGTTAGTGCTGTTGTCCTGGTTAAAATTAGGACACGGTTGAGGGTAAAGCTTCAGGTGAGTGTCAGGGTTAGGGTTCGGGTTAGGGTTAGGCTTAGGGAATGGGGAGTGTTTAGGGTACAGGATAGTGCATGGTAACGGTTTAAGGTTAGACAACGTTGGAGGGCATGGGTTAGTGTTGATGTCCTTGTTAAATTTAGGACACGGGTGAGGGTAAAGCTTTGGGTGAGTGTCAGGGTTAGGGTTCGGGTTAGGGTTAGGGATAGGGAATGGAGAGGGATTAGGGTACATGTTAGGATACGACAATGCTTAAGGGTTAGCATACGTGTGAGGGCACGACTTACTGTTGGTGTACTGGTTAAGATTAGGTCACGGGTGAGGGTAAGGCTTCGGGTGAGGTTCAGGGTTAGGATTCGGGTTAGGGTTAGAGTTAGGAAATGGGGAGGTGTTAGGGTACAGTTTAGGGTAAGACAACGCTTAATTGTTAGCATAAGTGTGAGGGCACGAGTTAGTGTTGGTGTACTGGTTCAGTTCAGGGCACGGGTGAGGGTAAGGCTTTGGGTGAGGGACAGGATTAGGGATCAGTTTAGGGTTAGGGTTGGGCAATGGGGAGGGAATAGGGGACAGGTAAGGGTACAGCAAAAATTTAGGTTTAGCCTACGTTTGAGGGCATGGTTTAGTGGTGATGTACTGTTTAAAATTAGTACACGGGTGAGGGTAAAGTTTTGGGTGAGTGTCAGGGTTGGGGTTCGAGTTAGGGTTAGGGTTAGCGAATGGAGAGGGATTAGTGTACAGGTTAGGGTAAGACAACGCTTAAGGGTTAGTGTACGTGTGATGGCACGGTTTAGTGTTGGTGTAATGGTTAAGATTAAGTCACGGGTGAGGTTAAGGCTTCGGGTGAGGGTCAGGATTAGGATTCGGGTTAGGGTTACTGTTAGGGAATGAGGAGGTATTTGGGTACAGATTAGGGTAAGACAACACTTAAGGGTTAGCGTACGTGTGAGGGTACGAGTTAGGTTTGGTGTACTGGTTAAGATAAGGGCACGGGTGAGGCTAAGGATTCGGGTGAGGGAAAGGATTATGGATCGGGTTAGGGTTAGGGTTAGGGAATGGAGAGGTATTAGGGTACAGGTTAGGGTACGACAACGCTTAAGGGTTAGCGTATGTTTGAGAGCATTAGTTAGTATTGGTGTACTGGTTAAGATTTGGGCACGGGTGAGGGTAAGGCTTCGGGTGAGGGACAGGATTAGGGATCAGGTTAGGGTTAGGTTTAGGCAATGGGGAAGGATTAAGGTACAGGTTAGGGTACAGCCATGGTTTAGGGTTAACCTACGTTTGAGGGCATGGGTTAGTGGTGATGTAATGGTTAAAATTCGGACACGGGTGAGGGTAAAGCTTCGGGTGAGTGTCAGGGTTAGGGTTTGAGTTAGGGTTAGGGTTAGGGAATGGAGAGGGATTAGTGTACAGGTTACGGTAAAACAACGCATAAGGGTTAGCGTACGTGTGAGGGCACGGTTTAGTGCTGGTGTAATGCTTAAGATTAGGTCATGGGTGAGGTTAAGGCTTCGGGTGAGGGTCAGGATTAGGATTGGGGTTAGGGTTAGGGTTGGGGAATATGGAGGGATTAGGGTGCAGTTTAGGGTATGACAATGCTTAAGGGTTAGCGTACGTTTGAGGGCACGAGATAGTTTTGGTGTACTGGTTAAGGTAAAGACCCGGGTGAGGGTAAGGCTACAAGTGAGGGACAGGATTAGGGATCAGGTTAGGGTTAGGGTTAGGCAATGGGGAGGGATTAGGGTACAGGTTACGGTACGGCAACGGTTTACGGTTAGCCTACGTTGGAGGACATGGTTTAGTGTTGATGTACTGATTAAAATTAGGACACGGGTGAGGGTAAAGCTTCGGGTGAGTGTCAGGGTTAGGGTTCGGGTTAGGTTTAGTGTTCGGGAATGGAGAGGGATTAGGGTACAAGTTAGGGTACGGCTGCGGTTTACGGTTAGTGTACGTGTGAGGGCACGGTTTAGTGTTGGTGTACTGGTTAAGATTAGGTGATGCGTGAGGGTAAGGCCTAGGGTGAGGGTCAGGGTTAGGATTCAGGCTAGGGTTAGGGTTAGGAAATGGGGAGGCATTAGGTTATAGTTTAGGGTACGACAACGCTTAAGTGTTAGCGTAAGTGTGAGGGCACAAATTAGTGTTGGTGTACTGGTTAAGATTAGGGCACGGGAGAGGGTAAGGCCTCGGAAGAGGGTCAGGTTTAGGGTTTTGTTAGGGTTAGGGTTAGGGAAGGGGAGGGATTAGGCTACACGTTACGGTATGGGAACGGTTTAGGTTTAGCCTACGTTGCAGGGCATGGGTTAGTGTTGATGGCCTCCTTAAAATTAGGACACGGGTGAGGGTAAAGCTTCGGGTGAGTGTCAGGCTTATGGTTAGGTTTAGGGTTAGCGTTACGGAATGGAGTTGGATTAGGGTGCAGTTTAGTGTACGGCTGCGGTTTAGGGTTACTGTACGTGTGAGGGCACGGTTTAGTGTTTGTGTAATGGTTAAGATTAAGTTACAGGTGAGGTTAAGGCTTCAAGTGAGGGTCAGGCTTAGGATTCGGGTTAGGGTTAGGGTTAGGGAATGGGTAGGGATTAGGTTAGAGTTTAGGGTACGACAACGCTTAACGGTTAGCGTACGTGTGAGGGCACGAGTTAGTGTTGGTGTACTGGTTAAGATTAGGACATGGGTGAGAGTAAGGCCTCGGAAGAGGGTCAGGTTTTGTGATTGGGTTAGGGTTAGGTTTAGGGAATGGGGAGTGATTAGGGTACAGGATAGTGCACGGTATCGGTTTAAGGTTAGACAACGTTGGAGGGCATGGGTTAGTGTTGATGTCCTTGTTAAATTTAGGACACGGGTGAGGGTAAAGCTTCGGGTGAGTGTCAGGGTTAGGGTTAGGGTTAGGATTACCGTTAGGGAATGGGGAGGGATTAGGGTACAGCTTAGGGTATGGCAACGGTTTAGGGTTAGCCTACATTGCAGGACATGGGATAGTGTTGATGTCCTGTTTAAGATTAAGTCACAGGTGAGAGTAAGGCTTCGGGTGAAGTTCAGGATTTGGAATCCGGCTAGGGTTAGTGTTAGGGAATGGGGAGGGATTAGGGTACAGTTTAGAGCATGACAACGCTTAAGGGTTAGCGTATGTGTGAGGGCATGAGTTAGTTTTGGTGTACTGGTTAAGATAAGGGCACGGGTGAAGGTAAGGCTTCGGATGAGGGACAGGATTAGGGATCGGGTTATGGTTAGGATTAGGCAATGGAGAGGGATTAGGTTACAGGTTAGTGTACGACAATGGTTTTGTGTTACCCTACATTGGAGGACACGGGTTAATGTTGATGTAGTGTTTATAATTAGGACACGGGTGAGCGTAAAGCTTCGGGTGAGTGTCAGGGTTAGGATTCGGTTTAAGGTTAGTGTTAGGGAATGGAGAAGGATTAGGGTAAAGGTTAGGGTACGGCTTCGGTTTAGGGTTAGCGTACGTGTGAGGGCACGGTTCAGTGATGGTGTGCTGGTTAAGATTAAGGCACGGGGGAGGTTAAGTGTTCGGGTGAGGGACAGGTATACGATTCGGGTTAGGGTTAGGGTTAGGGAATGGGGAGGGATTAGGGTACAGGTTAGGGTACGGCAACGGTTTAGGGTTAGTCTACGTTTCAGGGCATGGGTTAGTGCTGATGTCCTGGTTAAAATTAGGACACGGTTGAGGGTAAAGCTTCAGGTGAGTGTCAGGGTTAGGGTTCGAGTTAGGGTTAGGGTTAGGGAATGGAGAGGGATTAGTGTACAGGTTAGGGTAAAACAACTCTTAAGGGTTAGCGTACGTGTGAGGGCACGGTTTAGTGTTGGTGTAATGGTTAAGATTAGGTCACGGGTGAGGTTAAGGCTTCGGGTGAGGGTCAGGATTAGGATTGGGGTTAGGGTTAGGGTTGGGAAATATGGAGGGATTAGGGTACAGTTTAGGGTATGACAATGCTTAAGCGTTAGCGTACGTTTGAGGGCACGAGATAGTTTTGGTGTACTGGTTAAGGTAAGACACGGCTGAGGGTAAGGCTTCAAGTGAGGGACAGGATTAGGGATCAGGTTAGGTTTAGGGTTAGGCAATGGGGAGGGATTAGGGTACAGGTTAGGGTATGGCAACGGTTTATGGTTAGCCTACATTGCAGGACATGGTTTAGTGTTGATGACCTGGTTAAGATTAAGTCACAGGTGAGGGTAAGGCTTCGGGTGAGGAACAGGATTAGGTATCGTGTTAGGGTTAGGATTAGGCAATGGAGAGGGATTAGAGTACAGGTTAGTGTATGACAATGGTTTTTTGTTACCCTACATTTTAAGACATGGGTTAATGTTGATGTAGTGCTTATAATTAGGACACGGGTGAGCGTAAAGCTTCGGGTGAGTGTCAGGGTTAGGGTTCGGTTTAGGGTTAGTGTTAGGGAATGGAGAGGGATTAGGGTACAGGTTAGGGTACGGCTGCAGTTTAGGGTTAGCGTACGTGTGAGGGCATGGTTCAGTGATGGTGTACTGGTTAAGATTAAGGCACGGGAGAGGTTAAGGGTTCGGGTGAGGGACAGGTTTAGGATTCGGGTTAGGGTTAGCGTTAGGAAATGGGGAGGGATTAGGGTACAGTTTAGGGTATGACAGTGCTTAAGGGTTAGCACACGTGTGAGGGCATGACTTAGTGTTGGTGTACTGGTTAAGATTAGGGCACGGGTGAGGGTAAAACTTCGGGTGAGTGTCAGGGATAGGGTTCGGTTTAGGGTAAGGGTTATGGAATGGGGAGGGATTAGGGTACAGTTTAGTGTATGACAACGCTTAAGGGTTAGTGTACATGTGAGGGCACGATTTAGTGTCAGTGTCCTGATTAAGATTAGGGCACGGGTGAGGGTAACGCTTCGGGTGAGGGTCAGGGTTAGGATTCGTGTTAGGGTTAGGGTTAGGAAATGGGGAGAGATTAGGGTACAGTTTAGGGTACGACAGTTCTTAAGGGTTAACATACGTGTGAGGGCACGACTTAGTGTTGGTGTACTGGTTAAGATAAGGGCACGGGTGAGGGTAAAGTTTCCGGTGAGTGTCAGTGTTAGGGTTCGGGTTAGGGTTAGGGTTAGGGAAAGGAGAGAGATTAGGATACAGGTTAGGGTACAGTGGGGTTTAGGTTTAGCGTACGTGTGAGGGCACGGTTTAGTGTTCGTGTAATGGTTAAGATTAAATCACGGGGGAGGTTAAGGCTTCGAGTGAGGGTCAGGGTTAGGATTCAGGTTAGGGTTAGGGTTAGGAAATGCGGAGGCCTTAGGTTATAGTTTAGGGTACGACAATGCTTAAGTGTTAGCGTAAGTGTGAGGGCACAAATTAGTGTTGGTGTACTGGTTAAGATTAGGGAACGGGAGAGGGTGAGGCCTCGGAAGAGGGTCAGGTTTAGGGATGGGGTTAGGGTTAGGGTTAGGGAATGGGGAGGGATTAGGGTACAGGTTATGGTACGGCAACGGTTTAGGGTTAGTCTACGTTGCAGGGCATGGGTTAGTGCTGATGTACTGGTTAAAATTAGGACACGGTTGAGGGTAAAGTTTCAGGTGAGTGTCAGGGTTAGGGTTCGACTTAGGGTTAGGGCTAGGGAATGGAGAGGCATTAGGGTACAGGTTAGGGTACGACAACGCTTAAGGGTTAGCGTACGTGTGAGAGCATGAGTTAGTATTGGTGTACTGGTTAAGATTTGGGCACGGGTGAGGGTAAGGCTTCGGGTGAGGGACAGGATTGGGGATCAGGTTAGGGTTAGGGTTAGGCAATGGGGAGGGATTAGGGTACAGGATAGGGTACAAAATGGTTTAGGGTTAACCTACGTTTGAGGGCATGGGTGAGTGGTGATGTAATGGTTAAAATTAGGACACGGGTGAGGGTAAAGCTTTGGGTGAGTGTCAGGGTTAGGATTCGAGTTAGGGTTAGGGTTAGGGAATGGAGAGGGATTAGTGAACAGGTTAGGGTAAAACAACCCTTTAGGGTTAGCGTACGTGTGAGGGCACGAGATAGTTTTGGTGTACTGGTTAAGGTAAAGACACGGGTGAGAGTAAGGCTTCAAGTGAGGGACAGGATTAGGGATCAGGTTCGGGTTAGGGTTAGGCAATTGGGAGGGATTAGGGTACAGGTTACGGTACGGCAATGGTTTAGGGTTAGCCTACATTGGAGGGCATGGTTTAGTGTTGATGTACTGTTTAAAATTAGGACACGGGTGAGGGTGAAGTTTCGGGTGAGTGTCACGTTTAGGGTTCGGGTTAGGTTTAGTGTTCGGAAATGGAGAGGGATTAGGGTACAGGTTAGGGTACGGCTGCGGTTTAGGGTTAGCGTACGTGTGAGGGCACGGTTTAGTGTTGGTGTACTGGTTAAGATTAGGTGACGTGTGAGGGTAAGGCTTCGGGTGAGGGTCAGGGTTAGAATTCAGGTTAGGGTTAGGGTTAGGAAATGTGGAGGCATTAGGTTATAGTTTAGGGTACGACAACGCTTAAGTGTTAGCGTAAGTGTGAGGGGACAAATTAGTGTTGGTGTACTGGTTAAGATTACGGCACGGGAGAGGGTAAGGCCTCGGAAGAGGGTCAGGTTTAGGGTTTGGGTTAGTGTTAGGGTTAGGGAATGGGGAGGGATTAGGGTACACGTTAAGGCACGGCAACGGTTTAGGATTAGTCTACGTGGCAGGGCATGGGTTAATGTTGATGTCCTCCTTAATATTAGGACACGGGTGAGGGTAAAGCTTCGGGTGAGTGTCAGGCTTAGGGTTCGGTTTAGGATTAGGGTTAGGGAATGGAGTTGAATTAGGGTGCAGTTTAGAGTACGGCTGCGGTTTAGGGTTACTGTACGTGTGAGGCCATGGTTTAGAGTTGGTGTAATGGTTAAGATTAGGTCACGGGTGAGGTTAAGGCTTCCGGTGAGTGTCAGGATTCGGAATCGGGTTAGGGTTAGTGTTAGGGAATGGGGAGGGATTAGGCTACAGTTTAGGGCACGACAACGCTTAAGGGTTAGCATACGTGAGAGGGCACGAGTTAGTTTTGGTGTACTGGTTAAGATACGGGCACAGGTGAGGGTAAGGCTTCGGGTGAGGGACAGGATTAGGGATCGGGTTAGGGTTAGGGTTAGGCAGTTGGGAGGGATTAGGGTACAGGTTATGGCACGGCAAAGGTTTAGTGATAGCCTAGGTTGGAGGGCATGGTTTAGTGTGGATGTAGTGTTAAAAATTAGGACACGGGTGAGAGTAAAGCTTCGGGTGATTGTCAGGATTAGGATCGGGGTAGTGTTAGTGTTAGGGAATGGAGAGGGATTAGGGTACAGTTTAGGGTACGGCTGCGGTTTAGGGTTACTCTACGTGTGAGGGAACGGTTTAGTGTTGGTGTAATGGTTAAGATTAAGTCACGGGTGAGGTTAAGGCTTCGGTTGAGTGTCAGGATTAGGATTCGGGTTAGGGAATGTGGAGGGATTAGGGTACAGTTTAGGGTACGACAATGCTTAAGGGTTAGCGTACGTGTGAGGGCACGAGATAGTTTTGGTGTTCTTGTTAAGATAAGGGCACAGGTGAGTGTAAGGCTTCGGGTGGGAGACAGCATTATGGATCGGGTTAGGGTTAGGCAATGGGGAGGTATTAGGGTACAGGTTAGGGTACAGCTACGGTTTAGGATTAGCGTACGTGTGAGGGCACGGTTTAGTGTTTGTGTAATGGTTAAGATTAAGTTACAGGTGAGGTTAAGGCTTCGAGTGAGGGTCAGGGTTAGGATTCGGGTTAGGGTTAGGGTTAGGGAATGGGGAGGGATTAGGTTAGAGTTTAGGGTACGACAACGCTTAAGGGTTAGCATATGTGTGACGGCACGAGTTAGTGTTGGTGCACTGGATAAGATTAGGGCACGGGTGAGTGTAAGGCTTCGGGTGAGGGACAGAATAACGGATCGGGTTAGGTTTAGGGTTAGGCAATGGGGAGGGATTAGGGTACAGGTTAGGATACGACAATGCTTAAGGGTTAGCGTACATGTGAGGGCACGGGTTAGTGTTGGTGTCCTGGTTAAGATTAGGGCACGGGTGAGGGTAAGGCTTCGGGTGAGGGTCAGGGTTAGGGTTAGGGTTAGGGTTAGGAAATGGGGAGGGATTAGGGTACAGTTTGGGGTACGACAGTTCTTAAGGGTTAACATACGTGTGAGGGCATGACTTAGTGTTCTTGTAGTGGTTAAGATTAGGGCACGGGTGAGGGAAAAGATTCGGGTGAGTGTCAGTGAGAGGGTTACGGTTAGGGTTAGGGTTAGGGAATGGAGAGAGATTAGGAAGCAGGTTAGGGTACAGCTGGGGTTTAGGGTTAACCTACGTTTGAGGACATGGGTTAGTGGTGATGTAATGGTTAAAATTAGGACACGGGTGAGGGTAAAGCTTCGTTTGAGTGTCAGGGTTCGGGTTCGAGTTAGGGTTAGGGTTAGGGAATGGAGAGGGATTAGGGTACATGTTAGGATACGACAATGCTTAAGGGTTAGCGTACGTGTGAGGGCACGACTTAGTGTTGGTGTACTGGTTAAGATTAGGTCACGGGTGAGGGTAAGGCTTCGGGTGAGGGTCAGGGTTAGGATTCGGGTTAGGGTTACTGTTAGGGAATGGGGAGGTATTTGGGTACAGATTAGGGTAAGACAACACAAGGGTTAGCGTACGTGTGAGGGTACGAGTTAGGTTTGGTGTAGTGGTTAAGATAAGGGAACGGGTGAGGCTAAGGATTCGGGTGAGGGAAAGGATTATGGATCGGGTTAGGGTTATGGTTAGGCAATGTGTATGTATTAGGGTACAGGTTAGCGTGCGGCTGCGGTTTAGGGTTAGCGTACGTTTGAGTGCATGGTTTAGTGTTGGTGTAATTGGTAAGATTAAATCACGGGGGAGGTTAAGGCTTCGAGTGAGTGTCAGGGTTAGGATTCAGGTTAGGGTTAAGGTTAGCAAATGGGGAGGCATTAGGTTATAGTTTAGGGTACGACAACGCTTAAGTGTTAGCGTAAGTGTGAGGGAACCAATTAGTGTTGTTGTACTGGTTAAGATTAGGGCACGGGACAGGGTAAGGCCTCGGAAGAGGGTCAGGTTTAGGGTTTGGGTTAGGGTTAGGGTTAGGGAATGGGGAGGGATTAGGGTACAGGATAGTGCACGGTAACGGTTTAAGGTTAGACATCGTTGGAGGGCATGGGTTAGTGTTGATGTCCTTGTTAAATTTAGGACATGGGTGAGGGTAAAGCTTCGGGTGAGTGTCAGGGTTATGGTTACGGTTAGGGTTACTGTTAGGGAATGGGGAGGGATTAGGGTACAGGTTTGGGTATGGCAACGGTTTAGGGTTAGCCTACATTGCAGGACATGGGTTAGTGTTGATGTCCTGGTTAAGATTAAATCACAGGTGAGGGTAAGCCTTCGGGTGAGGTTCAGGATTAGGAATCGGGCTAGGTTTAGTGTTAGGTAATGGGGAGGGATTAGGGTACAGTTTAGAGTATGACAACGCTTAAGGGTTAGCGTACGTGTGAGGGCATGAGTTAGTTTGGTGTACTGGTTAAGATAAGGGCACGGGTGAGGCTAAGGCTTCGGGTGAGGGACAGGATTAGGTATCGGGTTAGGGTTAGGATTAGGCAATGGAGAGGGATTAGGGTACAGGTTAGTGTACGACAATGGTTTTGTGTTACCCTACATTGGAGGACATGGGTTAATGTTGATGTAGTGTTTATAATTAGGACAAGGATGAGCGTAAAGTTTCGGGTGAGTGTCAGGGTTAGGGTTTGGTTTAGGGTTAGTGTTAGGGAATGAAGAGGGATTAGGGTAAAGGTTAGGGTACGGCTGTGGTTTAGGGTTAGCGTACGTGTGAGGGCACGTGTTAGTTTTGGTGTACTGGTTAAGGTACGGGCACAGGTGAGGGTAAGGCTTTGGGTGAGGGACAGGATTAGGTATCGGTTTAGGGTTAGGGTTAGGCAGTTGGGAGGGATTAGGGTACAGGTTACGGCACGGCAACGGTTTAGTGTTAGCCTAGGTTGGAGGGCATGGTTTAGTGTGGATGTAGTGTTTAAAATTAGGACACGGGTGAGAGTAAAGCTTCGGGTGATTGTCAGGGTTAGGATTCGGGGTAGTGTTAGTGTTAGGGAATGGAGAGGGATTAGGGTACATGTTAGGGTACAGCTGGGGTTTAGGTTTAGCGTACGTGTGAGGGCACGGTTTAGTGTTGGTGTACTGGTTAAGATTAGCGCACAGGTGAGGGTACGGCCTCGGAAGAGGGTCAAGTTTAGGGTTTGGGTTAGGGTTAGGGTTAGGGAATGGAGAGTGATTAGGGTACAGGTTAGGGTACGGCAACAGTTTAGGGTTAGGCTACGTTGCATGGAATGGGTTAGTGTTGATGTACTGTTTAAAATTAGGACACGGGTGAGGGTAAAGTTTCGGGTGAGTGTCAGGGTTAGGGTTCTAGTTACCGTTAGGGTTAGGGAATGGAGAGGGATTAGGGTACATGTTAGGATACGACAATGCTTAAGTGTTAGCGTACGTGTGAGGGCACGACTTAGTGTTGGTGTACTGGTTAAGATTAGGTCACGGGTGAGGGTAAGGCTTCGAGTGAGGGTCAGGGTTAGGATTCGGGTTAGGGTTACTGTTAGGGAATGGGGAGGTATTTGGGTACAGATTAGGGTAAGACAACACTTAAGGGTTAGCGTACGTGTGAGGGTACGAGTTAAGTTTGGTGTACTGGTTAAGATATGGGCACGGGTGAGGCTAAGGATTCGGGTGACGGAAAGGATTATGGATCGGGTTAGGGTTAGGCAATGGAGATGTATTAGGGTACAGGTTAGCGTGCGGCTGCGGTTTGGGTTAGCGTACATTTGAGGGCACGGTTTAGTGTTGGTGTAATTGTTAAGATTAAATCACGGGGGAGGTTAAGGCTTCGAGTGAGTGTCAGGGTTAGGATTCAAGTTAGGGTTAGGGTTAGCAAACGGGGAGGCATTAGGTTATAGTTTAGGGTACGACAAGGCTTAAGTGTTAGCGTAAGTGTGAGGGCACAAATTAGTGTTGGTGTACTGGTTAAGATTAGGGCACTGGAGAGGGTAAGGCCTCGGAAGAGGGTCAGGTTTAGGGTTTGGGTTAGGGTTAGGGTTAGGGAATGGGGAGGGTTTAGGGTACAGGTTAGGGTACCACAACGGTTTAGGGTTAGTCTACGTTGCAGGGCATGGGTTAGTGCTGATGTCCTGGTTAAAATTAGGACACGGGTGAGGGTAAAGCTTCAGGTGAGTGTCAGGGTTAGGGTTCGGGTTCGGGTTAGGGTTAGGGAATGGAGAGGTATTAGGGTACAGGTTAGGGTACGACAACGCTTAAGGGTTAGCGTACGTGTGAGAGCATGAGTTAGTATTGGTGTACTGGTTAAGATTTGGGCACGGGTGAGGGTAAGGCTTTGGGTGAGGGACTGGATTAGGGATCAGGTTAGGGTTAGGGTTAGGCAATGGGGAGGGATTAGGGTACAGGTTAGGGTACAGCAATGGTTTAGGGTTAACCTACGTTTGAGGGCATGGGTTAGAGGTGACGTAATGGTTAAAATTAGGACACGGTTTAAGGTAAAGCTTCGGGTGAGTGTCAGAGTTAGGGTTCGAGTTAGGGTTAGGGTTAGGGAATGGAGAGGGATTAGTGTACAGTTTAGAGTAAAGCAAGGCTTAAGGGTTAGCATACGTGTGAGGGCACGGTTTAGTGTTGGTGTAATGGTTAAGATTATGTCACTGGTGAGGTTAAGGCTTCTGGTTGGGGTCAGGATTAGGATTGGGGTTAGGGTTAAGTTTGGGGAATATGGAGGGATTAGGGTACAGTTTAGGTTATGGCAATGCTTAAGGGTTAGCGTACATTTGAGGGCACGAGATAGTTTTGGTGTACTGGTTAATGTAAAGACACGGGTGAGGGTAAGGCTTCGAGTGAGGGACAGGATTAGGGATCACGTTAGGGTTAGGATTAGGCAATGGAGAGGGATTAGGGTACAGGTTAGTGTACGACAATGGTTTTGTGTTACCCTACATTGGAGCACATGGGTTAATGTTGATGTAGTGTTTATAATTAGGACACGGATGAGCGTAAAGTTTCGGGTGAGTGTCAGGGTTAGGGTTTGGTTTAGGGTTAGTGTTAGGGAATGAAGAGGGATTAGGGTAAAGGTTAGGGTACGGCTGTGGTTTAGGGTTAGCGTACGTGTGAGGGCACGTGTTAGTTTTGGTGTACTGGTTAAGGTACGGGCACAGGTGAGGGTAAGACTTTGAGTGAGGGACAGGATTAGGTATCGTGTTAGGGTTAGGTTTAGGCAGTTGGGAGGGATTAGGGTACAGGTTACGGCACGGCAACGGTTTAGTGTTAGCCTTGGTTGGAGGGCATGGTTTAGTGTGGATGTAGTGTTTAAAATTAGGACACGGGTGAGAGTAAAGCTTCGGGTGATTGTCAGTGTTAGGATTCGGGGTAGTGTTAGTGTTAGGGAATGCAGAGGGATTAGGGTACAGGTTAGTGTACGGCTGCGGTTTAGGGTTACACTACGTGTGATGGCACGGTTTAGTGTTGGTGTAATGGTTAAGATTATGTCACGGGTGAGGTTAAGGCTTCGGGTTGGGGTCAGGATTAGGATTGGGGTTAGGGTTAAGTTTGGGGAATATGGAGGGACTAGGGTACAGTTTAGGGTATGGCAATGCTTAAGGGTTAGCGTACGTTTGAGGGCACGAGATAGTTTTGGTGTACTGGTTAAGGTAAAGACACGGGTGAGGGTAAGGCTTCGAGTGAGGGACAGGATTAGGGATCAGGTTAGGGTTAGGTTTAGGCAATGGGGAGGGATTAGGGTACAGGTTAGCGTGCGGCTGCGGTTTAGGGTTAGCGTACGTTTGAGGGCACGGTTTAGTGTTGGTGTAATGGTTAAGATTAAATCACGGGGAAGTTAAGGCTTCGAGTGAGGGTCAGGGTTTGGATTCAGGTTAGGGTTATTTTTAGGAAATGGGGAGGCATTAGGTTATAGTTTAGGGTACGACAACGCTTAAGTGTTAGCGTAAGTGTGAGGGCACGAGTTAGTGTTGGTGTACTGGTTCAGTTCAGGGCACGGGTGAGGTTAAGGCTTTGGGTGAGGGACAGTATTAGGGATAGGTTTAGGGTTAGGGTTAGGCAATGGGGAGGGAATAGGGTACAGGTTAGTGTACACCAACAATTTAGGTTTAGCCTACGTTTGAGGGCATGGTTTAGTGGTGATGTACTGTTTAAAATTAGTACACGGGTGAGGGTAAAGTTTCGGGTGAGTGTCAGTGTTAGGGTTCGAGTTAGCATTAGGGTTAGGGAATGGAGAGGGATTAGGGTACAGGTTAGGGTAAGACACGCTTAAGGGATAGCGTACGTGTGATGGCACGGTGTAGTGTTGGTGTAATGGTTAAGATTAAGTCACGGGTGAGGTTAAGGCTTCGGGTGAGGGTCAGGATTAGGATTCGTGTTAGGGTTACTGTTAGGGAATGGGGAGGTATATGGGTACACATTAGGGTAAGACAACACTTAAGGGTTAGCGTTCGTTTGAGGGTACGAGTTAGGTTTGGTGTACTGGTTAAGATAAGGGCACGGGTGAGTCTAAGGATTCGGGTGAGGGAAAGGTTTATGGATCGGGTTATGGTTAGGGTTAGGCAATGGGGAGGGATTAGAGTACAGGTTAGCGTGCGGCTGTGGTTTAGGGTTAGCGTGCGTTTGAGGGCACGGTTTAGTGATGGTGTAATGGTTAAGATTAAATCACGGGGGAGGTTAAAGCTTCGAGTGAGGGTCAGGGTTAGGATTCAGGTTAGGGTTAGGGTTGGGGAAAATGGAGGGGTTAGTGTACAGTTTAAGGTATGACAATGCTTAAGGTTTACCGTATGTTTGACGGCAAGAGATAGTGTTGGTATACTGGTTAAGGTAAAGACACGGGTGAGGGTAAGGCTTCAAGTGAGGGACAGGATTAGGGATCAGGTTAGGGTTAGTGTTAGGCAATGGGGAGGGATTAGGGTACAGGTTACGGTACGGCAACGGTTTAGTGTTAGCCTGCGTTGGAGGGCCTGGGTTAATGTTGATGTACTGTTTAAAATTAGGACACTGGTGAGGGTAATGCTTCGGGTGAGTGTCACGGTTCGGGTTCGGGTTAGGTTTAGTGTTCGGAAATGGAGAGGGATTAGGGTACAAGTTAGGGTACGGCTGCGGTTTATGGTTAGTGTACGTGAGAGGGCACGGTTTAGTGTTGGTGTACTGGTTAAGATTAGGTGATGGGTGAGGGTAAGGCTTCGGGTGAGGGTCAGGGTTAGGGTTAGGAAATGGGGAGGCATTACGTTATAGTTTAGGGTATGACAATGCTTAAGTGCTAGCGTAAGTGGGAGGGCACAAATTAGTGTTGGTGTACTGGTTAAGATTAGGGCACGGGAGAGGGTAAGGCCTCGGAAGAGGGTCAGGTTTAGGGTTTGGGTTAGGGTTAGGGTTAGGGAATGGGGAGAGATGAGGCTACAGGTTAGGGTACGGCAACGGTTTAGGGTTAGTCTACGTTGCAGGGCATGGGTTAGTGCTGATGTCCTGGTTAAAATTAGGACACGGTTGAGGGTAAAGCTTCAGGTGAGTGTCAGGGTTAGGGTTCGGGTTAGAGTTAGGGTTAGGGAATGGAGAGGTATTAGGGTACAGGTTAGGGTACGACAACGCTTAAGGGTTAGCGTACGTGTGGGAGCATGAGTTAGTATTGGTGTACTGGTTAAGATTTGGGCATGGGTGAGAGTAAGGCTTCGGGTGAGGGACAGGATTAGGGATCAAGTTAGGGTTAGGGTTAGGCAATGGGGAGGGATTAGGGTACAGGTTAGGGTACAGCAATGGTTTAGGGTTAACCTACGTTTGAGGGCATGGGTTAGTGGTGATGTAATGGTTAAAATTAGAACACGGGTGAGGGTAAAGCTTCAGGTAAGTGTCAGGGTTAGGGTTCGAGTTAGGGTTAGGGTTAGGGAATGGAGAGGGTTTAGTGTACAGGTTAGGGTAAAACAACGCTTAAGGTTTAGCGTACGTGTGAGGGCACGTTTTAGTGTTGGTGTAATGGTTAACATTAGGTCACGGGTGAGGTTAAGGCTTCGGGTGAGGGTCAGGATTAGGATTGGGGTTAGGGTTAGGGTTGCAGAATATGGAGGGATTAGGGTACAGTTTAGGGTATGACAATGCTTAAGGGTTAGCGTACGTTTGAGGGCATGAGATAGTTTTGGTGTACTGGTTAAGGTAAAGACACGGGTGAGGGTAAGGCTTCAAGTGCGGGACAGGATTACGGATCAGGTTAGGGTTAGGGTTAGGCAATGGGGAGGGATTAGGGTACAAGTTACGGTACGGCAACGGTTTAGGGTTAGCCTGCGTTGGAGGGCATGGGTTAGTGTTGATGTACTGTTTGAAATTAGGACACGGGTGAGGGTAAAGCTTCGGGTGAGTGTCACGGTTAGGGTTTGGGTTAGGTTTAGTGTTTGGGAATGGAGAGGGATTAGGGTACAGGTGAGGGTACGGCTGCGGTTTAGGGTTAGTTTACGTTTGAGGGCATGGTTTAGTGTTGGTGTACTTGTTAAGATTAGGTCACGGGTGAGGGTAAGGCTTCGGGTGAGGGTCAGGGTTAGGATTCAGGTTAGGGTTAGGGTTAGGAAATAGGAGGCATTAGGTTATAGTTTGGGGTACGACAACGCTTAAGTGTTAGCGTAAGTGTGAGGGCACCAATTAGTGTTGGTGTACTGGTTAGGATTAGGGCACGGGAGAGGGTAAGCCCTAGGAAGAGGGTGAGGTTTATGGTTTGGGTTAGGGTTAGGGTTAGGGAATGGGGAGGGATTAGGGTACAGGTTAGGTTACGGCAACGGTTTAGGGTTAGCCTACGTTGCAGGGCATGGGTTAGTGTTGATGTCCTCCTTAAAATTAGGACACGGGTGAGTGTAAAGCTTCGGGTGAGTGTCAGGCTTAGGGTTCGGTTTAGGGTTAGGGTTAGGGAATGGAGTTGGATTAGGGTGCAGTTTAACATACGGCTGCGGTTTAGGGTTACTGTACGTGTGAGGGCACAGTTTAGTGTTGATGTAATGGTCAAGATTAGGTCACGGGTGAGGGCAAGGCTTCCGGTGAGGGTCAGGGTTAGGATTTGGGTTAGGGTTAGAGTTAGGAAATGGGGAGGTATTAGGGTATACTTTAGGGTAAGACAACGCTTAAATGTTAGCGTACGTGTGAGGGCACGAGTTAGTGTTGGTGTACTGGTTCAGTTCAGAGCACGGGTGAGGGTAAGGCTTTGGGTGAGGGACAGGATTAGGTATCGGGTTAGGGTTAGGGTTAGGCAGTTGGGAGGGATTAGGATACAGGTTACGGCACGGCAACTGTTTAGTGTTAGCCTAGGTTGGAGGGCATGGTTTAGTGTGGATGTAGTGTTTAAAATTAGGACACGGGTGAGGGTAAAGCTTCGGGTGAGTGTCAGGATTAGGGCTCGGCTAGGGTTAGGGTTAGGGAATGGGGAGTGATTAGGGTACAGGATAGTGCACGGTAACGGTTTAAGGTTAGACAACGTTGGAGGGCAAGAGATAGTGTTGATGTCCTTGTTAAATTTAGGACACGGGTGAGGGTAAAGCTTCGGTTGAGTGTCAGAGTTAGGGTTCGGGTTAGGTTTAGTGTTCGGGAATGGAGAGGGATTAGGGTACAGGTTAAGGTACGGCTGCGGTTTAGGGTTAGTGTACGTGTGAGGGCACGGTTTTGTGTTGGTGTACTGGTTAAGATTAGGTGACGGGTGAGGCAAAGGCTTCGGGTGAGGGTCAGGGTTAGGATTCAGGTTAGGGTTAGGGTTAGGAAATGGGGAGGCATTAGGTTATAGTTTAGGGTACGACAACGCTTAAGTGTTAGCGTAAGTGTGAGGGCACAAATTAGTGTTGGTGTACTTGTTAAGATTAGGGCACGGGAGAGGTTAAGGCCTCGGAAGAGGGTCAGGTTTAGGGTTTAGGTTAGGGTTAGGGTTAGGGAATGGGGAGGGATTAGGGTACAGGTTAGGGTACGGCAACGGTTTAGTGTTAGCCTACCTTGCAGGGCATGGGTTAGTGTTGATGTCTTCCTTAATATTAGGACACGGGTGAGGGTAAAGCTTCGTTGGAGTGTCAGGCTGAGGGTTCGGTTTAGGGTTAGGGTTAGGGAATGGAGTTGGATTAGAGTGCAGTTTAGCGTATGGCTGTGGTTTAGGGTTACCGTACGTGTGAGGGCACTGTTTAGTGTTGGTGTAATGGTTAAGATTAGGTCGCGGGTGAGGTTAAGGCTTCGGGTGAGGGTCAGGATTAGGATTCGGGTTAGGGTTAGGGTTACGGAATGGGGAGGGATTAGGGTACAGTTTAGGGTACAACAACGCTCAAGGGTTAGCATACGTGTGAGGGCACAAGTTAGTTTTGGTGTACTGGTTAAGATACGGGCACAGGTGAGTGTAAGACTTCGGGTGAGGGACAGCATTAGGTATCGGGTTAGGGTTAGGGTTAGGCAGTTGGGTAGGATTAGGGTAGAGGTTACGGCACGGCAACGGTTTAGTGTTAGCCTAGTTTGGAGGGCATGGTTTAGTGTGGATGTAGTGCTTAAAATTAGGACACGGGTGAGAGTAAAGCTTCAGGTGATTGTCAGTGTTTGGATTCGGGGTAGTGTTAGTATTAGGGAATGGAGAGGGATTAGGGTACAGTTTAGGGTACGACAACGCTTAAGGGATAGCGTACCTGTGAGGGTACGAGTTAGTTTTGGTGTTCTTGTTAAGATAAGGGCACAGGTGAGTGTAAGGCTTCGGGTGGGGGACAGGATTATGGATCGGGTTAGGGTTAGGCAATGGGTAGATATTAGGGTACAGGTTAGGGTACGCCTGCCGTTTAGGGTTAGCGTACGTGTGAGGGCACGGTTCAGTGATGGTGTACTGGTTAAGATTAAGGCACGGGAGAGGGTAAGGCCTCGGAAGAGGGTCAGGTTTAGGGTTTGGGTTAGGGTTAGGGTTAGGGAATGGGGAGAGATGAGGCTACAGGTTAGGGTACGGCAACGGTTTAGGGTTAGTCTACGTTGCAGGGCATGGGTTAGTGCTGATGTCCTGGTTAAAATTAGGACACGGTTGAGGGTAAAGCTTCAGGTGAGTGTCAGGGTTAGGGTTCGGGTTAGAGTTAGGGTTAGGGAATGGAGAGGTATTAGGGTACAGGTTAGGGTACGACAACGCTTAAGGGTTAGCGTACGTGTGGGAGCATGAGTTAGTATTGGTGTACTGGTTAAGATTTGGGCATGGGTGAGAGTAAGGCTTCGGGTGAGGGACAGGATTAGGGATCAAGTTAGGGTTAGGGTTAGGCAATGGGGAGGGATTAGGGTACAGGTTAGGGTACAGCAATGGTTTAGGGTTAACCTACGTTTGAGGGCATGCGTTAGTGGTGATGTAATGGTTAAAATTAGAACACGGGTGAGGGTAAAGCTTCAGGTAAGTGTCAGGGTTAGGGTTCGAGTTAGGGTTAGGGTTAGGGAATGGAGAGGGTTTAGTGTACAGGTTAGGGTAAAACAACGCTTAAGGTTTAGCGTACGTGTGAGGGCACGTTTTAGTGTTGGTGTAATGGTTAACATTAGGTCACGGGTGAGGTTAAGGCTTCGGGTGAGGGTCAGGATTAGGATTGGGGTTAGGGTTAGGGTTGCAGAATATGGAGGGATTAGGGTACAGTTTAGGGTATGACAATGCTTAAGGGTTAGCGTACGTTTGAGGGCATGAGATAGTTTTGGTGTACTGGTTAAGGTAAAGACACGGGTGAGGGTAAGGCTTCAAGTGCGGGACAGGATTACGGATCAGGTTAGGGTTAGGGTTAGGCAATGGGGAGGGATTAGGGTACAAGTTACGGTACGGCAACGGTTTAGGGTTAGCCTGTGTTGGAGGGCATGGGTTAGTGTTGATGTACTGTTTGAAATTAGGACACGGGTGAGGGTAAAGCTTCGGGTGAGTGTCACGGTTAGGGTTTGGGTTAGGTTTAGTGTTTGGGAATGGAGAGGGATTAGGGTACAGGTGAGGGTACGGCTGCGGTTTAGGGTTAGTTTACGTTTGAGGGCATGGTTTAGTGTTGGTGTACTTGTTAAGATTAGGTCACGGGTGAGGGTAAGGCTTCGGGTGAGGGTCAGGGTTAGGATTCAGGTTAGGGTTAGGGTTAGGAAATAGGAGGCATTAGGTTATAGTTTGGGGTACGACAACGCTTAAGTGTTAGCGTAAGTGTGAGGGCACCAATTAGTGTTGGTGTACTGGTTAGGATTAGGGCACGGGAGAGGGTAAGCCCTAGGAAGAGGGTGAGGTTTATGGTTTGGGTTAGGGTTAGGGTTAGGGAATGGGGAGGGATTAGGGTACAGGTTAGGTTACGGCAACGGTTTAGGGTTAGCCTACGTTGCAGGGCATGGGTTAGTGTTGATGTCCTCCTTAAAATTAGGACACGGGTGAGTGTAAAGCTTCGGGTGAGTGTCAGGCTTAGGGTTCGGTTTAGGGTTAGGGTTAGGGAATGGAGTTGGATTAGGGTGCAGTTTAACATACGGCTGCGGTTTAGGGTTACTGTACGTGTGAGGGCACAGTTTAGTGTTGATGTAATGGTCAAGATTAGGTCACGGGTGAGGGCAAGGCTTCCGGTGAGGGTCAGGGTTAGGATTTGGGTTAGGGTTAGAGTTAGGAAATGCGGAGGTATTAGGGTATACTTTAGGGTAAGACAACGCTTAAATGTTAGCGTACGTGTGAGGGCACGAGTTAGTGTTGGTGTACTGGTTCAGTTCAGAGCACGGGTGAGGGTAAGGCTTTGGATGAGGGACAGGATTAGGTATCGGGTTAGGGTTAGGGTTAGGCAGTTGGGAGGGATTAGGATACAGGTTACGGCACGGCAACTGTTTAGTGTTAGCCTAGGTTGGAGGGCATGGTTTAGTGTGGATGTAGTGTTTAAAATTAGGACACGGGTGAGGGTAAAGCTTCGGGTGAGTGTCAGGATTAGGGCTCGGCTAGGGTTAGGGTTAGGGAATGGGGAGTGATTAGGGTACAGGATAGTGCACGGTAACGGTTTAAGGTTAGACAACGTTGGAGGGCAAGAGATAGTGTTGATGTCCTTGTTAAATTTAGGACACGGGTGAGGGTAAAGCTTCGGTTGAGTGTCAGAGTTAGGGTTCGGGTTAGGTTTAGTGTTCGGGAATGGAGAGGGATTAGGGTACAGGTTAAGGTACGGCTGCGGTTTAGGGTTAGTGTACGTGTGAGGGCACGGTTTTGTGTTGGTGTACTGGTTAAGATTAGGTGACGGGTGAGGCAAAGGCTTCGGGTGAGGGTCAGGGTTAGGATTCAGGTTAGGGTTAGGGTTAGGAAATGGGGAGGCATTAGGTTATAGTTTAGGGTACGACAACGCTTAAGTGTTAGCGTAAGTGTGAGGGCACAAATTAGTGTTGGTGTACTTGTTAAGATTAGGGCACGGGAGAGGTTAAGGCCTCGGAAGAGGGTCAGGTTTAGGGTTTAGGTTAGGGTTAGGGTTAGGGAATGGGGAGGGATTAGGGTACAGGTTAGGGTACGGCAACGGTTTAGTGTTAGCCTACCTTGCAGGGCATGGGTTAGTGTTGATGTCTTCCTTAATATTAGGACACGGGTGAGGGTAAAGCTTCGTTGGAGTGTCAGGCTGAGGGTTCGGTTTAGGGTTAGGGTTAGGGAATGGAGTTGGATTAGAGTGCAGTTTAGCGTATGGCTGTGGTTTAGGGTTACCGTACGTGTGAGGGCACTGTTTAGTGTTGGTGTAATGGTTAAGATTAGGTCGCGGGTGAGGTTAAGGCTTCGGGTGAGGGTCAGGATTAGGATTCGGGTTAGGGTTAGGGTTACGGAATGGGGAGGGATTAGGGTACAGTTTAGGGTACAACAACGCTCAAGGGTTAGCATACGTGTGAGGGCACAAGTTAGTTTTGGTGTACTGGTTAAGATACGGGCACAGGTGAGTGTAAGACTTCGGGTGAGGGACAGCATTAGGTATCGGGTTAGGGTTAGGGTTAGGCAGTTGGGTAGGATTAGGGTAGAGGTTACGGCACGGCAACGGTTTAGTGTTAGCCTAGTTTGGAGGGCATGGTTTAGTGTGGATGTAGTGCTTAAAATTAGGACACGGGTGAGAGTAAAGCTTCAGGTGATTGTCAGTGTTTGGATTCGGGGTAGTGTTAGTATTAGGGAATGGAGAGGGATTAGGGTACAGTTTAGGGTACGACAACGCTTAAGGGATAGCGTACCTGTGAGGGTACGAGTTAGTTTTGGTGTTCTTGTTAAGATAAGGGCACAGGTGAGTGTAAGGCTTCGGGTGGGGGACAGGATTATGGATCGGGTTAGGGTTAGGCAATGGGTAGATATTAGGGTACAGGTTAGGGTACGCCTGCCGTTTAGGGTTAGCGTACGTGTGAGGGCACGGTTCAGTGATGGTGTACTGGTTAAGATTAAGGCACGGGGAAGTTAAGGGTTCGGGTGAGGGACAGGTTTAGGATTCCGGTTAGGGTTAGCGTTAGGAAATGGGGAGGGATTAGGGTACAGTTTAGGGTACGACAGTGCTTAAGGGTTAGCACAAGTGTGAGGGCATGGCTTAGTGTTGGTGTACTGGTTAAGATTAGGGCACGGGTGAGGGTAAAACTTCGGGTGAGAGTCAGGGATAGGGTTCGTTTTAGGGTTAGGGTTAGGGAATGGAGAGAGATTAGGATACAGGTTAGGGTACAGCTGGGGTTTAGGTTTAGCGTACGTGTGAGGACACGGTTTAGTGTTGGTGTAATGGTTAAGATTAAATCACGGGGGAGGTTAAGGCTTCGAGTGAGGGTCAGGGTTAGGATTCAGGTTAGGGTTAGGGTTAGGAAATGGGGAGGCATTAGGTTATAGTTTAGGGTACGACAACGCTTAAGTGTTAGCTTAAGTGTGAGGGCACAAATTAGTGTTGGTGTACTGGTTAAGATTAGGGCACGGGAGAGGGTAAGGCCTCGGAAGAGGGTCAGGTTTATGGTTTACGTTAGGGTTAGGTTTCGGGAATGGGGAGGGATTAGGGTACAGGTTAGGGTACGGCAACGGTTTAGGGTTAGTCTACGTTGCAGGACATTGGTTAGTGCTGATGTCCTCGTTAAAATTAGGACACGGTTGAGGGTAAAGCTTCTGGTGAGTGTCAGGGTTAGGGTTCGGGTTAGGGTTAGGGTTAGGGAATGGAGAGGGATTAGTGTACAGGTTAGGGTAAAACAATGCTTAAGGGTTAGCGTACGTGTGAGGGCACGGTTTAGTGTTGGTGTAATGGTTAAGATTAGCTCACGGGTGAGTTTAAGGCTTCGGGTGAGGGTCAGGATTAGGATTAAGGTGAGGGTTAGGGTTGGGGAATATGGAGGGATTAGGGTACAGTTTAGGGTACAGCAATGGTTTAGGGTTATCCTACGTTTGAGGGCATGGGTTAGTGGTGATGTAATGGTTAAAATTAGGACAGGGGTGAGGGTAAAGCTTCGGGTGACTGTCAGGCTTAGGGTTCGAGTTAGGGTTAGGGTTAGGGAATGGAGAGGCATTAGGGTACAGGTTAGGGTAAAACAACGCTTAAGGGTTAGCGTACGTGTGAGGGCACGGTTTAGTGTTGGTGTAATGGTTAAGATTAGTTCACGGGTGAGGTTAAGACTTCGGGTGAGGGTCAGGATTAGGATTAAGGTGAGGGTTAGTGTTGGGGAATATGGAGGGATTAGGGTACAGTTTAGGGTATGACAATGCTTAAGGGTTAGCGTACGTTTGACGGCACGAGATAGTTTTGGTGTACTGGTTAAGGTAAAGACACTGGTAAGGGTAAGGTTTCAAGTGAGGGACAGGATTAGGGAACAAGTTAGGGTTAGCGTTAGGCAATGGGGAGGGATTAGGGTACAGGTTACGGTGCGGCAACAGTTTAGGGTTATCCTACGTTGGAGGGCATGGGTTAGTGTTGATGTACTGTTTAAAATTAGGACACGGGTGAGGGTAAAGCTTCGGGTGAGTGTCAGGGTTAGGGTTCGGTTTAGGTTTAGTGTTCGGAAATGGAGAAGGATTAGGGTACAGGTTAGGGTACGGCTGCGGTTTAGTGTTAGTGTACATGTGAGAGCATGAGTTAGTACTGGTGTACTGTTTCAGATTTGGGCACGGGTGAGGGTAAGGCTTCGAGTGAGGGACAGGATAAGGGATCAGGTTAGGGTTAGGGTTAGGCAATGGGGAGGGTTTAGGGTACAGGTTACAGTACGGCAAAGGTTTAGTGTTAGCCTACCTTGCAGGGCATGGGTTAGTGGTGATGTTCTCCTTAAAATTAGGACACGGGTGAGGGTAAAGCTTCGGGTGAGTGTCAGGCTTAGGGTTCGGTTTAGTGTTAGGGTTAGGGAATGGAGTTGGATTAGGGTGCAGTTTAGTGTACGGCTGCGGTTTAGGGTTACAGTACGTGTGAGAGCACGGTTTAGTGTTGGTGTAATGGTTAAGATTAGGTCACGGGTGTGGTTAAGGCTTCGGATGATGGTCAGGAATAGGATTCGGGTTAGGATTAAGGTTAGGGAACGGGGTAGGATTAGGGTACAGTTTAGGGGACGACAACGCTTAAGGGTTAACATACGTGTGAGGGCACGAGTTAGTTTTGGTATACTGGTTAAGATACGGGCACAGGTGAGGGTAAGGCTTCGGGTGAGGGACAGGATGAGGTATCGGGTTAGGGTTATGGTTAGGCAGTTGGGAGGGATTAGGGTAGAGGTTACGGCACGGCAACGGTTTAGTGTTAGCCTAGGTTGGAGGGCATGGTTTAGTGTGGATGTAGTGTTTAAAATTAGGACACGGGTGAGAGTAAAGCTTCGGGTGATTGTCAGGGTTAGGATTCGGGGTAGTGTTAGTGTTAGGGAATGGAGAGGGATTAGGGTACAGGTTAGGGTACGGCTGCGGTTTAGGGTTACTCTACGTGTGAGGGCATGGTTTAGTGTTGGTATAATGGTTAAGATTAGGTCACGGGTGAGGTTAAGGCTTCGGTTGAGTGTCAGGATTAGGATTCGGGTTAGGGTTAGGGTTAGGGAATGGGGAGGGATTAGGGTACAGTTTAGGGTACGACAACGCTTAAGGGTTAGCGTTCGTGTGAGGGCATGAGTTAGTTTTGGTGTTCTTCTTAAGATAAGGGCACAGCTGAGTGTAAGGCTTCGGGTGGGGGACAGGATTATGGATCTGGTTAGGGTTAGGCAATGGGGAGGTATTAGGGTACAAGGTAGGGTACGGCTGCGGTTTAGGATTAGCGTACGTGTGAGGGCACGGTTTAGTGTTTGTGTAATGGTTAAGATTAAGTTACAGGTGAGGTTAAGGCTTCGAGTGAGGGTCAGGGTTAGGATTCGGGTTAGGGTTAGGGTTAGGGAATGGGGAGGGATTAGGTTAGAGTTGAGGGTATGACAACACTTAAGGGTTAGCGTACGTGTGAGGGCATGCGTTAGTGTTGGTGCACTGGATATGATTAGGGCACGGGTGAGGGTAAGGCTTCGGGTGAGGGACAGGATAAGGGATCGGGTTAGGGTTAGGGTTAGGCAATGGAGAGGGATTAGGGTACAGGTTAGGATACGACAATGCTTAAGGGTTAGCGTACATGTGAGGGCACGAGTTAGTGTTGGTGTACTGGTTAAGATTAGGACACGGGTGAGGGTAAGGCCTCGGAACAGGGTCAGGTTTACGGTTTGGGTTGGGTTTAGGTTTAGGGAATGGGGAGGGAAAAGGGTAAAGGATAGTGCATGGTAACGGTTTAAGGTTAGACAACGTTGGAGGGCATGGGTTAGTGTTGATGTCCTTGTTAAATTTAGGACACAGGTGAGGGTAAAGCTTCGGGTGAGTGTCAGGGTTAGGCTTAGGGTTACTGTTAGGGACTGGGTAGGGATTAGGGTACAGGTTAGGGTATGGCAACGGTTTAGGGTTAGCCTACATTGCAGGACATGGGTTAGTGTTGATGTCCTGGTTAAGATTAAGTCACAGGTAGGGTAAGGCTTCGAGTGAGGTTCTGGATTAGGAATCGGCCTAGGGTTAGTGTTAGGGAATGGGGAGGGATTAGGGTCCAGTTTAGAGAATGACAACGCTTAAGGGTTAGCGTACGTGTGATGGCATGAGTTAGTTTTGGTGTACTGGTTAAGATAAGGGCACGGGTGAAGGTAAGGCTTCGGGTGAGGGACAGGATTAGGGATCGGGTTAGGGTTAGGATTAGGCAATGGAGAGGGATTAGGGTACAGGTTAGTGTACGACAATGGTTTTGTGTTACCCTACATTGGAGGACATGGGTTAATGTTGATGTAGTGTTTATAATTAGGACACGGGTGAGCGTAAAGCTTCGGGTGAGTGTCAGGGTTAGGGTTCGGTTTAGGGTTAGTGTTAGAGAATGGAGAGGGATTAGGGTAAAGGTTAGGGTACGGCTGCGGTTTAGGGTTAGCGTACGTGTGAGGGCACGGTTCAGTGATGGTGTACTGGTTAAGATTAAGGCATGGGGGAAGTTAAGGGTTCGGGTGAGGGACAGGTTTAGGATTCGGGTTAGGGTTAGCGTTAGGAAATGGGGAGGGATTAGGGTTAGTTTAGGGTACGACAGTGCTTAAGGGTTAGCACGCGTGTGAGGGCATGACTTAGTGTTGGTGTACTGCTTAAGATTAGGGCACGGGTGAGGGTAAAACTTCGGATGAGTGTCAGGGATAGGGTTCGGGTTAGGGTCAGGGTTATGGAATGGGGAGGGATTAGGGTACAGTTTAGGGTATGACAACGCTTAAGGGTTAGTGTATGTGTGAGGGCACGATTTAGTGTCGGTGTCTTGGTTAAGATTAGGACACGGGTGAGGGTAAGGCTTCGGGTGAGGGTCAGGTTTAGGGTTCGGTTTCGGGTTAGGGTTAGGGAATGGAGAGGTATTAGGGTACGGGTTAGTGTACGACAACGCTTATGGGTTAGCATACGTGTGAGAGCATGAGTTAGTATTGGTGTACTGGTTAAGATTTGGGCACGGGTGAGGGTAAGGGTTCAAGTGAGGGACAGGATTAGGGATCAGGTTAGGGTTAGGGTTATCAATGGGGAGGTATTAGGGTTCAGGTTGGGGTACAGCAATGGTTTAGGGTTAACCTACGTTTGAGGGCATGGGTTAGTGGTGATGTAATGGTTAAAATTAGGACACAGGTGAGGGTAAAGATTCGGGTGAGTGTCAGTGTTAGGGTTAGGGTTAGGGAATGGAGAGAGATTAGAATACAGGTTAGGGTACAGCTGGGGTTTAGGTTTAGCGTACGTGTGAGGGCACGGTTTAGTGTTGGTGTTCTGCTTAAGATTAGGGCACAGGTGTGGGTAAGGCCTCGGAAGAGGGTCAGGTTTAGTGTTTGGGTTAGTGTTAGGGTTAGGGAATGGAGAGGGATTAGGGTACATGTTAGGATACGACAATGCTTAAGGGTTAGCATGCGTGTGAGCACACGACTTAGTGTTGGTGTACTGGTTAAGATTAGGTCACGGGTGAGGGTAAGGCTTCGGGTGAGGGACAGGATTAGGGATCAGGTTAGGGTTAGGGTTAGGCAATGGGGAGGGATTAGTGTACAGGTTAGGGTACAGCAATGGTTTAGTGTTAACCTAAGTTTGAGGGCATGGGTTACTGGTGATGTAATGGTTATAGTTAGGACACGGGTGAGGCTAAAGCTTCGGGTGAGTGTCAGGGTTAGGGTTCGAGTTAGGGTTAGGTTTAGGGAATGGAGAGGGATTAGGGTACAGGTTAGGGTAAAACAACGCTTAAGGGTTAGCGTACGTGTGAGGGCACGGTTTAGTGTTGGTGTAATGGTTAAGATTAGTTCACGGGTGAGGTTAAGGTTTCGGGTGAGGGTCAGGATTAGGATTAAGGTTAGGGTTAGGCTTGGGGAATATGGAGGGATTAGGGTACAGTTTAGGGTATGACAGTGCTTAAGGGTTAGTGTACGTTTGACGGCACGAGATAGTTTTGGTGTACTGGTTAAGGTAAAGCCACGGGTGAGGGTAAGGTTTCAAGTGAGGGACAGGATTAGGGATCAGGTTAGGGTTAAGGTTAGGCAATGAGGAGGGATTAGGGTACAGGTTACAGTACGGCAACAGTTTAGGGTTATCCTACGTGGGAGGGCATGGGTTAGTGTTGATGTACTGTTTAAAATTAGGACACGGGTGAGGGTAAAGCTTCGGGTGAGTGTCAGGGTTAGGGTTAGGTTTAAGTTTAGTGTTCGGAAATGGAGAAGGATTAGGGTACAGGTTAGGGTACGGCTGCGGTTTAGGGTTAGTGTACGTGTGAGGGCACGGTTTAGTGTTGGTGTACTGGTTAAGATTAGGTAACGGGTGAGGGTAAGGCTTCGGGTGAGGGTCAGGGTTAGGATTCAGGTTAGGGTTAGGTTTAGGAAATGGGGAGGCATTAGGTTATTGTTTAGGGTATGACAATGCGTAAGTGTTAGCGTAAGTGTGAGGGCACAATTTAGTGTTGGTGTACTGTTTAAGATTAGGGAATGGGAGAGGTTAAGGCCTCGGAAGAGGGTCAGGTTTAGGGTTTGGTTAGGGTTAGGGTTAGGGAATGGGGAGGGATTAGGGTACAGGTTAGTGTACGACAATGGTTTTGTGTTACCCTACATTGGAGGACATGGGTTAATGTTGATGTAGTGTTTATAATTAGGACACGGGTGAGCGTAAAGCTTCGGGTGAGTGTCAGGGTTAGGGTTCGGTTTAGGTTTAGTGTTAGGGAATGGAGAGGGATTAGGGTAAAGGTTAGGGTACGGCAGCGTTTTAGGGTTAGCGTACGTGTGAGGGCACGGTTCAGTGATGGTGTACTGGTTAAGATTACGGCTGGGGGAGGTTGAGGGTTCGTGTGAGGGACAGGTGTAGGATTCGGGTTAGGGTTAGCGTTAGGAAATGAGGAGGGCTTAGGGTACAGTTTAGGGTACGACAGTGCTTAAAGGTTAGCACACGTTTGAGGGCATAACTTAATGTTGGTGTACTGGTTTAGATTACGGCACGGGTGAGGGTAAAACTTCGGGAGAGTGTCAGGGATAGGGTTCAGTTTAGGGTCAGGGTTATGGAATTGGGAGGGATTAGGTTAGAGTTTAGGGTACGACAACGCTTAAGGGTTAGAGTACGTGTGAGGGCACGTGTTAGTGTTGGTGTACTGGTTAAGATTAGGACACGTGTGAGGGTAAGGCCTTGGAAGAGGGTCAGGTTTAGGGTTTGGGTTACGGTTAGGTTTAGGGAATGGGGAGGCATTAGGGTACAGGATAGTGCACGGTAACGGTTTAAGGTTAGACAACGTTGGAGGGCTTGGGTTAGTGTTGATGTCCTTGTTAAATTTAGGACACTGGTGAGGGTAAGGCTTCGGGTGAGTGTCAGGGTTAGGGTTGGCCTTAGGGTTACTGTTAGAAAATGGGGAGGGATTAGGGTACAGGTTAGGGTATGGCCACGGTTTAGGGTTAGCGTACATTGCAGGACATGGGTTAGTGTTGATGTCCTGGTTACGATTAAGTCACAAGTGAGGGTAAGGCTTCGGGTGAGGTTCAGGATTAGGAATCGAGCTAGGGTTAGTGTTAGGGAATGGGGAGGGATTAGGGTACAGTTTAGAGTATGACAACGTTTAAGGGTTAGCGAACGTGTGAGGGCATGAGTTAGTTTTGGTGTACTGGTTAAGATAAGGGCACGGGTGAAGGTAAGGCCTCGGGTGAGGGACAGGGTTAGGGATCGGGGTAGGGTTAGGATTAGGCAATGGAGAGGGATTAGGGTACAGGTTAGTGTACGACAATGGTTTTGTGTTACCCTACATTGTAGGACATGGGTTAATGTTGATGTAGTGTTTATAATTAGGACACGGGTGAGCGTAAAGCTTCGGGTGAGTGTCAGGGTTAGGGTTCGGTTTCGGGTTAGTGTTAGGGAATGGAGAGGGATTAGGGTAAAGGTTAGGGTACGGCTGCAGTTTAGGGTTAGCGTACGTGTGAGGGCACGGTTCAGTGATGGTGTACTCATTAAGATTAAGTCACGGGGGAGGTTAAGGGTTCGGGTGAGGGACAAATTTAGGATTCGGGTTAGGGAAAGAGATAGGAAATGAGGAGGGATTAGGGTACAGTTTAGGGTACGACAGTGCTTAAGGGTTAACACACGTGTAAGGGCATGACTTAGTGTTGGTGTACTGGTTAAGATTAGGGCACGGGTGAGGGTAAAACTTCGGGTGAGTGTCAGGGATAGGGTTCGGTTTAGGGTCAGGGTTATTGAATGGGGAGGAATTAGGGTACAGTTTAGGGTATGACAACGCTTAAGGGTTAGTGTACGTGTGAGGGAACGATTTAGTGTCGGTGTCCTGGTTAAGATTAGGGCACGGGTGAAGGTAAGGCTTCGGCTGAGGGTCAGGGTTAGTATTCGGGTTAGGGTTAGGGTTGGAAATGGGGAAGGATTAGGGTACAGTTTAGGGTACGACAGTTCTTAAGGGTTAACATACGTGTGAGGGCACGACTTAGTGTTGGTGAGCTGGTTAAGATTATGGCACGGGTGAGGGTAAAGATTCAGGTGAGTGTCAGTGTTAGGGTTCGGGTTCGGGTTCGGGTTAGGGAATGGAGAGAGATTAGGATACAGGTTAGGGTACAGCTGGGGTTTAGGTTTAGCGTAGGTGTGAGGACACGGTTTAGTGTTGGTGTACT
Organism: Inia geoffrensis; assembly: GCA_036417435.1. NCBI lineage: Eukaryota > Metazoa > Chordata > Mammalia > Artiodactyla > Iniidae > Inia > Inia geoffrensis. The sequence continues at coordinate 72,522,245 of CM070910.1, read as the reverse complement.
GGTTAAGATTAGGGCACAGGTGAGGGTAAGGCCTCGGAAGAGGGTCAGGTTTAGGTTTTGGGTTAGGGTTAGGGTTAGGGAATGGAGAGGGATTCGGGTACAGGTTACGGTACGGCAACAGTTTAGGGTTAGAATACGTGGCAGGGCATGGGTTAGTGTTGATGTACTGTTTAAAATTAGGACACGGGTGAGGGTAAAGCTTCGGGTGAGTGTCAGGGTTAGGGTTCGGGTTAGGGTTAGGGTTAGGGAATGGAGAGGGATTAGGGTACATGTTAGGATATGACAATGCTTAAGGGTTAGCGTACGTGTGAGGGCACGCCTTAGTGTTGGTGTACTGGTTAAGATTAGCTCACGGGTGAGGTTAAGGCTTCGGGTGAGGGAAAGGATTAGGGATCAGCTTAGGGTTAGGGTTAGGGAATGGAGAGGGATTAGGGTACAGGTTAGGGTACGGCCACAGTTTAGGGTTAGCCTATATTGCAGGGCATGGGTTAGTGTTGATGTACTGTTTAAAATTAGGACACAGGTGAGGGTAAAGCTTCGGGTGAGTGTCAGGGTTAGGGTTCGGGTTCCGGTTAGTGTTAGGGAATGGAGAGGGATTAGGGTAAAGGTTAGGGTACAGCAACAATTTAGGTTTAGCCTACGTTTGAGGGCATGGTTTAGTGGTGATGTACTGTTTAAAATTAGTACACGGGTGAGGGTAAAGTTTCGGGTGAGTGTCAGGTTTAGGGATCGAGTTAGGGTTAGGGTTAGGGAATGGAGAGGGATTAGGGTACAGGTCAGGGTAAGACAACGCTTAAGGGTTAGCGTACGTGTGATGGCACGGTTTAGTGTTGGTGTAATGGTTAAGATTAAGTCACGGGTGAGGTTAAGGCTTCGGGTGAGGGTCAGGATTAGGATTCGGGTTAGGGTTACTGTTAGGGAATGGGGAGGTATTTGGGTACAGATTAGGGTAAGACAACACTTAAGGGTTAGCGTACGTGTGAGGGTACGAGTTAGGATAGGTGTACTGGTTAAGATAAGGGCACGGGTGAGGCTAAGGATTAGGGTGAGGGAAAGGATTATGGATCGGGTTAGGGTTAGGGTTAGGCAATGGGGAGGGATTACGGTACAGGTTAGCGTGCGGCTGCGGGTTAGGGTTAGCGTACGTTTGAGGGCACGGTTTAGTGTTGATGTAATGGTTAAGATTAAATCACGGGGGAGGTTAAGGCTTCGAGTGAGGGTCAGGGTTAGGATTCAGTTTAGGGTTAGGGTTAGGGAATGGAGAGGGATTAGGGTACAGGTTAGGGTACAACAATGGTTTAGGGTTAACATACGTTTGAGGACATGGGTTAGTGGTGATGTAATCGTTAAAATTAGGACACGGGTGTGGGTAAAGCTTCGGGTGAGTGTCAGGGTTAGGGTTCGAGTTAGGGTTAGGGTTAGGGAATGGAGAGGGATTAGTGTACAGGTTAGGGTAAAACAACGCTTAAGTGTTAGCGTACGTGTGAGGGCACGGTTTAGTGTTGGTGTAATGGTTAAGATTAGGTCACGGGTGAGGTTAAGGCTTCGGGTGAGGGTCAGGATTAGGATTGGGGTTAGGGTTAGGGGTGGGGAATATGGAGGGATTAGGGTACAGTTTAGTGTATGACAATGCTTAAGGGTTAGCATACGTTTGAGGGCAGGAGATAGTTTTGGTGTACTGGTTAAGGCAAACACACGGGTGAGTGTAAGGCTTCAAGTGAGGGACAGGATTAGAGATCAGGTTAGGATTAGGGTTAGGCAATGGGTAGGGATTAGGGTACAGGTTACGGTACGGCATCGGTTTAGGGTTAGCCTACGTTGGAGGGCATGGGTTAGTGTTGAAGTACTGTTTCAAATTAGGACACGGGTGAGGGTAAAGCTTCGGGTGAGTGTCAGTGTTAGGGTTCGGGTTAGGTTTAGTGTTCGGGAATGGAGAGGGATTAGGGTACAGGTTAGGGTACGGCCGCGGTTTAGGGTTAATGTACGTGTGAGGGCATGGCTTATTGTTCGTGTACTGGTTAAGATTAGGTGATGGGTGAGGGTAAGGCTTCGGGTGAGGCTCAGGGTTAGGATTCAGGTTAGGGTTAGTGTTAGGAAATGGGGAGGCATTAGGTTATAGTTTAGGGTACGACAACGCTAAAGTGTTAGCGTAAGTGTGAGGGCACAAATTAGTGTTGGTGTACTGGTTAAGATTAGGGCAAGGGAGAGGGTAAGGCCTCGGAAGAGGGTCACGTTTAGGGTTTGGTTTAGTGTTAGGGTTAGGGAATGGGGAGGGACTAGTGTACAGCTTAGGGTACGGCAACGGTTTAGGGTTAGCCTACGTTGCAGGGCATGGGTTAGTGGTGATGTCCTCCTTAAAATTAGGACACGGGTGAGGGTAAAGCTTCGGGTGAGTGTCAGGCTTAGGGTTCGGGTTTGTGTTAGGGTTAGGGAATGGAGTTGGATTAGGGTGCAGTTTAGCATACGGCTGCAGTTTAGGGTTACCGTACGTGTGAGGGCACGGTTTAGTGTTGGTGTAATGGTTAAGATTAGGTCACGGGTGAGGTTAAGGCTTCGGGTAGGGTCAGGATTAGGATTCGGGTTAGGGTTAAGGTTAGGGAATGGGGTGGGTTTAGGGTACAGTTTAGGGTACCACAACGCTTAAGGGTTAACATACGTGTGAGGGCACGAGTTAGTTTTTGTGTACTGGTTAAGATACGGGCACAGGTGAGGGTAAGGTTTCGGGTGAGGGACAGGATTAGGTATCGGGTTAGGGTTAGGGTTAGGCAGTTGGTAGGGATTAGGGTACAGGTTACGGCACGGCAACAGTTTAGTGTTAGCCTAGGTTGGAGGACATGGTTTAGTGTGGATGTAGTGTTTAAAATTAGGACACGGGTGACAGTAAAGCTTCGGGTGATTGTCAGGGTTAGGATTCGGGGTAGTGTTAGTGTTAGGGAACGGAGAGGGATTAGGGTACAGGTTAGGGTATGGCTGCGGTTTAGGCTTACTCTACGTGTGAGGGCCTGGTTTAGTGTTGGTGTAATGGTTAAGATTAGGTCACGGGTGAGGTTAAGGCTTCGGTGAGGGTCAGGATTAGGATTCGTGTTAGGGTTAGTGTTAGGGAATGGGGAGGGATTAGGTTAGAGTTTAGAGTATGACAACGCTTAAGGGTTAGTGTACGTGTGAGGGCATGAGATAGTTTTGGTGTACTAGTTAAGATAAGGGCACGGGTGAAGGGAAGGCTTCGGGTGAGGGACAGGATTAGGGATCGGGTTAGGGTTAGGTTTAGACAATGGAGATGGATTAGGGTACAGGTTAGTGTACGACAATGGTTTTGTGTTACCCTACGTTGGAGGACATGGGTTAATGTTGATGTAGTGTTTATAATTAGGACACGGGTGAGCGTAAAGCTTCAGGTGAGTGTTAGGGTTAGAGTTCGGTTTAGGGTTAGTTTTAGGGAATGGAGAGGGATTAGGGTAAAGGTTAGGGTATGGCTGCGGTTTAGGGTTAGCGTACGTGTGAGGGCACGGTTCAGTGATGGTTTACTGGTTACGATTAAGGCACGGGGGAGGTTAAGTGCTCGGGTGAGGGACAGGTTTAGGATTCGGGTTAGGGTTAGCGTTAGGAAATGGGGCGTGATTAGGGTACAGTTTAGGATACTACAGTGCTTAAGGGTTAGCACACGTGTGAGGTCATGACTTAGTGTTGGTGTACTGGTTAAGATTAGGGCACGGGTGAGGGTAAAACTTCGGGTGAGTGTCAGGGATAGGATTCGGTTTAGGGTCAGGGTTATGGAATGGGGAGACATTAGGGTACAGTTTAGGGTATGAAAACGCTTAAGGGTTAGCGTACGTGTGAGGGCACGATTTAGTGTCGGTGTCCTGGTTAATATTAGGGCACGGGTGAGCGTAAGGCTTCGGGTGAGGGTCAGGGTTAGGATTCGGGTTAGGTTTAGGGTTAGGAAATGGAGAGGGATTAGGGTACAGTTTAGCGTACGACAGTTCTTAAGGGTTAACATACGTGTGAGGGCACGATTTAGTGATGGTGTACTGGTTAAGATTAGGGCACGGGTGAGGGTAAAGATTCGTGTGAGTGTCAGTGTTAGGGTTCGGGTTAGGGTTCGGGTTAGGGAATGGAGAGAGATTAGGACACAGGTTAGGGTACAGCTGGGGATTAGGTTTAGCGTACGTGTGAGGGCTCGGTTTAGTGTTGGTGTACTGGTTAAGATTAGGGCACAGGTGAGGGTAAGGCTACGTGTGAGGGTCAGGATTAGGAATCGGGCTAAGGTTAGGGTTAGGAAATGGGGAGGGATTAGGGTACAGGTTAAGGTACGGCAACGGTTTAGTGTTAGCCAACGTTGCAGGGCATGGGTTAGTGTTGATGTACTGTTTAAAATTAGGACACGGGTGAGGGTAAAGCTTCGGGTGAGTGTCAGGGTTAGGGTTCGGGTTAGGGTTGGGGAATGGAGAGAGATTAGGGTACATGTTAGGATACGACAATGTTAAGGGTTAGCGTACGTGTGAGAGCACGACTTAGTGTTGGTGTACTGGTTCAGTTCAGGGCACGGGTGAGGGTAAGGCTTTGGGTGAGGACAGGATTAGGGATCGGTTTAGGGTTAGGGTTAGGCAATGGGGAGGAAATAGGGTACAGGTTAGGGTACAGCAACAATTTAGGTTTAGCCTACGTTTGAGGGCCTGGTTTAGTGGTGATGTACTGTTTAAACTTAGTACACGGGTGAGGGTAAAGTTTCGGGTGAGTGTCAGGGTTAGGGTTCGAGTTAGGGTTAGGTTTAGGGAATGGAGAGGGATTAGGGTACAGGTTAGGGTAAGACAATGCTTAAGGGTTAGCGTACGTGTGATGGCACGGTTTAGTGTTGGTGTAATGGTTAAGATTAAATCACGGGGGAGGTTAAGGCTTCGAGTGAGGGTCAGGTTTAAGATTCAGGTTAGGGTTAGGGTTAGGAAATGGGGAGGCATTAGGTTATAGTTTAGGGTACGACAACGCTTAAGTGTTAGAGTAAGTGTGAGGGCACAAATTAGTGTTGGTGTACTGGTTAAGATTAGGGCACGGGAGAGGGTAAGGCCTCGGAAGAGGGTCAGGTTTAGGGTTTGCGTTAGGGTTAGGGTTAGGGAATGTGAAGGAATTAGGGTACAGATTAGGGTACCGCAACGGTTTAGGGTTAGTCTACGTTGCGTGGCATGGGTTAGTGCTGATGTCCTGGTTAAAATTAGGACACGGTTGAGGGTAAAGCTTCAGGTGAGTGTCAGGGTTAGGTTTCAGGTTAGTGTTAGTGTTAGGGAATGGAGAGGGATTAGGGTACATGTTAGGATACGACAATGCTTAAGGGTTAGCGTACGTGTGAGGGCACGACTTAGTTTTGGTGTACTGGTTAAGTTTAGGTCACGGGTGAGGGTAAGGCTTCTGGTGAAGGTCAGGGTTAGGATTCGGGTTAGGGTTAGAGTTAGGAAATGGGGAGGTATCAGGGTACAGTTTAGGGTACAAAAACGCTTAAGTGTTAGCGTAAGTGTGAGGGCATGAGTTAGTGTTGGTGTACTGGTTCAGTTCAGGACACGGGTGAGGGTAAGGCTTAGGGTTAGGTTTAGGGTTAGGGTTAGGGAATGGAGTTGCATTAGGGTGCAGTTTAGCATACGGCTGCGGTTTAGTGTTACTGTACATGTGAGGGCACGGTTTAGTGTTGGTGTAACTGTTAAGATTAGGTCACGTTTGAGGTTAAGGCTTCGGGTGAGGGTCAGGTTTAGGATTCGGGTTAGGGCTAGGGTTAGGGAATGGGGAGGGATTAAGGTACAGTTTAGTGTGCAACAGCGCTTAAGGGTTAGCATAAGTGTGAGGGCACGAGTTAGTTTTGGTGTACTAGTTAAGATACGGGCACAGGTGAGGTTAAGGCTTCGGATGAGGGACAGGATTAGGTATCGGGTTAGGGTTAGGTTTAGGCAGTTGGGAGGGATTAGGGTACTGGTTACGGCACGGTAATGGTTTAGTGTTAGCCTAGGTTAGAGGGCATGGTTTAGTGTGGATGTAGTGTTTAAAATTAGGACACGGGTGAGAATAAAGCTTCGGGTGATTGTCAGGGTTAGGATTCGGGTTAGTGTTAGTGTTAGGGTATGGAGAGGGATTAGGGTACAGGTTAGGGTACGGCTGCGGATTAGGGTTACTCTACATGTGAGGGCACGGTTTAGTGTTGGTGTAATGGTTAAGATTAGGTCACGGGTGAGGTTAAGGCTTCGGTTGAGGGTCAGGATTAGGATTGGGTTAGGGTTAGGTTTAGGGAATGGGGAGACATTAGGGTACAGTTTAGGGTACGACAACGCTTAAGGGTTAGCGTACGTGTGAGGGCACGAGTTAGTTTTGGTGTTCTTGTTAAGATAAGGGCACAGGTGAGTGTAAGGCTTCGGGTGGGGGACAGGATTATCGATCCGGTTAGGGTTAGGCAATGGGGAAGTATTAGGGTACAGGTTTGGGTACGGCTGTGTTTTATGATTAGCGTACGTGTGAGTGCACGGTTTAGTGTTTGTGTAATGGTTAAGATTAAGTTACAGGTGAGGTTAAGGCTTCAAGTGAGGGTCAGGGTTAGGATTCGGGTTAGGGTTAGGGTTAGGGAATGGTGAGGGATTAGGTTAGATTTTAGGGTACGACAACGCTTAAAGGTTAGCATACGTGTGAGGGCACGAGTTAGTGTTGGTGCACTGGATAAGATTAGGGCACGGGTGAGTGTAAGGCTTTGGGTGAGGGACAGGATTAGGGATCGGTTTAGGGTTAGGGTTAGGCAATTGGGAGGGAATAGGGTACAGGTTAGGGTACAGCAACAATTTAGGTTTAGCCTGCCTTTGAGGGCATGGTTTTGTGGTGATGCACTGTTTAAAGTTAGTACACGGGTGAGGGTAAAGTTTCGGGTGAGTGTCAGGGTTCGGGTTCGAGTTAGGGTTAGTGTTAGGGAATGGAGAGGGATTAGGGAACAGGTTAGGGTAAGACAACGTTTAAGGGTTAGCGTACGTGTGATGGCACGGTTTAGTGTTGGTGTAATGGTTAAGATTAAGTCACGGGTGAGGCTAAGGTTTCGGGTGAGGGTCAGGATTAGGATTCGGGTTAGGGTTACTGTTAGGGAATGGGGAGGTATTTGGGTACAGATTAGGGTAAGACAACACTTAAGGGTTAGCGTACGTGTGAGGATTCGAGATAGGTTTGGTGTACTGGTTAAGATAAGGGCACGGGTGAGGCTAAGGGTTCGGGTGAGGGAAAGGATTATGGATCGGGTTAGGGTTAGGGTTAGGCAATGGGGAGGGATTAGGGTACAGGTTAGCGTGCGGCTGCGGTGTAGGTTTAGCGTACCTTTGAGTGCACGGTTTAGTGTTGGTGTAATGGTTAAGATTAGGTCACGGGTGAGGTTAAGGCTTCGGGTAGGGTCAGGATTAGGATTCGGGTTAGGGTTAAGGTTAGGGAATGGGGTGGGTTTAGGGTACAGTTTAGGGTACCACAACGCTTAAGGGTTAACATACGTGTGAGGGCACGAGTTAGTTTTTGTGTACTGGTTAAGATACGGGCACAGGTGAGGGTAAGGCTTCGGGTGAGGGACAGGATTAGGGATCAGGTTAGGGTTAGGGTTAGGCAATGGGGAGGGATTAGGGTACAGGTTAGCGTGCGGCTGCGGTGTAGGTTTAGCGTACCTTTGAGTGCACGGTTTAGTGTAGGTGTAATGGTTAAGATTAGGTCACGGGTGAGGTTAAGGCTTCGGATGAGGGTCAGGATTAGGATTCGGGTGAGGGTTAGGGTTAGGGAATGGGGAGGGATTAGGGTACAGGTTAGGGTACAGCAATGGTTTAGGGTTAACCTACGTTTGAGGGCATGGGTTAGTGGTGATGTCATGGTTAAAATTAGGACACGGGTGAGGGTGAAGCTTCGGGTGAGTGTCAGGGTTAGGGTTTGAGTTAGGGTTAGGGTTAGGGAATGGAGAGGGATTAGTGTACAGGTTAGGGTAAAACAATGCTTAAGGGTTAGCGTACGTGTGAGGGCACGGTTTAGTGTTGGTGTAGTGGTTAAGATTAGGTAACGGGTGAGGTTAAGGCTTCGGGTGAGGGTCAGGATTAGGATTGGGGTTAGGGTTAGGGTTGGGGAGTATGGAGGGATTAGGGTACAGTTTAGGGTATGACAATGCTTAAGGGTTAGTGTACGTTTGAGGGCACGAGATAGTTTTGGTGTACTGGTTAAGGTAAAGACACGGGTGAGGGTAAGGCTTCAAGTGAGGGACAGGATTAGGGATCAGGTTAGTGTTAGGGTTAGGCAATGGGGAGGGATTAGGTTACAGGTTACGGCACGGCAACGGTTTAGGTTTAGCCTACGTTGGAGGGCATGTGCTAGTGTTGATGTACTATTTAAAATTAAGACACGGGTGAGGGTGAAGTTTCGGGTGAGTGTCAGGGTTAGGGTTCGGGTTAGGTTTAGTGTTCGGGAATGGAGAGGGATTAGGGTACAGGTTAGGGTATGGCTGTGGTTTAGGGTTAGTGTACGTGTGAGGGCACGGTGTAGTGTTGGTGTACTGGTTAAGATTAAGTGACGGTTGAGTATAAGGCTACGGGTGAAGGTCAGGGTTAGGATTCAGGTTAGGGTTAGGAAATGGGGAGGCATTAGATAATAGTTTAGGGTAAGACAACGCTTAGGTGTTAGCGTAAGTGTGAGGGCACAAATTAGTGTTGGTGTACTGGTTAAGATTAGGACAGGGGAAAGGGTAAGGCCTCGGAAGAGGGTCAGGTTTAGGGTTTGGGTTAGGGTTAGGGTTAGGGAATGGGGAGGGATTAGGGTACAGGTTATGGTACGGCAACGGTTTAGGGTTAGCCTACGTTGCAGGGCATGTGTTAGTGGTGACGTCCTCCTTAAAATTAGGACACGGGTGAGGGTAAAGCTTCGGGTGAGTGTCAGGCTTAGGGTTCGGTTTAGGGTTAGGGTTAGGGAATGGAGTTGGAATAGGGTGCCGTTTAGCATATGGCTGCGGTTTAGGGTTACTGTACATGTGAGGGCACGGTTTAGTGTTGGTGTAATGGTTAAGATTAGGTCACGTGTGAGGTTAAGGCTTCGTTTGAGGCTCAGGATTAGGATTCGGGTTAGGGTTAGGTTTAGGGAATGGGGAGGCTTTACGGTACAGTTTAGGGTACGGCAACGCTTAAGGGTTAGCGTACGTGTGAGGGCACGAGTTAGTTTTGGTGTTCTTGTTAAGATAAGGGCACAGGTGAGTGTAAGGCTTCGGGTGGGGGACTGGATTATGGATCGTGTTAGGGTTAGGCAATGGGGAGGTATTAGGGTACAGGTTTGGGTACGGCTGCGGTTTAGGATTAGCGTACGTGTGAGGGCACGGTTTAGTGTTTGTGTAATGGTTAAGATTAAGTTACAGGTGAGGTTAAGGCTTCGAGTGAGTGTCAGTGTTAGGATTCGGGTTAGGGTTAGGGTTAGGGAATGGGGAGGGATTAAGTTAGAGTTTAGGGTACAACAATGCTTAAGGGTTAGCGTACGTGTGAGGGCACGAGTTAGTGTTGGTGCACTGGATAAGATTAGGGCACGGGTGAGGGTAAGGCTTTGGGTGAGGGACAGGATTAGGGATCGGTTTAGGGTTAGGGTTAGGCAATTGGGAGGGAATAGGGTACAGGTTAGGGTACAGCAACAATTTAGGTTTAGCCTACGTTTGAGGGCATGGTTTTGTGGTGATGTACTGTTTAAAGTTAGTACACGTGTGAGGGTAAAGTTTCGGGTGAGTGTCAGGGTTAGGGTTCGAGTTAGGGTTAGTGTTAGGGAATGGAGAGGGATTAGGGTACAGGTTAGGGTAAGACAACGTTTAAGGGTTAGCGTACGTGTGATGGCACGGTTTAGTGTTGGTGTAATGTTTAAGATTAAGTCACGGGTGAGGTTAAGGCTTCGGGTGAGGGTCAGGATTAGGATTCGGGTTAGGGTTACTGTTAGGGAATGGGGAGGTATTTGGGTACAGATTAGGGTAAGACAACACTTAAGGGTTAGCGTACGTGTGAGGATTCGAGTTAGGTTTGGTGTACTGGTTAAGATAAGGGCACGGGTGAGGCTAAGGATTCGGGTGAGGGAAAGGATTATGGATCGGGTTAGGGTTAGGGTTAGGGTTAGGCAATGGAGAGGGATTAGGGTACAGGTTAGCGTGCGGCTGCGGTGTAGGTTTAGCGTACCTTTTAGGGCACGGTTTAGTGTTGGTGTAATGGTTATGATTAAATCACGGGGGAGGTTAAGGCTTCGAGGGTGGGTCAGGGTTAGGATTCAGGTTAGGGTTAGGGTTACTATATGGGGAGGCATTAGGTTATAGTTTAGGGTACGACAACGCTTAAATGCTTGTGTAAGTGTGAGGGCACAAATTACTGTTGTTGTACTGGTTAAGATTAGAGCATGGGAGAGGGTAAGGCATCGGAAGAGGGTCAGGTTTAGGGTTTGGGTTAGGGTTAGGGTTAGGGAATGGGGAGGGATTAGGGTACAGGTTAGGGTACGACAATGCTTAAGCGTTAGTGTATGTGTGAGAGCATGAGTTAGTATTGGTGTACTGGTTCAGATTTCGGCACGGGTGAGGGTAAGGCTTCGGGTGAGGGACAGGATTAGGGATCAGGTTAGGGTTAGGGTTAGGCAATGGGGAGGGATTAGGGTACAGGTTAGGTTACAGCAATGGTTTAGGGTTAACCTGCGTTTTAGGGCATGGGTTAGTCGTGATGTAACGGTTAAAATTAGGACATGGGTGAGGGTAAAGCTTCGGGTGAGTGTCAGGTTTACGGTTCGAGTTAGGGTTAGGGTTAGGGAATGGAGAGGGATTAGTGTACAGGTTAGGGTAAAACAACGCTTAAGGGTTAGCGTACGTGTGAGGGCACGGTTTAGTGTTGGTGTAATGTTTAAGATTAGGTCACGGGTGAGGTTAAGGCTTCGGGTGAGGGTCAGGATTAGGATTGGGGTTAGGGTTAGGGTTAGGGAATATGGAGGGATCAGGGTACAGTTTAGGGTATGACAATGCTTAAGCGTTAGCGTACGTTTGAGGGCACGAGATAGTTTTGGTGTACTGGTTAATGTAAAGACACGGGTGAGGGTAAGGCTTCAAGTGAGGGAGAGGATTAGGGATCAGGTTAGTGTTAGAGTTAAGCAATGGGGAGGGATTAGGGTACAGGTTACGGTACGGCAACGGTTTAGGTTTAGCCTACGTTGGAGGGCATGGGTTAGTGTTGATGTACTGTTTAAACTTAGTACACGGGTGAGGGTAAAGTTTCAGGTGAGTGTCAGGGTTAGGGTTCGGGTTAGGTTTAGTGTTCGGGAATGGAGAGCGATTAGGGTACAGGTTAGGGTACGGCTGCGGTTTAGGATTAGTGTACGTTTGAGGGCACTGTTTAGTGTTGGTTTACTGGTTAAGATTAGGTGACGGGTGAGGGTAAGGCTTCTGGTGGGGGTCAGGGTTAGGATTCAGGTTAGGGTTAGGGTTAGGAAATGGGGAGGCATTAAGTTATAGTTTAGTGTACGACAACGCTTAAGTGTTAGCGTAAGTGTGAGGGCACAAATTAGTGTTGGTGTACTGGTTAAGATTAGGGCACGGGAGAGGGTAAGGCCTCGGAAGAGGGTCAGTTTTAGGGTTTGGGTTAGGGTTAGGGTTAGGGAATGGAGACGGATTAGGGTACAGGTTAGGGTACGGCAACGGCTTAGGGTTAGCCTACGTTGCAGGGCATGGGTTAGTGTTGATATCCTACTTAAAATTAGGACACGTGTGAGGGTAAAGCTTCGGGTGAGTGTCAGGGTTAGGGTTCGGTGTAGGGTTAGGGTTAGGGAATGGAGTTGGATAAGGGTGCAGTTTAGCGTACGGCTGCGGTTTAGGGTTACTGTACGTGTGAGGGCATGGTTTAGTGTTGGTGTAATGAGTAAGATTAGGTCACGTGTGAGGTTAAGGCTTCGGGTGAGGGTGAGGATTAGGATTCAGGTTAGGGTTAGGGTTAGGGAGTGTGGAGGGATTAGGGTACAGTTTGGGGTACGACAACGCTTAAGGATTAGCATACGTGTGAGGGCACGAGTTAGGTTTGGTGTACTGGTTAAGATACGGGCACAGGTGAGGGTAAGGCTTCGGGTGAGCAACAGGTTTAGGTATCAGGTTAAGGTTAGGGTTAGGCAGTTGGGAGGGATTAGGGTACAGGTTACGGCACGGCAAAGGTTTAGTGTTACCCTAGGTTGGAGGGCATGGTTTAGTGTGGATGTAGTGTTTAAAATTAGGACACGGGTGAGAGTAAAGCTTCGGGTGATTGTCAGGGTTAGGATTCAGGGTAGTGTTAGTGTTAGGGAATGGAGAGGGATTAGGGTACTGGATAGGGTATGGCTGCGGTTTAGGTTTACTCTACGTGTGAGGGCACGGTTTAGTGTTCGTGTAATGATTAAGATTAGGTCAGGGGTGAGGTTAAGGCTTCGGATGAGGGTCAGGATTAGGATTTGGGTTAGGGTTAGGTTTAGGGAATGGGGAGGGAATAGGGTACAGGTTAGGGTACAGCAACAATTTAGGTTTAGCCTACGTTTGAGGGCATGGTTTAGTGGTGATGTACTGTTTAAAGTTAGTACACAGGTGAGGGTAAAGTTTCGGGTGAGTGTCAGGGTTAGGGTTCGGGTTAGGCAATGGGGAGTGATTAGGGTACAGGTTAGGGTACAGCAATGGTTTAGGGTTAACCTACGTTTGAGGGCATGGGTTAGTGGTGATGTAATGGTTCAAATTAGGACACGGGTGAGGGTAAAGCTTCGGGTGAGTGTCAGGGTTAGGGTTTGAGTTAGGGTTAGGGTTAGGGAATGGACAGGGATTAGGGTACATGTTAGGATATGACAATGCTTAAGGGTTAGCGTACGTGTGAGGGCACGAGTTAGTTTTGGTGTACTGTTTAAGATTAGGGAACGGGTGAGGGTAAGGCTTCAGGTGAGGGACAGGATTACCGATAGGGTTAGGGTTAGGGTTAGGCAATGGGGAGGGATTAGGTTACAGGTTAGGGTACAGCTGCAGTTTAGCTTTAGCGTACGTGTGAGGTCACGGTTTAGTGTTGGTGTACTGGTTAAGATTAGGGCACAGGTGAGTGTAAGGCCTCGGAAGAGGGTCAGTTTTAGGGTTTGGGTTAGGGTTAGGGTTAGGGAATGGAGAGGGATTAGGGTACAGGTTATGGTAAGACAACGCTTAAGGGTTAGCCTACGTGTGAGGGCACGAGTTAGTTTTGGTGTTCTTGTTAAGATAAGGGCACAGGTGAGTGTAAGGCTTCGGGTGGGGGACAGGATTATCGATCCGGTTAGGGTTAGGCAATGGGGAAGTATTAGGGTACAGGTTTGGGTACGGCTGTGTTTTATGATTAGCGTACGTGTGAGTGCACGGTTTAGTGTTTGTGTAATGGTTAAGATTAAGTTACAGGTGAGGTTAAGGCTTCGAGTGAGGGTCAGGGTTAGGATTCGGGTTAGGGTTAGGGTTAGGGAATGGGGAGGGATTAGGGTACACTTTAGGGTACGACAATGCTTAAGGGTTAGCGTACGTGTGATGTTAGGATTTAGTGTTGGTGTACTGGTTAAGATTAGGGCACGGGTGAGGATAAGGCTTTGGAAGAGGGACAGGATTAAGGATCGGGTCAGGGATAGGGTTAGGCAATGGGGAGGGATTAGGGTACAGTTCAGGGTACGACAGCACTTATGGATTAGTGCACGTGTGAGGGCACGATTTAGTGTCGGTGTCCTGGTTAAGCTTAGGGCACGGGTGAGTGTAAGGCTTCGGGTGAGGGTTAGGGTTAGGATTTGGGTTAGGGTTAGGGTTACGAAATGGGGAGGGATTAGGGTACAGTTTAGGGTACGACAGTTCTTAAGGATTAGCGTACGTGTGATGGCACGACTTAGTGTTGGTGTACGGGTTACGATTAGGGCACGGGTGAGGGTAAAGCTTCGGGTGAGTGTCAGGTTTAGGGTTCGGGTTAGGGTTAGGGTTAGGAAATGGGGAGGGATTAGGTTACAGTTTATTGTACGACAGCGCATAAGGTTTAGCGTAAGTGTGAGGGCATGAGTTAGTGTTGGTGTACTGGTTAAGATTAGGGCACGTGTGAGGGTAAGGCCTTGGAAGAGGGTCAGGTTTAGGGTTTGGGTTAGGGTTAGGGTTAGGGAATGGAGAGGGATTTGGGTACAGGTTAGGTTACGGCTACGGTTTAGGGTTAGCCTACATAGCAGGGCATTGCTTAGTGTTGATGTCCTGGTTAAAATTAGGACACGGGTGAGGGTAAAGCTTCGGGTGAGTGTCAGGTTTAGGGTTCGGGTTAGGGTTAGGGTTAGGGAATGGAGTTGGATTAGACTACAGGTTAGGGTACGGCTCCGGTTTAGGGTTACTGTACGTGTGAGGGCACGGTTTAGTGTTGATGTCCTGGTTAAGATTAGGTGACGGGTGAGGGTAAGGCTACGTGTGAGGGTCAGGATTAGGAATCGGGCTAAGGTTAGGGTTAGGAAACGGGGAGGTATTAGGGTACAGTTTCGGATATGACAACGCTTAACGGTTAGCGTACATGTGAGGGCATGAGTTAGTTTTGGTGTACTGGATAAGATAAGGGCACGTGTGAAGGTAAGGTTTCGCGTGAGGGACAGGATAAGGGATCGGTTTAGGTTTAGGATTAGGCAATGGGGAGGGATTAGGGTACAGGTTAGGGTACAGCAACGGTTTAGGGTTAGCCTACATTTCAAGGCATGGGTTAATGGTGATGTACTGTTTAAAATTAGGACGCGGGTGAGAGTAAAGCTTCGGGTGATTTTCAGGGTTAGGGTTCGAGTTACGGTTAGGGTTGAGGAATGGAGAGTGATTACAGTACAGGTTAGGGTAAGACAACGCTTAAGGGTTATCGTTCGTGTGATGGCACTGTTTAGTGTTGGTGTAATGGTTAATATTAAGTCACGGGTGAGGTTAAGGCTTCGGGTGAGGGTCAGGATTAGGATTCGGGTTAGGGTTAGGGTTAGGGAATGGGAAGGGATTAGCGTACAGTTTAGGGTAAGACATCGCTTAACGGCTAGCGTACGTGTGAGGGCACGAGTTAGTGTTCGTGTACTGGTTAAGATTAGGACACGTGTGAGGGTAAGGCCTCGGAAGAGGGTCAGGATTAGAGTTTGAGTTAGGCTTAGGGTTAGGGAATGGAGAGGGATTAGGGTACAGGTTAGGGTTCGGCAAAGATTTAGGGTTAGCCTACGTTGCAGGGCATGGTTTAGTGTTGATGTCCGGGTTGAAATGAGGACACGGGTGAGGGTAAAGCTTCGGGAGAGTATCATGGTTAGGGTTCGGGTTAGGGTTAGGGTTAGGGAATTGAGAGGGATTAGGGGACAGGTTAGGATACGACAATGCTTAAGATTTAGCACCCGTTTGAGGTCACGAGTTACTGTTGGTGTACTGGTTAAGATTAGGGCACGTGTGAGGGTAAGGCCTCGGAAGAGGGTCAGGTTTATGGTTTGGTTAAGGGTTAGGTTTAGGGCATGGGGAGGGATTAGGGTACATGATAGTGCACGGTAACGGTTTAAGGTTAGACAACGTTGGAGGGCATGGGTTAGTGTTGATGTCCTTATTAAATTTAGGACACGGGTGA
The DNA here is from genome assembly GCA_036417435.1 of Inia geoffrensis. Lineage (NCBI taxonomy): Eukaryota > Metazoa > Chordata > Mammalia > Artiodactyla > Iniidae > Inia > Inia geoffrensis. The sequence continues at coordinate 72,506,658 of CM070910.1, read as the reverse complement.
GGGTAAAGCTTCGGTTGAGTGTCAGGGTTAGGGTTCGGGTTCGGGTTACTGATAGGGAATGGAAGGGATTAGGGTACAGGTTAGGGTACGGCTGCGGTTTAGGGTTAGCGTACGTGTGAGGGCACGGTTTAGTGATGGTGTACTGGTCAAGACTAAGGCACTGGTGAGGGTAAGGCTTCGGGTGAGGGTCAGGTTTAGGATTCGGATTAGGGTTAGGTTTAGGAAATGTAGAGGGATGAGGGTACAGTTTAGGGTACGACAGTGCTTAAGGGTTAGCTTACGCATGAGGGCACGACTTAGTGTTGGTGTACTGGTTAAGATTAGGGCACGGGTGAGGGTAAAGGTTTGGGAGAGTGTCAGGGTTTGGGTTAGGGTTAGGGTTACGATTAGGCAATGGGGAGTTATTAGGGTACAGGTTAGTGTACGACAATGTTTTAGTGTTAGCCTACATTGGAGGACATGTGTTAGTGTTGATGTAGTGTTTAAAATTAGGACACGGGTGAGCGTAAAGCTTCGGGTGAGTGTCAGGTTTAGGGTTTGGGTTAGGGTTAGGGATAGGGAATGGAGAGGGATTAGGGTACAGGTTATGGTAAGACAACGCTTAAGGGTTAGCCTACGTGTGATGACACGGTTTAGTGTCGGTGTAATGGTTAAGATTAAGTCACGGGTGAGGTTAAGGCTTCGGGTGAGTGTCAGAATTAGGATTCGGGTTAGGGTTAGGGTTAGGGAATAGAGACGGATTTGAGTACAGTTTAGGGTACGACAACGCTTAAGTGTTAGCGTACGTGTGAGGGCACGAGTTAGTTTTGGTGTACTGGTTAATATAAGGGCACAGGTGAGGGTAAGGCTTCGGGTGAGGAACAGGATTAGGAATCGGGTTAGTGTTAGGGTTAGGCAATGGGGAGGAATTAGGGTACAGGTTACGGCACAGCAACGGTTTAGTGTTAGCCTAGTTTGGAGGGCATGGTTTAGTGTTGATGTACTGTTTAAAATTAGGACACGGGTGAGGGTAAAGCTTCGGGTGATTGTCAGGGATAGGGTTTGGGTTAGGGTTAGTGTTAGGGAATGGAGAGGCATTACGGTACGTTAGGGTACGGTTGCGGTTTAGGGTTAACATACATGTGAGGGCACGGTTTAGTGTTGGTGTACTGGTTAAAATTAGGTCACGGGTGAGGGTAAGGCTTCGGGTGAGGGTCAGGGTTAGGATTCGGATTAGGGTTAGGGTTAGGGAATGGGGAGGGATTAGGTTACAGTTTATTGTACTATAACGCTTAAGTGTTAGCGTACGTGTGAGGTCACGAATTAGTGTTGGTGTACTGGTTAAGATTAGGGCTCGGTTGAGGGTAAGGCTTCGGGTCAGGGACAGGAATACGGATCGGTTTAGGGCTAGGGTTAGGCAATGGTGAGGTATTAGGGTACAGGTTAGGGTACGGCTGCAGTGTAGGGTTAGCGTACCTGTGAGGGCATGGTTTACTGTTGGTGTAAGGGTTAAGATTAAGTCACAGGTGAGGTTAAGGCTTCGAGTGAGTGTCAGGGTTAGGATTCGGGTTAGGGTTAGGGTTAGGAAATGGGGAGGGATTAAGGTACAGGTTAGTGTACGACAATGGTTTAGTGTTAGCCTATATTGGAGGAAATGGATTAGTGTTGATGTAGTGTTTAAAATTAAGACACGGGTTAGCGTAAAGCTTCGGGTGAGTGTCAGTCTTTGGGTTCAGGTTAGGGTTAGTGTTAGGGAATGGAGAGGGATTAGGGTATAGATTAGGGTACTGCTGCGGTTTAGGGTTAGTGTACGTGTGAGGGCACAGTTTAGTGATGGTGTACTGGTTAAGATTAAGGCACGGGGAGGGTGAGGCTTCGGGTAAGGGACAGGGTTAGGATTCGGGTTAGGGTTAGGAAATCGGGAGGGATTAGGGTACAGTTTAGGGCATGACAGTTCTTAAGGGTTAGCATAAGTGTGAGGGCACGACTTAGTGTTGGTGTACTGGTTAAGATTAGGGCACGGGTGAGGGTAAAGCTTCGGGTGAGTGTCAGTGTTAGGGTTCGGGTTAGCGTTAGGGTTAGGGAATGGAGAGAGATTAGGATACAGGTTAGGGTACAGCTGCGGTTTAGGTTTAGCGTAAGTGTGAGAGCACAGTTTAGTTTTGGTGTACTGGTTAAGATTAGGGCACGGGAGAGGGCAAGGCCTCGGAAGAGGGTCAGTTTTAGGGTTTGGGTTAGGGTTAGCGGTAGGGAATGGAGAGGGTTAGGGTACAGGTTGGGGTACGGCAACAGTTTAGGGTTAGCCTACGTTTGAGGACATGGTTTAGTGGTGATGTACTGTTTAAAATTAGGACACGGGTGAGGGTAAAGCTTCGGGTGACTGTCAGGGTTAGGGTTCGAGTTAGGGTTAGGGTTAGGGAATGGAGAGGGATTAGGGTACAGGTTACAGTAAGACAACGCTTAAGGGTTAGCCTACGTGTAATGGCACGGTTTAGTGTTGGTGTAATGTTTAAGATTAATTCACGGGTGAGTTTAAGGCTTCGGGTGAGTGTCAGGATAAGAATTCGGGTTACGGTTAGGGTTAGGGAATAGGAAGGGATTAGGGTACAGTTTAGGGTACGACAGTGCTTAAGGGATAGCGTACGTGTGAGGGCACGAGTTAGGTTTGGTGTACTGGTTAAGATAAGGGCACAGGTGAGGGTAAGGCTTCGGTTGAGGGACAGGATTAGGGATCGGGTTAGGGTTAGGGTTAGGCAATGGGGAAGAATTAGGTTACAGGTTAGGGCACAGCAACGGTTTAGTGTTAGCCTAGGTTGGAGGACATGGTTTAGTGTTGATGTAGCGATTAAAATTAGGACACCGTTGACGGTAAAGCTTCGGTGATTGTCAGGGTTAGGGTTCGGGTTAGGGTTAGTGTTAGGGAATGGAGAGGGATTAGGGTACAGGTTAGGGTACGGCTGCGGTTTAGGGTTAGCGTACGTGTGAGGGCACGGTTTAGTGTTGGTGTACTGGTTAAAATTATGTCACGGATGAGGATAAGGCTTCAGGTGAGGGTCAGGGTTAGGCTTGAGTTTAGGGTTAGGGTTAGGGAATGGGGAGGGATTAGGTTACAGTTTATTGTACTATAACGTTTAAGGGTTAGCGTACGTGTGAAGGCACGAGGAAGTGTTGGTGTACTGGTTAAGATTAGGGCACGTGTGAGTGTAAGGCCTCGGAAGAGGGTCAGGCTTAGGGCTTGGGTTAGGGTTAGGGTTAGGGAATGTGGAGGGATTAGGGTACAGGTTAGGGTACGGCAACGGTTTAGGGTTATGCACCGTTGCAGGGCATGGATTGGTGTTGATGTCTTTGTTAAAATTAGGACACGGGTGAGGGTAAAGCTTCGGGTGAGTGTCAGGGTTAGGGTTCGGGTTAGGGTTAGGGTTAGGGAATCGAGTTGGATTAGGGTACAGGTTAGGGTACGGCTGTGGTTTAGGGTAACTGTATGTGTGAGGGAACGGTTTAGTGTTGATGTCCTGGTTAACATTAGGTCACGGGTGAGGGTAAGGCTTCGCGTGAGGGTCAGGATTAGGAATCGGGCTAGGGTTAGTGTTAGAAAATGGGGAGGGATTAGGGTACAGTTTAGAGTAGGACAACGCATAAGGGTTAGCGTACGTGTGAGGGCATGAGTTAGTTTTGGTGTACTGGTTAAGATAAGGGCACGGGTGAGGGTAAGGCTTTGGGTGAGGGACAGGATTAGGGATCGGGTTAGGGTTAGGATTAGGCCATGGGGAGGGATTAGGGTACAGGTTAGTGTACGACAATGGTTTAGTGTTAACCTACATTGGAGGACATGGTTTAGTGTTGATGTAGTGTTTAAAATTAGGACACGGGTTAGCGTAAAGTTTCGGGTGAGTGTCAGGATTAGGGTTCGGTTAGGGTTAGTGTTAGGGAATGGAGAGGGATTAGGGTACAGATTAGGTTACTGCTGCGGTTTAGGGTTAGCGTACGTGTGAGGGCACATTTTAGTGATGGTGTACTGGTTAAGATTAAGGCACGGGGAGGGTGAGGCTTCGGGTAAGGGACAGTGTTAGGATGCGGGTTAGGGTTAGGGTTAGGAAATGGGGAGGGATTCGGGTACAGTTTAGGGTACGACAGTGCTTAAGGGTTAGCATACGTGTGAGGGCATGACCTAGTGTTGGTGTACTGTTTAAGATTAGGGCACGGGTGAGGGTAAAACTTCGGGTGAGTGTCAGGGATAGGGTTCCAGTTAGGGTTAGGGTTATAGAATGGGTAGGGATTAGGGTACAGTTTAGGGTAGGACAACACTTAAGGGTTAGTGTACGTGTGATGGCACGATTTAATGTCGGTGTCCTGGTTAAGATTAGGGCACAGGTGAGGGTATGGCTTCGGGTGAGGGTCAGGGTTAGGATTCGGGTTAGTGTTAGGGTTAGGAAATGAGGAGGGATTAGGGTACAGTTTAGGGTACGACAGTTCTTAAGCGTTAACATACGTGTGAGGGCACGACTTAGTGTTGGTGTACTGGTTAAAATTAGGGCACAGGTGTGGGTAAAGCTTCGGGTGAGTGTCAGGGTTAGGGTCCGGGTTAGGGGTTAGGGTTAGGGAATGGAGAGAGATTAGGATACAGGTTAGGGTACAGCTGCGGCTTAGGTTTAGCGTACGTGTGAGGGCACGGTTTAGTGTTGGTGTACTGGTTAAGATTAGGGCACGGGTTAGGGTAAGGCCTCGGAAGAGGGTCAGTTTTAGTGTTTGGGTTAGGGTTAGGGTTATTGAATGGAGAGGGATTAGGGTACAGATTATGATACGGGAACAGTTTAGGGTTAGCCTACGTTGCAGGGCATGGGTTACTGTTGATGTACTGTTTAAAATTAGGACACGGGTGAGGGTAAAGCTTCGGGTGAGTGTCAGGGTTAGGGTTTGGGTTAGGGTTTAGGTTAGGTAATGGAGAGGGATTAGGGTACAGATTAGGATACGACAATGCTTAAGGGTTAGCGTACGTGTGAGGGCACTGTTTAGTGTTGGTGTACTGGTTAAGATTAGGTTACCGGTGAGGGGAAAGCTTCGGGTGAGGGTCAGGTTTAGGATTCGGGTTAGGGTTAGAGTTAGGAAATGGGGAGGGATTAGGGTACAGTTTAGGGTACGACAACGCTTAAGTGTTAGCGTACGAGTGAGGGCACGAGTTAGTGTTGGTGTAGTGGTTAAGATTAGGGCACGGGTGAGGGTAAGGCTTCAGGTGAGGGACAGGATTTGGGATCGGTTTAGGGTTAGGGTTAGGCAATGGGGAGCGATTAATGTACAGGTTAGGGTACAGCAACAGTTTAGGGGTAGCCTACGTTTAAGGGTATTGTTTAGTGGTGATGTACTGTTTAAAATTGGGACACGGGTGAGGGTAAAGCTTCGGGTGAGTGTCAGGGTTAGGGTTCGAGTTAGGTTTAGGGTTAGAGAATGGAGAGGGATTAGGGTACATGTTAGGGTAAAACCATGCTTAAGGGTTAGCGTACGTGTGATGGCACGGTTTAGTGTTGGTGTAATGGTTAAGATTAAGTCACGGGTGAGGTTAAGGCTTCGGGTGAGGGTCAGGATTAGGATTCGGGTTTGGGTTAGTGTTAGGGAATGGGGAGGGTTTAGGGTACAATTTAAGGTAAGACAGCACCTAAGGGTTATCTTACGTGTGAGGGCACGAGTTAATTTTGGTGTACTGGTTAAGATAAGGGCACGGGTGAGTGTAAGGATTCGGGTGAGGGACAGGATTATGGATCTGTTTAGGGTTCGGGTTAGGCAATGTGGAGGTATTAGGGTACAGGTTATGGTACAGCTGCAGTTTAGGTTTAGCAAACGTGTGTGAGCATGGTTTAGTGTTGGTGTAATGGTTAAGATTAAGTCACGGGGTAGGTTAAGGCTTCGAGTGAGGGTCAGGGTTAGGATTCGGGTTAGGGTTAGGGTTAGGGAATGGAGAAGGATTAGGGTACAGGTTAGGATACGACAACGCTTAAGGGTTAGCGTACGTGTGAGTACACGAGTTAGTGTTGGTGTACTGGTTAAGATTAGGGCACGGGTGAGCGTAAGGCAACGGAAGAGGGTCAGGTGTAGGGTTTGGGTTAGGGTTAGGTGTAGGGAATTGGGAGGGATTAGGGTACAGTATAGTGCACAGTTACGGTTTAAGGTTAGACGACGTTGGAGGGCATGGCTTAGTGTTGATATCCTTGTTAAATTTAGGACACAGGTGAGGGTAAAGCTTCGGGTGAGTGTCAGGTTTACGGTTCGGGTTAGGGTTACTGTTAGGGAATGGCGAGGGATTAGGGTGCAGTTTAGGGTATGGCAACGGTTTAGGGTTAGCCTACATTGGAGGGCATGTGTTCGTGTTGATGTCCTTGTTAAGATTAGGTCATGGGTGAGGGTAAGGCTACCGGTGAGGGTCAGGATTAGGAATTGGGCTAAGGTTAGGGTTAGGGAATGGGTGTGATTAGGGTACAGTTTCGGGTATGACAATGCTTAACGGTTAGCGTACATGTGAGGGCATGAGTTAGTTTTGGTGTACTGGTTAAGACAAGGGCACGTGTGAAGGTAAGGCTTCGGGTGAGGGACAGCATTAGGGATAGGGTTAGGGTTAGGATTAGGCAATGGGGAGGGATTAGGGTACAGGTTAGGGTACAACAACGGTTTAGGGTTAGCCTACATTTGAGGGCATGGGTTAGTGGTGATGTACTGTTTAAAATTAGGAGACAGGTGAGGGTAAAGCTTCTTGTGATTGTCAGGGTTAGAGTTCGAGTTACGTTTAGGGTTGAGGAATGGAGAGTGATTAGGGTACAGGTTAGGGTAAGACAACGCTTAAGGGTTAGCGTACGTGTAATGGCACGGTTTAGTGTTGGTGTAATGGTTAATATTAAGTCACGGGTGAGGTTAAGGGTTCGGGTGAGGGTCAGGATTAGGATTCGGGTTAGGGTTAGGGTTAGGGAATGGGAAGGGTTTAGCGTACAGTTTAGGGTAAGACAATGCTTAATGGTTAGCGTACGTGTGAGGGCACGAGTTAGTTTTGGTGTACTGGTTAAGATTAGGGCATGGGTGAGGGTAAGGCTTCGGGTGAGGGACAGGAATAGGAATCGGGTTAGGGTTAGGGTTAGGCAATGGGGAGGGATTAGGGTACAGGTTAGGGTACCGCAACGGTTTAGGGTTAGCCTACGATTGAGGGCATGGGTTAGTGGTGAGGTACTGTTTAATATTAGGACACGGGTGAGGGGAAAGCTTCGGGTGAGTGTCAGTGTTAGGGTTCGAGGTAGGGTTACGGTTAGGGAAAGGAGAGGGATTACCGTACAGGTTAGCGTAAGACAATGCTTAAGGGTTAGCGTACGTGTGATGTTAGGATTTAGTGTTGGTGTACTGGTTAAGATTAGGGCACGGGTGAGGATAAGGCTTCGGGTGAGGGACAGGATTAAGGATCGGGTTAGGGATAGGGTTAAGCAATGGGGAGGGATTAGGGTACAGGTTAGGTTACGGCTACGGTTTAGGGTTAACCTACGTAGCAGGGCATTGCTTACTGTTGATGTCCTGGTTGAAATTAGGACACGGGTGAGGGTAAAGCTTCGGGTGACTGTTAGGGTTAGGGTTCGGGTTAGGGTTAGTGTTAGGGAATGGAGTTGGATTAGGGTACAGGTTAGGGTATGGCTGCGATTTAGGGTTACTGTACGTGTGAGGGCACGGTTTAGTGTTGTTGTAATGGTTAAGAATAGGTCACGGGTAAGGTTAAGGCTTCGGTTGAGGGTCAGGATTAGGATTCGGGTTAGGGTTAGGGTTAGGGAATGGGGAGGGATTAGGGTACAGTTTAGGGTACGACAGTTCTTAAGGATTAGCGTACGTGTGATGGCACGACTTAGTGTTGGTTTACTGGTTACGATTAGGTCACGGGTGAGGGTAAAGCTTCGAGTAAAGGTCAGGGTTAGGGTTCGAATTAGGGTTAGGTTTAGGGAATGGAAAGGGATTAGGGTACAGGTTAGGGTAAGACAACGCTCAAGGGTTAGCGTACGTGTGATGGCATGGTATAGTGTTGATGCAATGGTTAAGATTAAGTCGCGGGTGAGGTTAAGGCTTCGGGTGAGGGCCAGGATTAGGATTCGGGTAAGGGTTAGGGATAGGGAATGGGGAGGGATTAGGTTACAGTTTATTGTACGACAGTGCATAAGGGTTAGCGTAAGTGTGAGGGCACGAGTTAGTGTTGGTGTACTGGTTAAGATTAGGGCACGTGTGAAGGTAAGACCTTGGAAGAGGGTCAGGTTTAGGATTTGGGTTAGGGTTAGGGTTAGGGAATGGAGAGGGATTTGGGTACAGGTTAGGGTTCGGCAACAGTTTAGGGTTAGCCTACGTTGCAGAGCATTGTTTAGCGTTGATGTCCTGTTTAAAATTAGGAGACGGGTGAGATGTAAATCTTAGGGTGAGTGTCAGGGTTAGGGTTCGTGTTAGGGTTAGGGTTAGGGAATGGAGAAGGATTAGGGTACAGTTTAGGATACGACAATGCTTAAGGGTTAGCGTACGCATGAGGGCACGAGTTAGTGTTGGTGTACTGGTTAAGATTAGGGCACGGGTGAGGATAAGGCCTCGGAAGAGGGTCAGGTTTAGGGTTTGGGTTAGGGTTAGGTGTAGGGAATGGGGAGGGATTAGGGTACAGTATAGTGCACAGTTACGGTTTAACGTTAGACAACGTTGGAGGGCAAGGGTTAGTGTTGATGTCCTTGTTAAATTTAGGACACAGGTGAGGGTACAGCTTAGGGTGAGTGTCAGGGTTAGGGTTCGGGTTAGGGTTACTGTTAGGGAATGGCGAGGGATTAGGGTGCAGGTTAGGGTATGGCAACAGTTTAGGGTTAGCCTACATTGCAGGTCATGTTTTAGTGTTGATGTCCTGGTTAAAATTAGGTCACGGGTGAGGGTAAGGCTACATGTGAGGGTCAGGATTAGGAATCGGGCTAAGGTTAGGGTTAGGGAATTGGGAGGGATTAGGGTACAGATTCGGGTATGACAACGCTTAACGGTTAGCATACATGTGAGGGCATGATTTAGTTTTGGTGTACTGGTTAATATAAGGGCACGTGTGAAGGTAAGGCTTCGGGTGAGGGACAGGATTAGGGATCGGGTTAGGGTTAGGATTAGGCAATGGGGAGGGATTAGAGTACAGGTTAGGGAACAGCAACGGTTCAGGGTTAGTCTACGTTTGAGGGCATGGGTTAGTGGTGATGTACTGTTTAAAGTTAGGACACGGGTGAGGTTAAAGCTTCGGGTGATTGTCAGGGTTAGAGTTCGAGTTACGGTTAGGGTTCAGGAATGGAGAGTGATTAGGGCACAGGTTAGGGTAAGACAATGCTTAAGGTTTAGCATACGTGTGATGGCACGGTTTACTGTTGGTGTAATGGTTAATATTAAGTCACGGGTGAGGTTAAGGCTTCGGGTGAGGGTCAGCATTAGGATTCTGGTTAGGGTTAGGGTTATTGAATGGGGAGGTATTAGGGTACAGTTTAGGGTACGACCACACTTAAGGGTTATTGCACGTGTGAGGGCACGATTTAGTGTCGGTGTGCTGAGTAAGATTAGGGCACGGGAGAGTGTAAGGCTTCGGGTGAGGGTCAGGGTAAGGATTCGGGTTAGGGTTAGGGTTACGAAATGGGGAGGGATTAGGGTACAGTTTAGGGTACGACAGTTCTTAAGGATTAGCGTACATGTGATGGCACGACTTAGTGTTGGTGTACTGGTTACGATTAGGGCACGAGTGAGTCTAAAGCTTCGGGTGAGTGTCAGGGTTAGGGTTCGGGTTAGGGTTAGGGTTAGGAAATGGGGAGGGATTAGGGTATAGTTTAGGGTACAAAAACTCTTAAGGGTTAGCGTACGTGTGAGGGTACGACTTAGTGTTGGTGTACTGGTTAAGATTAGGGCATGGGTGAGGGTAAGGTTTCGGGTGAGGGACAGGATTAGGGATCGGTTTAGGGTTGGGTTAGGCAATAGGGAGGGATGAGGGTACAGGTTAGGGTACAGCAACAGTTTAGGTTTACCCTACGTTTGAGGGCATTGCTTAGTGGTGATGTACTGTTTAAAATTAGGACACGGGTGAGGGTAAAGCTTCGGGTGAAGGTCAGGGTTAGGTTTCGAGTTATGGTTAGGGTTGAGGAATGGAGAGTGATTAGGGTACAGGTTAGGGTAAGACAACACTTAAGCGTTAGCATACGTGTGATGGCACGGTTTAGTGTTGGTGTAATGGTTAATATTAAGTCACGGGTGAGGTTAAGACTTCGGGTGAGGGTCAGGATTAGGATTCGGGTTAGGGTAAGGGTTAGGGAAAGGGAAGGGAGTAGCGTACAGTTTAGGGTAAGACAACGCTTAAGGATTAGCGTACGTGTGAGGGCACGTGTTAGTTTTGGTGTACTGGTTAAGATTAGGGCACGGGTGAGGGCAAGGCTTCGGGTGATGGACAGGAATAGGGATCGGGTTAGGGTTAGGCAATGGGGAGGGATTAGGGTACAGGTTAGGGTAACGCAACGGTTTAGGGTTAGCCTACGTTTGATGGCATGGGTTAGTGGTGAGGTACTGTTTAAAATTAGGACACGGGTGAGTGTCAGTGTTAGGGTTCGAGTTAGGGTTACGGTTAGGGAAAGGAGAGGGATTAACGTACAGGTTAGCGTAAGACAATGCTTAAGGGTTAGCGTACGTGTGATGTTAGGATTTAGTGTTGGTGTACTGGTTAAGATTAGGGCACGGGTGAGGATAAGGCTTCGGATGAGGGACAGGATTAAGGATCGGGTTAGGGATAGGGTTAGGCAATGGGGAGGGATTAGGGTACAGTTCAGGGTACGACAGCACTTATGGATTAGTGCACGTGTGAGGGCACGATTTAGTGTCGGTGTCCTGGTTAAGCTTAGCGCACGGGTGAGTGTAAGGCTTCGGGTGAGGGTCAGGGTTAGGATTTGGGTTAGGGTTAGGGTTACGAAATGGGGAGGGATTAGGGTACAGTTTAGGGTACGACAGTTCTTAAGGATTAGCGTACGTGTGATGGCACGACTTAGTGTTGGTGTACGGGTTACGATTAGGGCACGGGTGAGGGTAAAGCTTCGGGTGAGTGTCAGGTTTAGGGTTCGGGTTAGGGTTAGGGTTAGGAAATGGGGAGGGATTAGGGTATAGTTTAGGGTACGAAAACTCTTAAGGGTTAGCGTACGTGTGAGGGCACGAGTTAGTTTTGGTGTACTGGTTAAGATTAGGGAACGGGTGAGGGTAAGGCTTCGGGTGAGGGACAGGATTACGGATTGGGTTAGGGTTAGGGTTAGGCAATGGGGAGGGATTAGGGTACAGGTTAGGGTACAGCTGCTGTTTAGGTTTAGCGTACGTGTCAGGTCACGGTTTAGTGTTGGTGTACTGGTTAAGATTAGGGCACAGGTGAGGGTAAGGCCTTGGAAGAGGGTCAGGTTTAGGGTTTGGGTTAGGGTTAGAGTTAGGGAATGGGGAGGGATTAGGGTACAGGTTAGGGTACGGCAACGGTTTAGGGTTAGCCTACGTTGCAGGGAATGGGTTAGTGTTGATGTCCTCCTTAAAATTAGGACACGGGTGAGGGTAAAGCTTCGGGTGAGTGTCAGGCTTAGGGTTCGGTTTAGGTTTAGGGTTAGGGAATGGAGTTTGATTAGGGTGCTGTTTAGCGTACGGCTGCGGTTTAGGGTTACTGTACGTGTGAGGACACGGTTTAGTGTTGGTGTAATGGTTAAGATTAGGTCACGTGTGAGGTTAAGGCTTCAGGTGAGGGTCAGGATTAGGATTCGGGTTAGGGTTAGGGTTAGGGAATGGGGAGGGATTAGAGTACAGTTTAGGGTATGACAACGCTTAAGGGTTAGCATACGTGTGAGGGCACGAGTTAGTTTTGGTGTACTGGTTAAGATACGGGAACAGGTGAGGGTAAGGCTTCGGGTGAGGGACAAGATTAGAGATCAGTTTACGGTTAGGGTTAGGCAATGGGGAGGGATTAGGGTACAGGTTAGGGTACAGCAATGGTTTAGGGTTAACCTACGTTTGAGGGCATGGGTTAGTGGTGATGTAATGGTTAAAATTAGGAAACGGGTGAGGGTAAAGCTTCAGGTGAGTGTCAGGGTTAGGGTTCGAGTTAGGGTTAGGGTTAGGGAATGGAGAGGGATTAGTGTACAGGTTAGGGTAAAACAGCGCTTAAGGGTTAGTGTACGTGTGAGGGCACGGTTTAGTGTTGGTGTAATGGTTAAGATTAGGTCACGGGTGAGGTTAAGGCTTCGGGTGAGGGTCAGGATTAGGATTGGGGTTAGGGTTAGGGTAGAGGAATATGGAGGGATTAGTGTACAGTTTAGGGTATCACAATGCTTAAGGGTTAGCGTACGTTTGAGGGCACGAGATAGTTTTGGTGTACTGGTTAAGGTAAAGACACGGGTGAGGGTAAGGCTTCAAGTGAGGGACAGGATTAGGGATCAGGTTAGTGTTAGGGTTAGGCAATGGGGAGGGATTAGGGTACAGGTTACGGCACGGCAACGGTTTAGGTTTAGCCTACGTTGGAGGGCATGTGTTTGTGTTGATGGACTGTTTAAAATTAAGACACGGGTGAGGGTAAAGCTTCGCGTGAGTGTCAGGGTTAGGGTTCGGGTTAGCTTCAGTGTTCGGGAATGGAGACGGATTAGGGTACAGGTTAGGGTATGGCTGTGGTTTAGGGTTAGTGTACGTGTGAGGGCACGGTTTAGTGTTGGTGTACTGGTTAAGATTAAGTAACGGTTGAGTGTAAGGCTACGGGTGAAGATCAGGGTTAGGATTCAGGTTAGGGTTAGGAAATGGGGAGGCATTAGATAATAGTTTAGGGTAAGACAACGCTTAGGTGTTAGCGTAAGTGTGAGGGCACAAATTAGTGTTGGTGTACTGGTTAAGATTAGGACACGGGAAAGGGTAAGGCCTCGGAAGAGGGTCAGGTTTAGGGTTTGGGTTAGGGTTAGGGTTAGGGAATGGGGAGGGATTAGGGTACAGGTTATGGTACGGCAACGGTTTAGGGTTGGCCTAGGTTGGAGGGCATGGTTTAGTGTGGATGTAGTGTTTAAAATTCGGACACGGGTGATAATAAAGCTTCGGGTGATTGTCAGGGTTAGGATTCGGGGTAGTGTTAGTGTTAGGGTATGGAGAGGGATTAGGGTACAGGTTAGGGTACAGCTGCGGTTTAGGGTTACTCTACATGTGAGGGCACGGCTTAGTGTTGGTGTAATGGTTAAGATTAGGTCACGGGTGAGGTTAAGGCTTCTGTTGAGGGTCAGGATTAGGATTCGGGTTAGGGTTAGGTTTAGGGAATGGGGAGGCATTAGGGTACAGTTTAGGGTACGACAAGGCTTAAGGGTTAACGTACGTGTGAGGGCACGAGTTAGTTTTGGTGTTCTTGGTAAGATAAGGGCACAGGTGAGTGTAAGGCTTCGGGTGGGGGACAGGATTATCGATCGGGTTAGGGTTAGGCAATGGGGAAGTATTAGGGTACAGGTTTGGGTACGGCTGTGGTTTAGGATTAACGTACGTGTGAGTGCACGGTTTACTGTTTGTGTAATGGTTAAGATTAAGTTACAGGTGAGGTTAAGGCTTCGAGTGAGGGTCAGGGTTAGGATTCGGGTTAGGGTTAGGGTTAGGGAATGCTGAGGGATTAGGTTAGATTTTAGGGTACGACAATGCTTAAGGGTTAGCGTACGTGTGAGGGCACGAGTTAGTGTTGGTGCACTGGACAAGATTAGGGCACGGGTGAGTGTAAGGCTTTGGTGAGGGACAGGATTAGGGATCGGTTTAGGGTTAGGGTTAGGCAATTGGGGGGAATAGGGTACAGGTTAGGGTACAGCAACAATTTAGGTTTAGCCTACGTTTGAGGGCATGGTTTTGTGGTGATGTACTGTTTAAAGTTAGTACACAGGTGAGGGTAAAGTTTCGGGTGAGTGTCAGGGTTCGGGTTCGAGTTAGGGTTAGTGTTATGGAATGGAGAGGGATTAAGGTACAGGTTAGGGTAAGACAACGTTTAAGGGTTAGCGTACGTGTGATGGCACGGTTTAGTGTTGGTGTAATGGTTAAGATTAAGTCATGGGTGAGGTTAAGGCTTCGGGTGAGAGTCAGGATTAGGATTCGGGTTAGGGTTACTGTTAGGGAATGGGGAGGTATTTGGGTACAGATTAGGGTAAGACAACACTTAAGGGTTAGCGTACGTGTGAGGATTCGAGTTAGGTTTGGTGTACTGGTTAAGATAAGGGCATGGGTGAGGCTAAGGATTCGGGTGAGGGAAAGGATTATGGATCGGGTTAGGGTTACGGTTAGGCAATGGGGAGGGATTAGGGTACAGGTTAGCGTGCGGCTGCGGTGTAGGTTTAGCGTACCTTTGAGTGCACGGTTTAGTGTAGGTGTAATGGTTAAGATTAGGTCACGGGTGAGGTTAAGGCTTCGGATGAGGGTCAGGATTAGGATTCGGGTGAGGGTTAGGGTTAGGGAATGGGGAGGGATTAGGGTACAGGTTAGGGTACAGCAATGGTTTAGGGTTAACCTACGTTTGAGGGCATGGGTTAGTGGTGATGTCATGGTTAAAATTAGGACACGGGTGAGGGTGAAGCTTCGGGTGAGTGTCAGGGTTAGGGTTTGAGTTAGGGTTAGGGTTAGGGAATGGAGAGGGATTAGTGTACAGGTTAGGGTAAAACAATGCTTAAGGGTTAGCGTACGTGTGAGGGCACGGTTTAGTGTTGGTGTAGTGGTTAAGATTAGGTAACGGGTGAGGTTAAGGCTTCGGGTGAGGGTCAGGATTAGGATTGGGGTTAGGGTTAGGGTTGGGGAGTATGGAGGGATTAGGGTACAGTTTAGGGTATGACAATGCTTAAGGGTTAGTGTACGTTTGAGGGCACGAGATAGTTTTGGTGTACTGGTTAAGGTAAAGACACGGGTGAGGGTAAGGCTTCAAGTGAGGGACAGGATTAGGGATCAGGTTAGTGTTAGGGTTAGGCAATGGGGAGGGATTAGGTTACAGGTTACGGCACGGCAACGGTTTAGGTTTAGCCTACGTTGGAGGGCATGTGCTAGTGTTGATGTACTATTTAAAATTAAGACACGGGTGAGGGTGAAGTTTCGGGTGAGTGTCAGGGTTAGGGTTCGGGTTAGGTTTAGTGTTCGGGAATGGAGAGGGATTAGGGTACAGGTTAGGGTATGGCTGTGGTTTAGGGTTAGTGTACGTGTGAGGGCACGGTGTAGTGTTGGTGTACTGGTTAAGATTAAGTGACGGTTGAGTATAAGGCTACGGGTGAAGGTCAGGGTTAGGATTCAGGTTAGGGTTAGGAAATGGGGAGGCATTAGATAATAGTTTAGGGTAAGACAACGCTTAGGTGTTAGCGTAAGTGTGAGGGCACAAATTAGTGTTGGTGTACTGGTTAAGATTAGGACACGGGAAAGGGTAAGGCCTCGGAAGAGGGTCAGGTTTAGGGTTTGGGTTAGGGTTAGGGTTAGGGAATGGGGAGGGATTAGGGTACAGGTTATGGTACGGCAACGGTTTAGGGTTAGCCTACGTTGCAGGGCATGTGTTAGTGGTGACGTCCTCCTTAAAATTAGGACACGGGTGAGGGTAAAGCTTCGGGTGAGTGTCAGGCTTAGGGTTCGGTTTAGGGTTAGGGTTAGGGAATGGAGTTGGAATAGGGTGCCGTTTAGCATATGGCTGCGGTTTAGGGTTACTGTACATGTGAGGGCACGGTTTAGTGTTGGTGTAATGGTTAAGATTAGGTCACGTGTGAGGTTAAGGCTTCGTTTGAGGCTCAGGATTAGGATTCGGGTTAGGGTTAGGTTTAGGGAATGGGGAGGCTTTACGGTACAGTTTAGGGTACGGCAACGCTTAAGGGTTAGCGTACGTGTGAGGGCACGAGTTAGTTTTGGTGTTCTTGTTAAGATAAGGGCACAGGTGAGTGTAAGGCTTCGGGTGGGGGACTGGATTATGGATCGTGTTAGGGTTAGGCAATGGGGAGGTATTAGGGTACAGGTTTGGGTACGGCTGCGGTTTAGGATTAGCGTACGTGTGAGGGCACGGTTTAGTGTTTGTGTAATGGTTAAGATTAAGTTACAGGTGAGGTTAAGGCTTCGAGTGAGTGTCAGTGTTAGGATTCGGGTTAGGGTTAGGGTTAGGGAATGGGGAGGGATTAAGTTAGAGTTTAGGGTACAACAACGCTTAAGGGTTAGCGTACGTGTGAGGGCACGAGTTAGTGTTGGTGCACTGGATAAGATTAGGGCACGGGTGAGGGTAAGGCTTTGGGTGAGGGACAGGATTAGGGATCGGTTTAGGGTTAGGGTTAGGCAATTGGGAGGGAATAGGGTACAGGTTAGGGTACAGCAACAATTTAGGTTTAGCCTACGTTTGAGGGCATGGTTTTGTGGTGATGTACTGTTTAAAGTTAGTACACGTGTGAGGGTAAAGTTTCGGGTGAGTGTCAGGGTTAGGGTTCGAGTTAGGGTTAGTGTTAGGGAATGGAGAGGGATTAGGGTACAGGTTAGGGTAAGACAACGTTTAAGGGTTAGCGTACGTGTGATGGCACGGTTTAGTGTTGGTGTAATGTTTAAGATTAAGTCACGGGTGAGGTTAAGGCTTCGGGTGAGGGTCAGGATTAGGATTCGGGTTAGGGTTACTGTTAGGGAATGGGGAGGTATTTGGGTACAGATTAGGGTAAGACAACACTTAAGGGTTAGCGTACGTGTGAGGATTCGAGTTAGGTTTGGTGTACTGGTTAAGATAAGGGCACGGGTGAGGCTAAGGATTCGGGTGAGGGAAAGGATTATGGATCGGGTTAGGGTTAGGGTTAGGGTTAGGCAATGGAGAGGGATTAGGGTACAGGTTAGCGTGCGGCTGCGGTGTAGGTTTAGCGTACCTTTTAGGGCACGGTTTAGTGTTGGTGTAATGGTTATGATTAAATCACGGGGGAGGTTAAGGCTTCGAGGGTGGGTCAGGGTTAGGATTCAGGTTAGGGTTAGGGTTACTATATGGGGAGGCATTAGGTTATAGTTTAGGGTACGACAACGCTTAAGTGCTTGTGTAAGTGTGAGGGCACAAATTACTGTTGTTGTACTGGTTAAGATTAGAGCATGGGAGAGGGTAAGGCATCGGAAGAGGGTCAGGTTTAGGGTTTGGGTTAGGGTTAGGGTTAGGGAATGGGGAGGGATTAGGGTACAGGTTAGGGTACGACAATGCTTAAGCGTTAGTGTATGTGTGAGAGCATGAGTTAGTATTGGTGTACTGGTTCAGATTTCGGCACGGGTGAGGGTAAGGCTTCGGGTGAGGGACAGGATTAGGGATCAGGTTAGGGTTAGGGTTAGGCAATGGGGAGGGATTAGGGTACAGGTTAGGTTACAGCAATGGTTTAGGGTTAACCTGCGTTTTAGGGCATGGGTTAGTCGTGATGTAACGGTTAAAATTAGGACATGGGTGAGGGTAAAGCTTCGGGTGAGTGTCAGGTTTACGGTTCGAGTTAGGGTTAGGGTTAGGGAATGGAGAGGGATTAGTGTACAGGTTAGGGTAAAACAACGCTTAAGGGTTAGCGTACGTGTGAGGGCACGGTTTAGTGTTGGTGTAATGTTTAAGATTAGGTCACGGGTGAGGTTAAGGCTTCGGGTGAGGGTCAGGATTAGGATTGGGGTTAGGGTTAGGGTTAGGGAATATGGAGGGATCAGGGTACAGTTTAGGGTATGACAATGCTTAAGCGTTAGCGTACGTTTGAGGGCACGAGATAGTTTTGGTGTACTGGTTAATGTAAAGACACGGGTGAGGGTAAGGCTTCAAGTGAGGGAGAGGATTAGGGATCAGGTTAGTGTTAGAGTTAAGCAATGGGGAGGGATTAGGGTACAGGTTACGGTACGGCAACGGTTTAGGTTTAGCCTACGTTGGAGGGCATGGGTTAGTGTTGATGTACTGTTTAAACTTAGTACACGGGTGAGGGTAAAGTTTCAGGTGAGTGTCAGGGTTAGGGTTCGGGTTAGGTTTAGTGTTCGGGAATGGAGAGCGATTAGGGTACAGGTTAGGGTACGGCTGCGGTTTAGGATTAGTGTACGTTTGAGGGCACTGTTTAGTGTTGGTTTACTGGTTAAGATTAGGTGACGGGTGAGGGTAAGGCTTCTGGTGGGGGTCAGGGTTAGGATTCAGGTTAGGGTTAGGGTTAGGAAATGGGGAGGCATTAAGTTATAGTTTAGTGTACGACAACGCTTAAGTGTTAGCGTAAGTGTGAGGGCACAAATTAGTGTTGGTGTACTGGTTAAGATTAGGGCACGGGAGAGGGTAAGGCCTCGGAAGAGGGTCAGTTTTAGGGTTTGGGTTAGGGTTAGGGTTAGGGAATGGAGACGGATTAGGGTACAGGTTAGGGTACGGCAACGGCTTAGGGTTAGCCTACGTTGCAGGGCATGGGTTAGTGTTGATATCCTACTTAAAATTAGGACACGTGTGAGGGTAAAGCTTCGGGTGAGTGTCAGGGTTAGGGTTCGGTGTAGGGTTAGGGTTAGGGAATGGAGTTGGATAAGGGTGCAGTTTAGCGTACGGCTGCGGTTTAGGGTTACTGTACGTGTGAGGGCATGGTTTAGTGTTGGTGTAATGAGTAAGATTAGGTCACGTGTGAGGTTAAGGCTTCGGGTGAGGGTGAGGATTAGGATTCAGGTTAGGGTTAGGGTTAGGGAGTGTGGAGGGATTAGGGTACAGTTTGGGGTACGACAACGCTTAAGGATTAGCATACGTGTGAGGGCACGAGTTAGGTTTGGTGTACTGGTTAAGATACGGGCACAGGTGAGGGTAAGGCTTCGGGTGAGCAACAGGTTTAGGTATCAGGTTAAGGTTAGGGTTAGGCAGTTGGGAGGGATTAGGGTACAGGTTACGGCACGGCAAAGGTTTAGTGTTACCCTAGGTTGGAGGGCATGGTTTAGTGTGGATGTAGTGTTTAAAATTAGGACACGGGTGAGAGTAAAGCTTCGGGTGATTGTCAGGGTTAGGATTCAGGGTAGTGTTAGTGTTAGGGAATGGAGAGGGATTAGGGTACTGGATAGGGTATGGCTGCGGTTTAGGTTTACTCTACGTGTGAGGGCACGGTTTAGTGTTCGTGTAATGATTAAGATTAGGTCAGGGGTGAGGTTAAGGCTTCGGATGAGGGTCAGGATTAGGATTTGGGTTAGGGTTAGGTTTAGGGAATGGGGAGGGAATAGGGTACAGGTTAGGGTACAGCAACAATTTAGGTTTAGCCTACGTTTGAGGGCATGGTTTAGTGGTGATGTACTGTTTAAAGTTAGTACACAGGTGAGGGTAAAGTTTCGGGTGAGTGTCAGGGTTAGGGTTCGGGTTAGGCAATGGGGAGTGATTAGGGTACAGGTTAGGGTACAGCAATGGTTTAGGGTTAACCTACGTTTGAGGGCATGGGTTAGTGGTGATGTAATGGTTCAAATTAGGACACGGGTGAGGGTAAAGCTTCGGGTGAGTGTCAGGGTTAGGGTTTGAGTTAGGGTTAGGGTTAGGGAATGGACAGGGATTAGGGTACATGTTAGGATATGACAATGCTTAAGGGTTAGCGTACGTGTGAGGGCACGAGTTAGTTTTGGTGTACTGTTTAAGATTAGGGAACGGGTGAGGGTAAGGCTTCAGGTGAGGGACAGGATTACCGATAGGGTTAGGGTTAGGGTTAGGCAATGGGGAGGGATTAGGTTACAGGTTAGGGTACAGCTGCAGTTTAGCTTTAGCGTACGTGTGAGGTCACGGTTTAGTGTTGGTGTACTGGTTAAGATTAGGGCACAGGTGAGTGTAAGGCCTCGGAAGAGGGTCAGTTTTAGGGTTTGGGTTAGGGTTAGGGTTAGGGAATGGAGAGGGATTAGGGTACAGGTTATGGTAAGACAACGCTTAAGGGTTAGCCTACGTGTGAGGGCACGAGTTAGTTTTGGTGTTCTTGTTAAGATAAGGGCACAGGTGAGTGTAAGGCTTCGGGTGGGGGACAGGATTATCGATCCGGTTAGGGTTAGGCAATGGGGAAGTATTAGGGTACAGGTTTGGGTACGGCTGTGTTTTATGATTAGCGTACGTGTGAGTGCACGGTTTAGTGTTTGTGTAATGGTTAAGATTAAGTTACAGGTGAGGTTAAGGCTTCGAGTGAGGGTCAGGGTTAGGATTCGGGTTAGGGTTAGGGTTAGGGAATGGGGAGGGATTAGGGTACACTTTAGGGTACGACAATGCTTAAGGGTTAGCGTACGTGTGATGTTAGGATTTAGTGTTGGTGTACTGGTTAAGATTAGGGCACGGGTGAGGATAAGGCTTTGGAAGAGGGACAGGATTAAGGATCGGGTCAGGGATAGGGTTAGGCAATGGGGAGGGATTAGGGTACAGTTCAGGGTACGACAGCACTTATGGATTAGTGCACGTGTGAGGGCACGATTTAGTGTCGGTGTCCTGGTTAAGCTTAGGGCACGGGTGAGTGTAAGGCTTCGGGTGAGGGTTAGGGTTAGGATTTGGGTTAGGGTTAGGGTTACGAAATGGGGAGGGATTAGGGTACAGTTTAGGGTACGACAGTTCTTAAGGATTAGCGTACGTGTGATGGCACGACTTAGTGTTGGTGTACGGGTTACGATTAGGGCACGGGTGAGGGTAAAGCTTCGGGTGAGTGTCAGGTTTAGGGTTCGGGTTAGGGTTAGGGTTAGGAAATGGGGAGGGATTAGGTTACAGTTTATTGTACGACAGCGCATAAGGTTTAGCGTAAGTGTGAGGGCATGAGTTAGTGTTGGTGTACTGGTTAAGATTAGGGCACGTGTGAGGGTAAGGCCTTGGAAGAGGGTCAGGTTTAGGGTTTGGGTTAGGGTTAGGGTTAGGGAATGGAGAGGGATTTGGGTACAGGTTAGGTTACGGCTACGGTTTAGGGTTAGCCTACATAGCAGGGCATTGCTTAGTGTTGATGTCCTGGTTAAAATTAGGACACGGGTGAGGGTAAAGCTTCGGGTGAGTGTCAGGTTTAGGGTTCGGGTTAGGGTTAGGGTTAGGGAATGGAGTTGGATTAGACTACAGGTTAGGGTACGGCTCCGGTTTAGGGTTACTGTACGTGTGAGGGCACGGTTTAGTGTTGATGTCCTGGTTAAGATTAGGTGACGGGTGAGGGTAAGGCTACGTGTGAGGGTCAGGATTAGGAATCGGGCTAAGGTTAGGGTTAGGAAACGGGGAGGTATTAGGGTACAGTTTCGGATATGACAACGCTTAACGGTTAGCGTACATGTGAGGGCATGAGTTAGTTTTGGTGTACTGGATAAGATAAGGGCACGTGTGAAGGTAAGGTTTCGCGTGAGGGACAGGATAAGGGATCGGTTTAGGTTTAGGATTAGGCAATGGGGAGGGATTAGGGTACAGGTTAGGGTACAGCAACGGTTTAGGGTTAGCCTACATTTCAAGGCATGGGTTAATGGTGATGTACTGTTTAAAATTAGGACGCGGGTGAGAGTAAAGCTTCGGGTGATTTTCAGGGTTAGGGTTCGAGTTACGGTTAGGGTTGAGGAATGGAGAGTGATTACAGTACAGGTTAGGGTAAGACAACGCTTAAGGGTTATCGTTCGTGTGATGGCACTGTTTAGTGTTGGTGTAATGGTTAATATTAAGTCACGGGTGAGGTTAAGGCTTCGGGTGAGGGTCAGGATTAGGATTCGGGTTAGGGTTAGGGTTAGGGAATGGGAAGGGATTAGCGTACAGTTTAGGGTAAGACATCGCTTAACGGCTAGCGTACGTGTGAGGGCACGAGTTAGTGTTCGTGTACTGGTTAAGATTAGGACACGTGTGAGGGTAAGGCCTCGGAAGAGGGTCAGGATTAGAGTTTGAGTTAGGCTTAGGGTTAGGGAATGGAGAGGGATTAGGGTACAGGTTAGGGTTCGGCAAAGATTTAGGGTTAGCCTACGTTGCAGGGCATGGTTTAGTGTTGATGTCCGGGTTGAAATGAGGACACGGGTGAGGGTAAAGCTTCGGGAGAGTATCATGGTTAGGGTTCGGGTTAGGGTTAGGGTTAGGGAATTGAGAGGGATTAGGGGACAGGTTAGGATACGACAATGCTTAAGATTTAGCACCCGTTTGAGGTCACGAGTTACTGTTGGTGTACTGGTTAAGATTAGGGCACGTGTGAGGGTAAGGCCTCGGAAGAGGGTCAGGTTTATGGTTTGGTTAAGGGTTAGGTTTAGGGCATGGGGAGGGATTAGGGTACATGATAGTGCACGGTAACGGTTTAAGGTTAGACAACGTTGGAGGGCATGGGTTAGTGTTGATGTCCTTATTAAATTTAGGACACGGGTGAGGGTAAAGCTTCGGTTGAGTGTCAGGGTTAGGGTTCGGGTTCGGGTTACTGATAGGGAATGGAAGGGATTAGGGTACAGGTTAGGGTACGGCTGCGGTTTAGGGTTAGCGTACGTGTGAGGGCACGGTTTAGTGATGGTGTACTGGTCAAGACTAAGGCACTGGTGAGGGTAAGGCTTCGGGTGAGGGTCAGGTTTAGGATTCGGATTAGGGTTAGGTTTAGGAAATGTAGAGGGATGAGGGTACAGTTTAGGGTACGACAGTGCTTAAGGGTTAGCTTACGCATGAGGGCACGACTTAGTGTTGGTGTACTGGTTAAGATTAGGGCACGGGTGAGGGTAAAGGTTTGGGAGAGTGTCAGGGTTTGGGTTAGGGTTAGGGTTACGATTAGGCAATGGGGAGTTATTAGGGTACAGGTTAGTGTACGACAATGTTTTAGTGTTAGCCTACATTGGAGGACATGTGTTAGTGTTGATGTAGTGTTTAAAATTAGGACACGGGTGAGCGTAAAGCTTCGGGTGAGTGTCAGGTTTAGGGTTTGGGTTAGGGTTAGGGATAGGGAATGGAGAGGGATTAGGGTACAGGTTATGGTAAGACAACGCTTAAGGGTTAGCCTACGTGTGATGACACGGTTTAGTGTCGGTGTAATGGTTAAGATTAAGTCACGGGTGAGGTTAAGGCTTCGGGTGAGTGTCAGAATTAGGATTCGGGTTAGGGTTAGGGTTAGGGAATAGAGACGGATTTGAGTACAGTTTAGGGTACGACAACGCTTAAGTGTTAGCGTACGTGTGAGGGCACGAGTTAGTTTTGGTGTACTGGTTAATATAAGGGCACAGGTGAGGGTAAGGCTTCGGGTGAGGAACAGGATTAGGAATCGGGTTAGTGTTAGGGTTAGGCAATGGGGAGGAATTAGGGTACAGGTTACGGCACAGCAACGGTTTAGTGTTAGCCTAGTTTGGAGGGCATGGTTTAGTGTTGATGTACTGTTTAAAATTAGGACACGGGTGAGGGTAAAGCTTCGGGTGATTGTCAGGGATAGGGTTTGGGTTAGGGTTAGTGTTAGGGAATGGAGAGGCATTACGGTACGTTAGGGTACGGTTGCGGTTTAGGGTTAACATACATGTGAGGGCACGGTTTAGTGTTGGTGTACTGGTTAAAATTAGGTCACGGGTGAGGGTAAGGCTTCGGGTGAGGGTCAGGGTTAGGATTCGGATTAGGGTTAGGGTTAGGGAATGGGGAGGGATTAGGTTACAGTTTATTGTACTATAACGCTTAAGTGTTAGCGTACGTGTGAGGTCACGAATTAGTGTTGGTGTACTGGTTAAGATTAGGGCTCGGTTGAGGGTAAGGCTTCGGGTCAGGGACAGGAATACGGATCG
This sequence comes from Inia geoffrensis, assembly GCA_036417435.1. Lineage (NCBI taxonomy): Eukaryota > Metazoa > Chordata > Mammalia > Artiodactyla > Iniidae > Inia > Inia geoffrensis. The sequence continues at coordinate 72,483,012 of CM070910.1, read as the reverse complement.
GTTTAGGGCTAGGGTTAGGCAATGGTGAGGTATTAGGGTACAGGTTAGGGTACGGCTGCAGTGTAGGGTTAGCGTACCTGTGAGGGCATGGTTTACTGTTGGTGTAAGGGTTAAGATTAAGTCACAGGTGAGGTTAAGGCTTCGAGTGAGTGTCAGGGTTAGGATTCGGGTTAGGGTTAGGGTTAGGAAATGGGGAGGGATTAAGGTACAGGTTAGTGTACGACAATGGTTTAGTGTTAGCCTATATTGGAGGAAATGGATTAGTGTTGATGTAGTGTTTAAAATTAAGACACGGGTTAGCGTAAAGCTTCGGGTGAGTGTCAGTCTTTGGGTTCAGGTTAGGGTTAGTGTTAGGGAATGGAGAGGGATTAGGGTATAGATTAGGGTACTGCTGTGGTTTAGGGTTAGTGTACGTGTGAGGGCACAGTTTAGTGATGGTGTACTGGTTAAGATTAAGGCACGGGGAGGGTGAGGCTTCGGGTAAGGGACAGGGTTAGGATTCGGGTTAGGGTTAGGAAATCGGGAGGGATTAGGGTACAGTTTAGGGCATGACAGTTCTTAAGGGTTAGCATAAGTGTGAGGGCACGACTTAGTGTTGGTGTACTGGTTAAGATTAGGGCACGGGTGAGGGTAAAGCTTCGGGTGAGTGTCAGTGTTAGGGTTCGGGTTAGCGTTAGGGTTAGGGAATGGAGAGAGATTAGGATACAGGTTAGGGTACAGCTGCGGTTTAGGTTTAGCGTAAGTGTGAGAGCACAGTTTAGTTTTGGTGTACTGGTTAAGATTAGGGCACGGGAGAGGGCAAGGCCTCGGAAGAGGGTCAGTTTTAGGGTTTGGGTTAGGGTTAGCGGTAGGGAATGGAGAGGGTTAGGGTACAGGTTGGGGTACGGCAACAGTTTAGGGTTAGCCTACGTTTGAGGACATGGTTTAGTGGTGATGTACTGTTTAAAATTAGGACACGGGTGAGGGTAAAGCTTCGGGTGACTGTCAGGGTTAGGGTTCGAGTTAGGGTTAGGGTTAGGGAATGGAGAGGGATTAGGGTACAGGTTACAGTAAGACAACGCTTAAGGGTTAGCCTACGTGTAATGGCACGGTTTAGTGTTGGTGTAATGTTTAAGATTAATTCACGGGTGAGTTTAAGGCTTCGGGTGAGTGTCAGGATAAGAATTCGGGTTACGGTTAGGGTTAGGGAATAGGAAGGGATTAGGGTACAGTTTAGGGTACGACAGTGCTTAAGGGATAGCGTACGTGTGAGGGCACGAGTTAGGTTTGGTGTACTGGTTAAGATAAGGGCACAGGTGAGGGTAAGGCTTCGGTTGAGGGACAGGATTAGGGATCGGGTTAGGGTTAGGGTTAGGCAATGGGGAAGAATTAGGTTACAGGTTAGGGCACAGCAACGGTTTAGTGTTAGCCTAGGTTGGAGGACATGGTTTAGTGTTGATGTAGCGATTAAAATTAGGACACCGTTGACGGTAAAGCTTCGGTGATTGTCAGGGTTAGGGTTCGGGTTAGGGTTAGTGTTAGGGAATGGAGAGGGATTAGGGTACAGGTTAGGGTACGGCTGCGGTTTAGGGTTAGCGTACGTGTGAGGGCACGGTTTAGTGTTGGTGTACTGGTTAAAATTATGTCACGGATGAGGATAAGGCTTCAGGTGAGGGTCAGGGTTAGGCTTGAGTTTAGGGTTAGGGTTAGGGAATGGGGAGGGATTAGGTTACAGTTTATTGTACTATAACGTTTAAGGGTTAGCGTACGTGTGAAGGCACGAGGAAGTGTTGGTGTACTGGTTAAGATTAGGGCACGTGTGAGTGTAAGGCCTCGGAAGAGGGTCAGGCTTAGGGCTTGGGTTAGGGTTAGGGTTAGGGAATGTGGAGGGATTAGGGTACAGGTTAGGGTACGGCAACGGTTTAGGGTTATGCACCGTTGCAGGGCATGGATTGGTGTTGATGTCTTTGTTAAAATTAGGACACGGGTGAGGGTAAAGCTTCGGGTGAGTGTCAGGGTTAGGGTTCGGGTTAGGGTTAGGGTTAGGGAATCGAGTTGGATTAGGGTACAGGTTAGGGTACGGCTGTGGTTTAGGGTAACTGTATGTGTGAGGGAACGGTTTAGTGTTGATGTCCTGGTTAACATTAGGTCACGGGTGAGGGTAAGGCTTCGCGTGAGGGTCAGGATTAGGAATCGGGCTAGGGTTAGTGTTAGAAAATGGGGAGGGATTAGGGTACAGTTTAGAGTAGGACAACGCATAAGGGTTAGCGTACGTGTGAGGGCATGAGTTAGTTTTGGTGTACTGGTTAAGATAAGGGCACGGGTGAGGGTAAGGCTTTGGGTGAGGGACAGGATTAGGGATCGGGTTAGGGTTAGGATTAGGCCATGGGGAGGGATTAGGGTACAGGTTAGTGTACGACAATGGTTTAGTGTTAACCTACATTGGAGGACATGGTTTAGTGTTGATGTAGTGTTTAAAATTAGGACACGGGTTAGCGTAAAGTTTCGGGTGAGTGTCAGGATTAGGGTTCGGTTAGGGTTAGTGTTAGGGAATGGAGAGGGATTAGGGTACAGATTAGGTTACTGCTGCGGTTTAGGGTTAGCGTACGTGTGAGGGCACATTTTAGTGATGGTGTACTGGTTAAGATTAAGGCACGGGGAGGGTGAGGCTTCGGGTAAGGGACAGTGTTAGGATGCGGGTTAGGGTTAGGGTTAGGAAATGGGGAGGGATTCGGGTACAGTTTAGGGTACGACAGTGCTTAAGGGTTAGCATACGTGTGAGGGCATGACCTAGTGTTGGTGTACTGTTTAAGATTAGGGCACGGGTGAGGGTAAAACTTCGGGTGAGTGTCAGGGATAGGGTTCCAGTTAGGGTTAGGGTTATAGAATGGGTAGGGATTAGGGTACAGTTTAGGGTAGGACAACACTTAAGGGTTAGTGTACGTGTGATGGCACGATTTAATGTCGGTGTCCTGGTTAAGATTAGGGCACAGGTGAGGGTATGGCTTCGGGTGAGGGTCAGGGTTAGGATTCGGGTTAGTGTTAGGGTTAGGAAATGAGGAGGGATTAGGGTACAGTTTAGGGTACGACAGTTCTTAAGCGTTAACATACGTGTGAGGGCACGACTTAGTGTTGGTGTACTGGTTAAAATTAGGGCACAGGTGTGGGTAAAGCTTCGGGTGAGTGTCAGGGTTAGGGTCCGGGTTAGGGGTTAGGGTTAGGGAATGGAGAGAGATTAGGATACAGGTTAGGGTACAGCTGCGGCTTAGGTTTAGCGTACGTGTGAGGGCACGGTTTAGTGTTGGTGTACTGGTTAAGATTAGGGCACGGGTTAGGGTAAGGCCTCGGAAGAGGGTCAGTTTTAGTGTTTGGGTTAGGGTTAGGGTTATTGAATGGAGAGGGATTAGGGTACAGATTATGATACGGGAACAGTTTAGGGTTAGCCTACGTTGCAGGGCATGGGTTACTGTTGATGTACTGTTTAAAATTAGGACACGGGTGAGGGTAAAGCTTCGGGTGAGTGTCAGGGTTAGGGTTTGGGTTAGGGTTTAGGTTAGGTAATGGAGAGGGATTAGGGTACAGATTAGGATACGACAATGCTTAAGGGTTAGCGTACGTGTGAGGGCACTGTTTAGTGTTGGTGTACTGGTTAAGATTAGGTTACCGGTGAGGGGAAAGCTTCGGGTGAGGGTCAGGTTTAGGATTCGGGTTAGGGTTAGAGTTAGGAAATGGGGAGGGATTAGGGTACAGTTTAGGGTACGACAACGCTTAAGTGTTAGCGTACGAGTGAGGGCACGAGTTAGTGTTGGTGTAGTGGTTAAGATTAGGGCACGGGTGAGGGTAAGGCTTCAGGTGAGGGACAGGATTTGGGATCGGTTTAGGGTTAGGGTTAGGCAATGGGGAGCGATTAATGTACAGGTTAGGGTACAGCAACAGTTTAGGGGTAGCCTACGTTTAAGGGTATTGTTTAGTGGTGATGTACTGTTTAAAATTGGGACACGGGTGAGGGTAAAGCTTCGGGTGAGTGTCAGGGTTAGGGTTCGAGTTAGGTTTAGGGTTAGAGAATGGAGAGGGATTAGGGTACATGTTAGGGTAAAACCATGCTTAAGGGTTAGCGTACGTGTGATGGCACGGTTTAGTGTTGGTGTAATGGTTAAGATTAAGTCACGGGTGAGGTTAAGGCTTCGGGTGAGGGTCAGGATTAGGATTCGGGTTTGGGTTAGTGTTAGGGAATGGGGAGGGTTTAGGGTACAATTTAAGGTAAGACAGCACCTAAGGGTTATCTTACGTGTGAGGGCACGAGTTAATTTTGGTGTACTGGTTAAGATAAGGGCACGGGTGAGTGTAAGGATTCGGGTGAGGGACAGGATTATGGATCTGTTTAGGGTTCGGGTTAGGCAATGTGGAGGTATTAGGGTACAGGTTATGGTACAGCTGCAGTTTAGGTTTAGCAAACGTGTGTGAGCATGGTTTAGTGTTGGTGTAATGGTTAAGATTAAGTCACGGGGTAGGTTAAGGCTTCGAGTGAGGGTCAGGGTTAGGATTCGGGTTAGGGTTAGGGTTAGGGAATGGAGAAGGATTAGGGTACAGGTTAGGATACGACAACGCTTAAGGGTTAGCGTACGTGTGAGTACACGAGTTAGTGTTGGTGTACTGGTTAAGATTAGGGCACGGGTGAGCGTAAGGCAACGGAAGAGGGTCAGGTGTAGGGTTTGGGTTAGGGTTAGGTGTAGGGAATTGGGAGGGATTAGGGTACAGTATAGTGCACAGTTACGGTTTAAGGTTAGACGACGTTGGAGGGCATGGCTTAGTGTTGATATCCTTGTTAAATTTAGGACACAGGTGAGGGTAAAGCTTCGGGTGAGTGTCAGGTTTACGGTTCGGGTTAGGGTTACTGTTAGGGAATGGCGAGGGATTAGGGTGCAGTTTAGGGTATGGCAACGGTTTAGGGTTAGCCTACATTGGAGGGCATGTGTTCGTGTTGATGTCCTTGTTAAGATTAGGTCATGGGTGAGGGTAAGGCTACCGGTGAGGGTCAGGATTAGGAATTGGGCTAAGGTTAGGGTTAGGGAATGGGTGTGATTAGGGTACAGTTTCGGGTATGACAATGCTTAACGGTTAGCGTACATGTGAGGGCATGAGTTAGTTTTGGTGTACTGGTTAAGACAAGGGCACGTGTGAAGGTAAGGCTTCGGGTGAGGGACAGCATTAGGGATAGGGTTAGGGTTAGGATTAGGCAATGGGGAGGGATTAGGGTACAGGTTAGGGTACAACAACGGTTTAGGGTTAGCCTACATTTGAGGGCATGGGTTAGTGGTGATGTACTGTTTAAAATTAGGAGACAGGTGAGGGTAAAGCTTCTTGTGATTGTCAGGGTTAGAGTTCGAGTTACGTTTAGGGTTGAGGAATGGAGAGTGATTAGGGTACAGGTTAGGGTAAGACAACGCTTAAGGGTTAGCGTACGTGTAATGGCATGGTTTAGTGTTGGTGTAATGGTTAATATTAAGTCACGGGTGAGGTTAAGGGTTCGGGTGAGGGTCAGGATTAGGATTCGGGTTAGGGTTAGGGTTAGGGAATGGGAAGGGTTTAGCGTACAGTTTAGGGTAAGACAATGCTTAATGGTTAGCGTACGTGTGAGGGCACGAGTTAGTTTTGGTGTACTGGTTAAGATTAGGGCATGGGTGAGGGTAAGGCTTCGGGTGAGGGACAGGAATAGGAATCGGGTTAGGGTTAGGGTTAGGCAATGGGGAGGGATTAGGGTACAGGTTAGGGTACCGCAACGGTTTAGGGTTAGCCTACGATTGAGGGCATGGGTTAGTGGTGAGGTACTGTTTAATATTAGGACACGGGTGAGGGGAAAGCTTCGGGTGAGTGTCAGTGTTAGGGTTCGAGGTAGGGTTACGGTTAGGGAAAGGAGAGGGATTACCGTACAGGTTAGCGTAAGACAATGCTTAAGGGTTAGCGTACGTGTGATGTTAGGATTTAGTGTTGGTGTACTGGTTAAGATTAGGGCACGGGTGAGGATAAGGCTTCGGGTGAGGGACAGGATTAAGGATCGGGTTAGGGATAGGGTTAAGCAATGGGGAGGGATTAGGGTACAGGTTAGGTTACGGCTACGGTTTAGGGTTAACCTACGTAGCAGGGCATTGCTTACTGTTGATGTCCTGGTTGAAATTAGGACACGGGTGAGGGTAAAGCTTCGGGTGACTGTTAGGGTTAGGGTTCGGGTTAGGGTTAGTGTTAGGGAATGGAGTTGGATTAGGGTACAGGTTAGGGTATGGCTGCGATTTAGGGTTACTGTACGTGTGAGGGCACGGTTTAGTGTTGTTGTAATGGTTAAGAATAGGTCACGGGTAAGGTTAAGGCTTCGGTTGAGGGTCAGGATTAGGATTCGGGTTAGGGTTAGGGTTAGGGAATGGGGAGGGATTAGGGTACAGTTTAGGGTACGACAGTTCTTAAGGATTAGCGTACGTGTGATGGCACGACTTAGTGTTGGTTTACTGGTTACGATTAGGTCACGGGTGAGGGTAAAGCTTCGAGTGAAGGTCAGGGTTAGGGTTCGAATTAGGGTTAGGTTTAGGGAATGGAAAGGGATTAGGGTACAGGTTAGGGTAAGACAACGCTCAAGGGTTAGCGTACGTGTGATGGCATGGTATAGTGTTGATGCAATGGTTAAGATTAAGTCGCGGGTGAGGTTAAGGCTTCGGGTGAGGGCCAGGATTAGGATTCGGGTAAGGGTTAGGGATAGGGAATGGGGAGGGATTAGGTTACAGTTTATTGTACGACAGTGCATAAGGGTTAGCGTAAGTGTGAGGGCACGAGTTAGTGTTGGTGTACTGGTTAAGATTAGGGCACGTGTGAAGGTAAGACCTTGGAAGAGGGTCAGGTTTAGGATTTGGGTTAGGGTTAGGGTTAGGGAATGGAGAGGGATTTGGGTACAGGTTAGGGTTCGGCAACAGTTTAGGGTTAGCCTACGTTGCAGAGCATTGTTTAGCGTTGATGTCCTGTTTAAAATTAGGAGACGGGTGAGATGTAAATCTTAGGGTGAGTGTCAGGGTTAGGGTTCGTGTTAGGGTTAGGGTTAGGGAATGGAGAAGGATTAGGGTACAGTTTAGGATACGACAATGCTTAAGGGTTAGCGTACGCATGAGGGCACGAGTTAGTGTTGGTGTACTGGTTAAGATTAGGGCACGGGTGAGGATAAGGCCTCGGAAGAGGGTCAGGTTTAGGGTTTGGGTTAGGGTTAGGTGTAGGGAATGGGGAGGGATTAGGGTACAGTATAGTGCACAGTTACGGTTTAACGTTAGACAACGTTGGAGGGCAAGGGTTAGTGTTGATGTCCTTGTTAAATTTAGGACACAGGTGAGGGTACAGCTTAGGGTGAGTGTCAGGGTTAGGGTTCGGGTTAGGGTTACTGTTAGGGAATGGCGAGGGATTAGGGTGCAGGTTAGGGTATGGCAACAGTTTAGGGTTAGCCTACATTGCAGGTCATGTTTTAGTGTTGATGTCCTGGTTAAAATTAGGTCACGGGTGAGGGTAAGGCTACATGTGAGGGTCAGGATTAGGAATCGGGCTAAGGTTAGGGTTAGGGAATTGGGAGGGATTAGGGTACAGATTCGGGTATGACAACGCTTAACGGTTAGCATACATGTGAGGGCATGATTTAGTTTTGGTGTACTGGTTAATATAAGGGCACGTGTGAAGGTAAGGCTTCGGGTGAGGGACAGGATTAGGGATCGGGTTAGGGTTAGGATTAGGCAATGGGGAGGGATTAGAGTACAGGTTAGGGAACAGCAACGGTTCAGGGTTAGTCTACGTTTGAGGGCATGGGTTAGTGGTGATGTACTGTTTAAAGTTAGGACACGGGTGAGGTTAAAGCTTCGGGTGATTGTCAGGGTTAGAGTTCGAGTTACGGTTAGGGTTCAGGAATGGAGAGTGATTAGGGCACAGGTTAGGGTAAGACAATGCTTAAGGTTTAGCATACGTGTGATGGCACGGTTTACTGTTGGTGTAATGGTTAATATTAAGTCACGGGTGAGGTTAAGGCTTCGGGTGAGGGTCAGCATTAGGATTCTGGTTAGGGTTAGGGTTATTGAATGGGGAGGTATTAGGGTACAGTTTAGGGTACGACCACACTTAAGGGTTATTGCACGTGTGAGGGCACGATTTAGTGTCGGTGTGCTGAGTAAGATTAGGGCACGGGAGAGTGTAAGGCTTCGGGTGAGGGTCAGGGTAAGGATTCGGGTTAGGGTTAGGGTTACGAAATGGGGAGGGATTAGGGTACAGTTTAGGGTACGACAGTTCTTAAGGATTAGCGTACATGTGATGGCACGACTTAGTGTTGGTGTACTGGTTACGATTAGGGCACGAGTGAGTCTAAAGCTTCGGGTGAGTGTCAGGGTTAGGGTTCGGGTTAGGGTTAGGGTTAGGAAATGGGGAGGGATTAGGGTATAGTTTAGGGTACAAAAACTCTTAAGGGTTAGCGTACGTGTGAGGGTACGACTTAGTGTTGGTGTACTGGTTAAGATTAGGGCATGGGTGAGGGTAAGGTTTCGGGTGAGGGACAGGATTAGGGATCGGTTTAGGGTTGGGTTAGGCAATAGGGAGGGATGAGGGTACAGGTTAGGGTACAGCAACAGTTTAGGTTTACCCTACGTTTGAGGGCATTGCTTAGTGGTGATGTACTGTTTAAAATTAGGACACGGGTGAGGGTAAAGCTTCGGGTGAAGGTCAGGGTTAGGTTTCGAGTTATGGTTAGGGTTGAGGAATGGAGAGTGATTAGGGTACAGGTTAGGGTAAGACAACACTTAAGCGTTAGCATACGTGTGATGGCACGGTTTAGTGTTGGTGTAATGGTTAATATTAAGTCACGGGTGAGGTTAAGACTTCGGGTGAGGGTCAGGATTAGGATTCGGGTTAGGGTAAGGGTTAGGGAAAGGGAAGGGAGTAGCGTACAGTTTAGGGTAAGACAACGCTTAAGGATTAGCGTACGTGTGAGGGCACGTGTTAGTTTTGGTGTACTGGTTAAGATTAGGGCACGGGTGAGGGCAAGGCTTCGGGTGATGGACAGGAATAGGGATCGGGTTAGGGTTAGGCAATGGGGAGGGATTAGGGTACAGGTTAGGGTAACGCAACGGTTTAGGGTTAGCCTACGTTTGATGGCATGGGTTAGTGGTGAGGTACTGTTTAAAATTAGGACACGGGTGAGTGTCAGTGTTAGGGTTCGAGTTAGGGTTACGGTTAGGGAAAGGAGAGGGATTAACGTACAGGTTAGCGTAAGACAATGCTTAAGGGTTAGCGTACGTGTGATGTTAGGATTTAGTGTTGGTGTACTGGTTAAGATTAGGGCACGGGTGAGGATAAGGCTTCGGATGAGGGACAGGATTAAGGATCGGGTTAGGGATAGGGTTAGGCAATGGGGAGGGATTAGGGTACAGTTCAGGGTACGACAGCACTTATGGATTAGTGCACGTGTGAGGGCACGATTTAGTGTCGGTGTCCTGGTTAAGCTTAGCGCACGGGTGAGTGTAAGGCTTCGGGTGAGGGTCAGGGTTAGGATTTGGGTTAGGGTTAGGGTTACGAAATGGGGAGGGATTAGGGTACAGTTTAGGGTACGACAGTTCTTAAGGATTAGCGTACGTGTGATGGCACGACTTAGTGTTGGTGTACGGGTTACGATTAGGGCACGGGTGAGGGTAAAGCTTCGGGTGAGTGTCAGGTTTAGGGTTCGGGTTAGGGTTAGGGTTAGGAAATGGGGAGGGATTAGGGTATAGTTTAGGGTACGAAAACTCTTAAGGGTTAGCGTACGTGTGAGGGCACGAGTTAGTTTTGGTGTACTGGTTAAGATTAGGGAACGGGTGAGGGTAAGGCTTCGGGTGAGGGACAGGATTACGGATTGGGTTAGGGTTAGGGTTAGGCAATGGGGAGGGATTAGGGTACAGGTTAGGGTACAGCTGCTGTTTAGGTTTAGCGTACGTGTCAGGTCACAGTTTAGTGTTGGTGTACTGGTTAAGATTAGGGCACAGGTGAGGGTAAGGCCTTGGAAGAGGGTCAGGTTTAGGGTTTGGGTTAGGGTTAGAGTTAGGGAATGGGGAGGGATTAGGGTACAGGTTAGGGTACGGCAACGGTTTAGAGTTAGCCTACGTTGCAGGGAATGGGTTAGTGTTGATGTCCTCCTTAAAATTAGGACACGGGTGAGGGTAAAGCTTCGGGTGAGTGTCAGGCTTAGGGTTCGGTTTAGGTTTAGGGTTAGGGAATGGAGTTTGATTAGGGTGCTGTTTAGCGTACGGCTGCGGTTTAGGGTTACTGTACGTGTGAGGACACGGTTTAGTGTTGGTGTAATGGTTAAGATTAGGTCACGTGTGAGGTTAAGGCTTCGGGTGAGGGTCAGGATTAGGATTCGGGTTAGGGTTAGGGTTAGGGAATGGGGAGGGATTAGAGTACAGTTTAGGGTATGAAAACGCTTAAGGGTTAGCATACGTGTGAGGGCACGAGTTAGTTTTGGTGTACTGGTTAAGATACGGGAACAGGTGAGGGTAAGGCTTCGGGTGAGGGACAAGATTAGAGATCAGTTTACGGTTAGGGTTAGGCAATGGGGAGGGATTAGGGTACAGGTTAGGGTACAGCAATGGTTTAGGGTTAACCTACGTTTGAGGGCATGGGTTAGTGGTGATGTAATGGTTAAAATTAGGAAACGGGTGAGGGTAAAGCTTCAGGTGAGTGTCAGGGTTAGGGTTCGAGTTAGGGTTAGGGTTAGGGAATGGAGAGGGATTAGTGTAGAGGTTAGGGTAAAACAGCGCTTAAGGGTTAGTGTACGTGTGAGGGCACGGTTTAGTGTTGGTGTAATGGTTAAGATTAGGTCACGGGTGAGGTTAAGGCTTCGGGTGAGGGTCAGGATTAGGATTGGGGTTAGGGTTAGGGTAGAGGAATATGGAGGGATTAGTGTACAGTTTAGGGTATCACAATGCTTAAGGGTTAGCGTACGTTTGAGGGCATGAGATAGTTTTGGTGTACTGGTTAAGGTAAAGACACAGGTGAGGGTAAGGTTTCAAGTGAGGGACAGGATTAGGGATCAGGTTAGGGTTAGGGTTAGGCAATGGGGAGGGATTAGGGTACAGGTTACGGTACGGTAACGGTTTAGGGTTAGCCTGCGTTGGAGGGCATGGGTTAGGGTTGTTGTACTGTTTAAAATTAGGACACGGGTGAGGGTAAAGCTTCAGGTGAGTGTCACGGTTAGGGTTTGCGTTAGGTTTAGTGTTCGGGAATGGAGAGGGATTAGGGTACAGGTTAGGGTACGGCTGCAGTTTAGGGTTAGTGTACGTGTGAGGGCACGGTTTAGTGTTGGTGTACTGGTTAAGATTAGGTGACGGGTGAGGGTATGGCTTCAGGTGAGTGTCAGGGTTAGAATTCAGGTTAGGGTTAGGGTTACGAAATGGGGAGGCATTACGTTATAGTTTAGGGTACGACAATGCTTAAGTGTTAGCGTAAGTGTGAGGGCACAAATTAGTGTTGGTGTACCTGTTAAGATTAGGGCATGGGAGAGGGTAAGGCCTCGGAAGAGGGTCAGGTTTAGGGTTAGGGTTAGGGTTAGGGAATGGGGTGGGTTTAGCGTACAGGTTAGGGTACGGCAATGGTTTAGGGTTAGCCTACGTTGCAGAGCATGGGTTAGTGTTGATGTCCTCTTTAAAATTAGGACACGGGTGAGGGTAAAGTTTCGGGTGAGTGTCAGGCTTAGGGTTCGGTTTAGGGTTAGGGTTAGGGAATGAAGTTGGATTAGAGTGCAGTTTAGCATAGGGCTGCGGTTTAGGGTTACTGTACGTGTGAGGGCACGGTTTAGTGTTGGTGTAATGGTTAAGATTAGGTCACGGGTGAGGTTAAGGCTTCGGTTGAGGGTCAGGATTAGGATTCGGGTTAGGGTTAGGGTTAGGGAATGGGGAGGGATTAGGGTACAGTTTACGGTATGACAACACTTAAGGGTTAGCATACGTGTGAGGGCACGAGTTAGTTTTGGTGTACTGGTTAAGATACGGGAACAGGTGAGGTTAAGGCTTCGGGTGAGGGACAGGATTAGGTATGGTGTTAGGGTTAGGGTTAGGCAGTTGGGAGGGATTAGGGTACAGGTTACGGCACGGCAACGGTTTAGTGTTAGCCTAGGTTGGAGGGTATGGTATAGTGTGGATGTAATTTTTAAAATTAGGACACGGGTGAGAGTAAAGCTTCGGGTGATGGTCAGGGTTAGGATTCGGGGTAGTGTTAGTGTTAGGGAATGGAGAGGGATTAGGGTACAGGTTAGGGTACGGCTGCGGTTTAGGGTTACTGTATGTGTGAGGGCACGGTTTAGTGTTGGTGTAATGGTTAAGATTAAGTCACGGGTGAAGTTAAGGCTTCAGTTGAGTGTCAGGATTAGGATTTGGGTTAGGGTTAGGGTTAGGGAATGTAGAGAGATTAGGTTAGAGTTTATGGTACGACAACGCTTAAGAGTTAGCGTACGTGTGAGGGCACGAGTTAGTGTTGGTGCACTGGATAAGATTAGGGCACGAGTGAGGGTAAGGTTTCGGGTGAGGAACAGGATAAGGGATCGGGTTAGGTTTAGGGTTAGGCAATGGGGAGGGATTAGGGTACAGGTTAGGATACGACAATGCTTAAGGGTTAGCGTACATGTGATGGCACGAGTTAGTGTTGGTGTACTGGTTAATATTAGGACACGGGTGAGGGTAAGGTCTCAGAAGAGGGTCAGGTTTAGGGTTTGGGTTAGGGTTAGGTTTAGGGAATGGGGAGGGATTAGGGTACAGGATAGTGCACGGTAACGGTTTAAGGTTAGACAACTTTGGAGGGCATGGGTTAGTGTTGATGTCCTTGTTAAATTTAGGACACGGGTGAGGGTAAAGCTTCGGGAGAGTGTCAGGGTTAGGGTTCGGGTTAGGTTTACTGTTATGGAATGGGGAGGGATTAGGGTACAGGTTAGGGTATGGCAACGGTTTAGGGTTAGCCTACATTGCAGGACATGGGTTAGTGTTGATGTCCTGGTTAAGATTAAGTCACAGGTGAGGGTAAGGCTTCGCGTGAGGTTCAGGATTAGGAATAGGTCTAGGGTTAGTGTTAGGGAATGGGGAGGGATTAGGGTACAGTTTAAAGTATGACAACGCTTAAGGGTTAGCGTACGTGTGAGGACATGAGTTAGTTTTGGTGTATTGGTTAAGATACGGGCACGGGTTAAGGTAAGGATTCGGGTGAGGGACAGGATTAGGGATCGGTTTAGGGTTAGGATTAGGCAATGGAGAGGGATTAGGGTACAGGTTAGTGTACGACAATGGTTTTGTGTTACCCTACATTGGAGGACATGGGTTAATGTTGATGTAGTGTTTATAATTAGGACACGGGTGAGCGTAAAGCTTCGGGTGAGTGTCAGGGTTAGGGTTCGGTTTAGGGTTAGTGTTAGGGAATGGAGAGGGATTATGGTAAAGGTTAGGGTACGGCTGCGGTTTAGGGTTAGCGTACGTGTGAAGCACGGTTCAGTGATGGTGTACTGGTTAAGATTAAGGCACTGGGGAGGTTAAGGGTTCGGGTGAGGGACAGGTTTAGGATTCGGGTTAGGCTTTGCGTTAGGAAATGGGGTGGGATTAGGGTAAAGTTTAGGGTACGACAGTGATTAAGGGTTAGCACACGTGTGAGAGCATGAGTTAGTGTTGGTGTACTGGTTAAGGTTAGGGCACGGGTGAGGGTAAAACTTCGGGTGAGTGTCAGGGATAGGGTTCGGTTTAGGGTCAGGTTTATGCAATGGGGAAGGATTAGGGTACAGTTTAGGGTATGACAACGCTTAAGGGTTAGTGTACGTGTGAGGGCACGATTTAGTGTCGGTGTCCTGGTTAAGATTAGGGCACGGGTGAGGGTAAGGCTTCGGGTGAGGGTCAGGGTTAGGATTCGGTTTAGGGTTAGGGTTAGGAAATTGGGAGGGATTAGGGTACAGTTTAGGGTACGACAGTTCTTAAGTGTTAACATACGTGTGAGAGCACGACTTAGTGTTGGTATACTGGTTAAGATTAGGGCACGGGTGAGGGGAAAGATTCGTGTGAGTGTCAGTGTTAGGGTTCGGGTTAGGGTTAGGGTTAGGGAATGGAGAGAGATTAGGATAAGGTTAGGGTGCAGCTGGGGTTAAGGTTTAGCGTACGTGTGAGGGCACGACTTAGTGTTGGTGTACTGGTTAAGATTAGGTCACGGGTGAGGATAAGGCTTCGGGTGAGGGTCAGGGTTAGGATTCGGGTTAGGGTTAGAGTTAGGAAATGGAGAGGTATTAGGGTACAGTTTAGGGTACGACAACGCTTAAGTGTTAGCGTAAGTGTGAGGGCACGAGTTAGTGTTGCTGTACTGGTTCAGTTCAGGGCACGGGTGAGGGTAAGGCTTTTGGTGAGGGACAGGATTAGGGATCGGTTTAGGGTTAGGGTTAGGCAATGGGGAGGGAATAGGGTACAGGTTAGGGTACAGCAACAATTTAGGCTTGGCCTACCTTTGAGGGCATGGTTTAGTGGTGACGTACTGTTTAAATTTAGTACACGGGTGAGGGTAAAGTTTCGGGTGAGTGTCAGGGTTGGGTTCGAGTTAGGGTTAGGGTTAGGGAATGGAGAGGGATTAGGGTACAGGTTAGGGTAAGACAACGCTTAAGGGTTAGCGTACATGTGATGGTACAATTTAGTGTTGGTGTAATGCTTAAGATTAAGTCACGGGTGAGGTTAAGGCTTCGGTTGAGGGTGAGGATTAGGATTCGGGTTAGGGTTACTGTTAGGGAATGGGGAGGTATTTGGGTACAGATCAGGGTAAGACAACACTTAATGGTTAGCGTACGTGTGAGGATACGAGTTAGGTTTGGTGTACTGGTTAAGATAAGGGCACGGGTGAGGCTAAGGTTTCGGGTGAGGGAAAGGATTATGGATCTGGTTTAGGTTAGGGTTAGGCAATGGGGAGGGATTAGGGTACAGGTTAGCGTTTGGCTGCGGTTTAGGGTTAGCGTACGTTTGAGGGCACGGTTTAGTGTTGGTGTAATGGTTAAGATTAAATCACGGGGGAGGTTAAGGCTTCGAGTGAGCGTCAGTGTTAGGATTCAAGTTAGGGTTAGGGTTAGGAAATGGGGAGGCATTAGGTTATAGTTTAGGGTACGACAACACTTAAGTGTTAGCGTAATTGTGAGGGCACAAATTAGTGTTGGTGTACTGGTTAAGATTAGGGCACGGGAGAGGGTAAGGCCTCGGAAGAGGGTCAGGTTTATGGTTTGGGTTAGGGTTAGGGTTAGGGAATGGGGAGGGATTAGGGTACAGGTTAGGGCACGGCAACGGTTTAGGGTTAGCCTATTTTGGAGCGCATGGGTTAGTGTTGATGTACTGTTTAAAATTAGGACACGGGTGAGGGTAAAACTTTGGGTGAGTGTCAGGATTAGGGTTTGGGTTAGGTTTATTGTTCGGGAATGGAGAGGGATTAGGGTACAGGTTAGGGTACGGCTGCGGTTTAGGTTTAATGTACGTGTGAGGGCACGGTTTAGTGTTGGTGTACTGGTTAATATTAGGTGACGGGTGAGGGTAAGGCTTCGGGTGAGGGTCAGGGTTAGGATTCATGTTAGGGTTAGAATTAGGAAATGGGGAGGCACTAGGTTATAGTTTAGTGTACGACAACGCTTAAGTGTTAGCGTAAGTGTGAGGGCACAAATTAGTGTTGGTGTACTGGCTAAGATTAGGGCACGGGCGAGGGTAAAACTTCGGGTGAGTGTCAGGGATAGGGTTCGTTTTAGGTTCAGGGTTATGGAATTGGGAGGGATTAGGGTACAGTATAGTGTATGAAAACGCTTAAGGGTTTGTGTACATGTGAGGGCACTATTTAGTGTCGGTGTCCTGGTTAAGATTAGGGCACGAGTGAGGGTAAGGCTTCGTGTGAGGGTCAGGGATAGGATTCGGTTTAGGGTTACGGTTCGGAAATGGGGAGGGATTAGGGTACAGTTTAGGGTACGACAGTTCTTAAGGGTTAACATACATGTGAGGACACAACTTAGTGTTGGTGTACTGGTTAAGATTAGGTCACGGGTCAGGGTAAAGATTCGGGTGAGTGTCAGTGTTAGGGTTCGGGTTAGGGTTAGGGTTAGGGAATTGAGAGAGATTAAGATACAGGTTAGGGTACAGCTGGGGTTGAGGTTTAGCGTACGTGTGAGGGCACGGTTTAATGTTGGGGTACTGGTTAAGATTAGGACACAGGTGAGGGTACGGCCTCGGAAGAGGGTCAGGTTTAGGGTTTGGGTTAGGGTTAGGGTTAGGGAATGGAGAGGGATTAGGGTACAGGTTAGGGCACGGAAAGAGTTTAGGGTTAGCCTATGTTGCAGGGTATGGGTTAGTGTTGATGTACTGTTTAAAATTAGGACACGGGTGAGGGTAAAGCTTCGGGTGAGTGTCAGGGTTAGGGTTCGGGTTCGGGTTAGGTTTAGGGAATGGAGAGGGATTAGGGTACATGTTAGGATACGACATGGGTTAGCGTACATGTGAGGGCACGACTTAGTGTTGGTGTACTGGTTAAGATTAGGTCACGGGTAAGGGTAAGTCTTCGGATGAGGGTCATGGTTAGGATTCGGGTTAGGGTTAGAGTTAGGAAATGGGAGGTATTAGGGTACAGTTTAGGGTACGAAAACGCTTAAGTGTCAGCGTAAGTGTGAGGGCACGAGTTAGTGTTGGTGTACTGGTTCAGTTCAGGGCACGGGTGAGGGTAAGGCATTGGTTGAGGGACAGAATTAGGGATCGGTTTAGGGTTAGGGTTAGGCAATGGGGAGGGAATAAGGTACAGGTTAGGGTACAGCAACAATTTAGGTTTAGCCTACGTTTGAGGGCATGGTTTAGTGGTGATGTACTGTTTAAAATTAGTACACGGGTGAGGGTAAAGTTTCGAGTGAGTGTCAGGGTTAGGGTTCGAGTTAGGGTTAGGGTTAGGGAATGGAGAGGGATTAGGGTGCAGTTTAGCGTACAGCTGAGGTTTAGGGTTACTGTACGTGTGAGGGCACGGTTTAGTGTTGGTGTAATGGTTAAGATTAGGTCACAGGTGAGGTTAAGGCTTCGGGTGAGGGTCAGGATTAGGATTCGGGTTAGGGTTAGGTTTAGGGAATGGGGAGGGATTAGGGCACATTTTAGGGTATGACAACACTTAAGGGTTAGCATACGTGTGAGGGCACGAGTTAGTTTTGGTGTACTGGTTAAGATACGGGATCAGGTGAGGGTAAGGCTTCGGGTGAGGGACAGGATTAGGTATCGGGTTAGGGTTAGCATTAGGCAGTTGGGAGGGATTAGGGTTTAGGTTACGGCACAGCAACGGTTTAGTGTTAGCCTAGGTTGGAGGGCATGGTTTAGTGTGGATGTAGTGTTTAAAATTAGGACACGGGTGAGAGTAAAGCTTCAGGTGATTATCAGGGTTAGGATTCGGGGTAGTGTTAGTGTTAGGGAATGGAGAGGGATTAAGGTACAGGTTAGGGTACGGCTGCGGTTTAGGGTTAGTTTACGTGTAAGGGCATGGTTTAGTGTTGGTGTACTGGTTAAGATTAGGTGACGGGTGAGGGTAAGGCTTCGGGTGAGGTTCAGGGTTAGGATTCAGGTTACGGTTAGGGTTAGGAAATGGGGAGGCATTAGGTTATAGTTTGGGGTACGACAACGCTTAAGTGTTAGCGTAAGTGTGAGGGCACCAATTAGTGTTGGTGTACTGGTTAAGATTAGGGCACGGGAGAGTGTAAGCCCTAGGAAGAGGGTCAGGTTTACGGTTTGGGTTAGGGTTAGGGTTAGGGAATGGGGAGGGTTTAGGGTGCAGGTTAGGGTACGGCAACGGTTTAGGGTTAGCCTACGTTGCAGGGCATGGGTTAGTGTTGATGTCCTCCTTAAAATTAGGACACGGGTGAGTGTAAAGCTTCAGGTGAGTGTCAGGCTTAGGGTTCGGTTTAGGGTTAGGGTTAGGGAGTGGAGTTGAATTAGGGTGCAGTTTAGCGTACGGCTGCGGTTTAGAGTTACTGTACGTGTGAGGGCACGGTTTAGTGTTGGTGTAATGCTTAAGATTAGGTCACGGGTGAGGGTAAGGCTTCGGGTGAGGGTCAGGGTTAGTATTCGGGTTATTGTTAGAGTTAGGAAATGGGGAGGAATTAGGGTACAGTTTAGGGTATGACAACGCTTAAATGTTAGCGTAAGTGTGAGGGCACGAGTTAGTGCTGGTGTACTGGTTCAGTTCAGGGCACGGGTGAGGGTAAGGCTTTGGGTGAGGGACAGGATTAGGGATCAGTTTAGGGTTAGGGTTAGGCAATGGGGAGGGAATCGGGTACAGCTTAGGGTACGGCAACAATTTAGGTTTAGCCTACGTTTGAGGGCATGGTTTAGTGGTGATGTACTGTTTAAAATTAGTACACGGGTTAGGGTAAAGTTTCGGGTGAGTGTCAGGGTTAGGGTTCGAGTTAGGGTTGGGTTAGGCAATGGAGAGGGATTAGGGTACAGGTTAGGGTAAGTCAACGCTTAAGGGTTAGCGTACGTGTGATGGCACCGTTTAGTGTTGGTGTAATGGTTAAGATTAAGTCACGGGTGAGGGTAAGGCTTCGGGTGAGGGTCAGGATTAGGATTCGGGTTAGGGTTACTGTTAGGGAATGGGGAGGTATTTGGGTACAGATTAGGGTAAGACAACACTTAACGGTTAGCGTACGTGTGAGGGTACGAATTAGGTTTGGTGTACTGGCTAAAATAAGGGCACGGGTGAGGCTAAGGATTCGGGTGAGGGAAAGGATTATGGATCGGGTTAGGGTTAGGGTTAGGCAATGGGGAGGGATTAGGGTACAGGTTAGCGTGCGGCTGCGCTTTAGGTTTAGCGTACGTTTGGGGGCATGGTTTAGTGTTGGTGTAATGGTTAAGATTAAATCACGGGGGAGGTTAAGGCTTCGGGTGAGGGTCAGGGTTAGGATTCAGGTTAGGGTTAGGGTTAGGAAATGGGGAGGCATTAGGTTATAGTTTAGGGTACGACAACGCTTAAGTGTTAGCGTAAGTGTGAGGGCACAAATTAGTGTTGGTGTACTGGTTAAGATTAGGGCACGGGAGAGGGTAAGGCCTCGGAAGAGGGTCAGGTTTAGGGTTTGGGTTAGGGTTAGGTTTAGGGAATGGGGAGGGATTAGGGTACAGGTTAGGGTACGGCAACGGTTTAGGGTTAGCCTACGTTGCAGGGCATGGGTTAGTGTTGATGTCCTCCTTAAAAGTAGGACATGGGTGAGGGTAAAGCTTCGGGTGAGTGTCAGGCTTAGGGTTCGGCTTAGGGTTAGGGTTAGGGAATGGAGTTGGATGAGGGTGCAGTTTAGAATACAGATGTGGTTTAGGGTTACTGCACGTTTCAGGGCACGGTTTAGTGTTGGTGTAATGTTTAAGATAAGGTCACGGGTTAGGTTAAGGCTTCGGGTGAGGGTGAGGATTAGGATTCGGGTTACGGTTAGGGTTAGGGAATGGGGAGGGATTAGGGTACAGTTTAGGGTACGACAACGCTTAAGGGTTAGCATACGTGTGACGGCACTTGTTAGTTTTGGTATACTGGTTAAGGTACGGGCACAGGTGAGGGTAAGGCTTCGGGTGAGGGACAGGATTAGGTACCGTGTTAGGGTTAGGTTTAGACAGTTGGGAGGTATTAGGGTACAGGTTACGGCACGGCAACGGTTTAGTGTTAGCCTCGGTTGGAGGGCATGGTTTAGTGTGGATGTAGTGTTTAAAATTAGGACACGGGTGAGATTAAAGCTTCGGGTGATTGTCAGGGTTAGGATTCGGGGTATTGTTAGTGTTAGGGAAAGGAGAGGGATTAGCGTACAGGTTAGTGTACGGCTGCGGTTTAGGGTTACTCTACGTGTGATGGCACGGTTTAGTGTTGGTGTAATGGTTAAGATTAGGTCACGGGTGAGGTTAAGGCTTCGGGTGAGGGTCACGATTAGGATTCGGGTTAGGGTTAGGGTTAGGGAATGGGGAAGTATTAGGGTTCAGTTTAGGGTACGACAACGCTTAAGGGTTAGCATACGTGTGAGGGCACGAGTTAGTTTTTGTGTACTGGTTAAGATACGGGCACAGGTGAGGGTAAGGCTTCGGGTGAGGGACAGGATTAGGTATCGGGTTAGGGTTAGGGTTAGGCAGTTGGGAGGGATTAGGGTACAGGTTACGGCACGGCAACGGTTTAGTGTTAGCCTAGGTTGGAGGGCATGGTTTAGTGTGGATGTAGTGTTTAAAATAGGACACGGGTTAGAGTAAAGCTTCGGGTGATGGTCAGGGTTAGGATTCGGGGTAGTGTTAGTGTTAGGGAATGGAGAGGGATTAGGGTACAGGTTAGGGTACAGCTGGGGTTTAGGTTTAGTGTACGTGTGAGGGCACGGTTTAGTGTTGGTGTACTGGTTAAGAATAGGGCACAGGTGAGGGTATGGCCTCGGAAGAGGGTCAGGTTTAGGGTTTGGGTTAGGGTTAGGGAATGGAGTGATTAGGGTACAGGTTAGGGTACGGCAGCAGTTTAGGGTTAGCCTACGTTGCATGGCATGGGTTAGTGTTGATGTACTGTTTAAAATTAGGACACGGGTGAGGTTAAAGCTTCAGGTGAGTGTCAGGGTTAGGGTTCGAGTTAGGTTTAGGGTTAGGGAATGGAGAGGGATTAGGGTACATGTTAGGGTAAAACCATGCTTAAGGGTTAGCGTACATGTGATGGCACAGTTTAGTGTTGGTGTAATGGTTAAGATTAAGTCACGGGTGAGGGTAAGGCTTCGGGTGAGGGTCAGGGTTAGGATTCGGGTTAGGGTTACTGTTAGGGAATGGGGAGGTATTTCAGTACAGATTAGCGTAAGACAACACTTAAGGGTTAGCGTACGTGTGAGGGTACGAGTTAGGTTTGGTGTACTGGTTAAGATAAGGGCACGGGTGAGGCTAAGGATTCGGGTGAGGGAAAGGATTATGATTCGGTTTAGGGTTAGGGTTAGGCAATGGGGATGTATTAGGGTACAGGTTAACGTGCGGCTGCGGTTTAGGGTTAGTGTACGTTTGAGGGCACGGTTTAGTGTTGGTGTAATTGTTAAGATTAAATCACGTGGGAGGTTAAGGCTTCGAGTGAGTTTCAGGGTTTGGATTCAGGTTAGGGTTAGGGTTAGCAAATCGGGAGGCATTAGGTTATAGTTTAGGGTACGACAACGCTTAAGTGTTAGCGTAAGTGTGAGGGCACAAATTAGTGTTGGTGTACTGGTTAAGATTAGGGCACGGGAGAGGGTAAGGCCTCGGAAGAGGGTCAGGTTTAGGGTTTGGGTTAGGTTTAGGGTTAGGGAATGGGGAGGGGTTAGGGTACAGGTTAGGGTACGGCAACGATTTAGGGTTAGTCTACGTTGCAGGGCATTTGTTAGTGCTGATGTCCTGGTTAAAATTAGGACATGGTTGAGGGTAAAGCTTCAGGTGAGTGTCAGGTTTAGGGTTCGGGTTAGGGTTAGGGAATGGAGAGGTATTAGGGTACAGGTTAGGGTACGACAATGCTTAAGGGTTAGCGTACGTGTGAGAGCATGAGTTAGTATTGGTGTACTGGTTAAGATTTGGGCACGGGTGAGGGTAAGGCTTCGGGTGAGGGACAGGATTAGGGATCAGGTTAGGGTTAGGGTTAGTCAATGGGGACGGATTAGGGTACAGGTTAGGGTACAGCAATGGTTTAGGGTTAACCTACGTTTGAGGGCATGGGTTAGTGGTGACGTAATGGTTAAAATTAGGACACGGGTGAAGGTAAAGTTTCGGGTGAGTGTCAGGGTTAGGGTTCGAGTTAGGGTTAGGGTTAGGGAATGGAGAGGGATTAGTGTACAGGTTAGAGTAAAGCAACGCTTAAGGGTTAGCGTACATGTGAAGGCACGGTTTAGTGTTGGTGTAATTGTTAAGATTAGGTCACGGGTGAGGTTTGGGCTTCGGGTGGGGGTCAGGATTAGGATTGGGGTTAGGGTTAAGTTTGGGGAATATGGAGGGATTAGGGTACAGTTTAGGGTATGACAGTGCTTAAGGGTTAGCGTACATTTGAGGGAACGAGATAGTTTTGGTGTACTGGTTAAGGTAAAGACACGGGTGAGGGTAAGGCTTCAAGTGAGGGATAGGATTAGGGATCAGGTTAGGGTTAGGGTTAGGCAATGGAGACGGATTAGGGTACAGGTTACGGTACAGCAACGGTTTAGGGTTAGGTTACGTTTGAGGGCATGGGTTAGTGTTGATGTACTGTTTAAAATTAGGACACGGGTGAGGGTAAAGCTTCGGGTGAGTGTCATGGTTAGGGTTCGGGTTAGGTTTAGTGTTCGGGAATGGAGAGGGATTAGGGTACAGGTTAGGGTACGGCTGCGGTTTAGGGTTAGTGTACGTGTGAGGACACGGTTTAGTGTTGGTGTACTGGTTAAGATTAGGTGACGGGTGAGGGTAAGGTTTCGGGTGAGGGTCAGGGTTAGGATTCAGGTTAGGGTTAGGGTTAGGAAATGGGGAGGCATTAGTTTATAGTTTAGGGTACGACAACGCTTAAGTGTTAGCGTAAGTGCGAGGGCACAAATTAGTGTTGGTGTACTGGTTAAGATTAGGGCACGGGTGAGGGTAAAGATTCGGGTGAGTGTCAGTGTTACAGTTCGGGGTAGGGTTAGGGTTAGGGAATGGAGAGAGATTAGGATACAGGTTAGGGTACAGCTGGGATTTAGCTTTAGCGTACATGTGAGGGCACGGTTTAGTGTTGGTGTACTGGTTAAGATTAGGGCACAGGTGAGGGTAAGGCCTCGCAAGAGGGTCAGGTTTAGGGTTTGGGTTAGGGTTAGGGTTAGGGAATGGAGAGGGATTAGGGTACAGGTTAGGGTACGGCAACAGTTTAGGGTTAGACTACGTTGCAGGGCATGGGTTAGTGTTGATGTACTGTTTAAAATTAGGACACGGGTGAGGGTAAAGCTTCGGGTGAGTGTCAGGGTTAGGGTTCGGGTTAGGGTTAGGGTTAGGAAATGGAGAGGGATTAGGGTACAGGTTAGGGTACGGCAACGGTTTAGTGTTAGCCTACGTTGCAGGGCATGGGTTAGTGGTGATGTCTTCCTTAAAATTAGGACACGGGTGAGGGTAAAGCTTCGGGCGAGTGTCAGGCTTATGGTTCGGTTTAAGGTTAGGGTTAGGGAATGGAGTTGGATTAGGGTGCAGTTTAGAGTACGGCTGCGGTTTAGGGTTACTGTACGTGTGAGGGAACGGTTTAGTGTTGGTGTAATGGTTAAGATTAGGTCACGGGTGAGGTTAAGGCTTCAGGTGAGGGTCAGGAACAGGATTCGGGTTAGGGTTATGGTTCGGGAATAGAGAGGGATTAGGGTACAGTTTAGGGTACGACAACGCTTAAGGGTTAGCATATGTGTGAGGGCACGAGTTAGTTTTGGTGTACTGGTTAAGATACTGGCACAGGTGAGGGTAAGGCTTCGGGTGAGGGACAGGATTAGGTAATCGTTAGGGTTAGGGTTAGGCAGTTGGGAGGGATTAGGGTACAGGTTACGGCACGGCAACTGTTTAGTGTTAGCCTAGGTTGGAGGGCATGGTTTAGTGTGGATGTAGTTTTTAAAATTAGCACACGGGTGAGAGTAAAGCTTCGGGTGATTGTCAGGGTTAGGATTCGGGGTAGTGTTAGTGTTAGGGAATGGAGAGGGATTAGGGTACAGGTTAGGGTACGGCTGCGGTTTAGCGTTACTCTACGTATGAGGGCACAGTTTAGTGTTGGTGTAATGGTTAAGATTAGGTCACGGGTGACGGTAAGGCTTCGGGTGATGGTCAGGGTTAGGATTCGGGTTAGGGTTAGAGTTAGGAAATGGGGAGGTATTAGGGTACAGTTTAGGGTACGGCAACGCTTAAATGTTAGCGTAAGTGTGAGGGCACGAGTTAGTGTTGGTGTACTGGTTCAGTTCAGGGCACGGGTGAGGGTAAGGCTTTGGGTGAGGGACAGGATTAGGGATCGGTTTAGGGTTAGGGTTAGGCAATGGGGAGGGAATGGGGTACAGGTTAGGGTACAGCAACAATTTAGGTTTAGCCTACGTTTGAGGGCATGGTTTAGTGGTGATGTACTGTTTAAAATTAGTACACGGGTTAGGGTAAAATTTCGGGTGAGTGTCAGGGTTAGGGTTCGAATTAGGGTTAGGGTTAGGGAATGGAGAGGGATTAGGGTACAGGTTAGGGTAAGACAATGCTTAAGTGTTAGCGTACGTGTGATGGCACGGTTTAGTGTTGTTGTAATGGTTAAGATTAAGTCACGGGTGAGGGTAAGGCTTCGGGTGAGGGTCAGGATTAGGATTCGGGTTAGGGTTACTGTTAGGGAATGGGGAGGTATTTGGGTACCGATTAGGGTTAGACAACACTTAAGGGTTAGCGTACGTGTGAGGGTACGAGTTAGGTTTGGTGTACTGGCTAAGATAGGGGCACGGGTGAGGCTAAGGATTCGGGTGAGGGAAAGGATTATGGATCGGGTTAGGGTTAGGGTTAGGCAATGGGGATGGATTAGGGTACAGGTTAACGTGCGGCTGCGGTTTAGGGTTAGCCTACGTGTGAGGGCAAGTGTTAGTGTTAGTGTCCTGGTTAAGATTATGGCACGGGTGAGGGTAAGGCTTCGGGTGAGGGACAGGATAAGGGATCGGGTTAGGGTTAGGGTTAGGCAATGGGGAGGGATTAGGGTACAGGTTAGGATACGACAATGCTTAAGGGTTAGTGTACATGTGAGGGCACGAGTTAGTGTTGGTGTACTGGGTGAGATTAGGACACGGGTGAGTGTAAGGCCTCGGCAGAGGGTCAGGTTTAGGGTTTTGGTTAGGGTTAGGTTTAGGGAATGGGGTGGGATTAGGGTACAGGATAGTGCACGGTAACGAATTAAGGTTAGACAACGTTGGAGGGCATGGGTTAGTGTTGATGTCCTTGTTAAATTTAGGACACGGGTGAGGGTAAAGCTTCGGGTGAGTGTCAGGGTTAGGGTTCGGGTTAGGTTTAGTGTTAGGGAATGGAGAGGGATTAGGGTACAGGTTAGTGTACGGCTGCGGTTTAGGGTTAGTGTACGTGTGAGGGCACGGTTTAGTGTTGGTGTACTGGTTAAGATTAGGTGACGGGTGAGGGTAAGGCTTCGGGTGAGGGTCAGGGTTAGGATTCAGCTTAGGGTTAGGGTTAGGAAATGGGGAGGCATTAGGTTATAGTTTAGGGTACGACAACGCTTAAGTGTTAGCATAAGTGCGAGGGCACAAATTAGTGTTGGTGTACTGGTTAAGATTAGGGCACGGGAGAGGGTAAGGCCTCGGAATAGGGTCAGGTTTAGGGTTTGGGTTAGGGAATGGGGAGCGATTAGGGTACAGGTTAGGGTACGGTAACGGTTTAGGGTTAGCCTACGTTGCAGGGGATGGGTTAGTGGTGATGTCCTCCTTAAAATTAGGACACGGGTGAGGGTAAAGCTTCAGGTGAGTGTCAGGCTTAGGGTTCGGTTTCGGGTTAGGGTTAGGGAATGGAGTTGGATTAGGGTGCAGTTTAGCGTACGGCTGCGGTTTTGGGTTACTGTACGTGTGAGGGCACGGTTTAGTGTTGGTGTAATGGTTAAGATTAGGTCACGGGTGAGGTGAAGGCTTCAGGTGAGGGTCAGGAATAGGATTCGGGTTAGGGTTAGGGTTAGGGAATGGGGAGGGATTAGGGTACAGTTTAGGGTACGACAACGATTAAGGGTTAGCATACGTGTGAGGGCACGAGTTAGTTTTGTGTACTGGTTAAGATACTGGCACAGGTGAGGGTAAGGCTTCGGGGGAGGGACAGGATTAGGTATAGGGTTAGGGTTAGTGTTAGGGAGTGGGGAGGGAATAGGGTACAGTTTAGAGTGTGACAACGCTTAAGGGTTAGCGTACGTGTGAGGGCATGAGTTAGATTTGGTGTACTGGTTAAGATAAAGGCATGGGTGACGGTAAGGCTTCGGGTGAGGGACAGGATTAGGGATCGGGTTAGGGTTAGGATTAGGCAATGGAGAGGGATTACGGTACAAGTTAGTGTACGACAATGGTTTTGTGTTACCCTACATTGGAGGACATGGTTTAATGTTGATGTAGTGTTTATAATTAGGACACGGGTGAGCGTAAAGCTTCAGGTGAGTGTCAGGGATAGGGTTCGGTTTAGGGTTAGGGTTCTGGAATGGGGAGAGATTAGGGTACAGTTTATCGTATGACAACGCTTAAGGGTTAGTGTACGTGTGAGGGCATGATTTAGTGTCGTTGTCCTGGTTAAGATTAGGGCACGGGTGAGGGTAAGGCTTCGGGTGAGGGTCAGGGTTAGGATTCGGGTTAGGGTTAGGGTTAGGAAATGGGGAGGGATTAGGGTACAGTTTAGGGTACGACAGTTCTTAAGGGTTAACATACGTGTGAGGGCACGACTTAGTGTTGGTGTACTGGTTACGATTAGGTCACGGGTGAGGGTAAGGCTTCGGGTGAGGGTCAGGATTAGGATTCGGGTTAGGGTTACTGTTAGGGAATGGGGAGGTATTTGGGTACCGATTAGGGTTAGACAACACTTAAGGGTTAGCGTACGTGTGAGGGTACGAGTTAGGTTTGGTGTACTGGCTAAGATAAGGGCACGGGTGAGGCTAAGGATTCGGGTGAGGGAAAGGATTATGGATCGGGTTAGGGTTAGGGTTAGGCAATGGGGATGGATTAGGGTACAGGTTAACGTGCGGCTGCGGTTTAGGGTTAGCGTACGTGTGAGGGCAAGTGTTAGTGTTAGTGTCCTGGTTAAGATTATGGCACGGGTGAGGGTAAGGCTTCGGATGAGGGACAGGATAAGGGATCGGGTTAGGGTTAGGGTTAGGCAATGGGGAGGGATTAGGGTACAGGTTAGGATACGACAATGCTTAAGGGTTAGTGTACATGTGAGGGCACGAGTTAGTGTTGGTGTACTGGGTGAGATTAGGACACGGGTGAGTGTAAGGCCTCGGCAGAGGGTCAGGTTTAGGGTTTTGGTTAGGGTTAGGTTTAGGGAATGGGGTGGGATTAGGGTACAGGATAGTGCACGGTAACGAATTAAGGTTAGACAACGTTGGAGGGCATGGGTTAGTGTTGATGTCCTTGTTAAATTTAGGACACGGGTGAGGGTAAAGCTTCGGGTGAGTGTCAGGGTTAGGGTTCGGGTTAGGTTTAGTGTTAGGGAATGGAGAGGGATTAGGGTACAGGTTAGTGTACGGCTGCCGTTTAGGGTTAGTGTACGTGTGAGGGCAAGGTTTAGTGTTGGTGTACTGGTTAAGATTAGGTGACGGGTGAGGGTAAGGCTTCGGGTGAGGGTCAGGGTTAGAATTCAGCTTAGGGTTAGGGTTAGGAAATGGGGAGGCATTAGGTTATAGTTTAGGGTACGACAACGCTTAAGTGTTAGCATAAGTGCGAGGGCACAAATTAGTGTTGGTGTACTGGTTAAGATTAGGGCACGGGAGAGGGTAAGGCCTCGGAAGAGGGTCAGGTTTAGGGTTTGGGTTAGGGAATGGGGAGCGATTAGGGTACAGGTTAGGGTACGGTAACGGTTTAGGGTTAGCCTACGTTGCAGGGGATGGGTTAGTGGTGATGTCCTCCTTAAAATTAGGACACGGGTGAGGGTAAAGCTTCAGGTGAGTGTCAGGCTTAGGGTTCGGTTTCGGGTTAGGGTTAGGGAATGGAGTTGGATTAGGGTGCAGTTTAGCGTACGGCTGCGGTTTTGGGTTACTGTACGTGTGAGGGCACGGTTTAGTGTTGGTGTAATGGTTAAGATTAGGTCACGGGTGAGGTGAAGGCTTCAGGTGAGGGTCAGGAATAGGATTCGGGTTAGGGTTAGGGTTAGGGAATGGGGAGGGATTAGGGTACAGTTTAGGGTACGACAACGATTAAGGGTTAGCATACGTGTGAGGGCACGAGTTAGTTTTGTGTACTGGTTAAGATACTGGCACAGGTGAGGGTAAGGCTTCGGGGGAGGGACAGGATTAGGTATAGGGTTAGGGTTAGTGTTAGGGAGTGGGGAGGGAATAGGGTACAGTTTAGAGTGTGACAACGCTTAAGGGTTAGCGTACGTGTGAGGGCATGAGTTAGATTTGGTGTACTGGTTAAGATAAAGGCACGGGTGACGGTAAGGCTTCGGGTGAGGGACAGGATTAGGGATCGGGTTAGGGTTAGGATTAGGCAATGGAGAGGGATTACGGTACAAGTTAGTGTACGACAATGGTTTTTTGTTACCCTACATTGGAGGACATGGTTTAATGTTGATGTAGTGTTTATAATTAGGACACGGGTGAGCGTAAAGCTTCAGGTGAGTGTCAGGGATAGGGTTCGGTTTAGGGTTAGGGTTCTGGAATGGGGAGAGATTAGGGTACAGTTTATCGTATGACAACGCTTAAGGGTTAGTGTACGTGTGAGGGCATGATTTAGTGTCGGTGTCCTGGTTAAGATTAGGGCACGGGTGAGGGTAAGGCTTCGGGTGAGGGTCAGGGTTAGGATTCGGGTTAGGGTTAGGGTTAGGAAATGGGGAGGGATTAGGGTACAGTTTAGGGTACGACAGTTCTTAAGGGTTAAATACGTGTGAGGGCACGACTTAGTGTTGGTGTACTGGTTACGATTAGGTCACGGGTGAGGGTAAGGCTTCGGGTGAGGGTCAGGGTTAGGATTCGGGTTAGGGTTACTGTTAGGGAATGGGGAGGTATTTGGGTACAGATTAGGGCAAGACAACACTTAAGGGTTAGCGTACGTGTGAGGGTACGAGTTAGGTTTGGTGTACTGGTTAAGATAAGGGCAGGGTTGAGGCTAAGGATTCGGGTGAGGGAAAGGAGTATGGATCGGGTTACGGTTAGGGTTAGGCAATGGGGATGTATTAGGGTACAGGTTAGCGTGCGGCTGCGGTTTAGGGTTAGCGTACCTTTGAGGGCACGGTTTAGTGTTGGTGTAATTGTTACGATTAAATCACCGGGGAGGCTATGGCTTCGAGTGAGTGTCAGGGTTAGGATTCAGGTTAGGATTAGGGTTAGGAAATGGGGAGGCATTAGCTTATAGTTTAGGTTATGACAACGCTTAAGTGTTAGCGTAAGTGTGAGGGCACAAATTAGTGTTGGTGTACTGGTTAAGATTAGGGCACGGGAGAGGGTAAGGCCTCGGAAGAGGTCAGGTTTATGGTTTGGGTTAGGGTTATGTTTAGGGAATTGGGAGGGATTAGGGTACAGGTTAGGGTACGGCAACGGTTTAGGGTTAATCTACGTTGCAGTGCATGGGTTAGTGCTGATGTCCTGGTTAAAATTAGGACACGGTTGAGGGTAAAGCTTCAGGTGAGTGTCAGGGTAAGGGTTCGGTTTAGGGATAGGGTTAGGGAATGGAGAGGTATTAGGGTACAGGTTAGGGTACGACAAAGCTTAAGGGTTAGCGTACCTGTGAAAGCATGAGTTAGTATTGGTGTACTGGTTAAGATTTGGGCAGGGGTGTGGGTAAAGCTTCGGGTGAGTGTCCGGTTTAGGGTTCGTGTTAGGGTTAGTGTTAGGGAATGGAGAGGGATTAATGTACAGGTCAGGGTAAAACAACGCTTAAGTGTTAGCGTATGTGTGAGGGCACGGTTTAGTGTTGGTGTAATTGTTAATATTAGGTCACGGGTGAGGTTAAGGCTTCGGGTGAGGGTCAGGATTAGGATTGGGGTTAGGGTTAAGGTTGGGGAATATGGAGGGATTAGGGTACAGTTTAGGGTATGACAATGCTTAAGGGTTAGCGTACGTTTGAGAGCACGAGATAGTTTTGAGGTACTGGTTAAGGTAAAGACACGGGTGAGGGTAAGGCTTCAAGTGAGGGACAGGATTAGGGATCAGGTTAGGGTTAGGGTTAGGCAATGGGGAGGGATTAGGGTACAGGTTACGGTTCGGCAACGGTTTAGGGTTAGGTTACGTTGGAGGGCATGGGTTAGTGTTGATGTACTGTTTAAAATTAGGACACGGGTGAGGGTAAAGATTCGGGTGAGTGTCAGTGTTAGGGTTCGTGTTAGGTTTAGTGTTCGGGAATGAAGAGGGTTTAGGGTACAGGTTAGGGTACGGCTGCAGTTTAGTGTTGGTGTACTGGTTAAGATTAGGTGACGGGTGAGGGTAAGGCTTCGGGTAAGGGTCAGGGTTAGGATTCAGGTTAGGGTTAGGTTTAGGAAATGGGTAGGCATTAGGTTATAGTTTAGGGTACGACAACGCTTAAGTGTTAGCGTAAGTGTGAGGGCACAAATTAGTGTTGTTGTACTGGTTAAGATTAGGGCACGGGAGATGGTAAGGCCTCGGAAGAGGGTCAGGTTTAGGGTTTGGTTTAGGGTTAGGGTTAGGGAATGGCTAGGGTTTAGGGTACAGTTTAAGGTACGGCAACAGTTTAGGGTTAGCCTACGTTGCAGGGCATGGGTTAGTGTTGATGTCCTCCTTAAAATTAGGACACGGGTGAGGGTAAAGCTTCGGGTGAGTGTGAGGCTTTGGGTTCGGTTTAGGGTTAGGGTTAGGGAATGGAGTTGGATTAGGGTACAGTTAATGTACGGCAACAGTTTAGGGTTAGCCTACGTTGCAGGGCATGGTGTAGTGTTGATGTCGTCCTTAAAATTAGGACACGGGTGAGGGTAAAGCTTCGGGTTAATGTCAGGGTTAGGGTTCAGGTTAGGGTTAGGGTTAGGGAATGGAGAGGGATTATGGTACGTGTTAGGATACGAGAATGCTTAAAGGTTAGCGTACATGTGAGGGCTCGACTTAGTGTTGGTGTACTGGTTAAGATTAGGTCACAGGTGAGGGTAAGGCTTCGGGTGAGGGTCAGTGTTGGAATTCGGGTTAGGTTTAGAGTTAGGAAAAGGGGAGTTATTAGGGTACAGTTTAGGGTATGACAACGCTTAAGTGTTAGTGTAAATGTGAGAGCACGTGTTAGTGTTGGTGTACTGGTTCAGTTCAGGACACGGGTGAGGGTAAGGCTTTGTGTGAGGGACAGGATTAGGGATCGGTTTAGGGTTAGGGTTAGGCAATGGGGAGGGAATAGGGTACAGGTTAGTGTACAGCAACAATTTAGTTTTAACCTACGTTTGAGGGCATGGTTTAGTGGTGACGTACAGTTTAAAATTAGTACACGGGTGAGGGTAAAGTTTCGGGTGAGTGTCAGGGTTAGGGTTCGAGTTAGGGTTAGGGTTAGGGAATGGAGAGGGATTAGGGTACAGGTTAGGGTAAGACAATGGTTAAGTGTTAGCGTACGTGTGATGGCACGGTTTAGTGTTGGTGTAATGGTTAAGATTAAGTCACGGGTGAGGTTAAGGCTTCGGGTGAGGGTCAGGATTAGGATTCGGGTTAGGGTTACTGTTAGAGAATGGGGAAGTATTTGGGTACAGATTAGGGTAAGACAACACTTAAGGGTTAGCGTACGTGTGAGGGTACAAGTTAGGTTTGGTGTACTGGTTAAGATAAGGGCACAGGTGAGGCGAAGGATTCGGGTGAGGGAAAGGATTATGGATTGGGTTAGGGTTAGGGTTAGGCAATGGGGAGGGATTAGGGTACAGGTTAGCGTGCGGCTGCGGTTAAGGGTTAGCATACGGCTGCGGTTTAGGGTTAGCGTAGGTTTGAGGGCACGGTTTAGTATTGGTGTAATTGTTAAGATTAAGTCACGGGTTAGGGTAAAGCTTCGGGTGAGTGTCAGGGTTAGGGTTCGGATTAGGTTTAGTGTTCAGGAATGGAGAGGGATTAGGGTACAGGTTAGGGTACGGCTGCGGTTTAGGGTTAGTGTACGTGTGAGCGCACGGTTTAGTGTTGGTGTACTGGTTAAGATTAGGTCACGGGTGAGGGTAAGGCTTCGGGTGAGGGTCAGGGTTAGGATTCAGGTTAGGGTTAGGGTTAGGAAATGGGTAGGCATTAGGTTATAGTTTAGGATACGACAACGCTTAAGTGTTAGCGTAAGTGTGAGGGCACAAATTAGTGTTGGTATACTGGTTAAGATTAGGGCACGGGAGAGGGTAAGGCCTCGGAAGAGAGTCAGGTTTAGGGTTTGGGTTAGGGTTAGGTTTAGGGAAAGGGGAGGGATTAGGGTACAGGTTAGGGTACGGCAACGGTTTAGGGTTAGCCTACGTTGCAGGGCATAGGTTAGTGGTGATGTCCTCCTTAAAATTAGGACACGGGTGAGGGTCAAGCTTCGGGTGAGTGTCAGGATTAGGATTCGGTTTAGGGTTAGGGTTAGGGAATGGAGTTGGATTAGGGTGCAGTTTAGCGTACGGCTGCGATTTAGGGTTACTGTACGTGTGAGGGCACGGTTTAGTGTTGGTGTAATGGTTAAGATTTTGGCACGGGTGAGGGTAAGGCTTCGGGTGAGGGACAGGATTAGGTATCGGGTTACGGTTAGGGTTAGGCCGTTGGGAGGGATTAGGGTACAGGTTACGGCACGGCAACGGTTTATTGTTAGCCTAGGTTGCAGGGCATGGTTTAGTGTGGATGTAATGTTTAAAATTAGGACACGGGTGAGAGTAAAGCTTCGGGTGATTGCCAGGGTTAGGATTCGGGGTAATGTTAGTGTTAGGGAATGGAGAGGGATTAGGGTACAGGTTAGTGTACGTCTGCGGTTTAGGGTTACTCTACGTGTGAGGGCACGGTTTAGTGTTGGTGTAATGGTTAAGATTAGGTCACGGGTGAGGTTAAGGCTTCGGTTGAGGGTCAGGATTAGGATTCGGGTTAGGGTTAGGGTTAGGGAATGGGGAGGGATTAGGGTACAATTTAGGGTACGACAACGCTTAAGGGTTAGCGTACGTGTGAGGGCACGAGTTAGTTTTGGTTTTCTTGTTAAGATAAGGGCACAGGTGAGTGTAAGGCTTCGGGTGGGGGACAGGATTATGGATCGAGTTAGGGTTAGGCAATGGGGAGGTATTAGGGTACAGGTTAGGGTACGGCTGCGGTTTAGGATTAGCGTACCTGTGAGGGCATTGTTTAGTGTTTGTGTAATGGTTAAGATTAAGTTACAAGTGAGGCTAAGGCTTCGAGTGAGGGTCAGGGTTAGGATTCGGGTTAGGGTTAGGGTTAGGGAACGGGGAGGGATTAGGTTAGAGTTTGTGGTACGACAACGCTTAAGGGTTAGCGTACTTGTGAGGGCACGAGTTAGTGTTGGTGCACTGGATAAGTTTAGGGCACGGGTGAGGGTAAGGTTTCGGGTGAGGGACAGGATAAAGGATCGGGTTAGGTTTAGGGTTAGGCAATGGGGAGGTATTAAGGTACAGGTTAGGATACGACAATGCTTAAGTGTTAGCGTACATGTGAGGGCACGAGTTAGTGTTAGTGTCCTGGTTAAGATTAGGACACGGGTGAGGGTAAGGACTCGGAAGAGGGTCAGGTTTAGGGTTTGGGTTAGGGTTAGGTTTAGGGAATGGGGAGGGATTAGTGTACAGGATAGTGCACGGTAACGGTTTAAGGTTAGACAACGTTGGAGAGCATGTGTTAGTGTTGATGTCCTTGTTAAATTTAGGACACGGGTGAGGGTAAAACTTCGGGTGAGTGTCAGGGTTAGGGTTCGGTTTAGGTTTACTGTTAGGGAATGGGGAGGGATTAGGGTACAGGTTAGTGTATGGCAAAGATTTAGGGTTAGCCTACATTGCAGGACATGGGTTAGTGTTGATGTCCTGGTTAAGATTAAGTCACAGGGGAGGGTAAGGATTCGGGTGAGGTTCAGGATTAGGAATCGGGCTAGGGTTAGTGTTAGGGAATGGGGAGGGATTAGGGTACAGTTTAGAGTATGACAACGCTTAAGGGTTAGCGTACGTGTGAGGGCATGAGTTAGTTTTGGTGTACTGGTTAAGATAAGGGCACTGGTGAAGGTAAGGTTTCGGGTGAGGGACAGGATTAGGGATCGGGTTAGGGTTAGGATTAGGCAATGGAGAGGGATTAGGGTACAGGTTAGTGTACGACAATGGTTTTGTGTTACCCTACATTGGAGGACATGGGTTAATGTTGATGTAGTGTTTATAATTAGGACACGGGTGAGTGTAAAGCTTCGGGTGAGTGTCAGGGTTAGGGTTCGGTTTAGGGTTAGTGTTAGGGAATGGAGAGGGATTAGGGTAAAGCTTAGGGTACGGCTGCGGTTTAGGGTTAGCGTACGTGTGAGGGCACGGTTCAGTGATGGTGTACTGGTTAAAATTAAGGCACGGGGAAGTGAAGGGTTCGGGTGAGGGACAGGTTTAGGATTCGGGTTAGGGTTAGCTTTAGGAAATGGGGAGGGATTAGGGTACAGTTTAGGGTACGACAGTGCTTAAGGGTTAGCACACGTGTGAGGGCATGACTTAGTGTTGGTATACTGATTAAGATTAGTTCACGGGTGAGGGTAAAACTTCGGGTGAGTGACAGGGATAGGGTTCGTGTTAGGGTCAGGGTTATGGAATGGGGAGGGATTAGGGTACAGTTTAGGGTATGACAACGCTTAAGGGTTAATGTACGTGTGAGGGCACGATTTAGTGTCAGTGTCCTGCTTAAGATTAGGGCACGGGAGAAGGTAAGGCTTCGGGTGAGGGTCAGGTTTAGGATTCGTGTTAGGGTTAGTGTTAGGAAATGGGGATGGATTAGGGTACCGTTTAGGGTACGACAGTTCTTAAGGGTTAACATACGTGTGAGGGCACGACTTAGTGTTGGTGTACTGGTTAAGATTAGGGCACGGGTGAGGGTAAAGATTCGGGTGAGTGTCAGTGTTAGGGTTCGGGTTAGGTTTAGGGTTAGGGAATGGAGAGAGATTAGGATACAGGATAGGGTACAGCAGGGGTTTAGGTTTAGCGTACGTGTGAGGGCACGGTTGAGCGTTGGTGTACTGGTTAAGATTAGGGCACAGGTGAGGGTAAGGCCTCGGAA
The DNA here is from genome assembly GCA_036417435.1 of Inia geoffrensis. NCBI lineage: Eukaryota > Metazoa > Chordata > Mammalia > Artiodactyla > Iniidae > Inia > Inia geoffrensis. The sequence continues at coordinate 72,448,200 of CM070910.1, read as the reverse complement.
GAGGGTCAGGTTTAGTGTTTGAGTTAGGGTTAGGGTTGGGGAATGGAGAGGGATTAGGGTACAGGTTAGGGCACGGAAAGAGTTTAGGGTTAGCCTATGTTGCAGGGTATGGGTTAGTGTTGATGTACTGTTTAAAATTAGGACACGGGTGAGGGTAAAGCTTCGGGTGAGTGTCAGGGTTAGGTTTCGGGTTCGGGTTAGGTTTAGGGAATGGAGAGGGATTAGGGTACATGTTAGGATACGACAATGCTTAAGGGTTAGCGTACGTGTGAGGGCACGACTTAGTGTTGGTGTACTGGTTAAGATTAGGTCACGGGTAAGGGTAAGTCTTCGGGTGAGGGTCATGGTTAGGATTCGTGTTAGGGTTAGAGTTAGGAAATGGGAGGTATTAGGGTACAGTTTAGGGTACGAAAACGCTTAAGTGTTAGCGTAAGTGTGAGGGCACGAGTTAGTGTTGGTGTACTGGTTCAGTTCAGGGCAGGGGTGAGGGTAAGGCATTGGTTGAGGGACAGAATTAGGGATCGGTTTAGGGTTAGGGTTAGGCAATGGGGAGGGAATAAGGTACAGGTTAGGGTACAGCAACAATTTAGGTTTAGCCTACGTTTGAGGGCATGGTTTAGTGGTGATGTACTGTTTAAAATTAGTACACGGGTGAGGGTAAAGTTTCGAGTGAGTGTCAGGGTTAGGGTTCGAGTTAGGGTTAGGGTTAGGGAATGGAGAGGGATTAGGGTGCAGTTTAGCGTACAGCTGCGGTTTAGGGTTACTGTACGTGTGAGGGCACGGTTTAGTGTTGGTGTAATGGTTATGATTAGGTCACAGGTGAGGTTAAGGCTTCAGGTGAGGGTCAGGATTAGGATTCGGGTTAGGGTTAGGTTTAGGGAATGGGGAGGGATTAGGGTACATTTTAGGGTACGACAACACTTAAGGGTTAGCATACGTGTGAGGGCACGAGTTAGTTTTGGTGTACTGGTTAAGATACGGGATCAGGTGAGGGTAAGGCTTCCGCTGAGGGACAGGATTAGGTATCGGGTTAGGGTTAGCGTTAGGCAGTTGGGAGGGATTAGGGTACAGGTTACGGCACAGCAACGGTTTAGTGTTAGCCTAGGTTGGAGGGCATGGTTTAGTGTGGATGTAGTGTTTAAAATTAGGACACGGGTGAGAGTAAAGCTTCAGGTGATTATCAGGGTTAGGATTCGGGGTAGTGTTAGTGTTAGGGAATGGAGAGGGATTAAGGTACAGGTTAGGGTACGGCTGCGGTTTAGGGTTAGTTTACGTGTAAGGGCATGGTTTAGTGTTGGTGTACTGGTTAAGATTAGGTGACGGGTGAGTGTAAGGCTTCGGGTGAGGTTCAGGGTTAGGATTCAGGTTAGGGTTAGGGTTAGGAAATGGGGAGGCATTAGGTTATAGTTTGGGGTACGACAACGCTTAAGTGTTAGCGTAAGTGTGAGGGCACCAATTAGTGTTGGTGTACTGGTTAAGATTAGGGCACGGGAGAGTGTAAGCCCTAGGAAGAGGGTCAGGTTTACGGTTTGGGTTAGGGTTAGGGTTAGGGAATGGGGAGGGTTTAGGGTGCAGGTTAGGGTACGGCAACGGTTTAGGGTTAGCCTACGTTGCAGGGCATGGGTTAGTGTTGATGTCCTCCTTAAAATTAGGACACGGGTGAGTGTAAAGCTTCAGGTGAGTGTCAGGCTTAGGGTTCGGTTTAGGGTTAGGGTTAGGGAGTGGAGTTGAATTAGGGTGCAGTTTAGCGTACGGCTGCGGTTTAGAGTTACTGTACGTGTGAGGGCACGGTTTAGTGTTGGTGTAATGCTTAAGATTAGGTCACGGGTGAGGGTAAGGCTTCGGGTGAGGGTCAGGGTTAGTATTCGGGTTATTGTTAGAGTTAGGAAATGGGGAGGAATTAGGGTACAGTTTAGGGTATGACAACGCTTAAATGTTAGCGTAAGTGTGAGGGCACGAGTTAGTGCTGGTGTTCTGGTTCAGTTCAGGGCACGGGTGAGGGTAAGGCTTTGGGTGAGGGACAGGATTAGGGATCAGTTTAGGGTTAGGGTTAGGCAATGGGGAGGGAATCGGGTACAGCTTAGGGTACGGCAACAATTTAGGTTTAGCCTACGTTTGAGGGCATGGTTTAGTGGTGATGTACTGTTTAAAATTAGTACACGGGTTAGGGTAAAGTTTCGGGTGAGTGTCAGGGTTAGGGTTCGAGTTAGGGTTGGGTTAGGGAATGGAGAGGGATTAGGGTACAGGTTAGGGTAAGACAACGCTTAAGGGTTAGCGTACGTGTGATGGCACCGTTTAGTGTTGGTGTAATGGTTAAGATTAAGTCACGGGTGAGGGTAAGGCTTCGGGTGAGGGTCAGGATTAGGATTCGGGTTAGGGTTACTGTTAGGGAATGGGGAGGTATTTGGGTACAGATTAGGGTAAGACAACACTTAACGGTTAGCGTACGTGTGAGGGTACGAGTTAGGTTTGGTGTACTGGCTAAGATAAGGGCACGGGTGAGGCTAAGGATTCGGGTGAGGGAAAGGATTATGGATCGGGTTAGGGTTAGGGTTAGGCAATGGGGAGGGATTAGGGTACAGGTTAGCGTGCGGCTGCGGTTTAGGTTTAGCGTACGTTTGAGGGCATGGTTTAGTGTTGGTGTAATGGTTAAGATTAAATCACGGGGGAGGTTAAGGCTTCGGGTGAGGGTCAGGGTTAGGATTCAGATTACGGTTAGGGTTAGGAAATGGGGAGGCATTAGGTTATAGTTTAGGGTACGACAACGCTTAAGAGTTAGCGTAAGTGTGAGGGCACAAATTAGTGTTGGTGTACTGGTTAAGATTAGGGCACGGGAGAGGGTAAGGCCTCGGAAGAGGGTCAGGTTTAGGGTTTGGGTTAGGGTTAGGTTTAGGGAATGGGGAGGGATTAGGGTACAGGTTAGGGTACGGCAACGGTTTAGGGTTAGCCTACGTTGCAGGGCATGGGTTAGTGTTGATGTCCTCCTTAAAAGTAGGACATGGGTGAGGGTAAAGCTTCGGGTGAGTGTCAGGCTTAGGGTTCGGCTTAGGGTTAGGGTTAGGGAATGGAGTTGGATGAGGGTGCAGTTTAGCATACAGATGTGGTTTAAGGTTACTGCACGTTTGAGGGCACGGTTTAGTGTTGGTGTAATGTTTAAGATAAGGTCACGGGTTAGGTTAAGGCTTCGGGTGAGGGTGAGGATTAGGATTCGGGTTAGAGTTAGGGTTAGGGAATGGGGAGGGATTAGGGTACAGTTTAGGGTACGACAACGCTTAAGGGTTAGCATACGTGTGACGGCACTTGTTAGTTTTGGTGTACTGGTTAAGGTACGGGCACAGGTGAGGGTAAGGCTTCGGGTGAGGGACAGGATTAGGTACCGTGTTAGGGTTAGGTTTAGACAGTTGGGAGGGATTAGGGTACAGGTTACGGCACGGCAACGGTTTAGTGTTAGCCTCGGTTGGAGGGCATGGTTTAGTGTGGATGTAGTGTTTAAAATTAGGACACGGGTGAGATTAAAGCTTCGGGTGATTGTCAGGGTTAGGATTCGGGGTATTGTTAGTGTTAGGGAAAGGAGAGGGATTAGCATACAGGTTAGTGTACGGCTGCGGTTTAGGGTTACTCTACGTGTGATGGCACGGTTTAGTGTTGGTGTAATGGTTAAGATTAGGTCACGGGTGAGGTTAAGGCTTCGGGTGAGGGTTACGATTAGGATTCGGGTTAGGGTTAGGGTTAGGGAATGGGGAGGTATTAGGGTTCAGTTTAGGGTACGACAACGCTTAAGGGTTAGCATACGTGTGAGGGCACGAGTTAGTTTTTGTGTACTGGTTAAGATACGGGCACAGGTGAGGGTAAGGCTTTGGGTGAGGGACAGGATTAGGTATCGGGTTAGGGTTAGGGTTAGGCAGTTGGGAGGGATTAGGGTACAGGTTACGGCACGGCAACGGTTTAGTGTTAGCCTAGGTTGGAGGGCATGGTTTAGTGTGGATGTAGTGTTTAAAATAGGACACGGGTTAGAGTAAAGCTTCGGGTGATGGTCAGGGTTAGGATTCGGGGTAGTGTTAGTGTTAGGGAATGGAGAGGGATTAGGGTACAGGTTAGGGTACAGCTGGGGTTTAGGTTTAGTGTACGTGTGAGGGCACGGTTTAGTGTTGGTGTACTGGTTAAGAATAGGGCACAGGTGAGGGTATGGCCTCGGAAGAGGGTCAGGTTTAGGGTTTGGGTTAGGGTTAGGGAATGGAGAGTGATTAGGGTACAGGTTAGGGTACGGCAGCAGTTTAGGGTTAGCCTACGTTGCATGGCATGGGTTAGTGTTGATGTACTGTTTAAAATTAGGACACGGGTGAGGGTAAAGCTTCGGGTGAGTGTCAGGGTTAGGGTTCGAGTTAGGTTTAGGGTTAGGGAATGGAGAGGGATTAGGGTACATGTTAGGGTAAAACCATGCTTAAGGGTTAGCGTACATGTGATGGCACGGTTTAGTGTTGGTGTAATGGTTAAGATTAAGTCACGGGTGAGGGTAAGGCTTCGGGTGAGGGTCAGGGTTAGGATTCGGGTTAGGGTTACTGTTAGGGAATGGGGAGGTATTTCAGTACAGATTAGCGTAAGACAACACTTAAGGGTTAGCGTACGTGTGAGGGTACGAGTTAGGTTTGGTGTACTGGTTAAGATAAGGGCACGGGTGAGGCTAAGGATTCGGGTGAGGGAAAGGATTATGATTCGGTTTAGGGTTAGGGTTAGGCAATGGGGATGTATTAGGGTAGAGGTTAGCGTGCGGCTGCGGTTTAGGGTTAGTGTACGTTTGAGGGCACGGTTTAGTGTTGGTGTAATTGTTAAGATTAAATCACGTGGGAGGTTAAGGCTTCGAGTGAGTTTCAGGGTTTGGATACAGGTTAGGGTTAGGGTTAGCAAATCGGGAGGCATTAGGTTATAGTTTAGGGTACGACAACGCTTAAGTGTTAGCGTAAGTGTGAGGGCACAAATTAGTGTTGGTGTACTGGTTAAGATTAGGGCACGGGAGAAGGTAAGGCCTCGGAAGAGGGTCAGGTTTAGGGTTTGGGTTAGGGTTAGGGTTAGGGAATGGGGAGGGATTAGGGTACAGGTTAGGGTACGGCAACGATTTAGGGTTAGTCTACGTTGCAGGGCATTTGTTAGTGCTGATGTCCTGGTTAAAATTAGGACATGGTTGAGGGTAAAGCTTCAGGTGAGTGTCAGGTTTAGGGTTCGGGTTAGGGTTAGGGAATGGAGAGGTATTAGGGTACAGGTTAGGGTACGACAATGCTTAAGGGTTAGCGTACGTGTGAGAGCATGAGTTAGTATTGGTGTACTGGTTAAGATTTGGGCACGGGTGAGGGTAAGGCTTCGGGTGAGGGACAGGATTAGGGATCAGGTTAGGGTTAGGGTTAGTCAATGGGGACGGATTAGGGTACAGGTTAGGGTACAGCAATGGTTTAGGGTTAACCTACGTTTGAGGGCATGGGTTAGTGGTGACGTAATGGTTAAAATTAGGACACGGGTGAAGGTAAAGTTTCGGGTGAGTGTCAGGGTTAGGGTTCGAGTTAGGGTTAGGGTTAGAGAATGGAGAGGGATTAGTGTACAGGTTAGAGTAAAGCAATGCTTAAGGGTTAGCGTACATGTGAGGGCACGGTTTAGTGTTGGTGTAATTCTTAAGATTAGGTCACGGGTGAGGTTTGGGCTTCGGGTGGGGGTCAGGATTAGGATTGGGGTTAGGGTTAAGTTTGGGGAATATGGAGGGATTAGGGTACAGTTTAGGGTATGACAGTGCTTAAGGGTTAGCGTACATTTGAGGGAACGAGATAGTTTTGGTGTACTGGTTAAGGTAAAGACACGGGTGAGGGTAAGGCTTCTAGTGAGGGATAGGATTAGGGATCAGGTTAGGGTTAGGGTTAGGCAATGGAGACGGATTAGGGTACAGGTTACGGTACAGCAACGGTTTAGGGTTAGGTTACGTTTGAGGGCATGGGTTAGTGTTGATGTACTGTTTAAAATTAGGACACGGGTGAGGGTAAAGCTTCGGGTGAGTGTCATGGTTAGGGTTCGGGTTAGGTTTAGTGTTCGGGAATGGAGAGGGATTAGGGTACAGGTTAGGGTACGGCTGCAGTTTAGGGTTAGTGTACGTGTGAGGGCACGGTTTAGTGTTGGTGTACTGGTTAAGATTAGGTGACGGGTGAGGGTAAGGTTTCGGGTGAGGGTCAGGGTTAGGATTCAGGTTAGGGTTAGTGTTAGGAAATGGGGAGGCATTAGTTTATAGTTTAGGGTACGACAACACTTAAGTGTTAGCGTAAGTGCGAGGGCACAAATTAGTGTTGGTGTACTGGTTAAGATTAGGGCACGGGTGAGGGTAAACATTCGGGTGAGTGTCAGTGTTACAGTTCGGGGTAGGGTTAGGGTTAGGGAATGGAGAGAGATTAGGATACAGGTTAGGGTACAGCTGGGGTTTAGCTTTAGCGTACATGTGAGGGCACGGTTTAGTGTTGGTGTACTGGTTAAGATTAGGGCACAGGTGAGGGTAAGGCCTCGCAAGAGGGTCAGGTTTAGGGTTTGGGTTAGGGTTAGGGTTAGGGAATGGAGAGGGATTAGGGTACAGGTTAGGGTACGGCAACAGTTTAGGGTTAGCCTACGTTGCAGGGCATGGGTTAGTGTTGATGTACTGTTTAAAATTAGGACACGGGTGAGTGTAAAGCTTCGGGTGAGTGTCAGGGTTAGGGTTCGGGTTAGGGTTAGGGTTAGGAAATGGAGAGGGATTAGGGTACAGGTTAGGGTACGGCAACGGTTTAGGGTTAGCCTACGTTGCAGGGCATGGGTTAGTGGTGATGTCTTCCTTAAAATTAGGACACGGGTGAGGGTAAAGCTTCGTGCGAGTGTCAGGCTTATGGTTTGGTTTAGGGTTAGGGTTAGGGAATGGAGTTGGATTAGGGTGCAGTTTAGAGTACGGCTGCGATTTAGGGTTACTGTACGTGTGAGGGCACGGTTTAGTGTTGGTGTAATGGTTAAGATTAGGTCACGGGTGAGGTTAAGGCTTCAGGTGAGGGTCAGGAACAGGATTCGGGTTAGGGTTATGGTTCGGGAATAGGGAGGGATTAGGGTACAGTTTAGGGTACGACAACGCTTAAGGGTTAGCATATGTGTGAGGGCACGAGTTAGTTTTGGTGTACTGGTTAAGATACTGGCACAGGTGAGGGTAAGGCTTCGGGGGAGGGACAGGATTAGGTAATCGTTAGGGTTAGGGTTAGGCAGTTGGGAGGGATTAGGGTACAAGTTACGGCACGGCAACTGTTTAGTGTTAGCCTAGGTTGGAGGGCATGGTTTAGTGTGGATGTAGTTTTTAAAATTAGCACACGGGTGAGAGTAAAGCTTTGGGTGATTGTCAGGGTTAGGATTCGGGGTAGTGTTAGTGTTAGGGAATGGAGAGGGATTAGGGTACAGGTTAGGGTACGGCTGCGGTTTAGCGTTACTCTACATATGAGGGCACAGTTTAGTGTTGGTGTAATGGTTAAGATTAGGTCACGGGTGACGGTAAGGCTTCGGGTGATGGTCAGGGTTAGGATTCGGGTTAGGGTTAGAGTTAGGAAATGGGGAGGTATTAGGGTACAGTTTAGGATACGGCAACGCTTAACTGTTAGCGTAAGTGTGAGGGCACGAGTTAGTGTTGGTGTACTGGTTCAATTCAGGGCACGGGTGAGGGTAAGGCTTTGGGTGAGGGACAGGATTAGGGATCGGTTTAGGGTTAGGGTTAGGCAATGGGGAGGGAATGGGGTACAGGTTAGGGTACAGCAACAATTTAGGTTTAGCCTACGTTTGAGGGCATGGTTTAGTTGTGATGTACTGTTTAAAATTAGTACACGGGTTAGGGTAAAATTTCGGGTGAGTGTCAGGGTTAGGGTTCGAATTAGGGTTAGGGTTAGGGAATGGAGAGGGATTAGGGTACAGGTTAGGGTAAGACAATGCTTAAGTGTTAGCGTACGTGTGATGGCACGGTTTAGTGTTGGTGTAATGGTTAAGATTAAGTCACGGGTGAGGGTAAGGCTTCGGGTGAGGGTCAGGATTAGGATTCGGGTTAGGGTTACTGTTAGGGAATGGGGAGGTATTTGGGTACCGATTAGGGTTAGACAACACTTAAGGGTTAGCGTACGTGTGAGGGTACGAGTTAGGTTTGGTGTACTGGCTAAGATAAGGGCACGGGTGAGGCTAAGGATTCGGGTGAGGGAAAGGATTATGGATCGGGTTAGGGTTAGGGTTAGGCAATGGGGATGGATTAGGGTACAGGTTAACGTGCGGCTGCGGTTTAGGGTTAGCGTACGTGTGAGGGCAAGTGTTAGTGTTAGTGTCCTGGTTAAGATTATGGCACAGGTGAGGGTAAGGCTTCGGGTGAGGGACAGGATAAGGGATCGGGTTAGGGTTAGGGTTAGGCAATGGGGAGGGATTAGGGTACAGGTTAGGATACGATAATGCTTAAGGGTTAGTGTACATGTGAGGGCACGAGTTAGTGTTGGTGTACTGGGTGAGATTAGGACACGGGTGAGTGTAAGGCTCGGCAGAGGGTCAGGTTTAGGGTTTTGGTTAGGATTAGGTTTAGGGAATGGGGTGGGATTAGGGTACAGGATAGTGCACGGTAACGAATTAAGGTTAGACAACGTTGGAGGGCATGGGTTAGTGTTGATGTCCTTGTTAAATTTAGGACACGGGTGAGGGTAAAGCTTCGGGTGAGTGTCAGGGTTCGGGTTCGGGTTAGGTTTAGTGTTAGGGAATGGAGAGGGATTAGGGTATAGTGTAGTGTACGGCTGCGGTTTAGGGTTAGTGTACGTGTGAGGGCACGGTTTAGTGTTGGTGTACTGGTTAAGATTAGGTGACGGGTGAGGGTAAGGCTTCGGGTGAGGGTCAGGGTTAGGATTCAGCTTAGGGTTAGGGTTAGGAAATGGGGAGGCATTAGGTTATAGTTTAGGGTACGACAACGCTTAAGTGTTAGCATAAGTGCGAGGGCACAAATTAGTGTTGGTGTACTGGTTAAGATTAGGGCACGGGAGAGGGTAAGGCCTCGGAAGAGGGTCAGGTTTAGGGTTTGGGTTAGGGAATGGGGAGCGATTAGGGTACAGGTTAGGGTACGGTAACGGTTTAGGGTTAGCCTACGTTGCAGTGGATGGGTTAGTGGTGATGTCCTCCTTAAAATTAGGACACGGGTGAGGGTAAAGCTTCAGGTGAGTGTCAGGCTTAGGGTTCGGTTTCAGGTTAGGGTTAGGGAATGGAGTTGGATTAGGGTGCAGTTTAGCGTACGGCTGCGGTTTTGGGTTACTGTACGTGTGAGGGCACGGTTTAGTGTTGGTGTAATGGTTAAGATTAGGTCACGGGTGAGGTGAAGGCTTCAGGTGAGGGTCAGGAATAGGATTCGGGTTAGGGTTAGGGTTAGGGAATGGGGAGGGATTAGGGTACAGTTTAGGGTACGACAACGATTAAGGGTTAGCATACGTGTGAGGGCACGAGTTAGTTTTGTGTACTGGTTAAGATACTGGCACAGGTGAGGGTAAGGCTTCGGGAGAGGGACAGGATTAGGTATAGGGTTAGGGTTAGTGTTAGGGAGTGGGGAGGGAATAGGGTACAGTTTAGAGTGTGACAACGCTTAAGGGTTAGCGTACGTGTGAGGGCATGAGTTAGATTTGGTGTACTGGTTAAGATAAAGGCACGGGTGACGGTAAGGCTTCGGGTGAGGGACAGGATTAGGGATCGGGTTAGGGTTAGGATTAGGCAATGGAGAGGGATTACGGTACAAGTTAGTGTACGACAATGGTTTTGTTTTACCCTACATTGGAGGACATGGTTTAATGTTGATGTAGTGTTTATAATTAGGACACGGGTGAGCGTAAAGCTTCAGGTGAGTGTCAGGGATAGGGTTCGGTTTAGGGTTAGGGTTCTGGAATGGGGAGAGATTAGGGTACAGTTTATCGTATGACAACGCTTAAGGGTTAGTGTACGTGTGAGGGCATGATTTAGTGTCGGTGTCCCGGTTAAGATTAGGGCACGGGTGAGGGTAAGGCTTCGGGTGAGGGTCAGGGTTAGGATTCGGGTTAGGGTTAGGGTTAGGAAATGGGGAGGGATTAGGGTACAGTTTAGGGTACGACAGTTCTTAAGGGTTAACATACGTGTGAGGGCACGACTTAGTGTTGGTGTACTGGTTACGATTAGGTCACGGGTGAGGGTAAGGCTTCGGGTGAGGGTCAGGGTTAGGATTCGGGTTAGGGTTACTGTTAGGGAATGGGGAGGTATTTGGGTACAGATTAGGGCAAGACAACACTTAAGGGTTAGCGTACGTGTGAGGGTACGAGTTAGGTTTGGTGTACTGGTTAAGATAAGGGCAGGGTTGAGGCTAAGGATTCGGGTGAGGGAAAGGAGTATGGATCGGGTTACGGTTAGGGTTAGGCAATGGGGATGTATTAGGGTACAGGTTAGCGTGCGGCTGCGGTTTAGGGTTAGCGTACCTTTGAGGGCACGGTTTAGTGTTGGTGTAATTGTTACGATTAAATCACCGGGGAGGTTATGGCTTCGAGTGAGTGTCAGGGTTAGGATTCAGGTTAGGATTAGGGTTAGGAAATGGGGAGGCATTAGCTTATAGTTTAGGTTATGACAACGCTTAAGTGTTAGCGTAAGTGTGAGGGCACAAATTAGTGTTGGTGTACTGGTTAAGATTAGGGCACGGGAGAGGGTAAGGCCTCGGAAGAGGTCAGGTTTATGGTTTGGGTTAGGGTTATGTTTAGGGAATTGGGAGGGATTAGGGTACAGGTTAGGGTACGGCAACGGTTTAGGGTTAATCTACGTTGCAGTGCATGGGTTAGTGCTGATGTCCTGGTTAAAATTAGGACACGGTTGAGGGTAAAGCTTCAGGTGAGTGTCAGGGTAAGGGTTCGGTTTAGGGATAGGGTTAGGGAATGGAGAGGTATTAGGGTACAGGTTAGGGTACGACAAAGCTTAAGGGTTAGCGTACCTGTGAAAGCATGAGTTAGTATTGGTGTACTGGTTTAGATTTGAGCAGGGGTGTGGGTAAAGCTTCGGGTGAGTGTCCGGTTTAGGGTTCGTGTTAGGGTTAGTGTTAGGGAATGGAGAGGGATTAATGTACAGGTCAGGGTAAAACAACGCTTAAGTGTTAGCGTATGTGTGAGGGCACGGTTTAGTGTTGGTGTAATTGTTAATATTAGGTCACGGGTGAGGTTAAGGCTTCGGGTGAGGGTCAGGATTAGGATTGGGGTTAGGGTTAAGGTTGAGGAATATGGAGGGATTAGGGTACAGTTTAGGGTATGACAATGCTTAAGGGTTAGCGTACGTTTGAGAGCACGAGATAGTTTTGAGGTACTGGTTAAGGTAAAGACACGGGTGAGGGTAAGGCTTCAAGTGAGGGACAGGATTAGGGATCAGGTTAGGGTTAGGGTTAGGCAATGGGGAGGGATTAGGGTACAGGTTACGGTTCGGCAACGGTTTAGGGTTAGGTTACGTTGGAGGGCATGGGTTAGTGTTGATGTACTGTTTAAAATTAGGACACGGGTGAGGGTAAAGATTCGGGTGAGTGTCAGGGTTAGGGTTCGGGTTAGGTTTAGTGTTCGGGAATGAAGAGGGTTTAGGGTACAGGTTAGGGTACGGCTTCTGTTTAGTGTTGGTGTACTGGTTAAGATTAGGTGACGGGTGAGGGTAAGGCTTCGGGTAAGGGTCAGGGTTAGGATTCAGGTTAGGGTTAGGTTTAGGAAATGGGTAGGCATTAGGTTATAGTTTAGGGTACGACAACGCTTAAGTGTTAGCGTAAGTGTGAGGGCCCAAATTAGTGTTGTTGTACTGGTTAAGATTAGGGCACGGGAGATGGTAAGGCCTCGGAAGAGGGTCAGGTTTAGGGTTCGGTTTAGGGTTAGGGTTAGGGAATGGAGTTGGATTAGGGTACAGTTTAGTGTACGGCAACAGTTTAGGGTTAGCCTACGTTGCAGGGCATGGGTTAGTGTTGATGTCATCCTTAAAATTAGGACACGGGTGAGGGTAAAGCTTCGGGTTAATGTCAGGGTTAGGGTTCAGGTTAGGGTTAGGGTTAGGGAATGGAGAGGGATTATGGTACGTGTTAGGATACGAGAATGCTTAAAGGTTAGCGTACATGTGAGGGCACGACTTAGTGTTGGTGTACTGGTTAAGATTAGGTCACAGGTGAGGGTAAGGCTTCGGGTGAGGGTCAGGGTTGGAATTCGGGTTAGGTTTCGAGTTAGGAAAAGGGGAGTTATTAGGGTACAGTTTAGGGTACGACAACGCTTAAGTGTTAGCGTAAATGTGAGAGCACGTGTTAGTGTTGGTGTACTGGTTCAGTTCAGGACACGGGTGAGGGTAAGGCTTTGTGTGAGGGACAGGATTAGGGATCGGTTTTGGGTTAGGGTTAGGCAATGGGGAGGGAATAGGGTACAGGTTAGTGTACAGCAACAATTTAGTTTTAACCTACGTTTGAGGGCATGGTTTAGTGGTGACGTACTGTTTAAAATTAGTACACGGGTGAGGGTAAAGTTTCGGGTGAGTGTCTGGGTTAGGGTTCGAGTTAGGGTTAGGGTTAGGGAATGGAGAGGGATTAGGGTACAGGTTAGGGTAAGACAATGGTTAAGGGTTAGCGTACGTGTGATGGCACGGTTTAGTGTTGGTGTAATGGTTAAGATTAAGTCACGGGTGAGGTTAAGGCTTCGGGTGAGGGTCAGGATTAGGATTCGGGTTAGGGTTACTGTTAGAGAATGGGGAAGTATTTGGGTACAGATTAGGGTAAGACAACACTTAAGGGTTAGCGTACGTGTGAGGGTACAAGTTAGGTTTGGTGTACTGGTTAAGATAAGGGCACAGGTGAGGCGAAGGATTCGGGTGAGGGAAAGGATTATGGATTGGGTTAGGGTTAGGGTTAGGCAATGGGGAGGGATTAGGGTACAGGTTAGCGTGCTGCTGCGGTTAAGGGTTAGCATACGGCTGCGGTTTAGGGTTAGCGTAGGTTTGAGGGCACGGTTTAGTATTGGTGTAATTGTTAAGATTAAGTCACGGGTTAGGGTAAAGCTTCGGGTGAGTGTCAGGGTTAGGGTTCGGATTAGGTTTAGTGTTCAGGAATGGAGAGGGATTAGGGTACAGTTTAGGGTACGGCTGCGGTTTAGGGTTAGTGTACGTGTGAGCGCACGGTTTAGTGTTGGTGTACTGGTTAAGATTAGGTCACGGGTGAGGGTAAGGCTTCGGGTGTGGGTCAGGGTTAGGATTCAGGTTAGGGTTAGGGTTAGGAAATGGGTAGGCATTAGGTTATAGTTTAGGGTACGACAACGCTTAAGTGTTAGCGTAAGTGTGAGGGCACAAATTAGTGTTGGTATACTGGTTAAGATTAGGGCACGGGAGAGGGTAAGGCCTCGGAAGAGGGTCAGGTTTAGGGTTTGGGTTAGGGTTAGGTTTAGGGAAAGGGGAGGGATTAGGGTACAGGTTAGGGTACGGCAACGGTTTAGGGTTAGCATACGTTGCAGGGCATAGGTTAGTGGTGATGTCCTCCTTAAAATTAGGACACGGGTGAGGGTCAAGCTTCGGGTGAGTGTCAGGATTAGGGTTCGGTTTAGGGTTAGGGTTAGGGAATGGAGTTGGATTAGGGTGCAGTTTAGCGTACGGCTGCGATTTAGGGTTACTGTACGTGTGAGGGCACGGTTTAGTGTTGGTGTAATGGTTAAGATTTTGGCACGGGTGAGGGTAAGGCTTCGGGTGAGGGACAGGATTAGGTATCGGGTTACGTTTAGGGTTAGGCCGTTAGGAGGGATTAGGGTACAGGTTACGGCACGGCAACGGTTTATTGTTAGCCTAGGTTGCAGGGCATGGTTTAGTGTGGATGTAATGTTTAAAATTAGGACACGGTTGAGAGTAAAGCTTCGGGTGATTGCCAGGGTTAGGATTCGGGGTAGTGTTAGTGTTAGGGAATGGAGAGGGATTAGGGTACAGGTTAGGGTACGGCTGCGGTTTAGGGTTACTCTACGTGTGAGGGCACGGTTTAGTGTTGGTGTAATGGTTAAGATTAGGTCACGGGTGAGGTTAAGGCTTCGGATGAGGGTCAGGACTAGGATTCGGTTTAGGGTTAGGGTTAGGGAATGGGGAGGGATTAGGGTACAATTTAGGGTACGACAACGCTTAAGGGTTAGCGTACATGTGAGGGCACGAGTTAGTTTTGGTTTTCTTGTTAAGATAAGGGCACAGGTGAGTGTAAGGCTTCGGGTGGGGGACAGGATTATGGATCGGGTTAGGGTTAGGCAATGGGGAGGTATTAGGGTACAGGTTAGGGTACGGCTGCGGTTTAGGATTAGCGTACCTGTGAGGGCATTGTTTAGTGTTTGTGTAATGGTTAAGATTAAGTTACAAGTGAGGTTAAGGCTTCGAGTGAGGGTCAGGGTTAGGATTCGGGTTAGGGTTAGGGTTAGGGAACGGGGAGGGATTAGGTTAGAGTTTATGGTACGACAACGCTTAAGGGTTAGCGTACGTGTGAGGGCATGAGTTAGTGTTGGTGCACTGGATAAGTTTAGGGCACGGGTGAGGGTAAGGTTTCGGGTGAGGGACAGGATAAGGGATCGGGTTAGGTTTAGGGTTAGGCAATGGGGAGGTATTAAGGTACAGGTTAGGATACGACAATGCTTAAGTGTTAGCGTACATGTGAGGGCACGAGTTAGTGTTGGTGTCCTGGTTAAGATTAGGACACGGGTGAGGGTAAGGCCTCGGAAGAGGGTCAGGTTTAGGGTTTGGGTTAGGGTTAGGTTTAGGGAATGGGGAGGGATTAGGGTACAGGATAGTGCACGGTAACGGTTTAAGGTTAGACAACGTTGGAGAGCATGTGTTAGTGTTGATGTCCTTGTTAAATTTAGGACACGGGTGAGGGTAAAGCTTCGGGTGAGTGTCAGGGTTAGGGTTCGGATTAGGGTTACTGTTAGGGAATGGGGAGGGATTAGGGTACAGGTTAGTGTATGGCAAAGATTTAGGGTTAGCCTACATTGCAGGACATGGGTTAGTGTTGATGTCCTGGTTAAGATTAAGTCACAGGGGAGGGTAAGGATTCGGGTGAGGTTCAGGATTAGGAATCGGGCTAGGGTTAGTGTTAGGGAATGGGGAGGGATTAGGGTACAGTTTAGAGTATGACAACGCTTAAGGGTTAGCGTACGTGTGAGGGCATGAGTTAGTTTTGGTGTACTGGTTAAGATAAGGGCACTGGTGAAGGTAAGGTTTCGGGTGAGGGACAGGATTAGGGATCGGGTTAGGGTTAGGATTAGGCAATGGAGAGGGATTAGGGTACAGGTTAGTGTACGACAATGGTTTTGTGTTACCCTACATTGGAGGACATGGGTTAATGTTGATGTAGTGTTTATAATTAGGACACGGGTGAGCGTAAAGCTTCGGGTGAGTGTCAGGGTTAGGATTCGGTTTAGGGTTAGTGTTAGGGAATGGAGAGGGATTAGGGTAAAGCTTAGGGTACGGCTGCGGTTTAGGGTTAGCGTACGTGTGAGGGCACGGTTCAGTGATGGTGTACTGGTTAAAATTAAGGCACGGGGAAGTGAAGGGTTCGGGTGAGGGACAGGTTTAGGATTTGGGTTAGGGTTAGCGTTAAGAAATGGGGAGGGATTAGGGTACAGTTTAGGGTATGACAACGCTTAAGGGTTAATGTACGTGTGAGGGCACGATTTAGTGTCAGTGTCCTGCTTAAGATTAGGGCACGGGAGAAGGTAAGGCTTCGGGTGAGGGTCAGGGTTAGGATTCGTGTTAGGGTTAGGGTTAGGAAATGGGGAGGGATTAGGGTACAGTTTAGGGTACGACAGTTCTTAAGGGTTAACGTACGTGTGAGGGCACGACTTAGTGTTGGTGTACTGGTTAAGATTAGGGCACGGGTGAGGGTAAAGATTAAGGTGAGTGTCAGTGTTAGGGTTCGGGTTAGGGTTAGGGTTAGGGAATGGAGGGAGATTAGGATACAGGATAGGGTACAGCAGGGGTTTAGGTTTAGCGTACGTGTGAGGGCACGGTTGAGCGTTGGTGTACTGGTTAAGATTAGGGCACAGGTGAGGGTAAGGCCTCGGAAGAGGGTCAGGTTTAGTTTTTGAGTTAGGGTTAGGGCTGGGGAATGGAGAGGGATTAGAGTACAGGTTAGGGTACGGCAACAGTTTAGCGTTAGCCTACGTTGCAGGGCATGGGTTAGTGTTGATGTGCTGTTTAAAATTAGGACACGGGTGAGGGTAAAACTTCGGGTGAGTGTCCGGATTAGGGTTCGGTGTAGGGTTAGGGTTAGGGAATGGAGTTGGATTAGGGTGCAGTTTAGCGTACGGCTGCGGTTTAGAGTTACTGTACGTGTGAGGGCACGGTTTAGTGTTGGTGTAATGGTTAAGATTAGGTCACGGGTGAGGTTAAGGCTTCGGGTGAGTGTCAGTATTAGGATTCGGGTTAGGGTTAGGGTTAGGGAATGGGGAGAGATTAGGGAACAGTTTAGGGTACGACAACGCTTAAGGGTTCGCATACGTGTGAGGGCACGAGTTAGTTTTGGTGTACTGGTTAAGATACGGGCACAGGTGAGAGTAAGGCTACGGTTGAGGGACAGGATTAGGTATCGGGTTAGGGTTAGGGTTAGGCAGTTGGGAGGGATTAGGGTAGAGGTTACGGCACGGAAAGGGTTTAGTGTTAGCCTAGGTTGGAGGGCATGGTTTAGTGTGGATGTAGTGTTTAAAATTACGACACGGGTGAGAGTAAAGCTTCGGGTGATTGTCAGGGTTAGGATTCGGGGTAGTGTTAGTGTTAGGGAATGGAAAGGGATTAGGGTACAGCTTAGGGTACGGCTGCGGTTTAGGGTTACTCTACGTGTGAGGGCACGGTTTAGTGTTGGTGTAATGGTTAAGATTAGGTCACGGGTGAGGTTAAGGCTTCGGTTGAGGGTCAGGATCAGGATTCTGGTTAGGGTTAGGGTTAGGGAATGGGGAGGGATTAGGGTACAGTTTAGGGTACTACAACGCTTAAGGGTTAGCATACGTGTGAGGGCACGAGTTAGTTTTGGTGTTCTTGTTAAGATAAGGGCACAGGTATGTGTAAGGCTTCGGGTGGGGGACAGGATTATGGATCGGGTTAGGGTTAGGCAATGCTGAGGGATTAGGGTACAGGTTAGCGTGCGGCTGCGGTTTAGGTTTAGCGTACATTTGAGGGCACGGTTTAGTGTTGGTGTAATGGTTAAGATTAAATCAAGGGGGAGGGTAAAGCTTCGAGTGAGGGTCAGGGTTAGGATTCAGCTTAGGGTTAGGGTTAGGAAATGGGGAGGCATTGGGTTATAATTTAGTGTACGACAACGCTTAAGTGTTAGCGTAAGTGTGAGGGCACAAATTAGTGTTGGTGTCCTGGTTAAGGTTAGGGCACGGGAGAGGGTAAGGCCTCGGAAGAGGGTCAGGTTTAGGGTTTGGGTTAGGGTTAGGGTTAGGGAATGGGGAGGGATTAGGGTACATGTTAGGGTACGACAACGCTTAAGAGTTAGTGTACGTGTGAGAGCATGAGTTAGTATTGGTGTACTGGTTAAGATTTGGGCACGGGTGAGGGTAAGGCTTCGGGTGAGGGACAGGATTAGGGATCAGGTTAGGGTTAGGGTTAGGCAATGTGGAGGGATTAGGGTACAGGTTAGGGTACAGCAATGGTTTAGGGTTAACCTACGTTTGAGGCCCTGGGTTAGTGGTGATGTAATGGTTAAAATTAGGACACGGGTGAGGGTAAAGCTTCGGGTGAGTGTCAGGGTTACGGTTCGAGTTAGGGTTAGGGTTAGGGAATGGAGAGGGATTAGTGCACAGGTTAGGGTAAAACAACGCATAAGTGTTAGCGTATGTGTGAGGGCACGGTTTAGTGTTGGTGTAATGGTTAAGATTAGGTCACGGGTGAGGTTAAGGCTTTGCGTGAGGGTCAGGATTAGGATTGGGTTTAGGGTTAGGGTTGGGGAATATGGAGGGATTAGGGTACAGTTTAGTGTATGACAATGCTTAAGGGTTAGCGTACGTTTGAGGGCACGAGATAGTTTTGGTGTACTGGTTAAGGTAAAGACACGGGTGAGGGTAAGGCTTCAAGTGAGGGACAGGATTAGGGATCAGGTTAGGGTTAGGGATAGGCAATGGGGAGGGATTAGGGTACAGGTTACGGTACGGCAACAATTTAGGGTTAGCCTACGTTGGAGGGAATGGGTTAGTGTTGATGTACTGTTTAAAATTAGGACACGGGTGAGGGTAAAGCTTCTGCTGAGTGTCAGGGTTAAGGTTCGGGTTAGGTTTAGTGTTCGGGAATGGAGAGGGATTAGTATACAGGTTAGGGTACTGCTGCGGTTTAGGGTTAGTGTACGTGTGAGGGCACGGTTTAGTGTTGGTGTACTGGTTAAGATTAGGTGACGGGTGAGGGTAAGGCTTCGGGTGAGGGTCAGGGTTAGGATTCAGGTTAGGGTTAGGGTTAGGAAATGGGTAGGCATTAGGTCATAGTTTAGGGTACGACAACGCTTAAGTGTTAGCGTAAGTGTGAGGGCAGAAATTAGTGTTGGTGTACTGGTTAAGATTAGGGCACGGGAGAGGGTAAGTCCTCGGAAGAGGGTCAGGTTTAGGGTTTGGGTTAGGGTTAGGTTTAGGGAATGGGGAGGGATTAGGGTACAGGTTAGGGTACGGCAACGGTTTAAGGTTAGCCTACGTTGCAGGGCATGGGTTAGTGGTGATGTCCTCCTTAAAATTAGGACATGGGTGAGGGTCAAGCTTCTGGTGAGTGTCAGGATTAGGGTTCGGTTTAGGGTTAGGGTTAGGGAATGGAGTTGGATTAGGGTGCAGTTTAGCGTACGGCTGCGATTTAGGGTTACTGTACGTGTGAGGGCACGGTTTCGTGTTGGTGTGATGTTTAAGATTTTGGCACGGGTTAGGGTAAGGCTTCGGGTGAGGGACAGGATTAGGTATCGCGTTACGGTTAGGGTTAGGCCGTTGGGAGGGATTAGGGTACAGGTTACGGCACGGCAATGGTTTATTGTTAGCCTAGGTTGGAGGGCATGGTTTAGTGTGGATGTAATGTTTAAAATTAGGACACGGGTGAGAGTAAAGCTTCGGGTGATTGCCAGGGTTAGGATTCGGGGTAGTGTTAGTGTTAGGGAATGGAGAGGGATTAGG
This sequence comes from Inia geoffrensis, assembly GCA_036417435.1. Lineage (NCBI taxonomy): Eukaryota > Metazoa > Chordata > Mammalia > Artiodactyla > Iniidae > Inia > Inia geoffrensis. The sequence goes on along the minus strand of CM070910.1, from coordinate 72,429,040 downwards.
GTACAGGTTAGGGTACGTCTGCGGTTTAGGGTTACTCTACGTGTGAGGGCACGGTTTAGTGTTGGTGTAATGGTTAAGATTAGGTCACGGGTGAGGTTAAGGCTTCGGTTGAGGGTCAGGATTAGGATTCGGGTTAGGATTAGGGTTAGGGAATGGGGAGGGATTAGGGTACAATTTAGGGTACGACAATGCTTAAGGGTTAGTGTACGTGTGAGGGCACGAGTTAGTTTTGGTTTTCTTGTTAAGATAAGGGCACAGGTGAGTGTAAGGCTTCGGGTGGGGGACAGGATTATGGATCGGGTTAGGGTTAGGCAATGGGGAGGTATTAGGGTACAGGTTAGGGTACGGCTGCGGTTTAAGATTAGCGTACCTGTGAGGGCATTGTTTAGTGTTTGTGTAATGGTTAAGATTAAGTTACAAGTGAGGTTAAGGCTTCGAGTGAGGGTCAGGGTTAGGATTCGGGTTAGGGTTAGGGTTAGGGAACGGGGAGGGATTAGGTTAGAGTTTATGGTACGACAACGCTTAAGGGTTAGCGTACGTGTGAGGGCACGAGTTAGTGTTGGTGCACTGGATAAGTTTAGGGCACGGGTGAGGGTAAGGTTTCGGGTGAGGGACAGGATAAGGGATCGGGTTAGGGTTAGGGTTAGGCAATGGGGAGGGATTAGGGTACAGGTTAGGATACGACAATGCTTAAGTGTTAGCGTACATGTGAGGGCACGAGTTAGTGTTGGTGTCCTGGTTAAGATTAGGACACGGGTGAGGGTAAGGCCTCGGAAGAGGGTCAGGTTTAGGGTTTGGGTTAGGGTTAGGTTTAGGGAATGGGGAGGGATTAGGGTACAGGATACTGCACGGTAACGGTTTAAGGTTAGACAACGTTGTAGAGCATGTGTTAGTGTTGATGTCCTTGTTAAATTTAGGACACGGTTGAGGGTAAAGCTTCGGGTGAGTGTCAGGGTTAGGGTTCGGTTTAGGGTTACTGTTAGGGAATGGGGAGGGATTAGGGTACAGGTTAGTGTATGGCAAAGATTTATGGTTAGCCTACATTGCAGGACATGGGTTAGTGTTGATGTCCTGGTTAAGATTAAGTCACAGGGGAGGGTAAGGATTCGGGTGAGGTTCAGGATTAGGAATCGGGCTAGGGTTAGTGTTAGGGAATGGGGAGGGATTAGGGTACAGTTTAGAGTATGACAACGCTTAAGGGTTAGCGTACGTGTGAGGGCATGAGTTAGTTTTGGTGTACTGGTTAAGATAAGGGCACTGGTGAAGGTAAGGTTTCGGGTGAGGGACAGGATTAGGGATCGGGTTAGGGTTAGGATTAGGCAATGGAGAGGGATTAGGGTACAGGTTAGTGTACGACAATGGTTTTGTGTTACCCTACATTGGAGGACATGGGTTAATGTTGATGTAGTGTTTATAATTAGGACACGGGTGAGCGTAAAGCTTCGGGTGAGTGTCAGGGTTAGGGTTCGGTTTAGGGTTAGTGTTAGGGAATGGAGAGGGATTAGGGTAAAGCTTAGGGTACGGCTGCGGTTTAGGGTTAGCGTACGTGTGAGGGCACGGTTCAATGATGGTGTACTGGTTAAAATTAAGGCACGGGGAAGTGAAGGTTTCGGGTGAGGGACAGGTTTAGGATTCGCGTTAGGGTTAGCGTTAGGAAATGGGGAGGCATTGGGTTATAATTTAGTGTACGACAACGCTTAAGTGTTAGCATAAGTGTGAGGGCACAAATTAGTGTTGGTGTACTGGTTAAGGTTAGGGCACGGGAGAGGGTAAGGCCTCGGAAGTGGGTCAGGTTTAGGGTTTGGGTTAGGGTTAGGGTTAGGGAATGCGGAGAGATTAGGGTACATGTTAGGGTACGACAACGCTTAAGGGTTAGTGTACATGTGAGAGCATGAGTTAGTATTGGTGTACTGGTTAAGATTTGGGCACGGGTGAGGGTAAAACTTCTGGTGAGGGACAGGATTAGGGATCAGGTTAGGGTTAGGGTTAGGCAATGGGGAGGGATTAGGGTACAGGTTAGGGTACAGCAATGGTTTAGGGTTAACCTACGTTTGAGGGCATGGGTTAGTGGTGATGCAATGGTTAAAATTAGGACACGGGTGAGGGTAAAGCTTCGGGTGAGTGTCAGGGTTAGGGTTCGAGTTAGGGTTAGTGTTCGGAAATGGAGAGGGATTAGGATACAGGTTAGGGTACGGCTGCGGTTTAGGGTTAGTGTACGTGTGAGAGCACGGTTTAGTGTTGGTGTACTAGTTAAGATTAGGTGACGGGTGCGGGTAAGGCTTCGGGTGAGGGTCAGGGTTAGGATTCAGGTAAGGGTTAGGGTTAGGAAATGGGTAGGCATTAGGTTATAGTTTAGGGTACGACAACGCTTAAGTGTTAGCGTAAGTGTGAGGGCATAAATTAGTGTAGGTGTACTGGTTAAAATTAGGGCACGGGAGAGGGTAAGGCCTCGGAAGAGGGTCAGGTTTAGGGTTTGGGTTAGGGTTAGGTTTAGGAAATGGGGAGGGATTAGGGTACAGTTTAGGGTACGGCAACGGTTTAGGGTTAGCCTACGTTGCAGGGCATGGGTTAGTGTTGATGTCCTCCTTAAAATTAGGACATGGGTGAGGGTAAATCTTCGGGTGAGTGTCAGGCTTAGGGTTCGGCTTAGGGTTAGTGTTAGGGAATGGAGTTGGATTAGGGTGCAGTTTAGCATACGGATGCGGTTTAGGGTTACTGTACGTGTGAGGGCACGGTTTAGTGTTGGTGTAATGGTTAAGAATAGGACACGGGTGAGGGTGAGGATTTGGATTCGGGTTAGGGTTAGGGTTAGGGAATGGGGAGGGATTAGGGTACAGTTTAGGGTACGACAACGCTTAAGGGTTAGCATACGTGTGAGGGCACGTGTTAGTTTTGGTGTACTTGTTAAGTTACGGGCACAGGTGAGGGTAAGGCTTCGGGGGAGGGACAGGATTAGGTATCGTGTTAGGGTTAGGTTTAGACAGTTGGGAGGGATTAGGGTACAGGTTACGGCACGGGAACGGTTTAGTGTTAGCCTCGGTTGGAGGGCATGGTTTAGTGTGGATGTAGTGTTCAAAATTAGGACATGGGTGAGAGTAAAGCTTCGGGTGATTGTCAGGGTTAGGATTCGGGGTAGTGTTAGTGTTAGGGAATGGAGAGGGATTAGCGTACAGGTTAGTGTACGGCTGCGGTTTAGGATTACTCTACGTGTGATGGCACGGTTTAGTGTTGGTGTAATGGTTAAGATTAGGTGACGGGTGAGGTTTAGGCTTCGGGTGAGGGTCACGATTAGGATTCGGTTTAGGCTTAGGGTTAGGGAATGGGGAGGTATTAGGGTAGAGCTTAGGGTACGACAACGCTTAAGGGTTAGCATACGTGTGAGGGCACGAGTTAGTTTTTGTGTACTGGTTAAGATACGGGCACAGGTGAGGGTAAGGCTTCGGTTGAGGGTCAGGGTTAGGATTCGGGTTAGGGTTAGTGTTAGGAAATGGGGAGGGATTAGGGTACAGTTTAGGGTACGACAGTTCTTAAGGGTTAACATACGTGTGAGGGCACGACTTAGTGTTGGTGTACTGGTTAAGATTAGGGCACGGGTGAGGGTAAGGATTCGGGTGAGTGTCAGTGTTAGGGTTCGGGTTCGGGTTAGGTTTAGGGAATGGAGAGGGATTAGGGTACATGTTAGGATATCACAATGCTTAAGGGTTAGCGTTCGTGTGAGGTCACGACTTAGTGTTGGTGTACTGGTTAAGATTAAGTCACGGGTGAGAGTAAGGCTTTGGGTGAGTGTCAGGGTTAGGGTTCGGGTTAGGGTTACTGTTAGGGAATGGGGAGGGATTTGGGTACAGGTTAGGGTATGGCAACGGTTTAGGGTTAGCCTACATTGCAGGACATGGTTATTGTTGATGTCCTGGTTAAGATTAAGTCACAGGTGAGGGTAAGGCTTCGGGTGAGGTTCAGGAATAGGAATCGGGCTAGGGTTAGTGTTAGGGAATGGGTCGTATTAGGGTACAGTTTAGAGTATGACAACGCTTAAGGGTTAGCGTACGTGTGAGGGCATGATTTAGTTTTGGTGTACTTTTTAAGATAAGGGCACGGGTGAAGGTAAGGCTTCGGGTGAGGGACAGGATTAGGGATTGGGTTAGGGTTAGGGTTAGGCAATGGAGAGGGTTTAGGGTACAGGTTAGTGTACGACAATGGTTTTGTGTTACCCTACGTTGGAGGACATAGGTTAATATTGATGTAGTGTTTATAATTAGGACACGGGTGAGCGTAAAGCTTCGGGTGAGTGTCAGGGTTAGGGTTAAGTTTACGGTTAGTGTTAGGGAATGGAGAGGGATTAGGGTAAAGGTTAGGGTACAGCTGCGGTTAAGGGTTAGCGTACGTGTGAGGGCACGGTTCAGTGATGGTGTACTGGTTAAGATTAAGGCACGGGGGAGGTTAAGGGTTCGGGTGAGGGACAGGTTTAGGATTCGGGTTAGAGTTAGCGTTAGGAAATGGGGAGGGATTAGGGTACAGTTTGGGATATGACAGTGCTTAAGGGTTAGCACACGTGTGAGGGCATGACTTAGTGTTGCTGTACTGGTTAAGATTAGGTCATGGGTGAGCGTAAAACTTCGGGTGAGTGACAGGGATAGGGTTCGGGTTAGGGTCAGGGTTATGGAATGGGCAGGGATTAGGGTACAGTTTAGGGTATGACAACGCTTAAGGGTTAATGTACGTGTGAGGGCACGATTTAGTGTCAGTGTCCTGCTTAAGATTAGGGCACGGGAGAAGGTAAGGCTTCGGGTGAGGGTCAGGGTTAGGATTCGTGTTACGGTTAGGGTTAGGAAATGGGGAGGGATTAGGGTACAGTTTAGGGTACGACAGTTCTTAAGGGTTAACATACGTGTGAGGGCACGACTTAGTGTTGGTGTACTGGTTAAGATTAGGGCACGGGTGAGGGTAAAGATTCGGGTGAGTGTCAGTGTTAGGGTTCGGGTTAGGGTTAGGGCTAGGGAATGGAGAGTGATTAGGATACAGGATAGGGTACAGCAGGGGTTTAGGTTTAGCGTACGTGTGAGGGCACGGTTGAGCGTTGGTGTACTGGTTAAAATTAGGGCACAGGTGAGGGTAAGGCCTCGGAAGAGGGTCAGGTTTAGTGTTTGAGTTAGGGTTAGGGTTGGGGAATGCAGAGGGATTAGGGTACATGTTAGGGTACGGCAAAAGTTTAGCGTTAGCCTACGTTGCAGGGCATGGGTTAGTGTTGATGTGCTGTTTAAAATTAGGACACGGGTGAGGGTAAAGCTTCGGGTCAGTGTCTGGATTAGGGTTCGGTGTAGGGTTAGGGTTAGGGAATGGAGTTGGATTAGGGTGCAGTTTAGCGTACGGCTGCGGTTTAGAGTTACTGTACGTGTGAGGGCACGGTTTAGTTTTGGTGTAATGGTTAAGATTAGGTCACGGGTGAGGTTAAGGCTTCGGGTGAGGGTCAGTATTAGGATTCGGGTTAGGGTTAGGGTTAGGGAATGGGGAGAGATTAGGGTACAGTTTAGGGTACGACAACGCTTAAGGGTTCGCATACGTGTGAGGGCACGTGTTAGTTTTGGTGTACTGGTTAAGATACGGGCACAGGTGAGGGTAAGGCTACGGTTGAGGGACAGGATTAGGTATCGGGTTAGGGTTAGGGTTAGGCAGTTGGGAGGGATTAGGGTAGAGGTTACGGCACGGAAAGGGTTTAGTGTTAGCCTAGGTTGGAGGGCATGGTTTAGTGTGGATGTAGTGTTTAAAATTATGACACGGGTGAGAGTAAAGCTTCGGGTGATTGTCAGGGTTACGATTCGGGGTAGTGTTAGTGTTAGGGAATGGAGAGGGATTAGGGTACAGCTTAGGGTACGGCTGCGGTTTAGGGTTACTCTACGTGTGAGGGCACGGTTTAGTGTTGGTGTAATGGTTAAGATTAGGTCACGGGTGAGGTTAAGGCTTCGGTTGAGGGTCAGGATCAGGATTCTGGTTAGGGTTAGGGTTAAGGAATGGGGAGGGATTAGGGTACAGTTTAGGGTACTACAACGATTAAGCGTTAGCATACGTGTGAGGGCACGAGTTAGTTTTGGTGTTCTTTTTAAGATAAGGGCACAGGTATGTGTAAGGCTTCGGGTGGGGGACAGGATTATGGATCGGGTTAGGGTTAGGCAATGCTGAGGGATTAGGGTACAGGTTAGCGTGCGGCTGCGGTTTAGGGTTAGCGTACGTTTGAGGGCACGGTTTAGTGTTGGTGTAATGGTTAAGATTAAATCAAGGGGGAGGGTAAAGCTTCCAGTGAGGGTCAGGGTTAGGATTCAGCTTAGGGTTAGGGTTAGGCAATGGGGAGGCATTGGGTTATAATTTAGTGTACGACAACACTTAAGTGTTAGCGTAAGTGTGAGGGCACAAATTAGTGTTGGTGTACTGGTTAAGGTTAGGGCACGGGAGAGGGTAAGGCCTCGGAAGAGGGTCAGGTTTAGGGTTTGGGTTAGGGTTAGGGTTAGGGAATGTGGAGGGATTAGGGTACATATTAGGGTACGACAACGCTTAAGGGTTAGTGTACGTGTGAGAGCATGAGTTAGTATTGGTGTACTGGTTAAGATTTGGGCACGGGTGAGGGTAAGGCTTCGGGTGAGGGACAGGATTAGGGATCAGGTTAGGGTTAGGGTTAGGCAATGGGGAGGGATTAGGGTACAGGTTAGGGTACAGCAATGGTTTAGGGTTAACCTACGTTTGAGGGCATGGGTTAGTGGTGATGTAATGGTTAAAATTAGGACACGGGGGAGGGTAAAGCTTCGGGTGAGTGTCAGGGTTAGGGTTCGAGTTAGGGTTAGGGTTAGGGAATGGAGAGGGATTAGTGTACAGGTTAGGGTAAAACAACGCATAAGTGTTAGCGTATGTGTGAGGGCACGGTTTAGTGTTGGTGTAATGGTTAAGATTAGGTCACGGGTGAGGTTAAGGCTTTGGGTGAGGGTCAGGATTAGGATTGCGGTTAGGGTTAGGGTTGGGGAATATGGAGGGATTAGGGTACAGTTTAGAGTATGACAATGCTTAAGGGTTAGCGTACGTTTGAGGGCACGAGATAGTTTTGGTGTACTGGTTAAGGTAAAGACACGGGTGAGGGTAAGGCTTCAAGTGAGGGACAGGATTAGGGATCAGGTTAGGGTTAGGGTTAGGCAATGGGGAGGGATTAGGGTACAGGTTACGGTACGGCAACAATTTAGGGTTAGCCTACGTTGGAGGGAATGGGTTAGTGTTGATGTACTGTTTAAAATTAGGACACGGGTGAGGGTAAAGCTTCTGGTGAGTGTCAGGGTTAAGGTTCGGGTTAGGTTTAGTGTTCGGGAATGGAGAGGGATTAGTATACAGGTTAGGGTACTGCTGCGGTTTAGGGTTAGTGTACGTGTGAGGGCACGGTTTAGTGTTGGTGTACTGGTTAAGATTAGGTGACAGGTGAGGGTAAGGCTTCGGGTGAGGGTCAGGGTTAGGATTCAGGTTAGGGTTAGGGTTAGGAAATGGGGAGGCATTAGGTTATAGTTTAGGGTACGACAACGCTTAAGTGTTAGCGTAAGTGTGAGGGCACAAATTAGTGTTGGTGTACTGGTTAAGATTAGGGCACGGGAGAGGGTAAGGCCTCGGAAGAGGGTCAGGTTTAGGGTTTGGGTTAGGGTTAGGTTTAGGGAATGGGGAGGGATTAGGGTACAGGTTAGGGTACGGCAACGGTTTAGGGTTAGCCTACGTTGCAGGGCATGGGTTAGTGGTGATGTCCTCCTTAAAATTAGGACACGGGTGAGGGTCAAGCTTCGGGTGAGTGTCAGGATTAGGGTTCGGTTTAGGGTTAGGGTTAGGGAATGGAGTTGGATTAGGGTGCAGTTTAGCGTACGGCTGCAATTTAGGGTTACTGTACGTGTGAGGGCACGGTTTAGTGTTGGTGTAATGGTTAAGATTTTGGCACGGGTGAGGGTAAGGCTTCGGGTGAGGGACAGGATTAGGTATCGGGTTACGGTTAGGGTTAGGCCGTTGGGAGGGATTAGGGTACAGGTTACGGCACGGCAACGGTTTATTGTTAGCCTAGGTTGGAGGGCATGGTTTAGTGTGGATGTAATGTTTAAAATTAGGACACGGGTGAGAGTAAAGCTTCGGGTGATTGCCAGGGTTAGGATTCGGGGTAGTGTTAGTGTTAGGGAATGGAGAGGGATTAGGGTACAGGTTAGTGTACGTCTGCGGTTTAGGGTTACTCTACGTGTGAGGGCACGGTTTAGTGTTGGTGTAATGGTTAAGATTAGGTCACGGGTGAGGTTAAGGCTTCGGTTGAGGGTCAGGACTAGGATTCGGGTTAGGGTTAGGGTTAGGGAATGGGGAGGGATTAGGGTACAATTTAGGGTACGACAACGCTTAAGGATTAGCGTACGTGTGAGGGCACGAGTTAGTTTTGGTTTTCTTGTTAAGATAAGGGCACAGGTGAGTGTAAGGCTTCGGGTGGGGGACAGGATTATGGATCGGGTTAGGGTTAGGCAATGGGGAGTTATTAGGGTACAGGTTATGGTACGGCTGCGGTTTAGGATTAGCGTACCTGTGAGGGCATTGTTTAGTGTTTGTGTAATGGTTAAGATTAAGTTACAAGTGAGGTTTAGGCTTCGAGTGAGGGTCAGGGTTAGGATTCGGGTTAGGGTTAGGGTTAGGGAACGGGGAGAGATTAGGTTAGAGTTTATGGTACGACAACGCTTAAGGGTTAGCATACGTGTGAGGGCACGAGTTAGTGTTGGTGCACTGGATAAGTTTAGGGCACGGGTGAGGGTAAGGTTTCGGGTGAGGGACAGGATAAGGGATCGGGTTAGGGTTAGGGTTAGGCAATGGGGAGGGATTAGGGTACAGGTTAGGATACGACAATGTTTAAGTGTTAGCGTACATGTGAGGGCACGAGTTAGTGTTGGTGTCCTGGTTAAGATTAGGACACGGGTGAGGGTAAGGCCTCGGAAGAGGGTCAGGTTTAGGGTTTGGGTTAGGGTTAGGTTTAGGGAATGGGGAGGGATTAGGGTACAGGATAGTGCACGGTAACGGTTTAAGGTTAGACAACGTTGGAGAGCATGTGTTAGTGTTGATGTCCTTGTTAAATTTAGGACACGGGTGAGGGTAAAGCTTCGGGTGACTGTCAGGGTTAGGGTTCGGTTTAGGGTTACTGTTAGGGAATGGGGAGGGATTAGGGTACAGGTTAGTGTATGGCAAAGATTGAGGGTTAGCCTACATTGCAGGACATGGGTTAGTGTTGATGTCCTGGTTAAGATTAAGTCACAGGGGAGGGTAAGGATTCGGGTGAGGTTCAGGATTAGGAATCGGGCTAGGGTTAGTGTTAGGGAATGGGGAGGGATTAGGGTACAGTTTAGAGTATGACAACGCTTAAGGGTTAGCGTACGTGTGAGGGCATGAGTTAGTTTTGGTGTACTGGTTAAGATAAGGGCACTGGTGAAGGTAAGGTTTCGGGTGAGGGACAGGATTAGGGATCAGGTTAGGGTTAGGATTAGGCAATGGAGAGGGATTAGGGTACAGGTTAGTGTACGACAATGATTTTGTGTTACCCTACATTGGAGGACATGGGTTAATGTTGATGTAGTGTTTATAATTAGGACACGGGTGAGCGTAAAGCTTCAGGTGAGTGTCAGGGTTAGGGTTCGGTTTAGGGTTAGTGTTAGGGAATGGAGAGGGATTAGGGTAAAGCTTAGGGTACGGCTGCGGTTTAGGGTTAGCGTACGTGTGAGGGCACGGTTCAGTGATGGTGTACTGGTTAAAATTAAGGCACGGGGAAGTGAAGGGTTCGGGTGAGGGACAGGTTTAGGATTCGGGTTAGGGTTAGCGTTAGGAAATGGGGAGGCATTGGGTTATAATTTAGTGTACGACAACGCTTAAGTGTTAGCGTAAGTGTGAGGACACAAATTAGTGTTGGTGTACTGGTTAAGTTTAGGGCACGGGACAGGGTAAGGCCTCGGAAGAGGGTCAGGTTTAGGGTTTGGTTTAGGGTTAGGGTTATGGAATGGGGAGGGATTAGGGTACATGTTAGGGTACGACAAAGCTTAAGGGTTAGTGTACATGTGAGAGCATGAGTTAGTATTGGTGTACTGGTTAAGATTTGGGCACGGGTGAGGGTAAGGCTTCGGGTGAGGGACAGGATTAGGGATCAGGTTAGGGTTAGGGTTAGGCAATGGGGAGGGATTAGGGTACAGGTTAGGGTACAGCAATGGTTTAGGGTTAACCTACGTTTGAGGGCATGGGTTAGTGGTGATGCAATGGTTAAAATTAGGACACGGGTGAGGGTAAAGCTTCGGGTGAGTGTCAGGGTTAGGGTTCGAGTTAGGTTTAGTGTTCGGGAATGGAGAGGGATTATGGTACAGGTTAGGGTAAAACAACGCATAAGTGTTAGCGTACGTGTGAGGGCACGGTTTAGTGTTGATGTCCTGGATAAGATTAGGTCACGGGTGAGGGTAAGGCTACGTGTGAGTGTCAGGATTAGGAATCGGGCTAAGGTTAGGGTTAGGAAATGAGGAGGGATTAGGGTACAGTTTCGGATATGACAACGCTTAACGGTTAGCCTACATGTGAGGGCATGAGTTAGTTTTGGTGTACTGTTTAAGATAAGCGCACGTGTGAAGGTAATGTTTCGCGTGAGGGACAGGATAAGGGATCGGTTTAGGGTTAGGATTAGGCAATGGGGAGGGATTAGGGTACAGGTTAGGGTACAGCAACGGTTTAGGGTTAGCCTACGTTTGAAGGCAAGGGTTAATGGTGATGTACTGTTTAAAATTAGGACACGGGTGAGGGTAAAGCTTCAGGTGATTGTCAGGGTTAGGGTTCGAGTTACGGTTAGGGTTGAGGAATGGAGAGTGATTAGGGTACAGGTTATGGTAAGACAACGCTTAAGAGTTATCGTTCGTGTGATGGCACGGTCTAGTGTTGGTGTAATGGTTAATATTAAGTCACGGGTGAGGTTAAGGCTTCGGGTGAGGGTCAGGATTAGGATTCGGGTTAGGGTTAGGGTTAGGGAATGGGAAGGGATTAGCGTACAGTTTAGGGTAAGACAACGCTTAAGGGTTAGCGTACGTGTGAGGGCACGAGTTAGTTTTGGTGTACTGGTTAAGATTAGGGAACGGGTGAGAGTAAGGCTTCGGGTGAGGGACAGGATTAGGGATCGGGTTAGGGTTAGGGTTAGGAAATGGGGAGGGATTAGGGTACAGGTTAGGGTACAGCTGCGGTTTAGGTTTAGCGTACGTGTGAGGTCACGGTTTAGTGTTGGTGTACTGGTTAAGTTTAGGGCACAGGTGAGGGTAAGGCCTCGGAAGAGGGTCAGGTTTAGGGTTCGGGTTAGGGTTAGGGTTAGGGAATGGAGAGGGATTAGGGTACAGGTTAGGGTACGGCAACAGTTTAGGGTTAGCCTACATTGCAGGGCATGGGTTAGTGTTGATGTACTGTTTAAAATTAGGACACGGGTGAGGGTAAAGCTTCGGGTGTGTGTCAGGGTTAGGGTTCGGGTTAGGGTTAGGGTTAGGGAATGGACAGGGATTAGGGTACATGTTAGGGTACGACAATGCTTAAGGGTTAGCGTACGTGTGAGGGCACTGTTTAGTGTTGGTGTACTGGTTAAGATTAGGGCACGGGTGAGGGTAAGGTTTCGGGAGAGGGACAGGATTAGGGATCGGTTTAGGGTTAGGCAATGGGCAGGTTTGAGGGTACAGGTTAGGGTACAGCAACAGTTTACGGTTAGCGTACGTCTGAGGGCATTGTTTAGTGGTGATGTACTGTTTAAAATTAGGACACGGGTGAGGGTAAAGTTTCGAGTGAAGGTCAGGGTTAGGGTTCAAATTAGGGTTAGGTTTAGGGAACGGAGAGGGATTAGGGTACAGGTTAGGGTAAGGCAACGCTTAAGCGTTAGCGTACGTGTGATGGCACGGTATAGTGTTGATGCAATGGTTAAGATTAAGTCGCGGGTGAGGTTAAGGCTTCGGGTGAGGGCCAGGATTAGGATTCGGGTTAGGGTTAGGGTTAGGGTATGGGGAGGGATTAGGTTACAGTTTATTGTACGACAGCGCATAAGGGTTAACGTAAGTGTGCGGACACGAGTTAGTGTTGGTGTACTGGTTAAGATTAGGTCACGTGTGAGGGTAAGGCCTTGGAAGAGGGTCAGGTTTAGGGTTTGGGTTAGGGTTAGGGTTAGGGAATGGAGAGGGATTTGGGTGCAGGTTAGGTTACGGCTACGGTTTAGGGTTAGCCTACATAGCAGGGCATTGCTTAGTGTTGATGTCCTGGTTAAAATTAGGACACGGGTGAGGGTAAAGCTTTGGGTGAGTGTCAGGTTTAGGGTTCGGGTTAGGGTTAGGGTTAGGGAATGGAGTTGGATTAGGCTACAGGTTAGGGTACGGCTGTGGTTTAGGGTTACTGTACGTGTGAGGGCACTGTTTAGTGTTGATGTCCTGGTTAAGATTAGGTCACGGGTGAGGGTAAGGCTACGTGTGAGTGTCAGGATTAGGAATCGGGCTAAGGTTAGGGTTAGGAAATGAGGAGGGATTAGGGTACAGTTTCGGATATGACAACGCTTAACGGTTAGCGTACATGTGAGGGCATGAGTTAGTTTTGGTGTATTGGTTAAGATAAGGGCACGTGTGAAGGTAAGGTTTCGCGTGAGGGACAGGATAATGGATCGGTTTAGTGTTAGGATTAGGCAATGGGGAGGGATTAGGGTACAGGTTAGTGTACAGCAACGGTTTAGGGTTAGCCTACGTTTGAAGGCAAGGGTTAATGGTGATGTACTGTTTAAAATTAGGACACGGTTGAGGGTAAAGCTTCGGGTGATTGTCAGGGTTAGGGTTCGAGTTACGGTTAGGGTTGAGGAATGGAGAGTGATTAGGGTACAGGTTAGGGTAAGACAACGCTTAAGGGTTATCGTTCGTGTGATGGCACGGTTTAGTGTTGGTGTAATGGTTAATATTAGGTCACGGGTGAGGTTAAGGCTTCGGGTGAGGGTCAGGATTAGGATTCGTGTTAGGGTTAGGGTTAGAGAATGGGAAGGGATTAGCGTACAGTTTAGGGTAGACAACGCTTAAGGGTTAGCGTACGTGTGAGGGCACGAGTTAGTTTTGGTGTACTGGTTAAGATTAGGGAACGGGTGAGGGTAAGGCTTCGGGTGAGGGACAGGATTAGGGATCGGGTTAGGGTTAGGGTTAGGAAATGGGGAGGGATTAGGTTACAGGTTAGGGTACAGCTGCGGTTTAGGTTTAGCGTACGTGTGAGGTCACGGTTTAGTGTTGGTGTACTGGTTAAGATTAGGGCACAGGTGAGGGTAAGGCCTCGGAATAGGGTCAGGTTTAGGGTTCGGGTTAGTGTTAGGGTTAGGGAATGGAGAGGGATTAGGGTACAGGTTAGGGTACGGCAACAGTTTAGGGTTAGCCTACATTGCAGGGCATGGGTTAGTGTTGATGTACTGTTTAAAATTAGGACACGGGTGAGGGTAAAGCTTCGGGTCAGTGTCAGGGTTAGGGTTCGGGTTAGGGTTAGGGTTAGGGAATGGACAGGGATTAGGGTACATGTTAGGATACGATAATGCTTAAGGTTTAGCGTACGTGTGAGGGCACTGTTTAGTGTTGGTGTACTGGTTAAGATTAGGGCACGGGTGAGGGTAAGGATTCGGGAGAGGGACAGGATTAGGGATCGGTTTAGGGTTAGGGTTAGGCAATGGGCAGGGATGAGGGTACAGGTTAGGGTACAGCAACAGTTTACGGTTAGCGTACGTTTGAGGGCATTGTTTAGTGGTGATGTACTGTTTAAAATAAGGACACGGGTGAGGGTAAAGTTTCGAGTGAAGGTCAGGGTTAGGGTTCAAATTAGGGTTAGGTTTAGGGAATGGAGAGGGATTAGGGTACAGGTTAGGGTAAGGCAACGCTTAAGCGTTAGCGTACGTGTGATGGCACGGTATAGTGTTGATGCAATGGTTAAGATTAAGTCGCGGGTGAGGTTAAGGCTTCTGGTGAGGGCCACGATTAGGATTCGGGTTAGGGTTAGGGTTAGGGAATGGGGAGGGATTAGGTTACAGTTTATTGTACGACAGCGCATAAGGGTTAACGTAAGTGTGAGGGCACGAGTTAGTGTTGGTGTACTGGTTAAGATTAGGGCACGTGTGAGGGTAAGGCCTTGGAAGAGGGTCAGGTTTAGGGTTTGGGTTAGGGTTAGGGTTAGGGAATGGAGAGGGATTTGGGTGCAGGTTAGGTTACGGCTACGGTTTAGGGTTAGCCTACATAGCAGGGCATTGCTTAGTGTTGATGTCCTGGTTAAAATTAGGACACGGGTGAGGGTAAAGCTTCGGGTGAGTGTCAGGTTTAGGGTTCGGGTTAGGGTTAGGGTTAGGGAATGGAGTTGGATTAGGCTACAGGTTAGGGTACGGCTGCGGTTTAGGGTTACTCTACGTGTGAGGGCACGGTTTAGTGTTGATGTCCTGGTTAAGATTAGGTCACGGGTGAGGGTAAGGCTACGTGTGAGGGTCAGGATTAGGAATCGGGCTAAGGTTAGGGTTAGAAAATGGGGAGGGATTAGGGTACAGTTTCGGATATGACAACGCTTAACGGTTAGCGTACATGTGAGGGCATGAGTTAGTTTTGGTGTACTGGTTAAGATAAGGGCACGTGTGAAGGTAAGGTTTCGCGTGAGGGACAGGATAAGGGATCGGTTTAGGGTTAGGATTAGGCAATGGGGAGGGATTAGGGTACAGGTTAGGGTACAGCAACAGTTTAGGGGTAGCCTACGTTTAAGGGTATTATTTAGTGGTGATGTACTGTTTAAAATTAGGACACGGGTGAGGGTAAAGCTTCGGGTGAGTGTCAGGGTTAGGGTTCGAGTTAGGTTTAGGGTTAGAGAATGGGGAGGGATTAGGGTACATGTTAGGGTAAAACCATGCTTAAGGGTCGGCGTGCGTGTGATGGCACGGTTTAGTGTTGGTGTAATGGTTAAGATTAAGTCACCGGTGAGGTTAAGGCTTCGGGTGAGGGTCAGGATTAGGATTCGTGTTTGGGTTAGTGTTAGGGAATGGGGAGGGTTTAGGGTACAATTTAAGGTAAGACAGCACCTAAGGGTTATCTTACGTGTGAGGGCACGAGTTAATTTTGGTGTACTGGTTAAGATAAGGGCACGGGTGTGTGTAAGGATTCGGGTGAGGGACAGGATTATGGATCTGTTTAGGGTTCGGTTTAGGCAATGTGGAGGTATTAGGGTACAGGTTAGGGTACGGCTGCGGTTTAGGTTTAGCGTACGTGTGTGAGCATGGTTTAGTGTTGGTGTAATGGTTAAGATTAAGTCACGGGGTAGGTTAAGGCTTCGAGTGAGGGTCAGGGTTAGGATTCGGGTTAGGGTTAGGGTTAGGGAATGGGGAGGGTTTAGGGTACAGTTTAGGGTACGACAGTTCTTAAGGATTAGCGTACGTGTGATGGAACGACTTAGTGTTGGTGTACTGGTTACGATTAGGGCACGGGTGAGGGTAAAGCTTCGGTTGAGTGTCAGGTTTAGGGTTCGGGTTAGGGTTAGGGTTAGGGAATGGAGTTGGATTAGGGTACAGGTTAGGGTACGGCTGCGATTTAGGGTTACTGTACGTGTGAGGACATGGTTTAGTGTTGGTGTAATTGTTAAAATTAGGTCACGGGTAAGGTTAAGGCTTTGGTTGAGGGTCAGGATTAGGATTCGGGTTAGGGTTAGGGTTAGGGAATGGGGAGGGATTAGGGTACAGTTTAGGGTACGACAGTTCTTAACGATTAGCGTACGTGTGATGGCACGACTTAGTGTTGGTGTACTGGTTACGATTAGGGCACGGGTGAGGATAAAGCTTCGGGTGAGTGTCAGGCTTAGGGTTCGGGTTAGGGTTAAAGTTAGGAAATGGGAAGGGATTAGGGTACAGTTTAGGGTACGACAACGCTTAAGGGTTAGCGTACGTGTGAGGGCACGACATAGTGTTGGTGTACTGGTTAAGATTAGGGCACTTGTGAGGGTAAGGATTCGGGTGAGGGACAGGATTAGGGATCGGTTTAGGGTTAGGTTTAGGCAATGGCCAGGGATGAGGGTACAGGTTAGGGTACAGCAACAGTTTATGGTTATCGTACGTTTGAAGGCATTGTTTAGTGGTGATGTACTGTTTATAATTAGGACACGGGTGAGGGTAAAGCTTCGAGTGAAGGTCAGGGTTAGGGTTCGAATTAGGGTTAGGTTTAGGGAATGGAAAGGGATTAGGGTACAGGTTAGGGTAAGACAACGCTCAAGGGTTAGCGTACGTGTGATGGCACGGTATAGTGTTGATGCAATGGTTAAGATTAAGTCGCGGGTGAGGTTAAGGCTTCGGGTGAGGGACAGGATTAGGATTCGGGTAAGGGTTAGGGATAGGGAATGGGGAGGGATTAGGTTACAGTTCATTGTATGACAGTGCATAAGGGTCAGCGTAAGTGTGAGGGCATGAGTTAGTGTTGGTGTACTGGTTAAGATTAGGGCACGTGTGAGGGTAAGGCCTTGGAAGAGGGTCAGGTTTAGGGTTTGGGTTAGGGTTAGGGTTAGGGAATGGAGAGGGATTTGGGTACAGGTTAGGGTTCGGCAACAGTTTAGGGTTAGCCTACGTTGCAGGGCATGGTTTAGCGTTGATGTCCTGGTTAAAATTAGGATACGGGTGAGATGTAAATCTTAGGGTGAGTGTCAGGGTTAGGGTTCGTGTTAGGTTTAGGGTTAGGGAATGGAGAAGGATTAGGGTACAGTTTAGGATACGACAATGCTTAAGGGTTAGCGTACGTATGAGGGCACGAGTTAGTGTTGGTGTACTGGTTAAGGTTAGGGCACGGGTGAGGATAAGGCCTCGGAAGAGGGTCAGGTTTAGGGTTTGGGTTAGGGTTAGGTGTAGGGAATGGGGAGGGATTAGGGTACAGTATAGTGCACAGTTACGGTTTAACGTTAGACAACGTTGGAGGGCAAGGGTTAGTGTTGATGTCCTTGTTAAATTTAGGACACAGGTGAGGGTACAGCTTCGGGTGAGTGTCAGGGTTAGTGTTCGGGTTAGGATTACTGTTAGGGAATGGCGGGGGATTAGGGTGCAGGTTAGAGTATGGCAACAGTTTAGGGTTAGCCTACATTGCAGGTCATGTTTTAGTGTAGATGTCCTGGTTAAGATTAGGTCACGGGTGAGGGTAAGGCTACATGTGAGGGTCAGGATTAGGAATAGGGCTAAGGTTAGGGTTAGGGAATGGGGAGGGATTAGGGTACAGTTTCGGTTATGACAACGCTTAACGGTTAGCATACATGTGAGGGCATGATTTAGTTTTGGTGTACTGGTTAATATAAGGGCACGTGTGAAGGTAAGGCTTCGGGTGAGGGACAGGGTTAGGGATCGGGTTAGGGTTAGGATTAGGCAATGGGGAGGGATTAGGGTACAGGTTAGGGAACAACAACGGTTCAGAGTTAGCCTATGTTTGAGGGCATGGGTTAGTGGTGATGTACTGTTTAAAATTAGGACACGGGTGAGGTTGAAGCTTCGTCTGATTGTCAGGGTTAGAGTTCGAGTTATGGTTTGGGTTGAGGAATGGAGCGTGATTAGGGTGCAGGTTAGGGTAAGACAACGCTTAACGGTTAGCATACGTGTGATGGCACAGTTTACTGTTGGTGTAATGGTTAATATTAATTCACGGGTGAGGTTAAGGCTTCGGGTGAGGGTCAGCATTAGGATTCTGGTTAGGGTTAGGGTTATTGAATGGGGAGGTTTTAGGGTACAGTTTAGGGTACGACCACACTTAAGGGTTATTGCACGTGTGAGGGCACGATTTAGTGTCGGTGTCCTGAGTAAGATTAGGGCACGGTTAGTGTAAGGCTTCGGGTGAGACTCAGGGTAAGGATTCGGGTTAGGGTTAGGTTTACGAAATGGGGAGGGATTAGGGTACAGTTTAGGGTACGACAGTTCTTAAGGATTAGCGTACGTGTGATGGCACGACTTAGTGTTGGTGTACTGGTTACGATTAGGGCAGGAGTGACGCTAAAGCTTCGGGTGAGTGTCAGGGTTAGGGTTCATTTTAACGTTAGTGTTAGCGAAAGGAAAGGGATTAGGGTACAGGTTAGGGTACGGCAATGCTTAAGGGTTAGCGTACGTGTGAGGGCACTGTTTAGTGTTGGTGTACTGGTTAAGATTAGAGCACGGGTGAGGGTAAAGCTTCGGGTGAGTGTCAGGTTTAGGGTTCAGGTTAGGGTTAGGGTTAGGGAATGGAGTTGGATTAGGCTACAGGTTAGGGTACGGCTGCGGTTTAGGGTTACTGTACGTGTGAGGGCACGGTTTAGTGTTGATGTCCTGGTTATGATTAGGTCATGGGTGAGGGTAAGGCTACGTGTGAGGGTCAGGATTAGGAATTCGGGCTAAGGTTAGGGTTAAGAAATGGGGAGGGATTAGGGTACAGTTTCGGATATGACAACGCTTAACGGTTAGCGTACATGTGAGGGCATGAGTTAGTTTTGGTGTACTGGTTAAGATAAGGGCACGTGTGAAGGTAAGGTTTCGCGTGAGGGACAGGATAAGGGATCGGTTTAGGTTTAGGATTAGGCAATGGGGAGGGATTAGGGTACAGGTTAGTGTACAGCAACGGTTTAGGGTTAGCCTAGGTTTGAAGGCAAGGGTTAATGGTGATGTACTGTTTAAAATTAGGACACGGGTGAGGGTAAAGCTTCGGGTGATTGTCAGGGTTAGGGTTCGAGTTACGGTTAGGGTTGAGGAATGGAGAGTGATTAGGGTACAGGTTAGGGTAAGACAACGTTTAATGGTTATCGTTCGTGTGATGCCACGGTTTAGTGTTGGTGTAATGGTTAATATTAGGTCACGGGTGAGGTTAAGGCTTCGGGTGAGGGTCAGGATTAGGATTCGTGTTAGGTTTAGGGTTAGGGAATGGGAAGGGATTAGCGTAGAGTTTAGGGTAAGACAACGCTTAAGGGTTAGCGTACGTGTGAGGGCACGAGTTAGCTTTGGTGTACTGGTTAAGATTAGGGAACGGGTGAGGGTAAGGCTTCGGGTGAGGGACAGGATTAGGGATCGGGTTAGGGTTAGGGTTAGGAAATGGGGAGGGATTAGGGTACAGGTTAGGGTACAGCTGCGGTTTAGGTTTAGCGTACGTGTGAGGTCACGGTTTAGTGTTGGTGTACTGGTTAAGATTAGGGCACAGTTGAGGGTATGGCCTCGGAAGAGGGTCAGGATTAGGGTTCGGGTTAGGGTTAGGGTTAGGGAATGGAGAGGGATTAGGGTACAGGTTAGGGTACGGCAACAGTTTAGGGTGAGCCTACATTGCAGGGCAAGGGATAGTGTTGATGTTCTGTTTAAAATTAGGACACGGGTGAGGGTAAAGCTTCGGGTGTGTGTCAGGGTTAGGGTTCGGGTTAGGGTTAGGGTTAGGGAATGGACAGGGATTAGGGTACATGTTAGGATACGACAATGCTTAAGGGTTAGCGTACGTGTGAGGGCACTGTTTAGTGTTGGTGTACTGGTTAAGATTAGGGCACGGGTGAGGGTAAGGATTCGGGAGAGGGACAGGATTAGGGATCGGTTTAGGGTTAGGGTTAGGCAATGGGCAGGGTTGAGGGTACAGGTTAGGGTACAGCAACAGTTTACGGTTAGCGTACGTTTGCGGGCATTGTTTAGTGGTGATATACTGTTTAAAATTAGGACACGGGTGAGAGTAAAGTTTCGAGTGAAGGTCAGGGTTAGGGTTCAAATTAGGGTTAGGTTTAGGGAATGGAGATGGATTAGGGTACAGGTTAGGGTAAGGCAACGCTTAAGCGTTAGCGTACGTGTGATGGCACGGTATAGTGTTGATGCAATGGTTAAGATTAAGTCGCGGGTGAGGTTAAGGCTTCGGGTGAGGGCCAGGATTAGGATTCGGGTTAGGGTTAGGGTTAGGGAATGGGGAGGGATTAGGTTACAGTTTATTGTACGACAGCGCATAAGGGTTAACGTAAGTGTGAGGGCACGAGTTAGTGTTGGTGTACTGGTTAAGATTAGGGCACGTGTGAGGGTAAGGCCTTGGAAGAGGGTCAGGTTTAGGGTTTGGGTTAAGGTTAGGGTTAGGGAATGGAGAGGGATTTGGGTGCAGGTTAGGTTACGGCTACGGTTTAGGGTTAGCCTACATAGCAGGGCATTGCTTAGTGTTGATGTCCTGGTTAAAATTAGGACACGGGTGAGGGTAAAGCTTCGGGTGAGTGTCAGTTTTAGGGTTCGGGTTAGGGTTAGGTTTAGGGAATGGAGTTGGATTAGGCTACAGGTTAGGGTACGGCTGCGGTTTAGGGTTACTGTACGTGTGAGGGCACGGTTTAGTGTTGATGTCCTAGTTAAGATTAGTTCACGGGTGAGGGTAAGGCTACGTGTGAGGGTCAGGATTAGGAATCGGGCTAAGGTTAGGGTTAGGAAATGGGGAGGGATTAGGTTACAGTTTCGGATATGACAACGCTTAACGGTTAGCCTACATGTGAGGGCATGAGTTAGTTTTGGTGTACTGGTTAAGATAAGGGCACGTGTGAAAGTAAGGTTTCGCGTGAGGGACAGGATAAGGGATCGGTTTAGGGTTAGGATTAGGCAATGGGGAGGGATTAGGGTACAGGTTAGGGTACAGCAACGGTTTAGGGTTAGCCTACGTTTGAAGGCAAGGGTTAATGGTGATGTACTGTTTAAAATTAGGACACGGGTGAGGGTAAAGCTTCGGGTGATTGTCAGGGTTAGGGTTCGAGTTACTGTTAGGGTTGAGGAATGGAGAGTGATTAGGGTACAGGTTAGAGTAAGACAACACTTAAGGGTTAGTGTACGTGTGAGGGCACGAGTTAGTTTTGGTGTACTGGTTAAGATTAGGGAACGGGTGAGGGTAAGGCTTCGGGTGAGGGACAGGATTAGGGATCGGGTTAGGGTTAGGGTTAGGAAATGGGGAGGGATTAGGGTACAGGTTAGGGTACAGCTGCTGTTTAGGTTTAGCGTACGTGTGAGGTCACGGTTTAGTGTTGGTGTACTGGTTAAGATTAGGGCACAGGTGAGAGTAAGGCCTCGGAAGAGGGTCAGGTTTAGGTTACGGGTTAGGGTTAGGGTTAGGGAATGGAGAGGAATTAGGGTACAGGTTAGGGTACGGCAACAGTTTAGGGTTAGCCTACATTGCAGGGCATGGGTTAGTGTTGATGTACTGTTTAAAATTAGGACACGGGTGACGGTAAAGCTTCGGGTGAGTGTCAGGGTTAGGGTTCGATTTAGGGTTAGGGTTAGGGAATGGACAGGGATTAGGGTACATGTTAGGATATGACAATGCTTAAGGGTTTGCGTACGTGTGAGGGCACTGTTTAGTGTTGGTGTACTGGTTAAGATTAGGGCACGGGTGAGGGTAAGGATTCGGGAGAGGGACAGGATTAGGGATCGGTTTAGGGTTAGGGTTAGGCAATGGGCAGGGATGAGGGTACAGGTTAGGGTACAGCAACAGTTTACGGTTAGCGTACGTTTGAGGGCATTGTTTAGTGGTGATGTACTGTTTAAAATTAGGACACGGGTGAGGGTAAAGTTTCGAGTGAAGGTCAGGGTTAGGGTTCAAATTAGGGTTAGGTTTAGGGAATGGAGAGGGATTAGGGTACAGGTTAGGGTAAGGCAACGCTTAAGCGTTAGCGTACGTGTGATGGCATGGTATAGTGTTGATGCAATGGTTAAGATTAAGTCGCGGGTGAGGTTAAGGCTTCGGGTGAGGGCCAGGATTAGGATTCGGGTTAGGGTTAGGGTTAGGGAATGGGGAGGGATTAGGTTACAGTTTATTGTACGACAGCGCATAAGGGTTAACGTAAGTGTGAGGACACGAGTTAGTGTTGGTGTACTGGTTAAGATTAGGGCACGTGTGAGGGTAAGGCCTTGGAAGAGGGCCAGGTTTAGGGTTTGGGTTAGGGTTAGGGTTAGGGAATGGAGAGGGATTTGGGTGCAGGTTAGGTTACGGCTACGGTTTAGGGTTAGCCTACATAGCAGGGCATTGCTTAGTGTTGATGTCCTGGTTAAAATTAGGACACGGGTGAGGGTAAAGCTTCGGGTGAGTGTCAGGTTTAGGGTTCGGGTTAGCGTTAGGGTTAGGGAATGGAGTTGGATTAGGCTACAGGTTAGGGTACGGCTGCGGTTTAGGGTTACTGTACGTGTGAGGGCACGGTTTAGTGTTGATGTCCTGGTTAATATTAGGTAACGGGTGAAGGTAAGGCTACGTGTGAGGGTCAGGATTAGGAATCGGGCTAAGGTTAGGGTTAAGAAATGGGGAGGGATTAGGGTACAGTTTCAGATATGACAACGCTTAACGGTTAGCGTACATGTGAGGGCATGAGTTAGTTTTGGTGTACTGGTTAAGATAAGGGCACGTGTGAAGGTAAGGTTTCGCATGAGGGACAGGATAAGGGATCGGTTTAGGGTTAGGATTAGGCAATGGCGAGGGATTAGGGTACAGGTTAGGGTACAGCAACGGTTTAGGGTTAGCCTACGTTTGAAGGCAAGGGTTAATGGTGATGTACTGTTTAAAATTAGGACACGGGTGAGGGTAAAGCTTCGGGTGATTGTCAGGGTTAGGGTTCGAGTTACGGTTAGGGTTGAGGAATGGAGAGTGATTAGGGTACAGGTTAGGGTAAGACAACGCTTAAGGGTTATCGTTCGTGTGATGGCACTTTTTAGTGTTGGTGTAATGGTTAATATTAGGTCACGGGTGAGGTTAAGGGTTCGGGTGAGGGTCAGGATTAGGATTCGGGTTAGGGTTAGGGTTAGGGAATTAAAGGGATTAGCGTACAGTTTAGGGTAAGACAACGCTTAAGGGTTAGCGTACGTGTGAGGGCACGAGTTAGTTTTGGTGTACTGGTTAAGATTAGGGAACGGCTGAGGGTAAGGCTTCGGGTGAGGGACAGGATTAGGGATCGGTTTAGGGTTAGGGTTAGGCAATGGGCAGGGATGAGGGTACAGGTTAGGGTACAGCAACAGTTTACGGTTAGCGTACGTTTGAGGGCATTGTTTAGTGGTGATGTACTGTTTAAAATTAGGACACGGGTGAGGGTAAAGTTTCGAGTGAAGGTCAGGGTTAGGGTTCAAATTAGGGTTAGGTTTAGGGAATGGAGAGGGATTAGGGTACAGGTTAGGGTAAGGCAACGCTTAAGCGTTAGCGTACGTGTGATGGCATGGTATAGTGTTGATGCAATGGTTAAGATTAAGTCGCGGGTGAGGTTAAGGCTTCGGGTGAGGGCCAGGATTAGGATTCGGGTTAGGGAATGGGGAGGGATTAGGTTACAGTTTATTGTACGACAGCGCATAAGGGTTAACGTAAGTGTGAGGACACGAGTTAGTGTTGGTGTACTGGTTAAGATTAGGGCACGTGTGAGGGTAAGGCCTTGGAAGAGGGCCAGGTTTAGGGTTTGGGTTAGGGTTAGGGTTAGGGAATGGAGAGGGATTTGGGTGCAGGTTAGGTTACGGCTACGGTTTAGGGTTAGCCTACATAGCAGGGCATTGCTTAGTGTTGATGTCCTGGTTAAAATTAGGACACGGGTGAGGGTAAAGCTTCGGGTGAGTGTCAGGTTTAGGGTTCGGGTTAGCGTTAGGGTTAGGGAATGGAGTTGGATTAGGCTACAGGTTAGGGTACGGCTGCGGTTTAGGGTTACTGTACGTGTGAGGGCACGGTTTAGTGTTGATGTCCTGGTTAATATTAGGTCACGGGTGAAGGTAAGGCTACGTGTGAGGGTCAGGATTAGGAATCGGGCTAAGGTTAGGGTTAAGAAATGGGGAGGGATTAGGGTACAGTTTCAGATATGACAACGCTTAACGGTTAGTGTACATGTGAGGGCATGAGTTAGTTTTGGTGTACTGGTTAAGATAAGGGCACGTGTGAAGGTAAGGTTTCGCGTGAGGGACAGGATAAGGGATCGGTTTAGGGTTAGGATTAGGCAATGGGGAGGGATTAGGGTACAGGTTAGGGTACAGCAACGGTTTAGGGTTAGCCTACGTTTGAAGGCAAGGGTTAATGGTGATGTACTGTTTAAAATTAGGACACGGGTGAGGGTAAAGCTTCGGGTGATTGTCAGGGTTAGGGTTCGAGTTACGGTTAGGGTTGAGGAATGGAGAGTGATTAGGGTACAGGTTAGGGTAAGACAACGCTTAAGGGTTATCGTTCGTGTGATGGCACTTTTTAGTGTTGGTGTAATGGTTAATATTAGGTCACGGGTGAGGTTAAGGGTTCGGGTGAGGGTCAGGATTAGGATTCGGGTTAGGGTTAGGGTTAGGGAATTGGAAGGAATTAGCGTACAGTTTAGGGTAAGACAACGCTTAAGGGTTAGCGTACGTGTGAGGGCACGAGTTAGTTTTGGTGTACTGGTTAAGATTAGGGAACGGCTGAGGGTAAGGCTTCGGGTGAGGGACAGGATTAGGGATCGGGTTAGGGTTAGGGTTAGACAATGGGGAGGGATTAGGATACAGGTTAGGGTACAGCTGCGGTTTAGGTTTAGCGTATGTGTGAGGTCACGGTTTAGTGTTGGTGTACTGGTTAAGATTAGGGCACAGGTGAGGGTAAGGCCTCGGAAGAGGGTCAGGTTTAGGGTTTGGGTTAGGGTTAGGGTTAGGGAATGGAGAGGGATTAGGGTACAGGTTAGGGTATGGCAACAGTTTAGGGTTAGCCTACATTGCAGGGCATCGGTTAGTGTTGATGTACTGTTTAAAATTAGGACACGGGTGAGGGTAAAGCTTCGGGTGAGTGTCAGGGTTAGGGTTCGGGTTAGGGTTAGGGTTAGGGAATGGACAGGGATTAGGGTACATGTTAGGATACGACAATGCTTAAGGGTTAGCGTACGTGTGCTGGCACTGTTTAGTGTTGGTGTACTGGTTAAGATTAGGGCACGTTTGAGGGTAAGGATTCGGGAGAGGGACAGGATTAGGGATCGGTTTAGGGTTAGGGTTAGGCAATGGGCAGGGATGAGGGTACAGGTTAGGGTGCAGCAACAATTTATGGTTAACGTACGTTTGAGGGCATTGTTTAGTGGTGATGTGCTGTTTAAAAGTAGGACACGGGTGAGGGTAAAGTTTCTAGTGAAGGTCAGGGTTAGGGTTCGAATTAGGGTTAGGTTTAGAGAATGGAGAGGGATTAGGGTACAGGTTAGGTTAAGGCAACGCTTAAGCGTTAGCGTACGTGTGATGGCACGGTATAGTGTTGATGCAATGGTTAAGATTAAGTCGCGGGTGAGGTTAAGGCTTCGGGTGAGGGCCAGGATTAGGATTCGGTTTAGGATTAGGATTAGGGAATGGGGAGGGATTAGGTTACAGTTTATTGTACGACAGCGCATAAGGGTTAACGTAAGTGTGAGGGCACGAGTTAGTGTTGGTGTACTGGTTAAGATTAGGGCACGTGTGAGGGTAAGGCCTTGGAAGAGGGCCAGGTTTAGCGTTTGGGTTAGGGTTAGGGTTAGGGAATGGAGAGGGATTTGGGTGCAGGTTAGGTTACGGCTACGGTTTAGGGTTAGCCTACATAGCAGGGCATTGCTTAGTGTTGATGTCTTGGTTAAAATTAGGACACGGGTGAGGGTAAAGCTTCGGGTGAGTGTCAGGTTTAGGGTTCGGGTTAGGGTTAGGGTTAGGGAATGGAGTTGGATTAGGCTACAGGTTAGGGTACGGCTGCGGTTTAGGGTTACTGTACGTGTGAGGGCACGGTTTAGTGTTGATGTCCTGGTTAATATTAGGTCACGGGTGAAGGTAAGGCTACGTGTGAGGGTCAGGATTAGGAATCGGGCTAAGGTTAGGGTTAAAAAATGGGGAGGGATTAGGGTACAGTTTCGGATATGACAACGCTTAACGGTTAGCATACATGTGAGGGCATGAGTTAGTTTTGGTGTACTGGTTAAGATAAGGGCACGTGTGAAGGTAAGGTTTCGCGTGAGGGACAGGATAAGGGATCGGTTTAGGGTTAGGATTAGGCAATGGGGAGGGATTAGGGTACAGGTTAAGGTACAGCAACGGTTTAGGGTTAGCCTACGTTTGAAGGCAAGGGTTAATGGTGATGTACTGTTTAAAATTAGGACACGGGTGAGGGTAAAGCTTCGGGTGATTGTCAGGGTTAGGGTTCGAGTTACGGTTAGGGTTGAGGAATGGAGAGTGATTAGGGTACAGGTTAGGGTAAGACAACGCTTAAGGGTTATCGTTCGTGTGATGGCACGGTTTAGTGTTGGTGTAATGGTTAATATTAGGTCACGGGTGAGGTTAAGGCTTCGGGTGAGGTCCAGGATTAGGATTCGGTTTAGGGTTAGAATTAGGGAATGGGGAGGGATTAGGTTACAGTTTATTGTACGACAGCGCATAAGGGTTAACGTAAGTGTGAGGGCACGAGTTAGTGTTGGTGTACTGGTTAAGATTAGGGCACGTGTGAGGGTAAGGCCTTGGAAGAGGGTCAGGTTTAGGGTTTGGGTTAGGGTTAGCGTTAGGGAATGGAGAGGGATTTGGGTACAGGTTAGGTTACGGCTACGGTTTAGGGTTAGCCTACATAGCAGGGCATTGCTTAGTGTTGATGTCCTGGTTAAAATTAGGACACGGGTGAGGGTAAAGCTTCGGGTGATTGTCAGGGTTAGGGTTCGAGTTACGGTTAGTGTTGAGGAATGAAGAGTGATTAGGGTATAGGTTAGGGTAAGACAATGCTTAAGGGTTATCTTTCGTGTGATGGCACAGTCTAGTGTTGGTGTAATGGTTAATATTAAGTCACGGGTGAGGTTAAGGCTTCGGGTGAGGGTCAGGATTAGGATTCGGGTTAGGGTTAGGGTTAGGGAATGGGAAGGGATTAGCGTACAGTTTAGGGTAAGACAACGCTTAAGGGTTAGCGTATGTGTGAGGGCACGAGTTAGTTTTTGTGTACTGGTTAAGATTAGGGAACGGGTGAGGTTAAGGCTTCGGGTGAGGGACAGGATTAGGGATCGGGTTAGGGTTAGGGTTAGGCAATGGGGAGGGATTAGGGTACAGGTTAGGGTACAGCTGCTGTTTAGGTTTAGCGTACGTGTGAGGTCACGGTTTAGTGTTGGTGTACTGGTTAAGATTAGGGCACAGGTGAGGGTAAGGCCTCGGAAGAGGGTCAGGTTTAGGGTTTGGGTTAGGGTTAGGGTTAGGGAATGGAGAAGTATTAGGGTACATGTTAGTATACGACAATGCTTAAGGGCTAGCGTACGTGTGAGGGCACTGTTTAGTGTTGGTGTACTGGTTAAGATTAGGTCACGGGTGAGGGTAAGGCTTCGGTTGAGGGTCAGGGTTAAGATTCGGGTTAGGGTTAGAGTTAGGAAATGGGGAGGTTTTAGGTTAGAGTTTAAGGTACGACAATGCTTAAGTGTTAGCGTAAGTGTGAGGGCACGAGTTAGTGTTGGTGTACTGGTTCAGTTCAGGACACGGGTGAGGGTAAGGCTTTGGGTGAGGGACAGGATTAGGGATCGGTTTAGGAGTTATGGTTAGGCAATAGGGAGCGAATAGGGTACAGGTTAGGGTACAGCAACAATTTAGGTTTAGCCTACGTTTGAGGGCATGGTTTAGTGGTGATGTACTGTTTAAAATTATTACACGAGTGAGGGTAAAGTTACGGGTGAGTGTCAGGGTTAGTGTTCGGGTTAGGGTTAGGGAATGGAGAGGGATTAGGGTACAGGTTAGGGTAAGACAACGCTTAAGGATTAGTGTACGTGTGATGGCACGGTTTAGTGTTGGTGTAATGGTTAAGATTAAGTCACGGGTGAGGTTAAGGCTTCGGGTGAGGGTCAGGATTAGGATTCGGGTTAGGGTTACTGTTAGGGAATGGGGGGGTATTTGGGTACAGATTAGGGTAAGACAACACTTAAGGGTTTGCGTACGTGTGAGGATACGAGTTAGGTTTGGTGTACTGGTTAAGATAAGGGCACGGGTGAGGCTAAGGATTCGGGTGAGGGAAAGGATTATGGATCGTGTTAGGGTTAGGGTTAGGCAATGGGGAAGTATTAGGGTACAGGTTAGCGCGCGGCTGCGGTTTAGGGTTAGCGTACATTTGGGGCATGGTTTAGTGTTGGTGTAATGGTTAAGATTAAATCACGGGGGAGGTTAAGGCTTCGAGTGAGGGTCAGGGTTAGGATTCAGGTTAGGGTCAGGGTTAGGAAATGGGGAGGCATTAGGTTATAGTTTAGGGGACGACAACGCTTAAGTGTTAGCGTAAGTGTGAGGGCACAAATTAGTGTTGCAGTACTGGTTAAGATTAGGGCACGGGAGAGGGTAAGGCCTCGGAAGAGGGTCAGGTTTAGGGTTTGGGTTAGGGTTAGGGTTAGGGAATGGGGAGGGATTAGGGTACAGGTTAGGGTACGGCAACGGTTTAGGGTTAGTCTACGTTTCAGGGCATGGGTTAGTGCTGATGTCCTGCTTAAAATTCGGACACGGTTGAGGGTAAAGCTTCAGGTGAGTGTCAGGGTTAGGGGTCGGGTTAGGGTTAGGGTTAGGGTATGGAGAGGTATTAGGGTACAGGTTAGGGTACGACAACGCTTAAGGGTTAGCGTACGTGTGAGAGCATGAGTTAATATTGGTGTACTGGTTAATATTTGGGCACGGGTGAGGGTATGGCTTCGGGTGAGGGACAGGATTATGGATCAGGTTAGGGTTAGGGTTAGGCAATGGGGAGGGATTAGGGTACAGGTTAGGGTACAGCTGCAGTTTCGGTTTAGCGTACGTGTGAGGTCACGGTTTGGTGTTGGTGTACTGGTTAAGATTAGGGCACAGGTGAGGGTAAGGCCTCAGAAGAGGGTCAGGTTTAAGGTTTGGGTTAGGGTTAGGGTTAGGGAATGGAGAGGGATTAGGGTACAGGTTAGGGTACGGCAACAGTTTAGGGTTAGCCTACATTGCAGGGCATGGGTTAGTGTTGATGTACTGTTTAAAATTAGGACACGGGTGAGGGTAAAGCTTCGGGTGAGTGTCAGGATTAGGGTTCGGTTTAGGGTTAGGGTTATGGAATGGAGAGGTATTAGGGTACATGTTAGGATACGACAATGCTTAAGGGCTAGCGTACGTGTGAGGGCACTGTTTAGTGTTGGTGTACTGGTTAAGATTAGGTCACGGGTGAGGGTAAGGCTTCGGGTGAGGGTCAGGGTTAGGATTCGGGTTAAGGTTAGAGTTAGGAAATGGGGAGGTTTTAGGGTAGAGTTTAAGGTACAACAACGCTTAAGTGTTAGCGTAAGTGTGAGGGCACGAGTTAGTGTTGGTGTACTGGTTCAGTTCAGGGTACGGGTGAGGGTAAGGCTTTGGGTGAGGGACAGGATTAGGGATCGGTTTAGGAGTTATGGTTAGGCAATGGGGAGGGAATAGGGTACAGGTTAGGGTACAGCAACAATTTAGGTTTAGCCTACGTTTGAGGGCATGGTTTAATGGTGATGTACTGTTTAAAATTATTACACGAGTGAGGGTAAAGTTACGGGTGAGTGTCGGGGTTAGTGTTCGGGTTAGGGTTAGGGAATGGATTTGGATTAGTGTGCAGTTTAGCGTACGGCTGCGGTTTAGGGTTATTCAACGTGTGAGGGCACAGTTTAGTGTTGGTGTAATGGTTAAGATTAGGTCACGTGTGAGGTTAAGGCTTCTGGTGAGGGTCAGGATTAGGATTCGGGTTAGGGTTAGGGTTAGGGAATGGGGAGGGATTAGGGTACAGTTTTGGGTAGACAACGCTTAAGGGTTAGCATACGTGTAAGGGCACGAGTTAGTTTTGGTGTACTGGTTAAGATACGGGCACAGGTGAGGGTAAGGCTTCGGGTGTGGGCCAGGATTAGGATTCGGGTTAGGGTTAGGGTTAGGAAATGGGGAGGGATTAGGTTACAGTTTATTGTACGACAGCACATAAGGGTTAGCGTAAGTGTGAGGGCACGAGTTAGTGTTGGTGTACTGGTTAAGATTAGGGCACGTGTGAGGGTAAGGCCTTGGAAGAGGGTCATGTTTAGGGTTTGGGTTAGGGTTAGGGTTAGGGAATGGAGGGGGATTTGGGTACAGGTTAGGTTATGGCTACGGTTTAGGGTTAGCCTACATAGCAGGGCATTGCTTAGTGTTGATGTCCTGGTTAAAATTAGGACACGGGTGAGGGTAAAGCTTCGGGTGAGTGTCAGGTTTAGGGTTCGGGTTAGGGTTAGTGTTAGGGAATGGAGTTGGATTAGGCTGCAGGTTAGGGTACGGTTGCGGTTTACTGTTACTGTACGTCTGAGGGCACGGTTTAGTGTTGATGTCCTGGTTAAGATTAGGTCACGGGTGAGGTTAAGGCTACGTGTGAGGGTCAGGATTAGGAATCGGGCTAAGGTTAGGGTTAGGAAATGGGGAAGGATTAGGGTGCAGTTTCGGATATGAGAACGCTTAATGGTTAGCGTACATGTGAGGGCATGAGTTAGATTTGGTGTACTGGTTAAGATGAGGGCACGTGTGAAGGTAAGGCTTCGCGTGAGGGAAAGGATAAGGGATCGGTTTAGGGTTAAGATTAGGCAATGGGGAGGGATTAGGGTACAGGTTAGGGTACAGCAACGGTTTAGGGTTAGCCTACGTTTGAAGGCATGGGTTCATGGTGATGTACTGTTTAAAATTAGGACACGGGTGAGGGTAAAGCTTCGGGTGATTGTCAGGGTTAGGGTTCGAGTTACGGTTAGGGTTGAGGAATGGAGAGTGATTACGGTACAGGTTAGGGTAAGACAACGCTTAAGGGTTATCGTTCGTGTGATGGCACGGTCTAGTGTTGGTGTAATGGTTAATATTAAGTCATGGGTGAGGTTAAGGCTTCGGATGAGGGTCAGGATTAGGATTCTGGTTAGGGTTAGGGTTAGGGAATGGGAAGGGATTAGCGTACAGTTTAGGGTAACACAACGTTTAAGGGTTAGCGTACGTGTGAGAGCACGAGTTAGTTTTCGTGTACTGGTTAAGATTAGGGAACGGGTGAGGGTAAGGCTTCGGGTGAGGGACAGGATTAGGGATCGGGTTAGGGTTAGGGTTAAGCCATGGGGAGGGATTAGGGTACAGGTTATGGTACAGCTGCGGTTTAGGTTTAGCGTACGTGTGAGGTCACGGTTTAGTGTAGGTGTACTGGTTAATATTAGGTCACAGGTGAGGGTAAGGCCTCGGAAGAGGGTCAGGTTTAGGGTTTGGGTTAGGGTTAGGGTTAGGGAATGGAGAGATATTAGGGTACATATTAGGATACGACAATGCTTAAGGGTTAGCGTACGTGTGAGGGCACTGTTTAGTGTTGGTGTACTGGTTAAGATTAGGTCACGGGTGAGGGTAAGGCTTCGGGTGAGGGTCAGGGTTAGGATTCGGGTTAGGGTTAGAGTTAGGAAATAGGGAGGTTTTAGGGTAGAGTTTAAGGTACGACAATGCTTAAGTGTTAGCTTAAGTGTGAGGGCACGAGTTAGTGTTGGTGTACTGGTTCAGTTCAGGGCACGGGTGAGGGTAAGGCTTTGGGTGAGGGACAGGATTAGGGATCGGTTTAGGAGTTATGGTTAGGCAATGGGGAGGGAATAGGGGACAGGTTAGGGTACAGCAACAATTTAGGTTTAGCCTACGTTTGAGGGCATGGTTTAGTGGTGATGTACTCTTTAAAATTATTAAACGAGTGAGGGTAAAGTTACGGGTGAGTGTCAGGGTTAGTGTTCGGGTTAGGGTTAGGGAATGGAGAGGGATTAGGGTACAGGTTAGGGTAAGACAACGCTTAAGGGTTAGTGTACGTGTGATGGCACGGTTTAGTGTTGGTGTAATGGTTAAGATTAAGTCACAGGTGAGGTTAAGGCTTCGGGTGAGGGTCAGGATTAGGATTCGGTTTAGGGTTACTGTTAGGGAATGGGGAGGTATTTGGGTACAGATTAGGGTAAACAACACTTAAGGGTTAGCGTACGTGTGAGGGTACGAGTTAGGTTTGGTGTACTGGTTAAGATAAGGGCACGGGTGAGGCTAAGGATTCGGGTGAGGGAAAGGATTATGGATCGTGTTAGGGTTAGGGTTAGGCAATGGGGAAGTATTAGGGTACAGGTTAGCGCGCGGCTGCGGTTTAGGGTTAGCGTACGTTTGAGGGCATGGTTTTGTGTTGGTGTAATGGTTAAGATTAAATCACGGGGGAGGTTAAGGCTTCGAGTGAGGGTCAGGGTTAGGATTCAGGTTAGGGTTAGGGTTAGGAAATGGGGAGGCATTAGGTTATAGTTTAGGGGACGACAACGCTTAAGTGTTAGCGTAAGTGTGAGGGCACAAATTAGTGTTGGTGTACTGGTTAAGATTAGGGCACGGGAGACGGTAAGGCCTTGGAAGAGGGTCAGGTTTAGGGTTTGGGTTAGGGTTAGGGTTAGGGAATGGGGAGGGATTAGGGTACAGGTTAGGGTACGGCAACGGTTTAGGGTTAGTCTACGTTTCAGGGCATGGGTTAGTGCTGATGTCCTGGTTAAAATTCGGACACGGTTGAGGGTAAAGCTTCAGGTGAGTGTCAGGGTTAGGGTTCGAGTTAGGGTTAGGGTTAGGGTATGGAGAGGTATTAGGGTACAGGTTAGGGTACGACAATGCTTAAGGATTAGCGTACGTGTGAGAGCATGAGTTAGTATTGGTGTACTGGTTAATATTTGGGCACGGGTGAGGGTATGGCTTCGGGAGAGGGACAGGATTAGGGATCAGGTTAGGGTTAGGGTTAGGCAATGGGGAGGGATTAGGGTACAGGTTAGGGTACAGCTGCGGTTTAGGTTTAGCGTACGTGTGAAGTCACGGTTTAGTGTTGGTGTACTGGTTAAGATTAGGGCACAGGTGAGGGTAAGGCCTCGGAAGAGGGTCAGGTTTAAGGTTTGGGTTAGGGTTAGGGTTAGGGAATGGAGAGGGATTAGGGTACAGGTTAGGGTACGGCAACAGTTTAGGGTTAGCCTACATTGCAGGGCATGGGTTAGTGTTGATGTACTGTTTAATATTAGGACACGGGTGAGGGTAAAGCTTCGGGTGAGTGTCAGGGTTAGGGCTCGGGTTAGGGTTAGGGTTATGGAATGGAGAGGGATTAGGGTACATGTTAGGATACGACAATGCTTAAGGGTTAGCGTACGTGTGAGGGCACTGTTTAGTGTTGGTGTACTGGTTAAGATTAGGTCACGGGTGAGGGTAAGGCTTCGGGTGAGGGTCAGGGTTAGGATTCGGGTTAGGGTTAGAGTTAGGAAATGGGGAGGTTTTAGGGTAGAGTTTAAGGTACAACAACGCTTAAGTGTTAGCGTAAGTGTGAGGGCACGAGTTAGTGTTGGTGTACTGGTTCAGTTCAGGGCATGGGTGAGGGTAAGGCTTTGGGTGAGGGACAGGATTAGGGATCGGTTTAGGAGTTATGGTTAGGCAATGGGGAGGGAATAGGGTACAGGTTAGGGTACAGCAACAATTTAGGTTTAGCCTACGTTTGAGGGCATGGTTTAGTGGTGATGTACTGTTTAAAATTATTACACGAGTGAGGGTAAAGTTACGGGTGAGTGTCAGGGTTAGTGTTCGGGTTAGGGTTAGGGAATGGATTTGGATTAGTGTGCAGTTTAGCGTACGGCTGCGGTTTAGGGTTATTCTACGTGTGAGGGCACAGTTTAGTGTTGGTGTATTGGTTAAGATTAGGTCACGGGTGAGGTTAAGGCTTCTGGTGAGGGTCAGGATTAGGATTCGGGTTAGGGTTAGGGTTAGGGAATGGGGAGGGATTAGGGTACAGTTTTGGTAGACAACGCTTAAGGTTTAGCATACGTGTAAGGGCACGAGTTAATTTTGGTGTACTGGTTAAGATACGGGCACAGGTGAGGGTAAGGCTTCGGGTGAGGGACAGGATTACGTATCGGGTTAGGGTTAGGGTTAGGCAGTTGGGAGGGATTAGGGTACAGCTTACGGGACGGCAACTGTTTAGTGTTAGCCTAGGTTGGAGTGCATGGTTTAGTGTGGATGTAGTGTTTAAAATTAGGATACGGGTGAGAGTAAAGCTTCGGGTGTTTGTCAGGGTTAGGATTCGGTGTAGTGTTAGTGTTAGGGAATGGAGAGGGATTAGGGTACAGGTTACGGTACGGCTGTGCTTTAGGGTTACTCTACGTGTGAGCGCACGGTTTAGTGTTGGTATACTGGTTAAGATTAGGTCACGGGTGAGGTTAAGGCTTCGGTTGAGGTTCAGGATTAGGATTTGGGTTAGGGTTAGGGTTAGAGAATGGGGACGGATTAGGGTACAGTTTAGGGTACGACAACGCTTAAGGGTTAGCGTACGTGTGAGGGCACGAGTTAGTTTTGGTGTTCTTGTTAAGATAAGGGCACAGGTGAGTGTAAGGCTTCGGGTGGGGGACAGGATTATGGATCGGGTTAGGGTTAGGCAATGGGGAGGTATTAGGGTACAGGTTAGGGTACGGCTGCAGTTTAGGATTGGCGTACGTGTGAGCGCACGGTTTAGTGTTTGTATAATGGTTAAGATTAAGTTACAGGTGAGGTTAAGGCTTCGAGTGAGGGTCAGGGTTAGGATTAGGGTTAGGGCTAGGGTTAGGGAATGGGGAGAGATTAGGTTAGAGTTTATGGTACGACAACGCTTAAGGGTTAGCATACGTGTGAGGGCACGAGTTAGTGTTGGTGCACTGGATAAGATTAGGGCACGGGTGAGGATAAGGCTTCGGGTGAGGGACAGGGTAAGGGATCGGGTTAGGTTTAGGGTTAGGCAATGGGGAGTGATTAGGGTACAGGTTAGGATACGACAATGCTTAATGTTTAGCGTACATGTGTGAGCACGAGTTAGTGTTGGTGTCCTGGTTAAGATTAGGACACGGGTGAGGGTAAGGCCTCGGAAGAGGGTCAGGTTTAGGGTTTGGGTTAGGGTTAGGTTTAGGGAATGGGGAGGGATTAGGGTACAGGATAGTGCATGGTAACGGTTTAAGGTTAGACAACTTTGGAGGGCATGGGTTAGTGTTGATGTCCTTGTTAAATTTAGGACACGGGTGAGGGTAAAGCTTCGGGTGAGTGTCAGGGTTAGGGTTCGGGTTAGGTTTACTGTTATGGAATGGGGAGGGATTAGAGTACAGGTTAGGGTATGGCAACGGTTTAGGGTTAGCCTACATTGCAGGACATGGGTTAGTGTTGATGTCCTGGTTAAGATTAAGTCACAGGTGAGTGTAAGGCTTCGGGTGAGGTTCAGGATTAGGAATCGTGCTAGGGTTAGTGTTAGGGAATGGGGAGGGATTAGGGTACAGTTTAGGGTACGACAACGCTTAAGGGTTAGTGTACGTGTGAGGGAACGATTTAGTGTCGGTGTCCTGGTTAAGATTAGGGCACGGGTTAGGGTAAGGCTTCGGGTGAGGGTCAGGGTTAGGATTCGGGTTACGGTTAGGGTTAGGAACTGGGGAGAGATTAGGGTACAGTTTAGGGTACGACAGTTCTTAAGGGTTAACATACGTGTGAGGGCACGACTTAGTGTTGGTGTACTGGTTAAGATTAGGTCACGGGTGAGGGTAAAGATTCGGGTGAGTGTCAGTGTTAGTGTCCGGATTAGGGTTAGGGTTAGGGAATGGAGAGAGATTAGGATACAGGTTAGGGTACAGCTGGGGTTTAGGTTTATCGTACGTGTGAGGGCACGGTTTAGTGTTGGTGTACTGGTTAAGATTAGGGAAGAGGTGAGGGTAAGGCCTCGGAAGAGGGTCAGGTTTAGGGTTTGGGTTAGGGTTAGGGTTAGGGAATGGAGAGGGATTAGGGTACAGGTTAGGGTATGGCAACAGTTTAGGGTTAGCCTACGTTGCAGGGCATGGGTTTGTGTTGATGTACTGTTTAAAATTAGGACACGGGTGAGGGTAAAGCTTCGGGTGAGTGTCAGGGTTAGGGTTCGGGTTAGGGTTAGGGAATGGAGAGGGATTAGGGTACATGTTAGGATACGACAATGCTTAAGGGTTAGCGTACGTGTGAGGGCATGACTTAGTGTTGGTGTACTGGTTAAGATTAGGTCACGGGTGAGGGTAAGGCTTCGGGTGAGTGTCAGGGTGAGGATTCGGGTTAGGGTTAGAGTTAGGAAATGGAGAGGTATTAGGGAACAGTTTAGGGTATGACAACGCTTAAGTGTTAGCGTAAGTGTGAGGGCACGAGTTAGTGTTGCTGTACTGGTTCCGTTCAGGGCATGGGTGAGGGTAAGGCTTTGGGTGAGGGACAGGATTAGCGATCGGTTTAGGGTTAGGGTTAGGCAATGGGGTGGGAATAGGGTACAGGTTAGGGTACAGCAACAATTTAGGTTTAGCCTACGTTTGAGGGCATGGTTTAGTAGTGATGTACTGTTTAAATTTAGTACACGGGTGAGGGTAAAGTTTCGGGTGAGTGTCTGGGTTAGGGATCGAGTTAGGGTTAGGGTTAGGGAATGGAGAGGGATTAGGGTACAGGATAGGGTAAGACAACGCTTAAAGGTTAGGGTACATGTGATGGCACGATTTAGTGTTGGTGTAATGGCTAAGATTAAATCACGGGTGAGGTTAAGGCTTCGGTTGAGGTTCAGGATTAGGATTTGGGTTAGGGTTACTGTTAGGGAATGGGAGGTATTTGGGTACAGATTAGGGTAAGACAACACTTAAGGGTTAGCGTACGTGTGAGGGTACGAGTTAGGTTTGGTGTACTGGTTAAGATAAGGGCACGGGTGAGGCTAAGGATTCGGGTGAGGGAAAGGATTATAGATCGGGTTAGGGTTAGGGTTAGGCAATGGGGAGGGATTAGGGTACAGGTTAGCATGCGGCTGCGGTTTAGGGTTAGTGTAAGTTTGAGGGCACGGTTTAGTGTTGGTGTAATGGTTAAGATTAAATCACAGGGGAGGTTAAGGCTTCGAGTGAGGGTCACTGTTAGTATTCAGGTTAGGGTTAGGGTTAGGAAATGGGGAGGCATTAGGTTATAGTTTAGGGTACGACAACACTTAAGTGTTAGCGTAAGTTTGAGGGCACAAATTAGTGTTGGTGTACTGGTTAAGATTAGGGCACGGGAGAGGGTAAGGCCTCGGAAGAGGGTCAGGTTTAGGGTTTGGTTAGGGTTAGGGTTAGGGAATGGGGAGGGATTAGGGTACAGGTTAGGGTACAGCAATTGTTTAGGGTTAACCTACGGTTGAGGGAATTGGTTAGTGGTGACGTAATGGTTAAAATTAGGACACAGGTGAAGGTAAAGCTTCGGGTGAGTGTCAGGGTAAGGGTTCGAGTTTGGGTTGGTGTTAGGGAATGGAGAGGGATTAGTGTACAGGTTAGAGTAAAGCAACGCTTAAGGGTTAGCGTACGTGTGAGGGCACGGTTTAGTGTTGGTGTAATGGTTAAGATTAGGTCACGGGTGAGGTTAAGGCTTCGGGTTGGGGTCAGGATTAGGATTGGGGTTAGGGTTAGGGTTGGGGAATATGGAGGGATTAGGGTGCAGTTTAGGGTATGACAATGCTTAAGGTTTAGCGTACGTTTGAGGGCACGAGGTACTTTTGGTGTACTGGTTAAGGTAAAGACACGGGTGAGGGTAAGGCTTCAAGTGAGGGACAGGATTAGGGATCAGGTTAGGGTTAGGGTTAGGCAATGGGGAGGGATTAGGGTACAGGTTACGGTACGGCAACAGTTTAGGGTTAGGTTATGTTGGAGGGCATGGGTTAGTGTTGATGTATGTTTAAAATTGGGACACGGGTGAGGGTAAAGCTTCGGGAGAGTGTCAGGGTTAGGGTTTGGGTTAGGTTTAGTGTTCGGGAATGGAGAGGGATTGGGTACAGGTTAGGGTACGGCTGCGGTTTAGGGTTAGTGTACGTGTGAGGGCACGGTTTAGTGTTGGTGTACTGGTTAAGATTAGGTGACAGGTGAGGGTAAGGCTTCGGGTGAGGGTCAGTGTTAGGATTCAGCTTAGGGTTAGTGTTAGGAAATGGGGAGGCATTAGTTTATAGTTTAGGGTACGACAACGCTTAAGTGTTAGCATAAGTGCGAGGGCACAAATTAGTGTTGGTGTACTGGTTAAGATTAGGGCACGGGAGAGGGTAAGGCCTCGGAAGAGGGTCAGGTTTAGGGTTTGGGTTAGGGTTAGGCTTAGGGAATGGGGAGGGATTAGGGTACAGGTTAGGGTACGGCAACGGTTTAGGGTTAGCCTACGTTGCAGGGCACGGGTTAGTGTTGATGTACTGTTTAAAATTAGGACACGGGTGAGGGTAAAGCTTCGGAAGGGTGTCAGGGTTAGGGTTCGGGTTAGGGTTAGGGTTAGGGAATGGAGAGGGATTACGGTACATGTTAGGATACGACAATGCTTAAGGGTTAGCGTACGTGTGAGGGCACGACTTAGTGTTGGTGTACTCGTTAAGTTTAGGTCACGGGTGAGGTTAAGGCTTCGGGTGAGGGTCAGGTTTAGGATTCGGGTTAGGGTTAGAGTTAGGAAATGGGGAGGTATTAGGGTACAGTTTAGGGTACGACAACGCTTAAGTGTTAGCGTAAGTGTGAGGGCACGAGTTAGTGTTGGTGTACTGGTTCAGTTCAGGGCACGGGTGAGGGTAAGGCTTTGGGTGAGGGACAGGATTAGGGATTGGTTTAGGGTTAGGGATAGGCAATGGGGAGGGAATAGGGTACAGGTTAAAGTACAGCAACAATTTAGGTTTAGCCTACGTTTGAGGGCATGGTTTAGTGGTGATGTACTGTTTAAAATTAGTACACGGGTGAGGGTAAAGTTTCGGGTGAGTGTCAGGGTTAGGGTTCGAGTTAGGGTTAGGGTTAAGGAATGGAGAGGGATTAGGGTGCAGTTTAGCATACAGCTGCGGTTTAGGGTTACTGTACGTGTTAGGGCACGGTTAAGTGTTGGTTTAATGGTTAAGATTAGGTGACGGTTGAGGGTAAGGCTTCGGGTGAGGGTCAGGATTAGGATTCAGGTTAG
Organism: Inia geoffrensis; assembly: GCA_036417435.1. Lineage (NCBI taxonomy): Eukaryota > Metazoa > Chordata > Mammalia > Artiodactyla > Iniidae > Inia > Inia geoffrensis. The sequence continues at coordinate 72,390,195 of CM070910.1, read as the reverse complement.
GGTTAGGGTTAGGAAATCGGGAGGCCTTAGGTTATAATTTAGGGTACGACAACGCTTAAGTGTTAGCGTAACTGTGAGGGCACAAATTAGTGTTGGTGTACTGGTTTAGATTAGGGCACGGGAGTGGGTAAGCTCTCGGAAGAGGGTCAGGTTTAGGGTTTGGGTTAGGGTTAGGGTTAGGGAATGGGGAGGGATTAGGGTACAGGTTAGGGTACGGCAACGGTTTAGGGTTAGCCTACGTTGCACGGCATGGGTTAGTTTTGATGTCCTCCTTAAAATTAGGACACGGGTGAGGGGAAATCTTCGGGTGAGTGTCAGGGTTAGGGTTCGAGTTAGGGTTAGGGTTAGGGAATGGAGAGGGATTAGTGTACAGGTTAGAGTAAAGCAACGCTTAAGGGTTAGCGTACGTGTGAGGGCACGGTTTAGTGTTGGTGTAATGGTTAAGATTAAATCACGGGGGAGGTTAAGGCTTCCAATGAGGGTCAGGGTTAGGATTTAGGTTAGGGTTAGGGTTAGCAAATGGGGAAGCATTAGGTTATAGTTTAGGGTACAACAAGGCTTAAGTGTTAGTGTAAGTGTGAAGGCACGAGTTAGTGTTGGTGTACTGGTTCAGTTCAAGGCACGGGTGAGGTTAAGGCTTTTGTTGAGGGACAGGATTAGGGATCGGTTTAGGGTAAGGGTTAGGCAATGGGGAGGGAATAGGGTATAGGTAAGGGTACAGCAACAATTTAGGTTTAGCCTACGTTTGAGGGCATGGTTTAGTGGTGATGTACTGTTTAAAATTAGTACACGGGTGAGGGTAAAGTTTCGGGTGAGTGTCAGGGTTAGGGTTCGAGTTAGGGTTAGGGTTAGGGAATGGAGAGGGATTAGGGTACAGGTTAGGGTAAGACAACGCTTAAGGGATAGCGTACGTGTGATGGAACGGTTTAGTGTTGGTGTAATGGTTAAGATTAAGTCACGGGTGAGGTTAAGGCTTCGGGTGAGGGTCAGGATTAGGATTCGGGTTAGGGTTACTGTTAGGGAATGGGGAGGTACTTGGGTACAGATTAGGGTAAGACAACACTTAAGGGTTAGCATACGTGTGAGGGTACGAGTTAGGTTTGGTGTACTGGTTAAGATAAGGGCACGGGTGAGGCTAAGGATTCGGGTGAGGGAAAGGATTATGGATCGGGTTAGGGTTAGGGTTAGGCAATGGGGAGGGATTAGGGTACAGGCTAGCGTGCAGCTGCGGTTTAGGGTTAGCGTACGTTTGAGAGCACGGTTTAGTGTTGGTGTAATGGTTAAGATTAAATCACGGGGGAGGTTAAGGCTTCGAGGGAGGGTCAGGGTTAGGATTCAGGTTAGGGTTAGGGTTAGGAAATGGGGAGGCATTAGGTTATAGTTTAGGGTACGACAATGCTTAAGTGTTAGCATAAGTGTGAGGGCACAAATTAGTGTTGGTGTACTGGTTAAGATTAGGACACAGGTGAGGGTAAGGCCTCGGAAGTAGGTCAGGTTTAGGGTTTGGGTTAGGGTTAGGGTTAGGGAATGGAGAGGGATTTGGGTACAGGTTAGGTTACGGCTACAGTTTAGCGTTAGCCTTCATAGCAGGGCATTGCTTAGTGTTGATGTCCTGGTTAAAATTAGGACATGGGTGAGGGTAAATCTTCGGGTGAGTGTCAGGTTTAGGGTTCGGTTTAGGGTTAGGGTTAGAGAATGGAGATGGATTAGGCTACAGGTTAGGGTACGGCTGTGGTTTAGGGATACTGTCCGTGTGAGGGCACGGTTTAGTATTGATCTCCTGGTTAAGATTAGGTCACGGGTGAGGGTAAGGCTACGTGTGAGGGTCAGGATTAGGAATCGGGCTAAGGTTAGGGTTAGGAAATGGGGAGGGATTAGGGTACAGTTTCGGATATGACAATGCTTAACGATTAGCGTACATGTGAGGGCATGAGTTAGTTTTGGTGTACTGGTTAAGATAAGGGCACGTGTGAAGGTAAGGTTTCGCGTGAGGGACAGGATAAGGGATCGGTTTAGGGTTAGGATTAGGCAATGGGGAGGGATTAGGGTACAGGTTAGGGTAGAGCAACGGTTTAGGGTTAGCCTACGTTTGAAGGCATGGGTTAATGGGGATGTACTGTTTAAAATTAGGACACGGGTTAGGGTAAAGCTTCGGGTGATTGTCAGGGTTAGTGTTCGAGTTACGGTAAGGGTTGAGGAATGGAGAGTGATTAGGGTACAGGTTAGGGTAAGACAACGCTTAAGGGTTATCGTTCGTGTGATGGCACGGTTTAGTGTTGGTGTAATGGTTAATATTAATTCACGGCTGAGGGTAAGGCTTCGGGTGAGGGACAGGATTAGGGATCGGGTTAGGGTTAGGGTTAGGCAATGGGGAGGGATTAGGATACAGGTTAGGGTACAGCTGCGGTTTAGGTTTAGCGTATGTGTGAGGTCACGGTTTAGTGTTGGTGTACTGGTTAAGATTAGGGCACAGGTGAGGGTAAGGCCTCGGAAGAGGGTCAGGTTTAGGGTTTGGGTTAGGGTTAGGGTTAGGGAATGGAGAGGGATTAGGGTACAGGTTAGGGTATGGCAACAGTTTAGGGTTAGCCTACATTGCAGGGCATCGGTTAGTGTTGATGTACTGTTTAAAATTAGGACACGGGTGAGGGTAAAGCTTCGGGTGAGTGTCAGGGTTAGGGTTCGGGTTAGGGTTAGGGTTAGGGAATGGACAGGGATTAGGGTACATGTTAGGATACGACAATGCTTAAGGGTTAGCGTACGTGTGCTGGCACTGTTTAGTGTTGGTGTACTGGTTAAGATTAGGGCACGTTTGAGGGTAAGGATTCGGGAGAGGGACAGGATTAGGGATCGGTTTAGGGTTAGGGTTAGGCAATGGGCAGGGATGAGGGTACAGGTTAGGGTGCAGCAACAATTTATGGTTAGCGTACGTTTGAGGGCATTGTTTAGTGGTGATGTGCTGTTTAAAAGTAGGACACGGGTGAGGGTAAAGTTTCTAGTGAAGGTCAGGGTTAGGGTTCGAATTAGGGTTAGGTTTAGAGAATGGAGAGGGATTAGGGTACAGGTTAGGTTAAGGCAACGCTTAAGCGTTAGCGTACGTGTGATGGCACGGTATAGTGTTGATGCAATGGTTAAGATTAAGTCGCGGGTGAGGTTAAGGCTTCGGGTGAGGGCCAGGATTAGGATTCGGTTTAGGATTAGGATTAGGGAATGGGGAGGGATTAGGTTACAGTTTATTGTACGACAGCGCATAAGGGTTAACGTAAGTGTGAGGGCACGAGTTAGTGTTGGTGTACTGGTTAAGATTAGGGCACGTGTGAGGGTAAGGCCTTGGAAGAGGGCCAGGTTTAGCGTTTGGGTTAGGGTTAGGGTTAGGGAATGGAGAGGGATTTGGGTGCAGGTTAGGTTACGGCTACGGTTTAGGGTTAGCCTACATAGCAGGGCATTGCTTAGTGTTGATGTCTTGGTTAAAATTAAGACACGGGTGAGGGTAAAGCTTCGGGTGAGTGTCAGGTTTAGGGTTCGGGTTAGGGTTAGGGTTAGGGAATGGAGTTGGATTAGGCTACAGGTTAGGGTACGGCTGCGGTTTAGGGTTACTGTACGTGTGAGGGCACGGTTTAGTGTTGATGTCCTGGTTAATATTAGGTCACGGGTGAAGGTAAGGCTACGTGTGAGGGTCAGGATTAGGAATCGGGCTAAGGTTAGGGTTAAAAAATGGGGAGGGATTAGGGTACAGTTTCGGATATGACAACGCTTAACGGTTAGCATACATGTGAGGGCATGAGTTAGTTTTGGTGTACTGGTTAAGATAAGGGCACGTGTGAAGGTAAGGTTTCGCGTGAGGGACAGGATAAGGGATCGGTTTAGGGTTAGGATTAGGCAATGGGGAGGGATTAGGGTACAGGTTAAGGTACAGCAACGGTTTAGGGTTAGCCTACGTTTGAAGGCAAGGGTTAATGGTGATGTACTGTTTAAAATTAGGACACGGGTGAGGGTAAAGCTTCGGGTGATTGTCAGGGTTAGGGTTCGAGTTACGGTTAGGGTTGAGGAATGGAGAGTGATTAGGGTACAGGTTAGGGTAAGACAACGCTTAAGGGTTATCGTTCGTGTGATGGCACGGTTTAGTGTTGGTGTAATGGTTAATATTAGGTCACGGGTGAGGTTAAGGCTTCGGGTGAGGGCCAGGATTAGGATTCGGTTTAGGGTTAGAATTAGGGAATGGGGAGGGATTAGGTTACAGTTTATTGTACGACAGCGCATAAGGGTTAACATAAGTGTGAGGGCACGAGTTAGTGTTGGTGTACTGGTTAAGATTAGGGCACGTGTGAGGGTAAGGCCTTGGAAGAGGGTCAGGTTTAGGGTTTGGGTTAGGGTTAGCGTTAGGGAATGGAGAGGGATTTGGGTACAGGTTAGGTTACGGCTACGGTTTAGGGTTAGCCTACATAGCAGGGCATTGCTTAGTGTTGATGTCCTGGTTAAAATTAGGACACGGGTGAGGGTAAAGCTTCGGGTGATTGTCAGGGTTAGGGTTCGAGTTACGGTTAGTGTTGAGGAATGAAGAGTGATTAGGGTACAGGTTAGGGTAAGACAACGCTTAAGGGATAGCGTACGTGTGATGGAACGGTTTAGTGTTGGTGTAATGGTTAAGATTAAGTCACGGGTGAGGTTAAGGCTTCGGGTGAGGGTCAGGATTAGGATTCGGGTTAGGGTTACTGTTAGGGAATGGGGAGGTACTTGGGTACAGATTAGGGTAAGACAACACTTAAGGGTTAGCATACGTGTGAGGGTACGAGTTAGGTTTGGTGTACTGGTTAAGATAAGGGCACGGGTGAGGCTAAGGATTCGGGTGAGGGAAAGGATTATGGATCGGGTTAGGGTTAGGGTTAGGCAATGGGGAGGGATTAGGGTACAGGCTAGCGTGCAGCTGCGGTTTAGGGTTAGCGTACGTTTGAGAGCACGGTTTAGTGTTGGTGTAATGGTTAAGATTAAATCACGGGGGAGGTTAAGGCTTCGAGGGAGGGTCAGGGTTAGGATTCAGGTTAGGGTTAGGGTTAGGAAATGGGGAGGCATTAGGTTATAGTTTAGGGTACGGCAATGCTTAAGTGTTAGCATAAGTGTGAGGGCACAAATTAGTGTTGGTGTACTGGTTAAGATTAGGACACAGGTGAGGGTAAGGCCTCGGAAGTAGGTCAGGTTTAGGGTTTGGGTTAGGGTTAGGGTTAGGGAATGGAGAGGGATTTGGGTACAGGTTAGGTTACGGCTACAGTTTAGCGTTAGCCTTCATAGCAGGGCATTGCTTAGTGTTGATGTCCTGGTTAAAATTAGGACATGGGTGAGGGTAAATCTTCGGGTGAGTGTCAGGTTTAGGGTTCGGTTTAGGGTTAGGGTTAGAGAATGGAGATGGATTAGGCTACAG